>OU611780.1:16262500-17512500 GCA_914767645.1 Hydraecia micacea
AGGTATACAAATGGAAGGATGGGCCAGCATAGTCGATATTTCATAAATTGATCGCATAACTACGGTTTAATTTCGAAGGGTAGAGATAGATGGTAGAAGGTAGTCAAGGTTACTCCACAACCTCGAGGTTGTGATTTCAGGGTCCAATTAGTTGAGGCATCATGAACACATGTTTTGGATGAAACAGAAAGGTAGACCATGACCTGGATTACATTTTTATTCCGGTAGTACGTTCCCGTGGGATAATTTGTCGAAATGAGACATAATTTAATTTCATCATTTTCCGACCTCCACGCGAGGTACGCCGCGGGCAAAAGCAAGTAATAAGTATGAATACTCACCGAACCAATCAGCGCAATGCTCCAACGGATCAGCAACTCTTATGCCAGACGGCAGCGGCTCAAACTCCACAACCGACTCCCGGCTGACTCTGTTCCTCTCTTCATTCTCACTCACGATGTAAGCTGCCGCATTATTGTTGGCGATGTTCTGCATCTCTCGCAGAGATATCGGCCCGTTGTTATTGTCTTCACTGATGTTGTTGTTGACGGGCTCGGCGAAGCCCGAGTCGGGCGGATGGGCCCGACGACCATCGTGAAGGTGCGTCGCGCTTGCAGTAAACAACTGTGGGAGATTTGGCAGAGTTAATATTTGTAGGTTTGAAGAACAGAGGATGAGTGTGCTGGTGTGTATTATGGTGTTGGATGGAGTGAATACTAATTTTGGAGTTAGTGATCTGTTAGTGCTAAACATAAAAGGATTTAAATTGTGTATGTATTGAACCACAATTACATTTCATGCAACGGACAAAGACACAGAACATGATGCCACATATAACAGAAATTGTGAATGTAAATAAAAATTGTGAAATTTTTTAAAATGAGACGCAAATTTTTTTAGAATCTTTCAAGTGATTTCAAATACATCTGTCTGGATCCCCAAAACAACAAGGGGCATCCTCAAATTATAACCGCTACCAGAAATGTATGAACACACAATTAAAAGCGAAAACTAAAGTTCACAATGGGACACACACAACTAAGACATCTACTAAGTACCTGATTGTCCGCTCCTTCGTTTGGCTGGCGACAAGAGAAAACAATGCATCAGACATTTGATCTTGTTCATACAGAGTTATATTTTGTATTGTTCCTACAAGGACCTAAGCACTAAGTGAGGTTACGTGATATTACAGAGAAGAGGGATGACGTTGGACAGTAGCGCTATAGATTTTAGTGAAGCTGAGTTTGTTCTTTGTTTATTTTGACACTGTAGTGAAGAAGGTCCGAGAATCAGTCTTACCAAGGGTTATCGTATTACTCAATAACTGGGTTGTGGAGCTCAGATAGGCTCGCTCCATGTAAAATGATGGTATTCAGCTGCATCCGTTTAGACTGGAAGCCAACCACAACTGTTTGGAAAAGGCTAGACAGATGGTGAAAAAGACCGAATTCTCAAACGCTGCTCAGTTTTAAGAAGCCGTAGTCCCATGCTATGTTTATGCTGTAAGGATAGTTTTGAGTATGAAAGTGGATGACTTTAAGAGTAGAGGTAGACCTTAGAAATGATGGATGGATTGTGTAAAAGATTATGAGGACTCTTCCTCCTCTTAGCGTATCGATGGCAAACAGTTCAAATATAAGCATAATCTGCGTATAATGTTCCCCCTGCTGGATCACAGGCCTCCTCTCTGTGAGAGGGAGTAAACAGTAATCCACCACGCGGGTCCAGTGTGGGTTCCAAGTCCAAGTATGTTTGGCCCAAAATTCAGCCATGCGAGCTCCGCTCACTGAGAAGTGACAAAAATGAAGAAATGGGATAAATACTGACAGTGATGTATGAAAAAAAAAAATGGTAGAAGACATCAAAGTCAAATATTTCAAATCAATTCGAATATTATATTGGAACAAAAATCATGTTGTCTCAGATTTAGCAAAGAAAAGTGTTGCGCCGATCCCAAATAAACTGGGATAAGGGATTAAGGGCAGGAAGATGATGATTAAACAACACGACAGTTACGTCTAAAGGCTAACAGTCAAGTTTCGTTTGAGCATTCAGGGATAAATCTTTGAGCTCTATAACATAGCATGACACTAGTACGCAACGATGACTGTACAATGGCATACTTCTGTCACGTCTAATTGGCTAATGCGATCTGGCTGCAGCCGTCGCCCTCCGGATTAGCTCATCCAAGCGAATTACTAGAACTTGTGTACGATCGGCGTTTCTATTGGTCAGGGTCAACTATTGTATGACTAACTATAGATTTGTAGATAAATTATCCGTAATTTCATTTACTTAACATCTATACTTGTAATAAAATAGTAATGAAGCCGAAACTGTATATTGAATGTTAAAAAAAAAAGTAATTGCTACGAGGCGTGGGAACGAGCCTGATGCCGAAAACATAGTTTTTAGAATTTTTGTCCGTTTGTTTGGATGTATGTTCCGGATTGGCGCAAAAACAGCTGGACGGATTCGGATGAAATTTGGCACACATATAGTTTATAATCTGGAATTACATATAGTGTACTTTTACTCCCGGTAGTACCTACATTCCTGTGGGATATTTTCCGACGTCCACACGAGCGAAGCCGCGGGCAAAAGCTAGTATGCACGGCGAAATATCAAGCTATACATTTCCCGTATAAGCTGACTTCTCATTGCACGAAAAGCCTATACAATGCGAGGTCAGCTAGAACTGAAAATGTATAGCTTTATGTGTCGTCGAGTGTGCTCTATAAAACATGGCTACAATGAACGTTTCGCCTTGATTGAGATACTTATTATTAAGGTATGACATGTATCTATGCTTCTACATACACAGTATTTAAAATACTTCGTTAGAAAAGTCGAGCAGTAGTAGTAATCCTCGCTTTTACATACAAACGTAATTGGTCAATTACTGTCGGTGAATAAGAGAGTTGCAGGAAAACAGCGCTCGTTCGCTTTCACAAAGGATAACTAACTACCAGCGTATAATAATATGTACTACTTTAGATAACTAGGTCATTCGTAGTATTATGGTATGTAAGCCTTAGGGACTACGTGTTCTGGGAATTTTAGGTGCATTTGTGACGGACTTTTCTCGTATGCTCTAAGTTTTCTATTATACATATAAATAACATTGAAGTGTCTGTTTATAATGTCACAATAATAGCTTTTTACTAAATGCATATGAAAGTATAATATACGATACTTAAAACAAAAAATCTATTTTTAAAACTGTTTGTCTGTCTGTGAGTTTGTTCCGGCTAAGCTCCGAAACGGCTGGACCGATGTTGACGAGACTTTCACTGGCAGCTGATGTTATATGGAGTAACTTTTATTTTAGAAAAATAATTAGGGTTCCGCGCAAAACGATTAAAACCCATGAAACCCAACATACTTAATTGTTTTCGTATATGCACGGGAACAAAGTCACAGCTAGTATGTAATATAATCTAGTCGTGCATGTTACATGTAATCTTTTCAGCAATTTTACAGACTATTACATGCTATTACAGCTATGCAAATCGATCTTGTCTCACCACGCCTCCTTCAGGGAAACTAGGTTACCGTTCAATTTTTCAAGCTATATCTGCTGATTACTAGGTCAGCATTATCCGAGCAAATTATACGCCTAGAGAGAATATAAATTTTATTTATGTGCCAAAAGCAAAAAACCTCTTAACAATAATTGAGTGGCCTTGATTGGCGCTCTATTCATGTACTTATTTACAGCCGAGCCCACTGACTGTGGGACCGCTCGTCACAAAGGGGTATTCAGCCAGTGCAGCCAATCCGAAGACTTTTTGACAATAACTGGCCTGAATGAGGCAAAATTTATATAAATTGGGATGGTTAACGGATTAAGTTATTAACCGACTTCAAAAAAAGTAGTATGTAGTTTCTCCGTTCGTCGGAATTTTTCTTTTTTTAATGTATTTATATCCCCGATTACTCGAAGATGGCTGGACTGATTTGTATAATTTATTTTTTTGTTTGAAAGGGCTTCCAGGTGGTTCCTTTGTCATCAGGTCAGGATCTGATGATAGGATCCTGGAGAAATCGAGGGCACTCTTAAAATATTATAGGCACACCTACAGCGATTTGGGTAATTTTCATTGTGGTAACAACTAAAAATTAAAAAATCTATTAAAAAAACAAGAACAACAAACCAGCTTCCGAAATTAAAGTTATTTTTCACTTTGTAGTGTTTTTTTGGAAGTCGTTTTTCTATGATTTGCCAAACTATAAAATACTCGGCCAAACTAGAAGGAAACTATAAAATATTCATTTCGGGAAGCTGCTGCAGGTGGCACCGATGACCGAACTGAGAAAGATTTTATCTCTTCCGGTGGATGTCGTGACAAACGAAATTACAGCAGGTGCCAGGTGGACAAAACGACCATTTCCTTGCGAGGATCGTGTACGAAATACTTTGCAATATGTTGTCAAATCCCATGCCAACGTATTACTTGGTTGTATTATTTTGTTCAACTAAAGAGCTATCGTGAGAAACTTGATCAGGTTTTTAGTGAACAAGGGTAAGTCAAACAGCACTAGTGATAAAACCGCTTGTTTCTAACCCGAGTATAGCTCTTAAAACTGGGACAAAGGTATCATACCATAAAGATTTATCATTACAAATCATTGAAGCCGGAAGACGTTCATTGTAGAACACGGGTCTCCCTCGCAGTTTGATAGGATTGATTCAAAGCCGCTTGTGCATCGGTCCCCTGCATTTTATAGATCGCTGATCCATTTAACTAGCTATTTAGGTCAACATTTCTGAGACACCTAGATTCTGTAGGTTAATTAAAATGTACAGTCAATTATAAACAGATTGCCTGTAAATAAATTACCAATATTCAGCAACCTCTGGTGGAAGTCCCCAAAAAAACTGAGAGATTTTCTGATATTGATTTTTACTAAAAGCGATGTATTTTTCCGCACGAGAACGCTTTGACATTGACAGTATAATTGAATAAACTTGGTCTTCTACACAAGCGTGCTCTATGTACATTATATATAGCCTGTCTATGTATAGGTACATTCGGGGACAAAATTACCTGTCCATTACACGGCTCATCGTCAATACTGGGAAGGCAAGGTTTTCATTATGGCAATCGTGTTGCATCTCTCGAGGTGTCACACGCAACGAATCGTGTGAACTGGCACGAACGTTGAGAGTTACTTGTAATCTCATTAGGTAGGTTTTAGTTTTTTGTGGTGTGTTTATAGTCAAATTAATTTGAATAGTTCTCGAGCGGTGAAACTGGGGACAGATTTATATCATTAGGTGTATAATTCTTCATATCTGCCCACGTGTAATACAATTATGAGAAGTGGCTGATTTAATTTTTTCCATAATATGCATACATGTGCTATCTTCTGGTTGGTTATCTAAGGCAGATTATCTTCTCTGTTTTTGGGACTCATTAGTCGCTCCTAATAACCGCCTCGGAATCTGGTATGATGCCCCCAGTTTATCCTTATCAAGTGAACCCCATGAAAGTTTAATCTGCCCGAAAGATCGCAATATCTCCGAATGCAGACCAATCTACATCGCTTTTTGACCGCATCGAATCGTCCTAAGTCCATAGCGACACCTGCGTTTAATTACGATGAATGACGTAACACATTAAGACTTACGCGAGCTGTTAACAAGATAATTGCCCGCGTATGTGTGCGTGACGAATGTATTCGACATCGGATCGTATTACGATTCATGTTATGCAGTTCATCGCAGGTTACGTCTGTTAAAGCTAACTCGCTATGCTCACGCACACACTCATAAACAGCCGCCGACGCCATACCCACACTACGCTGCGCGCCCGCCACCACAAGCGAGCGCGCGATTCGCCGCGCCGCGGACCGACAGTCTTCAACAAGTCGTCACACGCAGAGCTCAACAACGTTGCTCTATCTAAACCCCCTTTGAAAGTACTGTAAAAACTTTTAAATATTATACAAGTTATAGCAAAGTAAAAGTTTTATTTAAATCTACACTATTCTGAAACAATTTGGCGACCGTGACACGACTTTCTGTGCGGGAAGCACAGATACCTACTCGACGAACGAGTACAATCGAAGGAGCTAGAAGCACGCGGCGAAGGCGTGGCTGGTTGAAGACTCGAAAACACGCAGCAAAGCGAAGGATTAGCAAGTTGGACGACGATTCTCATTCTACGGAGCTGAGAAGCACGCGGCGAGGGCGTGCGTGTTCGAAGAATCTAGAAGCACGTGCACGTGGCGTGAGTGATTGGCGCTTGGTGTGTGGAATCTAGTGGCTTGGCAGCACGTCGGCTTCATACAAGGGAAGTTTGCCCGTTCCTTATTCCGCCCAATCCTAACCCTATTTCTTTGTCCTACAATCCTTTTTTTGTTTCAACTGTGTGAATTTTGTTGCAAGTTAATGTTAACTATCTACCTATCTGTAAATTTAACTCAACTGCAACTACTATCTATCTGTCTGTAATCTAACTTCATTGCAAAATAACAACTGGCTAAGAAAATAATATTTGACCTTGACTTGTTGAACAATTAGTGTGTTTCGTAATTAAGATTGCCATCAGCAACGTTTGCAATCCGCTTTATGCACATGCATAACGTTTTCTCTCTTGCACGCTTGCTCTGCTTGGGGATTGACGCATAAATTTCTGCAATTTCAGCTCGAAATATACCTAAGTACCTACGAATACCGCGCGCGGCCTGCACACGAGCCCTCAGGCGGGGGCGGCCGGCGACGGGCCTACTAGCCACGTGGCGGCCGCGTGTTAGGAGTGCCAGCGGATAGTGCAGCTGTTTCATAGAGGTTTGCGTGGAGTGCAGGTATTTAGAAATTGCATTATTAATCTATTTGAAAGTTTTCTCTGCATTATGTCTGACACGGAGGTAAAGGAGTTGATTAGGAAGCGAGCTTCAGTAAAAGGTAGACTTACTAATTTTAAGAATTACCTGACAGATTTTCGTAAAATTGAAGACGTTTCGAAGCAACAAGTGAATGAGTTAAAAGTCCGTTTGAGCAAAATAGAAGTATTGTTTAATGAGTATGATACAATTCAATGTAAGATTGAGCTTTTACAAGATGAAGTTTCAAGTGAATTGACTCAAGGAACCTCTGATGAACCTGAAAAAAGTTCAGAGAGGAATGTAACTGAAAACTTATTTTATTTTGTAATAAGTTCTGCTCAAGAACTAATTGAAAGTCAGGAAAGTAAGAATCTAGAGAGTGTTAAATCTCATTATAGTCAGGCATCCGCTAACAGCTGCGGGAATAACTTGAGTGTTAAGTTGCCTACTATAAAGCTACCCATCTTTGATGGCAATTACAACAAATGGTTAGAATTTCATGACACATTCAACTCACTTATTCATAAGAATGAGGGTTTAAATGAGATAAATAAATTTCAGTACTTAAAAGTATCCTTGACGGGGCAAGCAGCTGCTGTAATAGAATCTCTCGAAATTTCTTCAAATAATTATGCGGTTGCCTGGAAATTGATCTGTGATCGTTACAACAACAAAAGACAATTAGTTCACAATCATTTAAAGTCATTATTTAATATACCCACTGTAAAGGAGTCTGAAAAATCTCTAAGATTTATAATTGATCACATTTCAAAACACATTCGGGCATTAAATAGTTTAGAGGAGAAAACTGATAATTGGGATACATTGATTATTTTTATGTTCAGTCAAAAGTTAGATCATGTAACAAATACTAAATGGGAAGAACATAGGAATAGCTTAGTGAACAAACCCACATTAGTAGACTTTTTTGAATTCTTGGGAAGTAGGGCTGATGTGTTGGAAATGGTGAATGCCGGTGTCAGTGACAAGCCGCGTAGAGAAAATGAAAAGTCAGATAAATCTGTTGACAAACAACATAAAACATTTGTTGCTGCTGCTTGCGACAATAAAGCAATTAAATCAAAGTCTAATGCATGCCTTATTTGTGAAGGAGATCATGTAATCTACTATTGTGAGAAATTTAATAGTATGTCACCGGAGGATAGGAACGCAGAAGTAGCTAAATTGAGAGTTTGCATAAACTGTTTACGGGGTGGTCATTTTGCTCATCAGTGCAAGTATGGTCCATGTAGATTTTGCAAGCGCAAACATAACACCTTGCTTCACAAAGCAAAAGTGTCCACACCAGTTACTGTAGAAAATAGTCCTAGTGCTAGTAGTACCTGTAATCCTATTGTACTATCATCCTGTATCGAGAACCAAGTTCTACTATCAACAGCAATAGTAAAATTGCATGTAAACAATAAATGCCATGAAATACGGTGCCTGCTGGACTGTGGCAGTCAATCATCATTCATCTCTGCATCACTAAAAGCTAAGCTATGTATAAACAGTGATACTATAAATTCAATCTCTGTAACGGGCATAAATAATATGTCATTTTCTGCTCTTGAGTGCTGTAATCTCACTGTTAAGTCATGCACTAATTCTTACTGTAAAGATGTAAAGCTGTTTGTTATCCCACAAATAACAAGCACCATACCTAGTTCTAAAGTTGATGTAGCAACACTAGATATACCAAAAAATATCACACTTGCAGATCCTACATTCTATAATCCATCAACGGTAGATATGTTGTTGGGAGCTGACGTTTTTTGGGATGTCATTTGTCCTGCCAATCAGATTAAATTGGGAAACAATAAACCTGTATTACAAAACTCCCAGTTTGGTTGGTTAGTGGTAGGGCCTATCATGTGTCCAACGAATGAACCTAATAGGGAAATATGCTGTAATTTCAGTCAAGCTATACAAAATCAACTGAAGCAGTTCTGGGAGCTAGAGGAGCTGCCAGACAAACCGAAGCTCACCTTGGAGGAACAAGCCTGCGAGGAGCACTTCGAGCAACACACCCACCGCATGGAGGATGGGCGATTTTGTGTCACGTTGCCTTTACGTGATAATCCTCAATTGTTAGGAAATTCATATCCTAGAGCAAAGCATTGTCTTGATTCCCTACACAAACGATTTAAAAGGCAACCTGACATAAAAGAGCAGTATGTGAGTTTTATTAACGAATATGCTGACCTGGGCCATTTGACTGTTATTGAGAAACCTGAAATCGTCAATCTATTACCACATCACCCTGTCATTAAAGAACAGAGTGAAACGACAAAGTGTCGTGTAGTTTTCAATGCCTCATCAAAAACGGATTCAGGTGTCTCTTTAAATGATTTGCTTATGATTGGGCCCACTGTACAGGACGACATTTTCTCCATACTAATGAGATTTAGACAACATACATATATAATTACTGGAGATATAGAGAAAATGTATCGTCAAATTCTATTAGAGGAATCTCAACGCTATTTGCAAGTGATACTGTGGCGTGATGATGAAGATCAGCCGATGAAGTACTTACAACTCAATACTGTAACATACGGTACCTCATCGGCACCCTTCCTCAGCACAAGATGTTTGGTGGAGTTGAGTCGGGAATGTGATGATCCAGAAATTAGAGAAATAATGTCACACGACTTCTATGTTGATGACTTAATATCTGGATGCAATGAAGAATCAATGCTACTTAATATTTATCAGAAAATAGTAGAAAAACTTGACTCAGCTTGTCTACCTCTTAGAAAAATCAAAAGTAACTCCACTCAGTTTCTAAATTCTATTTTAAACACAACTAACTGTAATCAAGATAATTTTAAAATAATTTCATCACCAAGTCATGCATTAGGAATAGAATGGAATCCTAATACTGACAACATTCTAATAGTTTCTTCTAAACTGCAAGATTGTAATAATGGAATGCCATTCACTAAGCGTTCCATTCTATCTATAACTTCAAGTTTTTTTGATCCATTGGGTTTGATCAGCTGTTGTATTATTGCATGTAAAATGATTTTACAAAACCTATGGTCTCTGAAATTAGGCTGGGATGATGAAATACCTATAGATGTCCATAAGTCATGGAAGAAGTTCATTGATAATGTTCACCACTTGCAAACCATTGAGATACCTCGACATGCCTGTTGCAGTAATCCTGTAAGAATAGAATTGCATTCCTTTTCTGATGCTAGCATGAAGGCTTATGCCGGCTGCATCTATATGAAGTCAACTGATGCTCTAGGCAACTGTACCGTAAAACTATTATGTGCTAGAGCAAAGGTGGCGCCACTGAAGACTACAACTATACCCAGGCTGGAGTTATGCGGTGCTCTTCTAGCCGCAAGACTATGTAATACAGTTGCTAAATCACTGCGTTGTGAAATAGCCTATAAAACTTTTTGGTCTGATTCTAAAATTGTACTGGGTTGGTTGTGCACGCCTTCACTAAAGTTGGAAACTTTTGTAGCACACAGAGTGGCATCTATTCAGGAATTATGTATTAACTGTAAGTGGCTGTATGTCCCCACATCACAAAACCCTGCTGATATAGCATCTAGAGGTGTAAATCCAAATGAGTTAAAATTATTATCATTATGGTGGCAGGGACCTACATTCATACAAGAAGGAGAGGAACATTGGCCATGCCAAAGTACTCCGGTAACCCACACAACAATACCTGAGTTACTTGTCAACACTTCATGTGTTGACACGTCACAATCAGTTAATTTGGTTATTGATATAACAAAATATTCCAGTTTTTCAAAATTACGTCGTATAGTAGCTTATATATTTCGGTTCTATAATAATACTAAAAATGTAAACAATCAAAATAAAGACAATTTAACTGTAGAAGAATTAGCAATAGCCGAAAGTAAGCTGGTATACCTTTCTCAACAAGAAAGCTTTCCTAATTTTGAAAAACAAAGTAAAGCAGCCCCACTACTAAGTTTGACACCATTTCTTGACGATAAGGGATTGATAAGAGTTGGAGGTCGTCTGGAAAACTCTAAATTCAGTTACGAGAAACAGCATCCAATTATTATAGATTCTAGGCATCACTTGTCAAGGCTAATTTTCTATTATTTTCATGTAAAACATATGCATGCTGGTCCTCAACTGCTTCTTTCACTTATACGAGAAATTTACTGGCCTATTAAAGGCAGAGCTTTAGCGAGGCAGACATATAGGAAATGTACCATTTGCGCTCGTCTGAATGGAGTAGTTGCTAAGCAAATAATGGGAAATTTGCCATCTAGTAGGTTAACTCCGGGCTATCCCTTCGAAATCACAGGCACGGATTTTGCAGGACCATTCCTGATAAATGATAGAAAGGGACGCGGATCTAGGTTAATAAAATGTTATTTATGTATATTCGTATGTTTTAAAGTTAAGGCTGTACATCTAGAACTAGTTGGTGACCTCAGTACAGAGGCTTTTATTCTAGCATTACGTAGATTTATTAGTAGAAAAGGCAAACCCCGAGAAATTTGGTGTGACAATGGCTCTAACTTTGTCGGGGCTCACCGCCAATTAGGAATGTTTGTTGACTCTAGCTGGAACTCTGTGTCAGAACCTTTTGCAGAGGAAGGCATTAAATTTAAATTCTCACCTGCATATTCTCCTAATTTTGGCGGACTCCATGAAGCAGCTGTAAAATCTGCAAAATATCACATGAAAAGGGCCTTGGGAAATTCACATCTAACATACGAAGAGCTTGCAACTCTGTTCACTCAGATTGAGGCAATTCTCAACTCACGGCCCCTTTCCCCTATGTCTTCCAATCCTCACGACCTGTCTCCTCTCACCCCAGGGCACTTCCTGATCGGAAGACCGATGACGTCGCTGCCAGCACCGGACCTAACGGAAGACAATCCAAGCCGCCTGCATCGGTACGCGAGGATCGAGCAAGCTCGTCAGCATTTCTGGGCTAGATGGACCCGGGAGTACGTCTGCGAGCTACAACAGCGCACCAAGTGGCAGAAGCGCCACCCAAACTTCCAACCGGGCCAGCTAGTAATCATCAAGGAAGAGATGACCCCACCACTTAAGTGGCCCTTGGGACGAATAGAGGCCGTGTACCCAGGGTCGGATGGAGCATGCAGAGTTGCTGATATCAAAACAACAAAAGGCACACTGCGTAGAGCTGTGAATCGTATATGTCCCCTCATGGAAGCTTGAAAATGGGAGTTTCAAGGCGTGGGAGGATGTTAAAGCTAACTCGCTATGCTCACGCACACACTCATAAACAGCCGCCGACGCCATACCCACACTACGCTGCGCGCCCGCCACCACAAGCGAGCGCGCGATTCGCCGCGCCGCGGACCGACAGTCTTCAACAAGTCGTCACACGCAGAGCTCAACAACGTTGCTCTATCTAAACCCCCTTTGAAAGTACTGTAAAAACTTTTAAATATTATACAAGTTATAGCAAAGTAAAAGTTTTATTTAAATCTACACTATTCTGAAACAACGTCAAGGTTTGCAACGGCCGTTTATTTTTAATTCGCACTCACTGTACATCGGCCTATTTCCGGACATTGTTGTCATTATTATAGTGAATCGTTTATTTTTAACTTTGGCCATAAGTGTACGGAATGGCAAGTGGTCAGGTTTAGAATATATTTCAATGTTTGAAAGTAAGGTTTTGAAATGAAAAGAAGTGCGGTAAAAGCAGCAATGACGAGGACTTTCCAATTCATTCAATAGCAATACAAATTATACACTTTCTTGAGCATCAAACGAAACAAAAAGCTTAATTTAAAATTCTTCACAGGCAAAGATCAATCACCTACCAAAAAAAAGAACAACCACATTCAAGGAAACACAATTGCGCAATAGCAGAACATAAATATGCATATAAAAAGCGTTCCCTGTCGCTGTGGCAACAATAGGCGACAATTCATAAGAACACGAGTCCCACACAATGAAGTTATAAAGTTTATAGTCGAGTCCGCAGCTCCACACATTGTTTGATCCGAGCCTTGTTAGGGAAAGTGAATGATAACGGTGTTAAAATGTAGGACGACTACTTGACTGTGACAACTTGGCGGTGGATGGTCGAATCAATCCGTTGCTTCCTTGTTTTGTTGGTAAAAAACTACTTCTGGTAATTGAGTGGCGTTTTTTGTTGCCTTCGGCGGAGTAGCGTTTATCCGGTCAAAGACTGGGGTTATCATTGATTGAATGATGTTCCTTCTTATCAAATCACGGTTCTTGGGATTTCTAACAGGGTATCATATAAACTCTTGTCCGTGAGAGTCCACTAATTAACTCTCCAATGCTGAGTAACAACTCTCCAAGCTTAAAACCTGATGAATTCTGCAATCTGTCCATGTCACTCGTAATTTGCATCCCACGACTATTTAAGTATTTATGGATGTCACTGTTGATCTATTTCTTAGAGCTGTTAGATGAAGCGAAAACCTATCAAGCAGATAAATAGCGATACATTTTTAAATGCGTGAAAATCGGCTCACCTCACGAATTATAAGTTTAGGTTTCTCAAGCGTGCAGATGACTAAGATTCATTTGAGTCCTACGCCTATTAATTGTAAACCACAAAATTGGATAAAAGCTTTTAAAACAATGACAACTTTTTAATAGTGATGAACCCGAAAATTAAAAGATATTAGCCATGCGTAACGCAGAGTGGAAAACTTAATTAATATCCCACCCTCTCTAATTACTTAGCCCGACCAACTAAGCAAATTGTCGAGGTTTCAGTAAATAGGACAAAGGACCAGCTTGACGTCATTATAACGCTGGTGGCACAGACGACCCTCCACGAAGGTCATATTCCAAGAAGAGCCAATTCAATTAACAAAATGCAAAAGCTTGTCATTACTAAACTTTTACCTAACTTTCGCAAGACAACGCAAGTTTTTTAGAAATGTCCAATTTAGCCAATAAGGGCTGGTCTTTTACGTTTTTGTGCTAATATGTGTCAATGTCGTTTCGTAATCGCCTTCAATGCGCAGAATTTACCGATTTACAATACATTATTCTCTGAATGGCCATTCGTATGACTACCTACACAACGATAATATTGCACTAAAGCGTGATAATTGTGTGAATTGATGACGTGAACTGTTACAACAGTTGCATGTGCTGTATCTTGCAAACAACATATAACATTATTGAGCAAAATATTTCTCCACGAGATAAATTTTACGAAACTAGATTAAACGTAACACCGATCGGTATCGTAACCGATGTCGCGTGTCCGAATGTTATAAAATCGAAATGTACGATTTTATGGCGGATTAAAAGTATGGACGTGCAATCTGAGGAGTGGTTGTATGAATTATGTTCTACAGTCTTGTTATTATTTAGTCTTTTTTATAAGTTTGGCGTTCCATATCTAACACAGATTTACCAAAGGCTATTTCATCAGGAAATGATTTTATACGGGAAGCTTCTTCGACTACTACTTATAGGAAAAAAAATGAACCAGTGCGAAAACTGTAACCATGAATTCAGCATTACATTCTTACTCATTACATTAATATTAAAAAAAAAACTGGTGTTTCAAAGAAAAGTGCAATACCTACGCGGTCAAAATCTATGGAACAACTTTTTTTATAAAAGACGAAAAATGTCTACGCTAGGAGGTCTAGCATCTAATGCTGAATTCATGGTTACAGTTTACGTACTGGTTAATTATTTTTTTCCTGTATATTCCCAGAACACGACGGAGTGATGAAGACAGACGTCGGACACCCAGCAAGTTTTCTTTCAAAACCTGGAGCATCCCAATTTCAGAAGCAATCTATCAAAGCTGGATCAGATACTTCCAAGTATTTCAATAAAGAAATCTAATAGAAACTAAACCTTACCTTCGTACCTTAAAAAAACCTACGAAGGAAAGTCAATATGAGTCGAGACGAGATGAGGAAACTGACATATTGTTATAAGAATAGAACGTAAACAAGCTTCTTCTGAGTAAAACTGCGTATTGCTACGCAGTTTTACTCAGAAGAAGCTTGACTTGACTAATCTTAATGGAATTCTGTTTCGGATGGGTGGCTGATAAAAATAATTGGTTTATTGATTGTTTTTGGTTTAACTTAGGCTTTGCCGTAAAATAGGATGACACAGTCGTATTTAATATAATCCATTTTCCGGTTCTTCAGTCATGCCTTTAACTAACTTTTGGTCATAAATTCCTAATGGACCAAATGCAGTTTATTTTTGAAATCTTTAGGAATATAATAGTATACTTATCTTTAGGAATATAATAGTATGTCCGAAAATTGGCTAAATTTACTGAGTTGCTGGGTATGGACAAGGTAAATCTATGTCATAACATAAACCCTTTTCTGATAGAAAACGAAATTACACATAACTTTATTTGTCTGACAGCAGTAAAACTTGAATACGTGTCTGGCTGTATTTTCTTTAGCCCCTGTGTGCCTGCCACTACCTACTCACTCCTCAGTTAAGTATATTAATTATCGGCCAGTCGTGCGTGTAAGTATCCTTGTTGGTACATTAATTGCTCACTTCCTGGGCATGCAAGACGCCGCGCCACAGCAAAGAAAGTTAATGGCTTGAAGAGAAATGTTTATTTTTTCTTTATTGTCGGCTCAATGACTTCCTTCAAATAGTAAATTAAAAGTAGAGGGAATCAAAAACATGAATTTAATCAACTGTCTTGATTAATGTCGTCCATTTTTTAGAACAGAAAATAAATGCGTTGTAATTTTACTAATCACATTTGTTTGATATGAAAGGAAAAATAATATGATAAAGCTAGTCATTAGGCTGCGTTTCCACCAGAAATGAGCGAGGATGCGTAGCGAGGGATGTGTGTGAAACTAACCAATAACATCGCTTCATATTTCATAGCCTGAGCTAAGCTAGTGTTATTATTAGTTAGTTTTACGCACATCCCTCGCTACGCATCCTCGCTCATTTCTGGTGAAACGCAGCCTAAATGTTGTTCTAGCAGAAAATCTTTTTTCTTTTTGCTGCTCCAAATCTTCCGTCTAATTGCAGCGATGACTACTTATACAAAAAGTTGCAGGAAAATTATAATTTTTACAAGACCACATGCATTTCTCATTTGATGTACATATTGTGAATTCCAAACAAAAATAGATTTAAAATGAATGACACCGCGTTGGTGCCAAAATAATTGGAATAGCGGTGTGGGCATTGACATTCTTCGAAAGAAAATCTCAGAAAAAAGTGTTTTGATAAAAATACAGATTATGTACCGATCAGATGACTGATATTTTAATGGCCGGTAAATTAAATCTACTCTGTAATAAATGTAGGTAAAATGACAGAAACACATTGTGAACATTTTCGACATATTTTTTCATGGCGTGGTAAACTTTCGCCAAGTTTTTTGGCTAACAAACTTATGACACAACAATGCTGAAAGCTTTAACGTTGGCCAAAAGTCTGAAAGGAATAGAAAGTGAAACATGATACGAGTGACAAACAACATTATCTTCTCAGACAAGATCATGTTTCTTCTACACAACGAGCTAATCGTAACTAACTTTTCCAAAGAACTTTATCAAGCAGACAAGGATCAGCTTGTTAAAACAGAAGAACATTCATTAACTAAGAGTTATCAATAACGGGCCGTTTCAAGGCGAACACGTGCTCTGTACCTACATTGTAATTAGCGTGCGCGTGAGTCACCGCGGAGATGCGCCCGCGCATAATAAAATACATTCGCTTTTATCTTGCGCGTGTCGTCTGTGGTGTCGTCGCCACTTAGTAGACGGATAGAGTTGATTGGACAAGTATTGTGCGGGGATAGACATAACTTTAACAATGACGGAATATAAATAAAATAACGAAGACGTAAATCTAGGTAAATGACTGACAGACGGATAAAAACGTTAACGGGTACTAAAATAGAGCTTAGTAGAATCATAACTTATATTAATATCAGCAGTGCCCCGCGGTTTCACACGCATAAGTGTCCATCTCGTGGGAATATCGGGATAAAAAGTATTTGTTATTCTGATGTATAAAGCTATATTACTGTGAAGTTTCATCCAAATCCGTTCAGTAGTTTTTCGTGAAAGAGAAACAGACGTCCTCATAACCTTGCGCGTTTATCTATATATATAAAAGGAGAACTGACTGACTGACATATCAACGCACAGCCCAAACCGCTGGGTCTAGACATTCCAAATTTGGCACGTACGTTCCTTATGAGGTCTAGGGGTGCACTAAGAAAGGATTTTTCAAAATTCACCCCCTAAGGGGGTGAATGGGGGGGGGTGAAATTTCACGCGGACGAAGTCGCGGGAAGAAGCTAGTAATATTATAATAATATGTTAATGTTAATATGCAGTGTGTTGCGTGTAAGTACGGACATTTTTATACGTAGATCTCCTAATGATCTATTTCCGTCAACTGAATCACTGAACTGGTAAACCACCAACGTCATTACATCAGAATGCACATACACATATCCATGCTGGTTTGCATTTTATTTTTAATGGTAAGCGACCCTTATAAAATGACGTAGAAAGAATAAAATCGAAAAGGTCGGAATGAGAGGGGATCTGGGCCCGTGCGAGAATCATTTGTACGGCAGTTTTAGTGCAGGACAAGTCAAGGTGAAAGTTCATAGTTGCACCACACGTGTTAGAAAATTGCCTGACACGTCACACTTTTAGTCAAATATTGAAATTGACCGGCTATATGAGTATACAGTATCCTCTCAGACAAAAGGCATTTAATAATAAAACCCTTTACAAGAACATGTCAATTAAATACACCGTTTTACCAAAATAATAGACACCACTAGACACTTAAAAAGAAACTGCCGTTCCATTAGCATAAAGAGCCAAAAATCTACGCCATTCCGGAAACAATGATAACCAAGGAGCGGAGCGGTCGTATTACATTGACACAATTAATTGGCCATTACACTGCATTACAGCGATGGGCTTTCAGAGGTTCGGCTTTTATGTCGTTAGAGCCGCGCATCCGGCTTGCGACCAGCGACCACAACACGGTAGCGGCCTGTGGTCGCCTAACAGGAAATTTATGGGAACTCCGGTACGCAGAAACCACATAGTCTTCCTAGAAATTCTCGGAATATTTTGTGGAAAGTTTTAAAATGTAGTTACTTCTTGATGGGTAACTTCTGAAGATAGGTTACGTTAAAGTTTCAATTCTTTGTTTTGGAGGTGATTAAATCCGTGTTCAGGATTTAGTTGCTCAGCTAACAACATAAATAAAATACGGAAAACCACAAGATCGAAAACAGAGAGAAGACAACACTACAACAGATGGAAACGTTATTTTTTAAGTTTTCAAACCCATTGAGAAGGACACTCAGAAAAATGTGGGAACTAATGCGCTTTGAGTTTAAAACTAGGACAAACAAAAGGCCAAAGACGAAGTGCTGCATGTACTAATCTTATTACGGAACAGATCTATGTTGGGAAGATGACGTGTACTGCAAATGTAGGCAAGGGTAAACATATTTAACTTGTAAATAGTATGCAGCTGATATAAAATATTCATCGGAGCAGGATTATAATTCAAAAGGGTTACACAATGGTGCCTGCTGCTGTACGGCGTATTTACGGCCCCAGGCTTGGTAAAGAGCTGTTGACATCTTTGCTAAAAGCATACGACAATTGTACGACTCTATAATATGTGTGGGAGGCTTTGTTTGCTTGTGTTTTTGTCCACAAGTATAAACACAGGACTCGGATTTGAACTAACAGACAGTTCGGAACCGGAATGCCACATGGACTATAAATTCAGGTGGAAGTGTACCTAGGTGTAGCGCTCGATTCCTAACTCCAAGTCCCAATAATATTTATAGCACTTCTTGTAATAGTCTCTTACAAAAGTAATCACATTAAACAGAAACAGTACGTTGTGAGTAACGAGTTCAACTTATACATAAACAGTCAAACACAAAAAATATTACGACACCTCGTTGGTCCTGCGTTTCTATGTTTACGTTAATTTTTTTTTTAATTCATATTTACATTGCAGACAAGAACTACAGCTTACGGAACAAACATGGAACACAAATTTCGTGAGACCTGCCTCAACGCGCTGATGCGCGAAGTGTCGTAAAGCTTGGCTTGACTTGATTAACCCGTCAAGGCTTTTGCTTTGTGAATATAATGTCTGAGTCAGTGTGTGATTTTTTTATATAATAGACGTCCTTTTAACGAAGGATGTTTGTCATTCAAAGTTAAAACTGCGACGTGACATTTAGACAAATATACTTTCAAAGTCATAAGTTCTGGGAATTTGGTTGCAAGGAATTTGAAGATGATGAAGATTGCTGAATTTCTTTGTCTATTTCAAGCTCTTTCCAAGGAGATGATTTGAAAGAACATGTGTTATGAACAAGATGCTTCTGACTAAGAAGGAGACAGCCGTATTGGGGAAACGGGGAGACTTACGGGCATTAGCAGTTCACCAGATGAAGTTCTGAATTGGTTAAACATATTCTGGTGAAAACTCCGTCAGTTTTCGTTTTAAACCTAACAAATACATCTACTCTTTAAAACTGTGTTTCGGCCAGAAGATGTTGTAATGGAATTAAGACAGCTCTCGTTTAGGGTTGCCATAAATACATACAGTTCGGTCAGATCTGGTGAGGAGAGCTACAACAATACCGATTCTGGCACGTGACGGACGTTACTCAGGTACTCGCATTACTCTGCGCATAATCTAAATCGCGTTCTATTCTCATGACAGTACATTGCCGGTTTTATAGCCGCTTCATATTTTAGTACATGAATCAGCGTAGCGATGGGGGAGGTGTGAAGCGATGACAGCGTGGGAGGGGCACGACTGTGGGGTGTGCCCGCCTCGGGCTCTATGCCAAGTAGAAGCGCCACTGCATCGTCAGATGACTGGCATTATATTGCACTCACTACATCTACTTCCAATCTTAATCTTCCACACATACGGTTCATTTTAAATGTTGATGGATGAAAAATATCAGATTGTTGTTTCGTCGTGTGAATGTCTCGCGCGTAGTCTAGGGTTTTTATGTGAAGTATCTCAAAGTCCGCCGTGCAAAGAATTCGCGTCGGATTGTTTTAGCGTATTGTGAAAAATGTTGCCGTGTATTTTTGGCGCCCCTTTTGTCTTTTTTCCTTGAGTTTGATAGCATCACGAAACTTTTATTTAATAACCGCGAGAAAGGCTTTATTGCTCGACGAAATTACATGTTTACACAAAGTTAATCATTTCAGTCAACCATGCCTAGCCAAATTATAAAAAAGAAATATAATTTTGGTCTTGAAACTGAGGGTAAAACGAACTATACCAGAATGAGCATGCTTAATATCAGTCTCGCCTGAGGCCAAGTAAACCCACGCTCTGTTTACGTGGTTCAAATAAATGAAGTACACAAAAATAATGTATTTGATTTTAGCCAAAATCGTGACAAGAAAAAACGAAGACTTATGTTATCAATGCGATTTAGAACAAAATGCACAAATGAACGACATACATGTTTACGTTAGTGCGTTGTCACTTTGTCAGGACAGGTGGGCGAGTATGCTGACTCACAGATAACGATTATCACATTGTTTTTAGACAATTATAAGTGTGAATAACACTACAAGCGCCAGTGTGTAATCTGGGGCGCTGCAATTGAGGCTTCCTACAAGGTCAACGATGAGTATACCTAGTGCCCCCAATAAGACTACCGAGACGCGGAACGTATCGTAATGCGTTGTTCGAAGTGTGCGAACAAATAGATTCGTTCTCAATAGTTGATTGCTCGTTGGAGATGATATAAACTTTGTAATGGAGGAAAATGTGAATGAGTACTCATCTCACAGAATATTGTATCATCAATGTTTCATTGTCTCGACTAAAGAAATCAATTGTGTGAACGAAAAAAATGTCCTTTGTTATAGTGCTTCTTATCAGGAAATAGAACCGCAGGAAATTCGGGCAACCAAAGGCTATAATTCACAGGAAACTGGGCAGGAATTTGGCACGATTTAGTCTTTATCTCTATCTCAGTTTAGGATTTAAGTCTTCGGGAATTCGGTGGTTACATTTTGCTTTGAAAATATATCTCTTATTCTACTGCGAAAATTCGACGTACCTACATGAATATCTGAAGAGATATCTTCAAAGTTCAATGCCCCATTTATACGGTGAATTTTAATCAAACGGCTTTACAAAATCGGCAAAGGAATGCGAATATGCGAAATCGAAAACTACGAATTACAGTCTACTAAAAGCATAGTTTATTACCAGTCAATGGTCGTAGGTAATAGACACACAGTATATTTTCTTTAGCAATTCCATTTCACTAATTGGCCCATAATGGTCGCAGTCTGGCTTGTAGTTTTTAATAAAAAGTTATTTGCTTCCACGAAATATTGGAACTGGGGACATCGCAATAATGTCCCAAGCCAATAAAACAGCTTCTGTCAGGGACTTGCGAGTAATTCAGATGTAAAATGTAGAATTTCTGTAAAATTTTATTTTTTATAGTATTTCATTCTATTGGCATTTTTTTTCATTTTAGGCCATGGTTGACCTTTGTCTTCATAAAGTTGTTTACGACCCGTCCTTTCCCTAGACATGACAAGTTTACGTCATGTCCACGCCCAAAACAATATTTACATCAATATCGGATGTCATACTGCAAATGAAGTGTATCTGACTACCAGATCTTCTAGATAGCACATCACTGGTAAATAAAGATAAAAAGCAAGAAATGCCTATACTTCCAGGTAAGTCCAAAGTTCTCAAAATCAATCGAGCTCAGTTCAAGATCGGCGCCACAACACAAGCTCCACTTTGTAACACTTAGTTTAATCACTTAATTACAATAAGTGCTGTGATAAAATTCTATGGGCACTTTCAGCTTGGATACATCGATCCAGATTGATAAATGAGTTTTCGAGGACTAAGGGACGATTGAGGTTTAATTATACTGGACTATAAATAAAACAGGATCGGTCTGTTGATGTTCATAAGGACTATTAATAAGGACTCATAAAGATAAGGAAGACCTCCTTGATGCGTCAGCGTCAGTCAAACCAGAGTAAGACAAATATATCAAATTAAATACTGAATATAAAGAAGGTTTGATGCATTAGTTAGAGCACAGTCGGACTAAGATCTTAAATTAGGTGCTGCACTGCTGCCCAAACAAAGACAGAAGCAACTCACTTAGCGCAGTATCATGAAATTGTGATAGATCCTCAAGGCAACTCCTGAAATGAAATATTAATATATTCAATTTTGTTTTAAGCTACCGTAATTAATTCCATATTTTCCCTTGAGTGAATTATACAAGAGAAACTGTTTCCTTTCAAAAAAGGTCGCTTTTCGGAGTACTACGTTTTTAAAGCTTCCTTTGGGAGGTATCCTCAATCGATTATCCTAGCTAGAGTTTAGGTGCCCACGAAGGTGGGATACGAAGGCCACGTGTAAACTGCTAACATTTGGCGTGGCTTTGTATCTAGTTAAAACTAAAACGGGGAACATACAATTATTTATTCCAGCCGTGTTTAGCGAGAAGCGTAGTTAGCAGATACATATCTGTCTATTGTTAACCCAGGTATATCGACAAGTCATTGGCATAGCTGGTATGTGTAAAATAAACAAGTCTGACTAGTTATGAAAACTGAACTCAGTTTTCCTGTATGCGAAAAAGTGGATAAGTTATAATTAGTCATGAAAGAAGCTAAGTAATAATTTTTCGGACGTCGTTTATACTTCGTTCGGGCCCTGAACTAATCTTATGTCCGTAAGTGATACAGCGTTGGAAACACCCGTTTTGGCCAAAAATGCGAAAATTTGCGGAGTAGACCCACTGTAATACATCGAGAATCGAGACAATTCAATCGTTACTATCACATATAAGTAGGTACCTAAATATTTGTTTGGGCTAACGAAAACTGCGTGAATTTTGGCACAGTTAGCACTACAAAGCTTTTGGCAGATTGTGTTTTGGAGTATTCATACTAGGTCGAAGTTGCTGACAGACGCGTCACTTTGTTTTTGAGCAAAAGTGTTCTCCAAAGCGGTCTAGATTTAGAAACTTAAAAAGATTCAGGCTTCATGTTTCAGAGATGTACTTTGGGAAGATTTGAAGGAAAACAAACCAGCCACGTTTACAACGATTGTAAAATGAGTTGTGTTACTAATCGACATCCAATAATGGACTCATGATACATCTGCTAATTCATTGTACGCAATACAATGTGAGATCACTTAGCCTGCATGGACTTAGTCAAAACAGTAACTCACAGACGCAGGCAATGATCAGCTGCATACAGACCGGAACATCTCACAAATAGCTATCTCTTGCCCATTAGAGGCAAGTCTCATGCAACAACAATTCAAGATATCAGATGCAGATCAATATGGGCGGTAATAAATACCAGAAATAAACACTGTGACTAATAACTGTACACATGCTTGCTAGATGTGTGTAGACGCATCATCGCGTGGAATAGAACAATACCGGTGCCAACGACTGAGTAAGTGTCGGGT
Organism: Hydraecia micacea; assembly: GCA_914767645.1. Classification (NCBI taxonomy): domain Eukaryota; kingdom Metazoa; phylum Arthropoda; class Insecta; order Lepidoptera; family Noctuidae; genus Hydraecia; species Hydraecia micacea. The sequence continues at coordinate 16,285,832 of OU611780.1, forward strand.
AGACCCGTATGCGTCTACTGTTACCGTTTGGCTGACATCTCACTAGGCGCAGGCGTTCCCCTATGACTGAGGCTTATCGATCCAAATCTAGCACAGACCTTTTTGTGTGCTCTGGCCACACATCTATATGGTATTCTGTTGTCACGCTCGATCGCTGTGCCAGGAGTCTGTATACTATAGCTTACAGTTCGTCGGGTAAACGCCAAACATGTGGTTTCGGCTTGTTCCAAAATATCTATCCGAAATCTAGTTATTTTCCGGCTTTTCATTTAATCAGCTTGCCCTGCGCTCTCGATTTCTCGACTATTTAACAGGTCCTTATTTCAGTATTTTTTACGTCCATTGCCAAACATATTTCCACTTGTGGACATAATATTAGTGCGAGGCCCGAACTATGAATGAATATGATAACACGATTTGAAAGTTAACACAGTTGTCCCCACTCGCAATGTGTATTAACTCGTCCGAAAAATTCAATTTGACACTTGTTTTGACGGATTTTATCTATTAGCGGTCGAGCCCGTATCTTCGTTGACGGACTGAGAGAGTAGACTCCCTGAGTCTAAAGTCAATCAAATCCTGACTATTACGTCTTGCCGTTTGATCAATGATGCATCTAGGTAATGGAGTACTCACCAATGAAGTTGTTAGTGGGAGCAGAAGCTCAATTAGCTGTAGTGATGTGATTGAGGGAGTACAATGGCAGATTGATAGACGCTTGGAGAGCTAAAAGATTCCTTCACGGTCTTTATTCATTACAACAGGAGACCACAATAGTGCACAGACACAACATATAGGTCATACAAGGACCACAAATCTGTTGACAGCTTTTCAAGCCCAGATTAAATAATGGAGCTGGATTTCGGAATTGTTGCTTTCACGAAATGCTCTCTAATCGTTTAGTACTGTTGTAACATTAAAATCTTGTGCGTGTGGTTTGTTGTTATACAAGATTACGCAGTTACGCTGTTCTATTACACTACTTGTCCTTATTCGTTTTGCGGTTTCATTTTTATAAGGATTACCTCATTCTCTCAATAAGAAATTTAAATAACAAAATGTACGCAAGTGTGTGCAGCTTACCTCATTCAGACAATAAAATGTGATAGGTATGAATGAACTTATAGCAAAGTGCGCATAATTTTGCTTAAACGGCGTACAGTGATACAAGAAAATTACGTCATGAAGGGGACAGTTAGAAGACTTAGAAGGCCGAGAATAGCGTAACAATGACGTCATAGACGACCCACGCAAAAATAAACAGTTATCGTCTCCCATTACTCTGAAGGGGCTCTTAACAAAATCTTTGTCCGTCACACTAAAGCGCACTTTTCTCAGAATGTTTGCTGATATTTTATCAAATCTCCCGCGACACAATACCCCTATTCCGGCCACAAAAGCTAAAGAGGGGCAGAGCAGAAGTTTAATTTAGAAAATACGGTACAAAAGTAAGTAATTCACATGCGGTGGAATTCGAGCACACAATGCTGTAGAAGACCTGTGCTTTCTTTGTACTAGATTTACAGCCTTGATTTTGGCTGAGACCAGCCTCGCATAACTATTTAGCCGCCTATGCAAATGTATGGCATTCTCTCGTCTCGACGGTTCTTAATTCACGGTTCGCGTATGTTTAGTGGAACAGATGTTGATTCTGAGGGCGCACGGGATTTGCACTATTGTCTTGCGCACGTATTGTGTTCGAGGGCGTGCCGGGTGCGTTGACCCCGCCCGTCGGCCACTGATTAGATACACAACTGCAACTTTTATTAGACACTACATATGGGAGCGAGATTATGACGCCTGGACACAAGGATCAATTATGAACGAGTATGTGTTATTCATTCTAGCAACGTGACATAATGACTCGGGTTATTCATTCTTGTGTAGATTAACTCATCAGTTTGGAGTGGGAATCTAAAATGTCTGTTTTTCCTTAGCTCAGCTTAGAATCATTTAGGAATAACAAATTAGGCTAACCGGTTAATTATATTATTTTATTAATTGGAGCTGCCTTATCTTCTAGTTTGAGGTTGACTTCAAAATTAATTAATAAAATTGTTTGATATTAATACTTTGGTGAGGATAAACGTTAGTGTTACATTTATTTACAAATTAAATGCTTTGCTCTTCGTTAATAATACTGAGAGTGGAGGGGAACAATCCTTCAAGATTTATAAAATATAAACAGACATTAAAATAGAATTTGCAATCTGTACACCCATAATTACGTTAATGCCCTCTAATATTTACATATTGATACACTTCCAAACACAAACAGTATGCTGAACTAAAAACCAAATTTTGTTTTGTATACAAACTGATACAAGTTCATTGACCTACATGTGGGACGGTCTAACATTATCTAAGTTTGGTTCAATTAGGTCATAAACGGAATATAGAAAAGAGTACGAATTCCGGTAGTGTAACTTTCTTATTGCGAACTTCATGAGGCACATTAAATGGCTGTTAAATGTAAAATGAGTTGTAAAACACCTGTTTACATGTTGATACTTACTATTCTAGTGTGTTAACGATAATAAGGCTAACAACGAAAGACGGTGAATATTGAGATGTTAGCTGATAGAGATTACGGAAGAAGACACACATTGCGCCGCCACCAAATAAATTGGGATGAGGGCACGAGAATGATGACTTAATTATTATTCTACTATTATTTAATTGTGCTTGTTTTGACGAGGAGTGTTACGGAGGAACCCCCTTTTTTTAAGTCCGTTAAAAAAATCAAATTCAATTTTGATTAAACAAACAGAAATAAAAAAAAATAACGTTTGTCAATTTCATTGACAAAAAAAGTCACACTTTTTCCTAGCCAAAGTGAGTGATGAGAACATCTGGAGAATCGAATATAATTATATAAGAGCATGGGGTGGGCCAATTTTTTTGCACGCAAGTGTATTACGGAAAATAAATAAAATACTACGACATTTCGACACAAAATAACACGACAAAGATACTGGTAGTAGATTAAAATGATGCAACGCTGTGTAAACTGTGACAAGTTATTAACCCTTCACCTCCAAACAATGGAGACCCTTTGGTGACTCCTGCTGCATGGGAAGTGACAGCTGTGAGCTGATGCATTCCGTCCCCATTTAGACTCGAATCGATAACGAAAAGTCGTGGCCCTTATGTAAGTAGGCATACGACATATATCCACGTATCTACCTTGAACTCTGTAGGTGGTATGTATCACAAATGTTTTCGTGTCAACACTCATCATTGGCTAAGAATAGGACATTGTTTCTTCCCGTGGGTGTCACGCCATCACTGTCATAGCGATAAGTGGGTTTGTACGCACAGATGATATAGTACGATAAGGGTTCCTATTGGTTGCGGAAGTTAAGACTTCTGTGGAACCAGAAGTACGTGGTGTAATGAATGAAGCAGTGTGTTTAAGGGCAAGACTCACAGGTTGCATTATGAATTTACCGAGTAAAGTAAGTGTGCATAAACACGAGCGACATGCGTCGACGACAGAGGTAACTGCAAAGACGCGTCGTCGGACACGCGTTGACGGCTGCCGTCGACACGCGTCGATGTTTGCAGTTGCCTCTATCGTCGACGCGTGTCACTCATGTGTTAGGCACACTAAGCGTTTCATAGGAATGTGAACTTTACATACATTCACAAAATTACACCTTCTTCCCATCGGAGTAACCAGAAACTACAAAACGCCACCTGCTACGGTCCTTACTCCTTTTGCTTCGTTTACGTTCATAATGTGAACTTTATTGGTATCAAATTAATGTTGATGTACTAAAGAAACTAAACCGCTTGCTAAAATTCTCTTGTTAGAATACTAGCAGCGCCCCGCGGTTTCACCCGCATAAGTTTTGATCTCGTGGGAATATCGGGATAAAAACTATCCTTTGTCCTTTCCCGGGACTCAAAACTATCTCTATACCAAATTTCATCTAAATCGGTTCGGCGGTTTAAGCGTGAAGAGGTAACAGACATACAGACACACTTTCGCATTTATAATATTAGTGTGGATTATGAACATTACATGCATAAGAATAACATTTAAATTTGTACGAAACACTTTATTAAATAAAGTTGACGGGCGCTCTATGAATCTTGCCTTAACTAAGGGAAGGTCGCGTTTATGCGCAGGCTAGTTCCTTTATGTAAACCGAACCTTGAAGATACTGCTCTAAGATGAAAAACTATGAAATATGTACAATGAATTACCATTTTTATTAAAGTTTTAATCTGATCTAGAATGAAATTTATTCAACCTGACAACATTCAGTGCGAAATGGTCTTTTTTATTAAAAGAGTTGTAAAATACAAGAGAAAGTTCATCATTATTACAAGTTAAGAGACTCAGATTAATGTGGGAAGTGGGAAATAATTACTATTATTTTATACTGCCGTGGCTGTATAGCTCATGACTTTAATAATATACTGTAGACATTCTGAGCAAAACCTATAATTTAATATAAGCTGTTTTCCATGACATCCTTATGATTTGCATACAATAATACAAAATGTTCGATAACATTGTAGAGACAAGGCTTTGTAACACGGAAGACTAAATGGTTTTTCTGTTCTACTGTTTTCTTTAGTTTTGAGAAATTCTCAACAGGAAGTTCGGATAGGAACTTCCTGTTGAGCACCTCCCTAAAACTAACATATGACGCCGAAAAATTCCTCCGCATCGCTGTCGACCGGTAATGTACCCAGAGAATGGCGGCATTGCCACGTTGTATGGCAATTCTTAGCCTCTGGCCAAGGAAAAAGCCAGCCCTTGGGTCACGGGAATGGTGTCAACTAGCAGTTTGGAAGCTTAAAAACTTAACAACTGTCATATCATAATGTATAAGCAATACAACAGGATACCAAATACTTCAATAATAGTTATCTACTATGTTTGCATAATGGGCTGAGAATCAAGTAGGCCACAAACATTACTGTTATACACTGTATTTGTGACAAACAAATATTGTTGTCAAGCAAGTAATTTTAAAACATAGTTGTGAAGAGCTGCTTTTGTGGGGATATTTCATGGTCGAGATTTTTGATAAAGATCAAAATTAAGGAGAATAAGAGCTAAAAGAGCTGCTCTTATGTAGTCAAATTTCATCAAAATATTTTATGTCACATAAATCTACATGGGCACTTATGAACCGTCAGAAGCTAGGTGCACGGTTCCTTTCCTATGGAAAAGAGCCAGGAAGAAACTACATGGTTACTCTTTTAAAAATACTTGGCTTTTACAATGTTTTCAAATTACAGTGTTAATATGTATGGGACGACAGTGTAGGCCTGTCAATAAGTACCAAGTACTTAACAAAATAGAAAATGATCAACAAATGTACAGACAAGGCCTAAAGTAAGGGATTTATTAGATCACACTTTAGTGACAGCAAGGCAGCAAGATCAGACTACAGTTTGTGGCTTTCGTACCAAAACCAGTAATTTATAAACAGTTGCCGACATTTTTGATTTTGAGTATTGATTTTTATTCACAATGGTCAAAATTTAGGGGCAGAAGAGCTAAAAGAGCCGCTCGATTACACTTTGGTGACAAGGCTGCAAGAATAGACAACTGTCTGTAGTTTTCCTAACAAAAACCAGGCACAACTTATCATGCACACCCAACTGAACATCAACATCATCAGCCACATACCTTGCAGTCCTTATGCCGGTAGCACCAGGTGCACCCGAGAAGCAGCCCGACAGCGGTGATGAGGAGCGCCAGCGCAGGCACCGCCGCGTACAGGCCGCCCTGGGAGCCCCAGCCTTCCAACCGGGACTGAGAACTTGCATCTGTAGGTGAAAGGTGTGTTAACCTTAAGTTTTGACTCATAATCAGCCTATGTTCCCACTACTGGGAGTCTGGGACACAGGCCTCTTCTCTGTGAGAGAGAGTGCATGCCAGACTTCGGGTTGGTGGGTTAAATTGCGACTAATAATACACAAATTACTTATTTATTGTCACATTACCCCTGGGGTAAACATGGACAGGGGTATTGTATACTTAGGGTCCTTAAGCAATTAAGACTTTGAATGTGGGTTAGTATGACATTGTGTTGTCTGAATGACATTTTTTATATATATTTTGTTAGTAGTCCCAGGATATAAATAAACTACAATTTATTTATTATAGTGACTAATACAATAAAATAGGACCATTTGCGAGAAGGTCAAGTTTGTATTTGTTTGCTACATTGTATTGTTTTGTCAATAATATTTTTTTATGTACACTTCATTCTTTGTTGGAAATTGCCATTACTATCAACAGCTGGCCCTTGAATATTTGTTTGAGGATTTGGTCCTAACTACTTAAATGGGGTGATTGGAACAAACTAAACTAAACTGAATAACACTACTACTCTTGGCCTGACCAAGATTAGGCCTAGACCATACAGACTGTAACCTTTGAGTTTGTTTGTTTGTTGTTTTGTCTTTCTTCTCTTTCTAAACTGAATAACACTACTACTCTTGGCCTGACCAAGATTAGGCCTAGACCATACAGACTGTAACCTTTGTGTTTGTTTGTTTGTTTGTGTGTGTTTGTGTTTGTTTGTTTGTTGTTTTGTCTTTCTTCTCAGAGTAGTCAGTTAGGAAAAAATGAACTCATCTAGTGTTAAAGTGTTTTTTTTCAACCAATGTACAGAAATAAATATGATTTATCACAACATAATACTGGATTCTAGTTAGAATATTCTTCTGTTTTTGCATTTCAGAATTGCAATTAATTTTGTCAAGGCTAAACTTTAAACTTTACTGATTTGTAATCTATGAAGAAATTAATTCATCTCTAGAAACTAAATTTGTTTATAGATTGTTTTTAAGATTTAATAACACAATTATGTAATATTGAACCAGAGATAGTCAGCATTCTATGGAAGATGTTACAATAGAAGAAAATAATTTTTTTTTTTTAAATATTTTACTTTTTTTATCAAATAGAACTAATTACCAAAACTTTATGAGAAATAATTAATATGGGATGAATTAAACACAGGCAATAGTAATAAAAAAAATAGTATGTAGCTTGGGCCCTGTTTCCAATACCGGTGAGCTACCTACTATTTTTTTTTTATGTTTTGATATTTTAGAGGAAGTTTGAAAGTGGCACCGGTAACGGAAAAGTTGTGTGGAAGTCGGTTGTCATGGTATGGGCATGTGATGCGGAGGAATGAGGAAAATGTTGTGAGAAGAGTTTTGAGTATGAAAGTCGATGGCTATAAGCGTAGGGGAAGACCAAAAAAACGATGGATGGAATGTGTGTGATGATATGATTAGAAAGGGGGTGACTACCGAGATGATGTCTAATAGAGAAGTATGGAAGAAAAAGATATGTTGCGCCAACCCCAAATAAATTGGGATAAGGGCAGGAGAATGATGATGTTTTGATATTTTTTGACAGGCCTGATGGTCTAGTGGTTAGTGACCCTGACTGCTATGCCGGAGGTCGTGGGTTCGATTCCCACCCAGGACAAATGTTTGTGTGATGAGCTTGATCATTTGTTCTGTGTCTGGTTGTAATTTATCTATAATATGTATGTATTTAGAAATATATAAGTATGTTTATCAGTTGTCTAGTACCCATAACACAAGCTCTGCTTAGCTTGGGACTAGATGGCGTTGTGTGATAGTTGTGGAATATTATTATTATTATTATATTCTAATATTTAAAAATATAATTTATATATTTATTGAAATAAAGAAGAATAATAATTAAAATATCAATCCTTTTTAATGGAGGTCCACAGGTGTTTCCATATCATGTCATAATTATTATTATTATAATACCCAAACAATAATAAAAGCAGTGATAACAGTGTTTAGATAACAAAGCCTGAGATAAGAAGTTTTTATTTACTTTTACACATTTTTGTACCTTGGCTTGAGGTAAACAATACATAATTAATATGTTTATTGTTCTTTTATCTAAATGTAATAATTTTAAGGACATCACAATATTATATGGTTGGATAAATAATTTATTGATGGTTTAATCTGTATCAGTGAATATTGATATAGTAAAAACAGATTTCATGTAACACCATCATTTCGTTTGTATACATATGTAAACATACAGATATGATGTATATGTATGGACAAGGACAAGCTTTGACTACAAAGTGCTAGCAGTTATGATCTGAGAATACTTTGAATTTAAAATAATTATTCTGTGGGTACATTCACAATGATTAGCTCTCATTTGTAACGGAAATCTGTATCACTTCCTTTTTAACGTGAACTGATATAAGTATTTTTTAAATCTGAACAGATGTTAGCATTTGTAGACACAATGTAAGTGACAAAAAATAAAAAAGTTGTACATGTTCCTTTCACTTGCACCCGAAGGCGACACACAGAGATAAATACTTAATTAATTAATGTAAAACATGCATTTTTTCGACAAAATGACTCACCATGAGGGTAGGTTTGCGGCGTTGATCGGAGAGGCGAACAGTGTCCAAAGTGTGAGCCGGTCAAGGCCACCAATAACACCACCCATATCATACTCATCATTGTCACATTATTTGCACAACCGCATTATTTTCCGTTTCATTATTTATCGTTTTCATACATCACAACACAAAAAATACACGGTCCATGACAGGTTTGCACTGCACTAAAAATATTGTTACACTATACGTTTTTTACTCTATAAATTATATAAAAAGATCATGCCCGCAGTCTGAACTATTTGTTGCAATTAAAACTTAATTTTCCTAATAAATTTCGTGCACATTTACATAAAAATTGCGCAACCCGCAGCTGTATAGAACGCCATTTTTCTAAATCAGTGTTGCTGTTAAGTTTTCTACTAATTCTACTATTGTCACTTGCCATGCAACGTAAACATTTTTTTTGGGAACTTTTCGACAGTACAGCAACCCCAAAGTTTTTTTTTTTATTATAATAAATATAAAAAAATAATCAAAATTCTACTGATGTTAACTTTTGCAGTATATTATTTATATTTTTGCAATAACTTAATCAGGGGGGAGACACTACGTACACATTTTGACAGCGAAGTAAAGAAAGAGTTGCCATCTAAAAGTTGGCCCAAGTACTATTTACTGCAATGACTAATAAAACTTATGGACTTGTCATACCTACAAAATTAGCGTGTATACCTACAAAAATCGGGCAGATAAGATGGCCGCCTTTCGTAGGGTTGTAACTGCGAGCAACATGCGCAGCTGATATCGACATTATGAATTTGTTTTCTACATGAATTTGTTTTCTATTATTTATTAAAATTTTTCGAATTAGTCTCGTAATGTAATGCAGCTGAAGTGACAAGAATTTTAGAAGTTGTGGGTGTTTTATCTTTCTTGGTTTTATAAGACGTTGTAACTTGTCACCTTTCTCAAGCTTCATTTAATATCAGAAGGCCAATATTCTCGTAATATATTTACCTACTTACTACAGGTGTAGAGTATTGTTCATACGAGCTTACATTACACACTAACCAGGACCAGGAGACTTATGAATTATGATGTCGTGACTGGCAAAAAAATATTATTAAGTATTTATTTCCTACCCCGTTGGTCTAGTGGTCGCAAGACCGATTGCTAAGTGTGGGGTCCTAGGTTCAATACTCGGGTCGAACTTCGATTTTTAATTATTACTTTTGTTATTACAATAATGGCATTTAAATAATACTAGATTGCTAAAAAAATAAATAGTTGCGGTCATCTATTCGACTATATTTAACCGCTCAAGCCCTTATGGTCCACATGGGTACCAACGCGCCACAGCAAAAAGTGCCCCCCGGCGCCCATGAGGGCCACCCGTTTCACGCGGATTCAACCTCTATTATTACTGCTGCATACGGTCTAATATCCTGTGCGACTGTTTTAGTCTCTGGTCCGGTAGATAAACTAATCGACTAAATGTTTCCGAAAGAAAAATATGGGTTGGCAATAATGGAAAAAAAAAGTAAAAAATAGATTTTACGATTCTTAATGGTCGCCAGTGCGTGCTGCCAAAAAGTATTTTGTTATTGTTTATTTAATAGTGTTTTTGTGTAAAATCGACGTTAACTGGATGAATATTCATTTATAAGATATTATACGACCTTGTAGATAATATTTGCACGAAATAACATCACAATCATCCTTTTTTGGTCAAACAAAATTTTTGTAAACAAAGAATCTCACGTAAGTAAAATCTGATAATTTTACAATTATAGTGGTATATTTTTACAATATATAGATAGTTATCAGTCAATAAAGGTTTATGTAGTATCCTAGTAAGATTTTTTATTAGAAACAACTCAATATAACTAGGATTGAGCGTTTACAAAGTCATTGCGTTGTAATACGATAAACGGCTCGGCGCACTATGAAGTTCGAGTTTGAATATTATTAAAATGTTAGGTAGGAATTTCAAAAAAACGCTGTTTTTAGATTACTTGTCTATTCATAATGTAACTTGCAAAGTTTCGTGTAAATTCATATAGTAGTTTCATCAGAAATCGACATAACACGGGAACGAACACACTTTCAACCAATTCTCTGATAACATATTTTTTTTATAAATACAACTCTCATATTACGAGTATTGTTTACTTTTTATAATATGGTCTGTTCATTCAAGAAACCAAAACAGTTTATGTTAAGTGCCTACACCCAATATAAACATCAGTAGACCATTTTTTGTGAGCAGGACTGAGCAGGGTAATAAACATGTCGCGCAGCGGGGATTCGTCCGGGCCTGTGACAGGTTGCGTCATTTGGTAGATAGGGGCTTGAGCGGTTAACAGAATATATACAAAAACCATTGAGATCGCGAATCGGCAAATGTATACCTTGTTTAACTTGGCTTGAGACAAAGTATAAACAATCACCACAACCAAAACTAAGTGATGAAAAATTCGAAACACACACACAACTCCTCCTTATTACACAAGAAGATCATACAATTTTTCAAAATTATATGATCATATAATAGCAGGATTATATCCATTGCAAGGCTATTAATGGACACTTATGGATTATAATCGATAATAACTCAAAGCATCCGACTATTTACCCAACACTAGCAATCAACCGTTTGACAGCACATCTACCACAAAACACGGCAACATAGAGGAAAAACCCCGGCACTTAACATGGCGACCGACCACGCATAGAAATGATTTTGACGTCACACAAAAGTGTTGCCAAATTTAGTACTTGACAAACATTTGACGTCTCTCTTTTCATAATTATGCAGCTCTTGATTAGTTAAAAAGAAACAAAACGCTTTTTGACATGTGTGTGTCGATATGACAGATATTTGTATAACTATTATTTCTATAGTAGAATATGCCGTCTCCATAGTTCTCCCAACTCAGTGCATTCTGCGTATGCGCATTTTGTAAATCCCGATCCGTATTGTTGTATTTCGTAGTTTTTACTATCTACATTCTCTTGGGAATATTTTTTGTAGACCTATTTCTGTAGCATGTTCTACTAGAACATGTTACAGAGATAGGACGAAACGAAACGTTCTACATGTTAACATTGGTTGACATGCTTAAAAATAACTATGTGTGTGTATGTGATTAGTTTGGGGCCAAATTACAGATGGCGTCTTGTCAAATAGGTTTGCAATTTTATCACGTAAGAGGGCTCTCTTTTCCCTCTATATTACTTTACTCTTTGAACTTAATTCTTAGGGAAATCAGTGAATAACTAATGTGAATAAAAACATATTTTATCTATTCTATTCTATTTTTAATAAATAAAGTAAAGCCCATGTCGACTATTCTGCCAATGTCTAAAGTGAAAATATTTTATCATTCATGCTATCGCGAATCAAATGCCAGCGAAGAAAAACGTCAACTGTCAAATAAATTCGGAAAAGTCAAAAAATGTTGAATGTCTCAGAGGAAAACTCTGTTCCAAATCTGAAAATCTGTCATGAAAACCAATAATCAAATAATTCTGAAATAAAGTATTATGCCAAAAAAATAATTTGAAGTAAAATCTTGGACGAATGCTCGTAAACTGTTTCGGAATATCAATAACCTCAAAACACATGTACGGTTTAAGTGTATTGTTTAGTTACCGTGTAGTTAGCAAACGTAGCACACGTTCTTATACGTCTGGTAGTACTAAGAAGCTATTGGAATTTCTAGCCGATATGCCGAAAGCGACTTCCACAAGAATCTCTGAAGCGCAACGTCAAAGGCAACAAATATCGAAAAAGTCTGAGAAGTATGCTCCTAGCTCTGTGTACCTCCAGGTGCTGGGTTCAGGCGCAAGGGGGGCGCCTAATACACTGTACCTCTTCACGGACCAAAAACGGTAAGCCGCCTGCCACAGCTTCGAAACTGAAGAGCTTGAGACACTTTGTTTACCTTTTTCTGAGTGTCTACCTGTATCAACTTACTAATTAATGCTTTATAATTTTTGTAAATAGTCTAGGTTTCAGTCTCTGTGAGTAGTCCTGTTAATATTATATTTTAGTTAGCTCTTTTGATAGTTTGACAAGTTGCAAAGGTTTCTATTTAAAATATATTACAAAGTATTATCTAAAAAAGATTACATAGAGATCAATGTAAAAATCTGATGCAACTTGTAAATAATTTGTTTCACAACTTTTTTTGTTTTTTGCATTTTACTTTCTTCTACTTTTTTAATGGAATGGAAATAAATTACGATGTTATTTTACAAGGTAACTTCTTTGATCTTAAAACAACACCATCAAAAGTGAGACTAAGTCCAGGACATTTATGTCAAAGGCCACAATAGTTAAAACTTTTGATATAATTTTAATTCTTTATCATTTTGTTTTAGGAAATATTCAAATATGTTTATCCGAAAAATTAATAACCAAGTCTAAATCATCTTCCAGATATCTATTCAACTGTGGTGAGTGCACACAGAGGCTTGCCCATGAGCACAAAGTGAAACTATCAAGGCTCGATCACATATTCATCACCAGTAAGACATGGAGGAATATTGGAGGCCTGCCAGGACTGTCACTCACATTGCAGGATGTTGGAGTACCAAACATTACACTGCATGGACCTGAGGGCATGGTACATTATCTTAGAAGCTCTATGCACATATTGTGTTGATAATTTATACCATCCTTTTTATCTTATATCAAGCATGAAACAAAACAAAAGTACAACAAACACACTACAGTCCTTCCACAGTTCTCTGTCCAAATCACATTCATCTTTATTTTCATTGTAATAAAGTTGCTATTGGGTTGCTGCCACTGAAAAATCTGTCAAAGTCATTGTGATCTTTATTCTTGTTATGATAAGGTTGATGTTAGGTTGCTGCTGTGAGGTAAAATAACTGTGAATGGACTGTGTAATATAAAGAAGTACTTATGAGCTAAGTTTGCTCTTCAATCACTGCTATAGATGATGGAATAACTCTTTATTTTCATTTGTTAATGTTCTAGGACGAGTTGTATGCTGCCACAAAGCGGTTCGTTATAATGAAGGACATGCAAGTAACAATGGCAAATTGCAGCCCCAGCGAAGACTTTGATGACAATGTTATGAGCGTCAAATATGTGTTATTGTTAGTTTGACAAACTATTTATTCTCAGTAAATAACAAATAATTGAAATTTAAAGCTGTTTCGGCGCATTACATATGCGCGTGATTGACCGAGGGTACGTGCGGGGCGTCGGGGTACCGAACCCAGTACGCGACGGTCCGCACGTCAATCACGCGCATATGTGATGCGCCAACAGCAGTGCTAACATTTTGGTTATTGAGTTACCATGCATGCGGCCATTTACTGTACTATACAATGTTTAAGTGTAAAATGTCAGTATCACACATCCACAATTCAATACCCTATTGTTCATATGGTTAAAAACAAATGCTGTGTAAAAGTGCAAAGCAAACCCTATTTTTTTTTCTCATCAACACCTTGTTGATTTGGACAAGAAGTTACCCTCAGTAATACTAGCCACAATTTCTTTAAGTATTTAATTTACTAAAACTGACTCCTACACTTGATTTTAAAGTCCTTCAATCTTTCAGAGGCCCACTCGACAATATTTTAACAGGCAAGGACAAGTCAGGGCTAAAGAAACCGAGATTAGACACTCACTTAAAGAAAGAGTATGAAGAGTTTAGTCACGATGAGACTGACTATTATAAGCCTGAGCAACGGGATATGGACACGGCTACTCCCGCCAAATTCAAGAATGGTAAAGAAGTACCTAATCGAGAGAAGGCTAAACCAAAGCCTGCTGTGGTGGATAGTAAGTTACATTCATATAATTCCATTCATATAATTTTTGCTGAACTGTATGCGCCATTTTCCACGAAAGCAGTGGGGAAATGTCTCGTAAACCACCAATGGGTTGTTGTATTGGATTCAGGGTAGTGGATACAAGAGATACTAATTCAGTACTGATTGGTTACTGACAGTTAATGTCTAAGATACACTTGGGTCTATAAAGCTTGCTGAGAGTCCTGGTTTCTTTTATTCAGTCCAGCATTTTCGTTCATGATGTACTACAGAAAATAATTGGAAATAAAGTATTTCGGATATCTTCTGTAGTAAATATTGGAAATACTGTATTTGAAATACTTGCCCTTGTTTGATATAGATCCTATGAAGAAAAAGACTGACAAGGTTCTACACGAGCTTCAGAAGAAAACCAATTGTTCTGTTGCCTACATCTGTACATTGAAGGTAAGCATATAGGTCTTTTGGCATAGAATCAATTTTTATTTTATAGTGCCCCATTTAATTTAAGATCCGAGATTCCGGTCAATAAAACCCAATTTCCCCGTAGAAACGGATGGGCACACTCGACCTAGCCAAGTGTGTGGAGAAAGGAGTGAAACCTGGTCCACTGCTGGGCCAGTTGAAGAGTGGCCTGGACGTGGTTCTACCTGATGGTACCCTGGTGCTGTCCAAAGACGTGAAGACGCCTGATGACCCTGGACCCGTGTTTATTGGTGAGAACTTAAAATAATTAAGAAGGTTGAACATTTTCATTGTGACAGCATGGGGTTTCGAGAACAGTGGTGGCCCAGTGGTAATGGCATCCACTTACGAGTTGTAGGTCGTGGGTTCGAACCCAGGCAGACGCTTTACTTTGTGTAACTTATTTCATTACCACTTCTCTCAAAACAGTGAAGGAATCCGTATTCATAGTTACAGTGGTGTCTCTGCGGTCTGTAGATATAGCGATTTGCTGCCGCTGCCATTTGAGATTGCGGTTGCCTCCGGAATTGTACTTTTTTAACTTCTTTTAAATCCAAAATCGTGAAGGTAGCATTTTCTACTGATATTTAAATGCTCATCTCATGTTCCAGTCCTAGATGTGCCGGAGCTAAGCTACCTTAAGGAATCTGAATTCGCAGCTCACTTCGACAATGGCAGCAATCCGCCGGAGAACATTCCCTCAATCATCGTGCACTTCACTCCTCCAGACGTCTTCCATCACCCAACGTAAGTCCATTTTTATTTAAAATCCAATATAACTTCATTAGAGAAAAAAATTCGCAACGTTGATTCAACAACATGTTTTTGTTACTGGGAATATGTTGCTGTGCAATATAACGTTGCGCGATTGTTTTCAATGAATACGGGCCTTTGTAATTTTTCTAATGTTTAATAGTTCCGATACGTTTTACTCTACAAAAATTGCAATTACTGGCATTTTAAGCTGCTATCACTGGTGCAACCCGTTTTTACTTATTTGCCGTGCGCTCACATAACTAACCATATTGATTTCGTCAAGTCATCATCATCTGCCCAGCCTTTTTCCCAACTATGTTAGGGTCGGCTTCCAGTCTAACCGGATGCAGCTGAATACCAGTATTTTACATGGAGCGACTGCCTAACTGACCTCCACAACCCAGTTACTGGGTAATACGGTACCCCTTGGTAAGACTGGTTGTCAGACTTTCGGGCTTCTGACGACCCGTAACGACTGATTCGATTTAACTGATTTCGTCAAGTAAATCTCATAATTTCCTGCCTATTGTCATAGTAGTTTCTTTAGAAAATGCTCGTCTTATAAAAAAAGATATTGCTGACTGCACATGGTTAAGAGCAAATCATATACCTAACTGAAAATGTATCATTGTCGACTCTGAAGCCTGTCGAATGGTTGTGAATTACTATGCTGGAAGAACACTATTCTAACGCCAACGCTCGTGGCAGGCGTGGTCACAAAACGTGGGAGCGTGATGACAAAAGTCTCGGAATTGAGTTTTAGAAATTTCGTACCCAATTTTTGACTTCGGCGAGCGTTTACTATAATCAAACCCGCCAGCAAAATGTCAAGACGTTTATTTTTCCAGGTACCGCGCCTTCATGTCTCTCTTCGGTCCCTTACCCCGGCATTTAGTCCTCAACTCCCAGAACTCGTGCCTAGGGTCTGAAGCGGTCCACAGGACCCAACATAAACTCCACCTGTTAGACCCTGACATCTTCCCCCTACTGCGTGACGTCAGCGTGCCCGCGGTGTGGAACGCACACCCCCCTGTGCCTAAGACCAATAGCCCTGTGAGACTGAAGGGGTTGGAAGAACTGAAGAATAAGGTATGTTGGTTTGTGGTGGGAGGCTTTGTGGTGTTGGGAAGCTTTTACATTGTCATACAAAAATAACTGTATGTCTGTGTGTCATCATTGTACCGGCTGACTTTTAATTTGTTAGCATCCGTTCTGGAGTTCTAAACTTTTCTTTTTACCATGGAACTGATACATAAAAAAATATAGGTTTCAAAATGTATGAAACAGACGTCATTTTTGCACCTGTAGAGCCCATTACTCACAATTTTTCTTTCTTAGGATCCTAAAGAAATGAAAGTCTCCCTGTGTGATAATATAAGAGCTAACTCTAAACCGATGTAAAATGCAAGAACTACATTGGAATAGTTTTGTAACATCGCTAGGAGTTAGAGGTCTATGATCATTTTATGACAATGTAATAGCGGCCAAAGTTAGTTTACATTAATCCGTTTATCATTTAATGAAATTCGCTTGATGGGAGCTGGTTAATGGTGCTTTTTCTGTGTTTTACGTAAGTTTATTACACTAAAGTCCCCTTTACTTTACGCAAAATACATACGCTCTAGGACGTGCAGTTGCGGACATAACCTCGATATATCAATTCCCCATTAATTCGGACTGAGTGTTCCTACTGTCTTGTAACTAAGTTACTGCAAGGCTTATACTGTACACAATCGTGCATGAAGTTCTATTCGTCCCTACAACTCACTTGAACTAACATAAATTAACTTTTCCCATATTTTGACTGATATTGCAGTGCGATAGGATTATTGGAATACAGTGCATGTTCAGCCAAGCAAAATTGAGGACTGGTTCAACTGAGGTGTATCCCGCACGATGTAAGACGTGACTGCATGTGTTGATTGCTATAATGATTATGCGACTATTCGCACCAGCTTAACCAGAACTTTATTCAGAACACCTACTTGTCTATTGTCTTAGCAAAAAAAAAATGTTTTCCAGTGGTCAAGCATGTAACAAAATTGGCTTGGTATACTGGCTCACTCTTGTCCTACAAAACACTTTTTATACGTAGTTAGATGCATGCGGTGAAGGTGCGATCACATACAATCATTTGTAGATAGCGCTCGCGCAGTTCCAGAACATTATAAACTTGGAGGGGTCGGCTAAGGGCGACGGGCAAGCCCCCGAAATGAACGAGAGTGACTCTGTCACCAAACCAGAACTGTTGGCGGGGAGGACGCTGACTGTGTACCATTTGAGGCCCAAGAAGCAGCTGGACAGGTTAGTTCTGTTTTACTGTTATTTATCTAACACATTTTACTTTTTTTTTTTGGAATATGGAACCCATATTGATCATTTTATTGATGTTTAACTTATCAAAGACTGCATTCACGTCGATATAATATGATAATTTGTCACGTGACTAGTATTATTAGCAGACACTATTCCAATTTCTAACATAATATTGTGGTTAAAATTTCGTCTAAAGTGCATGTTCCATTTAATTTTTATGACAACAAATGTCTCAACAATAGAGTTGCGTTAAGCTGTAAGATTAGACTCGTTAATACTACAAAAATTGCAAAAAGATTTCACCAAAGCCTTCCACTCTTTCAATCACATACTTAATCCTCTATTACTGCACCTCAGGACAGCAGAACCGAAGCTGCACATCCAAGACTACATCCAGGAGACGATGGACGTGGATGGCTTTGTGAGCAGCTTGGAGCAGTTCCGTCGTCTTGTGGATAGTATGAGATATGCCAGATGTGACTCTAAGGATTTCCCCAAGGTCGTATTCTTGGGCACTGGCTCCTGTATACCCAGCAAGACTAGGAATACTAGCGCTATTGTTCTGCAAATTGAGTAAGTTTTTTAAAAGTATTTTGAACATAAATCAAGTCTATTTTTAGTAAATTACGAAACGATAGTCGCGAGGAGCCTTTGCAATAGCGTGTATTTAGCTAATAATGTTGTATTTAGCGTGAGTTAAAATATTATGCCCCATGACGATGCTTTGAAATTACCCATTTTAGCTATCTGTAATCACACGTTATGACACGTCAATCTATAATTTTACGGTTTTAAATATTTAACACCGACCTTTTCAATTTTCAGTGAAAATCATTCAATATTGATGGACTGTGGAGAAGGCACTTTCGGTCAGCTGGTGCGCTTCTACGGACCCAAGAAAGTGAACGCCTTCCTCAGGACACTGAACGCGATATACATCTCGCATTTACACGCCGATCATCATATCGGTAAGAAACCTTCTTATTTTTCAACCAGCTTTTGCCCGCGACTTCGTCCGTGTAAAATTTCACCCTCCCCTCATTCACCCTTTTAGGGGTGGAGTTTCGAAAAACCCTTTCGTAGTGGATACCTACTCTTCACAAAGAACACATCCTCCAAATTTCATATCTCTAGGACCTGCGGTTTAAGCTGTGCGTTGATGTATCAGTCAGTCAGGACTTTGAATTTTATATTATACAGGGTTATTGGAAAAACACTAACAACCTCTTAAGAGGTCATTCTACTCATCATTATGAACAACTTTTACTATGGGACCAAACCTGAAATCGCGAAAAAAAAATCAGCTGTTCCCTACATTTTGACGAGTAAGGGCCTGTGCACACCACGTTTTTTAAACGCGCCGTTGACGCGCGTTTTAGAAACGTGCGTCGACGGCGCGCTTTTATCCTACAGAAGGTCTACAGGCTGCGTCTGACTCACGTGCGTATCACGTCTGTATCGCTACAAACGCGCGTCAACGGCGCGTTTAAAAAACGTGGTGTGCACAGGCTCTTAGACGAACATAAATGTAGGGAACAGCTGATTTTTTTTCGCGATTTCAGGTTTGGTGCCATAATAAAAGTTGTTCATAATGTTGAGTACAATGGCCTCTTAAGAGGTTGTTAGTGTTTTTCCAATAACCCTGTATAGATATATGCTTATTTTACAGTAGGTTCGAAATCTAGCAAGTCCAGTCGCAGAATGAGAAACACTTTTTTTTTGGAATGAAGTTCTTTAACGCGACTTGCGGTAGGAGTATACTGGTAGAAATCGTCACGTAACGAAAAAGCGTCATGCCCCCTCCATTCGACTACATGCGATTTTATATATAATAGAAAGAGACAGAGAGAGATAGTTTACATGGTTCTCAAGGGTGCCAAAGCCGATAGTGGGGTCAAAATGAAAATCCAGCATGGCGACAACTTCACGAGAGCTTCTAAATACTTATACAAGCTAGCTCTGTATTGAAAACGCGTATTATTAAGTTCACACTTTCTATCTATCTCTTTCTATTATATACGAGCTTGTGTGCGTTCGAGTATCACGTAAAGAACTTCGTTCCTGACTGGAGTCCCTCAACCGCACACGTTTTTTTTTACTTGAGACTTGTAATGTAACTTTTCCGACTGCCAATATTTTAAATGAAAATTTAACCTCAAAATGTGAAAGTTGAATGACGAAAATCGAAAGTTGGTTAATCATCAACCATTATTTACAACAAATTATTACTATCTAAATTAACAGTGTACGATAGATGGATTGTATGACGGATGATATGAAAGAAAAGTGAATGATAGAGAGACAGGGGAGAATAGAAGAAAAAAACATATTGCGCCGACCTCAAGTAACATGGGATAAGGGCAGGAAGTGGACCTACCGTCCACTTTGAAAATATATTTTTTTCTAGAGCCACCCATTTTTTTTTACTTACCTATCTGTCGCGAATCTGAAACAGCTACTATAACGATTATAATTTAAACGTGTAATTAATACATGGTTTATTTTCAAAGTCCAGCCAAATTTAAGGGTACAGACCATCAAACTGAACAACTTTCTCCATGGGACCAATATCGTAATCGCGAAAAATTTATCAACTGTTCCACAGAAAACTTTAATGCCTACTCGACCTAAACGTATACATAATCAGCCTATAATGTTCCCACTGATGGGACACAGGCCTCCTCTCAGTGAGAGGGAGTGGGCCGTAATCCACCACGCGGGCCCAGTGCGGGTTGGCAGACGTCACATGTCTTCGAATTTTTGGTTCTAGGACATGCCGGTTTCCTCACGATGTTTTCCTTCACCGTTTTGAGAGCAGTGGTGATGAAATAATTTACACAAAGTAAAGCGCCTGTCTGGATTCGAACCTACGACCTACAACTCGTAAGTCGCGGCCGTTACCACTTGGCCACCACTGCTCTTGACCTAAACGTATGGGACGGCTGAATTTTTATTCGCGATTACGATGTTGGTCCCATGGAGAAAGTTGTTCAGTTTGATGGTCTGTACCACACCCTTAAATTTGGCTGGTCTTTGAAGACTAACCCTGTATAGTCGTAATATAGCATAATAATTTTCTCTGGGTCTTCTACTGCCCCCCAGAAATTCCCACTTTGAGAACTTATGGTGTATACCAATTAAAATGTGTAAAAATATTTATCTTTAGGTCTAATCGGCGTAATCCAAGCTCGCCGGCAAGCCATGAAGGAGATAGATCTGGGCGTGGCCGACGCGCCGCCGCCGCCGCTGTACCTGCTGGCGCCCGGACAGATCGTCACGTGGCTCACGCTGTACCACGCGCAGTTCGAGAGGCTGCAGAATGATTACACTCTCATACCTAATCAAAACTTGGTACGTAAAGGTGAATGTATACTTACAATTAAGCTTCTTCTGCACTAAAGCCGATGGAATTTACGTATTTCATCTTAGATGGCCACGTTGATCGCAGCATCAGTGGCGTTTTTAGGTCCTCAAAAATGCAGGTGTATGCACACTAATGAAGCTTAGGTACTTGAAGCTGTACTTGGTGTAAAAAAAATATTGTGCGTCCATAAGTTTAACGACCGACTGTCAAAACCTTGTTATGCGTTCTATCATCAAAACATATGTGGCGTCTTCTTTGACCTTCCTAAAAATAAGGTTAGATAACAAGAAATAGCTTAGAATAAGAAAGGACTTCTAGGCATAGATTGGTCTAATAAAATGATGGTCAAGATGCACGGTAAATACCGTTGCGCCAAAGAACATTTTCACAATAAAGGCCCATATTATAAAAAAAAATATGGCTTTAAAAAAAATTGATCTTATCACCAATCCAAAAAATAACCCATAACTTGTCATTACAGCTACACAACCACCCAGAGCATTCGGATGTGACGTCAGCTGTCCTGGCCGCCATCGGCGTACAAGCAATGACCACCTGTCTCGTATCGCACTGTCCGAACGCCTTCGGAGTGTCCATCCAGGTGGATAACAGATACAAACTGACGTACTCCGGGGACACGCTGCCTTGTGAGGAACTCGTTACGATTGGTGAGTTTAAAGTTGTTCGCCGATCAGTCTTAAAAGTAATTAATATGTAGGATACTCGTGGTCTAGGTGGAAGTTGGCTATTTCACCGTCGTCCATTCGAGTCGGGCTGGCCCACAAATACGAAGTCGTTCAGCGCGCTATGGAGTGCGTATGCTTGGAGTTTCTTTGACGGATAAAATAAGAAATTAAATTATGAAAGAACCGGACTAACCGACATAGTTTGCAGAGTTAGCAAACTGAAGTTAGCTGGCCATGTTTATCGAAGGACCTATAGCCGATGGAGCAGACGAGACCTGCATAGCTATTCACAACCATCCGACAGGCTATCGTATCGCGAAATGACACATTTCAATAACCGATTTACCTTGCTCCCGACAGAAAACAGCTCTCAGAAGAATAGCGGTTGGTTTATTTGATTTAAACTGACAACATTTTCGGGTTTGGACTTGTAAACAGCGTTTAGAGGACTCTTACGATAACATTGATTGATGTTCGATACGGTACGGAAGCGTATTGAGTGATTATGAATGCAGTGGAGACCGCGTATTGGCAAGCGTAGTGTGGGACGCCGCCCAGCTAGATGGACCGACGACCTTAAGATGCTCGTAAATCCTCTTTTTTAACCGACTTCAAAAAAGGAGGTTCTGTATTCGACCCGTATGTATGTATGTATGTATGTATATTTGTTTGTCCGCGATTTTCTCAAAAACTAATGAACCGATTTTGATAATTCTTTCACTAATGTGATCTACATACTTTCAGAAAGGTTTTAGTATATAATACATTATATAATTATTCTTATGTACGATGTTATATGCATAAATGTACTGCATCTCCGGCATTTCTATGCGAATTTTGATGATTCTTCTAGTCGGTGTCTTCAATTCCTCAATGCACTAGTGTTATTTGAATTTGTGTGGAGTAGGTACAACTAAAAAGTGAAAAATAAAAACTTTTTTACAAAAAAAACAACCGACTTCAAAAAAAACTACAAAGTGATAAATAACTTTAATTTCGGAAGTCGGTGTCAAACAAAAAACGAAAATGCGGAACCAACGACACCGACTTCCGAAATTAAAGTTATTTATCACTTTGTAGTTTTTTTTGAAGTCGGTTGTTTTTATGTCATAAGCAGCCTTGCTGTTTACCCTTACTTTTTGTCCCGCGGTAACTGAATATGTACTGTGTACTTAAATATCTTTCGGCAGCTGTTATTTATTTAATACTTTAAGCACATAAATGTACAGAGGCGGAATTAATGCCACAGGCATTTTCTACCAGTCAACCTTTGGATGGACCTTTGGACAAACAGTGGTAGGTGCAATGATGAAAATTGAGAAATAATAACGACAAACAACTGCTGTTCAAATGTCAAATCTTTTCGAAGTCACGGACGCAAAAAAATAATAATACTTACACCAAGAAACCTTCTATTTCAGGCCAAAACTCAACCTTACTAATCCATGAAGCGACAATGGAGGACGAACTAGCAGATGAAGCTCGAACAAAGATGCACTCGACAACAACACAGGCGATCGACATCGGGCGACAGATGAACGCTGGCTACACGGTGCTGACGCACTTCAGTCAGAGATATGCGCGCCTGCCGCGACTCAACTCGCACATACTCCACGACAACAACAGCGTCGGCATCGCATTCGATAACATGCAGGTATGTCAACACTCGCGGATTGAAGATTTTTATATGGTGCCTGGCATACCTACTGTTCGCCATTTTGTTCTTTTTTTTTTTCAAAATGGCGGCCACACACTAAACCTATATAAATCGATAGACATCAATGCAAACTGAAAACATGATAAGACCAAACCCGGTAAAATGTCGTTTCTGATATAAATTGGACGCAGTTTAGCTGAAAGGACTCAACCCACACTATGGTCAAAAATGAGTTATATATGCCAAAGAGGTCCTAAAGGTTGGTTCTTTCACTCAGCAAAAAAGATCCGTGATACTACTAACATAAGGATGATTTTTTAATGACGCGAACCCAACCCACATAGGTTTACAGCAATACACACCTAAAGTAAAAACCTCGATAAGTCAAAAAAGACGTATTGTGGGTTGAGTCCTTACTGCTAAACTACGTCCAATTAACGTTTGGTCCCATTATGTTTTCTGTTTGCATTGATGTCAGCTATCGAATTATATAGTGCCCATTGTGCAAATTTCGGGCGGTAGGTATGCCACGGACCTTCAAACCCTTTCCAACTGCCTTTTCTAACTGTCATTTGTAGTTTTACGGTGTAACTTTAAATTGCCTAAAAGATGCTGAACCTTTACATTGTGCTACTGTTCGTGGCAAGTAGGCAACACAAGTCTGTCGTTAGAGGCTGTATATACCGGCCCATAACTGCCACGTTGGTCTCGTGGTCGAAAGCGCGACTGCTGAGTGTGGTCCTGGGTTTGATTTACAGGTCGGGCAGTGTTATTGAGTTTTTCTATTAGGAATTTCTTAGTAATAGCCCGGAGATTGGAAGTTGGTGGTGTGATATTGCGTGGCTTGGTGCGCACGTTAAGCCGTCAGTCCTGTGCCTTACACACTTGTGCACTATGGTATCTCCCGCGCCGGAGGCTAGTCTCTGTTGAGATATTTGGCCGCCATGGGCCCATGACCAAAATACAGTCTGGAGGACTATTATTAGGTATACCGGCCTGCAGCCTACATGATTCGGCTTGTATGCAAGACGAGTAAGATGCCAAGAAAATACCATAGGGGCAATTCTTGTAATTTTAAGAACGTTCTCAGATTGATCTGTCTCAATCTGTCAAAAGAAACTCGAATTTACCTACATTTTGACAAATATTTGACATTTGTTTGTCGCATTTTGAACGTTTTAAATTACGAGCCTTCATTCTTGCCTTCTGTTTCTGCAAAACTAATTATCAATTCTTTTCCTTAGATCACAATGAGCGATCTAGAACTCCTACCCCACATGTACGCGCCGCTCCAACTGATGTTTGCGGATCATTGCGTCGAGATGGAACTAAAGGCGGCTCAGAGGCAACGCATCCGAGAGCGCCGCGCTTCTACACCTAACTTTACGCCTGGTAAACGCTCCCGTAACGATAGTAGCGCGTCTAGCGACTCTGACGAAGCACCTAAACGCTCCCGTAACCATAGCAACGAAAATAACAAAACAAATGAGGGGGAGACTAACTTGCCAGGTTTAAGTAAGACTACACGGTCTTCGAAAACTAGTGAAAGAGTTTCGCCTGTACACGCGCGTAAGTTTAGCACGGAATGTGTGATAACGGATGATAGTAAAAGCAATGATTGTATGGAGCAGGATAATTCAAATACACGTACAGATGAAGTTAATACTAGCTAGGAATAATGCTTATACCGGGTCAAATTAGATTAGCTAGCGAAACTCCGCAGACGTGATGGGTATCGATATCTAAACATGATAATACAAAAAAAAAAATATTAGATGGTTTTTTTGTAGGGTCATCGACGACTGTTTAGTGTATTTACTTGAAATATCAGTTTATTTTTGTGAACGTCACATACCTGATTGGTATCGATATCGAAAACCGATAAAACACATTTTCTGAACTCATACTTCAAGTAACAGCACTTCCAGCGGTCGTTGACCCATTAAGAAAAAAAACATCAAATCTTTTTATTTTTTTGTCATTGTGTTTAGATATCGATATCCATCACGTCTGCAGAGTTTCGCTAGCTAGTTTAGCTAATTTAATTTGACCCTGTAGAGTTACAGTACGACCGGTCTGAACATAGGCTCTCCGAACTTTTGCGCATGTTCTCTCACTCACACTCGCCTCGTTACCTAAAAACCTTTATTACGCAGCCTTCTTTCTGGTCTTAAGTTCGGACCGGCTGTACTGTAGACATAATTTTCTTTTCTGTTTTTTTTTTTTTGCCGACGTGTCTAGAGCGTGTCCAGTGTATGTAGGTACGTATTTATTGTTTTAAATTTTAATCTCACGTTGATATTTTAGCTTATTTATCGAGGTTTTGCGGTTATAACATTCTAGATTTTACAGCTTGTTAGCTTCAAAAATGTATGTAGAAGAATATTTTGTATACAAACGTCAGAATTGAGTCATTGAAAACTGGACACGCTCTAATTTCGAAGTATTGTTGATGGATTTCAGATTTGTGACCTTAACTCTCTGATATAAGGTTAAAATTTGACGATTTCTAGCGCCATTACGAAATATAACGACTGCAGGCTGCGACAAAACTTTTTTCATGAGGCAAAGGGGTTTGGGTAATTTTGTATGAACCAGTGGCATGATTTTTTTTTTGAGCGGCCACTTAGTTTATTGGTGCTAACATATAGTGGTATGTATAATAATAATGACTCGTAAAAGAATTTTGCCCTAAGTAATATCGGAGCTGAAATATATGATATCGAAGTAGGTAGAATCTCAACATCATGTCGTCGAAATAAAGACGGAACCCCGTATATGTATTGTGAACAAATACAGCATGTATGACACAATACATACATTCATAAACTTACGCATGTTATTGGAGGAGTATTATGGCATTATTATAAGATAATTCAATAAAAACCAATAATACTACAAAATCACAATATTTTTACACAAACCTTAATTATTTAAAACATTTAAAACGACTTGTCGGGTGTTTTTAACCGACTTCAAAAAAGGAGGTTCTGTATTCGACCCGTATGTTATAAGTCCGCGATTTTATCAAAAATTAATAAAGTAATTTTGATAATTCTTTCAATAACGTGATCTACATACTTTCAGGAAGGTTTTAGTATATAATACATTAGGTAAATATTCTTATGTATGATGTTATATGCATGAATGTACTGCATCTTCGGGCATTTCTATGCGAATTTTGATGAACCTTCTAGTCGGTGTCTTCAATTCTTCAATGCACTAGTGTTAATTGAATTTGTGTGGGGTAGATACAACTAAAAAGTGAAAAATAAAAACTTTTATACAAAAAAAAAAAACAAATACCTTCAAAAAAAAAAACTACATAGTGTTAAATAATAACTTTAATTTCGGAAGTCGGTGTCAAAAAACGAAAATGCGGAACCAACGACACCGACTTCTGAAATGAAAGTTATTTATCACTTTATGGTGTTTTTTCTTGAAGTCTGTTGTTTTTTTGTAAAAAAGGTTTTATGGTTCTTCAGACAGTTCATCTTCTATTTCATGTCCGACACATATTGTACTTTTAATATCTTCCTCCATGTTCTTAATGCCAAATCACAAAATAAGAAAATAACAAAGTCCAGTAGGCAAGCCAAGTCATTGTAATTTAAAACAGATACCACGAGTGAGGTTTGGTCCACCGCCGCGCGCGCCGGAGTGTGACTCGGAGACTCAGATAAACGAATCCTGAAGGCCTAGACAAAATAAGCTAGTAGAAAAGCCAAAAAATGTATGGGGTTGACATAAGCTATCGAAATGCCACGTGATCATGTTAATGTCACAATGAAGCTGTAACGATTTTAGAAATAGAATCGCTCCGAAGCAGATGCCATTTGTCTAGGCCCTCTGTGCTATGATTGGGGCGAAGAGATCGGCGCTTTTGGTGGGCTCATGAGCGGCTTTTATGTTGTTGTTTAGCACTAATCACGAGTTATAGAGAGAAATAGAAGTAAAATTACAATGTAATTAATGAAATAGACACAATTGAAAGCAAATGGCGATTTGATTTTATAGATTTTTCACATTAAATATCTCGGCTTCGATGAACGTGGGAAAGTAACGTTCATAGAAAAAAATTAATGTCTTAATGTGTTCTCTTTAACGAAACACTTTTCATAAGTGGCCGCGTATTTTAAAAATCATGCCACTTTTACTCAAACCCTTTTTGCCCACGCGTATAGAAAACGTCAATCCAAGTAATTTTTGTCGCAGTATGCCTTTTTCCTTTACTAAGCTATTGCAAACGATAGACTGTAATAAGTTCGCATAGAATGCATTAGATTTGTATAAAGTACATTAGTTCGTACGTATAGTTATGCTGTTACAATTATATTATTAATAAATAATGTCATGTAATCTTGGTTTCATTAATGTCACCCTTTGCTCCCATATCCTGTAAGAATTGAGTAGTTTTTTGCCTTCTAAGTAAGTATATTTAATTATTTTAGTAGAGGAAACAAACAGTTACACAAACATATCGATAGTGAGAAAAAAAGTTTTTATATCTGTAGCTCACGACGTTACCCACATCTGTTAGGACTAGAATTGTTTTAAAGGTTAATTACCTAACGATTTTTAGTTACTGCCCTATGGCAGTATGCATGTATGCACGAGCGTGATGATTAGGGTTACGTACAAACTGAGCTTCATGGATCAACACGATTCCTTAGTTGCTGTTTAAGCCACCCAAAAGGAAACATAGTTTTTACGTTACACTGCTACATTTTGGCATAACTTTGTGGGTTGGTACAGACGCCAGCACATCAAGCTACCCGAAACTGTAAAATTTTTCCAATCAACTTTGAGCCTTATGCTTTAGCGATAAAGTTGAAAATCTATTAAAGAAATTTGACAGATTGTAGTAGCTTGGTATGCTGGCGTATGTACATTTTCGCGTAACACGTAGGTACAGTCAACAGCAAAAGTAGATGATGAAAATCAGAAATTCAATTCTAATGAACGGAGTTCGCGTCAGAACTGTGTGGCGTCGAAGTGATTCAAAAGTATGTGATTGTAAATTATACCAAACATTTATTACTAGTACAGTTGCTATATATTCGTGATCAGTTTTCACTCCAAAAGTTATAATTAATTTTCATCATCTACTTTTGCTGTTGACTGTACCACTCGTAATGTGACCGATGAGTTTATGAATCATGTATTTCAACAAAGTCAAATCATTTATTTCAGTAATAAATCACATAAAAGGCACTTTTGAACGTCAAAATTAACGAGATAATAGAATTGATTCTAGTTGCCCCTTTAGTATAGGTACATTCATTATCTAAGTTTCTGTAACGACGAGTTACAAAGAATTAAAAAACCGGCCAAGTGCGAGTCGGACTAGCACACGAAGGGTTCCGTACCATCGTACAATATTTAACACTATATAATACATATATAAAAAAATCACGTTTGTTGTATGGGAGCCCCCCTTAAATATTTATTTTATTCTGTTTTTAGTATTTGTTGTTATAGCGGCAACAGAAATACATCATCTGTGAAAATTTACTGTCTAGCTATCACGTTTCATGAGATACAGCCTGGTGACAGACAGACAGACAGACGGACAGTGGACTCTTAGTAATAGGGTCCCGTTTTTACCCTTTGAGAACGGAACCCTAAAAATTAAGTACCTAAAGACAGATTAATTAAGTATCTATGTGATATTTTGTGCGTAATTGGTACACACAGAAAAAAGGCCTGCTGTTTCCCAGCAGAGGGACATTATAGACTGATTATGCTAGACGATTTTCCTAAAATTTAAACAAACAATAATTTTAGAGTCCAAACCGAGTAACCGGCGAGTTACCGCGTGTCGCGGCGCAGGCTCCAATGTATTGCCGCCGCTGAAGCACCTGCGCTACAGGGAAAGCAACTCTTCAAGTAAGTTGTGCCGAATTCAAATTCAAAATATTGATTGCATAAACATAGGCTCTTATGTAACATCAGAGGCTAGTTGCACGGTTCCAATGAGAGCCAGCAAGAAACCCCACATACGATGTACCAACAGTTGCGCGTTAGTTAGCCGACTTTTTGACGTAGTACATAGTGTTAAGTACATAAAGGTGCTATCGTATAACTTATACGCGATGTATGGTATGTGCCTATCAGTAAAGCCTGATAGAGATTTTCCACCACCTACAATATCGACAAAACGTGTTCGTTTCCTCAGGGCTCCGTCAAGAGATCAAGGGTATGGCGATTACGGGCGCTGTAGGAAATCCGCGAAGCAATAGCAGTAGGAGTAACTCCGCATCTGAGTCTGGCTCGCCGGGTTCAAGGAAGACTACTCCCCGAAACGTTACTCCAAAGTGCACAACTCCACGAAACGCTACTCCGAGGAGCACAACTCCTCGAAACGCTACTCCGAGGAGCACAACTCCACGAAACATATCTCGTAAGTAAATCTAAGGTAAAGGCACCCTTGAAGGCCCACTTAATTTCAAAGTCTTATAAAATCGTTCCGTTGGGGTACACAAAGAAAAACCTTCCATAGAATTGTAATTTGTTTAATAATGAAACATGATAAAAAAGAAATCGCTATATTTTTTAAATTGTGACAGAAATAAAACAAATTTTAAAAACATAGACGGAGGGCCATCTTAGGGAGGTGGTCACTCAAGAAGGCCCGCGGTATATCAATATAAATGTATGCTTTATCGACATTTTAACACTTTTTTCTTCTTTTACTGATTTTGAAATACAGTTTTAATTTTAATATATTCAAAAAAGTCAAAAATACAATCCAAAATTTGGCTGTGGGCCATGATAAATCAATCAAAAATGAAAATTGCTATAAAACTAAAATAACTTTCTAAATTGAGATATGTCACGTACGTAGACATTTATCATAATAGTTTGTAACAAAATATTAATAAATCAGTTATTAATTCAGTCATGGATTTTTTTCACATTTGTTCATGGGCCTTGTTAGGAGTATTAAAAATCAACTTTAACTTAATATTGTTAAAATAGAAACTATTCAATTAGGCTCTCCTGCCTTTAATAAAATACACTTATTGCCGCACTCAGAGACCTTTAGCGGTTAGTTAAGGGACTCCTTAGTATAGACTTCGGTTTTGAAATTTATACCTTACGTAAGAGGGTTAAGGTATAATTTTCAATTTTCCTTTAGTTGAGCTTCTGTCCACTGTCCACGCGGTTTTTTATTTGGTGGCTCCATTTTGGGCTAGAAACAAACAAAAAATACGCAAGCAATCACGACACACAAAACATGACATGCAGCCAAAAGCCCAATGTTAAAAAAACAAGTGTAGGTGTACCTACAGAAAAAATAGAAATTAATACAAAAATAAAATATTTTGTTCCAACAGTTGCATGCCAATAATATGCGAGCTACAAAAAATTGTATTTATGTTAAAATACTTAATAGTTTCATGCCCAAGGAAACTTTTATAAGAAAGAAAACTGATTTGTTAGGATGTATTATTCAATAGTCCTAGAAAGGCCCGGGCCAAGTTTGGGAAACATGGGGTGGGCCATCTTATGAAATTTTACCCGAGTTCATTGCAATCTCCGAAAAATGCAAGAAAAGGTATAAAATAATAAAACTTACCTGTAATTTAATGTTAAACACATTAAATAAGTCGTTTCACTAGTAAAAACAAGGAAATGCGCTTTTTTAATGGTATATTTTTAATTCTTCCCATTCTGTTTGCTCCATCTATGTTCGCGCTTTTAAACACATGCAATCATGCGACGACGCATTTACCTAATATTTTAATGTATTTCCAACAGATTTTGATGTGAGAATAAGTATTTCGATTCATTGTTTGAAAAATTAGAAATAAATAAAGAGCTGAACAATGAAGAAGTTTGCATTTTTATGAACAAAAATTTGAGTATCATAAAAAAAATTCTCAACAAAATCCGTTCTCTTGCGTCATCCATCAGCAGGGGGCCTCGCGAAATATATCTTGCCCACATCAAATGGTCTTGCCCCGCCACTGGTCATAAGTCCACATACGTGCCATTATGTTGATTTTCGCCACATTGGTTGCTGGCTCTGAGCGCAAATCATTTTGAGTCGCCAGTAGACTACTTTAGAGGCTTTTTTGTTTTGGGTTCCTATGATATAATTTATTTGGAATGCATGCGTAGGGCAAACAAGCAAGGACCGTAGTAAGGATCGAAGTAGAGAGCAGCATATGGAGCATCCTATGAAGGGGAAGCAGGAGGCGGCTTCGGAGAAGGACAAACCTATAGAAATATGTGCTGCAATACGTAAATATGTCATTCTAATTTCTTTTTAACTGGACTCCATGCATATCATCACACCTGAACCTATTCCCCGAGGAGTCAGACAGAGGTGTATGTTTAGTAAACCCAAATTTCGCCAATATTGTTTTGAAAGTCCTATGTAATAATAAGGGACGAGTTTACTAGCAGCCGACTGGCGGCTGATCCAGGTCCTGAGAATTGTCTAATGAAAATTTTCTACATCAATTCGCTCAATTTGGGGAGTGGGGATCAAACACTGGACTGATGCTCGCACTTGTAACCACTGCTACAGCATCGGAGCAATGTCGCATCTGGAACTGTGTTTTAATTTAACTGGTTTTTAAACTGAGACATACTTGGCATTCGATTTACAGTTCAAATGCCAAGTAATCATAAAAATAAACCTCGCTTAGGACATATTCAACGAAGCAGTTGTTGCGAAACATCTCCTTTAACGACCGTTTAGATTATAGCATACCAGCCCTAACTCATTGTGGTTGAAACTTTACTTTCGTTCTTGAAGTGTAAAAAGTCGGGAGTATCTGATGCTGACAATAGATATTGTTTACAGCTCGCTCAGCAAGCGAAATCTCCACCTTTGCCAGAATGCCCAATACCTGCCCCTCAGGACTTGTGTGTGTAGATAGTGAGTACACGACCAATATATCCCTCACTAAAGTTATCTAATAAAGAAATTCCAAAAAAAAAAGAGAAATAAGCATCGAATTTTGCTCACTTTGCGTACCTACCTAAGGTCCGGCGTTTATGGATTTGCCAAAGATGTAAACAACAATGGCCGCTCAAAATTACTAGACGCTTACTAGACGAAAACAAACATTACTTAAAATAAATGTTCTTGTATATCGATTTTATTCAATTTCGAGCGGCCACTGTTGCTTACATCTTTGGCAAATTTAAAAACGCCGAACCTTAAATTGTAAAAGTGGGTGAGCAAACACTCAACTGTTGCGCAACAGTTGGCCGATTATATTTTATAATAAATTGATCAAGTCGTGCATTTGAACTCGCTCTCATTCATAACCAAATTATTTGCAATTTTACTACCTATCAAAGTAACCATTTGTATTGGATACTATTCGTATATTTAAATATGAGAAACGCCCGCAGCAAGTTGCATACTGCATTTTTTTCAACTAGAGCTCTGACTGAAGATTCATATTTCATTTATAGCACGTTCAAAGACAATGAACAGTGTGTATCCAGGGCATCCGCCCACTGCCGATGAAGTGATGGATGTCTTGAACCACACTAGACCTCGAGAGACGGGCCGTGAGTATTTATTTAGGATATCATTCAGCTAGGACGATTTAGCAGCAGAAAATCCGTTCTTTTTTTGCTGACAAAGCTAAATTACTCAAGATTATCCTGCTTGCATACATACTGGCGTGCCTTTGATCACTATGTTGCTATTTATAGGTTGGCCGCCATGGCCGAAATTCGGTCTGGAGAACTATTATGTGCAAGTGAGAGAGAATGACAGTGCCGCCAGTTTGCATTCGTTTCTTTAATGGTACGGGTTATAGGTACCCCATTGAATTCCCGTGCAGTGTCCTCGGCATGACTGTTGTTTCCAGGTTCTGGCGCCTGTAAGAGTGCAGAATGCAAAGCATACGGCAAGCCGTTGGTGACGTCACTCAACAGAAGGTTGACTATCAGGAGAGACCAGCCTTGGCCGCATAACAACTGTAGTAAGTCACTTGATAACATAATCTTGAGAACTTCGCACTCATAGCAAATTATCACCAATTAATCAAACGGCATAATATTTTAAAAAAATCGTCCAAGTGCGATTTATTTTATGAAGGGCATCTCGCAGGTTAACCTAGGAGGAGAGGGAGATCTCGTCCACTCACCCGGCCCGCAGCAGGCGCACCGGGCGTCGGCGGAGGGCAGACAATGCCCTCTTCCAGCCCCCCTAAATGGGTCCAGGGGCGACGGACTCGGGGACGTCCGTCGCCACCCACACACTAGGACCCGAGGTGGCGGCGCGTAGTGTTCCACGCGCGCCCCTGTTAGACGTCACGGGGGGAGTCAAACACCTCACTCCCCCCCCTGACCCGAGGAGGCCCGCTGTTGCGGGGGCACCAGCCGGGGGTTGCGGAAGGATCGTACGTTCCCGCGACCCCCGGCGTAGGTGTGAGACGGAACACCGGGGTGGTTTTTAGTCAGTAAGAGTCTGACAGACCCCGCCGCCCGCCCCAGGGCGGCGGACATCCATGAGGATTTTCCACCCCGGAAAGAAAAAAAAAAAAAAAAAAAAGGAGGTTGCAGGCAGTGAAGAGTCCTGGGACGCGGTGGTTTCATTCTGCGAAACAGTCGTCAACTTTCAAACGTCACAACATTCATTGCGTTAGTTACGTGTTGAGCAGACAAATATTTCGAACTTATGAAGCAATGGATTAGCAATTTGCTTCAAAATGATTCAGATTCCGATTGATAGTGTGTTACGCAATTAGGGTGCAGGACCCGAGGTGGCGGCGCGTAGTGTTCCACTCGCGCCCCTCTTTGACGTTACGGGGGAGTAAAACACCTCACTCCCCCCTGAACCCCCTGACCAGTCGGGGGTGGCTGAAGGATCGTACATTCCCGCGACCCCCGGCGTAGGTGTGAGATGGAACATCGGGGTAGTTTTCAGTCAGTAAGAGTCTGACAGAACAGGAGGTTTTCGGCTGCTTAACCGGGCTGTACTGTGGATGCCTTAATAAATTAAGGCCTCCAGCCAGGGTATACAACTTATAAACCAAGCGACTACACACAGGACACCCCCTGTAGAGTATGGACCTCGGCTTAGGGCGTCGCTCGGGGGAGGGTAGCAGGGGGCAAGCTGGATCGGACGGATCAAGCCAAATGCGATTCCGACTCCCGCAGGTAATTTATTATAAGATCCAGACATTTTATGCAATTAATCGTATTTTTATAGAAGGCGCTGAAAAGGTCGCACCGACAAAAGGTAACGGCACGGGGTCTCCCAACAAGAAGTATAAAGGTACATAATAATGATTATTAATGTATGCTTTGCATTACGTGACGACTCATTGAGCTGGGACAATTCCTTATGGTTAGATTGTTGATCCGTGCCTGTTGAGTGCTCGCTTATAAAACGCGCGCACGTATGATGGGTATCGCATTGAGTGCCCTTATTGCTAGGTTAAGCGCATCTCAAATAAAGTTATTTCCCATACAGAGAAAACCGCACCGCAAACGATGGAAAGAGTTCTTAAAATCCATTTTTTCTCTTAACTGGACATATTTCTAACTGCCGTTGAAATAGTGTATAAAGAAATTTGACACTACTACGTATTTCTGTTGATTAATGGAATGTTTTTTCAAGCGGAAAACAGAGAATCCCCCTTCCAAAATGCCTCCCATGAGCGACCAAAGTTGATCAGCACCAAAATACGTGAGTAACGGCTTTCGTTAAACTCGGTTATGCTGGCACTACACTTGGTACATTTTCGCAAAGATTCACGTTATTTTCATAATACAAAATGTAGGTACCTACCTTACTTTATGAGAATATGATAAGTATATTTTGTAAAACCACAATAACGTAATTATATTTTAACAAATATGCCAAATGAAGTTCCAATATTATATCCGTTCAATTTAAGTAACAAGAGAGCACTGCTGTTTTGTCACTGTTGCGCGCCAGTTACCTGAATTTTGCGCATCGCCAAAATATATTGTCCGACTGTTGCGCTTTAGTAGCCTAACTGATGCGCGTTAGTTGCCTAACCGTTGCGCTTTAGTTGCCTACGTTTTGCGTATAATATGTTGTCCGACTGTTGCGTTTATGTTGTTCTATAGTTGCGAGACAGTTACCACACGGCAGTTTTTTCTTGCTAAGGCACTAAAAATATCAAAGTAAATAGTTTAACAGCCGACCTTTCGACGGTTCTATTTCAGTAAGGCTTCATAGATTTGATGTTGTCACCAGCATACTCGGACACTTAATATTTTGGCGCGTGGCTCGCATCACTACTTACATCTATCCGCAAGGGGGTAGCGGAGGGATTTTGATTGTCACTATAATAGTATTTGCCGTTTTGTTTTGGACAGCTACGAAGGTCACTGTATCCGGGAACAGGTTACGGGAGTCGAATACTAATCCCAATGTCTTTCCGGATACTAAAATTCTCATCACGAGAGCCAACCTCGGCACTAAATGTGAGTGCATTTTTCCAATTCACTTTTAGCCCGGTACGCACCGGCGAATTTTTATCAATGTGATTTTTTTTCGCGCACTGGTTTTCGGCTCTCGGTATTGAGTATCCAACAGAGCGCATCCACGTCAAGAACACAAAACACAAAAAAAAATCGCCCCGATAAAAACACGCCCATGCGAACGGGCTTAGTATAAGTATTCACAGAGAAAAGTTAGCGATTCCGGCCAGTGAAGAAACGCGGTTGTATTTTGCAACGTTCCTCATCATAGGTGCCGGCTCCTAGACCTTTTTATTATAATCGGAGGATCATCCATTTTCAATAAGATGAGGAACTTTACACCCTGTTCCTCATGCCTCTATAATTGTAGCATGCAAATGAAATGTAGAATATGGAACATCTCAGCATCACGAATTTTGTCTACAAGATAAAATCAGATTTTACTACTTTTTATTTTATTTTTACGATTGGTTTTTCTCAGCATGTTTTGATTTTCCAGCATTACGGCCTTCCGCCTCATCTATACACGATAGAAGATCTAATAGCAGAAGTCCGCCTAGACAAAAATCTACGGAAAAAAGTCCAGGTATTGCACTGGGTTTACACATACCTATGTATATCAGTCTTGAGTCTGTATATTTGATTTCGATAGCGACTGTTATTTCGTGGCTAAGGCATGGCCACGGCCAGGCAGGGCCCGATCTAGTTATTTAGCCGCTCCGGGCAAAGATAAATTTCGCCGCCCTTTACATACCTACACTAAGTCATGAGCTTGTGATGTTGGGGGATGTTATGCTTATATAAGTACATAATAGTACATTACTGCAGCGGCCAGCAAAAGAGGCATTGATGGACGAACGTGTAAATGTGGGCTGAGGCGAAGCCGAGGCACACATACGTAAGTCCATCAATGCCTAGTTGTGGCCAAGGCTTGTATAGTACTTTTCTCAAATAATGCGCGGAAATTAAAACTAAGTAGTACCTAGGCAGAACTTTTTTGTCAAATACGAGGGTGAATCAAAAAATTCTTGGAATCAATATTAAAAAATGCAAAGATTGAAAC
This sequence comes from Hydraecia micacea, assembly GCA_914767645.1. Lineage (NCBI taxonomy): Eukaryota > Metazoa > Arthropoda > Insecta > Lepidoptera > Noctuidae > Hydraecia > Hydraecia micacea. The sequence continues at coordinate 16,322,775 of OU611780.1, forward strand.
AAAAATATTTTATTTTTCTACATTATCTCCCTCCAATGCAATGCATTTAGAATAACGCGTTTCTAACTTCCTTATTCCTTGTGAAAAAAAAATGTTTTTCTTGACTCTCGAAAACTCTACGGCAGCCATAACCGCGTCATTATTGTGAAATTTTGTTCCACGAATGTCCTCTTTTAATTTTGGGAATAAGTGAAAATCACTTGGGGCTAAGTCCGGAGAATATGGTGGGTGGTCAAAGAGATTGAAGCCAGCACAGCGGATTGCGTTGAGCGCAACTGCCGATCGATGAGCAGGAGCGTTAGCGGCAGAGCGTCTTGAAGAAACAACACGCCCAAAGATAGTTTTCCACGACGTTTTTCTTTAATCGCTTCACGCACTTTCGGGATTAAATTTGCATAATAGCGTCCAGTAATCGTCTGGCCTTTTGGCGTGTAATCAATAAAAAGGATTCCTTCACTATCCCAGAACACTGAAGCCATAACTTTGCCAGCGGTAGGAGCAACTCGAATTTTTTTTATGGATGGAGAGGATTTCCAAGACATGCTTAATTTGTCTCTTAGTTTCAGGATCGAAATGGTGGACCCACGTTTCATCCATGATGACAAGGCGACGGCAAAAATTATCCGAATCACGCTGGAATATTTCAAGATTACGCTTAGAAATTTCCAAACGTCGCTTTTTGTGTTCGTCGGTTAACATTCGTGGCACCCATCTTGCCGAAACTTTTTTGAACCCCAGTGAATCAATTAAAATGGATTGAACGCTACCAAATGATATCTTTAGGATCTCAGCTATATGTTTTATAGTTATTCTTTTGTCTTCCAAAACCAGATTCTCAACCTTTTCGACATTTTCTTCCGTAACGGAGGTTGAAGGCCGTCCAGAACGCGGCTCATCTTTACTGCTTGATCTACTTACCTCTGTTAAATTCAGCCACCCAGTACGCAACCGTAGAATAGGGTACAGCATCATCCCCTAATGTCTGCTGAATGTCCGAAAAACCTTCGTAGACATTTTTTTCAAACTGAGATATTTTATCACCGCACGTAACTCACTTTTATCCATAATTTTGGGTTTTTATTACGTGCGAACGAACTGACAAAAACAAGTGACAGTTTGCACAAAAATATTTTGTGATTGACACTCTATAATTTGAATATCGAATTTCTCCCAAAAAGGTTTTATATAAGTATATTATTATGCAATTCTAAGAACTTTTTGATTCACCCTCGTACATTACTTTTCAAAATCAATGACGAACAACAATAATTTTTCCCGCGTTAAAGTGTTCATTTGTTTTTTTTTTTTTTTTCAATAAACATGTTTCTATTTGCAAGCCAGTTCGAAATTTAAATAAAACCTTTGACAAGTTACCTCCTTGGCTGACATGTTTTGGAGTAAAAGATCGTTCCATTTTTAAATTACACGACATATATGAGTTTACTATGTCAATTATTTGGCCGCTAAACCACGACAGATATGGATTTTCATACAACTTTTACCGGCCGCTGCTCGCATGTATTTGGCCAGTACAGCACTTTCGATTTATCTCGAAGAAGGTTGTCAAAATAATGCTCTTTCCAAGCATGTTTGAGAAAAAGGTTTTTTTATATTGGTGTCCTGACAAGCGTGATCTACCATCAGCCATTCTGTACTGTAAAAATAAAAATATGAAATACTTAGATGTTGTTAAATGTTAAAAATTCGAGAATACGAGAATGGTCCTAAAATCATTAGGTACCTACATATCGAAAGAGTTAGTTCCTTATTTCCTATTTAGGTATTTCTTCTTATTTATTTAATTATTTACATCCAACTTGCCAACCTAGGTGGGGTGAATGCCTAACGGCTAGATTGGAAGATAGGAACAAGTCAATTAAATTATGCCGCTCTGGGCAAAGCCCCGACTGCCCCCCCCCCCCCCCCTCTTTAGATCGGGCCCTGTGGCCAAGGCATGTCTATCTGCTTAGATAGATCGTAATATAGATTAATTATTATGATGCTGAATAGACCGGTCTCTTCGCGCATTCACACTCAGAACGCGTTTTACCCTTGGCGACTTGATTAATAAATCCCTCTTCCAGATTCCTTGAGCCTACCTACGTATAAATTGAAGCTAAATCACCACGATCCACCCGAAATAAAAGATTGGACTGCAGGTAGACCAAAACAGAATTATTGATCTAGTAAAAACCTGTATTATGCCAACAACACCAACCCACGCTCCAACCCATATAAAATTGACACCCGTTTTACGGAATGTAATGACTAATGACTTAATGACAGACCGCCGATTAATTTTATTATAACCTAATGCGAGTACCTAAAACAAGAGCGAGTCGGACTCGCGCACCGAGGGTTCCGTACCATCATAATAATATGTTTTAAATTTTCATCGACGAGGCCTATAATCGTCAGAGAATTTTAACATTGCGCGCTGCGGTGTAGAATATTGCAGTTTTAGGTCAGCGCCGTCTCTTGACCGATAGTGGAACTAATATAACTTTTGTTGCTGATTTCTGAAAAAGTGTAGTACTTTAAATTTGAAAACATCGTTTTAATTTTCCTGTAATCTTTACATAAACTTCTATCACATAGAATTATTTCAGATTTTTCTCTTTGCAAACTTCGGAGATAAGGGGGGGATAGTATTTTTTTTTTAATTTTTCATCAAAATTCGAAAACTATGCGGCCTAAAAAAAATTAAAACATGTTTGAGAATGTGCAAACTGCGCTCTTTCATAATCACATCACATGCCCTAGTCCCTAGTAGCCCCACTTCGAATTTTTCAGACCAACTTTCAGACACTGTTGCTAAAAAAAAAAGTTTCTTATTTGCAAAATAGTTGAGCAAATGTCATCTAAAACTATTCCAAATTTCAAGTTGATAGCATTAGTAGTTCTTAAGATATCCAACTGTGACAGACAGACAGACAGACTGCGTTGCACCATAAGGGTTCCTTTTGGTACGGAACCCTAACAACATAGCTAACAAAATAATAATTAGGTAAGTATGTTAACGGTTACCATCGACTCGAAAAGAAGAAGAACCCCAGTAATGTGTTTGCGAAAATAGCCACAAAGTAGCTTGCTTGACGTAGATTGTGGGTTGGTACAGACGCCAGCACATCAACCTACACCTAACTGTCAAATTTTCCCAATCAACATTGAACCTTATGCTTTAGCGATAAAGTTGAAAATCTATTACAGAAATCTGACAGATTGTAGTAGGTTGATGTGCTGGCGTCTGTACCTTGGTACGTTTTTGTCTGACTGCGAAAACTGTATCTAATAGAATATTATACAGGTTGCAGGGACATCAACGTGTGATAAGTTTACCTATTAAAATTCAGATAAAAGTAGGTATAAGACTGAGCTCTTCCCCCCTTTTTATACCTACTTGTACATACCTACTATTATAAATTAGGCATTACCTACCGTTAGATTTGTGTGTTAGCTTGTATAATGTAGATACCTACTTACTTACATTTATATGAGCATGAAATGTATTTTTAGACAGGACAAGAACGCCCTCGCGATCTCCGAATAGAGATAGATCGCCAATGCAAACCAGATTTGCAGCTGCTGGTAACAATTAAATTGATTCATAATTATACCTAGTCATAGTTATTTATTGGTACCTACCAAGGTGATATTAACAGTTTCCCTTTGAAGACGTTTCCAACTTACGGTTGACTTTGGATACCGTACTTAATAGAAGTAAGTAGACGAGGCTAAGCCTTGAAGGGACTAGCCTTTTGCCTGAAAATAACGAGCCTACCGCATGATACGCTCAATTGTCCAATAGATAGGCCCGTACTTAGAGACCCAGGGCCCCTAGGCACTTGACATTTTAGCAAATAAAATGCAATAGTACGGAAAATATTCTTTTTAATAGGAGTTACTTTGCCGGTTTATGCAGAAAATCAGAAGAAATAAGAGAAACTATGATGTACGAAAATTTTTAGCTTCCCCCGTAAAGCTTCCTGGTCGAGGTAACTGGGTGAGTGTGGCCCCTAGGCTGATTGGGCCCCTAGGCCAGGACCTTGCAGGCCTAGGCGGAAATCCAGGGCTGCCAATAGAAAATTAAACGAATCCTTATAAAGAGACGCATTATGTGTGGTAGGATACACATACATAACCTACGCCTTTTTCCCATGGGGGCCGAGGTACTCCTTTTGCCATAGGGATTGATCTGTCGCGATAATGGTCTTTATCGAGATCAAATTGCTGTTATGCCTATTAGAAGAGTTTAATATATGTTTTCTCTTTTAGAAGTAAAATGGAAATCACCATCACCATCCAAAGATGGACGCCTAGTTGGCGAAAAATGTAAACAATCGGCAAATAAAGAACCGTCTCCCAATCCCCCCCTCACTAGACCATCCCGTAAGTATAAGAGCTCATAAGAAAACAATAATATTTAAGTATGTAGTTTGGATGACTTTATTTTACAGGTCGTCCTATTCTTTTTTAGATCATAGAGTAGTTTAGTAAGACTGGATTTCCTAGGACCTACACACGGCGACTCATCAAGCTATACATTTCCATTTTTAGCTGACCTTGCCTTGTATAGGTTCTCGTACAATCAATAATCAGCTTATACTGGATATGTATAGCTTGATGTGTAGCCGTGCGTATTCGTAGTAGCAGTATGGTGTTATTCAGAAATCAGAATATGGTATATATGTACTTAGGTATTTTGAGCGTGCGTGTAAATTTGAGCAGTCACCTTACTTAGGGTGGGATTCGCAAATAGGTCCTTATCTTTTATAGTTTAGTTAGTCTAATCCTTCGACTGCCGGCTGTACTTAGACAATTAAAGCTCTCCCGTCCTCTCCGATAAGTTTCTTTTCTAAGAGCGTTTTTAGTGTCATGTAATATGGATGTCTTTATGTAGGAGAGAATGGCTTGCAGGCTCAACACCAGGGCCCTATTTCTCAAAACTTATTAGACTAATAATATTAGTCCATGAACGAATATTTTTTACAAGTTTACTAGTGTGCGTTTCTCGAAGCTACGGTAGTAAACTATTAGTTACTAGTTGCCAACTAATAAATATTGGCTAAAATTACCAGAGTAAATTCAATTTGGTTTCATAAAATAATGTGTTATTAAATACTCTTGTAAATTACACTGGTAAAGCTATTAGTCTCAGAAGGCTTGTAAAAAATATTAGCCAAAATTATTAGTCTTAAAATCAAACAAATCTTATAAAATGTGGTCATATTCGAACTCTTCCGACTACAGATATACAGGGTTATTGGAAAAACACCAAAAACCTCTTAAGAGGTCATTGTACTTCATTATGAACAACTTTTACTATAGGACCAAATCTGACATTTATGTTCGCATAACTGGTCAAAATCTAGGGAACAGCAGATGTTTTTATCGCGATTTCAGGTTTGGTGCCATAGTAAAACTTGTTCCTTATGATAAGTACAATGACCTCTTAAGAGGTTGTTGGTGTTTTTCCAATAACCCTGTAGATACACCTAGATAACGCAAGAGCAACTACTTCGCGTGCCCAGCTTGCGTACAAAAATCGTAAGCCGCCACTTTCGCGCTCAGTCCTGTAACTCCTGTAGTACTTGTACTGTTGGCTGGGTGAGCATGAGCGCTGGCGCTAGGTCCCGGGGGTGGGGCGAGATGGGTGCCGCACGCGGCGGCGTCTTCGAATCTAAGTACGTCATAGTAGGTAGTCAAAAATGGCACGCTTGGTTTTCATACAGATCGCGATACTTGCGTTATATAGGTCTATCTATATCGTTGCTTCCGACAGTGAAGGAGATACAATAATAATGTTTGAGAAACCCTAAACAGAATGTATCTTGCTTCTAATACACTTTTCAAAACCATTAGCTTTAGATCCATGGTAAATTGAATTTAATAAAATTATTTACTTTAAATAAAACAATTCGCTTTTACCGCCAATGTGCAAACGACAAAATCAAACGAATCCAAAAATGGCGGGAAGCCAAGCCAGCCTAATATTTTTTATTAGTCTGCCACTATTAGTTATTAGTCCAGTACCTGTTTTTGAGAAACAGGAAATATTAGGACTTGTAATTTTTACACTAGTAACTAATAACTAATATAGGTACTAGTAAACTAATAGTTTCGAGAAATAGGGCCCTGCAATCACTTAATCAGGGGCGTAGCTACCGCCGTATCAATGATACGGGGCCTCCCGACGCGACCATGTATATGCAAAATATCTTAAAATATGATTTAAAATCTCGAATTCTTACCTATTGATAGGTAGGTGATGATGATGAGTATAGGTACCTAATGAAAATATAAAAAATAACGTTATTTGTTCATAACTTGCAAAGGATCAACAGGTGCGGTCCAATTCTCAAGCTCTTGCATTAATTTACCTAGTACATAAATTCACACAGAAAATATAAAACTAACTCATTAGAATGACTGCATGTGCATCCTAAAAGGCACGAGAGTTATATAATTCCACATAAACTACGCCAACACATCTTAGATGAACTTCACGCGGGACATATCGGGATTTTGCAATTTTCGTATATTGGAAGAACATTGATAAATAAATATCGACAACCAAGTAAAATCGTGCAGAACCTATCGTTTAAACTAGAATTATCTACCAAAAGCCCCTCTGCATCACTGGGAAGACTCAACATGGCAAAGAATACACCTCGATTATGCAGGTCCGATATCAGGCTACCAACTTCTAATAATTGTCATAGATGCATTTTCCAAGTGGCTAGAAATAATCCCTACCAAAACAACGACCAGCGCATTCTATATTCAGAAACTAGAAGACTTATTCGATACCTTTGGATTACCCTACACGCTGGTATCGGACAATGGAAGACAATTTGTCTCTCAAGAATTCCAGACGTTCTTAACTAGCAATGGCATTGTTCACTAAACTGATACTATTGTACTGTGACTGGTAATTAGTGACCGATACTTAACACGTGATTGTACTCATGATAACAAACAACTTTTACTATGGGACCAAACCTGAAATTGCGAAAAAAAATCTGCTGTTTAGTCGTTTATGTTCGCCTAACTGGTCAAAATGTACTGAACAGCAGTTTATTTTTTTTTGTACAGACGCCAGCACATCAACCTACTACAATCTGTCAGATTTCTGTAATAGATTTTCAACTTTATCGCTAAAGCATAAGGTTCAATGTTGACTGGGAAAATTTGACAGTTAGGTGTAGGTTGATGTGCTGGCGTCTGTACAATCACGTGTTTAGGTGTCGGTCACTAATTACCAGTCACCCTATATATATATATATGTCATTCAATAAAATACTGCTATCACGAAAGATTATGCTTTAATTAATATCTAATATAAAGACTCCAGGAAAAATAAAACGATGTCTCTAAACAGCACACTTTTTCAGAAATAAAACAAAACTACATTAGCTCCACTATCTGTCAAGAGATGGCGCTGACCTAAAACTACAATATTCTACACCGTAGTGCTGTCTCTGACGAATATACTGCCGCACAATTTATAAACGCAGTAAAGAACATGTGACATGTATAGACTTTACTGCGTTTATAAATTGTGCGGCAGTATAGGCCTCACCGATGAAAATTTAAAAACATTTCACGTTTCACAATACGGAACCCCCCGGTGCGCGAGGCCTGACTCGCTCTTGACCGCTTTTTATTTCTAACATAACCTAGATATAGATGCCAGCACATCAAGCTACTACAATCTGTCAAATTTTTTTAATAGATTTTCAAATTTATCGCAATAGCATAAGGTTCAAAGTTGATTGGGAAAATTTGACAGTTTCGGGTAGCTTGATGTGCTGGCGTCTGTACTAATCTAATCTGACTAGCCTGTAGTGTCCCACTGCAGAGCAAAGGCCGGCCAAACAATTAGGTAATAAAAATTTGTTGACACTATGTTTTCATGTACCTATATGTCACGGCTAATAACCGAAGTGCGGCTACACCTAGGTTTAGCCGGCCGAAGTGCAGCTACACCTAGGTTTAGCCGGGTACAACTAGGTGTAGCCGGCCACATGCGGTTCGTGTGTACTTCTGGTGACATCGTCGGTTGCATGGTTGCGGTCGATCGATAGGCGACGTAGGATGCAAGAGCGAGCGAAGGGCACCCCGAGGTTAGGTTACTTTAAACCCTGTACACAGAAATAGGAGCCCCGCGAAGCGGGGCTTCGTCGACGTAGGATGCACCTAGTTGTACCCGGCTAAACCTAGGTGTAGCTGTACTTCGATTATTAGCCGTAACATATATCTCTCCGGAAACATTGGATAGTGTAAAACTGCTTTCGTTGCTGACTGCACTTACATGTAGGCAGAGATTTTTTACTGCTCCATCATCTACTATTCATATTATTATATGAAAGCTTTTTGGAAAATTAAAGCATATAACTTTTTCCATTTTACCGGCACATTAAATTAAAATACAACTTAAAGGCCTATTCAGATATAAGCGATATCGCTGTCGCGCTGTAGCGATGTTGGTCCTTCTGGATAGTCACTCTGGACCGAGCGCGACAGCGATAGAGCTTATATCTAAATAGGCCTTTATTGAATTGTTTTACGATTTTTCAGCGCATGTCCACAGCAGTAGAAGTTTCAAACCCCAGTTAGAAGATATAAAGAGCTCTTATTTATTGTTAAACAAACTTTCCCAGAAAAGAGTGGAAACGGTTGCTAAAGCCGGTATACCAATTCAATACAATATAATTTAATTTCAATAGTTTGATAAATAAATTGGGCTGTTTGCACAAAAGTGGCCCAACCCACATTTTTATGTATTTTAATTTTTTGGCCAAATTAAGCCTTGGATTTATCCATTTCTAGGTAAGAAGGATCGCCAGTTTAATTTATGAAATCTCTCGTAACTCACTAATCATTATTTTTAATTAGTGTAAAAAGATAATTTATTTGAATGTGGTTTAGTACACTTTTGCTTCCCCAATTTGCCTAATTCTGATTTCTTGAATACTTCCATTTGTAATATAAATAATCTATTATTTTAGTGATTGGTCTGCATTCCTATTCATTTGCAAGAGTGACTGATTATAGTATAAAGGATGTTAATAACTAAAGGAATCCAGTCCAATTTCACACAAGGTAATAGAGAACACTAGTATACATTTTTTTATTACATGTTTTATACACCTAATCACTTTTCTATCTTTTTTTTTAGATAAAAATGCACCCAGAGTATCAAATTTAGCAAACCAATTCAATGAGGAAAGGAGAAGACACAAGTTGAGGGAGTGTAAAAAGAAATTCCAGAGTTCCACCTTTTTTGAAGAATCAAGTAAGTTTGAAAGGCAATTTAAAAATTTATAATATTTAATAAGTTTCACTACAGATTACTTAAGATAATATTCTTAATTTTAAATAACATAACAAACATTTTTTTCAGGGTTTGATAAAATTGAAGGTCTGAATTGGATCACATGGAAATAAACACAAGTTAAATTATAAACAATCTGTATTTTTATAAATTTATATTGGTAGTAACACTGCAGTGTGGTGTCTAATGTTAAAGTTTACGAGCAAAAAGAGTCAATTAAAAAAATTGAAAAAATTATGCTGTGTTTACTTAGACGTAGAGGTAGAACTGGAACCTTTGCCATCCTTATCTTTTTGTTCCTTATCATCTTTCTCATCCTTGTCCTTTTTGATGGTGGACATAGCATTGCGAATAGCTTCACTCTGAGGATCAACCCCTGGGAGATTTTCCAGTACACTTTGAAGGAATGCTGGATCATTCATGACTTCAGCATACTCTTCTGACACATCCATGTTCTCTTCAGCGGCTGGAGCATCCTGTTGCATACTCATCTGCATAGCAAGAGCAATCTGCTCTTCCTCAGACAGCTCCATAGCTTCGTGACCTAAAGACATAGCCAGAGCCCGCTCCATGCCAGTGTTCTGAGATTCTCCAGTCTTGCCTGCCTCTCCTCCTTCAGTAGTGGTTTGTTGGCGGCGAGATTCCTCTTCTTGGCGCTGTCTTTGCTCCTCCATAGACACACGCAGGGCAAGTGCAAGCTCGGGGTCCTCATTTGGATCTACTCCAAATTCGAATGGAGACAAACCTGAACCAGATGGGCCTGCTCCATCACCACCAATTAATGGGCTGGAAATCAAAGCTTCAGAGAGCACAACACAGCCACCAGCTGGAACAGATACTAGATGGCTGCCTCCAGTGTTGCTCTCTTTACCATTCAAAGTGTTTACGAACGTTGTCAGAAGAGGATTATTATCTGCATCCTCACCAAATGACACTACATCACAATTTACCTTCTCCTTCTTCAACCTCTTAGCCAGTTTGACTAATTCTTTCTCATCGAGTTCCACTGGCGAACCGACGAACACAACAATGCGCATCTTGTGGTTCTTGCCCTGACGATGCTTCAGAGCCAAGTGAGCGATTCTGATGCCAGTCAGAAGATTGATGTTACCGTTAGGCTGGACACGGTGCAACTTGGACATTATGCGCCCAACATCACTGGTTAACGTGGCCAAGACCTCTACATTAGCTAGCGTCAATAAACCGACATTATTTTCAGGATTTGACCGTGTTTTAGAGTGACATACCAGGTTTACGGCATCTTGCTGTGCCTGCAGTCTTGTTGGCAGGAAATCTCCATTTCTCATATAATCACTGTTATCCACACAAATCATAGTACTTTCCAAGACCATTTTGCTTATTTATTCAGCGACTATTTATGAAATAAACAAATTGCGAACACCTCACAAAGAATGAAATCTGCTGTATAATAATCATAGACTAAAAATTTTGGAATTATAGAGACTTAGAGAGTAATGCACACCACAGATATTAAATATGTATCTATTTTTTACTTTGCAACAGCCATGTTCATTTTATAAATTCTTGAAGAAACTATAGCAAAAATAGCCATTTAAATCGCATGGAAGTAAAGTTGAATGATTTCTAAAATAAATTCATTCTGATGAATATCGATTGGATAATGGCAAAAATGACTTGTATTGGCTATGGTTTACGATACGATAATTTATTTCATATTTGACAGATTGACTGAACACCGCAATCCGAGGTCAATTTCATTCCATAAAAATTTAGTGAAATCCCAGTAATCATGGGTTTCGGTGATTACCCTAAGGAATACAACCCCTCGGCACATGGGCCATATGACCCAGCCCGCTTTTATGGCAAGCGTAAGTATGAATTCCGTCAATATCATGTCGCCCTTCAGTTTACCATTTTCGATTATGTAATTTTCAATCTCGTTTTCAGCTGATACTCCCTTCGGACAGGTAAAAATCAATGAGCTCGGTTCATGGTTCGCACGCAGGACTAAGTCGCCCCAGGCCGTCGCTGGTGTTTTCAGCCGAGGTAACTAACTAGTTTATTTTTAATACCTACGTATTTTAGGCAGAAATTTGAGGTTAGTAATGTATTGAAGATTTATCATTTGACTGACGGTATTTCGTACTGTCGGATTTTCGTAGTAAAGTAATTAACTAATAACAAACTTTAAAGGAACCAACCAATCAGACATCTGTTATACTAAGGTAAGGTTTAGTAAAAAATACTAGGTAGCCATTACCTAGTATTTTTTACTAAACCTTACCTTCCTGAAAATTTTGCTAAGAATAATCACATCCAAATTCAAAGATGACCATTGACCAATTACTCTTACTACAAGTGCTATTTACAACAATTTGTTATGATTTTATGAAAGTAACAAGGTTTGAGTGAAGAAGCTAAAATAGGGCAAATTATTATTTAAAATACAGGGTATAAAGCTGCTGCTGTGCTTTAAATATAAATTATGTTATTATTGTAGCCTGGTGGAGGTGGCAGCACAAGTACATGCAGCCTAAGAAGGTGGGCATTGCTCCCTTCTTTCAGCTGCTAGCAGGCAGCATGGCTTTCTTCTATGTTATCAACTACGGAAAGATGAGTAAGGAAACATTTCATTTGTTGATTTGTTTCAGGAGACCATGTCTACCGCAGATGATTTTCTAAGATAGAATTAATTACAGTTCATTTATTATACCATCATTTATGCGCTTTCTGAAGATCATTGAAGAAACAATGTTTCCAAGATATTTCATAGTGATTTCTTGTAAAATATTTTGAGCATTCTCTCATTGAGTTGATTGATGATAATGGGCAGACACATCACTGTATGATTGCAACAACATAATATATGATTATTATCAATACAGGTTCAGCATTGTAAATGGCTAAAAGAATGTAAACTGTTGAACCACTCAGTATGATAAATTATATTTTATTTCTGTGAATTGGTTTTTCGAAGACTTGATTGAAAAAAATAATAAAATTTTAAAACTAGATGAGGTTGGTATTTGCTAAAGAATTAATCTGAGAAGAAATACTGAAACAAATTGGAGAGGAGAGAACCAAACAAATGTAGAAATCATCTTGTTTTATAAATTCTCATTATTTTACTATGACAGCAATTTTAAATAACATTTCTATTTTTCAGAGCACCACAGGAACTACAAGTACCACTAATCGGGACCCCCAATGTGTCATTAATATGCATGTTATTTATGTATTCAAACAATTATGTGAATCTGTATGTGCTAGATCAAACATACCTGCAATAAAGTTATTAGTGTGAACTAGTGGTTTTTGTTTTATTTTGTCTCCAGATTTTTCCTGCCTACTGTAGTACTTTACTTAGTTGTTACTGATTCAATTACTGCATTATGTACACAGATACAACACACTAAAGAAACTAACCCCTTTTATATTGCCAGAGGCTTAGAAATAGAGGTCCTATTGTAATTATGTAATAACTAGCTTTTGCCCGCGACTTCGTCCGCGTATATGTCGGTTATCGCGGACGCAGACGAAGTCGAATAAAAAGTAGCCTATGTCCTTTGTTGGGGTTCACACTTACCCTGTACCAAATTTCACACAAATCGGTTCAGTAGTTTAGGCGTGAAGAAAAGACAGAGACAGAGTTACTTTCGCATTTATAATATTAGTTAGGATTTGTATTTATAACGGTGTGCATAATAAAGAGAATTCTGTCAATCAAATTCACAGTTACTAAAAAAAACAAAATGGTGTAACAGACTCTCTAAACTAGGTGGTACCTGTCTTAATAATAGGCATTATTGATAAGTTTACAAGAACACTTTAGACAACTTTGTCTCACTAATGCTTAACTGGTAGATGTAGAATTTGAAACAGAAATAAAACAAATCACTTCAAAAAAATATTTTAATTACTTATAATAGCAATAATAATTTATTCAACACATGCATTCTCCACACTCCACACACACTTGCATACAGTTCGTCAAATGCAATAGTCTGTTGATCACTAGGACCGCCGCTACCACGGCACAGGGCTTGATGCTGAGATGTGTTATCACATTGGTGTCCCATGAATTAATCTGTAACAATTAAAACAAAACAATGTTAGCAGTGTATTGTTGTGTTCAAATGTAAATAAAAAAATTACCCTAAAGTATGTTATGAATACCATTGCGGCAGATCTAGCACCCTTATTGTGTAACACACTATCAATCCCAATCTGAATTATTTTGAAGAATATTGCTAATCCATTGCTTCATATGTTCGAAAAATGTGTCTGTTCAACAACGTAAATAACACCATGAACGTTGTTGAACTATCAAAATGAAACCCATTGCTACTGATAGTGTGTTACGCAATTACCTCGCAGATGGCGCAGCCAGATGAGATGGACTAGGTACTTTAATAAAGGTTTGTTCTTGGTAGCTCTGGACAGAGAGAGGTGGAAAGAGAATAAGGAGGCCATGGCCCAGCAGCAGGGCGTTAAGGGCTAATAATAATATGTTATGGAAGATGGGGATCAGTATCCTGCAAATTGGTTAACACTGCAGGACACTGACTGCCACTCTCTCTTTTCTTAAAAATTACCCATCTGAATCAAAATACCATGGGAAATCACCTTTCAACTGCCCAACTTCATATGAGTTGTCGTGCCACCAGGGCCCGAAAAAAAAAGAAAACGAAAAATAAATAGCAATGAAAAGAGCTGTTGATGATGTAATAATAATACAGATTAAACGAGCTGTGTTATGTGGTCGGAATGGACGCGAAAATATTTGTCTGATTAATCCAACGTAAGCGGTTAAAAGGTTAATAAACATGGTTTTAGGATGTAAGTTAGTCATGGAAATTGCAACAGTGAAAGTAAGTAGATGACAAAAATATGATTTGATTTTTTAATTGCTTGTTTTCTTGTATTTTGTTCTAATAAGATTACATAGTAGGCTGTTCCGGATAAAAGTATACTCAACATATTATGTTTTTATTTGAACTACAGAACTACATTTTTGGTATTATTTCATTAATTACAGTTTCATTTCCATAGATTTTATTGATGGTAATAAAGTTATTGACCTTTTTATTAATTGACAAATTGACACTATTCTGATTGCATCATAAGCATTATATTTTAGTAGTATGAATGTGACACAGTCATAGAAAGTACCGGTTTGCTACCAATTACCATGTTACCATAACCAATTAGAAATGCTTTGTGTTGATTATAATATGGCTTTCAGACTGTTTAAATATTTGCAATATGAAAGTGAAAAGCTGGATAGATTCTGTCAAAATTGGTAGGAGCATGCGCGGGCTCACAAATTATGGAAGAAGTGGAGGGAGGCCTTTGCCCAGGAGTGGGATACCGTAGGCTAGTAAAAAAAAATGAAAGTAATTGCAACCTTACCTATCAATTACAGTTGAGCTATTCTACAATTCAGATTTGCCCATATACTTGGGCTTCAGCTCTTCTATTCTCTTAATGAAGTCTGTCTTCTCGATACAACCGTCGCAGACCTCATCCCAGTCGTTCAAGATCTTCTTCAGATCTCGCACTTTGAGTTTCTTCAGATCAACGTTGTTTAAGTCAATCTGTTTGTCGAATCTGAGGTCGCAGATTTGTGCGTCCTTCTTCTTCAACTTCTCACAGATTTTGTCAGCGGGCATCGACCAACTGAGCGGCTTCGAAAGTTCACCCAAGATACCGGTAGCGGATTCCTCCAGACCTCCTAAATAGTAACAGAATCTGTTCTCTTTATTCTTGGAACCTTTACAGAACTTCTTGAACTCAGCCTCGATTGATTTAGGGACCTTCTTTACATCTTCTGATAACGTGGCTGCGAATTTTTCTATGGTTTTGATACAAACTTCGCATTCGCCTTCCCTCAGTGCGAGCGAGACGTGTACGATTGTCGCCAAGAATAATAAATGAAACACACTTAATTTATACATTTTGCACTAATATTTGATAATGGGATAGGCTAAATTTAACTCTAACTGCTACGTGACCGTAACTTGTTACAGAATAAATTGAAATAGTACGAAATTAAAGTGATAGAAGAATCTCGTCCATTCATAGAAATGAAAACGTTGACAGCTTTACTTGGCGAGCTCTGATTGGTGCACGTTGTGGCATGCTGGAGATGTACACGTGTTTTTTAAGTCGATTATTTATTAGGCTTGTGGCATTAAAAGTAATGCGTTGTTCAGACAGAGGCGATGGAGGTGGCGGTGGGGGGCGACAGTTGACAGTGATTTTGTTATAAAGGTGCTATAAAAATATCTGCCACGGCTTCAATGGGAGACAGTATTATGCATATAGATTACAGTAGTGAAGAATTTTTTTACCCCAGAGTAGTTAAATCAATTTGAGAAAATAAAGTAAATAAACATTTACTCTATTCTGCATAATGTGGTTCACAACTACGCGCGATGTGTCGCTTCGTCACATTTTGCGAAATTAAATGACGGTGCGGCAACAGCTAATTACCATGGGACGGTTTCAAGCAACTAAATCAATTCAAATTTATACGCATATTTTTTTATAAGAAAAAAATTATGACATAAGATCAATAATGTATCTTTATTATTCTTCTTCTTAGCGTGTCGATAGCAATCTAAATGTACTCGGCCCAGAATTCGGCTACTTGTTTGGCGCCATCACTAGCGTCCATCAATTTCTGTAACGTGCAGCTGACAGGATTATTTATTATTGTAATCTATATACAGAATACTATCTCCCATAGAAGCCGTGGCAGATATTTTTATAGCACCTTATATACCTGACTAACATGTTATTATATCAGATAGAATAGTGTTAACACGCAATTCACATTTTTATGGGTACAACAATAAAGTCCAAAAAAACTAGTTCTTCTTTCTACTTGGCCTAGTGCCACAAATTCTCGTCCTGAGCTATGCTTTACTTGTTTCCTCCAGCTATCCTATATTGAAGACAGGCTTCATCAGCTTCGTGATACTATTTATAAACTGTGAGAGACCCATAATTAAATCAGTAAAAAACCCAGTTTTATCGTCCCCACCCACTGCCTCTGTCTGTCAGAACAACACAGTACCCCTTTGCATAAACGTTGCTAAAGTTACGTGGTGATTATAGACTGTCTCATTATACATTTTTGATGCTTGAACGTCACTTAGCTTTAATCATCGCTTATGAATAAACCCCATTATTAAAGGCCAAAAATGACTTATGTAACACGCTTTTTTGTAAAATAGTTAGTCGATCATTTTTAATATGTTATTTTGGATCTGACTGTACAGCATTCAGGCATGATAATAATGTCAGCTAGGTAGTTGTCAATTTCACTTCTCTTTTTCTCAAGTTGTCACTGTCAGTGTCAGTAGTCACACTTTCACACTTGTCATTGTCACCTGTGTGCCGACTGACTGCAGCAGTCGTCATGGAAACTGATTTTGTTTATCGAATATTTTTGTTTTGTCGATATTTCTGATTCAGCGATCGTCGTATTACTGATATCCCGAAAATGTGTGATACGAAATCTACTTTGATGGATAATCCTCGCGCTGCGCTGGAGGCCTATATCACTACGTTACAAAGCGAGTCAAAAATGGCTCGCAAGCAGGCGCTGGTGAAAATTAATGAAGAGATATTTGAAAACCCTGCTAACAAGGACTGCGACCTGACTATTGTCTTCCCAGAAGTGTACGCTTACGTCTTGAAGAGCTTCTCTGATGCTTCTGAGGGATGTCGGGAAATCGCCGCTTTGATAATTTCCAACTTTATTGAAAAACTCCCATTGAATGACTACTATTTGACTTATATACTACCAGTAATAGTCCGTCGTATTGGCTGCCCAGAAATCGTAGAAGAATCTGAAGAAATCCGTCTGGTGCTTATTCAGCTAGTACGGAAGATACTGGAGAAGTACAAAGTGTCTTACCTTCTGAGTCCATTCATAAATGACTTGACTAACATCCTAACTAAAACAGTCGCTGATCCGTACCCAAGTGTGAAGCTTGAGGCTTGCGAGTGTATCATCATTGTAACCAAGTCACTACAGAGAGACTTCCATTTCCAATCAGAGAGTTATGTGAAGCCCATCTTGTCTAATTTTTCACATCAACATTTTAGAGTTCGAGTTGCTTCCATCAAAGCTATTGGTAATACTTTTACACTCTCATAATACTTTTCACAAGTTTATGCTGATTCCTTGCATTTAGCCAATATACATATACTTAACAACAAAAACTTAAGAATAAAATACCTGTTTTTTATATGTTTACTATGAAAAAATTAAAAAATATTAAAATTGTATGTTTAAACAGTTGAAAGCAAAAAGGAAACACCTATATTTAATTCCAACATGAGGGATTTAGCAAACTGCATTTGTGACGGCACCATCAATTCCTACAAAATAAATGATAAAATAGAAACTAGGTACTAATATTTTCATTTCTCATTACAGGAGCAGTAGTTATAGCAGGTAATGCGAAATGTTTCGAGCTGTCTATCACCCCGATGGGAGAGAAACTCTTTGATGAGAACGCCCCAGTTCGCATGCAGGTCACAATGGAAGTTGGCAACTGGATGCTCAGCTATCGAGACCGATATTCATTTTGGCATCGCATGTTACCCTTAATGCTGACAAGGTAGGTAACTAGCTATACAGGGTCAGTTTAAATTAGCCAGTGAAATTCTGCACACTTGATGGGAATCAATATCAAACATGAAAAATTAAGAAAAAAAAAAGTGCTTTTGATGATAATTTATTTTTATGTTTTATTTATTTATTCAACAACACTAGTTATCAAAAATTTTTTTGTTTCACCATGTTTAGTTCGATAACTAAACATGGTGAAACAAAACTCCGCAGACGTGATGGGAATCGATATTCCCACGCTACGTCTAGTGTGCGATTGTGTATTCAAAATGTACGAAAGTAATGTAGTTGGATTTTTGAAATGTGGTGCAGCAATTCTGCTTCAGCCTTTAGGTAATACGGGCTGGTGTCCGCAACTCCACGTTAATGCGCGTATTTTGCGTACGGATGGGAAAATCAAATACTTGTTCGACCCCAGCTCCCCAAGGAAGGCTAGCAACTCCTTGATGTTACTGACCGTCTCTGGGTTACCGAAGTACTTTGCCCTATACGTGGCGACCACCTGGCTGTTTAGTAGCAGACTGTGACACAGAAGTGTTTATTAAATGACTCGCGGCCAGTTAAAGCTGCTTCAGTCTTTAAATGAATGCATGACTGGTGTAGATGCATTTTACCTTCTCAGTCCTAAATTTTCTAATAGGAACTTTTCTTTTCATTTTATATTTTTCCTAAAACCCAGATACTTCTTTTAGTCTAAGCGACGTAATGGAGGATATAAGAAACACAGCCTCAACCTTCTGGACTGACATTGGTCTTCAGTACATGGAGGAGAATGAGGAAGACTTTAAGAAGAAGACAGACTTCCTAAAAGATGTGCCGACGCACTACCCTGACGTAAAGAGGCCGAACTTAGGCTGTAGAATGCTGGCGCAGAGCAATATTGGCAAGATAGTACCAGCTATTTCTCGTGGTAAGAAGCTCCAAAAAGTGTTTTTTCTTCACAGCTGTCCTTGGGATTCTGACACGCGCCAACAGTTCTTCATTTTCTGGAATCTTTATAGAAATGCATTTCTTTTCCTGGTACATTTCTTTTGCTAGAAAAACGTGTATTTTGTCTATGGCCTGGCCCATTTTGGTGCAGCCCTGAGGCACACTTTCACTTTTTATTTGTTTTTTTTTCTGATGTATTGTGTCTTTTAGTCTGTGGTAAATGAATGTATTTTCTTCCTTCTTTCATAGAAATGGATGGGTGGCAATCAGACGCAAGACTCCGCGTGTCTCAGTTGCTATGCTGGTTGATCCTTTGCGCGGAAGATGGCGCCACTCAGCATGCCAACACTATCGTGAAAACTATGCTTCGTGGCGCCACTGATGAAGATCCTAGGGTTGTACTTGAGGTGAGGGTCCCTGCTGTTGTCATTTGGATGAAGATCATCATCATCATTGGTAGCCTTGTTCCACCCAATGCTGAGTATAGAGGCCCCCACCATTTTGTGCCATGCTTCCCTGGTCTGTGCGAGTCTCATCCAGGTCTCCCCCGCGAACTTGTGTAGGTCGTCCACCCATTTGGCTGTCGGTCTGCCAAGCTCTTTCTGCGGTCTCTCGGCAACCAGATAGGGTGAGCATTAATTTTGACCTCTTTGGTATCGTATGAAGGTAGGTAATACTAGGTATAGAATTGGCTTAGAGAAAGGAGGCGAGATGAGTTGGACGCGTACCGCGAGTGCTGGGTCGAGGCGACGCGTCAAAAATTTTCGCAAGGATGTCTTTGCCCAGCTGTACATTTGTGTGCTTGAAGTGCATACAACTTAAACATAACACTTCGCCTGTATTACCCGAAGGTTTAGGCAAAGGTGTAGCTATAGTACACCCAAATTTCGCCAGTTATGTTTAAGTCCCACGAAGTAATAAAGAAATAATTAAAACCTCTCTTCCCAGATAAAACGCGCAGCCGAGTTATTCGGCTACTTCATAGTGCCTACAACCTGGTGGCCTCTGCTGGAGGCCGAAGTAGACTCGTGGGCTGCTCTGCTAGTCCTCGCCAACATCATCAAGGGTTCCCGGTCGGAACTGCTCCAGGAGAAGGTCTTGGAAGAACTGTGTAGAGAGGCTGCTGATCCTGATAGATGCAGGACCCGGAAGGTATTTATTTTATTACATTTTTCAGAAGACAGAGTATACAGATAGTTCAAGATTAGTGTATAATCAGCCTATAATGTACAGACGCCAGCACATCAACCTACTACAATCTGTCAGATTTCTGTAATAGATTTTCAACTTTATCGCTAAAGCATAAGGTGCAATGTTGATTGGGAAAATTTGACAGTTAGGTGTAGGTTGATGTGCTGGCGTCTGTACCAAGTGCTGGGATACAGGCCCCTCTCTATGAGAGGGAGAGGGCTATAATCCACCACGCAGGCCCAGTGCGGGTTATATGTCACGTGTCTTGGAATTTGAATGTTTGGTTCTAGGACATGCCGGTTTCCTCACGATGTTTTACTTCACCACTTGAGAGCAGTGGTGATGAAATAATGTACACTAAGTAAAGCGCCTGTCTGGGTTCGAGGCTTTGAGCCTACGACCTTATAACTCGTAAGTCGCGGCTGTAACCACTGGGCCACCACTGCTCTTTGTTTTATACTATTTATAGATAGGTGTAGATAGAAATACCTTTTCGATTTTTTATGCAGACCATAAGGGTTTGAAGCAGTTTCCCAGTTCAAACTCCAGACTCATACAAAACAAAAATTTCCAGCCTAAATACCAAACGAATCTCCTGTACATGTGTGAGGCTCTGTTGGACGTGTGCGGCGAAGCGTGCGTAAGAGTCGCCGACGATCTGTTCACCATCAACTTCACCGTGTACGCCATGCCGGTGGATAATACCATAGAGTTCATGGCGCTTTGTGAGTATCTACCACAGTTTTAAGCCAGGAATACACATGCCTGCATAAAAGCTTCTGAATAGTCCTAAGTTCCTAACACGTGTTATGTCTGATGTCACAATTTTATTGGCACATTGTCACAGTAGTAGATAGGGACTTGTGGAAGGAGGATGAGAGGTCTTTGCTCTGCAGAGGGACACAAACGGTTGTTTTTTGAAGTTAAATCTTCTTTAGGCGCGTTGGGCATTTTTTGAGATGGGAAAAAACCATTGAATTCGCGGCACTGTTATCGTAAGCGACACTGCTTCGGATGTGCTCGGCTGTCCTCAGGATGTACTCGATTTTAATTTTTATCCGATATATCAGTGAGCGATGGCAAAGCATTCTGTTTCTGTTTTGTTTTCACTTCTGTCGGCACTCCCGGAGTGACACTGTTTTCACTTCTGTCGGCACTCCCGGAGTGACACTGTTTTTTTTTGTTTGTCTTTACTTTCCCACTGCTGGGCAAATGCCTCCCCCAAATCCTTCCAGAAATGTGTTTTGTCGACGAAAGAATAGAAAAATGACTATCTATATTTCCGTCGACAAATCCCGTTTCTCGTTTGCCTTTGCCCATCAGTGGGACAGTATAGGCTAATAAAAAAAATATATATCAACTGTTTGTGTCCCACTGCAGACCAAAGGCCTCCCTTGCCTCCTTCCACATATCCCTATCTAGAGCTGTTTGTGGCCTAACCTTATAAAAAAGTGTAGTTCGTCCCGCCAAACGCGTACAACGTAAAACCATAGAAACATTTTCCTAGCCAACTTGGACAAGCTGCGATACGCGGAGAAGTGCGGCAAGTTCCTGATCAGTCTGTATGCGAAGCATATCGGCAAGATGTTGGCTGGCATCACCAGTGACGCGCTGACGTGGACGCAACTGTCTCCTGACAAGTGTCTGCTCGAGTGTGCTATGCTGCATTCTGGTAGGTTATTTTTATTTTTTATCTATATCTAGTATATTGATAATAAAGCTGAAGAGTTTGTTTGATCGCGCAAATCTCTGAAACTACCAGTCGGATTTAAAAAAGTTTGGTGCATTTGATAGGTCAATTCTTGAGGAAGGCTATAGGCTATTTAACATCGCGCTAGGACCCTTAGGAGCCGAGCAAAAAGTAAAAAAGAACGCTAAGCGAGCACGAAGTAATAGCTTGTTATTTTTCGCTTTTCAGTTTCATTTTTCGTTTGTTTATTTTTTATGACTTCCCTTTTTCAGGTTCGGCAATAGGTTCACAGCTGCACCTCATAGCCCCACTCCTAAAGGAGTGCCTGGCCACCCCCAAGGTAGACCCGGACGTGAAGCTGAAGGTCTTCACCACATTATCCACCGTGCTGCTGCAGAGGGACGTCAACTTCAGCAAGTGCGACACTGACAAGCTTGAGGCTTTCCTCAACATTGTTATTGAAGGTATGTTGAACTGGTATACATTCTATATCGTAGCTTTAGACTTGGTTGCCAAGTTGTCAAGTATGGAATCTTCAGCAAATGAGGTCTCGTGGATGGTCTTTTAAAACCCAGATGAAATAATACCAAAGGTGAGGGGGTTGATTGGGGGTTGATGTAGCTTAGCATACCTACGGTCTGCCATTTACATTTTTTCTAAAATGGCGGCCACGTGTAATACCTATATAAATCGATAGTTGACATCGGTGAAAACAGAAAATGTAATAGGATCATACACCGTAAAGTGTCACGTTTCCGAGATATTAACGTTCCAGGTTGATGAGTTGATGTGGTAATATTTTTATTTTTTATTAATTTTTTATTTTTTTATTATTAGTTTTATCAATAGTATTGAATTTTTTTTTATTTTATATAATTTTATTAAATACCATTAAATGTTGATTATTTTATGCTATAAGTAAGCGAAATATATGTTACATGTAATTTTAAGTCATTATGTTGTCTCAAATGTATAATAATGTTATTTAAATGTCAACGTAGCAATTATTACAATAATTAAATAATTTTGCATGCCGTAAGGCAAAATGTATCGGGACTCTCCACAAATTAACACCATACATATCTGTTACCTACATTATTGGCAAATAAATGATTTCTATTTCTATCAAGTGGCCGCCATTTTGAAAAAAAATGGCGGACTTTAGGTATGCCACAGACCTTCAAAGCCCTTTAGTCAATCATGTTTGTTTCACCAACTTGTTCTCCAGATTTTCTTTCTTCGATACACATGAAATGATCCTTGCAGGAAAGAGGGTTGAAACGCATTGAAAAATATGTTTGATTTTACGCATTTTTATGGACTCTCATTTGACCAAAAAATTAATTAGAACAAAATTATTTTCTTGAAAAAGAGCTTATGGTTCCTAAGACAATCTCTCCGTATCTACTATGGATTCGGATTTCCCATACTGTCCCAGTAAAAGAGTTTATTTGTTTGAATGCGCTAATCTTTGGAAGTAAGGTCGGATTTGAAAAAAATATCTTTGCATTTGATAGCCCAATTCTTGAGAAAAGCTATTTCACATTACGCTATGGGCGAAGCAAAAAGAAAAAAAGTCAGGAAGAAAGAACGCTAAGTGACAACGAAGTAATAGCGCGGGCTGGTGATGCGATGCGACGGGGTAGGTTCGGGGGGGGGGCAAGAAATTTCACGCGAACGAAGTCTCGGGCAGACGATAGGTTGATATTTTTGAAGAGAAAATAAATTCAATTGTAAACAAACATTTGAACATGCCATTCATTATTATATTATTTTTTCCTTTATTCGTCTAAACACATAAATTATATTTTTAAATATTAGAATATACATATATAAAAAAATGTAAAAAATAGTAGCCCACCGATATCGGGAACAGGGTCCAAGCTACCGGCGGTCAGGGCTCCAGAGAGAGGAACCTTCTGACAATGCGAGCCGTGTCCAGAAGTACTGCTTTCTGAATCAAGTCCTTGATCCAACTGGCCAACGAGAGCCTCCTCAGGTGTTGGTCGAGGCTCTTGGATATCAATCCATTGGCTGTAACGACTATCGGCACAATGATTGCTGAGTCAACATCCCACATGTCGACAACCTCGCGAGCCAAGTCAAGATACTTAATTTGTTTATCTTTCTCGGCTTTCACGAGGTTCTCATCATGCGGGACGGTTATGTCAACAATCATTGCGAGCCGCTCTAATCGATCCATCACCACTATATCAGGCTTATTGGCAACAATAGTCTTGTCAGTGATGATGGATCGATCCCAGTACAATGTGATATTTCCATTTTCGAGAACTGGGTCGGGCACATACCTATAGTACGGCACCTCCGACTCCACAAGGCTGTATTTCAGAGCAAGTTGCTGATGGATTATCCTGGCTACAAGGTTGTGTCTATGCATATTATTTTAATTATTGTGAATGTGAAGACAATGTGGGTCATTTTATTTTTTACTCTTTTTGATTTTTATTATTTTCCTTGTTCTGTTAGCTTTTTTCATGGTCTGGCAGTTTGAGTAATTTATGTGGCCTACTCAAATGTCCTTTCTTTGGTATTGTTCGTCGAATCGTTGAGCTCCTTAAGTTTTGAGTTCAGCTGCACGATTTCTGACAAATGCGTGCACTGACTAGACAGGTCCACTCAATCTGTGTGGTTCTTTCCTCAAAAGACCATCTCAGACATCGATCTACATGGTCTTCATATAACCTGACCAAGATTATGTCTGGACTTTAAAAGAGACTGTGCCCTTTGGGTTTGTTTCGGCCTTTCTTCTCAGAATAGTCAGATAGGAAACGCTGACCCCATCTAGTTTTTAAAAATATGATTGACGTGTAAAAATGTTTGTGCAAACCTACTTACACAAATAAAATCATTTATAAAATTAAATGTCCCATTTGCCGGTGCTTCACAGAAGTGATAATGCCGAACCTAGTGTGGTGCGCGGGCCGCACTGCCGAGGCCATCCGCACGGCGGCCGTCGCCTGTCTGTGCTCCGCCTTGCAAGAGAACCCCTACAACGAAAACCTCTTGACGGAGGCTAAGGGAGAGGATGGCGATACGGGCGATAAGGTAAAATAGTTACTGCATCAGATAATCACTATAATAAAGGTTTACTATAATGTAAAGGCAGGAAAATTATTTGTTAAGCAGATTGATTACTACAGTCCTTTCACAGTTATTTTACTTCTGACAGCAGCAACCCAATAGTTCCAGCAATGAGAACATTATAGGCTGATTATAATGGCTGGTTCCCTGGTTCCTCAAAGTTGTTGAAGGCTGGCCACACCGAGCGATATTATAAAGTTCGAAATTCAATAATAGTTGGTTTAAACCTGGATCTGATGATAAACTTTGTTATATAATAAGACGGACTGGGTATTTTGGATAATGGAATCCGCTGAATACGGGGACGGCAGTAGAGAGGTGTTTGGAAGAGGTGTGTAGCAGCAACAGAAGGCCAATTCCCGTAATTAAAAATGTTCAAAATCTAGTCGCAATCTCGTCTCGGCGACAATTATTGTCAAAAACTTGTCGAAAATGTAGGGAAATTAGAGGTATTTTTGACAGATTGAGACGTGAGTTCAGACTGTGAACGTTCTTAAAATTACGAGAATTGCCACTCAGATGGCTTTCGGATGATAGAATGTTTGTGAAAAGTAACAGTAAACATTTGGTCCCTCAGGAAGTCAACCTCTTCCCAACCAAAGAATCCTTGGAACCGTTCTTGGATAAAATGGTGCCTCTCTTGGTTGGCTTAGCTGACGACAACTCCACTCTGACGCGACAGCACACTCTGCGTGCTGTGTGCTGTCTAGCAGTGCTGGCCAGACAGCGCGGCTGCTTCAGTGGGGAGATACTACACAAACTGTATTTTGGTAAGTATTCAGTCTGGATTACTGGATATTGCTTAGGGTCGAACAATAAGATACGTTGTTACTACTTTTAACTGACTCGTCGAACACTACATGCTCTGGAGTGAAGATACCTACTACTACTGGGTCGCAAAATACTACGATGTGGAATTATGTATAAGCTAGGCTTGTCAACCTGATAAAGTTCCATTTGACCGAGATCTTTTTACAGTCCACTCCTCTATTCCACTTTCTGGACTTTCAAATAGAAATCTTTGCTTAGATGTTTTTGTCTAGTTTAGTTTCAGTATATTCTTTTGTGTCCGAGCTAATAAATAGGCTCATGAATCGCAACTAAAGCAGTTGACGACGACGAACGTGGGTCCGAAGTCGGAAAATATTAAATATTGGAAACAAACTGAATCTCAAAAGACTGATACTCAGATAGGTGGCCCACTTCTTCTATACTTTCTTCGCAACTATGAAATTTTCAATAATATTCACTTCCTTCCCCAGTGATACTCAAGCGCCTTGACGACAGCAGTGACAAAGTCCGTTCCTATGCCGTCCAGACTTTAGTCACTTTGTTCACTAACCGACCGGATCCGTACGACACCATCTCGTATGGCGCTCACATCGATGCACTTTATGGTGCCATGCTCATACATCTGGATGATGCAAATGAAGCCTTCAGAAAACAAATGCTTGGTGAGTTTGGATTCAGGGCTTTTGAGATTTTCCAGGGTGGTTGGTAACAGCTGGTAGCTAAGAATATAATTACATGGCGTGCAATTAGAGGGGCTTGTATCCAGCAGTTGACTGCCATAGGATGGTGACTTCCGTAAGCAGCCCTGTTATGCCCTGCTCTGTGTATAATGGTTCTGTTCATGTTCTACCTCTCTGGAAGAGGGAGCGGGCCATCCACCACTCAACCGCGGTGCGGGCGGCCACTAACGCCCGATATTAATGTATATCAATCCCAATCCTGTTGGGGTTAAAGGGGGACATTAAAGAATTTTAGTAAAACCCGTGAAAGAACGACGTACGAATCGCCTATTGTATAGGCGATTCGTACGTCGTTCTTTCTTTTTTTCTAATTAGATTTTTTTATTATTATTTATTATAATTCATTTTATTTTCAGAATCAAAAAATATTCCATACATTGTTTTTGGTAAATGATTTAATTTTTTTTGTTTCAGAGGCGTTGATAAAGCTCAGCGACGTAGACCCACCGACTCTTATGAAGAAAGTCAAGGCAAATATACATCTTTACAGGAATAAGACTGCTTATGAACGATTGTCTAGTCACCTTGAGAAGATATTGTTAAGTTATAAAGATAGTCAATCTTAAATCTAATCATTTTACTGATCAGATTTAATTATGTGGTGACACTCTGTTTTACTGGGTAAACTGAAAAGGATCACGGGTTTATATTCATTTTCAGTTGTGCGATTTGCGACCATGATGACCCTGCAAACCTTATCAGATCATCACACCGCCTTCTCTGTGGTCTATCTCGACGGCGCGGCGATGTCCTCCCTCAGGCGTCCAGTGAGTTACGATCTTTGACCATCCAATAAGGTTTTTAGGGTCGATATGGCCGAACATCGCACACGACAGGGAGGTTCGGGTGGAAAAAGGGCAGGCCTCTCTCCAGCAGTGGGACACAATGTAGGCTAGTGAAACAATTAAATAATTTTCATATCTATGTGGAAAGCAAGAAGCAAATGGCCATTTTAGGCTGTTTTTTCAAGTTTTATTAAATGTTTCGTGCATGATAAGTTGACAAGACATGTTATAGTGTGCAAAGGTCTTAAAATAGTACGGTTAGCTAGTCCAATTGTTTTTTTTTTGACTGTACTATCATTTTCATAATGAAATGTCTTTATGTTATACTAGTTTTAATTTTAAATATAGTTAGTTCTTAATGAATGGTTTGATTTACTTTTATTTGTTTACGCACGAGTGTTCGCTTGATGTGCAAGTGCTTGGTTATATTAAGTTTACGTGCAATAAATATAAAATGAAAAATGTCGTGGTTTAATTTTAAAACTTCCAAAGTACTACAATTTGAACAATAAAAGATCAAAAGCAGCATGCAGTAAGGGCAATGCCGGGCCAGGTCTACCTAGGGGCCGTTTATAGAACTTGGTTTATTTTAGGTACAAAGGTTTAAGTCGCAGCGCACACCTGGCAAGGCGTTGCGAAGATACTGAGAAGATAATTATTTAAACTAAACCTATGACATACGGTTGAGAAGTACATACCAAAGATAAATTATAGTGTGCGGCGCGCTGTCAAGCTGCGACGAGAGCCGGCGCGCGACCAAAGAGTATAATAAATAACTAGGAACGCGCGACTCGCGGCAACGACGACACACTATCCATACTAATATTATAAATTCGAAAGTGTGTCTGTCTGTCTGTGTGTCTGTTTGTCTGTTACCTCTTTACGCTTAAACCGCTGAACCGATTTAGATGAAATACCAAATTCCATCTAAATCGGGACAAATAACGGCAACAGGTAGACGCTTGAAATATTCACAGAATATTTAGTTCTATATTCACTTTAAAAATAAATAAAAATATTTACAGAATAGTTCACATTAAAAATAATAATTAAGTTAAAATGAATTAAGGGGGGCTCCCATACAACAAACGTGATTTTTTTATATATCGTCGTCTTGGAGGGCAATGGAGCTAAGCCACAATTTTAGCGAAATGGAGTTAAGTGCATCAACGTGTTGTGAAAGAGCCAAAGTTTATATTAGTCAATAAATCTAACTGATATCATGACTGTAAGCAGGTTTAAAAAAACCAGTTAGATTTATTGACTAATATAAACTTTGGCTCTTTCACAACACGTTGATGCACTTAACTCCATTTCGCTAAAATTGTGGCTTAGCTCCATTGCCCTCCAAGACGACGATATGTAAGTAGTGTTAAATATTGTACGGTGGTACGGAACCCTTCGTGTGCGAGTCTAACTCGCACTAGGCCGGTTTTCTTTTGACCATTCATACTAAAATAACAAGTACTTTGTCGAGTTATGAGTTACTAGCTGTTGCCAGCGACTTCGTCCTCGTGAAATCCTATCCAAACTAAAATTTTTTCACGGTACCCTATGTCCGTTTCTGTACTCCTGACAACGTATAAGCTTTTCAGGATGACCGGTTCAGTGGTTTAGATATGAAAAGGTAACAAACAAGCAAACTTACTTTCGCATTTATAATCTCCTTTATTCCATTATTTACATATAAATTATATTTTTAAATATTAGCATATAAAATATAGAAAAACATTTAAAAATATAAAAAATAGTAGCCCATCGGTATCGGGAACAGGGTCCAAGCTACCGGCGGTCAGGGCTCCAGAGAGAGGAACCTCCGGACAATGCGGGCCGTGTCCAGAAGTACCGCTTTATAATATTATTATAGTTAGGATTAGAATGTAGATAATACTACACGTTTGAAAAAACCGCGGCCTAAACAACCGATAATTAAGGTTTAGGCGGATAGCACACACTACAATGCGCCACGCGACGAAGTGCGGGAAACTGAGCCAAATTCCCCAAAAGAGCGTTTTTATTAAATTTGTATGTAAACGTGCAGGGCGCCTTATCTGTGCCCCGTCGCGTCGCGTCGCGTGGCGCGTTGTAGTGTGTGATCCACCTTAGTGACTGTTGCTTTATTTCTCAAGGTTCTTTGGTTTGAACCATGTTTGAACTGATTCTACTTTTTTATGCTAAAAGACCATAATCTGAATAGAATAGACACTGGAGATTTGACGTTTTTCACTTTGGCCGATTTCCGAATTAGCTGTAATCGCTCACAGCGCTCACTTCCCCCGTGTTCCGAATTGCGTCAAAAGCGATTACATCGCGAACCCGACCAAATTTAATAGTCACAAAATATAAGGGCTATTGAGTAATAATTGTGACATTGCGCGTTGGTCGGATTCGCGATATTGGGATCATCCATGGATCATCTCACATGCATGCGTTCCGTTTTAGGCTGCTTTCCGAATTAGCTGTAATCGCTCACATTATCTCACATTCCGTTTTAGATAATACGATTATGACAGCTGAGGGCTGTCAACACTTCGGAACGCCCGTAAACGCGCTCACAGTGCTTACTCAATGTCAAAACGATAATTACAGCAGTATTTCTTTGTATAAATACCACATTTCTTCTTTTTCTTTTTTTAGGTGGCGACTGTCAGCCAGAAGCACAATTTCGAAAATGCCACATTAGCAGTCTGGCGCAACTGTCTAATAAAAAAATAAACTATGAAACGTGCACTAAACATAATGGCGGCTATCGCTGTCTCGCTTTAACATCTGCAGTCTGTGCATAGTCTGTGTCATTTTTGCTATGTTGGTGATAATATATGATGCATCTCAAAACAAAACACACACTGACACGCAACACACTCCCATTTTTGACAGCGCTCACGGTGATATTATTAGAAGGCATGGTCGGCGTTATCGCAAGATGGCGCATGTCATGACGTCATCTATGACGATTCACGGGACATCGTTATAGCCTCTATGGTTATAGCGCTCACGCTAATTCGGCACGCTCAAATCGATTACATTCCTAACTCGGAACGCATCCTTTTGGTTTGACACTGACTGGCACTGCTCCTCTGTGTTTGACACTTTTTTGACATGCGCGTTTGTGCTCCGCCCGCTGTGTTAACTTTGTTTGTTCTGTTTGTCCATTTTATTCGATAAATAAATAAAATTCATATACAAATCTATTTCTTAATGTTAATTTATTAATCAGACATTTTTATTATATGTAAATAATGGACATTGTACGCAGCAGTGAGTAGAACTTACAATTTGTTTGGGATACCGTAAACGCGGCAAATCCTCATTGATTTTTCATTATTTTTCAGATTTTACGGAAAAATTGCCCTTAATAAGTAATTCTATAGAGAAAGCGGACTTTTTATCGATAGATGCGGAGTTTACAGGGCTTATAAATGGGCGGGACGTGTCTATTTACGATTCGCCCAAGGAGTATTACATTCGTATTTTGAATGGCTCGTGTGAGTTTTTATTGATACAGTTTGGCTTGAGTGCCTTTTACTGGGATGAAAAGAAGAAGCACTACATGAATGACTCGTACAATTTTTACTTGTACCCGCGCGGCCGGCCTGGGCCCGACAGAATGTTCCTCTGCCAGAGTTCCAGCTTAGATTTCCTGGCTTCAAATGGATTTAACTTTAACAAGCTCATAAAAGAAGGTGAGTAACAATATTAATGTTCTTGATTGTCGAAACTATTCAGATTTTAAAACAAAGGATACAAACAGGAGAGGGGTAAGTTATGTTGGAAACAAGACACTAACGAAACAACAGACATGAACGAAATATTAAAAAAAATTGAGAAATTTGGATAAGATTGGCACTAAACTAAACATGAAAATGGTGTGGATGTGATAATGGAGTGTCTGTATCTATACTAAAAATAAAGCTGAAGAGTTTGTTTGTTTCAACACTAATCACTGGAATTACCAGTCGGATTTGAAAAATTATTTTTGCATTTGACAGCCCAATTCCCCTCCCCCCTACCCTAGGACCCTTAGGAGCTGAGAAAAAAGAATAAAGTCTGAAAGAATGCTAAGCGAAAACAAAGTAACAGCAGGTGGTTCAATGCACTGTGGGTCTGGGGAACAAGAAATTTCTCGCAGACAAAGTCGTGGGCAGAAGCTAGTAATTCAAATAATTCCTAAATCACTTATTTCTCTTGGATAAAATTGTATGTTTGCTCATTTGATCACAAATCTGAGTGAATTTATTTGATTCTTCATATTACATTTTCGTAACACCTACAGGAATCTCATATATGACTGCCTTGACTGAGTCAAAGCTACGAGAATCCTTGACTGAAAGGCAACAGTCATATGGCAAGGAGAAGGACATTGTGAAGATACCTGAGGAACACAAACAGCTCATTGAGGACATTTGGTAATATTTTAATTTCAATTAAAATTATATTTCCTTTATTTGTTTAAATACATATAAATTATATTTTTAAATATTAGAATATAAAAAAAAATTATAAAAACATTAAAAAATATAAAAAATAGTAGCCCACCGGTATCGGGAACAGGCTCCTAGCTACCGGCGGTCAGGGCTCCAGAGAGGGGAACCCCCTGACAATGCGAGCCGTATTAATTATTATTGTATGAATGTAAATGAGGAAAAAATACTATGTAAGGATTGTAGCAGTTGGTGTCCTGTAAGGGAGGAAAGGATCAAAACACATGTCTTGTTGTGTTTTTCTGTGACCATGATTTTAGAACTTCGTACAGCCTCAGAATCAGTAAATGTGATATGAGAAAATTAATTAACTACCTTTTTTTTGTGAATTTTTGACATGTTTTAATAGTTATTCTGCTATTTGGGACAGAAACATATCCAAAAAATCAAAGATCAGAAAATCAGTCCAGCCGTTCTTGAGTTATAAATGGTGTAACTAACCCGACTGTTTTATTTATAATGCTAGGATGTGTAGGCAAGGTTTTTACGCCCTTTTGTAAAGTGAGCTCTAGAAAGAAGTTAAATCATTCATTTGCTTTGCAGTAAAAAAGTGAAGAATTTCATTGACAACACAATAGAGGATGAGATGGAGATTGATAGATGCAATGCATTTATAAGGATGCTACTCTTCCAAGAGCTAAGAGCCAGGTTCAAGGATGATGTTATGGTTGATACCAAGGTCTTAGAAAATAAAAACAGGTAATCATTTGATTAGTAGTGAAACTCATTGAGGTTACTTTGCCACTTCTTTCTGGTCTGACTACTTCTTATTGGGTTCAATTCCCAGCTAATTGGTATACAGGCAAAAATGAATATTGGCAGTGCAGAGGAAAGATGAATATCTTTCCTCTGCACTGCCAATATTAATTTTTATTGTGAACAAACTTTTAAGCATACTTAACCCGACAAATGTTGTATGGACCTGCATTGTGCATAAGAAAATTTGCACTTGAAAAGTCAACAAGTATAATCATCAAAACCGGAGGGCTTACAAGGAGACAGCTTCTAATAGGCCATCGCTTGACGGGTTTATTGATACACAGCACACTCATAACATTGTTCAAAAGTAGTTGCAAGTTAGCTTGCTGTATAGGAAATAGCTTCATCTGTGTACTCTCGCATGCTCGCCCGCAATTACATGTAACTGAAAATAATGTATCTTTCAGAGTGCTCAAAGTGATACGTAAAAAAGGTGATATGGATCAAGAAACTATGAGGAAAAAAAGAGAATGGGATGAGTTGGAAGAGGCTGTAGGCTTCTCCAAAGTAGCCCAGATGATCAGTCAGTCGGTGAGTTAAAATAAATAGAAAGCTGAAGAGTTCTACTATTGTGACCTTCAATTTTTTTTTTTGTTGAAGTCTCTTGAAGTGTTTCGGAAAGATTCTGCAAACACTGTGATCAACCTGTCATCTATGATAGTTTTTTTTTTTTTTTTTTTTTTTTTTTTTTTTTAATAGTAATGGCTCCATCGATCTATGATAGTTAAAAGTTTCTAAAGTATGACATACTTCCACCAAATGAAACATGGGGCAGATGTCATAAAAACAAAGACCTCTAAAAATAAATGAAGTCAACAGTAAATTGTAAAAATTAAAAATCAGTAATCATTTCTGCAGTTGAATGTGAATTCAACTTGTTAGAGGACAATGGCCTATCTTTTTTAATTCTAAAATAAAATGAGTATTGTCCTTGTGTTGTCATGTAATTTTATTAATTCCTTGCTACATTTAGAAAGCACTGTGCATGCTGTGCAATACTAAAATAGAAATTAGTAAAATTGTTTTAATTATGACCATATTCTGCGTGTACAGAAAAAAGTGTACTTAGGTAAGTACACTTTTTTCTTACCTACCTCCTAATTTGTTCACTATTTTTGTAATATTTGTATGCTACTTACTGTGGTTGGTGGAGGCCTTTGCCAAAGGGCACACAGAATAAAATATATAATTATATATATATAAATATATATAAATATATATATATTATTTCTGATAAAGGCTATAAATAAAATAAATAATAATACTTTATAATGTTAAAACCTTTTATACTGTGTTCACAAATAAACAGTGCTACAAGGACCATTTGGTGCCTAAATGACATTGACAGGGGGCATTGTTGGTAAACAGTTGTGAAATTCACAGAAATTGTATTGACAGAACAAGAAGACGGTTGACGGTCTTTGTTCTGAATTTGGCCATGAGCCAAAAGAATCTAGTAGAGATTGTCTACTTTAAAACTGCACACAATAAAGGAAAATGCCCATTTCTCTATTGACCGCGGTTGCGCATCAAAAAATTTTGTATGATACCAAAAATTGGATATAAAAGAGGGGTGATGTCGTACTTTCATAGGAAATAAAAATTATCCATTTATTTTGTGGGGTTTTGTTGTTCTTTGCATTTCTGTTCAGTTTTGAGGTTAGTTACCATCCACCAAAAAAAAACAGTATTTTACAACAATACGATTTGAATTCACATAAAACAACAGAAAATAGTTCCAATAAATCAATGAATGATGCCAAATAAATAATATTTCATAGGTAGGTAAAAAAAACCTACATGCAAAATGTAGGTTTTTATAGGAAATAGAAAATGCTTGAACATAGGAATGCAATAGTTTTATTGGTCCATATTATCATCATATTCATAAAATATGTTGCCTAAAAACGGAGCCGACGTGGCGGCTCAACAGACCTAAATCAGCTACTGAGTTACTCGTAGCCCTATTAACTAAAATGTAGGCGTAATACACCTTGCTGCTGACATATCGAGATTTAATTCTTCCCCTTACTAAATACTTGTCCGTTCCCAGTACCAACGGCATGTCAACCTCAATGTCGTTTGCTAGTTCAGTTTCGTATTTTCCGTTCCTACGGACATGCTAACCATAATACGACTCATCATCTGCCTAGCCTTTTCCCAACTAGGTATGTTGGGGTCGGCTTCCAGTCTAAACGGATGCAGCTGAATACCAGTATTTTACATGGAGCGACTGCCTATCTGACCTCCACAACCCAGTTACTGGGTAATACGACACCTTTTGGTAAGACAGGTTATCAGACTTTCGGGCTTCTGACTACCCGTAACGACTGTCAAAGATCCATGAATGGCAGCCGGGACCAACGGCTTAACGTGCTTTCTGATCCACGGAGGGTTCTCGGTATGTAAACATGGTCACCCATCCACAGACCAACCGTGGCGAGCGTAGCTTAACCTGATCGATCGACCTGTGTGGGACATATAAAAATAAATAGGTATATCATATTCTGTTAAGAAATTGATCTTAGCATTAGTTTAATTATACATATTGTCACAGACAGGCAAAAGCCACAAACAAAATCAAATCAAACTAAGAAAAGTATAGCTGGTGGTTCTTATCGCATCATCTTCTTCTTGGCGTGTCGATAGCAATCTAAATGGACTGGGCCCAGAATTCAGCTACTTGTTTGCCGCCATCACCAACGTCCATCAGTTCCTGTAACGTGCAGCTGACAGGACACGCAGGACACGATATTAAGTGTCCCATCGTTTGTAGAACAGCACCACATTTTACACTCCAAGGCAGAGTCGTCTATGAATCTCCATCTCAGCAGGTTTTCCATGCTTTGGCCAGCCTGGGTCTGGAGGTTACCCAAGGTAACTCATATCCAGGTAGGAGCTCTTCAGCGGGTAGGACGAATGGTTTGGGTAAGGAAGCACTGTCTCGCCACAGCTTCAGTCTTTTTTTGTGATCGTTCGACAGTGAGTGGGACAACACACTTCACCACTTTTCTCATCATGATGCATTTAAATGTATATTTTGAACATAGTTAAACAGCTTCTAGTATTATCTGTAAAACTTAACTGTAAACAACGAAATACAAATAGTGCTGAAAGTCTTCCATTATATCCGTTGCCTCCCCAACTTGACGACGGGGTAGACACAGCTCCCGCAGCGTGACAGTTTTAACGAAATCGTTAGTGATTTACTGCACAGAAGACACGGACCGTAGTCGTGAAAATGTTCTACACAATCCACACCACCCGCACAGACACAGTACAATATTGACTGTGCAGGAATCTGAAGATTCAACTGGACACGATGTCAACACAATGATAAGTTATTTATTAGCACAGCAAACTCAACAACTAACAATACATAAGTAAAAACAAAGATCACTGCGGAGTGCTGGTCGGCCGACATGAGATGTTTGTTTGACAAATTGACAGTGTCTGAGTGACACTTCCCGTGATAGTGTTACCAACAGTTAATCTTAATCCCCCTGACCATAAGTGATTTGTCAACTAAAGAAAGATATTTTAATTAGTAATATATGGACAAATAATTAGTCTGAAATAAATGGATTTAATTTAATATTAGTTTAAAGATGTTAATTAAAAAGATATATTACTTTGATTATGTTAATGAAAAATGAATAACGAGGAAACATTATAGAAAAAAAAAAAAAACACTTTTACACATCAAACATATTTTTTTAAACTAGATGAGAAGGGCGTTTTCTATCTGACAACTCTGAGAAGAAAAGCCAAAAGAAACTCAAAGATCACAGTCTCTTT
Organism: Hydraecia micacea; assembly: GCA_914767645.1. Taxonomy (NCBI): domain Eukaryota; kingdom Metazoa; phylum Arthropoda; class Insecta; order Lepidoptera; family Noctuidae; genus Hydraecia; species Hydraecia micacea. The sequence goes on from OU611780.1 coordinate 16,359,009, forward strand.
TAAAGCCCAGACATACTTAATCTTGGTTAGATCATACATGTAAAGACCATGTTAGATAAATGTCTGAAATGTTCTTTTGAGAAAAGAACCACACAGATTGAGTGGACCTGTCCAATCAGTGCACGCATTTGTCAGAAATCGTGCAGCTCAACTCAAAACTTAAGGAGCTCAACGATTTGACGACACCAGAGAAAGGACATTTGGGTAGGCCGTATAAATTACCCCAACTGCCAGATCATGATTAAAACGGAATCAATAACCCAGGAAGAATGTCATAGATGAAATTATTTTTAAAACTCAGCGTCTGTCCTCATACTATCCGTTAAGACCGATTATGGGGAGGTTCTTAAAATTGGCAACACTGCTTTTACTAAAATATGCCATTTAAAACAGTATGCAACAAAATCCAATAAATAACTAATTAAATACAAAATATTAACCCCACATACGATTTCGATCAAGTGAACTCAGAAAAGTTAATAAATTATTTTATAATTTATGAGTATATTTTGAAGGCCATACTCTATTGCTTTAAAGCGGTTTTGATCACGGGCAATCTCCTTTCCATACAAACATTAGAAATGTGTATGCAACAAGCAGTGGAGGGGCATGCAATTTTAAATTAGACAATGTCTAACATTGTGTTTGATTTGGTCCACAGCGAAAACTCGTAGTTGGGCACAACATGTTGCTGGACATCCTTCACACACTGGGCCACTTCTTCCAAGAGCTGCCCGCCGACTATCCCGCATTCAAAGAGTTCACACATTGTATGTTCCCCAAGTAAGTTATTTGTCGCATTCACTTTTTAAAGAGGATAGATGATTTTGAAATGGAACCTGTCCGTCAACTATTTTTTTAAAATGGTGGATTTATAAGGTATGTTGGGGTAAGATCGTTGCTGGGGTAAGACCGTAGGAATCAAATCTTCGTCAAAGCAGAATAAAAATAATGATGGAGAACATCAATGTTTATTACTGCATTAAAAACATTGCCTAATTAGGTGGGAATTTGATTCATACGGTCTTATACCAGTGCCGATCTTACCCCAACATACTAAATAGGTTTTATGCGTGGCCGCCATTTTGAAAAAAAAAACAAAATGGCGGATAGGTAGGTATGCCACGGACCTTCAAAGCCCTTTGGGTAAAGCAAAGGCGGAATTTTAAGGAAGGCAACTGTGAGATTTAAATTATTTGATTTTAAACAATAAGAGACTTATAATTCGTGCATTTGTTAGCCACACAGATGGGTAACATTTTGCATCTGAGTGGCATTTTACTTTTGAACATAGGAACTTGAATGTTACTGTAAAAACACACAAGCTACTTCTACCTCTATTCTATTTGCCAAGTGCGGTCACTGTCCGATATTCAGCAAGGTCGTCATAAAATATGATGTTCATAAAAGACGATGTTCACAAAAGGTCATGTTCACAAAATGTCATGTTCACAAAATATGATATTCACAAAATCTGATATTTTTAGTAATCGCTAAGAATGTTAAAACTTTTGCTAGTTCTACGTATATTGTAAATAGGCTCTAGGCATAGCTCCTGTTGCATGATGCATCTGAGTCGATATTTGTAACGTCCCGCTCGAACAGCCTCGTAATATGTGCTAATCATCAATATGATGTCCGTAATACGTAATGGTTCTTTACCACTCTTATTTCCAGATTGTTAGACACAAAGTACATGTCGAGCTTGCCGCCGTTCAAAGACAAGCTCGGGTCCAGTGTGCTCCAAGAGCTGCTGTCCACGCTTGCTGAGCCACCCTTCTCAATACCTAAAGTTGGTGAGTACTGATTATCACGCGGTCACGCCTGTATTCCTCGAAGGGGTGGGAGACATGTTTGCTACACCCACTTTTCGCCAGTTTTGTTGTGAGTCCCATGAGTGGGCGACCTTATCTATTGCCATCAACCGGGCACTAGTCTAGATCTCGGGTTGCTACTTAGAAATTCCTGATGGGAAAACCCAATTTTTGATGATTTTTCTAATTCGCGATCCCCGTTTGAAAGATATATTTAAAAAAAGTCAGCTGTATCTGGTTAGACCGGAAGCCGACCCCAACATAGTTGGAAAAAGGCTAGGCAGATTATAGTAAACCTTTGTCCATCCAAATAAGGTCCACTTAAGAATGGCTGTCTACTGAATCTTTATTTCTTCATGCATAAAATCAACATTACATTGTCATCATAATTATCTTCTTGCGTTACCATGTTTTCGTCTTCCATTCTCTCCTGTCAACCGTCACGGAATCGTTAACTCCCTTTACGCGTTACATTATCATATCTTTAAGTATAACAATAATAATGACTTGTAAGCCTTATAAGAGTTATCATATCACAACCTAAGAAAATAACTTCCATTCCCACACAGGATCTCTAGAAGGCCGCGGCTACTCTCACCTCGATGACAAGGAACACGAAGCAGGCTACGACGCCTACATCACAGGGCTGTGCTTCCTAGCGATGCATGCGCACCTGTCGCGCATGCGCGGTGAAGACTCGGTGCGATTGGCTCCCCAGTCGGCTACGCTGAAGCCTTTCTTGAATAAGCTGTTTTTGGCGAAGACGGCGAGACAGGACAGTCCGTATATCAATCTTGTGGGCGATGAACGTAAGTGTTTTTTCTGTTTATATAGCTGGCTACATGCATTTTTCGGATGCCACTGCGGCAGCCATAGTGAACAAGACTCACTGGCAGCCGCAGCGGCTATGGATTTCTAAAAAAAAAACTCATAACAAAACTAATTTTAGAACTTTCAAAATAACTTAGAGAACCTTAATTGCGCAACACTGTAAATCGTGCGTTTATCCATAATTCCTACGCACATTATACTAAATAGAACCAAAAAGAAGTCGTGGTTCATGAGTATTTATGACACTTATAAATATAATATGTTTTAATATAATGTATCGGGGTCTTTATATGTGCGGCTAATTTTTTTTCAGCTACACCGAGCAGGGACCATGTGTTCCACCTCGAGTTCCCCAGGGAGTGGCAGAGGAACGACCTTAACCAACTGTTCAGTCCATTTGGTGAGATACGTATTGGTTTTTATATTTTAATCAACTCAGCTTTCCTTAAAAAAGTTTAATAACGCTATTGCAGTCATCTGTAAAAGTGATGCAGGACTGTGTGAGTGAACGAAGTTGCACCTTGCTAAGTCAACGTGTTAAGTGAGCAGTGGTGGCCGAGTGGTGACGGCTCCGACTTACGAGTTGTATGTCGTGGGCTCGAACCCACGCACGTGAGGACCAGTCTGGCGCAATTGTCTAATAAAAAAGTAAACTATGAAACGTGCACTAAACATAATGGCGACTATCGCTGTCTCGCTTTAACATCTGCAGTCTGTGCACAGTCTGTGTCAGTTTCATACAAGCGCCGTTTTTCATCTTTTTCTATGGGACTCCCGTCTCTTATAAGGAACATTACTTACTCTATGGTGAGGACCTAATGGCTGCGTCAGCGAATGCTATCCGCCTTGCTGAATTTTGGGCCAAACAAATAAAAAAAAACGATATTTTTTCCATCGATACGCTAAGAAGAAAACGAAACTAATGCACCGATTCTGCGCTCTGTGATAAACAGATTATTTCCTCCCACAGGGGCCGTAACAGTGCACTTCCTCGACGAGACATCGGCTTACATCGGCCTCGACCGACGCGAGCAGGCCGGTGACGTCATGCGCGCGCTCGCTAAGAACGCACGCGTGACCCTGACGCCTTACTACAAATACAAGGCCTACGGCAGCGGGGGGGATAACGAGGTACATTATACGTTGTGTTGTCTTATTGTCTCACTTGTAAAGTATGCTAGACATAGGCTCGAAATGTTTTCAAGAGTTTTTTTATAGATGGTGTAAGTGACATCGACGTGCAAACTGTTACCATGAATTCAGCACATGATTTTAGAACTACCAGTGTAGAATTTTTTTTTCGGTTATAAAAAAAAAGAACAGCTTTTTCATACAAAAGTGCAATATTTACACGGCTAATAGTATAGAACAGTTGTTTTGTTTTAAATATTCGACGAAAAAGGGCTTTGAAGGTCCATGGTCCATACCTACAGGCCGCCATTTTTTTTTCAAAATGCGCGTGAAACATGTAAATCGATAGTTGACATCAACGCAAACAGAAAATGTAATAGGACCAAATCCCGTAAAGCGGTACGTTTCCGAGATATTGACGTTCTAAAGTTCATCACGTGACATCTATATTTTTTTGAACTTGCGTGCATCTTGTTGCATAGATGTTTGAAATAATTTTTGGCGTACACTGTATGCCAGGCTGCATATAAAATCTTCAATCCCCTTTCAACACTGGTGGGTCTAGAATAATGTACTGAATTCATGATAAAAGTTTGCGCGCCTATGTCCCTTACACCCTGATATAGTTTTGTATGATAAAAAAAAATAGTCCATAAGTTTTAGAGTGCCTTCGCATTCGGCGTTGGTTTAGCGTAGGCATTCGTCGAACGTATGTGCAGCGTAGACGCTACGTAAATTTGACGCTAAAGCCGACGTAGTTTAGCTACAATCACGTCTAAGCGACTCTAGTGCAGCGTTACATGCATTTCCGCTCACACGACACGCTCATTGTGATGACAATTTTATTTGGACTTTGGTTGGTTTAGCCAAGTTTATGTATTTAAAAAATCTCTTTTATGTGTTGAGGGTGTTCTTTGAAATTCGATAGATTAGTCCTTTCCCATGGGATCGATATACCGTCATCGGCTTTTCTTTCTGTTCACCTTTGAGTTATTCTTTGGAAAAAACTGTACAATAACCTTGAAATAATAAACCATATTTCATTTTTATTTTCGATAACCACGCTACGAATTCGTTGCTGAGTTACCCATAAACGTTATTTGACTAGTAATTTGACCCTTAGATGTCATGTAACCATAAAATGTCATATCATAAATGAGCCGTTCATGTAATTTCACCTTAGATGTCATTTAATCCTAAAATATCATACCTTAAATGTCATTTGATTATTAATGTAATTTGACCCTTAGATGTCATAATTTAACCCTAAAATGTCATACCAGAAATGTCATTTGATCATAAATCTAGTTTGATTATTTATTAATGTCATTTGACAAGCACCTTTTTTATTTCCAAATCGTGACACAAAGATGTACCAGTATGCTGATGACAGTATTAAGTCCCATGTGATTGGTGAATGTATTAGAATTCATTTTTTTCTCCTATTTGCCCCATCCTGGGCCGGCTGAGATCAAGTAAGTATGAATACACTGTACTTTTCATTTTTCCAAAATATTATTGAATTACTTACGATGTTATTAGAACACATGTTCTTCAAAAGTCATTGGCTTTTGGCCTTTTAAGACCTGCGTCCAAACTGAAATCGACTATAGCGATAATACGCGATTATGCGATCGTTTCTATAAATTATGACGTACTAGGTGCGCCCTGCGGTTTCATCAGCACAAGTTTCGATTCCGTGGGATATCGGGATAAAACGTATCCAAGTCATGGTCTACCCATGTGCCAAATGTCATCCGAATCCGTTCAGCTGTTTTAGCGTGAAAGCGTAACAAACAAAAATACAAAAGTCGAATCTTTTTGTATGTTTTTATAATATTAGTTTAGACAAACAAGACTTACTTGATTGCGCTATTACGTCATTTCCATATAAACGAGAGCGACGATTGCGTACTCGCGCGTTATTCGCTTTCGGTTAGTACGCGCAGTAAGACCAAAGTCAATATATACAACGTGTCCCAAAATTCAACGATAAGCGAGAAAAAAAAATACGTGTGGCACTCGGGGACTGCCGCGGTAAAGCTATTGCATAGCAACGCACACAAACACCGTGCCGAAGTCTGCCGAACTGATACGACGTTAGACGATGCTTAGGTTTATTTTCGTTACGGAATTTCTTCATTCGGTCGCCGCGCTCAAAGCCCAAGATAAAAGCTATGCAATAGCTTAAAAAAAAAAAAAAAAATACATGCAATAAATTAATAAAATAATGTAAAATCGTATGTACCATTTGTTTTGATTCATTCAACATTTTTCAACAACAAAACACCTATTTTGGGCACATACTTACTTATTCGTAGGGAACATAAGTAGTAAAAGTGATTACTATCAAAAACAACAATTTATGAAATTTAGTTCTCGTTTAGAAATAGTACGCAATTATTTTTGTGTGAATACTTTTCCTAGAGTATTATACCATTTTGGAATCTTTATTTATTTATTTTATTATTTATGTACACACAGTAAAATACATAAAGATATGACATAATTAAGATTTGAGTACAAAGGTACTCTCAAAGGTCTTTTAGTTAGTAGCGTATTTTTTTTTTTAAACTTGCCATAATAGTGTTAATAGTTTTTTTTTACTCCACAATGACTGCTTGTGGACTAAAAGTAAAAAACTTTGAAAACTTTAAGGGGCTTACAAGACCTAAACGCAAAAAACGCAAGTTTTAGAAACAATAAAAGTATATGATAGACTACAGTAAAAAAAATCAAAAAAATATATGATATTCTTCAGGATAAATGCTAGGATGATAGTGTGTTGAAAACATAATACAACTTATTTGGTACGATAGAAAAAAATCATGAAGATACCTCTAAAAACTTTTTTTTTACAACAAAATTCATACTAATATACATGCAATCATTATGATTTTTTGTCAGATTATTCTACAAGCAACATACTAAAACTATAGTGTTTTAGTTTTTTTGTCCAAACACTAGATTTTTCGAAAATCGATAATTGCTTCATATTTTGCAATAAATTACCAGCGTTGTGGCATCGCGCTTCTCTTTCTTTTCTATGCATTCCGACAAAGACCGCGCTTTAGGTCATGTAGTCCTCTTAAGGAAAAAAATAATTTTGATTGATTTTTGTGTAAAACCTACAGACATTCTGGGATTTTTTAAGGGTTGTGGTGGATAGCAGAAACAGAAATATTTGAAAGATTGTGGTAATGGTAGTTAAAAATATCTTAAGGGGTGTAAATTTTCGAAGGATTTAAATGTATTTTTTGAAAGTTCCCAATAAATTTAGATTTTTTTTTTCATTGTCTTTTCTCGAGTAATCACGAGCAGGTCCACCCTCTGGTGCCCGCTTATCGTTGACTTTTGGGACACGTTGTATATTTTGGAAAAGTGAATGGTGTATCTAAAAGTATTTAGTGAAGGTTAATGTGTAGTTAGATGGTCGTTTAATTGTTAGGGAAAGGAAGTTAAAATGCTTTTCTGCAGCTTCTAATGAGGCCTCTATTACATAACCATTTTACAGTTAGAAAACTGACACTACAGGGTTCTTGGAAAAACACCAACAACCTTTTAAGAGGTCATCGTACTCATCATTATGAACAATATTTACTATGGGACCAAACCTAAAATCGCGAAAAAAAAATCAGCTGTTCCCTAAATTCATGTTCGTATAACTCGTCAAAATGTAGGGAGCAGCTGATTTTTTTTTCCCGATTCAAGTTTGGTCCCATAGTAAAAGTTGTTCATAATGATGAGTACAATGACCTCTTAAAGGTTGTTGGTATTTTTTCCAATAACACTGTATAAATTACTGTCGTTATCGAATTTAGATTTTATTCAAGCTAAGTACAGTAGCATTTCATACGAAAATTAATCTTATTCGTATTAGTTTAATGTGCATATTCCTATAAGCGACTATGATCAAGCGTTTCATACGAATATAATCATAAGTTAATTCCAATTTGGAATTAACATAAATGTTTGTATGAACAGTTAACCTTATTTAGAATTTCCAAATGAGGTTCATTTTCATATGAAACGCCAGTACTTAGCTTGTGTAAAGTCAAAGTTCGCTCTATAGATCTCAGCCTATTTTTATTTAAAACAATTTAGTGTAATGGTGGCCTACCGAGGGACTAGTATGAATTGTTTTGACGTAATGTATCGTAAAGATGTCTGCACATAAAAAAAACAGTTCTATACTCTGTTCCAAAACAATTTGTGAAAATGTAAACAATTGGGGTCAAAAAACTTACCTGTGGATGTGCCACTTACAAACTGACTTATTTGTTCATTGTTATTATAAATCATCTTCAATTGTAATATGTATCAAATAAACATTTTCGATTCACTTATGATACGTTACGTAGAAAGTTTTTGCGCTGTACCCACTGTTGTACGTTTAAAAAAAGGGCTTAGAATGTTTGCACATGATCCGAATTCAAAAAATGTCGTTCTGATGTGCCCGTAGTACTAGTTGTATGACGGACGGAAATATCCGAATTAGAAAAAAAACTGCGTGTTGTTCAGCATACCTATTCACAACCACTCGATACGCTTCCGTACGTATCGAACATCAATCAATGTTATCGTAGGAGTCATCTAAACGCTATCTAGCCTAAGAGCGGTTTCGCACTAAATCCGATCCGAATCCGAGAAAACAATCCGAATTGGAAATTGTTCTAAATTTTGACGGATAGAGTTCGGATCTAGTGCGCAACCCCTCATAGAAATAGGACTACGGTCACTTCGTTCCGGCATTTCTCGGATTCGGATGGGACGTAGTGCGAAACCGCCCGCCTGTTGAATACGATAAATTGAAACAGTTGGTACAGTGTTTCATCACTGTTTTAATTATGCATCTTTAAAAATTGCTTTAAATTTTTGCAATGGCTGAGCAATAAATTGCTTAATGTCTGTTGCATAAATGTATGTCTAAAAAAATTACCGTTGTTATTATTATTAATCAATTAATTTAATTCAATATTTTAATGTTGCAATAACTTGTCCCCAGATGGCGTTACGGAGCGAGCGGCCCAAACCGGATACGTATAAATTAATGTTCGTATTTGTGTTCATGTCTTCCATAGCGCTCTTAGTGCTGTTTAACTACTGTAGCTACTTCGCTTCAAAGGTAGTCAGCGATATTGTTGACGCAATCGTTGTATTTCCTGACGAAAAAGAACTTTAGTAGCCAAACTGTAAAGCCCCTTTTAAATTAACGCTGTATAAAGTTATGACAAGCTTAGGCCGCTTTCTGATTTGTCGATGCGGGAGCGGTGCGGATTCGTTTCGCTCGGTATACGCGGTACCGAAAGCCTGCCGAGCGCCTATATTTTAATGTGCGTCTTCTAATTGGCGCGGTATGTTCGGGAGCGGGGAGGGATCGTTTCGTTTTACCGCGTCTTGGTATGCGTGTCCAGGCGCCGCTCGACATTTACCGCGCACGGTCGTGCAAACAAGATGGCGGAACGAGATATTCACGTCGTTTTAGTACTAGAAATTGAAAAGTATCCCGCATTATATAATTATAAACTGGCTGAATATTCAAGAAAGGACATCACACGAGAGGATCTGGAGTGAGATATGTATCTAATAAAACACATTTATCTGGTATGTAGTAGTTTTTATATTCAAGTTATACACAATGATTGAAAGTCGACAATTAATTTTTTTTTTCGATATAAGGATGACGCCAATAAGGTTTCCTTTTCTTACGTAGGCGATAAACATAATAACACGCCAAAATATCTTAATCACTCGAAGACGACATCTTCGGTACTGCAGGATTTTATACTGAGTATATATCGATAGGTGAGTAGCTGAAGGCAACGCGGTATTGTTTCGGTACAGACCTTACAGATCTCGCATCGCTCCCTCACCGACAAGTCAGAAAGCGGCCTTAGGGTGAAGTTTCCTATAAACGTCATCGGCCGCATACAGCGTCTTGCTGTAAGCCTCGTAGAGATACTGGCTATGGGAATGTACCGATATGGTGTCTTTAAAACATAACATGACACTAGAAAGGTTAGGCAGAGGTTGTAACCTATCGCACACCCACATTTCGCTAGGTATACAGGGAGTCCAGTATATAGTACGACATATTGCAGGGGGTGATAGCTTGGGTCAATACCTACCAAAACAACACAATATATATGTTCAGCAAAATGTAACTTTTTTTTCACCACTGTAGGTTAGTTAAGCGATAAGAAAATCGTTCTGCGAAGATTGAAACAAAAAATATTATTTCTTGAAAGCGTTCTTGTTTTTGATAAAAAAATACATATCAATGAGTAGAGTAACTTCACGAATAATTTGATGTAATAAAATATACTACAAAAGGAATTTTTCATTACGAGATGCTTAAAAATCTGTTTCAAGGTAGAGATTTTTCGATATTTTGGAACATTTTGTATAACTGTAAATCCGTAACATTTTGCGAAACATATATTGTGTTGTTTTGGTAGGTATTGACCCAAGCTATCACCCCCTGCAATATGTCGTACTATTTACTGGACTCCCTGTATTTAAGTCCCATGTAACAGGGGTAAGCCTATTGCGTTTGTTTAGGAAACTAGTATTGCACCTCAATGGATGGTTACAACAAAGGGGTAATCATGACTATAACTTTATTCGGTTTTAGTTACTGAGAGGGTAACTTTTTCTTTCTGGTAAAGCTAAGTTTTTCTCCACAAAGTGGTTCATCAGCATTCGTTATTATTATAATTAGTTACGGCATTCGAAATTAGATTAACTAGGTAGCTACGGGCACAAAAAATGTCGGATTGTATTAAGTTAGGCTACGATGTTACTTACCTCTGAAAGGAAAAGAGTGCGAACGTTAGTTTTGCTTCAGCGGCACGTAATGACGCTCATAATGTCATCGCAATACTTGTTATTTAGGAACACTGACCAAAATACTTATTTGATACGGATTTTATAAGGTGTTTTGAGAAACCTATGAGTTTTCTATATTTTTTTTTAATTTTTTACACTTGGTTGTGAAGGTCAGATAGGCAGGCTCCATTAAAAATAATGGTGTTCAGCTGCATCCGGTTAGACTGGACACCGCCCCAACATAGTTGGGAAAAGGCTAGGCCGATGATGATGGTTTAAATTCTCGAATATTTCGTCCAAAGTATTTTTTATTAGGCTCGTGATTATACGTATTTTTATATATAATAAAATTCCTAACGCTGTGTTTTATAGTAATTATGTTGAATTTTGAGACATCGCGAATATCTCATCAGGAAACAATGTGCATGTGTTTGAATGTTATTATAGTTTAAGGGGATGTGCTGAGGATCCCGCGAAATTAAAATATTCTTGTTTTTTGCAATTTCCAGATCCGTCAGGTTTTATGTTGAAGAAAATATGATTCGCGACCGTAACAAATATGTATGTATTGAATTACAATAATTAGAATCAGCAATACAACTCCATGTTAGAATTGGCCCCAAATTTCATGATTAAATCTCAAATTATCCATCAAATCATGATCAAATCTAATAGGGTAACCTATTGAATGACTATTTCATGAGAAATAATCATTCACTTAGAGTGATCTATTGCTGATACCAATGATTATAATTCTTTAATTAAATATGTGTTACGGCCGCAAATCATATTTAGATCAACATTCAACCTGATATTGATATGCTAATTGAAAAAATCGTAAGAAAATTGAATTTCGCGGGCTACCTTGACGTTTCCGTTTAACTGTTTATGTAGCAACTCATATGGTCGAGTATAGGTTACTTATAGAAATGTTTGTGTCTGTCTCCAATGTGTCGTATCCACAAAGCGTTTGAAAAGATAGAGGTGCCTATAATTACTGTTTGTCGCCAAAAATGACAGTAAACGGTCAAAATTACCATACGTCTTAAAATCATGACTGAATTTTGCCGCGTGTGTTCAGATACCCTGTGTCCTAACCGAAAGTGATTGTCGCGCGAATACGCAATTACGCGATCGCTTATGTGAATTATGACGTACAAATTAATGAACGCGCGAGTATGTCAAATTCATACCCTTTGTCCTAACCTAAGATTCGCGATCGACGCGATCGTTTGTATGATTATTGACGTATAAACGTGACTTGATTGATCGCGCGACTATGTTATATTTATATAAAAGAATCCGATGATCGCGTACTCGCGCGAAGGTCGCTTTTGGTTAGAATGCGGCGCTAAGACACGAGAGAGACCAAACGGGCGACGCCGGGCCATCAGAAGTCCCGGAAAAACTCGTGCGACAATCGCTATCGGTTAGTACGCGCCCATAGACTGAATTGCAAGCGATGACTCAACGTTGAGCGTACTGGAAGATTATAGTCAATTGTTTTCAAATTTCGATACAAAATTAAGGATACCTAGTAGAGGTGGTGGCACCTCTATTTTTTTTTTTAACTCTGTGTTCAGTTCATATCCCTAACATTGCATGCTTCATGCTTATTTCCATTTTATATGCGCTTGATCTTTTCTCCCGTAGCGTTGTGATCGCTGACAATACTGTTAGAGTTATGGTAGTTAAGCAGTACATGTGACTTTTATGTTTTAGCAATAGCTTTCATACTTGTCTGTACATAGGATAGTTAATAAATTCTAAGTGCACTTTGTTCTTGTTTTTTCATCCCGTAATTCCATTTTTGAAGTTCCGTAGCCACCCCTACAAGGACGGCACCATTGTTGTGGTCCCCACGCCTGGTTTCAGGACCACCAGAAAGTAGTGGAAACAGATATTTATATCAAATAAGTACATACAACGGTCAAAAGCCCTAGTAAAATGATTCTTCCTCCATACAGCAATAGTTCCTATACAAAACGCAAACCAATATACGCGATACAATTTAACTTTTTTGGATTCGATAAGACCGATGCCTGAAAGTAGCATGTATCCTTTTTTTGTTACGAAACCATCGTATTTTAGTTATCCAAATGAAAGTGACAAAAATAGCCTATAAGGTTGACTCTGAACTTTTGGCAATTATGATAAAATAATTATTAAATTATAATAATTTAAAACATGAAATTTTATTTGGTGGAAATAAGATTATTTCGTGAAAATATGTCGATATGCAGCAGTTTTCAAGAAAATCTCAAATCTTCGCAGTAAACTTTAAGCTGTCTTAAAGAAGGTGTAGCCTTACATTTTACTAGAAAACCGGCCAAAACAGGCCCTCAGGACAGCAAGTTATCGACCTATATAAATGGTCCATAAATAATCTTCTAACTGTTCGCCACACATTGTGCAAGCTGTGAATCTACTTTGTTTTAAGCGAACTGAACCACCGCTATTGTACGACGCGATTTAGCGGATCGTGAGAAGATATCAGTAGTGGGGATAGGCATTTGTGCGGACCGGGACTGTCCGTAATTAGTAGGAATAGGAGCAGTTTTTGTTAGTAATATTTATTTCAGATTTTTGAGAAACGTACAGACGCCAGCACATCAACCTACTACAATCTGTCAGATTTCTGTGATAGATTTTCAACTTTATCGCTAAAGCATAAGGTTCAATGTTGATTGGGAAAATTTGACAGTTAGGTGTAGGTTGATGTGCTGGCGTCTGTACCATAGCTATGCGCTGATTTACGCAATTTACAAAAGGAACTTTAAGACTAACTTTCTGCAAATAACTAATAATCATAATGGTGTCATGACTTAGGAGAGTGGTGGTTTGATTAACTCCGCCATCCATCTATGTTAAGGATCTCCATAAGATCTGCCTAATGCGTTGGTTGTTCGTGCTTCTATACCCATTTTCGTAGTTTAATCCCACATGGAACTTGGCTCTTCAAACTTATAAGTTGGTTATTAATAAAAATTTTTTCTCAATAAATTATCGCCTAAATATTTGATATTGCATTTTCGCCTTAATTATTTAAATGTAACTGTAAATATAAGTTGGTTATTAATAAATAAATTATTGTTTAAATATTTGATATTGCCTTTACGCCTAAATTAATTCATATTACTGTGTCCCAAAAGTGAAATCCGCCCCTAAGACGGCCCACTGACCCAAAACTGCGTACCTACTAAAAGTCTTCTAAATTTGGTGTAGGTACCGAACTAACTCGTTTAAACCAAATGACCATCAACCATTGATTCATCTATTAATGATAGTTATTCTGCCAATAAGCTGGTAGCTAACGTCTCACCGACTTCATTTACCGTCAAAATTAAATTTTAGTCTCGGGAAGATATTATTGTTCATGACCAGCTTCACTAATCAACTCTCAAAAGTGACTGAACGGTCTCATTTGTAACCACGACCACACACAACCGCAATTCCATTGAGTGATAACATTTCATTCCCCACTGGCACGTACAAATTGGTTGCTACTATCGCATAAAATATATCCCTATATCCTAGTATCATAGTAATTGATGCTGCCCTACTCGGTAGCCTGGACAATGGCGCGTGGCGATACTGGCGACCCCGCGACCTCGCGTGCGCGCTTCCGCCATCTTGCATTTTAATGCTCCCGCGCAAGCCCATTTGCATACCTAAGACGTGTGCGATGATATTTTATTCTCATTTAGTTTACCTATTTACTTAAATGGAGCTTTCTATGTTGTTTTGTTCGGTCGTAGTCGTAGATGTTTGGATTTAATTGTTTTAAATTATTCTTTATTCTTGCACGTTTGTGGAGATTATGTGGTTGGTGAAGGTGACTATTACCTATTAGATATTAGGGCAGCCGGATAACTAGCTACCTTTCAGGCTTTCACACTCTTTTTCTTTTCGGGGGTGACAAACTTTGTAACTTTGTACCTTTGTGTGTGTAGGAAGAAGGCCACAGTCCTACATCAATACTCAGCAAAATTACTTGGGCAAAATGTGTAGCTAGCTATAGAAAAACTATCATATGAATGCGTCCACATACCGGGTCATTTTCTTACTAACTTAAAAATGCCTGACGAGATTCAGGGCAGGGAAAACTATATTAGCAAACGTTCTTGCGCAATTCTTTACAGCAGTTGCATATAAAAAACGGTTTGCCTTTAAAACACCATACCATATACATAGACAGACATACAACATAGCTCATTCTTTCACCAGTCTCATATCTAAGCATGTCAACTCCTATTAACATTTAGCCACACAGTTCATAAATATTGTCGTACAGCTATTTGCATGCGCTTGTACAGCGGAGATTCGGAGATTTCCGCCCACCTCGCTGGTTTATGCCTTCTCTGTCTATTTGGCTAATCTTTTGCGTCCATATAAAGTATTTGTACTGAAATTGAGCTTCCTCGAATGGTGTGTGTATGCGTGTTTGGTACCAAAATTGAGCCGACTTTGATGTTTGGCCTTGATCTTGCAGTGTGGGATGAAGTTTGTATGCAGAATTTTGTAGTGACAAATGTGGGTAAAAACATGTAGTTTCTGTTTAATAATAGATTGTTCTAAATATTTCTATAGTTCGTTTGAAGTGATTATAGGCCGACCGCTTCACTAAGACGTTGCCTGAGGTAGCAGCGCGGTGCGGGAGGGTTGTGGTGAAGTGATGCGAGAGCTCAGTGATTCGTCAGCTTGTGACAACTATCACCCCTCCCGCACCGCGCAGCTATCTCAGGCAACGTCTCAGTTAAGCGGTCGGCCTATAGATAGAAGCATCAATAAAGCAATCAATAATAATAATAAACTTTATTTATTCAGACTACAATGAGGTGCACAATGTTTAATTAAAGGCCTATCTCAGTTCACTGCTTGGTATAAGCTCGTCTAAAATTCTATACAATATCAGAATTCTCTGCAAAAAGTCATGTACCCGATGGAACCTCCCATCAGCAGAAACGACGAACTTCCATACAAACTTACAAGATGATTTTTCAAAAATCTTGACTGCTTACCTAGGTTACAAAAGGAACTCTTGAGCAAAATTTCATGCTTTTAGACCCAGCGGTTAAGACTATGGCTGGCTTATGTCCAGCAGTGGACTGCGATAGACTGAGTTGATTGGTTTAGGCTGTGCGATGTCTGTCAGTGAATTAATGACTAAGATTTTTATTAAGTAGAACACAGATTATTCTCGCTTATCCCTGCCTTAGTACTCCCGACTTTAACCAGGATAAATATCAAAACAAAAGTTATTATACCACATCTGATGCATACCTACGTCAAACCATTAAGGGCATACTCCAGAGAATCGCTGCCAGGAATCTATAGAAACGAACAAGTGCATTCAAAAAACACTGATGATGAAAAATCGGTCATTATTATGTTGATCCAACTTCGGATGAAATGTAATGCATGCTAGCATTGATACGAACTGATTATTCTCGCACAAAACTCTTTGCTTTAATGCCTTATATTACCTACTTCCAACTTTAACCAGGATAAATATCAAAACAAAAATCATTATACCACATCTGATGCATACAGCATACTTACGCCAAACCATTAAGGGCATACTCCAGAGAATCGCTACCAGGAATCCATGGACAAGTGCATAGATAAAGAGCCTCAAATGCTGGTTGTATAAAAAGCCCCGTGGCCGCAATCTAGCCGGTAGGCTCGTAAACAGCCGCGATGCATCGCTCGTGCCGATGATATCGGGCTCGCTGACTTACGTCGTGAGCCAAAGATCAGCTGAATACGCAGAAACGACGTATCGATCATCTGTGTTCGGTAGGAGTTGTGATAGTAGAAAAGATGAACAGACAATGCTTTAGGTCGTTATTAATAAATTGAATACTACTGGAGGTGGAGGGTTTTGATAATAATCCTAACTGGCACGAAAAGGTTCATTCCAAGAGGAGGAAGTCAAATAGGTATCTAAACTGTCGTTTATTCCCAAGAAATGGCGATGTTATGGGTCTATGAGATAAGAGGTGATGGCGACAGTACGTTTATTTAAATATCTCGCATCACGTTTTATTTTCTCTCTCACATAGTTCGCTCAAAGAAGCTCTCACATCGTTCGAGCTGATCTGAGACACCAAAATCGGTCTTTAGTGGAGTCATCTCTCATATCATTGCTTCTGGCAATCGATAAAACATAAAAGGCCCAGACATTAACCAAGTCCTTACACTTTGGAATCCGCGGTTGTAAGTAGATAACTCTCCAATTATAAATCCAGCAACAAAATTTTCGCCGCCCTGGTGGTCTGTCATTAATCAGTTGATCTATGGTGCGCACGCGCCGAACTGGGTCGTTCGCGCCTCGGCCGCAGATAGCGATGACGGTAGTTGCACATTGTGCCTGATTTAATAGTTTGTGATGTGGCCACATGCTAATGTCGACGAACAACGGTCGATCACGCGATAATTGTGTGAATTGAATTTATTGTTTGTTTTAACGTAAGGGAAGGCTTGTTCTTGCATAGTTTGGAGTTTTAGTCAAAGTGGATTGGTGAAATTTTGTGTTTTTATTAGGGCTGAGTAATAAAGCCGAGCGTCGCTCGGTCAGGTTACGCTACGCTTGCCGAGGTTGGTCCGTGGATGGGTGACCATCTTTACATACCGAGACCCCTCCGTGTCTCGGAAAGCACGTTAAGGGATGATTTATACTAGACCGGGCCTTGCCCGGGGCGTGCCGTGTACGTGGCGTGGAATATAAACTGCTTCATACAAAATGTATGTAACGTTTCAAATCCGTGCCCCGTCCGGGCGTCCCTAAGACGTTGACCCTGGCTGACATTTTTGAATCTTTCACAGTCGTTACGGGTCGTCAGAAGGCCGAAATTCTGACAACCAGTCTTACCAAGGGGTATCGTGTTACCACTGGGTTGTGGAGGTCAGATAGGCAATCGCTCCATGTAACATACTGGTATTCAGTTGCATCCGGTTAGACTGGAAGCCGACCCCAACATAGTAGGGGAAAAGGCTAGGCAAATTGATTAGGGCTGTACCTCAGACCAAATAAAAAACCAAGACAGAGGGCTGTCAACAATAAAGTGAAGCCGGTTTCGTAAACATGTGTGCACTTAGTGAGGTGTAGTTTGATTGTAAATGGTTGTAAATGTGTGCGTGTGAGCGTGTATGTACAGACGCCAGCACATCAACCTACTACAATCTGTCAAATTTCTTTAATAAATTTTCAACTTTATTGCTGAAGGCTAAGGTTCAAAATTGATTGGGGAAATCTGACAGTTTCGGGTAGGTTGATGTGCTGGCGTCTGTACAGAGCGGAGGTGTAGTTTTGGCATGCTTCACTGTTCGCAGCGCTATGTCTTGACTTTTTTATTTGGTCTGAGGGCTGTACTTTAAATTAACATTATTGTTTTTTTTTTTTTGCGTAATTTTTAGTAACTTCGGTTTAAAAAAAAATGACCCTTGAACATCCGAATCGACCAGACCTTTTGGCGGCGTTCAAAGCTGGCGTTTTCACGAAAAAAAAAAACTTAAGCACTTGCAAGTTCGACGGATTGAAACACCCCTACACCACTTGGAAACGGACCAAAGACGTCATAAATTAAGTGGCTCGACCGCACTCCCGCGCATTTCCATTTCTAAAGCTTAATCTACACTTTGTAAGGAACTAAGGACTGAAACATACGGAGTCGTTGAGCCGACGGCGGTGTTCGCGACAATAAATCGCGGGCATCGTCGGGTGGTGCCATTAGTATCACGTCAGCGAATAAAGGGAGGAACACACGGGATGATTTTTGCTGGCAGCAGTGGCAGCTTCTGTGATGGAGGCGATATACCGCTGTGGTAGCTTTGTTTTAAATTAGTTGCTTGATTTACCTCTCCTAGATTTCGTTACATATTCTTCTTGGCACAGTGTTCAGTGAGCTATGAAAATGTGGCAGAAGACACTTCTGAACTTGAACTGGCTTAACTTTAAAACCGTTGGTTCTCATCTTGCTGGACCGTCTCTGCCAATAGGTAGGTTAGATGATAGATTTTTATTTATCATTTCATTACGGACGCTTTTAACGTTCTGCATCCTTCTCACATGCATAATTTCAACATGAATGCTGTAACTATATTATTTTGATTTAAAAGAGTGTCCGTCCAGTTTCTTGCCCGTTCTTCTCCATAGGTACCTACCACGCTTTGGAATGGGCAACTAGCTTCATCTTCCTGACTGACCGACCTCTTGACGATTCAAAAGTTAATTAATTATTTGAAATAAATGTTTTGAGTTTGATGTTGTAAAAAACAAAATTGGTGAAGTAACTTCTGATCTGATAGTTCATGTCATATCCTTCAAGGCATATTATTGTATAAAGAACAATACTTATCCTGTTTCTACCTATCACACATCTTGATAGCATCGCACACTGGCTCCTGTAGAATGCACGCCAGGTCCTCCCACTGTGCTCAAAAGCCCTAAAGACAGTAAAGGCCTTGTTTATTACAGCCACCGTATTCATAAGCACAAATCACCCCGTGTGTACCATTCGCAGTTGATACCTTGCGTTCGCGCACCGCTATTGCCGCTATCATTCACCTTTTGTTTCTTTGGCACGTGCGCCGGAGTTCCTTTCCTGACTAATATCGCGGAGCCACTTGCTTTAGATTTTATAAGACTCCTGTTTGGATGCCTGCTGAATCGTGAAAGAGATTCATTTGTCACCACTTTCTATGCGTTTTGTGTTTTTAGGTATGTGTTAGCAAGTATAGTTAAATGTGGTTGCTGCTTTTACTTTTTGTTTTAACTGTATGAGGATTTGTCAATGCAAAGCCAATTTTATTTTTATTCTCAGTAAAGAATGATGGGCATTTTGACCGGTATGTCCAATAAAAACACATACATCAAATGAAAGTTTATATCATAAGCATCAGTTTTCATTAAGAGCAGAAGACAGTGAAATACCGGGTTAAGAGATATCAGACCTGCAAGTAAGTAACATGTGAACGTATTAGTTTATGATGCTAATGTTCACTGCAGTTCTCAATAATATTAGTTATTGACATAACATTGAGGGGACTTATGGCTAAGTAATAACAGCCGCACGGGTCGATGGATCAGGTTAAGCTGCACTTGCCGCGGTTGGTCCCTGGATGGGTGACCATTTTTACATATCAAGAGGGCACGGAGGGGCCGTGCTTCGGAAAGCATTTTAAGCCGTTGGTCCCGGCTGTCATTCGTGGATCTCATTTGAATCCTATTGGTCATCAGGCCAGGCTCCGTACAAAAATGCCCATCATTCTTTGGCCATCATCAATTGGCCTTTTCCCATCTTTCAAGAAAAAGTAATAATAATAATACCAGTCTATTATTTATTGTCCCACTGCTGGGCAAAGGTCTCTACTCATACTATTATCATAATAACGTTATTGTTGTTTTCCTCGGGAACAGATTTTTTTTTCGGGATGTAAGGTATGTCCGTTTCTGTACACCTGAAAACGTATAGCAAAATTTCAGGATGATCGGTTCAGTGCTTTAGGCGTGAAAAGGTAACAAACAAACATACTTTCGCATTTATTATATTACTAGCTGCTGCCCGCGTTCGTCTGCGTGAAATCCTATCCTAACTAATATGCGAAAGTAAGTTTGTTTGTTTGTTACCTTTTAGTGGCTTAGGCGTGAAAAGGTAACAAACAAACTTACTTTCGCATTTATAATATTAGTTAGGATTAGAGTCTGGTTAGCGAGAAGACTATAATAATACTAGCAGCGCCGCGCGGTTTCACCCGCATAAGTGTCGATCCATGGGAATATCGGGATAAAATGGTCTATGTATTTATCCAGGGTGTCAGCTACCTCCATACCAAATTTTATCAAAATTGGTCCAGCCGTTATGCGTGAAGAAGTAACAAACATACAAACACAAACTTTCGCCTTTATAATATTAGTAGGATCAGTGGACACCTAACAGAGGCCATAGGGCTAATTACATAAGATTTTCCTTACAAATTGTGATTCGAAAGTGAACAAAGCATAAAATAAATAGCGCTAAATCTTCTGCCTACCTCTAAAGGTCATAGCGACATGTAACCGAGCGTTTCTGCGAAATTAACGCTTCGTTCGAAAGGGCTCGAGTTCAACCGACAGGTCGGTCCCAACGTGTACGGATTTCTTTACACGGTTCCATTCTACGCTTGAGATTAACAGGGATTGTGCTAACAGTTCATTAAGAAAGCACTAAGTAATGGAAAATGAACAATGCTTTTATTTAGCAAATTGAGATATTTTGAGTTTGCTGAATTCTACGATAGTTTGTGGATTGAAGAAATGTAATGAAATTGTTTTATTCTGTAAATAAGATATTGGAATCGCTTTTAAACGTCATATTATAAAATATAAATAAGTTAGATGAGGTCGGCGTTTCCTATCTGACTACTCTGGGAAGAAAAGCTGGAATAAACTCAGAGGTCACAGTCTCTTTTAAAGTCCAGACATAATCTTGGTCAGATCATGTGAAGACCCTGTAGATTGATGTCTGAAATTGTCTTTTGAGGAAAGTATCACACATATTTGAGTGGACCAGTCCAGTAACTGCAAGCATTTGTCAGTAGTCGTGTAGCTCAACTCAGGACTTGAGGAGCTCAACGACTAGTGCTTACCAAATTCAGTTTTAACATTGACACCGCGTTCACAATGTTTGCATAGTCATACAGCTGACCTGAGGCAATGAGAGCTGAAAATAAATCTGCTACAGATTAATATCGATGCCCAAGATTGTTACGATGTGAAGTCTGACTGACTATGAAAGGATTGAAGATTAGCCGTGCTAGTCACCCAAGAATTCAACCAATAAATCGTTATTATAATTTATTGCCGACATACAGAAATACGCGTGACCTCTTATCCTCAGTCTAGCCCTTACAAGGGTCTCTTATCAGCCTCTCGATAGGTACATTCGCACATCGTATCTCAGTAAATCCCTTTCGTCTTGTCGCCTGCCCGCTGTCATCGTCAGGCACCTAACGGGGCGCTTTCGATATACGCGATATTCGCTTTGCGTCGCCGACCAGATAACTATCTTACAATCTCATTAGCTAATAGCCAATTAAGTTGAGCGACGTGTCCGGGCCGTTTTGTCACTGACATTTCGCGTTTTACCTATTTGGGCCCGCTTTGGGCGCGACAACGCTTGTCAAATGGTCGTCAATTACTGCGCTTGCGGCGGTCGTGGGGTCGAACGAATGTTAGCTCTTCGAGTGTGAATGTCGTTTGAATGTGGTTTTATGGATCGTGCCTGAGGTTTTTAAATGTTAAGAGTGATTCTATGGCTCAAAAGGAGTGGCCAATGTAGTGCCGGAATTGTGTTTAATGCGGTTATCCTAAGTCTTGAAGTCAGGACCCAAATAACCCCTAAAAACCAAGTTTTTGAGCTTGTCATTTCAAGTTTTGGGAAAATTTTCAGGATTAAAAACACCGCTAAATTATTTTCATAAGTACAAAATCTCAATGTGTCTACGTTTACCTTCAACAAAATACTCTTACATACAAAAAAGGTCAACTAAATAAAGAAGATGCATCTATGTAGCTTCGAAGTAAAAATGCGCACTAACAATGTAAGATTTGTGCGGCAGTGATCGACCGAGCGCACGCGACGTACCGATGTGTCGCTCCGACGCCCGATTAGCGCGCCTTGTTAGTGCACGCCCGGCGTACATGACGGCTGCATTATTTTGTATAATTTCCATTTCGACGATGAAATGTCAAGAACTCCTCACTGACATTTTTTTCAATTTTACTTTTTTTAGGTAGATAGACTTTACAAACGATTATTTAAAGTATCTACGTAAAAAAAGTAAAATTGAAAAAAATGTCAGTTAGGAGTTCTTGACATTTCATCGTCGATTTAATATGCTGAGGAGTACATTATAGTACCACAGAGTACGTCAAAGCCATCTATAACGTTGCAAAGTTATTTTGGCGCGTGGCCAAAAGTAATGTCGCCAGCTTGTCTTGTCAATACAATGTCTGTGACAATTTCACAAATGTTTACCAACAACGCTCCCCTGTCAACGTCATTCAGGCGCCGGAAGATCCTTGTAGCAGTCTAAATCCCAGTTCATTGGCAGTAAAATGTGCTATGTGCTATGTGGGATTGCTGCGGCAGTGATCGAATGCGTTCTTGCGACGTACCGATGCCGATGCGTCGCTCTGACTTGCGATTAGCGCGTCTCGTTAGTGCGCACTAGGTGAAACTACATGACGTCTGGGGCAAGCCGTCTTGAGGCTGCAGTATTTTGTGTAATTTTCATTCAAGTAAAAGATAATTAAAATACGAGAGTGCGTCAAAACCATCTATAAATCCCAGTTCATTGGCAGTAAAATCCGCTCTACGTCGCTAACTATGTGGGATTGGTACGGCAGTGATCGAATGCGTTCCGGAGATGTACCGATGTGTCGCTTCGACGTGCGATTAGCAGGCCTCGTTAGTGCCTGCTAGACGCATGATGATTGGGAAATCTAGGCTGTTTTGCTAGTCCATTTTTTGTACTAGTTTTTTAATACATGGTGCGTCCGTGACTTCAAACCGTCTGCTTCCTGATAGGTAGAGGTAAAAAACACGTGAACGTGATGCGGCGCGAGATTTTGGTCCAAATATTTGCAATTAGGTACAATTCTTGCACGTTAAAGCTGCAAAATATCAGTTCTAAATTATGTCTTGCAACAAAAAAGCTCATCCGCACGCTTATTTTAATCCCAACATTTTCCGCCTTACTGCGACACCCATTAAACACTCTTACTAGTTTAGCAACATTAACCTCAACCTTAAACGGGGCCAAAAAACAGTCACCTTACACCAAAACAATCCCCTTTCTTTGTTAAACCATTTATGGGTGGTCACACCAAAAGTGGCTTGGTACCATGTAAACGTGCCCTATGTAGCCTAGCAGGCTCTCGCAGGTGATTTACCCGAGGTGCGCCCTTGTCCCCTCGCTAAGCGACACGACTAATAAATACGGGTAGCGATTTAAAGACGAGACCTAAACGTTAATCCGGAACAAGAACGTGTAGGGTTACGTTTGATAGGTTTAGGAGCTCGTTTTTGTAGCAGTTAAGTGTTAGACTGAAGTGCGGAAATTATTTTGGTCTAGATAAAAGTCGTTTGAAGTTCTCGCGGAGGTGGTGTGTTTAAGGCACGCCATGGTTGCTTCAAAAGATTAGTATCGGTCGAACCCAATTATCTACCTATCACCAGTTTTGGCAGCACTGCAGGTAGAAAAACCTATCTATCTTTGGTTTTAACGTCCCAATAATCTATATCAGTAGCGATCTGTATGATTATATTATTCTGGAAGTAATGATTGTACTGGCTACCATCAGTCGAGCTATCTGTCAATAGGTTATTGGGTTCGGCCGTAAGAGTATTTAACATGGTTTTAGGTCAAGCTCTAACAGGCTCTGATTCAGGGGGCCTACTCTCTAAGTCCGTCAACGAAGGTTAATGAATCTGCAAAGACTTTATTCCAGTCGTACGAAGTAATTTGGAAAGTTAAATATTTTTTCAACAAACGTAGAGTGCAAATTCTTCGCTGCGTTGATTCATACAACTTGCAAGGTTTACTAAAGTTAGTACTTAATCAAGTTGTCGTCGAAATATTGCCAATAGTCGATTCTGCAACACAGCATAAGGTTACATTTGGAACAAGACACCTGTACACAAATTCTAGCAACAGATTTACATAGATAACCTGAAATAGTTACTCGAATCATAAGTTCTTGTTTTCACCTGCCTATTCGCGTAAATGTCAACGGCGTAAAATCTAATAACATTTCTTGTTGCATTAATGTAATTCAGGGAATCGATAAGACGCGATCGAGCTTGGTGTCGGGATTGGGAAACTCGGTGTTGTTGTAGACTTCATTAGGAGACTAACTTTCTGTTTGAGTTCGTCTAGCAAACAAAATCTTTTCAAACGACCCAAAAAAGTTATCTCTGTAGAAAAGTTATTGTAATCTCAAATATGGACAACAAATTAGTGACTAAGTTTAAGTTACTGAATTTTTGTGACCCTCCTGCTTATTTGTGGTTGGTGACTTGTCTTCTGTTATTAAACTCTGACTATCACGATCTCCAAGTTCACCTCTTTTAATAAAATGTCATCCTTCCAACACTTATGAATCCATATTAAATTTTCTTCAATGTAACTCCTGCTTTATTATCTTAGCTGTCTACTACATATTTTCTTTCTGTAGACCAGCACCAAAATTGCGTAACAAACTTTCATTCAAAATACGAGGGTTTTGAAGTTAAATTTCTATTCCTTTGCTTCATAGGTTTGAAAAATTCGTCTGCTCAACAACGTAAATAACGCAATGAATGTCGCTGAACTATCAGAATGAAAGATATTGCGATCGTTTGCCATTTTATGTGTGTTACGAAATTACCCCGCTGATGTGGTTAGTAAAACATGTAATACTCACTGTAAGCCAATCAACAGTAGATCAAGTGTCGCCAACCGCGTGTATCCACATCAATTTCACGATAACATCTCCGGAACCTTCAAGTATCACTGCTAAGTGTCAGTTACAGTACGCGCGGCAAATCGCATGAAATTCCTGTAAATGCCGATTAGTCAGTGATCGCGTTAATGGCTCTCAAAACGGCGCCGTAACGCGCGTGCGCGCACGCACCCGCCGCATAACGCGTAGGGTTGACAGTTGTGTGGAAAGAAATTAGGCAGTTATGTGATTTATTTAATAATTTTGACGCAGTACGAGTATACGTATAACTTTTTGGTTTCTAAGCGTAGGTTTCAGTTTTATTTCTTTGCATTTATCTGACTTTAATACTTATTCTTGTTGGTCAGTTCAGTTTCTGAACTATTAGTAGGATAGGTTTCTGCATATTTGGCCTCCGTGGAAATTCTATTACGAAAGCTTGGTCTACTTACGATAAACGGGCACTTGCTATCTTGTCATATTGCTTTGGCAATATGAAAACGTTTAGTTCTGTAAGAACATGTCAGTTCTGCTTATTTTGTGTGGCTTATGGCGTAACTATACCTAAGCTAGCTAAAAGCTAGTACCCTGACACTGTCCAGCACTACTAAGATGTTAATTGAACAAGATGTTGCACAACAGATCATCATCTGCCAGCTTTTTTCCCGACTATGTTGGGGTCGGCTTCCAGCCTAACCGGATGCAGCTGAATACCAGTATTTTACATGGAGCGACTGCCTATCTGACCTCCACAACCCGTTACTGGGTAATACGATACCCGTTGGTAAGACTGGTTGTCAGACTTTCGGGCTTCTGACTACCCGTAACGACTGTCAAAAATCCACGATTGACAGCCGGGACCAACGGATTAACGTGCTATTATTATTGCACAACAGATAATTAACTTAAATATTCAGAACACGAGCGAAACCCTAGCGCCATAGACCATAGACAACAGTTTAAACCAAAAACTAGTCTCAGCCCTGAGTGGATTGCGCGCGCCGAATAGTTCCCACTAAGAACGATTACTCCTCGCGATAATCACCCATCGTTGTTCCTTACATTCTATTAACATAAAGCTAAGGGTACGCTGAGCTGCCGGGACGGGTCCACCCGGTATAAAAATGTAATCATTTCATAGAATATTACTATGAAAATGTGGACACCTCGTGTGAATATGCTGTTTATGAAATAATGAGACCTTTTTATCTATTTAAAATGGTATGCTGCCAACACCCCTGCATCCATTGCCTTTAAGGCGTCAATTAGAGTAATTGGAAATGTATGAATAAATGACAAAAATGTATTGGGAATTAGTCGATATTCTAAAGTTGGGCTGTAGTTCTAATTGGATGACAGCTCAAGGTGGATGGGAGACTGTTAAAGTTAAATACAGCAGACACACAAACGCCCGACAACGGTAGTACAGAAATGATTTTTCCGTTCTGTTGTAAAAAAAGCGAACAAGTGCGAGTCTGACTCGCACACGAAAGTTTCCGTATCACAAGGCAAAAAAAAAACTTTCTTGTATGGAGATTCCTTTTAAAATAGCGGCAATAGAAGTACAGACTGTCAAATTTCTACTGTCTACCTATTACGGTTCATGAGATACAGCGCGGTGACAGACAGACGGACGGACGGACATACAGCGGAGGCTTAGTAATAGGGTCCCATTGGCACCCTTTGGGTACCCTAATGCGGATTGTAGACCAAGAGCTATAGTTAGTCTAGCTTAGCTCACATAGCCGAGGTAATTTTTCATACTTCTGTTCATAGTTTGCGGTCGGCACACAAAATAAGTTGATAATTATCATCTTACAAGAAGATGAATAAGATAAACCAAATAAATAGAAAAGGCCGAAAAATTACATCAGCTATGCGAGCTAAGCTAGACTAATTTAGCTTAGCTCTTGGTCTGCATCCAACATTAAAAGGATAGGGATTGCAAAGGCGCAACGCTTTCGACCACAAAACTAACCAACAAACTATTTTCACCCAGAAATAGGGTAATAGAAGTAATCACGCAACAAACTGAAATGAAACTCTACGCTTATTGTCTCGCTATCGAACCGAAGTGATTTGATTACCAGATCATTACCACTGATTTAATCCAACATGATTTTCACAGAATCTTGCGAAATTGAACAACTATTTCAACGCGAAACCATTTCGTGTGTAATAATGCAGATTGACCTGTAACACTGCCGTGTAAAATTACTGAGAAAACTAATAATCATAATGTGCACTGACAGAAATAATAATTTTGGATAAATTCGGACTAAAGTGCGCGTCATCTATAATTATTGGAAGCTTTGATTATATAATGTCTAGATAGAGCATCAATTGCGCGCAAACGTGTCAAAAAATACCGGCCAACTGTTGGGCTGTAAGTACTTACCCGCCGATTAGTGCCGATCGTACCGCTTTGGTGTCACTACGTATTACGCGCGCTAAGTAATAAACAAATAACAGCGATAAAATGACGGTATGTGCTATTAAACTGTGCCGAAATTATAAAGGAAGGGTAAAAAACACCAAACACATCACATATCATCAGTAAGTAACCAAAAAAACTACGTATTTGTTTTTTGTTTTTATATTTACCAAATTACGCCCTATTACGCCATATTTTATCAGTGTTGCCAGTTTCTTTTTTCCATTCTCCCAACTTAACGTCCTTTTTTTGTGGGTATATTCGTTGCTTTATGGTTACGTTTATATTATTTAGTTGATGTACTTTTATTATTCGATTTCAAAAATGGTGAAGTTTTTCAATTCGTCTGTACTTTTGTATAATAATATAATGTTCGCGTATAACTTTTTTGTTTATGAGCCCATTTTAATGATTATTGTTGCATTGGGTCCAATAAACTGATTTCAAAGGTGCCAAGAGTAATTTTAATAAGATTAATTTATTCCATTCGTATTATCTGTGATCTTTCATTTGAAATTTCCAAATACAAACTGCCTAAAAAGTTAAATATTCTAATTGAATTAACTTAGCTGATTTAATATAACACAACATTCACACACACAACTCTAATTCAATTAAGTAGTGTTTTTTATTTATAAATACAAGTAAATAAAGACACTACTAAAACTGAATAATACTACAAACATACACCTAAAACTTACTTATATTATTTGTATAGTCAATTTTTTTAATATGTGATTTATGGGAGAATTGTAGTAGCTGGTATCATTATGCACGCACACAGAGACATAGATGCACAGTGTAAAACACCGCCCGCACGCACACATGTTTGAAATTGTTGCCTCGTTTTCTTTGTTTTGATTGTAGGGCGACGCTCTATCTAGACATTATATAATCAAAGATTGGAAGTTGCGTTTGTGTGTGTGACCGCGTTGTTTTTCTAACCTACGAAACAGATTTGTTTGCGGTCATTCATCTGATATAATACGTTTATTAGTAAGGGGGTTAGTATTTGATTTATTCATTTCTTTCTTTAATTAAAACGGTTTAAAAGCAATTACAAAAATTAAATAAAACATGCACATAGGGAAAATACATAATATGAAATCATTAAGTTGAGGTAAAAAGTTAAAAACACTTTTATAAATCCTGATGTTAGATTGAATGACCCAAGCAATTACTTCTTCAAAATCTCTGACTGACATTGATGCCTTAAGCCGCGCGGCCCACCTGAAACTTGAAACATCCCAATAAGGCAAACCGCGTGAAGATACATAAATCTTATGTATTTGACGCTCGTTACAACGCGGATGCTCTGTGGGCCCGGCGTCCAACGTCTAGAGGACCTACACTTTGTTTTCAGATGAGACTCCATCATACCCGCACTAACAATATGTCCTTAGCCTTGTCTATGGTCTGTTAACTCGCCTATTTCTCTGTATAAGGCTGTTATTTGCGCTGTAACACGTCTGGCTAGACAGAATCGGATTGTGTGAGCATTTTAAATCATGTGAGCCAAATTGAGGGTTTGTTCTACCAATCTGGGATTGGATAGTGGGCTGTATGTATCAGTTGCTATGGTGTATTAAGGAACACGGTTAATGGAGTTGGTAAGAATCGTTGATCGCGCAAAGCATTTGTGGTCTTGTTGAAGGGTAGTCTTTTTATTAAACTTTTCTTTAGGATTCCATGAAAATCAAGGTAGTGAGAATCTGAGAAGCTTTCAAAAATACAGTTTTTATTTTTTTGTTAATCATGTAGTGATGAACACAGCGAAACTGTTGGTAAATGCCATTTTAATAATTTTTTTTTTTTTGTGATTCAAAGGACGCTTGCTCTATAGTACCTAACAGGTTTAATAAAATAGCCTTAAGAGCCAGAGTACATTAAGCGAACACACTTGGCTTAATAATGAAGCACAGATATAAAGCTTCTTGCTTTAGACGAGTCATTTATGTATGAGTAGCCTCGACTAATTTATGAGAAAAACTTTTTCTAATAATTTATTTGAAAAATGTGACGACTAATTCAATGGAATTTCCTATTTCATTATCGCGTTACAAAAAATAATAGACCTACAGGAACAGGTTTTCCACTTGGAAAAAATCATCTAAGCATCCGTTAACTAGTTGCTTCGCCATTTTAATTTATTTACGTTTTTAAATTTAATTTTATCGGTTGCGATCGGATTCACACTGTGGGGTTGGCGATTCCTAAAATTACTCAAATACGTAATATTTTGTCGCAAAAAATGGGTAACTGGACTGGATAGTTTTTTTTCTCGAAATGGGGTATTTTCATACTTGATGGAAACCGACTTCAAAAAAGGAGGAGGTTTTCAATTCGGGTGTTTATTAATATCAAAATTGTGTCGAATTTTATTTGATGATTTAGAACTGTATTTGTAATATTGCACCTGCACTCATGTTGCTTGCTAGCATTTGCATGTTTTCATTATATTGCTTTCATATGAAAGTGTATTTTACTGAAATTAATTCAATTCTGCTTTGTAGGTTACTTGTTTATCGGAGCTGTGGTTGTTACAGGATTGCCTCAGTCTTGTAATCCTACTGTAATCAGCCGCGCAGTTCTTCACGATTGGATGCTAAAGAAACATGTAATCCCGATTTACCAGGAGACCAGCATAGCTATTCACAAAGCTACGATTCACAATCGTATCGACAATGACACTTTTTCGATAACCCGATTTCTGAACCGAAGGAGTGGCAAAACGCTATTCAGAGATCCGTGTGGCAGGGTTTTTTTCTCAACCGATTATAGGTGTGTGTACGGGGAACGCTACAAAATGGTAGTAAAAAGATATTCGTGGTAGAAAATTTTAAGTGGTGTATAAATGATTTTTATCGAGTATTTCACTAAGGTTGACTATAAATTATGCATTGAGTAACTATTATCACATAAAAAACAGTAAACAATGATTTCATTAGGTAATAAATAAAATTTGTCTGATTTCTATTAATCTTGCTTTGTAAACTTCAACTTTCTGTCAAACCTGGAATAATAATGTTATTTCTATCTATTTTTCCGAACTTTGATAAATTATGAAGTGAAAAATTAGTTTTTCACATAAGTACCTATAAGAAATCATTTTACTTTACTTTCTTTTAGTTCTATTGGGATTGCGGCTAATGAGTGCGTGCTACCAAAGTAGGGATTTATTTAGTTGATAATATGGCGTACACAGACTGGAAGCGCGGATCGGCAAACAGATCCGCCGCGTCCATTAGGCGCTGACTCCACGAGCGAGAGAATCGTGGCGATATTATCGTCGTGCCACGTATTACTATACAC
This sequence comes from Hydraecia micacea, assembly GCA_914767645.1. Lineage (NCBI taxonomy): Eukaryota > Metazoa > Arthropoda > Insecta > Lepidoptera > Noctuidae > Hydraecia > Hydraecia micacea. The sequence goes on from OU611780.1 coordinate 16,389,826, forward strand.
TCTCTATGGAACCGTCTTCACACGGCGATATTATCGCCGCGATGCGACGAGTGGCAATGAGCGCGCGAAACGTCATTACATCGTCGCTAGCCCACCGCGACTAGCAGCAGGCCCGCCGCGCGCTCGCGACGAGCGCGCAGCGGGCGCGCTGTCAAACGCAGCGTCATTTCAGCATTGCCTCTCTGGAAACGCGGCGATACCGTTACGAGTCGTCGCGGAAACGCTGCGATTCCGTTACGACTCGTGACGATACGCGGCGGAATTATCGCTCGTTCGTGGAGATTATCCGACGATATAAGGGCGGACTCGTCGCGATTCTCTCGCTCGTGGAGCCAGCGCCTTAGGGTCCGATGAAGAGACAATATCTCCTGCCTCTGTTGATCTGCGGCACGACCCCTTTAGGGTATATATGTTCTGTGGGCACGACGATGGTCTCTAGATTGCAAAATCACGTACTCCATCTACTCAAATAATTTAAAACAAAGTCTAGAACGAGTTTAAGTGTTACGTAGATACGTATGTAACCACCTTAAATTTTATATGCAGCGGTCAAAACAATATTATAACTTTACATAAATACATAAATTATGTAGATAAACTACACTTAATGCGTAGATTACTTTTTTATAAACAATATTTTGTTGTTCGATAACACTTCCGACAGCAAATACCTGTCGGAAGAATTGATGTCTTCATACCGTATATGAACTGTCAAAATTGAACGGTTTCGGATTTGTGAATAGCGATTATAGGACTTCGTCGATATCATTGACGTTCGATACGGTACCAAACCGTATCGTAGCTTTGTGAATAGCTATGCAGGATACGTTCCGTTCATCCTCGTATCCGAACGCTGCCTTAACGGCGGGAACATAGCTTATTAGCGAGCGTTACAACAAAAAATAAAAAGTTACAAGTCAATCAAACGTTGTCTCTGGTGTGTCATCTGCGCGGCGCGCCGCTCGCCTTATACGGTCAAACGTTTGATAGATGAACCGTCGTCAGCTTTGACTTCCTTACGTCCGCAACTATAACATATAAATAACATTTTTATATAAAAATATCAAAGGCTTCCTCTCTAATACTTCCAATCTAATCACGTAGAAGTTTTTATTGGACTATGTTTTGCCTCATCGTATATAATTGATTGATCTCCAGTATCGAGTATTAGATTTAAAATAAGTCAATTTATATCCAATGCGAGGGTTGGATGAAGAGGATTGCGACGTTTTATGTCTGGCCGTATGTTAGTTTAGATTGAAGAGGTCTCTTAGTAAGGTATAAGGATCGTCTTAGATTTAAGTAGGCTATTCCATAAATCTATATAAAATACGTCCGCTTCAAAGTGTGAACGTCTAATACATTTTTATAAGTCAACAATAGATTCTGAAGCCCGTCAAGACTTCTTATTATTTGACGTTGAGGAAATTAGAAATGTGAAAACCTTTTAGGGACTTGCGTAATAACTTAACTCTGTCTTTTCTTAACAAGATAGGATAGCAAACCTTGAAAGCTACGATATAATTTGGGTCTTTGAGCCAACGGAGTGAGTAAATCTACAACACAGCCTCAAGTGAACATTTATTTCTAAGAAAACAGGACACAGTAGTTTCGAGAATTCCTTGAAAAAATAAAGGCAAAAAAGAACTTTGGTTAGTCGTGACCGCGTTCGAGTAATTTGGTTTGCCGGCGACGTGTTCCCGCGTCGGCGACAGGTGAATGCGCGACAGCGGCGCTAGTGTCGCCCGATACTTCACCCACAATTAGCGGATGCGTTCGGATACCAATTAAACGGACACGGCGACAAGTCCTGCGCCTTCGCTCTGGTTAGAAAAAAAGAAGTGCCAGAGACTTAGCATTCCTGGTTCAAATTATAAATTGCACCAGTAATCAGTGTTCTATTTTCAAATGGCTGTGTATTTAATTTCGAGAAAATAAGCGCTATTTTTATTAATAATAGTTTAATTTAATTTAGTGTTATTGATTAATTAATAAAAACAGAGAAATATTTGACAGCTATTTGCGACGTTGCCAACTTTCAGAATACAGTCTCTGCATCTCAAATTCTCAACTATCTCCTTATAAAAAAACAACCAAAATAAGGTTTGGAGTTTTACTAATAATTGTTTTTTGTTTTAGAGCGAAGACTGACCTGAAACAGCGGCAAGGTTTGTTACTATTTATTTATTTTCACGCCATATTATGATCTCATTCCCAATTCCCGTGCCCTATTTTGAAGCCCCATCGCAGTGTAATCACTGGATGTGAAAGACAACCGCATGTGTGGCTTAATTTGGAAGAGATCTATGGCAAATAGTCGAGAGACATCTCTCATCATCGTCATCGTTCAGTCAAACGATGTTGACTGCTGGACATAGGCTTCCCCGAGCAACACCACATCAGCCGGTACCGGATCTAGTTAAAAGTGATGTTTTTTGTTAGATTCATAAGATTGTTTTTCAGATGTAGAATGTAAAAAAATCTGATGCTGAATTACACATTAGTAATGGCGAGATTCAACGACCGTACTATGACTTTACTAAAGTAAACTTTTCATAGGTACGTAGGTATAATTATGAACCTTATTTTTTTGCGGACATTGTTCATATTCGTATAAGTGACTGTGAACATGAAGAAGCGTTTTATAGTAATATGAACCTAATTCTTTCGCAAATAATGTTCATATTCAAAGTGAGGTCTACGAATCTCGCCCTGAAACAGAGTGTCAATAAAAGAGCGTTTTATAAAGCCAAGAAACCTATTGGTGTATCTTTCTCCACAGTGATGAGTCGGACCGGGCTTGCCAGTCACTGGACGTCTCCACAACTGCCCCAGTCCCCTCAACTGCCCCAGAAAGTAAGCAGGATCCGTTCAAACAGCACTTCGATGACCTCGCCGCCCCCCTCGTCAAGGAAAAGGACTTCGTCGGGCATTTTTCAAGTAAGTTATTGAAATTAGTCTGTTTAGAAATTCAGTATTTAAGGATGCTCGACCTGAACCAACCTAGCGGCAAGGTCGTTAAAAGATGCCCATCCATAGATATAATTACCCATCTCTCCACTAGTCCAATGCTCTACGATGCATATCCGGTAGGCTCTTAAATCCTTACCTATCCTACGGGCACGTCTTCCCGACCATTACCGCGCCCCCCGGTCTATTCCTTGATATGCAATGGTGTCTCAAGCACCATGAACATGAGGCTACAGGAGGTAGTGCGAATCTTCGGGTTCATTCGATTAATCGAGTCTGGTTTAACCACGCTGGGATCGGTGCAATTCATTCATATATGTTTGGAATAAATAAAGAATAACATTTATTTGGCAACAGTTCATGGAACAATAAAGTTAAATGTTTTAACAGCAGTAGTGTGTGCCTCACGGCTGCGCCAAAAAGGTCCATTTCAGCATAAATGCCAGAGAGATGCCGTCTGACGCGAGTTTTGTAACGGCTACATTGACGCGATAAAACGAACTACAGTTCGCGCGCTCTCTGTTTCTGTCTCAGCGAGACTCCGACTGTGTGCGAGAGAAGTATAGTTCACCTTATAGCGATAATGTGGCCGCAACAAACTGGTCTCTTACGAGCAGTGATAAGACCGAAAAATCCTAACCACAGTCGATTGTTTTATATAAGTTGGTATACTGTGTTGTTATGGTTGCGTTTAACTACGGGAGCTTTGAACTTGTGTGCGTATAGGTAGGTAGAGGCGGAAATAAGGAATAAAAGGTTTAATTTCGTCATATTCAGAAACTTTAACAACTTCCAACAACAATACTGCTGTTGAACATTTCTCAAATGTTTCAGTAACGTAGGTAGCTATGTTCATCCATCTTTTTAAACGCCTCTCTAATTCTTATAGGTTGACGAGTCAGAACCTTTGTCCAAGAAGTCGGAGGTCTCCCCGAGTCCACCCGACACCCCACGACGACCAAGCGACGAAGCAAAACGACTAAGCACCGAGTCCGCGCGACCACGCGCCGAACCAACCAACGGCCGCAAAAAGACTGATACCGCTGATTCTGGAAATAAAGAAACTGTATCTAAGAAAAAAGATGTCCTAGATAAGAAAAAAGACAAAGTAGAAAAGATAAACGAAAAAATTGATAATAAAAAAAAAGAAAAAGTCATTGAAAAGTTTGACAGCAAAGCTAAGTCGAACTGTGTGACTGCTTTCAAGGAAAGCGAGAGTTGGGACTGAATGTTTAATAAATAAGTTGATGTTGTACTTCGTTATTTCATTCATTAAGCCGTGTGCCTCTACTTGTAACAAACACGCCAACACCTCTCCCAACAAAGTGACCAACATGTTGTGTTGTGGGACCCCCATTTTATATTTTCACTCGGCTAACCTAACCTATTTCATTATTTTTGATCCAGGGCCGTAATTCTCTATGGCACAATGAACGAAACCGCGCGAAATCTACGCGAGATAGGCGGGATTAGCTTAGGAATTGACGTGGTTTCGGTAAGGAATCTTTGAGTGGTCATACTGAATTAGGGCCCTGGACGTCTAGTTTTTGAGATAGGTATTTGCGAAAAACTTCAAATTCTGATGACGATGAACTAACTCAACATTTCAACAACAATCTTTGTATTTTTCAGATATAATTGTAACATCATCTGCGAAACGTCTTCATGAGTAAACAACTTATAGTCCGGCTTTCGATAGGATGCGTTCCTAACACCTGTCAGTACGACAATTTTAGTAGCTAATCAAAAAAATAAAGAATAATCAAAAAAAAAAAAGAAAAGAAAAAAGATCAAAGAAAAGAAAAAAAAGCAAAAGATCAAATTTGCAAAACAAGTATTCGTTTGTATGAAACTGACGGGTGTCAAAAACGCATTCTCTCGTCGTCGGCCGGTCTATAGTATCTTAAATCTCTTTAGTAAAGATAAGGTACGGTATGCATTTAGTTAGTTAAACACTAGTGAAAATACGATAGAGAACAACATAAGTACCTACCTACATAATACATGCCAATATAAACCCATAGAACAGGACATATCCCGTGTTCTGCTAATTAACAATACCGCGTTATTCCTTTGTCGAGATCGGACTAAATTAACAAAACATTGTAGCATTGTCCATTTTGATTTAATTTGGATATACCTAGGTATAAAATGTAAATTATAAGAGAACTAAGCTTGACTTTAGCCGAAGCTGAGCCTAGTCTAGAGCAGTGGTGGCCAAGTGGTAACGGCCGCGACTTTCCTACGAGTTGTAGGTCGTAGGTTCGAACCCAGACAGGCGCTTTACTTTGTGTAAATTACTTCTTCACCACTCTGCTCTCAAAACGGTGAAGGAAAACATTGTGAGGAAACCGGCATGTTCTAGAACCAAAAATTCGAAGACATGTGACATTACCAACCCGCATTGGGTCCGCGTGGTGGATTACGGCCCACTCCCTCTCACAGAGAGGAGGCCTGTGTCCCAGCAGTGGGGACATTATACACATACATAATCAGACACATACATAACACACACACACATACATAATCAGCCTATAATGTCGCCACGCCTAGCCTAACTGCCTCGTTGGCTTATTGGTCGTAAGTGCAGTTTCTGAGAGCGCGAAGTGTGGCCACAGGTTTGAATCCCAGGTAGGACAGTGTTGTTAGTTTTTCTGTTACTAAGTTCCCATGCTCCGGGCTGCAAACATTGAAAATAGGTTTATTCGATTTAAGATTAATTTGCCCATCTTCAGATATCAATATCCGAGGAATAACTGCAAAATAATGAACAGATTTTGTGTATAAAAACTGTCTAGATGTCAATTTTATGTCACAGATAGTTTTATATGTAGTGTTTTATCGATATGTTTATATCTGACATTGGATAAATCAGCCCTTAAATTACTTACATATTTTACCAATTGATACTAGCGAAATATATTGAGCAAAATATATTAAGAAATACTAAAAAAATACTGTTAAAACTAAAAACAAAACACATGACAAGTCAAATTATACAAAATATTAAACAAATCAATAGAATGATGAATCTCCATTTTTCTTCGATGAGTCGTTGTTGGTAGTCGTCACCAGCACGTTTGGGATTTCCAAGGGCATTGCATAGCGGGAGGCACATGCCGCTTTGAAACCCCAGCTCTACGGCGACATACAGCGTTATCAACTTTAGTTAGTTACAAACAGGTAAGTAGGTATACTTATTTGTACAAGAACCTTTTCACAAATGTTTACCATAAAGTGCCATAAAATTCTTGTAAGGTTCGGCCGCACTAAATATGCCAAAGATGTAAACAATGTTTTTGTATATCGATTTTAATCAATTTCGAGCGGCCATTGTTGTTTACATCTTTGGCAAATTTCGGGCGGACTTTACGTAGCACTCTACATATATTTAAATCGTTAGATTTGCTCTCAACGTCGTACTTATGTAGGTCACGCGAAAAAGCGTTATACTGAGAAGAGTAAGCGAACACGACCTGCATGGAACGTTAGGTTTCTGTATGAGCACAGACTAAGAAAGTATGAGTAAACGAGACAGTACTATTCAAATGTCATTGTCAACGAAAGAGAAACGTGACACATCATTTGACGCGGTCGGGCGAATCTAACAATTTAAATCTTTGGTTAAATAATATATAGGTACAAGACGATTCTTGAAATTCGTGAATATTCAAATATCATATTTATGAATGCATGTTATAATGGCACGTCTACATACATATATGGAGAAAATGCGAGTGTCGCACACTTACCTAAATGGCAAACAAAATGTAAGAACATAGTACTTATGAAAACATTACCTACGAAATTATTGTATGCTTAACAAAATGCAGCGTCGGTCGATATGTACACACCATTAATTAATTAAAACAAAAAATAATAATAATTTATGGTTTATTCCAAAATTATCTGATGGAAATGTAAACACATGAATCATAAAACGTACTCGTGGGTAAAAATCCATATTTAGTAATGTTGCGCGGGCGGTAGGTCTAATGAGTGGTTACAATGATAAACAATAATCGTTTTTTTTTATTTTATATTGCTGAATGGGCCTGCTCTTGACACCTATCACGCCCGATGAAAACCAATGGATGAAGTTTATGATTGAACGAAAAAGTGGTGATATTTAAAGTTGAACCGTTCTAAATACAGATGAATGTGTTACTAGTTCCCTTTAGTGACTGATTGCGTAAGAATTTTACCTGAACAGGGTTTGCTTACACTTTCTTCAGATACTTTTGAAATAGACTATAACCACAAACGTTTCTAACAACTGAATCGCCCAGCTCCCATTCATTTGATGAACAAACCCTACTGACAGTGTCGTGAACTTGTGATCTACAATACAATGCGATCGCCGGCTTCTTGAAAGTCCCGTCAGCTGAGCCCTCTTAATTAGCAAGTGACATTGTATGGCACAATTAGTAGTGGCTACAATTGTTGAGGTTTGTTCTTAGTTTGTAATATTGTGGTGGGTATTTGGTCAATTAATAGTTGTGGGTTCGTAATCCTAAATGGATTGGCTTGGGAATTCATGTTAGGGATAGATTCCAGTGTATCTTGGGAGCCACTAAAAATAATAGGTTTGAAGAACAACGGAAAACTATTTCAATAAAGGTCTTGAAAAATGACAGGGAAATTAATTGTTTATTGAATTGATACGCTACGCTAATTTGACGTATTTTAGCAATTTCACATAACTGTTAAACAAATTCATTAGAAGTAGGTACATACTTACCGTATTGAAAAATGACTAATACTAATTCAGTCAGAGCAATTAATTGTTTATCGAATTGACACGCTACGATCTATTGTTATCATACCTACTATTATATTTTTAATTATGGCAAGTAAAGCCGATGCCGACTATTCTGCCAATGTCAAAAGTGAATTGGAAAAGGGAGTAATCATGAGAAAAAAAAAATTTTTTTTGATGCTACAGTTGAAACACACTACGGTAATTTACCGTTTTTAGCCATTTAATGCATTCATTAAATGTGTGACGTTTTAACGTCACTTAACTTTAATTATCATTATGATTAAAGTTAAGTGACGTTAAAACGTCAAAAATAGGAGCGTTTTTCCTGAAATAAAACGCATATTAAATTACTTACCTAAATTCGAAGCTTAATTATTTGAGATAGCAACACTGCGTTCCCGCTTATTTCCCTACTCTTTCTACCCTATATATGCGTCTCTTTCGCACACCCCCTACCCATCACCTCTCTTTCACCACAGGTGGGGCTCGTCGCTATCAGCGTTCGAGTCTCTTGCTCATTGCGTTGAAAATCAACAGGCAGAAATTATCTTAAGCTTCGAATTTAGGTAAGTAATTTAATATGCGTTTTATTTCAGGAAAAACGCTCCTATTAAATAACTTGACCGTAAATTCGAAGCTTAATTATTTGAGACGTGTTTGTTATCGCCTGGTGGTGAAGGACGCCAATGTGAGGATGATAATTATAGTTCAATGTATATGGAATACAAGTTATGAAATATGTATATCAAATCAAAAGAGGTGAGGGGTTATATCATTCAAATTAAAATTCATCTTGTAAATAATAATAATAATTTTTATTTAAGTAGTCAAAAAAAAAAAAAAAAAAAAGAAAAATAATAATAATTCACAATTATTATCAATGAAATAAAGTCATTTACAGAGTACCTACATTAAGCACTTGTAAAACAAAAATAACGGCCTTTCTTGAGAACTTACAATTTAAGGTTTAGAATCTTACTTATAATAATAATAATACACAATTTAACAACAATAAAATTCAAATGAATCACTGCAATCAATTAACAGGATCAAATAAATTAACAATAGTACCCGAATTAGAGACCGTTGACATAACCTGGCGTTTGTAATATTTCTTAAAAGTATTTTCAGCTCTCCAGTTACCTCTAGCTAAAATGTTTTCGATTGGGAGATTTTCGGACCAACTTTTGGATGCAACCGCGGACCTAAAACTACCGGGGGTCGCTATTATATTAGCTTCTAATAAAAGGGATCTAATCCAACCTGCTATTACTGCTCGCGAGGCTGGTCTTGCTTGACCTCTAATATTTATAAATAAATTATTGCATGAAGCCAAACTTCGTCTATTCTTGAGAATATCAATAGTTTGTTTTATCCAATATACAGGGTCAAGATTCCTGTTATCTGGGTTTTTTGTTAATTTCCAGCCCGATTGCCTATAAGTTGCAGAATCGGTCTTGGATCCAAAAACTGGCCAAAAGACTATATTATCAGTAGACATAATCAAATGTTCTGAATCGACACTGAGCAGAGTCAGATCGTGTATTCGTCTACCAGAACAAAGAAGTAATAATGCAGCTGTATGTCTGGATGTAGCAAAAATATTGTTTGAATCGATTGTACTATTTTTTAAATAAGACACAAGATCATCAATATTCCATATAGAGGGTCTGTTTGCTACCGGTTGTTTGAGAGCAATCGACTTAAGAACATGCTTAACTAAGGTATGAGAACTTAAAAGACCAGCTGCATCCGCATTACACAATGTAGAAACTACAGACTTATGCAAAAGGATAGTTTTGAACGAAAGTTTGTCAATTAAAAATAAATCTGCCAAAAATCGTGCTACCACTGAACCTTCTGGATTGACGGGGTTCATTTTATGCTCTCCCGCCCATTTAAGCCATCGTAACCAAGCAACTTTATAGGTCTTACGAGTTGAGTTCCGCCAGGATGATTGTAATAAATTGATTTGATCAGAATTCCAGTCTAATAGATTTTGATCCCACCCCCACATTTCCATACCTCTAGAGTTATATCTTGGACTTTGGGAGGTGGAAGGCCCGTTGACGTGTCCACTAGGGAATGACTGAGGTTCCGTATGGTGAACGGAGCTGCTATTGCTCGTGCTTTCAGGTCTCCCCTCCAGAACACTCGATTCCACCGAGGAACTACCAGGAGGAAAGTTCCGGAGGCTCGATTGAGATGCGCTAGTACTCTTGGCACGAGACAAGGTGGTGGGAATATCCACGCTAATCGGAAATTCCAGTCTATTGAAAACGCGTCGTGATGAATTGCTTGTTTGTCGTTCATATCTAACGATACATAGTTGGCAACGACATGTGCTGTTTCTGATGCAAAAAGGTCTATCACAGGGGTCCCGAATTTCCTGAATATCATTTCTGTGCAATGAGGTACCAAGTGCCATTCCACAGCGCTTCGACGCCGAGATAGGCGATCCGCAAGAATATTGAATCTGCCTGGTAAATGAAAAACTTTTAGAACGATGCAATGTTGGTCGAGAATTTTGAATACCTCTTTTGTAATGTTCATCAGAGGCTTTGATATCGTCCCCCCCTCGTTGCGCTAGTAAGCAACTACTGTTTTGTTGTCGGACTGAAGTAGGACTGTAGAGTATCGTAGGAGCTGACAATGGCCTTGTAGGACTTTTAAGATGGCTAACATTTCTTTTTGGTTGCAATGCAATAGAGCTTCCTGCTCGTTCCATGATCCTGACAGAGGCTGATTGTCCAACTGTGCGCCCCACGCTAGATCGGACGCGTCTGTTGTTAGGAAATGACTTGGTGGTGCAATGTGAATCGGCGACGAGGCCTGGTAATTTTGTAGCCACCACTTCAGATTTGTCTGTGCTTCTGCTGGAAGAGTATGTAGCTCCTTTGACGATTTTGGAATTGAATTTAGGAACTCCAGCAAACTCCGATGGTTTAGTCTGCCTTTGGGGACTGCAAAACTGGCAAAATTTAGCAGGCCCACTAGGCTTTGGAGTTTCTTTAATCCCACTCTTTTGTCCTTCAGAATTCGCGACACCTTGGTCAAAAGACTGTGATATTTTTCTAATGGGAGACGTTTTTGATTGAGCCAAGGATCCCAATGAATACCTAGATATACTAGGTTCGTTTGAGGAATAAGCTCGGACTTTGGAAAGTTTATTTGCCAACCTAGGTACTGTAGTCTTTTTATTACCAACTGAGCTTGTGATCTGAGGATGTCCATATTCTGATGGGCAATCAGAAAATCGTCCAAATAAACAACGACGCGAATGCCTTCTTGTTCTCGCAAGGTCTGAGCGATCCAATTGGTCAAGGATGCGAAAACCTTTGGAGCTGTGCTCAGTCCAAACGGTAGGCATGTCATTTGGAGTAACTCTCCGTCGTAAATAAGTCGGAGAAAACGTCTTTGGGACTTGGTAATTGCCAAATGAAAGTATGCCTGGGAAAGGTCTATTTTGCAAAGCCAATCCCGAGGTTGGAGGAAATCCGGTATCCGAAAGATGTTTATTAGTTTGAAACGATCTGTGAGAACAAACTTGTTTAGGGCTTTCAAGTTGAAAATTGGCCGAAAGGAACCTTCGCTTTTCGGAACCAAGAAAATTGTTGATAGAAAGCTTGGGGATAAATCTGCAATTTCGAGAACACCCTGTATTTTCATTTGATTTACGAGAACCGTCATTTCTGTCGAAATGGGAATTGCGAAGGTACTCTTTTTCAAGTTTGGTACTATTAGCGGAGGCCGTTGAAGAAATGGTATTCGATAACTTTTTATTATTTTGATAAGGACTTTTGGAGCGCCCAAGTTCTCCCAATGATGTACAAACTGGGATAACTGACCGGCTTTGAACTCGGTGCTCCTGTGACTCGAGTCAATACCTTCGGTTTTTAAAATTGTCATTTTTTGAGGCACCGGTGGATGCGCTCTGATTTGATGTGTTTTTGAAATGGCCATTGACAGACCGGTTTTGGTGTCCAGCTCGTGGTCGAAAGGAACCCCTAGTATTGGTTGTCCCCCGTCGACCCGAGTTATTGTTACCTAGATATCCCTGAGGATATTGAGAATAGCTACCTCTCGGAGGAGCATTGTGTCTTGGATGTTCAGCTTGCGCATGACAGCATCCGGGTACATTAGCCTGTGTAGGCCCATTGTAATAGACCGCTCCCTTTGGAAGGCGGTTGTTAGGTATAGATCCGCTAGGGCCTGCTTGAGAGGCCAGGCTAGCGTTGTTTGATTTAGGTGGAAAAAATGCTTTCTTAACCCCACCGATTTTCTCGAGAGCAGCCGTGAAGGAGTCGGCGTTAAAAAGATGTTGGCATGAAGGCGGAATTTTACGTAAGGTCGTTTTTATAAGAGGGTCTCGTATGAATTTCATTATGCCGTCACGTCTCATTTGAATTATCTCTGCCCTGTGCCCACATAATAATTGCAACAAATCGGATGACACTTTATGTACATCACCATTTAAAAATAACTCAATAATTTTTTCTTGTAAATTTTCAAAGTTTAAATCTTGTTGATCTTTTGCCCATGTTAAGAAACTTTTGATGGTTTCTTGCAGAGCTTCTCTAACTTTCAGTAAACAGAAGGTTTGGGCAGCATAGGCCCTATCCACTTGCGCCAATTGTCGCGATGCCTCATAGGCTTTAATTTCGTCGTTAATTTCTAACTCTACGAAACCTGGAGAATGATTATATATTTTTTGTGTATCGGCATAACGAACTTCACACCAGTGGCTATTATCAAAATGCTGAATACTGTTTAAGGTAGTTAAAAAGTCATTAGGGGCTACAGGAACTGACGGATCCTTTAATTTAGTCTGAATAGCAAACTCAAAAGAAGGTTCTTTTGCAGCTTCACTAGCACTACCCACTCTTTCTTTATTATCAAAAAATAATTCGCGGCTTTCGTTCAAGTCTATACACGATTCATTACAAAAATCGACAGGACCAGTAAGATTGCATGTATTATTACGTGCAAGTAAATCACGAAGCGCACCTACTTCCCTGGATAAGTTATCGTACCTACTGCCCGTACGTCGAGAACGTTTGGATTTTCTATGACGGTGGCGCCTAGCACGTCTTCGTTTGCGGCTCGCTGAGTTACCTGTATTACTAGAGCTCGATGAGGTACTAGAACTACTGGATGAACTGCTAGTCGATCTGTGCCGAGATGTTCTCGGAGCCACTGACGCTTTACCAGGATTGATTTCAGAAGTCACAGCCTGGTTATCCATCCTAGTACCAAACAAATCGAAAGAAATCCGCTATAGAAATAATTCGTCACGCAATCAGAGACTTTTTTGGGAAATATAAAAATCTGAGGGTAGACACAATAAAATAAAATCATGCAAAAGACAAATCAGCAATGATCGCCGACCTTTTGCTAGATATAAATTATAATGTAGAAACGAACAGTATAACTGTTAGGAAATAATAATTGAATAAACACTCACATGTATGATGTTTACAGCTTTTCTGATACTTATTTAAAACTCAAATAAAATTCGGTTATTAGCAATAGTAATGCACTTAGGTTATATTCTTTAGGGAAATATGTATTAGGGTTCGTGTTCGAAACCTATGCAGCGGGAAACAGAACGCCAATGAGCAAGAGACTCGAACGCTGATAGCGACGAGCCCCACCTGTGGTGAAAGAGAGGTGATGGGTAGGGGGTGTGCGAAAGAGACGCATATATAGGGTAGAAAGAGTAGGGAAATAAGCGGGAACGCAGTGTTGCTATCTCAAATAATTAAGCTTCGAATTTACGGTCAAGTTATTTAATGTATGGTTTAACGGTCGCTAATCACTACATAACTTTAAGCAACGTTTATGAATAACGGGTTCCCTGACTTTAAATACCTATTCAGAACTTATTATAGTAACACTTTACACGAACATTAACTAGGTACATTTTTCTTCCTGTTGATAATCCTGATGATGACGTCTTCTTAAGTTGGCTAGGTCCACCATAGCTTGGGACTTAGCAGGCCAGTAAGAATGACACACCGACCAGACCGCCAAGACCCTTGCCGTGATGGACCATCTTCAATGTTCCTGTTTGTCTTCACACACACGTTTTTTGGTGAATTTTGATTTGCAGCATTGTTTGATATTGCAATACCTCGTAGTTTCCATACCTACTTACCCACTTTCAAGGCTTTTCTTTTTCCTATAGTCTCCCAGTATTATTAAAATACCTGTAACAAAAAAATAGTGTTAACAACAAAAACATACCTAAATACTATTGGATAGACTATTTGAACAACATCATCGATATCTTGGGCGGGCCATCAATGATACTGTTTTTTTGTTAATCAAGCTGGCAACATAGTTAGCATGTAATTTTCTTAACTAGCAATCTTTTGAAATCAACTTCGTTAGATGCAAGCTCACTATATATCCGCAACAGTTTCTCATTGCTTTTAATCCACTTTTATGAATGTAGAATGTCTTTGCTGTCATTATAACATATAGCCTACAATAAAATAAGGGGAAGTTGCCCTGTTTATTGTTTTATTGCTAATTGAGCGATTGCCGCGGTTTCATAGACGTCATCCAATTGCAAATGGCGGATTGCGCGCCTTATTTAAAACAATTACAGCCTTTGAGCATGCGCAATTATAAAAACAGTTCAAAAACAATTATTTTTTACCTAGTTATGAGGGACGCGATTACGAATAATTGTTTTGATGTGACTTTTAGTTATTTCGATTCAAGTATCAATTGAGTGTAACTACTTGATTACTTAGAGCAGCTGATACGAGGAGTACCTGCATTCAACAATTCAATGTTTAACAATTATAGAAACGCTAAGTATCACCCTCAGTATCGTCCTGGACGCGCCTGTAATTGTCACCAATCGAAACGCAAAGGTTAGTTGGAATACACACTGTCCAGACAGCTATGCTGCTAAGGAGTTTGTTGCGCCTCTTCTTCTTCCTAGCGAAAGCACTAGGAAGTGGTGAAGGGCGGGCGTTTTGGGGGACTGTCTTATGTCATTTTGCCGTTCGAAAAGTGCTGATTCTCAGCCTAATTTGAATAAATGACTTTTGATTTTGATTTTCTCCTTCCACACTTCAAAGTCCCTAATAATTGCTAAATCGCTTAGGTCAATTTCTGCCGGTACGCCCCGGAAAATATAGGTACAGACGCCAGCACATCAAGCTACCCGACACTGTCAAATTTTCCCAATCAACTTTGAATCTTATGTTTTAGTGATAAAGTTTGAAAATCTATTACCGAAATTTGACAAATTGTAGTAGCTAGATGTGCTGGCGTCTGTACCTGAAATAAAATAACTTCTGCCCGCGACTTCGTCCGCGTGATATTTCTTGATACCCCGTCCCACACCCACCCCATCGCAACGCATCACCTGCCTGCGCTAACACTTCGTGTTCTCTCTGAATTTTGGGCTAACAAACGCAAAAATAGTTTTTCAAATCCGACCGGAATGAGAAAGCTTATAGTGGATAAGACAAAGTTTAAAACAGAAGACGAACTGGCAGGAGATCGAGGAAGGGGGGTTCAGGTGATCAGACCGGAATAAATCGTTCCAGAGATTAGCGCGTTCAAACAAAAAAACAAACGTACTCTTCAGGTTTATTATTAGGTAGATAGATAGTGGGAAAATTCACTCTGTCTGCCGTTCAGAAACTAGTTAATTTTGTAGGCTAGTAATATTCGTAATCTAGTATTCTCATAATCATAAAACTAAGGTAAACGGGTGATAACCGCAGAATGGAGTAATAAGCGAACATAAGATGCTGCTAGTAGAAATAAATAGTTCTCAAGAGCCTACAAAACTTTGATTGGTTCAATCTGACTAGCCATTTCCCACTATGTTGGCCGGAGGCAGCTGAATACCATTATTTTACATGGAGCGACTGCCTTACAGGCCTCCACAACCCAGCCTCGGATTAGGCTTCTGACTATCCGTAACGACTGTCAAATATCCACGAATTTCGAGACCGCTTAACGTGCTTTTCGAGGCACGAAGCCCCTCCGTATGTAAAGATGGTCACCCTTCCACGGATCAACCCCGGAAACCTCAGCTTAACCTGATCGATCGTCCCGTGCGGCTGTAATTCCTAAACCACGAACCCGTCTTCAAAGCTTTGACTGTTTAACATTCATAAATTGGCAGGCTACAAGCTCATAGCCCTAGGATTATAAGAATTAAAATAATACAAACGGTAACTTTTACACGTACATTTCGTTGCATATTACAATCGTATCTTAGTACTCTCCGTAGGCGTTAGGGTATCTACACACCGGCGATTAATCAAGCTCACATCGTCGGCAGGTGAAGAATGGCTCGCGTGTTGGCCTGGGGCGGCGATTACAGATTGTGCCGCCGCACCACGTCTAGTCGCACTTGTGCAGGTTGCCTTACAATTGCAAGATGGTGTTAAACTTTTTAAGACTGGCAACTAGGCTTTGTTTTTTTTGTTTTGGCTTGATTCGGTTAGATGTTTTGTTGCGTGGTTGTTACGCCAAGCAGGTAAACTGTGGAAATGCTTTTGCATGATCAGACTATAAATTTCCCACTGCTGGGACACAGGCCTCCTGTCGGTGAGAGAGAGTGGGCCGTCATCCACCACGCGGGCCCAGTGCGGGTTGATAGATATCACGTCTTCGAATTTTTTGTTCCAGGACATGCCGGTTTCCTCACGATGTTTTGCGAGCAGTGGTGATGAAATAATTTACTTAGAGTAAAGCGCCTGTCTGGGTTCGAACCTACGACCTACAACTCGTAAGTCCCAGCCGTTACCACTGGGCCACCAATGCTCCCTACGTTTGATGCTTGTTAAAATTCTTTAGAAAAGGTGGTTTCAGAAGTTTGTGTGTGATGTTGAGCTTTGAGTGGATTTTCAGCTGCTGCATTCACCATCTCTTCCAATGTTCAAGCAGGCTTGTACAGACGCCAGCACATTAACCTACTACAATCTGTCAAATATCTTTAATAGATTTTCAACTTTACCGCTAAAGCATAAGGTTCAAAGTTGATTGGAAAAATTTGACAGTTTCGGGTAGCTTGATATGCTAGCGTCTGTACCAACCTTGCTAACTCTTAGATATGGTCATAATTGAATAAAATTATGCAGCATAATTTTACCATACAACTCCATCTCAGTAGTAGTTAACGGCCGCTTTATCACCAAAAGGAAAACCTAAAATCTCCCTTAAAAGCCTTATTTAATAAACAAGCAATACGGTAGTCGATACGCAAGCGCAATGAAGCGCCGCGCACGACTCAAACGTACGATTATTGTAATCGTCGTCGCCATAGAGCCGGCAGCGAGTGTCGCACGTGTGCAGCCCGCGTTATATGCTTCAGTGGGCCAGATTAATTATTGTTTATGTTATGTATTCAGCTGTAACTATTTCAGTATGAATACTACTCATTTGCATAATTCATAATGAGTAATTAATATTGTGTTTTCAATAGGGTAGGCAGATTGCATGGCAAAGGAGGTACCTCTATTTAATAGATATGTAAACACTATCTCATGCACGTCAGCAGTGAGGTCGCTGTCACTATGTCATCTGTCAGTTCACCACGAATGGCGGGAAACTGTGGAAACTGAAACATGCCTATACGAGAGGCTTGGTGTGGTGATAAGCCAGTGTGTTAATCAGTTTAAATACGATATCAAAAGGATTCTGCAGTACCTATAAAAATAATTATCGGGAAAATTATCAAGACGAAAGATTTCAGGTCGTTGATGTCTTTTACCGGAGACGCGAAGTCTTCAGTAAAAGACATCAACGCACACTAAATCCTCTCCTTTTTTTGTCGAGGATGGCCACGTGGTTGTGCGATATGTGGCTGTGCTTACCTCAATTTTAAGTCAGTTTTCACGAGAGAATTGGAAAAGCCCTAAATGTTTTTAACAGTAACGTTATTTTTTGCTGGAAATTATCATGAGTTTTCTGCACGCCTTGTAAATAACTTCGGGAAAAGCTATATCGTCCTAAAATATAAGAAAAACCTAGTAGGTATAGCAGAAATGTTACAAAACTGAAATTGTCTTAGTATTGGACATAGCCAGTGTTGCAGTTCCTGGCCATAAAATATTTGATTGTTTCCAGATGGTTTATGTGATTTGGCTATTGTAGGCTGTGAACGTCAAACGAAATTATTTATTTACATAATGCAATTACACAGTTGTCGCTACCAGTGATCTAAAAACAATATATTATTGTTACAATAAACCCGATGGCAGCACCATTGTCCCCCGCAGGAAGCTAACACTACCTTCATTATCCACGTGTATAAATCATAAGATTTATATTTCGATGATAAATTCGTCTAAAATAATCCCGTCCGAATCGAATAATGGCTGTCGCATCGTTACTCGCAGCGGGCAAATCGATTCATTCGAATAATAGAAATCGCGAGACGTCGCCCGCGATTCAGTTATCGATAGTTTTGTTATTATACCGAGTGCTGACGGGAAATTGAGTGCTGAATCGATTATTCGTTTATAAGTAATGCGACGCTTCGGGCGAAAATAAATAAAGGTGGGTTTTGTTGTTTGTAAATCGATACCGTTTTACCGTAATCGATTATTTATTCATGGAATCGTTATCTGTTATTTCTGGGTTTGTTGATTTAATCGGGAAATAACAGTTTTGTTGGCTAGTGGCCCGAGGACGATGGAGGGACGCGGTCGTGTCGATCGTCCCCTTAAGTGATTGCTGTAATTTTCGAAATGGGATGTCTGGACAATGGACAACGACAGATATTAACGGTGTTTGTTGCAAGGTACTACTTTGCGGTGCTTGTAGGGTCAGCAGAGGTACACATTTATATTTATTTATAGGGTGCTTAAGGCATGTTCTACCTACAGAAAATTCTGAACAACGCTCAAGCGTTCTTCTTTTATGTTTAGTAAGGATTTCAGAGATGCCAACTTTCATTAATAGTAACAAATAATACGCTTTTCTTTGAATTAGCAGTAACCCTATACCAGTTTAAGAGTGACCTGTGATGTGATGATATTGACTATTTGCTTTGATCGTTCTTATCGCACCGCTCATTGGGTAGGTCCACGTTCATTGATAGTGGACGTGTTGATGAAAAATGTAATTCGGCAGTAAAATTCACCGTACACTACACCTACTTCTTGAGTCACCTTTAGTCTGAGGACAAACTGTTTATTTATTTACATTTGGGAAAACAAAGAGTAGTATATTAAGCATAAACAGTGTTGTCTTAAAAATTAAACTTAAGAAATATACTACCCACAACATTTTCCACAGATAACTATATAATATAAAAAAAAACAAGCAGTTTAGTTTCGCTATGGCAAATAAGATTGTAATCTAATCCTCAAGATTTTATATTATATTAAAAGAGCATTAAAACTTAATCGTGTCTTTTAAAAACAGCAATCGGTTCTGTGGTTAGCGCCTAAGTATCATCGAGGCTATTTCAATTAATTAGCAACTTATTACTGTAAAGTTGCATCCAAATAACAAAGAACTTATAACCAAGTGGATTAAAATGCGTATTATTGAAGCTAACTCAAAAAATACTCAAGCAAAGTTAATAAAATTTATACGGACATCGCGCGAACTTCCTCTACCTAATAAAAAAAAAAATAAAAATCCGTCCATATTTGATGAAAATATCGATGAACATACATTAAAAAAAAACACACAGAGATACAGACGAGCATAGAGATCATAAAAAAAGGCGGTGGCCTTTTTTGGAGTCGGTTAAAAAACTCTTCGGCATCCAATAATTTTTCTACGACCCACATACTTACTTATCAAAATCGTACCTCAATATATTAAACCGTTAACCAAATAAACAACAAAAGCAGATCTTCCAACGAAAAATCCTCACTCGCAGCCCAGATACATGTTACATTAGAAGATTACTCCCCCCCTCACTGGAACCCGTTACATCAGCTATAAATAATGCATCAGATACTGCTCGTAATGATAACGAGCATGCCTTCCAGTTAGCTGATATTATTTAAAACATAGCCGCCATTGTTCCAATACTAATGGTGGACTGTTGTGATTCTGGAGGTAACGTGAAAGGTAAAGGATGGGTGGGATCCGTAATGATTCTAGAAAATATTTAGAAAGAAAGAAAGGAAAAAAAAATATTTGGGTCACGTACAGGAAATACAAAGAGTAAAAAAATAATCATTTAAAACTAACAAAATTACAATAAAAACAAAAATAAACAAGAAGAAAAAAAAAGACCTGTGCGAAGCCAGAAAGGCTCCTATCTCAGCATTATGTTGCGATATTAAAAAAATAAATACCGCAGCGCTGGTATTCTACTAGGGCTGGTATTTCGGTATGTGATTTCGAGCTATATGTAAATTATGTATAAAAATTAAGAGGAAATAATGTGTAAGTTTCGGAAACCGATTTGTAACCGAGATTACTTTAATACAAAATCGATCAAGATGGTGTAATATGACGAAATAGTAGGTATAGTAAATAGTGGTATTCAGTTGCATCTGGTTAGACTAGAAGCCGACCCCAACATAGTTGGGATAATTCTAGGCAGATTGATTCATGACGGAATTTAGAAAATGATTTTTTGATTCAGAATTTATTATTTTAGAAAAAAAAAATGTGATTTCAGTTTTGCATGTGCTGGTGCATCACTATGAGAAATTTTATTTTTGAAAAATTTTGAGATTAACTTTTTGCCATAATTTTTTCCCCAGGAATTATTTACTTAGATAGAAAACTTTTTCTTTAACAGGACATTCCATTCTTCTATTAGAATATTTGTAATTTCCATTAACGTAACATTATTTGCAAAGTTGTTTTCTAACAAAACTCTTGTTCAAAAAGCTAGTTATTAATATAAATCAGTGCTAGCCCCGCGGCGACTCGACCTTAGTTCCTGTGTGGCGAACCGTCCGCGTCGGCCTAGGAAACAGGTGTGCTCCGTGCTGTTATCTATGGCCACATCGCAAGAAGAAACGGGGAACGAGCCATTTTATCTATGGTTCCTGCTTTACGGCTCAGGGGTAAATTGATGGATTTGAGATGGTATATTATACGTTGAAAATTCACTTTAGTTTTAGTAGATGATTTTCGATAAATTCAATCTTTTTAGTATTCAACTAATTTAGTATTTAATGTTTTTAGTATATATTTTTTGTAAACTGTTCACTTGTAGACCTTTTTTGACAAGTAAAGTGACTAAAATATGAGCTATTTCTCTTTAGAGCATCCATAGTAACAGCATTGGGCAATGTTCACTATCGGCACATGAGTAGATAAACTATCGGGGATGGATGACATTGACTATATGTCTAATTGTCGAAAGTCATCAAACGAAAGTACTGCTGAATGTAATAGGTCTCGTAATTCAACACGAAGCAGGTAATTTCTTAACACTTGTAAATCTCACATCTTCCCTTTTAGCATTTCTGTCATTGCTATTTAAAACAAATCATTGTACACATCAACTGACAATACCAATCCGATAGTGAGCTAGCTTAAACAAAAGGGGGATTTAAACAAACAGTAATATGAAGGGGGAAGGGGGACTGGACAAAGTAGCACCCAGATTCAAAAGCTCAATTGATTCTCTGAACAGTCAGGTACGATTTATTGTCCGGTTTCATTCCGAGCCGTCTTTTGTTCGCGATGGTCCGGTCACGACTGCGCAGGAATTTCTAATACGTCGAATGGGTTGATTTTATTTCTATCTATTAATCTGATAGATTTTTCGCTAGTTGTGGATTTGTTGGGTGGCTTGCATAATGTGCAGCAGGTGGAATTGGAGATATGTATTTATTCAGTCGTGGTTAATTTATATACAAAACATATATACATACATACATTAACTCACGTCTGCTTCCCAAGGGACTAAGCAGGAACTACTTAACGCTAGCTGCTACGACTCTTACATAGCTACTCCTCTTGCTTCGCTTTCGTTCATACATCTGAGGGGCAATTCTCGTAATTTTAAGAACGTTCACAGTCTGGTTTCAGTTTCAATCTGTATTTTCCCTACATTTTTGACAAGTTTTTGATATTGATTGTCACTCCGATGAGATTGCGACTAGATCCTCGAACATTTGTAATTAGGTATGAGAATTGGCCTTTACGGACGCTGGTGGCGAGTCCTGACGAAAATTACCAACAAGGTTACTATATGTATATTCTATTGCGATATATGCAGATAAATTAATTCTCAGGATTTACGAAGTGCTTTGTGAAAACAGCTGATATTTATAGTGTAGATTATTAATCAAATAACGGACAACGTCATGGTGCTGGGCCTGACGAATGTCAAACGGTTCTTCTGCCTTCTGCGAAATCATAAGCTTGTCCATCTTATGGGTTAGTAATGAAAGCACTTTTAATTCTGGGTGATAAATTATCAGTTACTTCTGTGGCCTCTTCAGATGGTTCCAGCCACCATAAGGCACCAGTTTCTCATGAACAATAGCCAACTTTAGAGACAAAGTTGAAATATCTCATGTGTCCGAGCCTGTAACTGCAATACATGTCTTTGAAATCTCGCAGCCCATAACAACAGACACCACCAACCTCATTTCCTACTGGAATCTCTTGGCTTGTCGGATAAGAAGAACATAAATAGTCCAAATACGAAACAACACATCATTGTGTAGCTAAAGATGAGCATAGCTTCCATATCCAGTAGGTATCGTGGCGCTGCGTCGTGTAGTCACCTCGCACAATAGTGCCGAGTATTTCATAAGTACGTTTACATCGCGCTACAATTAAGCTGGGACATGTAGAGATAGATAAAGTGGGATTAGTTTTAGTTGTTTTTTTCCCTGGAAAAAGGCCTTGTAGACAGTGTAAAGAAGCATTGATTACTCACAATTAATTACAGTATATTATGTCATCGCCTGTTAACGATTTCTTTAAGAAATTCTTTCGTAGAAAATACTTAATAATATAGTTACGTTATTATGGTATATTCAAACATTTGCTTCCAATTGATGTTATTGCCACTTAAACAAATATCATGTTTATGTTGTGTAAATTAAGTTGATTTTATAATGACACTATTCACAAGTTATAAATATAAGTAATAATTGAAGTTGTAGCGCAAACTGAACTTTAAAAGCGACACAGTAATTTTTCCAAAAACACACCTATTTGTTTACGTGTTTGGAAACTAAATTGCGAATTCAGTTTAATTAAGTCATCAATATATTTTAAAGAGTACTTTGTAGAAATTAGTGCTGATGGTCTAAAGTCTGGATTGAAAATTACCAACTTTCTTGAATATAGTGCAAGTCGTAATTCGCATCCGTGTGCACTTTAGTGTAGTGTATAATATGCACAATGCCAGTGCGTAGTATTTCATACACGCGGCCAGCCACGCGTACACATCGCAAAGGAATTAAGCTAAAATTCAATATCAAGCACAGTACGGTTAGAATAAAAATCGAAGAAAGAAGAATTTACCTAGTAAGTTTAACCTAGTTTAAATAAAGTTGAATGTGTAATGTAAATATAAAACATATTCTCTATTTTCCAATAAAAACCTGACAGAAAGTCTGCACAGCAACTCAGCATTTTTGGTCAGGCGAAAAGGTTCGTTTGGTAAAGAATGAGAGACTGAATGAAGATTAATTTTAGCTCTAGGTACAGACGCCAGCACATCAAGCTACACGAAACTGTCAAATTTTCCCAATCAACCTTGAACCGAAACCGAACCTTGTTGTAGCGATAAAGTTTAAAATCTATTAAAGAAAGACAGATTGTAGTAGCTTGATGTGCTGGCTTCTGTACTTCTACCAACTCTTGATAAGCAACATGTAGGAGGAGCCCTTGAACATTTATGATCTAGTAAGCACTATGCCGCTATGACGTCTTGAGTTCGATTCTCAGGTCGGCCAATTATTGGGTTACAAGTCTGAATTTGTGTCCGGTTGGTGGCACTTAAACTTCGTTTATTTTAATTGCACTGACATTTGATTCTATTCTGTTGCAGTATTGTGAAATTTTATTTTATTTCATGTAATATGGGTTTTGCGTGTTTATTTTTTAAACATAACTGGTGAAATATGGGTGTACTATTGATAAACCCTACTGCCTAAACCTTCTGGGGTTACAGGCGTGATGTTATATTATGATAACACGGGTTTCTCCCTTGATTCCGCTATTAATCATAATCTGCGATTCAACTTGCTTGACTGACACCTCCTACCCACATTAACTGGAAATAGACTATGAGTCATGAGTCACATGTAACGACATCCTCAGGTGCATATGGTGGGAAAAATTACAATTTGAAAACATCTTGCTTAATAAATATAATATAGGCAAATAATAATTTAATAATAATAATTTCAATATTTACACTTCAATGTAACTAATATCTGTGTAGCCATCATGTACACACGGCTACACATCAAGCTATACATTTCCAGTTTTAGCTGAACTCGCATTGTATAGGTTTTTCGTACAATCAGAAATCAGCTTATACTGGTTATGTATAGCTTGATGTGTAGCCGTGTGTACTAGGAGTTGCTGTATCACAAGAGCCAAATAAATTCAAAATCTGCAATTCTTTTTAACTTCGTTCAAAATTTTATTACCAAAAACAATGGCTATCTTTTCTGCACCCAGTACGGTCTGCACAAAAGCCTCAGTCCGCGGGGGCGTCGTGCCCACGCGACACGTCTCTAATTAACCGGCCACAATTAACTGCACAGCGCGCTGCGTAATTGTGTTGCTGACTGTACAAGTCCGACACTGTTCGCTATTGTTGTACGGTAAATATTTGTTTTCTTGATTGTTTGTACTTTGTTTTAGATTCTGTTGGGAGATGATTTTTTATGAAAATAGTGAGGTTTGTAAATAACTTTGGTTTGAGTTCTGCTGTTCATTAGTTCAGCAATTCATGTCCGGCTCAGCGCTAGAGCACGACCGAAAATGGTTTTTTTTTCGGCTGAAAACGAATACTAAATTCGGCCTGGTTTGTATATTCGGCCGAAAACCGAAAACGAAAATGAATTTCGGTCGGACTCTACTCAGCGCTGAGAGTTGAAAATCCACCAGTGCGCTTTTATTTAGGCATTCCATTAGGTGTCGCCTAGTATTTGTACAAACGAGTATCATCGAAAATTAATACGACTACAACGATACACGGAAAACTTTAGTGAGGTTTAAAATATAAAAGCAACCTCATACAGTGTTAATATTTTATTTGACCGTCACTCAACTTCGTATGAATTGAACATAACTATGTTCAATTGAAGGTTTGTTAACCAACAGCCCAGCTCTCCCCTGGGGGTGCAAGGAATCCCAATTATTACTAACAAGGACGTGAACTGATGCCGTAGTTTTATATCAACCATTAGTAACAGTCGAGTTGCAATCGATCCTATGTTATAGGATCGCCTCGATTTATAGAATCAATATTTAAATTTTATTTCTTAGTATCAGCCTGTCAGTACCTCATACAAACTTTCAGGTTTCCATTTTTCTGCTATTATGCCAATCAAACTGATTATGACATCCTTAGGCAGATATCTAGCTTAGTACAGACGCCAGCACATCAACCTACTACAATCTGTCAGATTTCTTTAATGGATTTTCAACTTTATTGCTAAAGCATAAGGTTCAAGATTGATTGGGAAAATTTGACAGTTTGGGGTAGGTTGATGTGCTGGCGTCTGTACATGAAGAAAATATAATAATAATAATAATAATATGCCAATGGTGCCGCATTTCCTTAAAATTTCCTAAGGGGCCTCTGCCAGTTGGCTTCGGCCCCTCGTACGCCTTCCAAAGGACCGGGACCCCATGGTCCCGAGATATATAAATTCAAAAATAATAATAATATTCCACAACTATCACACAACGCCATCTAGTCCCAAGCTAAGCAGAGCTTGTGTTATGGGTACTAGACAACTGATAAACATACTTATATATTTCTAAATACATACATATTATAGATAAATTACAACCAGACACAGAACAAATGATCGTGCTCATCACACAAACATTTGTCCTGGGTGGGAATCGAACCCACGACCTCCGGCATAGCAGTCAGGGTCACTAACCACTAGACCATCAGGCCTGTCTAAAAAAAAAAAAAAAAAAAAATACCTCACAACCGGAAAAACCGAGCCCAAAGCTAGCGAAATTCCTTCACCAAACATTAATTTCAGATAGCGCACCCACACCATTTATGGCAGACCTCCAGACATCTTACATCTCGTAAACGCTTCATTACAAACACTTAATTGGTTAGCCGACGCTCAAATCAATCAATGTGTCTGCGGGCGGTGACGTTGACGCGGCTCGTTAGCCACGCCCACGTGCGCACGCGACGTTACCGCGTCTGGTTCACGTGTTAATATTGTGTCTTTGATTGGATGGGTGACACTGAGGTGCCGGTTGGTATCAGGGGATAATTACTTGGACTTACGGGATATATTTTCTGTCCTGTCTTAATGGCACAAAAAGATAGGGGCAATTCCCGTAATATTAAGATTGTCGTATTTTATCTGTCAAAAATACTTCAAGTTTTTGACGTTGGTTGCCGCTGAGATGAGATTGCTAATAGAATTTTATGTTTTTAGTTACGGGAATTGACCTTCAGATAAATGCTAAAACTGAATGCAAGTTGCATTTGAAAATGATCCAGGCTTTGAAAGAGTCCGTCAGTCGTCATCGTTACCTATCAGAGCTTCTATAGCGGCGATGTTGCTAAACCGCGCCGACCACCCAGTTTGTGCAGAAGGAGGTTGCCAGATTCCAATACCGACTGTTACTGATTTTTATTTGACCCCTTCACACTTTAGAAGACAAAGCGTGCCCTGGTTTTGTCCATGTAGTCAAAGGACAAGTTAGGTACGCACCTATCCAATGTTTTCGGACATGGAAACAGTATCAGTGAAACCATTATCTACTTTTACGATAGGAATTAAAAGTATGGGTTTTTCGATATGAAATGGCGTGAGAAATTAAATATTTATAATAATAATAATAATAATAATCATTTTATTATCAGGCAGCTAAGGCCCATAGATAAAATACACAACATAATCTTATACCTATAATAAACTAATACATATTGAAAACCTTAAAGCTATGACTATACACGTAACGTGGTCGGCGTCGTGTTTCGCTGCGTGGTGTCGCGTAAGCGTCCTCGGAAACGTCGATATACGACACCTTTCGGCCAAAAGTCCTCTTTCAGGCAGATCTGTAGATGTTGGGTTGGAACTCGTACCACGAATGACTTAAAGTTGATGTTGTGGCGCGATTCCAACCTTTCGACCCTCAGAGTCCAGTTGGTCTTCACCTTCAAATACTGCACAACTTCCTCAGTTGTCGTGGAGTGATGCAGACGCGAAAGGTACAGCTGCGTCGTAGGCACAGCAGGGCGCAGCAACATGTTGGGTCCACTCGGTGCAGTGCCACACAGGTTACGAGAAAAGGGCTTCTTCTTCTTCCTTTCTACTTTTGTGAAACCCTCCTCATCAACTTGGCTGGCTCTTGGCAAAGAGCTACGGACCGCAGTCAGGGCAGGTTGAGTACCCTTTATTGGTTTTTCCCCTTTTTTGGTATGTCGCTTAGGCTGCGACGCATTTGATTTTCCGCTGGTGACAATAGCAGCGTAGGCACGATTAGGGGTCGACGTACCAACGCGTGACGTTTCCGCAGCCGGTGTTGTGGCGCGGGCGACGGCGGCGGCGGGCGGCGCTTGCTCAGCGATATCGGCAACTGGTGACGCATTTGTGTTCGCCGATTCAAAACTGCCGACGGATGCATTTTGCGCCCCTCGTCGTGTGTTCACCTTTGAGGCCTCAGGTGACCCAATTACCGAACCAATGTTGCGCAATGATGCTATTTCTGCACGTAGTTCAGTATTGGTTTTTTCTGATACCTCCATTCTGGACTGCATCTTGGTCATCTCTGCTTTCAAGGAAGTGATGTCCTTTAACAGCCGCGTAACGTCGACGTGATCGAACGTGACGGGGGGCAGTTTACCTAGCTCCTTCGCCACGAAATCTGGCACGTCGTCCGGGTCAGTCTTCTTCAACATATCGATGATATCTTGAATACTCTTCTCGGTTCCATCTCTGCGGCGAGACGGCATCTGGTCGAGTTTTCCAAGTGACTGGAACAGTAACCGTTTTCCGCTGCTGATCTCATCCTCCTTGTAATTAGACCGGCATATCTGCAGGATGCTCACTTCGTCCATGTAGTCAATAGCATGGACCAGGAATGCCAGCAATTCATTGACTATGAGTTGTTTGGAACTCATAGTGTTTACGGGCTGCGGCTATGGCCACGCAACACGCGAATAAAATTCGTGCCGTGCACAGTGGAAACACGTCTGTGTTCGAGCGCGCATCGCACTGCACTGCGCCCTATTAATTATATTACTATTTATCCTGGGCCTGTGAATCCTAGATATCTTGGCTACCATCTACCTGCAGTACCCAATCGTCCTATATCGCAATTTACCTCCCAAGCCCGTTGATTACCGCAGTTCCCAACAGCATAGTTCGTTACGGGCGATATGGCAATCGCAGGCCCTCGTGCTTTGTGGGGGCTGTTTATCAGATACATAGCGAACTTCATAAATATTGTAGGGCCCAGATACCTTAATTAAGTTAGTAAAGCTGCGGCCTCCTAGAAGAGACAGCTGTCATGAAAATTATGGCACCGGGGTTTGACTTTACGTTGTCAAAAAACTCTCTCTAGGGAAACACAACAACTTACTTTCATATATACGGTGACGTCATTTGACGGTACAGAGGCCAGCACATCAAGCTACCCGAAACTGTCATATTTTCTTAATCAGCTTTGAACCTTATGCTTTAGCGATAAAGTTGAAAATCTGATTAAAGAAATTTGACAGATTGTAGTAGCTTGATGTACAGGCGTCTGTATATTGCAGAAGCTATGTGGCGGTCACCACAGTAAACTAAAGCGTCAAAATCATTCGGATAGCAGCCGGGACATTTCGACCCGGTTGCATACAAAATTATGGCAGTAAATGGACTAATGAAGAAATGTCATACTGCCTGTGATTTAATGTGGAAACGAAGAACAGTTTGATGAATCAATCTAAGAAACAAAATGCATTGATCTAAAAAGTGAGATCTACTTTTTTGGTAATATTTTAGCAGTTAGGTGAATCTGACCGAGGCTGAAATTCCCTGCTATGTCTTTTAGCCTTTTAACCGCTTACGTCGGAATAATCCGACAAATATTTTCGTGTCCATTCCGCCAGGGTCGTATATATACGACCAAATAACACAGCTCGTTTTATCGGTATTTTTTTTTTTTTTTTTTTTCGGACGCTGCTGGTGCCACGACAACTCATATAAAGTCGGGCGGTTAAAAGGTTAAAATGTACTAATTTTCTTTTGAGCAGTAAGCTGCGCCTTGAAATACAGCTTACAGTAATGGATTTTGACCATTCAACTGGCCAATTAGAGCAGTCTATCAAACCCCGATCTTCAGTAACGGTGTTGCCAATATAAACTGCGGTATGGGCTAACAAAATCGAACATTTAATCTAATCCAGTTAAGTGGAAGCTAATGCTGTCGTGACAAGCGCTGTATTTATTTATTTCGCGATGTTAGAGTTATCTTCCCCTTAATGGGCGGCCAACTAAGAGCTTGATTATCGACGTATGGGGCGACCACCGACTATAACATAACATCTTTTTTCGAAAACATTTTTTTTTTCAAAAAGTTTTTAGAATTGTTCTTGATTGAAATCATAAGTCATTTATTCAAACAAGGCTGCGAATCAGCACTTTTTGAACGTCAAAGTTACATAAGACAGTCCCCCAAAACCCACGCCCTTCACGACTACCTAGTGCTTTAGCTATAGAGAAGAAATGGCACAACAAACTCCTCAGCAGCTGTCTGTACAGAGTTATGAATGGTGGTCTGTGTGAGTTAGAATGATCGAATGATTAAATTTAAATGCTGGCCTTTTCTTGCTAATAATGATAATCATAAATCTTTATTTATCTTAACATCAAATTACAGGCACTCGTTTATAAAATGCAAAAAGTGTCTGAGGTAGAAAGGTCCTGAGTACGGATCACCGGGCTCCCCTGGATTAACCAAATGGGTTTTAAAATTTATAATAAAACTGAGACAGATACAGAAGTGGGTTCGCGGTGAAGACAATAGCTACTTCAGTGAGTTTTCTCATGACCCCAAACATCGAAAACAGCATTCGCAGTTGGGGGCTTTGTTTAATTTGCGACAATAGGGAAAATTTTGTTCCGTATTTTAAAATTAGTTTTATTTAATTTTTAAGTGTAATTAAGTTGTAATAATATATCTAAATGTAAAATAACTGCATAAATACTCGGGACTATTGTTTTCGTGCAAGTTTATAAAGTTAAACACAGTATTTGGTTGCCCACCGTTACCGGTAACCTCTCACGAACAGCTGATGTTCGACCTGCGGATATAAACGGGGAGTATTGTTTACTTTTATTCTATAATTATCACACAATCGTCTTTTAGACACTGTAACATATTCGTTGATTCACTTGTTTGATTTGGCACCCTGCACTGGGTCTAAGTCACTTTGTTTACCTACCTACATAGATTATAACGAAACCTATTACTGTAAAATATCAAAATATTGAAATTCTATTACTGTTGCCTGTATTGTACATAACATCAATTAAAGTTGACTATCGTTAATTTCAATAATCATTGCAATTTTAATGTAAAACTAGATTTTTTCTTTATTTTTTTAGCTAGGCATCCTACCCTCATGAAAAAAATTAAATTATTAGTCAATAGAATCAATGTAACTGTGTACTTTATCTAATCATATCAGTTGCATTCCAACTAGATTCAGCCTACCTCATTTTACCTATAAATCAGCACTGACTTCTCCAAATTTTCCTTTCATTTCTAGCTTTCCTTTTTGTTTGGTCTTTTAACTAGTTCTCACCGTTTCTTTAATTCCACTTTCAGTACTTATTCCTGAAACCATGCCTGTGATGACCCGTAAGGCTGCTGCTCAGGAGTTGGAGCTTAAATTGAAAACAACCATTCAAGATCTTAAGGCTTCAAACAGTAAATGTGATCAGCTGTTACAGGAAATAGAGGACAGTGAGAAGGAATTCGAGAAGGTCGTTTTCAAAAATACAAGCTTAAAGCAGGAGCTAGTAGACCTTCATCAAAAATACCTGGTTGTTGTCGATGAACGGGACAAACTGCGATTGGTCACGGATGGTTTCAATAACTGCAGTAACTTATATGAGGAGGCTTTGTGTAAAATTAGGGACCTAGAAGAGGAATTAATTCATGCAAATGTACAAATTACTAAGTTACAGAAACTAAAAGAATGTACTCAGACTCGGGAAACTAATAACTTGTATACTGAATTATTTAATACTAATTGCAACCCTCATTCCTTAATTACAATAGATCTTACTGAAGATTCTATATTGAAATATAATAATAATACTTATAAAGTAAGTCAAAATAAAATTAAAAAGTATGCAAAACTAAATAAAATCATAAATAAATGCAATAAATTTAGGAAACAACAGAAACACAATTCCAATAATATTAAATTAAGGAAAGAACGTGTTTTTCTTATAAATAAATTAAAAAACTATGAAATTAAATTAGAAGACAGTAAAAACATTTATCATATTGACACTCAGCGATTACAGTCTGAGATAGAGGTACTTGAAGAGTCACTACATTTACATTATATTAAGTATGTGAGCTCTCAGAAACAAATAAAGGAACACATTCTGGCTGCAAACGAGTTGGTGGAAATGTGTAATGATGAGGCAGGTAGACGGGACCCGATGACTCTGAGCACACATCAATGTTCTTGTCAAAGGGATTCCAACCTTGTGGCTATCCAACCTGAGGCAACGGAGGACCCGTCCCAGTCTGGAGGAGCTCAGGACTGTATCCCCAATCAAGATACACCGCAGGTTGTTCAAGGTGCAGCTCAAGTACCTCAGACAGAGACTTGTGTTGTAACTTCTTCTAGTAATGTTTGTTATTGTTCTGTTATGTTTTCAGATAGTTTAGGGAGAGGGTTAGGTAAATTATTGAGTAACAACCTGAGTCAATCTGCTGTTAATTATTGTATGCCTAGAAAATCCTACAAGGAGATAATGTCATCAATAAGCTGCAATAAACATAATCCAAATGCCATAATTTCTGTATTTGTAGGTAATAGTGCAAATGTAAAAATAGATGACATCACTGACAGTGTCACTGAAATATTAAAGATAAATTGTCAGAAAATAATATTGTGTGCTTTCCCATACTTTGAGCACTTATCAAGTAGGCAAAATCATTATATACATATGCTAAATAACCATATGCATTTATTAGTTAATCACTATAGTGACAAACTTATATTTTTTGACACCAACACTTTTGTTGAGAAGTTAAAATCGACTAGGGATACAGCGTATCTGCCTATTAGTTTTAGACGTCAAATAGCATGGCTATTAGCTTTTATTATTAACTCAGACATAAGTAGTATGTCGAAGTCTGATGTAATTAGCACCACAAAAATTAGTAATAATACTAATATGAAGGTGATAAGCCACAATAATTTAAACTAGTCAGTAAGACAACAGAAGTTACCAATAACAATATTAATCTCACCTCCAACAAGGTATCTTCTAGCACTCAATTAGTTAATTGCAAAAAAGGGGCTAAGCAGAATTCCTTGAAAGTATTTCATCAAAATATTCAAGGTTTTTCTTCCAAATTATTAGAAATTGAATTGTTTTTAGAAAAAACAATGTTTGATATTATTTGTATTACTGAACACTGGTTGAAAGATTATGAAATGCTGATTAATTATGAGAACTATAGTGTAGGCAGTTGCTTTAACCGAAAATCCATGCTGCGTGGTGGTTCATTAATCTTAATTAAAAATTGTGTAAAATATAAGACTCGTAAAGACATAGTGGAACTATCGGTGGAACACAGCATCGAACTGTCCTGTGTTGAGCTAGATAAGCATTTAATAGTGTGCGTTTACAGACCTCCAAACTATCAAAACTATTCTATATTTGAGTCGGTAATGGAAGATGTCTTGGGAAAACTTGCAAATGGAAATAAATCAGTAATTATTTGTGGTGACTTTAATATTAATATTTTGGAAAATAATTCAAATACCAGTAGATTGTTAAGCCTCTTTAAATCATTCAATCTGTTAAATGTGTTTATGGAACCAACGCGAATAACTACGGCTACTGCTACATGTATTGATAATGTTTTTTGTTCCTGCGAATATTTAGATAAAGCCATTGTAAATTATCTACCTTCTGATCACAGTGGTCAAACCGTTTCTTTTGAGTCCAACACACCAATACAAAAAGTGCAGATTCAAACTAGACCAATAACACTGGGTAATTTGAATAAGTTTAATGCCACTTTAATAAGCAAGTTAAATGCTCAGGGCCCAAGTGTGACAAATGGTAATATTTTGTATGAAAAATTCTTTACATTAGTGCAAACAGAGTTTAATAATTCCTTTAAGAAGAAATCTAAAACTATTTGCCCTAAGTTTTTATTCAGTGACTGGGCAACTAAAGGAATCAGGAAAAGTAGGGAAAGATTATTTGAACTGTATGGCCTTAAGCCGTATTTTAACACGGATACTTTTAATAAGTATGTTGCTACTTATTCTAAAACTTTTAAAACTGTCTGCAAAGCAGCTAAAGTTTCTTTCATTAGTAACAAGGTTAAATCAGCAGACAATAAAATAAAGACAGTTTGGAAAATTATTAACAATGAAACGAACAGGAACAAAAAACATAATACTGATTACACACTGGACACTTCCCGCGGTCTCATTAGCAATAACATCGATGTTGCTCAGGAATTTGCAACTTTCTTTACCAATATCCCAATTAAAACTACAGAAACTTTAAATTCCTCGCCCGAACTAGCTATTGAATTATTAAGAGCGAATGTCTCAGCCTGTCCTGTGGAATTTAAATTTAAACATATAAACCCAATAATCATTATAAAGGCATTTAAGCAACTTAAGATCAAAATTACCGAGGATCTGTGGGGCATGTCTACTAAAGTTTGTCAATCCATTATTGAGGCAGTTGCACCATATTTAGCTTTAATATTTAATTTGTGTGTAGATCAAGGGGTTTTCCCGGATTTAATGAAGTTCAGTAAAGTTATTCCACTTTTCAAATCTGGGGACAGCAAAGACACTAACAATTATAGACCCGTATCGGTATTGCCAGTTTTCAGCAAGGTGTTTGAAAAAGTAATGTTAAATCAAATGCTCAATCATTTTAATCGTAATAACATCCTACACGATCAACAGTATGGTTTCACCAAAGGACGTTGTACAACCGACGCCGGTGTCACCTTATTAAAACACATCTTTAACGCATGGGAAGAGGCACAAGATGCAATAGGCATTTTTTGCGACTTATCCAAGGCATTTGATTGCGTGAATTACGATACACTGCTCTTGAAACTTGAATATTACGGATTAGGTAAACTTGCTCTTAGTTTAATAAAATCATATTTAAATGGTAGATTTCAGCAAGTTCAAATTAACGGTGTGAATTCATCGGGTTTAAAAGTCAAAATGGGTGTACCGCAGGGCTCAATATTGGGGCCATTCCTATTTTTAGTATACATAAATGATTTACCTCATTTACTGTTAAACCGATCACATATGGTGTTATTTGCTGATGACACATCTCTGATTTTTAAAGTAAGCAGACGTGCACAGGAGCTTGACGACGTAAATAATGCTATGCTTTTGATCCATAATTGGTTTACTGTAAATAATTTGGTATTAAATGAGAAAAAAACTAAATGCATTAGATTCGCTTTACCGAATGTTAGAAGTAGTGAATGTCACGTTGTATTGAATAAGGAGATACTTGAATTCGTCGAAAATACGGTTTTCCTGGGGATCACGCTTGACTCAAAGCTGCAGTGGGGTCCGCACTTAACATCACTTGCAGGGCGGCTAAGTTCAGCCGCTTACGCTGTTTGGAAAATCCGCCAATTAACAGACGTGGATACCGCGAGACTGGTCTATTTTAGTTACTTTCATAGCATCATGTCTTACGGTATTTTGTTGTGGGGACGGGCTGCAGATATTGATACTATCTTCATTCTGCAAAAGAGGGCTGTCAGAGCCATCTACAAGCTCAGCAGACGCGAATCTCTAAGGGAATTGTTCAAAAAAATTAACATCATGACGGTTCCTTGTCAATATATATATGAAAACATTATGTACGTTCGAAAAAATCTACATCTTTTTAATAAGATAAGTGACAGGCATAATTTTAACACTAGAAATAGGAACAAATTAGATCAACCGCGTTTCAGATTGTCTAAAGTAAAAACTTCTTTTATGGGTTACTGTGTAAAATGTTATAATAAAATACCACTCGATATTCTTCAACTAAATGAGAAGAAATTTAAAACATGCATTAAACGCACACTATGTAGACAAGCATATTATAAGTTGGATGATTATATTGTAGATAAAAATGCTTGGCTAAATGCTGGTCCTGCTCCACAGGCACCTGGGCTCACTAGTTAAAATTTTCAATATTTGGAAGAGGTGCTTCCCTTTTTCTCTTTTTTTTTTGTGTTTCTGACATTACGATCTCAATGTTAATTTTTATTTTTTATTCAATCAAGTTAATTTGTTTAATACATGAATACTAAACACCTTTTGCTGTTTGGTAGTAAACAATTTTAATAATCTTTTAAATAAATTGCAATCTATAGTTATGTATAATTTAGATGCATTTTTTTTCAATTTTGTAAATGTAAGAACCATGGATCCGTTTATTATAATTTTTTGATGTTGACTTGAAAGAGCATGGCAGTTGAGAATGTGTCATGCTCACTTAAATGTCTCACTGATGGTGGCGCGTGTGTTGGATCGTTCGGTTCCCTACAAAATGGTCGAGCTGGACGGTGCTGATCCACGCGTCATGTTCGTGAACGGGCGCCGTCGGTTGAGACTGGTCATCTCTTAACTGCCAAGGCTTATTTTTAATCTTATATTTTGAATTGTTTCTTCACTTGTGTTTTTTTTTTTTTACATTGTTCTCACATATAGAAGCATCAAGAATAATGTACACAGGATTTTGTAATATCTTGATTTAAAAGAGTGTCCATGGAGTTTCTTGCCCGTTCTTCTCCATAGAGATCTACGTTTTGGAATGGGCAACTAGCTTCAACTTTCTGACTAACTGACTGACTATTTAATTTTGACAATTCAAAAGTGCCTGTACATGGTTTAATTGAAATAAATGATTTGATTTGATTTGATTTGATTTGAAAGGCGTTGAATTGGCGATAAATTAAACCATTGTAGTTGAAACACGCCAAGTTGGTGTATAGTTTAGTTAGAGGGGTAAGGTTTTAGTTAGGTGTAGTGGTTAAAGAACTTTTCTTGTTATTTTTTTTCAGGATGCTACACATGCTATACTTCGTAGAAAGACAACCTTTTAGACATGAAAGAAACTATCCTTTTTACCCGACTGCACGACGGCAAAGACAAGGTTATGTTTTTCAGTTATACCCTCGAAGCATTCTAACGGCTGAAGTTTTGTTTTTATAAAATCAAAATGGCGGTTTTTTATGTTAATATTATGTCTTGAAAAAAATTAAATTACTACCATGACCATATGGAAGATATCAAAATAAAGGGCTTGAGGATACGATTCCAAAAACATAACACAAAAAATCTCTTAATTATTTAAAAAAAAAGGATGAGTGTTTCCCATCAATATCTGTTCCATCCTCACTCTACGTAGTGGCACCATCCGGGCGGATAAATTTAAAGTAGCACCCAGATATCTCTATCTTATTACCTCCGGTTAAATTTAACTGTCGATTGCAGTAACGTGCGCTTCGCAGATACCAGCCACCGTAGGTCACCGGGATTAGTGGGGCTCAGATGAGGCAGAAGATATTAACTTATGGTTTCTAAGCGGAATTAATTATGTCTATGGTTCTATGAGCGTAGAGTACTACAGGGATCTTTTGGCGCCTGAATGACATTGACAGGTGCGCTATTGGTAAATATTTGCGCAATTGTTTTTTTAAATGTCACTTGAATTGTATTAAAAAAAAAGATGGCGGCGTTAGTTCCTATTTTGGCCACGCTCCTAATAATGCTTTTAGCGCTTATATGGTGCGGTGTAACTTGGGACAATAAATAGCGGATTAAAAAACATAATTTGTCAGATGTTTTCTTTATTGAACAAACTCTTGCGTTTGATGGTGTATTCATAGTGGCATTGAATAAATTGTGGTGGTTTTATTTTAATTTTTGCATTGATTTTCTTTGATTCCTTGTCATTTTCTTTAGGTAAGTAGGTTTATAAAAACGTCGTATAAATAGGTATGTGGACATGTTTTCCTATTTAAACAAAAATAATGAAGAATGATCCATTTTAGAACGTGTGCGTGTCATCAAAATGTTTCTTCCTTAAAGGGCTTGTAAAACTAAGTTAATAAGAACTACCGAACTAACAGCCCAATCAAACTGTACATTTGTACGTCCTAGACAAACATTTGATGTAGTTTGCGGGAAACAGTTCCAAGTAATTATAGGTATGTTGTAATGATTAGGCCGGTACACACATACCCTTGAGCGTGGTTGTGCGTGATTACTGCTTGCTACCTCCTTGGCTATCTTTATCTTATTGTGTAGTCCAAGCTTTAGACGAGGAGCGAGTGGACATGATCAACTTGATTGACAAAGGAAGTTCCTGGTTTTCAGGAAAATAAAAAAAAAAACTATTAGATAATTGAATATGTATTTTTCAATCTGCATGAGTTTTTTGGGAAAAAATAATATTGGTATGTAATTTATTTGTAATCTGTTTGTAATTTATTTGCCTTTAATATGCATATTCGACGGGTTGAGTTAAAATGTTACGTTTAAAATAAACATATCTTTATCTTCTGGCTACGGCCAAAAACACCAACATTACTCTGCCAGAGGCAACAGTATCATTCTATCTACTCTATAGCAATAAAGCGAAATACCTATCACTATTCATTTATCACATGTTTTACCACAGTTTTAAAAATAAAGATACTTAGATGTTTTTTTTAGTTGGGAAAAGGCTAGGCAGATTGATATCGGATATTTTGTTGTCAATTTTTATTTCAATCCTCTTTAATATTTACATAGTTTACAAGCTAACAGTCTTCAAATAATATTTATTTGTGATTTTTTGGCCAAAAAATCAAGCATTACACACAACAGCCCTACAACGTAACAATACTGTTAGCCTTTGGGTCACTTTTCTTGTTGACAGCGACGCGGACGAATTTTTGATGCCATGTGCTTCTTTCCTCTCTTTTTTATATAAGTACGTGCAAAGATTGTATCAATTACAATTACTGATCGGCAAACTTTCCCATATTACAAAACACCTGCTGTTTTTTTTTCATTTTAATGGCGATCTTTTAATTAAAGTCATCGTTAAAATACATTTGTTTACTCCCTAAATGTAGCGAACCCCTTATTTATCATTACAAATCGTTTTACCATGTACCAAATTACTAATTAGCACGTACATACGAAACTAATTAAAACCTGTATCGCTTATAAGTTGTGCCGCCTCATAATGAGAGCCTGAAGCGGTGGTCAGTCAGTTCGAATCTCGGGCGATGCAGTCTCACTACAAATAATATTTAAACCAATGGACGCTAGATGTTAAGTGGAGATAATTGTGTAATTATAGTAACATAAATTAATCTTTGAGTTCCTTGTTGGAAAATGAAAGTGGTTCTCTTGCCTTGTAGGTCGTTGTTGGTGGAGAATTTAATCTTCAGAGGACGGTAGAGAGTGACAAAAATGATGGTACTGTAGAGCCTTTAAAATACCACAGGTTTCCCTTTGTCTTGGGTACCCGTTGTCTCATATTATACCATTAGCTTATAAACTATTCATTAAATGTTGCATGGTAAAACAATGCACTTTAAAGACTCTACAGTACCATAACTTTTGTCACTCGGGTAAGTAATATATGATATAATTACAAAACTCTAATAATTACAAGATATAATAAATGAACTTATAATTTTTGTTTGATATAATGATCAGTTTATATAATAAACGATTGATATAATTTTAAAGTAACTAATTTCTATAAATGATTTTATTTCTGTAAGTAGGTTTGCACAAACACTTTTACACGTCAATCATATTTTAAAAACTAGATGAGGTCGGCGTTTCCTATCTGACTACTCTGAGAAGAAAGGCCGAAACAAACTCAGAGGTCACAGTCTCTTTTAAAGTCCAGACATAATCTTGGTCAGGTTATATGAAGACCATGTAGATCGAAGTCCGAGATGGTCTTTTGAAGAAAGAACCACACAGATTGAGTGGACCTGTCCAGTCAGTGCACGCATTTGTCAGAATTCGTGCAGCTCAACTCAAAACTTAAGGAGCTCAACGATTCGACGAACAATACCAAAGAAAGGACATTTGGGTAGGCCACATAAATTACTCAAACTGCCAGACCATGACAAAAACTAAACAGAACAAAGAAAAAAAATCAAAATAAAAAAATAAGTAAAAAATAAAATGACCCACATTGTCTTCACACTCACAATAATTAAAAGAATATAAATACTTTACAAAGTAAGCAAATGTCATTGTTTATATAAAATTCATTAATGTCAATGTGTATATAAAAAAAAAAATGTTCAAAATACAAAATTGGAAGCAGATCAATCCCAAGCTTTTTTGTCCTCAATGTAATCTTTAACAGTATAAAAGGCTTTCTGGCACAACTTACGTTTAATGAATGACTTGAATTTATTAAGGCTTAGATCTTGAATTTGGCTTGGTAGTTTATTGTAAAAGCGTATACATTGGCATCTGAATGAGCCACCTATTTTTTTGAGCCTTGTTGTAGGTACAACTCTCTGAGAGAGTGTCTCGGACTTAATTTATAAATAGAATAAAGCATAAGCATAACAGCCCCGCTAGGCGGGGCTCCTATTTCTGGGTGTTTATAAAAAAATAACCATGAAGTCTAGTCTAGTGTCTTCTAAGATAACCTGTCCGAGTCGGTTTGCTCATCGGGGTGTTAACCATAATAACGGTATCAATATATATTTTAAACGATAGATTTTCGATTAAATAAACGTTACCTATATTCAATAACATTATACGAAATAAGTTTTAAAGTACTTATATAAATGTTATATGTAAATAAATTATATCAACAGTTGGTTTATCTCACGTTTATTATATTTTGTGAACGTTATTGAAATTAAAATATACTAAATAACTTTATATTATGATATGAGACGCACCCTGAAACAAATGCTGATTTCGTATTAAGAATATTAGGAAACAATAATTATGGGTCCGCTTAGCGAGCCTGACAATTTGGATATCATAATAATAAAATGTTGGCTCGCGAGGTTGTCGACATGTGGGATGTTGACTCAGCAATCATTGTGCCAATAGTCGTTACAGCCAATGGATTGATAGCCAAGAGCCTCGACCAACACCTGAGGAGGCTCTCGTTGGCCAGCTGGATCAAGGGCTTGATTCAGAAAGCAGTACTTCTGGACACGGCTCGCATTGTCAGGAGGTTCCTCTCTCTGGAGCCCTGACCACCGGTAGCTTGGACCCTGTTCCCGATACCGGTGGGCTACTATTTTTTATATTTTTAAATGTTTTTATATATTTTTTTTATATTCTAATATTTAAAAATATAATTTATATGTATTTAGACGAATAAAGGAAATAAATGTCTGTTAATTTAGTATGTCCAAAATATCAGACAAATATCCAATAAATCAGAAATTCCTGTAAAGCTGTGACATTTTCTCATATCATTGCAAACATTTATTTTGTTAAGAAGACTTAAAAATGTTTTGGTAAAATCATTGAAAAAAAAAATGCATTTGAACAACATCTTCTATGAAGCGGGAAACATTTTTGATTTTCGAACAACTCTACAACATCCTGCTACACGAACAGACACACCATAAACCAGACGCGTTCGGATACGCGCATCGTATAAAAGCTACTTTATAATGTCAGCGCCTAACATATGTAGCGGGCGACGTTATCGCGTCTAGATCGGCGTGTTATCGACAATCGAATCTCTTCTTAGTTCGAGTTATCGATATCGATACCTCAGGCGAATCGATCTGATAGAATATATTTTAGAACTGTCTGTTTATAACTGTAAAGTACCAAGTTAGTCCTCGAAAGGCATGCGTGTATTCCATCAGATTAGAAATCCCTGAAAAAAACAACCTGAATAATCTATGTTCTCGTTGGGAAATTGATCCGCGAAATCTAGAAAACGTCGGAAAATATGGAATCAATCATTCGAAAACGACATTAGCCCAACATTATTTTTTTGAGAAACACAAAAACAAATGGTTTCTCGGCCCACAAAAATGTAAATGAATTTCGATTAAATAACACACAAAATGCAGACATTTTCTTAAATAATATTGCTTGCTGTGAGCGACGGATTTTTAACGAGTTTGTTTAAGTCATTTTGAAAGCTGCCTTCATTGTTCGTTTTCCTAAAACTCTGAATTACTTTTCGAACCCAAAACGGAGCTTAATAATATCTATCACAATCTTCTTCATTGAACTCATTATAAACCAATTCCGGAACATAATAACCGTATTAAAACTAAACACAAGTACAAGTTAACATGCGCTGTTCGGAGTTTAATTAATTCGAGGCAGCGCACACGTGTAGCTATGTTACGTTATCGTATCGCATCTACATCGTATCTACATCGCGTGTTATCGTAGCGTATCGCCGCGATAGGTGGGACATCATGCGGCTTACAGGAAGGGTTGGGGAATCCGATATAGGTTTTGGATTTTTGTAAATGAAGTCAAAAACACATAAAAGGCACTTTTGAAAGAATTTACAATAGGTTTTTAATATACCTATTTAGTTGGACACAATGATTTTAGCACATTTAAATTATTATTATGTAAGTACAAATGTTGAGGTATTATACACAACGTTCCCAAAAAAAATTAAATCTTTAATTAAAACAGTTACAAGATCGCCATCATCTGAAACTTTTGTCAGACTATGGTAAGGCCAAGCTACGAGTAATAAACAATAAACGATTTTCAGCCAGTTAGATTCAGCACAGATAATATAATACTCTACGTAGATTTAGTAAGGATTTTCTGAAGCTTGAAAACTTTATCATGATAATGCGGACATTATCCTGTAATATGTTCAATCATTAATACAATTAAAGTAATTAATCATTTTCAATTTTTAAATATCAGTGTTGATACAATTCTTAAAAAACAGGTAAGTAAGTAGGTACTCTCGAAAAGTGGCCTTACCCAAAATGCTAATAAAAAAAATAGACGTACTTAGGTAAAAATAAATTACGTATGGGGTAATTTAATTGAATTTGTCTCTAGAAACTAAATTAACCTAACACAGTAAACGTAAGATTATTTAGCCGGAACATTACTTCCAGTAACCATAGATGGCGAAGATACTTATCTAAATTAAAACCATAGATTAAACAAACGCTATCTTGATTGTGAGATGTAAGCAAAACCCCGCCAGTGATTACCTCATTATGTGAAAAGGTATCAAGGTATAGCTAGCTGATATTTTTTCCATACTCTGGAGAGTATTACTCCACTGTTTGATATTGTGCACCCAAAGTTAAACATGATATCGTTTTGTCTTATTATTAATTTTATCTGTACTACGTCTAGTACTATTATATATTCTGTGTCTGTACGGAAACAAAATAGTAAAATAAAAAGCCATTGAAAAGTTATGAGCCAACAAAGATTAATTTTTCTTGCTATTTTTAACGTAACTTTGGGTGTAAATAAGTAATAAAAGAACTGTTAAATCATCAAAACAAAGTCGGTATCGACAAAGCTCAGTTATCAAAGAGTTCAATAAACTTTATTTGTAATTAATTATTCAAATTATTTATTTCAAATAGGCACATAAAAGGCACTTGTGAACGTCAAAATTAACAAAAAATAGAATTGATTCTAGTCGCCCCTTCCAAAAGGTAGTTTCGTATAGAGAAGAATGGGCAAAAAAGTATATCGTTAGGTACTCTTTTAAAATGTTTTAAAACATTTTGTATACATTAATTTATATGTCTATCGGCTATAGTAAAATCAATGCTATAAGCTATGGTTGCAAAATCAACACAGATAGTCAGAGTAGGCTTGAGTGTTTATGAACAAAACAATTTCCTTAATAAATTCGTTAATTTCGGACAGATTTAACACCCAAGCCTGATCACCTTTCCCTTCCAAATACAATATACCAAATACGGTGATAACCATTAGGTAGTAGTTTGAACAGTTAGCGGATGTAGCGCTTAAGTATAAATTGTAACAGCGATGGAAGCGCTGAGCACACGCGATTCTCTAATATCGAGATATTCTAATATCGATAAATAATAAGTCAAGATGGTAGCAGGTACTAGCAGGGTAGCAGTATGTGGTGCGATTATTTTTACTGCTGTTAGTGGTATACGGACGGTACAGTTGTCGAGCAGTAAGTGTTACATTCAGAACATGTTTCCAATTTGATTGGTATCCTCGCAGGATCATATTCTACGATACATGAGCAAGACCCAATTGTTTGTCATTTTTGGGCAAATTTCAACATAAAAGAGGTAACTGAGGGGTGATTAGAGGTCCTCTTACAGTGACCATCAGCCGAATTTATTACTAATGAAAACCGGCACCCCCCTTTGCGTAACAATATTTTTCACCATCCGAAGGATTTAGAAATAAACACCTATTCCGTTGCTTCATATGTTTGAAAAATTCGTCTCCTCGACAACGTAAATAGCACAATTAATGTTGTCGAATTGTCAAAATGAAAGGCATTGCAATTGTTAGACGTGTTACGCAATGGGGTCACACTACCAATTGCAATGCCTCAAATTGAAGTTATAATAATCTATTAAGATTGAAAATCGGTCAGGTGGCAGTATCACGCTGGAGGAACAGAATGTCAAAAAATTTGCTGTCTTGTCTTGTGGCCCATAGCCTTAAAATAAACATCATGTAAATAAAAAAGAAACAATTAAAATAAAATAGGTACAATCGCAGCGACAATTAAACAATGCAATCATACAACGCCTCCATTTTTAGCAACATTCAATTTGCCATCCCTTCCGAATGTACGTGTGTAACAATTAACAGGCTCGTTCTAATTTTAATATTTTATCTGTTGCGTTTCGCGCCATAAACAAATAGTAGCCAATTGCCGCTGCACATGCAAATCTATTGTTTTTAATAGGACACTGTTATTAGCTTCTAGACAATTTTCAATCTTAGGCCTTATAAATAAAGAAATTGTAAGTTAAGTCAGGGATCGCAAAACGGGTTCTATATTTTTGAATCAATGCGATGTAGGCAACTTGTTGTTTGTAACTTGCTTGAAACGGATTTAAAAAAAAAAAAGAATTAATAAAAATTTAGGTAGGTATCATTTCTATCATTATATTACAATTACTTATTTAAATAACAAA
Organism: Hydraecia micacea; assembly: GCA_914767645.1. Taxonomy (NCBI): domain Eukaryota; kingdom Metazoa; phylum Arthropoda; class Insecta; order Lepidoptera; family Noctuidae; genus Hydraecia; species Hydraecia micacea. Next base: position 16,434,083 of record OU611780.1, read on the forward strand.
TGATGGACACCTGATAAACATGTTACAATTAGTATTTTTGTTTAAGCACAGTGGTTTTGTTTATTATTGTGACACTGTAGCACTTTAAACTATTTATATTGCTGTGCCCTAGCAGGGTTCATGTACGAAACCTATATAATACTTGTAACAACTTGTAAACTAGGTACATGAATGCAATAAATGATGATGAATTTTTGTAGTAATCGATTTTATCGATTAAAATTTGGGAAACTTTAAATCTTATGGACGAGGTGAAATACGAAGATTACTTTCACATGCCACGAAAAAATTATAATGGTCATCATCTTCCTGCCCTTATCCCATGTCACTTGGGGTCGGCGCAACACGTTTTCTTGTTCCATTCTCCCCTGTCAACCGTCACGCTATCATTTACTCCCTTTTCTTTCATATCATTCCTCACACAATCCATCCATCTTTTCTTCGGCCTTCCTCTCCCTCATCATGTAACTAATTTTAGTATGCTTACTATTTTTTACGTAGATTACCGTTGCATGTGTTGATTACTCTAATTTGACGGTTGTCAAATGTCAATCTGAAAAAAAAGAAAACAATATTACATACTAAAAAAAATACAGAGTAAAAACAAATCTTTATAAAAAATATATAGTGCTGGCCAGGTAAAAGGATGCCTTACAAAGTTCCAAACAACGTTATCCGTTGTTACAGCCAACATTATATCGTGTACCAGACGTAGATGCCAGTAGGTACATATAGGTACAGTCAGGCATCAATTTTGCATAAGCATATTAAAGTTCAAATTGCTGTGATAATACCGGCCGCCTCGCGCCGCAGGCCACATCTGTGTGTGTAAGTCGAACACGCATTGGCTAGCGTCACAGTATAAGCTAGCGTCGAACGAAACAAAACATATCGTCGCTTTTACGCACACGGTACTACGTAATTACACATAACCTTGGTGGGTTCATACTACTGCTCAAATTCACTTTATCATAGCAAGTATAGATAGCTGGTAACGTAACCTAATGGTTTAGCAAACGTGAAAGTCTGGGTTCCAATCTCGAGATGTGAGACTATTATTTTTCTTTTCAACAATTATCTTTTTCGTTTTTTTTTTTTGTTATTCAATAGAGATAATAAAGGAGAATAATAATGTAATAATTTTTATGTTTTTATTATTATATTGTTATGGTTATGTTATATGGGGTTCACAAATAAAAATGTTTTATACTTAAGTGATTTCAAAATGTTTATTCGTTATAAACAGTCATATTTATTAGGACTTATTGCGGTTATAGCTTAAGTATTCATTTTCATTATGAAAAGAAGATTGAAACTAAACCTCAAAATAATCCTTATTACGGATATGACACAATTTTATTTTAATATTACTAAAATCAATTTATAACTTAATACTTTGTATAAATGTTCTTGTTTATTATTTCCAATCAAATATTATGTTTTTGAGCTGGTTTTCGTTTGCACGGCGAACGCTTCGTAAACACTTGTTGAATAATTCGGCAAAATATCTCGGAAACCACTTGTTTCATATTCACTGACCAGCTGGGCCTTCCACTTCGCTTTCGACTGGCAAGGCTACCCTCTTCCTTATATCTTTTGACCCTCCGACTCACAGTAGGTAATTTCTCTAAAACAAAAAAGGAATACTGTTAGGCTACTAGCAAAATTATAAAATATTATTACTATTTTGAAACAAAATTATTTTGAAAATAGATGTTACAAAATGATTATAATGATTATATATTATAATTATGCTTAATATTATATTCATCATTCCAAAAGTAAATAAATAAACTTTAGGAAATATTTTTTTTTTTTTCTATTTAGGGCTTATGGTAAATATAAAACGTTTAAAAAAATAACTACAAGGATCATTATTTATACTTTAATTAGATAAATGTTCGATAAAATAATGAAATCATAATACTCACAGTCAGTCCGGTTTCATCAAATACTTATTTGTGATATAATAACAAGTCCATATTTACGCAGCGCGATAATATCAGCTTTCATCTCGATATTTAATTTGCTTGCATTTCAAAATGAACTACAACACCGCTAATAGATTAAACACACTTCACATATCAAATTATCCACCAACCAAGAATCAACAACGTTCTATTTAGTCGGGGACTAGCGGTGAATGAGTTAAGCATCTGTCTACCTTATGTTTTATTTATTTAGATTTCTGCGGGTATAATCATAAAGTTTTACGAACTATGTGAACAAGACGAACATGACACGGAACTATATTAGAGTAATATGCGAGTGTGTGTGTCTAATTACTCATTAAAAGAAGGTCGTAAGTCAAACTAAACGTCAAGCTATTGCATTGTGACTTTGCCTATGGACTTTTGGAGCCTACTGTACATACCCTAGTCCTCTACTACGACAATGCAGGAGTAGCATGTTTGAACTAAGAGCTTTTTGTACTTTCAAGATTTCAGTAAAAGTTTAGGAACAATATGGTAATTTTTATCAGAAAAATGTTCTCAAGGAAGTGAAATCTTTGTAATTTCTTATTGAGAAACTAGCTGTGCCCGCGACTTCGTTCGCGTGCATGACGGAAAACGTTTAAATTTTTTTGCGCAACAAAAGTAGCCTAAGTTACTCCTTATTATATCAGCTATCTGCCAGTGAAAGTCCCGTCAAAATCGGTCCAGCCATTTCAGAGATTAGTCGGAACAAACAGACAGACAAAAATTGTAAAAACTGTTGATTTGATTTATATAGGTACCGTGTATACATCCATAGGTATGCATTTAGTAAAAAGCGGTTATTTTAACATTACAAATAGACACTCCAATTTTATTTATTTGTATAGATTTTCTTTAACTATAAATCACTTACCAAAGGTATTAAGTACATAAAATTAACATTGTAGTCGTAATAGGCCAGGCTACCGTACCCAAGTTAATGAGAATATGGGAGCGATGTGCGGGGCGTGATCTTATGGCGTCTATTGGTTTAGTTTATGTGAATCCAGTGATGGTATCGGTACTAAGATGTTTCAAACTGAAATTGCTTACATACTATAATAATATAATCACTTTTAGCGCCGCGTGTAGCTAGAAAAAGAAAGAACGAAAGAAAGGAAAAGTATTTATTGCGACTCGTAGGTACAGGAAGAGCACAAACTAAACTAAACACAGTCAAAAATAAAAAAACAAATTATATAAAAAAAAAGTAACAATAAGAAAAATGAAACAGAAAGTGAAGTTGAAAGTAAGCTAGGAGTTCATAACTTATATACCTCGTGTACGAATTTACGATATCACATGTAGGAATAGGTACGATCTTAGATTAAGATTTCTCGAGACCGTTTTCGAGAAATACTTATTGACTTGAATCTTGAAACCCTGTACTTGATGGCCCTGATTCATGTTATTATTTATTTATAGACATTTACACAAGATCTATTAAAACGTCAAAATGACAATTCTGATAAAAGTTGTAAAGAGCAAAAAAAAAACGTCAATAAAAATCAAGAAAACCTGTCAACCCTAAGTAAAATTAAAATCAAATTAATAGTTCTTATAGCTGATAACGTTAAATTACTACAGCCAACGTTTACCGGGAACACGTAATATGGGCTCAGGCGCAACATTATGCAAATAATTCTAGAATTACCCTGTCTTACTAACGGTCATCGGTCGCTCAAGTACCGGTAAGAGTTACGTATGCGTACACGCATCTCTTAAGTGCCTGTATGATGGAGATTCTTGGCTTAGAACAGTATTTAAGGCACATTTCTAAGGCCTGTATTAATTAACTTATGAATAAGAATTTCCATCTGACAGTACTTTTTTTCCGGTTTCAGATCATCGTATTTATTTTTCCGAGACATTCTGTAAGTGTACCCCATCTAAGGTACAGACTCCAGCACATCAAGCTACCCGAAACTGTCAAATTTTCCCAATCAACCTTGAACCTTACGCTTTAGCGATAAAGTTGAAAATCTAACAAAGAATTTTGACAGATTGTAGTAGCTTGATGTGCTGGCGTCTGTACTTTATGAATTACTCCGTTAGTTACAAAATTAACAAATATCGAAGCCTTTTGATAAAGCTCATCGATTGTCACACCAGAAGGCCAATATCGAAAAACATTCAAAATCTAGTCGCAACCTCATCTCAGCGACAATCAATGTCAAAAACTTGTAAAAAATGTAGGAAAATTAGAGGTACTGTACGGTGAACGTTCTTAAAATTAAGAGAATTGTCCCCCTGATTTCATCGTTGTCATCAGCCAATCTATTCTGTGAGTGAGCTTGAAGGGTGAGATGACAGCTCAGTTCACCTATGCAATGTTATCACGGTGAGATTTTTACAGAATAAATCGGCAGAAGAGAACGTAGGGCTGTAATAGAATACTCAATGTTCCAAGAATTTGTAAAGGTACAGTACCTACATAGTCGTAGCAAGAATAAGTTTGTGTGTAAAGGCTGATTTTTCCAACGCCAGATAATTTTATCCGAGGAATAATTTTGAATTTTTGACAGTTCTGCAATACAAACTCTGTCAGACGTCAATTCTATTCGACGAATAATGACATATCATTTGAAAAATCAGCTCTAAGGCAAACAAATAAGCTTATCATTAAAAAAACGAGCATAAAGCCAGTAGAGGTTTACATAATTTTCCGCGCACTTTAAAAGCTTTCCATCTTTCCACGGAAGGTAACTCCCCTACTATTCAGGTCATAATAAACATTGCAATAATCCAATCTTTACCGCTAACTATTAATAATAAAACGATTATGTGCAAGCCAGGGATTTCCTCAGAGCCCAAAGGTCGGCTTTGCTGTGTCATTATAGTTGCACTAGCGTAATGAAAACCGCTCGGGGCCACTCTTTGTTATGTCAGTACGTCTTGTTAGAATATTTCATTTCCTAGCTTTTATTTTCATAAAAATAACCGAGTTTACATGCATTAAAATTAAAAAAGAACTGGCCATTTTTGAGTTTCGTTTTTTAAAGATGGGATTGGTGTTTTGAAAATGGTTTTAGTCGATTTTGTTATTGATGTTTTATTGCTGGGCTTTAAAGAATGGAAATAAAAATACCAGGTAGCTTTATATAGTTCTTCTCTTCTATTTAAACTGTTGTGGTCTTTTTTTTGCTAGATGAATTCATGCTAAGTATCTAAAGAATATTTTAAAACCTTGATTTGACTTCTAAAGCGGCCATAATTTAAATAAAACATTGAATTACTTTAGAAACGTTCCATTTAAAATTATACTTTGTCCTAGATAAATTACAGTTCAAAATGGTGCTGTAGAAAACAACAGTTTTCCGTATTCAGCAGTAATGCAGGAGTCATGTTAAGTTTTTTCTAGGATCGAGTAAACTGGCTTATATGGCAATTACTATCTGGTAGAAGCTGGATGAAGCTGTTTGTCAAGTGCGATGAAAAAACCTGTAAATAATGCTCTAAAGTTGTTGTGCCTTTGCTTAAAAAAAAGTAAAGTGGTTCATAGACATTGTAGGGATTCCGAGAATGCTAAACTTGCGAGCTAATCAATTACCAAGTACCTAATTGATTTTATTATCGAACGATTATCCCACCGATTTATTTATCGATTAGTACCGTCGCGTCGCTCCTGCTGTTTCTTACAAACATTTTTCAAATTGTAGTTTTAATTTCGAAAGCAGCATTTTTTAAACGTCTTTCACAATGGGAAAGGAAATATTGTATTCTGTCTATTTTATGACGGCATAGAGAATCGACATATTGTATTTTTGATATCCAGATCCGTATGGTAATAGGGCAACGTATAAATCCATGTTATGGGAGTTTAATTCAGCAAGTGTTGAAACTATGTCGGATCGATGAATTTCAAATTTGTTCAATTTACTGCTTTGATGCAAATGTCCGCTTCTGGGGCTTGACACCGTAATTTATTCATTGGAAAATCCTATGTCGGCTGATATTCCCAATATGGATTACTACTTCTGTATACATAGGTGTTATCTACTGAAAAGCCATCGGAGGCGGAGGTTCGAAGATTTATCGGTTCACTTAGGATTTGTCTACAACTCGCTTCAAAATAAAAATTTATAAAGTAATAAGTAGTCATTCTGTTATGTTCTATAACCTAAGTTCGACATACATATAACATACACACATAATCAGCCTATAATGTTCCCACTGCTGGGACACAGGCCTTCTCTCGGTGAGAGGGAGTGGGCTGTAATATACCACACGAGTCCAGTGTGGTGGTTAGATGTCACATGTCTTCGATTTTTTTAAGTTTAACATAACCATCACATAGTTTATGCTGCTAGTTGATTTGAACATATCGTGGGCTTGAATAAAAAAATACTCTAATTTGAAAATGACAATAATTTTCTGTTATTTTTCCTTTAAAACCGTTTCAAAAATAATCACTAAGACATTGGAAAATGGCAGACAAACCTGCCATTATCAATAACACAATTTCCAAGAGTTTCGCTTTTGCCCACACGCATCTCTCGCCCAAGTGAGTAATTTATTTACACGCTCCTAGAGAAAATTCAAGTAGCCCAAACCGCCTATTTATCGCCGCAGCTCCCTTACTCTAAATCGTCGCTCGATAAAAATCAGCTAGTTATGTACACACGTGCGTCTGTGCCGTGTACACACGCTCGCGGTATAATTGCTGCACTTATTCAATCTTCGCGCGTGTTCCGTATTCGGATGGCGTATCATTTGCGCGTTTTCACGCTAGGAAAATAGTTTGCAGGTAGTAGTTGGCTTTATATTTATTTGAAGGTGATGAAGAGGGGTAATCTTGCCGAATTATGTCTAACGGACTCTTGCATGTGGGATCGAGTCCGCGACCTTATAATTAATCTTAGCTCGTTTAAAATTTCATTTTTGCGTGAAGGGTATTCGACTAGTACTTATCTCATAATATTACCCAGCATGTCTTGTTCTTCTGCTTTTTCGTCGTATCGATGATTCCCTTTTAGAAATTTTATATAAGTTTCACTTAAGTGGCCGGATAATGGCGAATTCGGCCTCTTCGACATCGTTAGCATTGGTCTCACAAAGGTCTTCCATAGTGCAGGTGTTTTTGCACAGAGGACACGACAAGAGGTGAGGCATCGATTGTGATATGGCCCTATCTTGTGTAGTACGTACTTCACAATACTTTCTATTTAAAATTACTTCGCACTAATTCATAAATATTTATTATAAGTACACAACGCCCCACCAGTATCATACGACGGTAAACCTCTATTGATTCGCCTATATACCCGAAAAAAAGAGAGCCAATTTTATTCATAATCTAGACTATAATGAAATGACTACAGTATCTGTAGATTTAAAAGAAAAAAAAACGAACAATTTAAAATAATTCTATTTTCAAAGCCAGCCAGCTTCTCTGCATATAAAATCAAGACGATCCTAAATTACAGTCAATTTGAAAGCAGACAGTAGTTGGCTTACGAAATAAAGGGTGACCATTTATAGTATAACAATGTGGGATATTTCCGCGGCAGAGTGTCCCAACAATGAGCCGCCAATGGGACAATTTGGCGCGACCCGTGATCCTGTACCATACTAATAGCGTGTGGTGCAAGCTATGAGCGAGTTCTGTAATACATATTTAAGATGCATCACGCCAACAACCATACAGAAACCATATAGGTGCATACAGAAGGGAATTGTATTAATAAACATTGTTTAAACAGTGTTGTATTAATCCTGTAAGTCGAGTGGAGAGATAAATAGTGAAAAGATAACGCAACGCATAGGTCATCTCTCTTTGTAGTCTCGAAAGGTACATGATGGGCCTTGAAAGACAATATGTTATTACTTGTTGCTTGTTAAAAATATAAGTTTAATGTTACCATTTGGTGCGCCCTAACAGGGTCATGTACAGACGCCAGCACATCAAGCTACCCGAAACTGTCAAATTTTCTCAATCAACTTTGAACCTTATGCTTTAGCGATAAACTTGAAGATCTATTAAAGAAATTTGATAGATTGTAGACTTGTAGTAGCTTGTTGTGCTGGTTTCTGTACCTACTCATCATTTTAGCCTAGTCGTAGTCTGTAACTAACTGAAGATTGATCAATTGCGGTTAGTAAACTCTAATTGTTTATGTGAAATATTTAGCACTAGTGTTTCGTTTAAAGCCCCAACTCTTGCCAACACTCGGACACTAAGGACTGATTAAAAAACCCTTTCGTACTGACAGTTCCTAACTTGCACAACCCAATATCTTCTATTACAGTTTACCATTTAAAGCGATGATGCGCCGCATTGTGCGTGCAGCGCGGCGCACACGCGGCTACTGCGCAGTACCGGCCCTACTTGCGCGAGCGACGCCAGGAACGCACAATTTATGGGTTCAGCGCTTCACAACATTGTGGGCGAAACTTAGGGGTCTTACTTATATTTACGCTTGTTGTGTCTTGGGGTTGGCAACTTGGCAGAGATTTAGGAGGTGAAACTTAAATACTTATCTTCTCAATCCAAAATGAATGGGACAGCTGATTAATAACAACAGCACGGGTCCATCGATGGTTAAGCTATGCTTGCCGCGTTCGGTTCGTGGATGGGTCCATTACATATGGAGACCCCACCGCGCCTCAAAAAGCACGTAAAGCTTGCGTAAAGCCCGTTCCGGCTGTAATTCGTAGATCTTTGACAATCTTTACGGGTAGGCAAAGCCCAAAAGTCTGAAAAGGACAACCTGTCTTACCTAGGGTATCGTGTTGCACAGTAATTGGATGGTGGAGGTCAGGTCGGCAGTTAGTCCATGTAAAATACTCGTATTCAGGTTAGTCTGGAAGCTGACTCTAACAAAGTTGTGAAAAGGCTAGGCAGATTGAAAATCGCTAGAACAACGTCAAAACAAAACACAAGCTGCTGCTTACAGAATGGCGAATTGAATAACAGTAGTCTACAATAAAAGAGGCGCCTATCACGTACGACTTGGCGCCTATCCCACATGCCCTGGCGCCTGGTGCCCGTATTGACCGCACACAATACCAGCAGAACAGCCCGAAGGGACGACCCGTGAATTATGTTTAACGCTTAACTTTACTACTTTACTGTCGAAACCAAAACTAATGATACCAAAACTGCATTATTTCAAATCGCACAAAACCTATAAAATTTTTGTTCAAAAATACACCTTAGATAAAAGTGTTCTATGGTTGAATTTGGGATGATATGTCTGAACAATGTAATCTCCAATCACAAATCAAAGAAACAATCATACAATAGTCAATGTGTCGCGCAATTGTTTATACTTTAACTTTATAGAGGTATCGCGAATGGCGCGTGTTTGTTCCCGCCTTTAGACACACTCCTCCATCATTGTTGCAACACACAACCACCGTCTCTCTCGTTCTTATACCGTCAAATAAGAGGATATTAAACCTTATGGAATGGTGATAAAGTTTATATAGAGTATATAAGTTATGGTACATTTTAGGACTAAAGCATGCGGTCTGGGTGGTGCTGCCTAATATGGGCATTAAGAAAATTATATGGAAAACGATTGAAATCACACTTGTAATGGATTATCTACACGTTTTCTGCAACAAAAATGTTGAGCTATTGAAAGTCCCTGTTCGAAATGCGCTGTAATTGAACTTAACAGACGTGAATGTGTATGTGTGTGTGTGTGTGTGTGTGTGATGTGTGTGTGTGTGTGTGTGTGTGTGTGTGTGTATAAGTTTTATTGCAGTTTTTCATTTAGTTTGAAATGTTAAATGAAACAATGGAATTAACATCAAATGCTCATCGGCAACACACGCTTTGTCATTCCATATTAATTAACTATGTAAAACGCTACCTAATGTAAATATAACATAAAATTAATAATGTATTACTTCTTTACTACAACTACAACAAAAGTTATATTTTAATTTCAAAACGATTGTCTATGATAACCGCCCGTCATGTTTTGCCGCCAAAATACATTTTTGTAATGGCCGATGTAGAATTTATGTTCTGATGGCACACCATTCATTGCATAATACTTAACAAAAGGTTAATCAAAATAAATAGCTTACCAATCATTGGAAAAGTCACCAAAGAAACTGTTACAATTATATTTTTTGTGTCCTTTGTTTGTGTCAATGATTCATTAAACAGGCAGAATGTGAAAGAAAGAATTGAAATAAGAACGCGGCTTTTACTCGCCACAGATAAATTAATTCCATGATCTGTTGCGAGTTTTTCTGTTAAATGTTTGCGCATTTATCACTTTAGTTTTAATTAATATGATGTATAATTTTAACATGTTTTTTTAAAAGGTCACATATCTAGGTTTTGAAATGAAGTGCGCCTAGAATGATAGCGATCTATTGGCAATTAAGGGCACCTACCAATGGCAGGATTACCATAACGAATAATTCAGATCGTGTGTGTCTGAATCCATTACGAAACGGTTTCTGAATACATGAAATACATTCAGATTCATTAAGGATTCATGTCAACAGAAATTCCTTAAATTTTTGAGAAATACTATGTACCAACTATTCCAGAGGGAAAAATACATTTGTTTAAACTGGTCCATACAGCACATCCTGAATTCTCTACTCCCGATACACTTCGACAATAATTTTAACAGACCCTACAATGGTTTCCTCTGTAAGCATTGTAACCTGTCATCTATACGTTCCGTTGTACGAAGCACTTGTCTTATTAGCATTGTCTGTGCGGACTAAACGCAACGTTCGCTGCGTGATTTGGAACGCCTTTTACGTAGAAATACGACAGCATTATTTTTGTACCAGAAAATGTAACGCTCGATCTAATTTTCTGAGGCGTAGAGATGATTCTTGAGTGGTTAGTTTGTGAAGTTAAGTTGGTTGTGCTGTAGTAGGCTGTCTTGTAATGTATTGCCGGACAAAGGGTATGATTGTGTAGCTTCTCTGTTGGCTTAATTACAAATGTTTACCGTATTGGTCTCATTGTGCTGTCATATATTGTGTTATGTAATAAATATTGTGCCAACAAAATTACAGAGCTTTATTCTAGTTTTATTTACGATGGCCCGCGGATTGTATAGAGTGGACTATAGATTTCTGTCCAGTATAGTTCATTACTGGTGAAATATTTCATCTAATATGGCAAGTATTGTTGGATTTGTTTTAGATGCATTTAACTATGTGGAATCGAATAAATCTGCTTGTCATGTCTGAGTGAAGTTATTAAACGACTATTAGTCACGCTAGTAATATAATCTTAAACAAACTTTGGGTTGTTAACTGCATACATAACAATAATATATTCAGCAAATAATCCATAATACGTATGAGAGTCGCACGAGCTGTCGTAACGAATGCTATCCCCTGAATATCAAGCGAAGATTTGACTGATGTAGTCACGATCGAGACACGCGCTTCCAACGTTTTTCTTGTACATGTGAGACAACCAACCAAGTCGTTTACATCGGCTTATGGCCGCCACGCAACCAGCGGACCATTAATTAATCCCATAACGGGCCACCGACTGGTTTCAACGATTTTGAATGACAAAATTGCTGCCCCCAGAGAATCAACTTGACGGATGGTGTAATTGAGGTTTGAAATATTATTTCGCGATCTACCGCTAACGATGTCGCGTGAAACGGAACGTTACAGTAAAAAACAAATATGGCGCCGCAACGTTTCCCGCGCAAACCGCACTCTTTGATTAGTTTGATTGTAATCGCGCGCGTGAAGTTATAATTTCGAATAGATTACTGTGATTGGTCGGGCGCAGCGTAGGAGGGGCGGGGGGTGCGTAGAGGCGCCAGACGTGCCGAGCCGCGTAAATGGTGAGGTGCGTTTTTGCGGTGCAATTGGCGAGTAGAAAGCTTGCCAGATCGCGTGAACGCGCGGAATCAATTGCAAACGCGTACGCACGCCAGTGTAAAAAAAGTGATATATCGCTCGGGATAATTATAAGTCATGTCTGTGGGTAACGCGCGCCCGATAAGGGAATAAGCAACATTTGTACAGGAATACTGCGATGTAATTGGGATCCCGCCTATAAGTAGCCTCCGCATGCTTTTATATCAAGTTATGGGTATAATGAGTGCTGTAAAGAAGGCTCTTCGTGTATTCATTTATCATTAACGGTCTTCAAACGTTTCATGTACGGAATACGTAGTATCAAATGCTTCAGAAATTGCTCGCCGCAGCTACACTATTGGATTGGAAAATAAATAACGCGAAAGGTACTTATCAAGTATAAAACGTACTGTAGATAAAATAAATATTACCTTGAAAGTTTTTGAGTGTTTCGTTCATAAATATAAATGGGTTTAGGGTGCAGGATTTCATCATGTATAATAGTTTTTTACGTGATCACCTGTGTAACGTAACTTGAATTTACGGTCTACGTTGATTGAGGTCGTCGTGAATAGCTTCATTCATATACATGGACGTTTACGTTAACGTGGACACTGACAGTCGGCCTGGTCCACAAATACAAGGTTGCTCAGAGCGTTATGGAGCGGGCTATGTTTGGAGTTTCTCTGAAGGATAAAATCACAAATGAAATTATCCAGAAAAGAACCGGAGTTACCGATATAGCTTGCAGATGAGGAGACCGCGTATCGGCAAGCGTAGCGTGGGACACCCCCCAGCTAGATGGACCGACGAGGTAGGGACAGACTGGATGCGGAAGGGTGTTGTGCACAACAGGGAGAGGTTGATTGATATACATGGACGTATATATAAAATAAATGTGTTTTAAACTTATCTTTTAGCAATAAGACTAGTTTTTGAAGTGAAACGTCTTAGGCGGCAATTCGATAATTCCATGAGAATTGAGAGTGAAATTTCAAGGACGCGTCACGATTAGGCACATTTCGTTACATGAGAGAGAAGAAAAATGTAACTTTTCTCTCTCTCTGTCTTTTACACTTTCTATCGCGTGTACGGTGCTGCACGCGCAGTTTATTTAAGTTTTTTGTGAATTATATAACCCACGTGTTACAATAAATAGCACGTTTCAGCTTATCTGCATAATTATATATAATAGGCAAAATGTCGAAAATAAAACCTGGTTTTGAATAACCATACCACATTTTATACATTGCACAGAACACCACAGGAGCTAATGGTACACTTTTAAACGCGAGCACCCACTCAGCCGTGGGTGTGCAATTCTAATTCTAACAAATTCGCCATTGAACCGACACGAAATAAATCAAGCGGTTTGTATAAAATAATAAATAACATAACGTGAGTCGACAGTAACGCGAATAAATCGCGGCGCGGCTAACGAGTCGCGTCGCCGCGTGGCCGCGCAACCGCGCGACAACCGTGAACCATTGGGAATTTCATCTACGCTCACACTTGCATAATTTCGTCAACGCCAACACTTATAATGGTCGTGTTTGATTTGCGCATTTTGAACTTGGAGTGTGTGAAATTGGAGTAAACGAGGTTGGAGTGAAATGGAGTAATTTCTCTGTATATTATTATAGAAGACGGTAGATGGAATAAATTAATTATTCCATCTACCGTCTTCAAAAGTCATGACATCGCTCGTCTTAGTCTTCTGAAACAACTATACTGATAGGTTTCAGATGTAAGTAAAGCTAAAAATAATTATGATTTTTCTTGTAATCTTGTCATATCACCGAAGAACTCATATCGATAAAGCAGGACCTGGCATGGCGCTGAGAACTGCCCCCTTTATTTATAAAAACATTGCTTAAAGACGTTTAAATGTCAAAAATGTAATCATTACTTAATTTTAAGCAACGTTTATAAATAAACCCATGCTAGCGTAAAAAGTATGCAAGCAACGAATTTGTCTGACGTATACTCGTACTTACCCATAGTGTCTCATTGCTGGGCAAAGGCCTCCCCCAAATCCTTCCAGGAACTCTTTTCCCGCGCCACCTCGAACCAGCTTCATGTATACCCAGCCTATGATAAACCTATGAAGCGCTATGGCCTATGTAATCTTATATTTTTACAAGTCACAGCTGTTTGAAGTATTACGTATAAGATCCAGTACAGTTTTCCGATATCATTTTCCTGCTTTTGGTGCTAACATTTTGATTTTAGACAGCCTAAAAAAATCACTGAAATTCAGTTGCAAGTAATTACATTCAAACTAAAAAAAAACACATTTATTTCAATCCATTTAAGATCATTAAGTTACATTTGAAATAAAATTAAAATTTTAATTACAATAATTGTAATTAAAATTTTAATTTTAAATATACTTATATAAAAATAATTAATTAAGAAATATACTTAAGTAAATAAAATTGATTAATAATACATCTGCCTCTGAGTCAACACTCCTAGAGGTTTTTAATTTTGTAACATGCTTTTTAACACGTAGTTAGCTATTTAATGCGTAATTTTATCTATGATCACGCTCGTTCTCTTTTATGAGGTAGGCAGAACGGCTGCTGAACTAATTAAAATGCGTCGTTAACGCCACTTGAGGTGAAGATCACGATTATGTTCTAATTTACGCTCATAGACGAATGGGAAACATCGAGAGTGTTTTATACATCCTCCTGGATGACATGGGCACATTACATACACAACTAGGCACCCTGGGCTAGGATGCCTACACAGGCCGCTAACATTAGACAAAAGAGGTCAGGCACGATTAGGTTTATTATGTACTAGCTTTTGCCCGCGACTTCGTTCGCGTGGAATAGTGACTTCCGGCAGATTTTTGGTTTTACCCACATAGTTCCCGATCTCGCGGGATCTCTTCAAAAATGAAACCCAACCAAATGCGTGTAACGAAACCATAGCGCGATCTATTTCGATCCCAACGCCATCTATCGAGCATAGTGACAACTCGGATTATTTATCTATACTCCGTTCGGGCATTTTCTTTGTACTAAAAGTTTTATTATATTGATATTATTTTTTTCATACCTTTTTACTATTTATTTACTTTTTTCCGATGAATTAAAACAATAACATGAACCGAACTCGTGTAACGATCGACACCATTGCGCGATCACCAACTCGACATATAGTACTAATAGAATTATCTATACTCCGTTAGAGCATTTTCTTTGTACTAAAAGTTGTATTATATTATATTTTCATACCTTTTTACTATTTATTTACATTTTTCCGATGAATTTTCAGTACTGAATTGATGCCGACTCTTGACCAATAGATGGCGCTGTATGTCCGGAATAAATTTTATTTTATTTTTTATTTTTTTTTTGTAATAAAAACTATCCTATGTCCTTTCTCAAGTTCCAAACTATGTCTGTACCAAATTTCACACAAATCGGTTCAGTAGTTTACGCGTGAAGCAAAGACAGACAGACAGACAGACAGACAGAAAGACAGACAGACAGAGTTACTTTCGCATTTAT
This sequence comes from Hydraecia micacea, assembly GCA_914767645.1. NCBI lineage: Eukaryota > Metazoa > Arthropoda > Insecta > Lepidoptera > Noctuidae > Hydraecia > Hydraecia micacea. The sequence continues at coordinate 16,449,390 of OU611780.1, forward strand.
AATATTAGTTAGGATTAGGATTTCTTCAAGTAGGTAGTCTCAGTTTATCTTGAATGATGGGTTTTCATTTCTGTTTTTTTATTGTTGTTTTTGTGTGAATATTTTGTGCTTTACTTAACCTGGGTCAAGTACACTGATTTTCATTCTTTCTTTCTTTGTTCAAGATGCTGGAGTAGCAAATCATGTTGCTTATTTCAAGCGCTAGTTTCAAAAATGTTTTTATTTTTCCACCTTTCACGACAGACTACTGGTAGTAGTTAGCATTTCACCTCTCAGAGGCAATGACCATTTCACCTCTCAGAGGCAATGACCCTTTGCAAGTAAAGTGGAAAGTTGAAGAGTTTGTTTGAACGCGCTTAGTCGAACTTGAAAAAATATTTTAGCTATTGAGAGCCCAATTTTTGAGCTACAACCCTTAGAATCCGAACAAAAAGAAATAAAGTCAGAAAGAAGGCGAAGCGAAAACGAAGTACTAGTGTGGGCAGGCGATGCAATGCAGGCAGGTCGGGGGTACAAGAAATTTGAAGAGGACGAAGTCGCGGGCAAAAGCTAGTTTCACTAGAATCTAGCGTTTCATTGTGGCGTTGCTTGCTAAGGGCTTTTTTGATAATTTGCCAATTGCATTGAAAGCTAACTGAAAATGAACCTACTACAATCTGTCAAATTTCTTTAGTAAATTTTCAACTTTATTGCTGAAATATAAGGTTCAAAGTTGATGGGGAAAATTTGACAGTTTGATACTCCTCCATACTTTCTTCGTTCTAAATACCCCCACAATTTGTCAATGGCGACACGACCCCGGTCATACTAACTTGTGTCCTGGTCTGGTTACAGGGAGTGAAATGGCAACCATAGAATTTTGAGTAAAATATTACTTTTTCACACAATTCACTGTAAATCTAATTACATTTCAGATGTCCATTCAGTTTTAAAACTAAATTCTTGTTAATCGAGGAGCACAGATTCATGCAGAATCCAATATGGACATCGGTGTTCATTGTGCAAACGACTCGACTAGACCTAATGAATCGATCCATTATCAATACATTCGATCAATTAAGGACGTCCGAGAATCGATAAATCACGATCGACTGGACTTTGAGGAGTGTACCTAATAAAGAAATGCAGTTTCGATAGAGGTGGAAAGTTGGAAACTGTGAGGGTACGGTAAAGATAATTAAAATAAAATAAGAAGTGAGGTGATGCTTTTTATCTTTGGTCATAAAATGATTTAATTAAAAATTATAGTGTGTTAAATATAATTCAACGGAAAATAATTCATAGCGTTGTTGATAGTAGGTATAATCAGCCTTTAATTTTCCCACTGCTGGGACACAAGCCCTATCTCTGTGAGAGGGAGTGGGCAATATTCCACCACGCGGGCCCAGTGCGGGTTGGTGGATGTCACATGCTTTCGATTTTGTAGTTCTAGGCCAAGCCGGTTTCCTGACGATATTTTCCTTTGTCGTTTTGAGAGCAGTAGTGATGAAATAATTTACACAAAGTAAAGAGCCTGGCTCGGTCCGAACCTACGACCTACAACTTGTAAGTCGCGGCCGTTTCCACTGGGATTAACTATTACTAACAGTTTTATTTTTATTTAGAGACTTAACTGTATGCTTTAAAAATAAATAAAACAATTCGTGAATGGCATACCATGGATACCAGAAACACACTAACATAATTTAATAAATCATAACTAATTCCTTCAAGACCATTAACTACTAATATCCCTCCAAAAATGGATCACAACATTTTTTTTTTTTACAAAAATATGTCTCCATTCTCAAATCGAATTAATTACTTGCAATGACGGCTTATTAGTCGATTCGCACGAATTTACTCGCCCGAAACGGGCAATCGTCACTTTTTTTTTTTTTTTTCTAAAGTACTTATAGAAAAAAGGATACTAGAGCACACAGGTGATAAAGAGTTAAATATTATAGAACGTGTACTTTTTTCTATACTTTATCTATATCTATACATATAATAAAATTGTAGAAAAGTGGTGTCTGTACAATGGAAATATATAAAAAAAAAGTAGCAGGGGTTGTTATTATATCGATGCCGAACCCGAAAGTGTACCTAATTATTTTTTTTTTCTGTTTGTCTGTGTGTTTGTGCACGCTAATATCAGAAACGGCTTATTCGATTTAGATGCGGTTTTCACTAATATATTGTAGTAAGCTTCACTTAACATTTAGTGTTTATTTCATGTCAATCGGTTCATAAATAAAAAAAGTTATGTCAATTTAACGACGGTATGTGTAATTTAAAATGTGCTGCCCGAAAAGTCACTATTCCACGCGGACGAAGTCGCGGGCACAGCTAGTTGCATAATAAAATTTAAAATGTGCCAATTCGTGCCAGTTCAAAAAGAAGGATAAAAAAAAAGAGGGATAAAATAATATTATTTAAAAGTGACGACTCGCCCGATTCGTGCGATTCGGCTAATAAACCGTAATGACGAATCGACTTCTGTAAATTCTTTAGACTTTTAGACGAACCGAGATAGCCATAAGGGACAGGATATTCAACGAATCGATTACTTACCGAGTGAAACATTAAACAGAATCAGCACGAACAATCTAATGTTTTCTCGATACTTTTAAGGCGTTAAAGGGTTTTTTTAGTGGCCGAGTAAGCTAGGAGTAACTACTAATAAATCGATTTTATTATTCGTTCATTTATCAATTATTGTATAGCCGACCTCGTAATTTGACAACAATTCCCAGTAAAATAAAACTTAATTATGGCTGAAACTTTAATCATCATTTCAGCCGAAAGACGTCCACTGCTGGACATAGGCCTCCCCCAAGCACCGCCACTTCGACCGGTTCTGTGCATCCAGTTTCCTGCATCTAGCGGATTCCTACGACCTTCACAAGGTCGTCGGTCCACCTTGTGGGAGACATTCCAACGCTACGTCTTCACTCCAGAACCTATGCACATTGCTCGCAGAACAGATGGCCGATGGAGCTGAAAGGTTCTGAAACTATAGGTATAACTGTCACAAATGCAAAAATATAACTTTTCGTTTCATGACGTGCAAGTGACAATCTCTATAGGTACCTACGCTTTGGAATGGGCATCTAGATTCATATTTTCTGACTGACCGACTTCTTGACAATTCAAAAGTGCCTGTATATGGTTTAATTGAAATAAATGCTTTGAGTTGAGTTTGAGTTTGATCTATCAATAGGAGCAGTGGTAACTGCCGCGACTAACGAGTTGTTGGTCGTAGGTTCGAGACCAGACAGGCGTTTACTTTGTATAAATTCAAATACGCTCATATTCGCCTGCATTCGCTCAAGCATCTTACACTACAGTCCCCGGTGAAATTCCGGGACAGCTACAGCTGTAGCTAGCATACGAGTACCTCTTCAATTTCATCACCGCTGCTCTCAAAACGGCGAAGGAAAACATTATGAAGAAACCGGCATGTCCTAGAACCAAAAATTCGAAGACATGTGACATCTACCAACCCGCACTGGACCCGCGTGGTGGTCCACTCCCTTTTACAGAGAGGAGGCCTGTGTCCCAGCAGTAGGAACATTATAGGCTGATTATAATAAGTGACAATCAACCTTAGGACGATGAAGCATTTGCGAGATCGACTGTACAGCCGAAGTTATTGACTATAGTCAGTAGTCAGTCGGCAGTCAGCCCTGGCTGTCTGGCTTATTTTTATCACGGAAGATGTATTGCACTGTATTTATTTTGTGTTTTGTGTTGTGTTGTGTGTGTGTTTATTTTGTATTGTATTGTACTGGGTTGTGGAGGTCAGATAGGCAGTCGCTCCATGTAAAATACTGGTATTCAGCTGCATCCGGTTAGACTGGAAGCCGACCCCAACTAGTTGGGAAAAGGCTAGGCAGATGATGATGGAAGATGTATTGCATTTAGATTCGTGATCGATCAAATTGATGTAATGACGAATCCAAATTAGGACTCGTAGGTAATTGTTAGATCTAATTAGTTCGGCCCTTAATTAAATAAAAATCTTTGACTGTGACTTTGACCAGGGAGCATTCAATTTTTAATCCTAATATATACGGTGTAAGCCATTGACGCGCAAACTGTGTCCATGAATTCAGAAAGTATATCATGTAGACCCCCACCAGCGTTGAAACTTAATGTCGGCCAAAAATAAAATATCATCTGTTTCATACAAAAGTGCAACAAATGTATGGAACAGCATTTTTTATAATAAGTGGGTTATTAAAAAAAGACGCTGTTCCATATATTTTGACCGTGTAGGTGTTGCACTTTTGTCTGTAATATCATCATCATCATCATCTGCCTAGCCTTTTCCCAACTATGTTGGGGTCGGCTTTTGTCTGTAACAGCTGATCTTTTTTAAACTCATATTCTTTTGCATGGAAAGTGTTCAAGTCGATGTGTCCCTTACATCGTGTATTTTTTCAAACTGTCTATAAAAGCTCCACATTTACTTACTTCCCTTGCAAAGTATACTAAGAAATATGATCCGATTCGCGTTGCGTGTTCAGCACACATTTCGGCGTCTCATGCGCAGGATTTATAACGCATGATCTAGCATGTCATTATGTACTATGATGTCTGTAGATCATTGCAGGTCTGTGCCCGAGTATCCGCTGAACATTGGCATAATCTAGGTAATTTTAAAGGCAGGCAATTTAAGGGATGGGTAATTTTAAAGATAGGTAACTTTAAAAATAATAATATGTTTGTACGCTTAATGTGTTAGGTAATTTAGTAATTTGTTAAGTTTTTTCTTGAGACGTTGTATCTGGCTGTAAGTAAACTCATCTTGAGATGATCAAAATAAAAAAAAAAGTAATGTGTAAGTAAGTGAGAAAAGTTTTAAAGATAAGTATAGGAAGTATAGGAGAAAAATACATGTTGCGCCAACCTCAAATGCATTGGGATAAGGGCAGGAGATGGATGCATGGCGGTGCTTTTTTGGCTGAAATGATGAAGGGCAAGAGAATGCTGATGATGATGAACCTGTAAATAACTGAATTATTAAAATACATATAAATTCGCTTTTGAGACAAAATTTGTCAACCAGAACCTATACGAAATTCCATAGATAAACGACTCTAGGGCTCTATGAGGAAAATACTGTTAAGAGATTACAATCCAAGACAGAATAATAGATGACAGAGATCACGTGACTTCATTTATCACTTAATGGAGAGGCCAACTTTATTTTTATTAACAAATGATCTTAATTTACATATCATTGACACCTTTTTATGTGATACTTAATCATAATTAACTCTGAAGGCACTTTTATTACCCGTATCTATAACAAATGATTTACATAAAGCAGTAGTACTTGATCAATTGCATGTTAAAGGCAACTAATTTGCAGAGTTGCCAGCAATAAAGTAAATTGTTTGTAAAAAGCTGCGCGTGAACATAACGCCTCATTAGAATATACACAATCGTGTTTGTATTTGCATAATTGTGGGAAAATATGTACGTTGTGTTCATGTTTATTTTGTTTATGTTTGTTAATGACTCGGGTTGAATGAAAATGTTACGGTGTCTGCTAATAGGCACCCCTTTGCACCTGTTGTTGTTGTTTTAAATAACTATCGACTAAACCTGGTTTTTTCAATAGGTTGAGCTGCAACGTCTTCTGGAATATGTACTAATAATCACAATCTATAAACATAAATTCGCTTACCTAGTTTGGTAATTTTGGCAATTTCTTTTTCGACCAACATCCTGCAATGTTCTCACTGATGAGTCACAAGGCCTCCTCTCTATGAGAGGGAACGGGCCGTTACCCATCACATAGCCCCAGTGCAGGTTTGTAAACCGTTAAATGCAAGGTAATGTCGACACGAGTGATGCTCGCATCAGGCCTGTTCTGCAAGGTATGACCCGATGTGAATGGAGCGAATCAGAGTCCACCGTGTTTTTTGCACCAATTTTTTCTTACAATCCTACCGTCAAAAAAAACATACCTCAGAATGACTGAGTGAGCTTTTAATCATTAGCATCACGTGGAATTACGATTTATTCTTCGTTCGTACCGAAGTTTTGTCCCACATTCCAAAAAATCTTGGTTCGTCCCAAACAATTACAGCTTTAAGCTCTCTCCACCTAAATTTTCACGTTAAGATTTGTATAGAAAAGATCGGCTGTTCTTGTATTGCATCGTTTTTTGTTAAGCCGACTCGACAACAAAAACTTAACTGCAGTATTGTTTCTCTCCTGAGAGGAGGCCTGTGTCCCAGCAGTGGGAACATTATAGGCCGATTATGTATTGTTTCTCAATCTTTCTTAAAATTCAAAGGTTGTCTTTAAAAAAATCACACCCTAAGTAATTTTCGATATTCATATTTGTAATTTAGATAGTGCAACATAATAAAGAGTATTCCATCTATCTATAACTAAAAGCAATAATGTATAACAAGGTTTACAATATTTTATTTTACATTCGAAAAGATTATTGATACAATTCTTATCATATACCCTAAAGAAACTTTATGAAGGTATCTGGAGAAGTAGCCAGTTGGTATTTAAATAATTTTATTATGATAATGTAGGTACAGAAACAAATGTGCTTAAAATGGAAACCGAGCGCCATTGCGCTTAGAATTACCATTACTTTAGTGGACCTTAATGTATGATGGGATAAAATGTATTTTATGTCGGTAACTAGATTCTCCTGTGTTTTTAAATAAAAATGGAGAAATATATGTGGTTGGTATTTAGTAGAATATAAGATCATATTCTTATTCATTTATTAATTTTGTGAACACAGGGTACAATGATGTTTTATAAAAAATGTTTGGTCCAACCTATGTTCCGCCGAAAGGCATACAAAATAGTGACGCTGAAGTGGCGCTAAAGTCAATATTATCGTATTTAAATTAAAATTAAATGAAATATAGAACAAAATTCGCACGGAAAAGAAAATAAAATAAAATGTCAGCAATATTACAATTATCAAAATTAAATTAATTGTAACCGCATCAAATACAATGTCACCAAAATTAGAATTGTCAAAATTACTTAAATTCAACAAAATCATCTTATCAAAATTTGTCATTAAGGTATCATCGACAGAGTAATATGCCTTGTCATTCAATCATTTCACTTTCATTATTATTATTCCTTTATTTCATTATTTACATATAAATTATATTTTTAAATATTAGCATATAAAATATAGAAAAACATTAAAAAAAAATAAAAAATAGTAGCCCACCGGTATCGGGAACAGGGTCCAAGCTACCGGCAGTCAGGGCTTATTATTATTATTATTTCAAAAGCTGACGTTTATAACTATTTACGTTGTTAGCTGATATAATTTGATTTGGTAATTTATTGTATAGTTTGGGAGCCATTGTATATATGCTTTTATGGAGAAATTTGGTTTTTGTAGTCACTCGCTCAAATAAGTGCTACTTATTTGAGCGTCGTTGACTTTCGACTGGTCTATAAAGATGCATATTATTTTTTTTACAAAAATACAGGCTTCATAAATGTAAAGAGATGGTACAGTCAATATTTTCAAGTTCTGGAAATGTGACTTGCATGAATCCGTCCGTTTTATTTTGCATATAGCTCGAATGCATTTTTTCTGTGCATAAGTACTTGTTCAACTTTAGCACCATTGCCCCAAAATATCAGGCCATATCGCAGGGGAGGCAACGTAACCATGATAAGCTGCTAAGAGTGCGGTCATGTTTGCAACTCTACCCAACATCCGAAGAGCATAGGAAAACTTACTAAGTTTCTCACACACATTGTCAATTTGTGTCGTCCAAGACATATCGTTATCAATATATAGGTAGGCAAATACATTTTGTTACATTAGATTCAAATACTGGGTCTCCTTTAAAACTGATTTGAAATTGTGATTGTAGTTTTTGTCTAATTTTGAAATTCATAATTTTAGTTTTGGTAAGATTAATTTTAAGATTATTAGCTTTTAACCAGTCAATAATCGTAACCAGACTAGCGTTAATGTCATTTTCTATTTCATTATTACTATCACTATTATAAATAACTGTACTGTGGTCTGCAAATAAAGACATGGACATCAATATGGTCCCTTTGGTGTCTGATGGAATATTAATGTTTTTAGCTTGTCTTTGATCCTGGGTTGTTTATGGAGATTGCTATGAATAGCTGTCGTTTTACAGTTCAATATTTAGAACAACAAAAGCCCGTGAGTCCATTGAGATAGATAGACCATTTATTCAGTGCACACAAAAGACATAGCACATGGCAACTCACAAAAGCATAATTCAATGCTAACAAAATACATGAATATATAAAAACAAGGTGCCAACATACAAAAAATATAATTATAATAGTTATTTATGCAACTGTTTTATAATAAAGGGTATTAAAACACGAATGTGGGTTTATCACATAAGTGTTTTAATACCTAATTATGTACAGTTGCACACAAGACTATCTACATCTATGATATGAATAAAAGGTTCTGAAACAGTTTTTTGCAATACTAATATCGATCACAAATGGCGGCCGGCGGGATACAACGTGAATTCGAATAACCTATAAGTTCTTTTTTTTAAATTACGGCGCTGTGGTAGTGAAAAGCGCGTGCATGACAATGTTCTTTTTTTGAAAACGAGTTGCATAATGAGTTAATGAGTACAACAGTATAACACTCGTTTGGATGATATTATGGTCACTATGACACTGGTTGTTTTAATTTTGGCAATAAGCTGTTTCAGAAACTTTTATAGAGGATTTATAGCATGGGTGTAGATAAAATAAATTATGTGACACTATGAGATACTTGGCCCACCATTGCATTGCTTGCAATCGGGCCCAGTGACAGTGGTAAAGTTTGTTTTTAGGTAGTTTCCTTCTCTTGCTTTCGCTTCCATTCTGTGGCAGAGAAGCAGAGTTAATTTCTATTACCTATTACTTACTTATTCAGCTAGTAAGTAAACAGTTCCTCAAAAACCTGGTGCTTTTATTACTATACTCCTTAGGTCCTTATTACTCTTTGCCTGCAATTTATTGTTAACACTAAAACAGACTGAAATAAAATGTAAACTATAAAAGCATCGCTTGCACACACTCACTCCCCTGATGACTTCACTATAACAATAATGGAGTAACCAACACAAATATCTTTATTTTTAAAGCCTTTATGAAATAATCCTCATTAAAGTCTGCAGAGCAAATGGCTCGGTACATGAGTATAGCTCGATGCGACATTGCGCATAAATGTACCAATAAATTATACGTTGATTACTCGTCCGGCGACTTACTGCGATTAATAGCTTTTTAAGCGATCGCCGCGTGCTGGGGCGTGTTGCGTAGGCTTTAGTAAGGCTCTGGGCTTATGGGTTTCATATTTATTTAAGTTTGTTTAATACAATTTGGAGAGTGGCTCGTGATAAAATTCAGTGGAAAAAGCTGGGGAGGCTTTTGCCAAGAGGCATTTTGTATTGAAAGACATACTTTAACAACATACAGCAGAGTAAAAATAATTCAGAATAAAGAGGCTTTTCTATATATAAAACAAAGTCGGGTTAGTTATACCATTTATAACACGAGAACGGCTGGACCGATTTTTATGATCTTTGATTGGTTGGATTTGTCTCCGCCCCGAATAGCAGAATAACTATTAAAACATGGGAAAATGCACGAAAAAAGAAGATAACTCATTTTCTAATACATTTTGTTTGGAACGGCTTTTTTGATGATGTCTTGAGAACGGATTGTCTGATTTCGATAGATGGCGGTACGAAGTTCGCCGGGTCAGCTAGAAAATAAATAAAAATTAAAATAAAATTTGAGGGGCTCGTGGTTAAATGATAATTGCCGCACGGGTCGATCGAAGCTTGCCTCGATGGGTTCGAGTGTTACATTTCATATCGAGACCCCTCCGCGCCTCGGAAAGCAAGTTAAGCTATTGGTCCCGGCTGTAATTCATAGTTCTTTGACAGTCGTTACGGATAGCCAGAAGCCCAATACTTTGACAACTAGTCGTACCAAAGGATGTCGTGTTACCCGGGTTTTGGGGTGAAATGGAAGTCGCTCCGTATTATAAAATACTGGTATTCAGCTGCATCGGGTGAGATTGGAAGCCGACGAAACGAGATGATGATATTTTATTTAATAAAAATTGGGTGAGGTCAGACATCCTCCGGAAAAATGTTCTTTGATCCGATCGATGGACTAGTTTTTTTTTTCATTTCAGTTATAAAATGGGTCCAACTCTCATAAAACCTTTTGAAAAAATTACTTGGAATAACTGATAACTTTTATAGACTCTCTTTTCTAAGATTAAAATGCTGGTCTTTTGCGAAAGTTTGATAAGGACAGGGGTCTAAATTGCCTTGGCCTTTATTGAAAGGGATGTCTGTCTGAATAGTTTCTAATACGTACCTACGGAAAAACTAAATAACACGTAGCAGGTGGTGTTCTCTTGTTTCTGCCTGGACCCCCACGCGAAGAAGGCGTGTGATTATGTTTATAAGTACCTAGTTGCTGTAAATATCAGTCAGTCCACATCCTATGAAAGTCATAGGTATTCCTACCAACATTTCATTGTGTATCCAGCACTATCATATTAAACGACACGTAATAGTCCTGTCGTGTTATATCCTATCTTAATGCACGGCCATTTTGAAATGTACAGTGGAATTGAGACACAAATACATATTATAAGTAATAAGTGAGTCCAGAGTGTATTTTGATAAAATTGTGATGGTTAAGAGTGTTTGTAGAGAATATATTGCATTGACCATAACATGCATTGTTTTTTTTTTCCAAAGGGATGGGCTATTGCAGTAGCTTGTATCTATGTTCTATGTTAGAGGGTATGGTTTCCGCACTTAGTTCTTCAGGTGGACCCTTGTGCGTGGGCCATGGCGGCCGTCGGTGGTTATTCCAACCAACCCATCTCCCCTCAGACGTTGATTACATCTCCTGGTCTGTTAAGAACACCTATGTAAGATCTGATTTCTGTCCTAATCTGGGTGATACCTGTGCATTCAAAGAGCACATGCGGTTTCCTCAGCCTCCATGGAAGCATAGAGGACTGTCCGTTATGCCTGTTGTGTGGAAGTGTTTGTTTAGCGAGCACAGTGTCCTGTGATGGTCCCCGTCACCAGGCACACGCCGTTCCTGTCCAGGCTTAATAAAACATATGTAGAGCCTGCCATCTAAAGATAGCATAGCTTCCCTGGACTGCCTGCTGCCTAGTGCACCAGCTCTCCGCTTGTGTTTGGGTGAACTCTTGTAGCCACCTGCGTAGCTGGTTGAAGGGGATGGACACGACAGATTCGGGTGCACAGACTGGATGCTCTTCTGGCCAGTTCGTCTGCTGCGTCGTTGCCCAGTGATCCGCTGTGTCCATTGCAGTGACACTGTCTTACAGTTAGATACCGTTTTTGCGTTGGCTTGTAAATAATCTTGTAACATTTGAAGTCAGACGTTTACAAATTAGAAAATGAAATTGAAAAACACAGCAAAAGTCGTTTGGAAAATAATAAATGATTCTCAATTTCAAGTAGCTACGCATAATTTTGGAATGCATAAAGGAAAAAACATTTAATATTCAAAACTGATTCACTATTGCAGTTCAGAATGGATAAACGTTTCTCCAAACTCAGGTGGGCTGCGCTTGGTCTATCTTGGTCCTGGGTACTGAATGTGCATAACTGTCTATACCTAATGAGCTCCGCAATAAATTTAATTGGAAACTAGGTTTGATGCATTAGATATGTTATAACTAATACGAATAACGACTTATGAGTTGTATATGGAATTATAGCCAAGCCTAGGGTTGCCACTGCGAAAAAACCAGATTAAAAGCAAAAAGGCTGGTGTTAAAGATGATATTACATAACATCACGCCTGTATTCCCAGAAGGGTTAGGCAGAGGTGTACACTAGTAGTAGCACACCCACATTTCGCCAGTTATGTTTTAAGTCCCATGTAACCAAATAAACTTTTTTTTCTCAGGGCACAAATTCAGACTCCAGGCAGCTACTGAGAAATTTCTCTTGGAAAAACCCAATAACACGTAATAGTGCAGACTCCAGCACATCAAGTTACCCGAAACTGTCAAATTTTCCCAATCAACTTTGAACCTTATGCTTTAGCAATAAAGTTGAAAATCTATTAAAGGACAGATTGTAGTAGCTTAATGTACTGGCGTGTGTACCTACAGTCCGGCCGCCGAGAGAATGCGTTCCTGACACTTGTCAATGCGATAATTCTAGTAGCTAATAAAGATCAAATTCGCAAAACACGTATTGGTTTGTATGAAACTTGTCAGTTTCATACAAACCAATACGTGTTTTAATTGTCGCATTGACAAGTGTCAGGAACGCATTCAATGACGATTTATTGAAAAACAACAACGTATTTTTCAATAGAAAGTTCAGTGGAGCTACGCCCATAACTTATTTTTATCTCTACTCTCTATTAGTTTCGATAAAGCAGGTGTCGGAAAGGTGAGAATTACATAAACAATTATTGTCGATTCGAACCTGGGTGCGCATGATCACTGAGTGGTTAAAAAACAATCCAAATTGATAGCTGTGCTATATAGATAAAATAAAGAAATGTCAATTTTGTTTTAATATTGCAAACAATCAATCAATCTGATAGCCTTTTCCCAACTATGTTAGGGTCGGCTTCCAGTCTAACCAGATGTAGCTGAATACCATTATTTTTCTTGGACCGACTGTCTATCTGACCTCCATAACCCAGTTCCTGAGTAACACGATACCCCTTGGTTATACTGGTCGTCAGACTTTCGGGCTTCTAACTACCCGTAACGACTGTCAAAGATCTACAGTTTGGCAAGAAAGTCCTGAAACGGAACTAAAATATTTAATCATTGGCAACACTCGCTTTGCCTCGTCGAGTAAGGTAGATATTCTGTCATTTCTTGTAATCGGTGACTGTTTCTCGTGTTTATTTTTATTTATTTGCGTTATTGTGGTGATACTGGTGACCCATTGTGTACATAAAGAACAGATCTGTTATTCGCAGTTCCGCAAGAGCGATAATTTGTAGTGTACGTGAGATATTTGTCGGAACTCGAGGCCGGACAAATTTTATCCAATCTCAACGATGTGTATAAAAGAACCGGTGAAATGACAGGTAAAATTAATATTTATACATGTAATCAGATGTAATGTGTGTATTTCAAGGTGCAATATCTAGTATAAACCTTTCATACAATTATTGAAATGTACATTTACGAAGTTAAGGTTATGTTTACAAAACACATTCAGAATGCAGCGCATTCGTATAGTTTTGATACTTTTGGTTAATATTGTTCAGTTGTTTTTATTTTATTGTTCTAGGCAGTGGCTGAACAAGCGTTTCAGAGCATTTCAGTTGACGACTGGAAAAAATCATGTCAATATGTCATGAAAATAGAAAAAGGTTATTTTCGAAGGGGGCAAACTGTATAGTGACATTGAAAAAATATCATAAACCTACAAGATGAAAGCAGCAATAGCGACACATCTGCAGGTAGCCAGCAGAGTTTTGGTAAAAGCTCACACCAAGACATGGATGAATACTTAGAGAAAAACATTTTTGATTCTGATTAAAATTTTTGATTCTGATTATTTTTTTTTTTAGTTTTTGTTTAGAACACCAACTATGGAACATTTTGCCTGTGGTTAGAGGAGAACTTGGAATCGTGGGATACAGTCACACAGTAGTAAAGCTTCCATCTAAACCCTATTGAATTAATCTGAGGTCTTGTAAAATATGAAATTGTCTTACATAATGTGGGATTAGTTGAAATCAAGGTATTTTGAAATACCTAATAAGATTATTTTGAATTCATTAAAATAAATAACTATAAATGTTATCGTTTTAGGCAGTGGCTGAACAAGCGTTTCAGAGGTTTTCTTTTTTTCATAAAACCCACCTATTCACATTAATTGTCAAAAAAAAAAGAAGTATCAAAACCGTTTTCGTCGTACTATATAGGGTTACAACATGCACGATAGTAGCGCCACCATTATTTTCACGACTTTTTTGCCAAGCTGTACGAATGACAGCTGGGACCAACGGCTTAACGTGCTTTCCGAGGCACGAAGGGGTTTCGATATGTAATGGATGGTCACCCAGCCACGAACCGACCGCGGCAAGCGTTACTTAACCTTCGATCGCCGTGTCGCTGCAAATAATAATAATAATATAGGTATTAAAGTAGGTATACAATGCCTTTAATTTTTCCTCCAATACCTTTTCCTATGTGATAATCTACCTGTCTTATAAAAAAATTAAGTAAAAAATATTATAATTATCTTCTATCGCCCCTATCATTCTTAGCTCGGACCTCTCTGTCTAACATACCACAATTTGAGCACAGTAATTTTTTCTACAATTTTCTACTTCCTACAATTTTCAAGGAAGTGATACGGCCGAGTACGTGCGTTCTCATTGGTTACTTAGTCGGCCAATGTTAATATTGGCTTGCGAATGTAGGCCATACATTTTTCCTCGAATATTTGTTATGTTGGCTACAAAAAAACGCGGAAGAGGCGGTCACGGAGGTGGAGAAATGATAATATAGTTATTACGGCCCGCTGGCCATAACTGGACCAAAGCAGGCTTCCTCGAAAGATGGAAATATGACCCCATATTTATGTCTTTCGAAGAAGCGATATCGCCATAATAATTGAGCCTGGTAGGCGGGTCTTAGGACCATATACTTGTAGGTTCTTTAATAGGATTTTTTATGGATACTCACCGTTTCCGAGATATGGTTGGCATGTGGCCTCCTGCTAACTTAAACGTATCAGGATCGTAGGTAAGTATAGATCACACTTTGCAGGTATTCATTAGAGTTTTTACTCTTCCAGCATAGCTATTCACAAATATATCGATAGGCTTCGATGCCGGATCGAACGTCAATCTATGTTGTCGGAGTGAGACGCTGTTCAGAAATCAGAATGCCAATTCCCGTAATTAAAAATGTTCAAAATCTAGTCGCAATCTCTATTCTATTCTATTTTTAATTATGACAAGTAAAGCCGATGTCGACTATTCTGCCAATGTCAAAAGTGAATTGGAAAAGCAAGTGTGTGATAAAAAGTCGCAATCTCATCTCAGCTACAATCATTGTCAAAAACTTGTCAAAAATGTAGGGAAATTAGAGATATCTTTGACGGATTGAGACTGAGATCAGACTGTGAACGTTCTTAAAAATACGAGAATTGCCCTTCAGAAACTCGAAAATGTTGACAGTTGACACCAGATAGACGACCGTTATTCTTCCAACAGCTATGTGCTGTCGGGAACTAGATAAATCAGGTTACCTACCTAAAATGTGACATTTTCGATTCGGAAGCCTGTCGAATAGTCGTGAATAGCTATGCTGGTGACGTTTTTCAAGTGAGAGATTTTTCCTGCTACGACTTTACTAATCTCGCCATCTAGGAAAGTATTTTTCCCACACCTTTTTATCTTCCCCGATATCTTATTTCACAAAAATATCTCTGGAACTTCTATTCTCTCTTCGTGACCGTTTCGAAGTGGGAAATGGTCCGACATGCTGTCTGCAGTATAAACAAGTGTCGCAAGGTCATAAACAATACAAATGTGATCAGGTGAGTCGTGTGCGTCGTATTGTGTGATGTGTGCCGCCGCGAGCTTAGAAGTTCTCACGGCGGGTGATGCTGGGCGCTCTTAGAAGTTCTCACGGCGGGTGATGCTGGGCGCTCTTAGAAGTTCTCACGGCGGGTGATGCTGGGCGCTCTTAGAAGTTCTCACGGCGGGTGATGCTGGGCGCTCTTAGAAGTTCTCACGGCGGGTGATGCTGGGCGCTCTTAGAAGTTCTCACGGCGGGTGATGCTGGGCGCTCTTAGAAGTTCTCACGGCGGGTGATGCTGGGCGCTCTTAGAAGTTCTCACGGCGGGTGATGCTGGGCGCTCTTAGAAGTTCTCACGGCGGGTGATGCTGGGCGCTCTTAGAAGTTCTCACGGCGGGTGATGCTGGGCGCTCTTAGAAGTTCTCACGGCGGGTGATGCTGGGCGCTCTTAGAAGTTCTCACGGCGGGTGATGCTGGGCGCTCTGGTTTGGAAACATAAGGGGTTTCGAGTTGGTGACGGGCACGTCAAAAAGACGTTAATCAGCCGTTCTGAAATCAGCATAGGTATTCACAACCACTCGATACGCTTTCGTACCGTGTCGAACATCAATCAATGTTATCGTAGGAGTCCTCTAAACGCTGCTCACAAGTCCAAAACCCGAAATTTTTGTCAGTTTAAATCTATTGGACGACCGCTATTCTTCCGACAGCTGTTTGATGTCGAGGGCAAGGCAAATCAGGTTATCGAAATGTATCATTTTCGATACCATCGCCTGTCGGATGGTTGTGAATAGCTATGCTGATCAAGAAAAGTCGTAGCTTGTTATCACTATTCATTTAATATTTTAACGGCACCAAATTAAACCTACAAGGTGACAATGATTTGATGACAAAGAGGAAGGCAGACTTGATTTCATAATTCGCAACTACTTAGATAACATTGAGGTAGGATTGGTAGGAACGTCGATCTCGGGATCTTTAGACACAAAACGTATTAAGGAATCCTCAAACAGCAATATAAAAAACACACTGATTATTTGAATCAACAAATCATGCATGATGCAACAAAAATGTGAAAGGGAACAATTTTTTACCACGGGAAAATGGGTCCTTTTTCAACCTGCCTTCCATAAACTGAGTTCAGCATAAAGTACCTATTCACAAGTCTCAACTACCACCCCGTATGTTCACTCTAGATTCTCCTACGTGATAAGCATAATATAAAAATATGCGGCAGGTCCAGTGCCACAGGTTTAGCGTCGTTTTGACACGGTGACTGTCTCGACTGGACACAGAGGAGCTTGGACAGATACACACCGGTTTTGTGCAGTCGGATCTTGATATAATATGTGCTAAATCGTTCGGTTATATGAATTATGTAGCGTTAAATGACTTAATTTATTTTCATTTACTTTGGATCTGTAAATGAAATCATTTAAGAAAACCACACAGTAAATTTGAATGCAACTGCCGACTTTTACTTATGTAAATATTTATTACAACAGTGATTCATACTGTCTGTACTGGATTATATTTATTTGATTAAACGTCAATTAAATGAAGTGAAAATCAGCACTCTAACTCCGTTACACACTTTTAATTACAATCCAAAGGTTTTGAAAGAAATTCCCAATCCACTGCTTCATGGGTGTGACAAATTCGTCTGCTCAACAACGTAAATAACCGAAATGAACGTGGGTGAACTGTTAAAAGAAAGGCATTGCGATCGATTGCCATTTTATGTGTGTAACGGTATTGAATCGCTGGACAGCTTATGCGCTTTGGTGATCTGTATGCACCAAATAGAGGAATTTAGTTCTCCTGTAATAATCAGATCATAATTAGGAATCAAAACCCAACCAATAGTGAAAAATTGCAGGAATCCTTTTGGATTCGCTCCATAGTCACATCGTCTAAAAACTGATTAAGGGTTGTCGGTTTACCTGTCCGGTTTTTGACATTCAACTGGCCAGCTCCTAGGATTACACGCTAATTTAGCATCTTTAATGATAAAATTATGAAGTAATGCACTTGACAATTTGCATTGCATAGCAACGGCAAAGTGGTTTGAACGAGATGCTTACAGACACCTTAACTTCAATAAATACTGGTCCAGCTTATTACTGGAGTGAAATACCTACTAGAATCTATAAGCTCCTTAGTATACTAGGCTCCGCAGACGTATACTAGAATTTTCATGGTGAATACTGCATCCTTATTATATGAATAACTAACTAACTATCCAAATAAATACACGGCACGGGCCACATGCCCTGTCTGTTTTTCAATACGAATATTCCTATCATTTAAGAATACAGCTTAGACAAACAAGTTAGGTATTTTGACAGTTCCAACATTGCCCACCCAATCACCCAACGAGCTTAGAAATTCTGTGCGAGGACGAAGGGCGTCTGGGCGACGAGGTGACTCCAATTATTCAGCGATAGGCGCGCAAAGATCGGCATACATTAACACACAATGTATTCTGTTGCAGTATTGCCGTACGTTGAGACTATAACTATGTATGCTGTGGGCTTGAGCATGTTGAGATGAGCTTGAATATGGCAGTTACATCCGTCAACATATTATGTAGTAGCTCTTCAGGAGATGCGGTGTCTCAGGAGAGAACGTGACTATAGACAGGAGGTGACTGTTATCTTGACATCAGAATAAATTAACATTCATTTAATGCTGGTGAGATCACATGTAAACTCCACAGGAAACGCTGTTAACTACATTATGAAAATGAATGAGGATATTTTGTATAACAAATGTGTATTAGTTTATAAATTCTGCTGCAAAGGTTCTGTTAAGCTAAGTAAACCCGTTCAATACATTTGGATAAAACCATAAGAGTTACAAGTCCTCATCATTAATTTCAGCCGAAAGACGGACGTCTCGCGGCCACGACCGCTACTTCGACCAGTTCTACGCTTCCCGCATCCAGCGGATTCCTGGGTCTTCATAAGGTCGGTCCACCTTGTGGGAGGTCTTCCAACGCTAGGTGTTCTGGTACGCGGTCGCAACTCCAGTTGTTTCGGCCTCATCGGCCATCTGTTCTGCGAGCAATGTGCACTGCCCACTGCCACTTAAGTTTGGCAATTCTTCGGGCTATGTCGGTTCCCTTGGTTCTCCCGCAGATCTCTACATTTCTGGTTACAAGCTCTATATAATCAGCCTATGCTGTTCCCACTGCCGGGACACAGGTCTCCTGTCTGTGAGGGGAGGACAGGGCCAAAATCCACCACACGGGCCCAGTATGGGTTGGTGGATGTCACATATCTTCGATTTTTTGGTTTTGGATATTTTCCTTCACCGTTTTGTAAGCACTGGTTATGACATTAAATAGTCAAAGGAAAGTACCTGCCTGGGTACAAACTCACGACCTTCAACTAGTAAGCCGGGGGCGAAACTACTGGGCCACCACTGCTGTCAGCTACAAGCTCTAATCAAACAAAATTGTTACAAAATGATTTCCCAAACTTGTCCCAAGTCCACTATCCCAGTGTTTCTCACATCGTAGTCCGAGCTGATGTATTCAAGAGATAACATCTAAGATTGTCCTGATAACCATCTCTGATATGACACGCGTTTATACTACAGATTAAACAAGTATTTGCTCTGTAATTATAATACTTGTTTTTGTTGTAATAAGCCCAACACTATGTGGTTATTTTATCGAATTATACCTGCCTACTTGATATTTGTACATGCGTAAGACTGATCGAGGCTCTGATCAATAAACCAGCTGTCATGTTAAATATTGTGGTTGACGATATTACAACAAGCAATCATTAAAGTAGGCACGAGTATTGACAAATTGAACTAAATTTCAATCGGGGACACAATTAATAACGTAGTGAAAAGCCTTTGGATCCGGCGGGGTCATTGTGTAACACATACGATGGCAATGCCTTTCATTTTGACAGTCCAGCCACGTTACGTTGTTGAGCAGACGAATTTTTTAAACCTATGAAGCAATGGCTTTGCCCAGGCCTTTGCCCAGCAGTGGGACACAAAATAGGCTAACAAAAAAAAAAAAAATGAAGCAATGGAGTAAGAATTTATTTCAAAGATAGATTGCGGTTGAATGTGTATTACGCAATCAGGGTTCATATTTTATGAAAACAACGATTGTCGCATACGAGTATACGAGTATTTGACTCGAATTCGAATCCATTCATCATAGATTTAGTACTGAGTTTTCTTGGATCGTTATTTTTCGTACATTCAGCGTTAGTACGCGCCTTCCTACGTGGTCCTTGGTTACGGATATAGGCCCGTCCTTTGTTAATTAATGAAAATGGTGTTATTTTTTAATTGCCATTATTTTAGCATGTTTTTTTTTGTAAAACAGTCGAATTGGGGCTGATGGAAATGATGATAAATGAAGATGCAGACCCAACATACCTACATAAATATTCTCAGAGACTTTTTTAGTATGATTAGTTTTTATGAACTCCTTACCTAACTTAGGAGTGTTTCAAGTGTTATGGTATAACTTACGACTGTCACGATAAAATCAGTTACGAACCTCGATGTTATGATACCGATCAGTCGCAAAAAGCTCCTTCGTCTGGATGTTGCCAGTTTTTATAAAATAATTTCTAATAGTAAGTATAGAGTATTGCTTACTGTTTTTTTTTTTGTTGACAGTAGGAACTAAGGTACTGTTTTTAATGTTCGAAGAGTTTGAGGTCTGTGTGGAATAACGGAGATTACCATAATATCCTTGTTGAAATATAATACAGTAGACCCTCTATTCTCCTGTAACGCTATATTATTTTACCAATCCTCAAAGGAGAACTGACATTCCTCCTGATTTATTCTATAAAAGGTGAAGTGAGTCTGACTTAGGACTCTTGTTCATTTTCTGTAATAATCAGGTTACGATTTGGAATCACTAAGCAACCAATAGTGAAGACTGCAGGAAACCTTTTTGATTCGCCGATCTATTCTGTAGAATCTCACCGTGAAAACCGAGGTGAAGTGAGCTGTCAATAGTGTCAATCTCTAGCGTCAGGTGGAATGGACAGCTCACTTCAACCGGTGAGATTTTTACAGAACAAACCGGATACTTATTATTTTTCTGTGTAATGGCTTCCTCCACATCGTGAGCACTACTTCATGCACTAGCAAGCCAAATTACCAAGTTAAGGTGCAAACAGACGAGCTTCCTGCTACAAACGATCGTCAGCTGTCGTCGGCAGCCGATGACATGTGTCGTACGTCTGTTAGCGCCCTTACATCTCGCGATCGTAAGATATCAATCGTTGACCAAACAGGTTCATACAGTTTTTGTTGCGTTAAGCCGTCCACAATGAGTATTAAGCCCAGCTTATAAAATAATCTAGAGCAAAAAAAGAACAGTTAGAGATGTGATAGGATCCTTGTTCTTTGTTTGGTTATTATATCCGTTTCATTCCGTTTTTTAACTGCCCCGTTGGTCTCGTAGTCGCAAGCGCGACTGAGCGTGGGGCCCTGGGTTTGATTCCCGGGTCAGGCAAAGTGTTGTAGGGTTTTTCCATTGGAAACCAGGTGAAAATGGAAAAATTTACGACTTTTCAGTGCAGTTTACATTAGAAGGCACATCGGGTCTGACCTGCACCCTAATTGCGTAACACACTTTCAATCAGTTTAAATAATTTTGAAGGATACTGCTAAACCATTGCTTCATATGTTCGAAAAATTTGTCGTCGCAATAACGTAAATAACGCAATGAATGTTGTTGAACTGTCAAAAAAAAAAATGGAAGCCACGCTACGTGTGTTACGCAATACGTGTGTCGTTAATCTCCCAACACTTCATCAACAATTTCTAAGCAACCATTAATTTAGAGCTTCACCCCACCAGCTATTACCATGTCTTGCTAACTGTCTTGCTCTCCATCATTTCATAGTCGATAAACCTATGTTCGCCATTTCAAACTAAAGTTTAACATTACATTAATAAAGATACATTTATATCTTAAAAGCCTATTTTCTCTTTCAAATAGACATATCGAGAATACATGCAATTCCAATCCCACTTTCAAAACTAGGCTGTATGCAAACGTGGTATGTAAATGACCAAAGTGTTGCCATTAACAAGATGATAAGAATTCACTAACGAGCATCTATATTAATATCCGATGTTGCCAGCTCTCTGGATTGATTGATAGATGTCAGAATGGCCGTGTTCACGTCTGACAACTGAGGCGCAATTTTCAATTTTGTACTAAAGATTCTCGCCACGGTGTTTATGGTTAGCACGTGTGATTAGAATTTGTTGTGTTTTTATTAGTCTTTGTTGACATTTTTGTGACTTGTTATTGTTAAGTGTGTTGTCGTTGTGTTCGTTAACAGGTTAGTATTGTGATTGTCGTATTTTAATTTCGTTTTATCCAAGATGGATGTAAATAAACCCCCCGATCCTGACCCTCCCGACATTCCAAGTCCTTCATTTCCTTTTTCCCCGAATCCACTATCGCAATTCGCGGATGTTGTCTGTAGTGTTACAGAGATGGATGTATCCCAATCCAACCAATCTTCCCGTAAACGTCCCAGTAACGAAGATATTTTGTCTCCTACCCCCCCAAATAAACAAAAGAAAAGCCAAATTGGACGTACCAAATATTCGGCAGTGGATAAGGCTCCTTACATTGTCCACGTCTCCCGTATAGAGACCCAAACAAACTCAGGCACTACATTACATCCTGTTAACTTCGGCAAATTTTTAATTAACAACAACATTGCGAACATAGTTCGTGGTGGTGTTAATAGGGTTGGTAGAAACCGTGTGTCCGTAGAGTTTGCTTCCCCTCAGGATGCCAACTCTTTCTTGGTTAACACTTTGTTACCCAAGTACAGTTATACTGCCTCTATTCCTACATTCAACATCACAAGGATGGGAGTAGTAACAGGTGTTCCCTCTGATATTTCAGAAGATGAGGCTATGGCTTTGCTATCTGTGCCTTCAGGATGTGGGCAAATCCTTAAAGTTCGCAGAATTAATAGAAAAATTCATACAGACGGTGATAATGTGTGGAAACCCACTGAAACTTGTGTGATCACATTTGATGGACAAATCTTACCCCAAAGGATCTTCTGCTGTTACACATCCCTTCCTGTTGAGCAGTACATATTTCCCACTATTCAATGTCGCAAGTGTTGTAGATTTGGTCATGTGGCAAATGTATGCAGATCAAAACCACGCTGCAGCAAGTGTGGCCACGATCACCCAGGTGATGGTTGCAGCACTTCTGAGGGCGAGGCCTTCTGTATCCTGTGTTCGGGTAATCACTTCGCTAATAGTAGGTCATGCCCCGAGCATGGTAGACAGAAAGCCATTAAGACTGTTATGGCGGAAAAATCCATGCCTTATGCTGAGGCTAGTAAATTAATCCCAACAGCTTCCCGCAACTATGCTAACATTACTAAAACTCCAATATCTCAATCTTATCGCAAGACAGTAACCCTAAAGCCTAAAACTCATGCCCCCCTTTCCCCATCTTATGACAAAGCTGCTCATCAGCAAATAACTAGTTCCCCCCAACCTTCACAGCCTAATGGCTGCGCTCTCAATTATAATAATGTCTCTTCTAATAATAGTACTTCTTCAATTATCGAACTACTTATAAAACTCTTACCTATCATTATTTCTTCTTCTACTTCTAATACCCAATCACCGTCCAACGTTGCCGATCAACTTATAACTCTTCTTTTAGACATTAGAAATGGCGTCTCGCCAAGTATTCCTTCAGTGGAATGTGAGGAGCGTGTGGCATAAAAAGCACGACCTCATATTTCTTTTAAATAAATACAAGCCATTGGCTTGTTCCATAGCTGAGACTTGGCTTACTCCAAGTCTCAGCTTCCGTATGCCACATTTCAATATTCTCAGATGTGACCGATCAGATGGCTATGGAGGGTCAGCTCTCTTAGTCAATAATCGGGTCCCTCTTTTACCCTTTACTTTACCTTCACTTACAGGTGATATGAGCATTGCCGCAGGGAGGATTGAGGGCATCACAGTGTTTTCAATATATATTGCACATCCTCACCATAATTTCTTAGTAATTCTAAGAGATATTTTTTCTAATGTTCATGGTCCGATACTGGTCATGGGCGACTTTAACTGCCACCATTACAGATGGGGATCTGAACGCTGTGATGCCTTTGGTGTAGCTCTGGTTGATGTTTTGGACGACTTGGACCTCTGCATTTTAAATAACGGTTGCTCAACGCGACGATCTCTTCCAGGACAGCAAAAGAGTTGTGTAGACCTTACATTTTGTTCGGTTGAGTTAGCAGCATCGACTCACTGGGAATGCACAACCTTGTCGCATGGTAGTGATCACTACCCTATTGTCACATCTTTGGTTAATAAGTCTTATTTAGAAAAAACTTCCCCTCCACTTTTGAAATATAACCTGGCCAAACCGGATTGGTCAAAATATGCATCATTATTGGAGGATAAAATAGTTGTTCTTCCAAATTTAAATTCAAATTTATCAGATCCTTCTGGTCACTGCCATGCCAAGAGCTGTTATGAGGGTTTTGTGACAGCAATTACCTCCAGTGCAGATTCCTGCTTTCCTTTAAAAAACAGTGCTCGTAATAAAATCCCTTCACCCCCATGGTGGGATCCAGAATGCACTTCGGCAATCAAGGATAGGGACGAGGCAGAGGTGTGTTACAATGCAGATATGAGCACTGATAATCTGTTAGCATACTGTCATATTAATGCCAGAACCAAACGTTTTCTTCGTAAGAAGAAACGTACGGGTTGGGTTAAGTTTTGCACCTCCTTATCACCCTCTACTCCGGTTTCAGTTGTCTGGAAAAATATCAATAGGTTTAGACGTGGGTGTTCCCCATCGATCTCTTCTCCGATTGCTAGGGAAACAGCTGAACATTTCTTTGACAAAATAGCTCCGTCCTATGTTCCACTCTCATCCGAATGTCAAAACGCGCCCTTTTATATCGTTACAGAGGACCCTCTCGATACGCCATTTACTTTGGAGGAACTGAATGTGGTGCTCAAACATGTCCGGGACTCAGCGCCTGGCATTGATGGCGTGCCATATTCGTTCATAACCCATTCTAGTGATAAGGCCAAAATCTATTTTTTAAATATTTTAAATTATTGTTATAATCATGGTTGGGTTCCAGATCAGTGGAAGTTTCAAATCATAATTCCTTTATTGAAACCAGGCAAACATGCAGATGATCCGAATGGCCTTAGGCCAATTGCTCTGTCTTCAGTCCTAGCCAAATTACTGGAACACCTTGTCAAAAATCGCCTCGAGTGGATAGTCGAATCGAGAGACCTACTGCCGACTCATCAATTTGGTTTTAGGAAAGGACTAAGCACAATGGACAGTGTTAGTATTTTAGTTACGGATATCCGCTTAGCATACTCTAAAAATGAATCCGTTGTTGCCACTTTCCTGGACATCTCATCTGCGTATGACAATGTACTTCTTCCCGTACTCAGGCAAAAACTGCAACAGCTGAGTCTTCCGGCTAAGATGATACGATGCATATGCGAACTTCTGTTGTCCCGCTCATTGGTTCTGAGAGTCCAGGGTGAGGAGTTCGATACAAGGCAGACATGGAGGGGTCTCCCACAAGGCTATGTCCTCAGTCCCATACTCTACAATCTGTATACGGCTGATATTGGGTCCTGCCTAAACAACAATTGCCAGATATTGCAATATGCCGATGACATTGTTTTGTATGTGTCAGATCCCTCCATAGTTGACGCTGCGTCATCTTTGTGTCTCTCTCTGGATTCTTTGAATCAGTGGCTTTTAAGACATGGGTTGTCCCTATCTGCTCCCAAAAGTTCGGCAGTAATTTTCTCTCGGAAAAGACTCATTCCTCAAATTACAGTGAACATTTTAGGCCACAATATTCCTGTAGAGAAAAAAGCAAAATTTTTAGGCGTTATTTTAGATACAAAATTAACTGGAAAACACCACATAAATTATCTAACTAAAAAATGTGAAAGAATAATATCAATTTTAAAAGTACTTGCGGGTGTTTGGTGGGGTGCTCACCCATACACCATGAAATTAGTTTATAACGCCTTAGTTCGTAGTGTTTTAGATTATGGAACGTTTCTAATGATTCCTTGCAACAAAGGTGCTTTGGCTGGGCTGGACAGAGTTCAGTCCAAATGCCTTCGAATCATCTCAGGATGTATGAAGTCCTCTCCCGTTAACGCATTGCAGGTCGAATGTGCTGAACCTCCTCTAGCCCTTAGGTGGCAATACCTGGCCTCCCGCTTTGTGTCTAGGCTAATATGTAGATCCTCCCATCCTCTTCTAGGAAGACTGAACGAGTTAGATGGCATATGCAGAAACTCAAATTACTGGAAAAATAAAGAAATACCCTTATTCCTAAAATCCTTTCGACTAACTCTAAATTTAGTATATCCGATCGTCCAATTTCCCAGATTACCCCTTTTTAATTTTCCTTATCAAGTTTTAAGTTATATCCCAAAAATTTCCTTTGATATTGGTATATCCAAAAAATCTCCATCAGCGAATTTGGCCTTCAATGCGGTGGTGGGCGAGCGATGGAATGGTTTTCAATTATTCTTCACGGATGCTTCGAAACTAACCGATCTTAGTCACACTGGCGCTGCGGTCTATTACCAAAACTCCAAAATTATCCTACAGTTTAAAGGCCCTAAGGAGTCTTCTGTATTCACTGGTGAGTGTGTGGCTATATTGGAAGCTTGTCTTTTTATAGAGTCGCACCCTAATATTGAGAAGGCTGTCATTTTTACAGATTCCCTTAGTTGTTTGCAAGCTTTAGTTCAAAATCCATTTAAAAGTAAATTGCACAGTTCTCTTATTTTAAAAATTAAAAATTCTCTTTGGATCTGTGCTAATAGTCAAAGAGATGTTCAGTTAGTTTGGATACCTAGCCATTGTGGCATTAAGGGTAATGAATGTGTTGATGCCTTGGCTAAAGATGCTTGTTCATCTTTATCTTCTGATCTCACGCACAATTCCTACCAGGGTTACGACCTACTGTCCCTTCCAAGACTGAACCTACAGCGTTCCTGGCAAGAACAGTGGAATATGTCCAGCAGGAAAAAAGGTAAATTTTTTTATGCAGTGCAACCGACCATCAAACCAAAACCGTGGTTTTTCGGTCACAAAAAAGTATCGAAAACTATTATTTCTGTTCTTTGTAGAATCCGCCTAGGTTTTTGTTGCACTCCCGTTTTTTTACACAAAATCCATGTCCGTGACTCCTCTCTCTGCGAGTGCGGGTTGGAGGAGGGCACCCTGGATCACATATTCTTCGAATGCTCTAACAACCTCCCACCTCTAGATTTGTATAGCCGTCTTCCCAAATTTAAGATCCCTCTTCCGATTAATTTCCCCTCCCTTTTAACATACCCCTCTCCAGATTTGCTTGTGGCGCTGATGATATTCATCCGCCACAATAATATAAAATTATAATTTGTTTATTTATGTTTGGATGTGGCATATGTATATTTTTATGTTCTAACAATTATAATATAATATGTAATTTTACCTTTTTGTTTGTTTCAGTCCAGTACTAACCCCACAAGATCTACAATAAGTTCAACTGTACTATCGTTCTTTTTTTTTTAACTTTATTTTTTATTTTTTTTATCACACACTTGCTTTTCCAATTCACTTTTGACATTGGCAGAATAGTCGACATCGGCTTTACTTGCCATAATTAAAAATAGAAATAGAAATAGAATTTTGTACTAAAGTTGATGGTTTGTGTTGCCAATATAATTAAGCGTTTATTATCTTGTGATGTTATGTATGTGACAATAGGATTTCATGGTAATTACGTAATTTGCCTTACAATTATAATTAATTACAGCCAATTATGTTAGTTTAATAAGCTAGGTACGAATACCGCTTTGTGATTGTCTGTCTGATTGTCACAAAGCAATGTGATTTGAATTGATATTCCAGTTTACCGTTATTAAACTAAGGATACTGATTCACAGACGAGTAAGATGAGAAGGTCAATTCCCATAGTTAAAAACGTTCAAAATCTAGTCGCAATCTCATCTCGGCGACAATCAATGTCAAAAAGTTTTTATAAATGTAGGGAAATTAGAGGTATTTTTGACAAATTGAGACTGAGATCAGACTGTGAACGTTCTTAAAATTACCAGAATTGCCCCTCTGAATTCCCACCACCCAACTCTAGATATCGGTGTTGGATTTTTGGGGCTTGAAAATTCGTGTCAACTTCCATTGCTGTGGCAGTTGACATATTCTATTCAGCTACTTTTACTTTTCGAACAAAGGATTAAATTCATGTCTTTCCTCGATTCACTTGAAGCTTTTTACCCTGTAAGCATGATGTATTGAATTCCAGCAGTTTCCTCTTTTCACAGAAAAAATAGTAAAAAATTAATAAGAGTTTTTTGTGTCTCCTGTCGTGATAATAAATCGAGGTAGGTAATCATAATATAGAAGCGAAATACATAACCAATAAAACAGCGTTTAATGTAGTTTCGTGTAGAAATGTATGATTCAAATTTTGAGTTTGATTGATTATTGTAACTTATTGTTACTCACATTATCCCACTGTTGGGCAAAAGCCTCTCCTTCCAGGACTTCCAGGTATGGGCCAAAATAACCACTATGTGTTGCCTTGACACAGCTAGGAGTCGCGGCAGACCCCGTAGAAGGCGGGACGAGCTTGAGAAAACAAACGACCAGTGGTCCACATTAGGTCTAGATTGAAAGAGCTGGTTTGATTGATTAAATTATTAAAAAAAAACTCGAGATCCAAACAAACGAAATATCAAAATATAAGTAGTTAGTAGTCTGTTTTGTTTTAGAACGCAGTCAGTGATGCCAACCTAAAACAAATGAACTACACCAACAGTATTATAGCCTTACCAATAAACTTATAATTCCAACCCAGCATAACATATTCGAAAGGAAACGAAACTTAGCAGAAATATACACGATTCACAGCGGAGGTAACCAGAATACCTCATCAATTCCTGCGGGAATGACCCGGCAATGTCCGGGAAAGCGACGTTTTGCATAGCGTGGCGCAATCGGGAACGAACTCAGCTCTTCCGTCTCTTTCTTGATGGCCGAAGACACAATGTTTCGACAGGTTTATGGCGAAGATTGTTTTACAATGTTTTAAATGAGATATTGGAGGGTTTGGGATGAAGTGGGGACTGTGTCGAGGTAAGTAGATGTAGTTCTAAGGCTAGGATGCCTTGATGTGCCGTGATGGGATTGATGGTAATTCGAATTGATGCTTTTTGATTTGTCCGTTACTACATGGAGCAATGAAAGATTTATATCGTAACTTTACCTTCGTTACCCTAGCTTCAGCTTATGTAGTTTATTATCTTAAAATCCAAACTTTTTGCTACTTTTAAGCCCACAATAATAAAATGACCACAAAGGTTTATTGCAGAGCTACTTACATCGTAGTGTACAAAAATCCGAGGCGGTTCGAAAGCATTTACATAATTATACTAGAGGAGATCGAATTTAAAGGTTGTTGTAGTAAATTATATGACCAATCGTTCCGACCACTTTTAGCAAAGGAATATAAGCACATCTATTTACTATTTTTCATTCAATCATCGATTAAAACTCGTGAAAGAAACATAATTTAATAGATAATCATAATCCTTTTAAACTTATCTAGTATCATAAAGTCAGTGTACTTTTTCCTAACATATCTATTTTCCAGCTTAATTCACCAAGTGTTGTCATGCGCGAATTAAAAAAAAGCACTCATACCGCGCAGATCGGTGTAAGCGAACGCACCATTCATCATTTATGATGAATTTACTTCTTCGCAACTGGCAACATCCGCGCACCTGCACACGTCAACACTTTACAGGTAAAAAAAAGAGAATATGGCGTCTATCGTCATACGCCATTCAAGTCAATTGGTTACAATAAAATTAATGACCAGACATAATTCTGTCTAGTTTATGACAACTTATATAAATATTTAAGTTGTAACAATAAATAAATGCCTTTTAGGATTGATTTCGTGTGTATGTTTTTTTGACGTGGCTGGAGTGAGGAATTCATTTGGCAAGGAAGATGAACCAGCTTCTTTTTAGCCAGTTGAATATAAAATCCTCAGCATTTATTTCCTTTGGTGAAAACATAAGCTTTCAGAGTAATGCGGAGCTCAAACATGTATCGGTTAGGTAGGAGTGTACCTACAACAACATAAATGTCATTACATGGATTCCTGTTTGTCACTTTATTTTGAATTACAATATCAAGGACTTCCTTGACCCCTAGAAGTCGTGTATGGAATAACATTCACTATTTTGGATGAGCCCTAGACCTGAATTATGTAGATTTTGAAAGTAGATCATTCATTCAACTGACCTCACAAAAGAATGCATCATAATTATTTATTACCTTATAAAAAGTGTCCTCATTATTTATACAGCTGCCACGATTAACATTTTTATTCGACAAACTATTAAATTTTCGCCCTAATCCATTGTATTTCGTTATAAATAAACTAGGATGCTATTATTAACTCCAGCTAGTAATACATATACGTTGGGACGTGAATGTGTGTCGTTACTCAGTGTCCGAAGCACAGCGTGACGCCGAAGACGAAGAACGACTAAATACACGGTATTTATTGTAACTGGCAATATTAATTTTTCGCGGGTAAAAATATGCGGAGAAATTACAAGTGTCAAGTAACCTTTTACAATGACTTATTTTTAAACGTTTGATGGTATAGATTTCATGTTCCGTTTCTTTTAAAGTGTTATTAATTGTTTTTATCATTGTTTGAGATCTCTAGACCTTGTTTCGTGGGCTGTAGATATTATTTTCTTGATATGCGTGTAAAGATAGTGCGTGATCGATCTTGCTTAGTGAATGGATACGTGACAGCGACGGGAAATAAATGACATTGGTACATAAATGTGTACATTTTTGCTAAAAGACTGAAATTGCAATAAGTGCAGCAGACGTGATTGGGCTTCTTTTTCGATTTAAATGTTTATAGGGTTCAGTAAAAAAATAGGTCAGCTAAAAAATATTAAAAGCTTTACCAACTAAAGAAAGAAACTGGTTAATAAATAAAGATACGTTTTGATAAATGCCGTCTAAAAAACGAAATGAAATCTCCAAACGACTGGTTGACACTTCCCGTGTCCCATGGGCTGGCTTTTACTTTGGCCAGTGGCTAAGCATTGCCATACAACGTGGCAATGCCGCCAGTCTCTTGGGTCTGTACCTACATTACCAGTCGACAGAAATACATGTTATGAATTTTTAACGCTATATTTTAGGTTGTAAATAGTTTTAGTTAAGATAGGATATTAGATTATTATTTATAGATTTCTGTTGTTATTTTTGTAATTTTTATTTTTTTTTCTGAATAAACTAAAACATAAGTAAGTAAAATAAACCAATAGTTAGTAAAATGTTAAACTAACTCTAAACCCGGAAAAACACAATTTACAATACAACTAAAAACTTATTTTAACTTAAACACTGGATTAAAGCATAACACAAGTAAGAGATTTTTATGTAAGTACTCAATACTCGAGGAATGTCGGCCGGTACTGCCAGCAAGAATAAATATTTACACCAAGCACAAGAAAGCTTCGGCCTGATAATGTTATTCATTCACTGGCTGTAAGAAATGAGTGTAAGGCTGTACTTGTAATGTATACCTTTGCTTGCTTTGTGTTCGAGAGATAAATTTAAAAAGTAAACTTGTCTATGGTGAAGTGTTTTTTTTTGTGAAATGTCTTTTTCTCCCGCGTAAATTTTTTGACGTTTTAAAATTAATAAAAAAATACAACGTTTTGTTTATGATTGTGTTGGCAATGCTCACATAGTAAGAAAATAGTAAATACGAAACTCATTTCTTTATAAATGCACCTGTAATTCTTATCAAACTAGGTAATCAGTATTGTTGTGTTCAACATAACATCCTTGATAGCACAACCGCAATTAGACGTGCACTTACAACTAATAACACGTCCAAGTATTTGACAGAGACGAAGTAGGTGCACCATTATTTATGTAACTACAACGATCGCTCACTCAAACAGCAACACGATATTATCAAACAAACTTTTTTATCAAAAACTCTTTTCTACAACTTTCTTTGACAATATCTAGGAACACATCTTTATGTTGGCCGGGTGTGTCGAAGTTATCTGTTCCGAGGATCGATACCTTATTGTTGACGTGGTGAATGCTTCGATTGAGCTGTCAGCATGGTCGCCCAGAGCAAAGCTGTGAAGACCTAATGTACAAGGTATTGAGCTGCACCTTTTAAAATACGTTGAATATTTATTATCCTCGCGTTCAGTTTAGGTGTTACTGATATTTACGCGATGTTCGACAAAATGTAAGTTATTGATTGTTATGTGGTTGTTGAATCTGTTGGTCGGTTGTTTTTTATTTTTACGAGATAGTGTCAGTAAGAACCTGTCTTCTTGATGCGTTTTTATTATTATTTATTTGTGTCTATGCATGGGAAAGGGTATTTCAATTAGTTGAGACAGAGCAGGCAACTAAAAAGTTCAAAACAAGCTCAATTTTCAAGCAGGCAGTAGGTATTGATGGCAGTTGTTTTAGTTCAATCTCAGGTATGATGCTACCAACTGCAACAGCCTACATAAAAAGTGATCTTTTAGTTACAGGCGGGTTTGAAATTTTTACAATAAGTCGTCTAGCACAGTAATTTTGAAACTTATTTAGTTTTTTCGTTAGTTTATCACTAGAGCGTCTTTAGTCAACCACAGGGTGCACCACAAGCAAAAAACATTATATTTTGCTGTCCTTAATATTATGTACATCCCTGTTTTTCGCCTCTAACATTTTACATATGTATAAAATCTTCCAACGCTAAACGAAAACAGTTCATAAATACCCTACTTTACAGTTAACAAAATATACAGCCTACAGAAGGTAGGTGTATCAAGTACCTATATACCTCCATACCTCTCCTGTCCCGGTATTCAAACGTACCGTATTTCGCGTAATGATTTAAGCAAAGCGTCCGCAATCTCGTTCATTAGGAGTCTTCAGCCGAAAATAAATAATCGTGGTACAGACACATCTGTGCCGTGTTCCGGGAGGAGTTAAGATCGTGGATTGTCACATTAATCACGATTTGAGCTGGATGCGACCAGTAGGCAGTGCGCATCACTGACTTGTATCGTGAGGCCATGAAGTTTGAGATTCGGAGGATGTTTGTGAGAGAATTGTGTGAAGTTGTGTAATCCTGGTACCGCAAGGACGCGCAGGTATGGCGGCATATCAATCCGCTCCCGTAGATTACCAAGGGTAGATTTCTAATTGTCCTCTTTTTGTCTCAGTCGAATATTACGTTAGCCTATAATTTTGATGGATGTAAAATGAATGAAACCATGATGGAATCAGTCTGCTCATCAGGAGGAGGAGAGGAAGGGAATGCATTAGGGACTTGTTCTATGATAGGGGGGGGGGGAGGTACTGGTGAAATATTACCACAGCGAACACATTTGGACCATTTTTTCTATAACTTACTCCGCTCTTTTCCTAGCTGCACAGTCTCTCAGGAACTAGTTTGGCAAATGGGCGGCAGCATCAATCATTACCTCGATATGTATCGGTCACACGGCGCAGCTACAGCGTGCGCAGGCGCATCACTCTCTACACACTGTGATAGGGTAATGCTGTCCACCTTCCAATCTTCAGGATTTATGGGTGAGGGAGATAGCGGGGTGTAGAGTGATAGTGTCTAGTAATGATTTAGAGGGTATTTGGATATTGAACGAGGATAGATGGGTGCTGGGGTGCGGGACGACGGATAGTTAGTTGCGAAGATAAGGGTCAGGGAGCTTTTGATTTTCGCACGATATGCCATTCTGATTTGTATGGTTAGCTGCCTATACTTGTTTTACGTTAATACACGAGAAATTTTAATTATATTGAGTAGGTACCTGTCCTGTGTTTTTCGCGTTATCAAAGTTGTAAATATCGTAGCACTTGAAATATGAGTCTTATAAAATTTTCTTCGACAGGATATTACTGCGTGGATAAAACTTAAATGTCCGCGTTCTGAACTTACACCAGCTTTGTTAAAGTATATGTGGGAGGACCAAGATCTTGGGTTGTCAGAACACAAGGAACCAACACGTTTCGCAGGCGGATGGGTAGTCACAGCTCTCACAGCATGATATTTTCAGTGTACCCGTGTCAAAACCCAGCTTTAATATCTGATACATTTTGAGAACGTCATGCTACCTTCAAGATGCTATCTTTTACTCGATTTAAACAACACCCACGGGGAGGGACTAAAAATTTAATTGTCCACCTTGTGTTCTTCGATGGAGTTGACAGAATTGACAGTATATTGTGTTGTGATCATTTTACCGATGACTGTTTGCTGTTTCATGGAATGAAGGTAGGTACTCGTGAGTCTAATGCCTTTTAGGTATACCAAATAAATTTCAAAGGTTTGAAAATTTCTTAATATAGAAAAATAATATTATTATTAAAAGCCTGTGATGTCCCACTGCAGGGTAAAGGCTTCCCTGCCCTCTTTTTCACTTCTCTCTGTTTAAAGCTGCTAAGGACTAGTACTTGTTGAAGGAGTCCAGCTCATCAATAACAAAAAAAAAAAAACAATGTTTAAATAGAATCCATTTCCTGACCTCAAACTTAGCATTTTTGCTTTTCCACTATAAATACCCTTCACGAGTGGTGAAAGTTCCATGATATTATTTTTCCCACAGAATGAGCTATTCTCTTGAAACGAGCGACAAAGTATACAAAATAAAGGGTAGAAGTAAATATTTTTTGTGAACAACCTGTATAACGAATGTTTAAGTATGCATGCACGGTTAGTCTGGTCTAACGTTAATTTCCTGACAAAGAACACTTGTTTTTTGTATAAATTGACCTCTAATTATAATCGATTCTTACCTCGCGTGGGAGCGACGTGGAATTTTGACAGATTTGGCCCGTCTAGAGTTCTGACGTTTGACAAAAATATGGTTTGATGGCCGTGAAATAATTTGACGTGTCTGGTGTAACATTTGAATATAAATTACGATATTATACGTTGGTTTTTGCGATGTGTGCATGCTGAATTGGATAAGTACCTAGTTCATTTTTTAAATACGTCATTATCTATGATTGTAATAGTTTAAAAGAGGGTATTCGCCTACGTCTAATTTAAAAAATTAATATCGAAGTGTAGTGAATTGAATATTACTTGCAAATTATCAAAGTTCAAAAAAACACATAAAAGCTATAGTTTCTAAGTCGTAATATTTTGTTATTTCATATTATTCAGTATATTATTATTAATTTGTTATGTAATTCACTTTGTTTCCTTTGTATGATTTTCGTGTTGTGTTTTTTTATTTATATTCATTTTTTTACCTTGTCACATAAATAAATCAATTACAATCGATTAAACATAAATTAGTGGTTTATTTTTTGGTTTCATTTGATTTGGTTGTTTTGTTTATATATTATTATACTTAATTATATTTTTGTATGCACGTGTTTCTGTGACAAATAAACCTATTGTTCTTTCTTTTTTCTATTTGCATATTCCTTTTTAATACTAGTAAGATAATAGAGGCTACAAAGACAACAGCTCTGCCGTCACTATCCGAAATGAAAAATAGCGATCTTAACAAAACCATTAATATCAACAAACTGTAGGTACTGCCCATCGTGGTCACTTCAGGGTCCACTTACGGGTCTTTATAAATATTTCCACAAACTAAAGAGCCAGTACTCACGATTCTGATTGGATAGCGTCCAGGACATAGCATGAAATATGAGCACCCTTTGTTGCCCGTCTGGACATCATCAGATAACTTTGTATGAGCCTCCCGTAATGTGTAGCAACCAGTTTCCTAGATAGTGGCGGAATTTATTTATCTAAACGGTTTATTGCCTTTAAAGGGTAAGAAGTGCTTTTTTTAGGAAAACGTTGTCCCTGTCTTGGAGTTTCTCTTTTATCGTGGACACAAATCGTTTTCGCATCACACAAATCTCAGATGCTTCGTACATCTACACAGACTCGGAACAAATTCTACAGGTCGTTCAAATTTTTGTTCCGTGCTGGAATCTACACCACCACCTTAGCGCAGGAACCAATCGCTCAGACACTCGACGCTTTCCGCACATCACTCATGTCTGGTCATTAGGAATCGCGCTTTGCATATGAGTTTGTTGGTAATTAAATTACAAATATGGGGTTCCAGTTGCCTTTCTTTTTACTTAGGTACATGACTCCTAATGATACCCACGAGTCGGGAGGCCACATATGCTAGAATCCGCACGGAAGAAACTTTACCTGTGAAAAGTTTATGATCAGGATCAGGAATATAGCTACATATCATACTGCCCGTATTCTAATTATGTCTTCGTGGTCTAACCACTTTTTCTTTGGAAACATCTATATCATCCGTCATCGCAGTGCTTAATTTCTACCTACCCATATTATATTTCTTTTCATTCTTTTCCTTTGTATCATGATGACCTGCACTTTAATTGAATCACCCACACTCTGAATCATTTTGAAGGATATAGCTAATCTATTGCTTCATATGTTCGTAAAAATTTGTCTGCTCAACAACGTAAATAACGCAATGAATATTGCTGAACTGTCAAAATGAAAACCATTGCTACCGATAGTATGTTACGCAATTACCTCGCTGTAAACACACCACACTTATTTAATTGAATGTTTGGGCACAAATTGTTACTTTAAGTCTTATCAAATCTAAGAAATCAAATCTACCATAATTGTAATCAAATAGCCCAACATCAATTCCAAACAAAACTAAAACATTAATAGAGTAATAATTAGTGGGCAAAATAGTAATCTGCACATAGAATCGATGGTAATCTCGAGACAGGGTCCAAATGGGCGTATCGCTTCTACAATCAGTTATATTTGCATATACTATGCACGGGTACGTGTTAGATCAGACAGATATGCGTTACTAGGGATGCTTATAGTAATGAATGGTCGGACCTATGTATGTACTTGTGGACGTAGGTACGTGTGTAGGTATCTATGTGTTAGGAACTGGATTTCGTGATTAGAGATGTACGGATTTGTGGAATCTGGCGTTTGTGATCTGTGGCTATGTAGCTGATGTTAGGGTTAGGCTCAGTAGATCGTTTAATAATGTGGTCATTGAGATAGGCTTTGTACTTAAAAGTAGATTTTGTACTATCAGTAAATCACTGTTGGATAGAACTTATTAAAATGTAATAAATGTCCAATTTAGAGCATCAAATTCGTTCATTGGTTTTAATATACAAAGTGGGAAACATTGATTAAATTAACTAAATGATGTTGAAATCCACATCAAAATCCGTTGCGTAGTTTAGAAGAAAAACGCAGTCAGAAAAAAAAAATCAAGAACAGCGATTTCAATTTATGATGTGTATAGATATAGATATAGAAGTCCACTTATAGAGTATTCTGAAAAAAAAAATCGAACAACGACCGATGGACCTCCATAGCCTGATGAATGATGTCAGCTCGGAGATGATATGTCACTTTATAGCTTACGTTGGCAAAAAAGCTACCATTGATAAGCACAACGATTTGTTTTTATCACCAAACAAAGGGATCAGATATAAATATCTAGAATATTACAAATTTTAATAGATTCGCGATCCGTTCTTATCGGCTTATCTAAATAGTAGATCACTATTTTCACATTTTGTACCTACTGGTAGTGACGCCACTTAAGGGTTCGTACTTGAACTATATTATGTCAACGACTATGATTGCCTGATATGGTCAGTGCTTACAACTTGCGTATTCATTGGTTTAAGGGTTCCGTATTCTGAGAGTAGAAGAAGAAATCCTTGGAGTTAGTTATCCTTGTGCGGCATAAATATGATTGTTCAGTGCTTCTCTTGCTGAATTTACACGTTAAAATTATATTACACTATAATTATGTGTAAACTTATTTTACTGAAAATAAAAGTATGATTTTATAGAATTATGTTTTTTTCTACTAAATCACGCATAGGTCGTTCTATGCATTCCTGGATTTAGGCTTAGTTCAACATTTGTCAGTGGTATGATGAGAAACGATACAATATTATGGTTTGAAAAATTTAGCGAAAATCCTAAAAGTTTAAAATGAAAAAGGGAACACAGGTTGAGCTATTTCAATAAGATTTTTTGAAAAATTACACTTTGTATTCCATATGCGGAACCCTCGATACTCCAGTCACAATTATCCTTAACATCTTTTCTGCTCCAAATACTTCTAAGAAAATGATATCTTTATCATTATCGATCATTTATCTAGTTTATAGTTCAAGATGTTAGGCATCGATTGAATTTATAGTACTTGTTCTTTTAATCTGCTTGTCTCCACATTTTTCTCCTTGTAGGGTAGTTAATCGCAGAAATTTTAATGGAATTAATATGCTTAACGAAGTGATACGTTGTTATGCGTTAATACTTATCTTGTTTTCTACCATTAAACAAGAAAAGCAAGACAGGATCTGCAAAAAAACGAAGTTTGTGGTTTGTCTGTAAGTGGCTTTAAAGTTTGTGGTTTGTCTGTAAGTGGCTTTAAAGTTTGTGGTTTGTCTGTAAGTGGCTTTAAAGTTTGTGGTTTGTCTGTAAGTGGCTTTAAAATTACTTGTACAGGGTGATTGGAAGATGGGTGCAAAGCTTTAAGGCGAAGATAGTACAGACAATTTAGAACCATTCGTCTTATACGAAGTCTTACCAATTTTTTTATACCAATTTTGACTTGGTGGAACGCAGAGCTAAGAGGCTCATTGGTGACGTAAAACTGGTGGATGTCAAGCTTCACAGCTTGGCTCATCGCCGCAAGGTTGCCTGCTTGTCGGTCTTCTACAGATTGTACTTCAGTGAGTGTGCCCAAGAACTCCACAACCTCATTCCACCGGCTCCAATCCCTTCTACCTTCGGACATCCAGACGCACTGCAAATTACCATCCCTGCCTAGTTGCTATTCCGCCAAAGCACTAAGCGTTTTCAATGTCTTTTATATTGCGCACAGTAAAAGAGTGGAACTCTCTCCCTGCGTCTGTGTTTCCGAGCGCTTACAACTCGAATCTCTTCAAAGTGCTTCTTCTGGGTAAGCTCACTCCATCGTCGACTTTGTCTCTGTCACCTCTGACCTAGACTAGAGTCAAACCCATTTTAAATTAAAAAAGACCAATTCCCGTAATAAAAACGTTAAAAATTTAGTCGCAATCTTATCTCGGCGACAATCAATGTCAAATGTAGAGAATGAGAGGCATTTTTGACAGATAAACACTGAAATCTGACTGAATGTTCTTGAAATTACGGGGATTGCTCCTCACGTTAATTTTGCACTAGGAAGTGGCGAAGGCCGGGCGTTTTGGGGGACTGTCTTAAATGTAATTTTGACGTTCAAAAAGTGCCTAATTTAAATAAATGACTTTTGATTTTGTTTACGTAATCATTCGGAAGAGATCGTGAATTTCCGTGATATGAAAAGAGTTCTTTGTATCAAACTATTAGGAACATTTGTATTTATTTTGTACTAGCGGCCTGCTCGTGCTTTGCACGGCTTTTACTATACACCTAAACCTTCCGGAATAATTTCTTTAAATGATAGTAAAAACTGCTTAAAAATCCGTTGCGGAGTTTAAAAGAACAACGCGGCCACACATACAGACATGAAAAGCGATTTTAATTTATAACAAGAAAGTTTTGATGGTATTATGAAAAACACTAACAGATGCTTAGGTATGTGCATATAAAGAAATAAAATCTTCTATCGAAAGGTCAATCCATCCTATGAACTCAAAGTTACTTGTTAAAAGAATGATTCCGATAAGAAAAACCGGCATAGAACTGTTGAGCAGAATAAAATACTAGTTCAGTTACTGTAATAAGCAATTTAACCCGAGCCTTAAGAATTTATGAATAAGAAAACTAGCCATTTCAAATATTATTGGCAAGTAATACACAATAATATAGACTTTAATTCGAACAGGAAGCATTAGTGAAGTTTATATCCTATAGTAAATACTTTATGTTGCTAGCCAAAGACTTTTATGGGCAACGTCTATTGCTTTTTAATAAAATGTTAATAGTTATTTGTTTTTCAGTTTGTGGGTGGCAGTCGAGGAGCCTTATCGGTAGGAGCAACTCCCATACTTTTAAGAACGTTCGCATTCTAATCTTTAGTCTCAATCTGTTAAAAATACCTCTAATCATGGAATTTGTATGTGGAGACGCCAGCACATCAAGCTACTACAATCTGTCAAATTTCTTTAATAGGTTTTCAACTTTATCGCTAAAGCATAAGGTTCTAAGTTGATTAGGAAAATTTGACAGTTTCGGGTAGCTTGGTGTGCTGGCGTCTGTAGGTACTACAGTCCTTTCACAGTTATTTTACCTCTGATTTTGCATCACTGTCCAAATCACAGTGATCTTTATTCTCATCCTTATAAGGTTGTTGTTGGGTTGCTACCATTGACGAGTCTGTCAAAATAATAGCTATCTTTACTATCTTTACAATAACTGAATGGACTGTATAATGTCCAGCACCCTAATTGCGTAACACACTATCAATCGGAATCTGAATAATTTTGAAGCAAATTGCTAATTCATTGCTGTCTGCTCAACAAGTAAATAACGCAATGGATGTTGTTGAACTGTCAAAATGAAACCGATTCCTATTGATAATGTGTTACGCAATTGCCCCGCAGTTCTAAGTTGTCAGTCTTAAGTTCCTACATTTTTGGCAAGTTTTAACATTGGTTGTCGCTGAAAAGGGATTGCGAATACTTAGATTTTGAACGTTTCTAATTTCGGGAATGGGCCTTTTAGTTTCTGAAAGGCTGTTTTTAGGCAAAATTAAGTCAATTAATATTTATGATATTTTAGTAACATGAGATTTAATAGCTCTTCTAATTTTTATTTTATTTTATTTTTTATTCAAGAGGAACAACAAACAGCTACAATATAAAACATAGAAACAAGAAATAAAACAAATCATATAGACAATATTGCAGCCCACAACGCTGTTCACATGTTAACGATAGGATACAATACAGTGAAAATAATCGCCAGGATTACAATTTTTTTTTTTTTTTACTAACTTATTAAGGTAACTTTCGTGTTTAAGATGTATATAATAAATAATGTAATGTATCATACCTATATAATATAAATGTACATACAATACTCAAGAAGAGGCACAAAAAGAAAGATACCGAATAAAATTCAAGAAAGCTCCTTAAGTACAAGACTTTTGAACCTATAGGGAGCACATGCAAATATGTCTATATGTTCAAAAGTCCTATTGTAGGAATCGACCATTCTGCGAACAGGTGAACGCTTGCCAGAGTTGGACTTGCAAGTACCCACTGAAAATAATTTGCCAGCGCGAACCTTCGCTTCGCTTCGGACCTTTCGCTTGTGGACTGTCCTAGGAACTGCATAACATACCATGTTGGCAATACTATATAAATTCATAGCTTCTAAGTACTTACGTCTATTTTCAAGTGTTCCGATCTTATACTTTGCAAGCAAATCTTGGTATGACAAATAATATCCATAACATCTATAATGCATGGTACGCAGAAATTTATATTGAACACACTCAATCTATCCTATTGATCGATATTTCAGAATCGGTTCCATAGTAAAAGTTGTTCAAACTCATGAGCTGTTGCTTGTTGTTTTTACTCCTAAAACCTCCGAAAAATTACCAAAAAGTTTAAGGCGAGCCCGTGGAGCAGCGGTGGCCCAGTGGTAACGGCCTCGACTTACAAGTTGTAGGTCATAGGTTCGAACCTACACAGGCGCTTTACTTTGTGTAAATTATTTCATCACTATTGCTCTCAAAACTTGGTGAAGGACAATATCGTGAGGAAACCAAAAAATTCGGAGACATGTGACATCTACCAACCCGCGTGGTGGTCTACGGCCCACTCCCTGTCACTGAGAGGAGGCCTGTGTCCCAGCAGTGGGAACATTATAATCTGATTATGCACTGCGTCCCGTTACAGATTTCAGTTACATTGTGCTCCAGTTCTAAGCTTTAGAAATAACACAAAAACAACCGTATCACTTCCCTATCTCATAATCTGTGCTTTTCACACCAAAACCAGGCCTGAATGGGTTCAATTGAACCGCGGATAGTCGAGGAGCTGACTTATTGCATTAAATTAAACCCCTGTTCGCGTAGTCTAAACTTAGTTTACATTTGAATGGTTTAACCGACTATAAGAGAACATAAGTTAGTATTTGTGTCGCTCTATGATTTTGTGATGCAGATGGGGGGCAGTAAATTGTGCTATTTGGTATTATTTGTGGTGTTTCATGGTGCAGTCGGGCTAAGTTGGCGATTAGGTGCCGATGTTTATAGTAATTGGAGCTGTGACGTAAGATCCAGTGTGGAGTTCTATCACAACAGAGTAAAAGCTTCTTACTTTGGTCTCTTTACTTAAAGTGAGGGATGGAGCAAAATAAATTAAATTAATCACTGTAACTTGATTACTTGACCAAGACTATTGGTGCAAGAATAGAATAGAATAAAGTAGTCTATTATGTACACCATAAATATTACAGGTATAAAGGTAGAAATTTTAAAGTGGACGAGTTGCCCCCTAAACCGACACATGACGGTTGGATGTCAAGTTTCTTCATGAAGTTTTCGTCCTCAATATTTTTTAGTAGTCAGGTTTTTATAACCTGCTACTGTATCTACTCACTATGCGGGTCCGTAGTGAATAATTACGGCTTATAATAAGGTTAAACAACAAGTAATATATTTTTTTCTCCATCTAACTTAAAGATTGACATGCTGTCTCTACATCACAGGCTTCATAGCAAATAAAGCTAAGCAAGCAGATCACTAGCTGAAAAAAATCAAAATAAAATGCTTCATTATCATTGTCCTGCTCTTATTCTAAAATAAAATACGTACTTATCAAGGCATAATGAAGAAGATGACTTCGTCAAATAACGACAGATCACTTCAAAACTTATCTCAAACAAAAAAGAAAAACGACTTGTAAAATACCTCACGACGGGACGTAACCAGTACCTCACTAGTACCTAATACATCTAAAAATGCAATAAAACCTTGAATCGGTAACGTTTTTGCTGTCGGTACTAATTTACCACCCGCGGGTGTCTATTGATTGGCAATATATTGATTGCGGCTAATAGTCTAAGAGCTGGTAAAATGGAGGATCTGTAACAAGTTTCCATATGTTTGACACGTTTTAATCAGCGATGCAGGATGCTTGCAGTAGTTGGCAGCAATGTGGTATTAATTAATTGTTTTGTCGTCGTACAGAATCTTATGTGAACGTGTAGATATTTAACACATACTTTGAACCAGTCACTGGTGGAAGATTTACTTAAAAGTTTTATCTTGACATTTTAGTTTACTGTTGCTGCGAGATAATTGCGTAAGACACATAAAATGGCAATTGATCGCAATGCCTTTCATTTTGACAATTGGACAACATTCATTGCGTATTTACGTTGGCGAGCAGACGTATTTTTCAAACATATGAAGCAATGGATTATGAATTTCCTTTAAATTCCTTCGGATTGTGAAAGACAGTGTGTCACGCAGTTGGGGTGCTGAAAAACATAATTTTTCCAGGATAAAATCGTTTGTAGCTAATCCAGTCAATGTAAAGAAATAAAGCAGCAGAAATTCACACCACAATCTAATCCTAACCTAACAATTTCACCTTATTTCTAGACTAATATTTTGTTCAGACACACGACATTTTCCAACAAATTCCGCAGTTATGTCTACATGTCTGTCCACGTTGTTAGGGACACGTAAATTTCTGAGACCTCATTGTGCCTTAAATCGCTCGCGGCGATATCGTTCTGCTATCTCGGGCATTTGTCTCTCATTGCGGATTTGAAGGCGGGACGCACACTTGCGATTTTGCGATTAGGTTTGTAACTTAATTTGTGTGGGTTTGTGAAATGTAGACGGAATAATGTTGTTAAAGAAGATATTCTGAAATTCTGGCGTTATTTTAAATAGAAAATGTTCATCAATTTCACTGTCACTCCGGATTATGGATGACGTTCTTTCTAACTGACTTCGAAAAAGCAAGAGGTTATGCGGTCGCTTACTTTTTTTTTTGTACTGGGAATTATTTATTTATTTAAACATGGAAGACTTACAGCTTAAAAACTAACTAGAAAGGAAAACATAGTCAACAGAAAGCCAATTACAAGTATGCCGAAATTACTTTAATTTGCTTTGGATAACATGACGTTTATTTCCTTTCTAAGTAATACAAATGGCGCGAAGCTGTTGGATTTGGATGTATTCAGAAAAAAAAAACAAGTCGATGTCTGTACCCAACACAATACGCCATCATTTTCTCACAATGATATACCGGACTTTTCACATAACCTTTAAAAGAAACGACCATAATAAGATTCAATTGAAACCATTTTACCTCCTTTTAAATGAAACGCTAAGTGATGATGATGAGCGACCAAGAAATCGCAAAGTCGTAAACCATTTTAATTGACTATTATAGTCGACACCACCTTTGTTTGGTACCATTCATCATTACGCAACACGCAACACTGTATTACCGTAACAGTCTCCATCAATCAAAGCCTTAAATTCTAAGCCATAAAGACTAAAATCCTATCCGAGAAAAATAACCAAAGAACTAGTTATCAAGTTGAGTTTGAGTGTCCATCAATCAAAGCCCTAAGTACTAACACATAAAGTCTAAAATCCGAAAAGTAGAAGAAGACACTTGTTATCAACAACCAAGAAAATTGCCGACAAAAAAATCGCCAAACGC
The DNA here is from genome assembly GCA_914767645.1 of Hydraecia micacea. NCBI lineage: Eukaryota > Metazoa > Arthropoda > Insecta > Lepidoptera > Noctuidae > Hydraecia > Hydraecia micacea. Next base: position 16,493,774 of record OU611780.1, read on the forward strand.
TGATGTTAAGTAGCAGTTAGGTTCGACTTACGCTGATCGTGTTGCTAGCCTAACCTAACCACACCCGTACATGGCTGTCAATTCCTAAAGTACTAGAGGTAGTAGTGTTAAGCTTACGGCCATTATTCACGGCTTCGGAACAGAGGTAAATCAAAAGAGCCGCGTTGCCACTTCTGCGGCTAAAACGGCGTATCTGATCTTTGACGAAGACTGGTCTGGTCGTGTTTTCTCTTTGTACTTACATATTTGTTTTATAATGCGTTTATTAGGGATTTGTGTGGGACGAATTGTTTCGATGTAAAGGGCATATAATTTGGAAATATTTTTGTTAGATTCAACTTACTTACTGGAGTAAAAGCGAGCCACGTTAAAATTTGACTTCCGTACCTGCATAATTACTTAGCAATTTTTTTTTAAGAAAGTATTTTCCTATCTCCGGCGTTTCAAAAGGAGAATGCTCTTCGTCCTTACATAGCTCGCCTAAGATCCAACAGGGAAGTGTATTTACTTTTTGGGTTTTAGATAATGTATATATTCGATTGAACCTAAATTAAAACAACGGACACTTTTGAGAATTCTGAAAAAATCAAAACACTTTCGGATTTTGAGGTTATAATTACGTCAATAAAAACATTCGATATGTAGCAGTAACTTAGCATATAATACTGAATGTAAGTACGTACTTACATTTGATTATAAATTGTAGGTAACGTTTTATTGCCACACTGCTAGGTCAGTCATAATACTCTGAACTACTGTTTGCGAAAACAGTTCTGCTGCTATAAGATACAGAATGCGCGCGCCAAGTGACATTACTACCAAATGTCAAATGTTGTCATCTGTCAATTCATCAACTGTCAGTGACGATATTATTGCTCGATTCAAATAGCGCTTTCAATCGAGTTTTTTGATAAGCCGTATTATGGTTCCGCGACATCATAGCGGACTGTTTGTAACTAAAAATCATTATCGTATATCAAGTGTTGAGAATACTGACGCTTGTCTGTGTCAAACTCTTATTAAGAGTGCTGTTACAAATACTTGGCTGTATGAGCTAATTACCTTTGCCTATTAAAAACCTCAAATTGAACCAAAAAATAACAGAAATATCGCCGAGGATTATGACGGAAGCTAAGGACGGAAGTGAATACTTTTTAAAATGTTTTCGAAATTAAAAAGTGTCCGTTCTATTGAAATATTTGTAATGTATATTATTAAAAGAACTAGTAATTATAGTAAATGTTTGATGCGTGTTGATTCATAGGCCATTTTTTACAATGTCCTTTGCCAAAGATGTAAACAACAATGGCCGCTCGAATTTGTCTATGGTTTAGTGATGCGGTAGTATGAATTTTTAACTTGTTGATTTTCTATCGATGTTTTATCTAATCCATGCTCTGCACAAAATATTTATTTTATACCTAGTAGATTTTACTTGTTTGTATCATAATTTTACTGGAAGCCGACCCCAACTTAGTTGGGAAAAAGCTAGGCAGATGATAAGATGATGATGTATCATAATTATACTGCAGAAAACACAGGGAAATCTACTTGAACTTTGGTATCAGCCGATCTGTAGACTGAGTCCTCAATCGCCACTTCAATTTTTTAATCAATTCATTCAATCTCATTCATCAACCATCAACCACCTTCCATTTTTTAATCAATTCATTCAATCTCATTCACTGCATATTTCGTTCATTAAAAATAAAGTGAATGATAGAAAGAATTTTCGCATAGCGGGGTGGAGTTTCCCTGTCTCTTTTGTAGGTTCGTTTTTTTTTTTAAATAAACTCACCGATTTGTAGAAGATGTTGCTACCTAAGGCACGCAGGGGACCTGAAATTAAACAAAAAGAGATTAATAATTTTATTTAATCCTAGCAGGCAGAAGTTACTTTCAGATAAACAGTGATAAGCAGGTGTATTTCAGATTTATAATTTCTGTAATTCAATTACAGACTTATTTATAGCAAAGGACTGAGAAAAATGGCAATTTTTGGAAGATGCCTTCTCTTTGAGGGGGTTTCCTGTTACACAATAACAATTATACACTTACGATCTTATTCATAAAAAAGCTTATCGAAGGTTTAAGGCATTTATTAGTTAAAGTGCTCGATAAGCATATAAAACCTTCGATAAAATTTTGTATTCATAAACATTTCAAAAACTTTTTATAACTAATATGTCGTTTAAATTCATATATAAACTAAAATATTGCCATTATAATGAAGTCATCCAACAAATTGGTCAACACACCGAATCGTCAAACGAGAATGTCTATCTACGCACTGAATCATTGTGTCCATAGACATTATTTCGTAGTTTAAACTGTTTTACAGTCTACATTTTCGACACTTTTGACGCGTTAACGTCATGGTTATTTAAGTCAATGTATTTGAAATTGTAACTTTTAAAGTAGGGTTCTGTCTTTTATAACTTTATAGTAGGTAGTTATATTGAGCATTATAACAAATAAGACTTTTCTTGTCCATTCTGTTATATTATATAACTACTAGGATAACTAGATGGACTGACCCGTTTATACGAGTTTAAGTGCTAAAATGCGTTTGTGTATAAGACGTTGATAACCAGACTTTAGCAAGCTTTTAGATGTTTGATAACTTTTTATGAAGAAATTAGTAGTTAGTAAGTATCTAAAACACTTTAAACTTAAATATTTTTAAACAAACTTATTTTCAACTTTTTTTTTAAACATAGTTAAATACAATAGGAAATAAAAGGTTTTTTTTTATTTAAGTACATACTTATCGCAAATGAGATAGGTGCATGCATAAATTAATAATTAATTATGGTCATCAACCAAACCATTGATATAACAAGCCTAAGCTTGAGGGTACTACCCATGTCCCTGAAAGTCATTCCATCGACAACGGAGTACCTATGGCAGCTTATACATATCATAAACAATATAGAAGATAATACCCGAACAATGATAGCTTTCTAGATTTCAATCAGACGAGCGATCGGATGTGTTCCCGTGTAATGGTGGTTGGTCACTATGGGTACGAATATTCATTGAATATTTATTATTTATGATATTTATTACATTTTCATCTATTTATTTATTGATATATGTTGCAGATGGGGAAAGAAAAGCTTACTATCGTAGACAATACTAACATAAGAATTTAACAGGTTTCTTTAAGTCTTCATATTACTTAGAATACTTACTTAGGTAATTAACATAATTATTATCTATGGAACGGTCCAGAATCGGGATTATACCTTTTTTTTTATAAAGCTTTACGTAGCAAGCAACACATTATGTGGTTGTATCAAGTTAAATATCAATAAGTATATTTTTTATTTCAAATCGAAATTAACAATGAATTTTATTTTTAACCGAAGGGGGGTTCGCAAGTCGACGGTTTTTATATTTTATTTATCATTTTGTTAGATTCTTATATTATTTTGAAAATGTGAAGCCTTTGTAGGCCTTGTAGACTTTAGATCTGTATACCATTTTTAAAATTTAAAATACTTGTTGACAGGCCTACGCTGTCCTCCCATACCTACTGTAATTTGAAAACATTGTAAAAGCCAATTATTCTTAAACTAGTAACTGTGGAGTTTCTTGCCAACTCTTCTCCATAGGGAACGACCAATTGGAACCGTGCAACTAACTTCTGACGTTTCATAAGCGCTCATGTAGGTTTATGTGAAATAAAATATAAGTACATATTCTTATATTTTTTTTGACGCGTACCTATATTTGTTTTCTAATGTATTACCGTATTTTTGACTCGTATTTTTTAAAGAGTAGTCCGGTTTTCACAATATTTTTTTTATTGAGGTGTCATACCTCGAAGAAGGTCCCATTTAAAATTGAAAAATAAAACCCACCTTTAAGGGTAGAAAAACTGATTGCGTGAAAAAAACCTTACCGCTTAATTTGTCGCTTACGCATCAATGTGTAAGAAACCTTACGACATTTTAGCACGTGGCACTTCACATTAAATTTAGTTTGACAGTTCGTGATCGAGTGCTTATTGTTGTCTGTGGCCGTTAAAAAAAAAACAACTGTATTAATCACTTTTATGAAGTTACGATCGCTCTATCAGACTGCCTTTATAACTTTTAAATTAAGAGCAATAAGCTTGAAAGTCGTTTGATCAATATGTTTATTTTCTTTTTTTTATAGCTACTATCATTGCTAGTACAAAATATTTATGCGATAGTAAGTTGTTTTGTGGGTGTAAAATGGTTTCCTATGAACGAAACCAATTTCGTTAATTTCTTCATGATTGGTACAACATAGTATTTTATGTGTGCAATAAAATTTTAAATAGACACATACAAATAGGTTCCATTGCTGTTAAAATTATTTATGTGTTTTAGATTGCACACTTCATCGGTGAGCATAAATGTCCAACCATCATTTCGCTACTTGTCCTGACTTTGTTGCCTTGCCGCGAACCTAGACTACTTCGAGGCCGATATAAAGGCTCCCGCAGACTGGCGCAATGCAACGGTGCGACGCGATTCTGTTAGAACAATTTCCATGAAGTTTTCATAGAAATTGTTCTATTAGAGTCGCGTCGCACCTGTCTGCGGGAGCCTAGAATTAAACGTTCTCATTCGCTCTCATAAAGAGTTATAAAGGTCAGTCATCTGAAGCAATTCCCGTATCATTATTCTTAATGATATTGAATTCTTATTGATTTTTTAATGATATTAGAATGCAATCGTTCTCGATTGCATTCTAATACGAGTATCAGTGTTAATCTCTCAAAGACACCTCTACTTTCCCTGAGTTGTTGTAAATTTTTTGACATTGACTGTCGCTGAGATGAGATTGCGACTAGATTTTGAGCGTTGTTTTAAATATGAGTCATCTGCCATCATCTGCCTAGCCTTTTCTCAACTATATTGGGGTCGGTTTTTAGTCTAACCGGACGCTGCTGAATATCATTATTTTACATAGAGCGACTGCCTATCGGACCTCCACAACCCACTTACTGGGTAATACGATACTCCTTGATAAGACTGGTTCTCAGACTTTCGGGCTTCTGACGACCCGTAACGACTGTCAAAACTCCACGAATGACAGCCGGGACCAACAGCTTAACGTGCGTCTCGAGGCACGGAGGGTCTTGATATGTAAAGATGGAATATACAGCTTTGTGATTAGGTTATCACATTAAATGAAACCACATACACAATTAAAATAATTATTAACAATTAACATTTTTGCCATGGGACCTTCTTTTTTAGAAAGAAAGAAAAAGAAAGAAAAATGCGTTTATTGGCATTACAGCCAAATATAAAAACAAAGATTATAATGCCAAAAGGGCCTCAGCTCAGCATAATGTCAGATGACAACACCAGGTGTATCATCTGACGCTGATTTAACTTAATTTATGAGTATTTGGTAACAATACCATAAAGTTTGTGTTGAATTGTTGATACCATCGCCCCGCACGTGTCTTGAGCGTGTGTTGCATGGAAGAACTGTCAAAAATTCAAAATTATTCCTCGGATAAAATTATCTGGAATTGGAAAAATCAACCCTTAGTAAAATTATTTATTTTTACAGACTGTTAACAACTTGTAATAACCGCTGTATTGTTTGATATGATAACCTAATCGCCACTCTGTATAATGTTTCGGCTAAAAAGCGCTGTATCTCTAATTTTGACAATGGGAGTCTAAGCACAGAATAATAAATCCGGTTCCATTTAGATCCGCTAGTTTGAGTCCTAAATTAAATTATTGCAATATAAATATACCCAGGGCACAATCACAATGTAATCAGTAAAACATTTATCAATGTCACAGAGACAAAACTTCTTATCTCTATGGTTAATGAAATGCGCTCTATCATAGACAGTCGTTTGTTTTTAACTAACAATAAGTATTAACCGTTAGATACCACGATGTTCTAATTTTTACATCCGTGATGAGATATCTTAGTAAAGCTTTGGTTTCCCGAGAAAGCGAAATAATGGAAGTCGGAGAGATTTTTGACACCCGTCAAATTCTGTTGTAAAATAATATATTTTCATGACGGTCTTTATAGCATGACGGAACGGCTATCCTAGAAAACCAAAGCTTCCTTAAAGGTTTCTTAGATGAAACTTATATTCCGTTCTTAGTTATAACCAGATTGTCGTTTACGACACTTTACAGGAGACATAATGGGCCGTCCATCATCAGCCTGTAGCTTTAGACTATCTCAGGTTCGGATAGGTTAGCTTAAGCAGGCATAGGCGTGCAAATATCTCACGCTGCTGGCTCATGGTAGGTAGAAGAACACTGTAAGGTCTTTAGTCAGTAGAAGTCCGACAAAACTCTCCGTTCCCCCCTGCTATAGGACAGGTTGTCGAATTGAAAATCACATTTTCAATTACTAATTTGCCTTGTTCCACACGTTGACAACAAATCGGTCGCCCATTTGATTTAGGGCAGATTTTTCAATTGACAGGTAATTTTTATTCGTAGAATAAAATTGACGTCCGACAGTTTTTGTATGGAAGCACTATCAAAAATTTAAATTTATTCCTCGAATAAAAGTTATCTGGCGATGGAGAAATCAGCCCTTAAAGTGACATCCAGGTTTTGATTTGTGAACAGCCTGTCATGGGACTCTCGATAACATCGATTGATGTTCGATTCGGCACGGAGCATATCGAACGGTTGTGAATAGCTATGCTGATGAAGATTATTCAGGAGGAGCCCCATGAAAAAAAAAAACACAAAAAAGGTTCATATGTTTCTTTACCACTGATTTAATTCCAACAAAAAAACACATAAAATAGGTATCATACAGGTAATTTTAATCCTCCCCTTTCATCTAAAAGCTCGTTAATTCCATCCTTCTAATCTCCACATGGATACCTCATCTCATTTCGCAGCATCCAGCTGATATCAGATCGCCGCATAAAAGTAGATGACACGCTGTATTTATGTATCGACGACTGAATTATTTAAATTTGCCTACACTTGTTCCGCCAGATGCCTGAGGCTTGGTGTGGGGGTGTGAAACTAGCGGGGGTATGAGCGGAGCGAGAAGCGGTAGCGACCGCTCGATGATCATGACGAATGGCGGTCTTGCGGAAAACAATAGGTATGTATGTGTTTTATTCTAGGTGCACCGTCTTCACATATAATTATGTAATTAATGTATAAAACATATTTTAAAAAGTGACGGTGGAGTTTCTTGCCCATTCTTCTCCATACGAAACTACCTTTTGGAAAGTTACAATAAAATAGAATTGATTCTAGTCTCCTAGAATCAATACTATTTTATTGTAAATTTTGACGTTCAAAAATGCCTTTTATGTACCTATTTGAAAATACTTTGACTTTGGCTTTATTTCATCGCGGCAGACCAAGACGAAGGTAGAGGGACGAACTGTACTCCTACCTTGGTAGTGGGCAGTTATAATGAATGAAATTATCAATGTGATTCGTTGATAGTTTTTGGATCGAAGTTCTTTAACGGAGCTTGCGGTAGGAGTAAACTGGTAAAAATCGTCACGTAACGAAAAAGCGTTATGCCCCCCACAATGTGACTGTTTTTCTGTCTTTTGTGTGTGTGTGTGTGTGTTTGTTTTTTACTGTTTTCTGTGATTAATAGAAAGAGACAGAGAGGGAGAGATAGTTTCCATGATTTTTGAGGGTGCTGAAAGTGAGGTAAAAAAGAAAATTGTCAAAGTGAAGAAAAAATATTTTTTTTTTCGTCTGACAATTTTCGTAGCCGCCATCTTGGATTTTCATTTTGAACTAAGTTCCTGCCGAGGGACCCCTGCCCCCACACGATTTTTTTGTTACTATTCGATTTTAATTCTCATGATACTTTCAAATACACAATGTAGGTAGTCCCCACTGCTAGGACTCAGGCCTCCACTTTATAAGAGAGACCTTCAAATATTTCTCAAGAATAAATTAATGTCTCTCGCCAAATGTTGCTAGATGGTTTTAATTAAAAATATTAACTAAGATAAAATGAAGAAGTCCGACATGTGCGCTTGCTTGCTTGCGGACACCTTTAGCGTGCGCTCACATCGGTCGTCAGTACCTACCTCAAGAAATACCGTATTTGTTTTATCTTCAAATCAAGGAGTTTTATTAAGCAGTCAAGACCACCAGCAGCACAACTTGAGCTTGATACTCAAGGTATATAACAAATAACAGATTGAAAACATGACAATAAAAAACATTAAACCAAACGTCGACAACGACGATATGCGTTGGGTAGATATCAAAGTCAAAATTTTACTGTTCAAAACTCTTCCCGCTCATCTCGTGGCTCCACACCTACAATATTAACGGTGACAGTGCCATTTGATCAGCTAATAAACTAAAAGGTACGTTAATTTACTCCATAAAGCACTGTTACTGATATTTGCAGAACGTTAACTTTACGACCTGTGCACTAATCGCGAGTTGTAAGGGAAACTGCGTTAAATGCTTATATCTGTCCATTTTATTGCTGTTTAATTCCTAGGAGCGCGGACTTCGGAGAGTAAGTTGGATAGCACGTGGAAACAGGCCGCATACGGGGAACATACTCAATGGGAACGCCCCCGGAAATTAGTAGGTTGATGATCATTGCGCGGTTTTACGATTCGGTGGAATGAGATGTTATTTCAACATGATTGTTCAACGTAAATTAGGTCCATACTTGGTGGAAATTGCCTAGAAAGTAATTGGTTAGAAAGAAGACGAGGTGACGACTAATAGAGATGTCTGGAACACAAAGACATGTTGCGTCGACCCCAAATAAATTGGTGAGAATGATGATTGGTGAAAATTGCACTTCCCTGAATGATGTACACACATAATCAACCTATAATGTTCCCACTGCTGGGACACAGGCTTCCTCTTTCTGTGAGTGGGCCATAATCCATCACGCGGGCCTACGATGTTTTCTTTCACCGTTTTGAGAGAATAGAATAGAATAGAATAGAATAGAATACTCTTTATTATGTACACCATATAAATTACAGACATAAATATAGAAATTTTACAATGGGTGACACAATGGGCGGTCTTATCGCTAAAAGCGATCTTTTAAAGACAACCTTTGGATGGCTTAAAAAGAGGAAGGACAGACAAGTACTGTAGGTAGTCTGTGGTGTACCATTTACACAATACCATAAATACATACATAAAGAAGGAGAAGAAGTGGTGATGAAATTATTTACACAAAGTAGAGCGCCTGCCTGGGTTCGAACACTCGACCAACATGACATGCCGGTTTACTCACGATGTTTTCCTTCACCGTTTTGAGAGGTTTTTTTATATATATGTCGGAACGCGAGCGCCATCTGGTGGCGCTGACAGAGTCTAGCCTGAGCTCGTGGGGGGTCGACGACAGCGCGACAGAACGCGACAGAACGATGTGGAGCTCTCTTGGACATCAGACATCATACGAACAACATGTGCTCAGAAACTGTCCCGCGTTCCGTATTTGGTTGTATCGTGTACCTATAGTGTGTGATTTGCTAGTGTGATTAAATTGTTCGTGAAATTATAATCTGATTTGAACTGCAAACCGTTTTTCTAATGCGCAATAACCAACACTATACCCATAGTTCGCCCACAGTAGTTAAAATATGGCTGATAATAACGAGACACACATACCTTCTCCGTTATATATAGGGTGACTGGTAATTAGTGACCGATACCTAAACTCGTGATTGTACTCATGATAACAAACAACTTTTACTATGGGACCAAACCTGAAATCGCGAAAAAAAAATCTGCTGTTCAGTACATTTTGACCAGTTAGGCGAACATAAATGACTAAACAGCAGATTTTTTTTCGCAATCTAGTCACGTCATCAAAATACCACTTAAACAAATATTCATTATCAAAACGTTAACTTAGTACAATATTTTATCACTGCACTTGTGCAAACAATTTCATTCCCGTTCATTTTTCTCTGGCTGATTTAAGATAACATCGAAAATAAATCAGTCATCTTTTAAAATATGTAACTTTATTATTCATCCCCAGCCTGCAATGTTGGTTCAGGCCTCCTTTCTGCTCAATCTTCTTCAATTTCCTCCACAATTATCGTCCATCACACCACGCACCATCGCCAAAGGCTGCAAAAGAAACCTAAGCAGTACTTACAAAATTTACTAGTGAGAACTTCTTATTACGGACATAGTATTTTCGCTTCGTAATATCAATTAATTTTACATAAAGCGTCCGGAGCGGTTTATAGCGAGTCGCCGGCGGGTGAGAAACGTACGAGTTTGAAGCGAGCAAACTGTGAGATTAACGGGAATACGGGTACTGTAGGGAATGGTAATTGTGATGTGACTTTTCGTTTGTGAAATAAAATTATAACATAACATTACGCCTGTATCCCCCCCCCCCCGAGGGAAACCCTGATCCTTCGTCTTTAATTAGGTATTTGCAAAAAGGAAGGAGGCTTTAAAGTTTTAGGGCTTATTTTTCATAGTCGGATAACTTATATCTGAAGAATAAATATGACAGTTTGACATATTTTCTATACAAGAGCTGTCAAACCGCAATATTTATTCCTCCGATAAAAATATCTGACAATTGAAAAATTGGGCCTAAGTTAGGTAATATGAAAGCTTTATAATATTATTTTATTTTTCATCAGACAAATCTGTCATCAGAAAACACTCTGTTTTTAAAGAATGTACATGTGGACTTTCTTGCCCATTCTGCTCCATACGAAACTACCTTTTGGAAGGAGCGACTAGAATCAGTTTTATTTTCTTGTAAATGTTGACGTTCAAACGTGCCTTTTATTGTCTGCCTATTTGAAATAATGTTTTTACTTTGACTTCACAACAAGATTGGAATGTTCACACTACATTCTGAACCGATCTTAATAAAACTTTATTACGAAAAAAACAACCGACTTCCAAAAAGAACACCATAAAGTGAAAAATAACTTTAATTTCGGAAGTCGGTGTCTTTGGTTTTGTATTTTCTTTTTTTGCCACCGACTTCCGGAGTTGAGAGATGATAGAGTTCTGAGGTAAGAGCATAGCATAATCAACTTATAACATTCCCACTGCTGGGACACAGGCGTCCTCTCGGTGAGAGGGAGTGGGCCGCAATCCGCTACGCGGGCCCAGTGCGGGTTGGTAGATGTCCTAGAAACAAAAAATCGAAAACATGTAACAACTACAAAGAAAAATAATAAAAAAAAGAATACAATTGAATTTAGAACGTCCCCCTATTTTTGAAGTCGTTAAAAATACTGACCATTTATTATGCTTTGTGTGTAGGTACTTAACTGGTGTTACAACTAATAAGTTTAGTACTCTTCGAATTATAGGCGTTTCTCCGCATTTGCTAATCACACCTAATTGGTATTCGCGGGACTGCTTTATTTCCATGTTTATCTTAAATAAGAGGGAAATATAGAGCTTTTAGTACCTGTTGCCGGCGATAGTGATGCTCTGCTCAGAGCTTTTAAAAGGATAGTGTGGCGATGAAACATGGCGGTAAATGAGTGGGTTGTATCTTAGTTTCAAATGCTTTGTTTTACTATGTGTCTTAGGGCCGATTTTTCAATCATCTGATAACTTTATTCGAGGAATAATTTTGAAATTTTGACAGTTATTTCATACAAAAACTGTCAAACGTCAATTTTATTCCACGAATAAAAGTAAACTGGCGACGGAAAAATCAGTGTATTAAAAAGCAGATACTCTGTGATCAGCCCTAAGTTAATTGTCTTTTTATTTATTTCTGTTTAGTGGCCAACCAACCATTGTTTACACTCTTGCAATTTTAAAATAATATTTTACTAAAATCTAATTATCTAACTACAGGTTGGCAGGGACATCGACGCGCTACCTGATACCTAGGATTCAGTACATGATGATAGAGTCAGTAATCAAAAAATAAAATTCTGCTGTTTCATAGAAAAGAAACCTACGCGGTCAAAGTGTATGGAACAGCATTTTTTTTATAATTCTGGGGTGTTCAGAATCATGTGCTGTTTCTTGTCGTAGTGATATTAGAATGCCTGACAGCAGCACTCTCCGATGCGGTAAGTAAGATTTTGTGAACACAATTTAATTTCATCACGAATGCCATAGAGCGCTGCAGTTTAGTTGGACATAGTTAAAATCCACTGCTGATAGGTCTACAGCTTCAATACTGTCGATTTTTCTAGGGTGGGCAAATACATTTCTACAGTGGGCATCGACCACCCTTGCCCCCCCCCCCCTAGCCGCGCCCCGCCCATGAATGTGGCGGATTAGGTTATCACATTAATTGAAACCACGTATTTTACATTACGTATTTTAAACATACACAATTAAAATAATTAGGGTAAATTCGTTAGAGATGGCCATAGTTTTTTTAGGCTTAAATAAAACTGAAAATATTGAGATCATAATTAAACTTTTATTTTTAAGAAAATCAACAACAATCAGTCTTTAAAAAATCAGCATAAAGATATGTTTATAATATTACGAACATACATAAAATTTTAATTTAAAAAAAAACAGAACTGGCCGTCTCACCCGGCACACTCGGGAGTGATGGCCGTAGTAGTACGGGACAGACGGCCGGTACTGGATTTGCCTCTGCATTTCCCCTTTCCTTTGATTTCTGCTTCCTGGAGGTCCTTTTTCTTCTTCTGTCCACATTTAGAGCATATGTCATCAAAAGGTGTACAATTCTCATGTACCCACAGATTACAGACTAAACATTGAAGCCAATCTTCATTTTTTAAACAATTTATAGCGGCTTTCAATGAATGTTCGCTCCAGTTCCCTCTAGTAGCTACCTACAGCTTTTCTTTAGTATCGGTTTGGCATCTTTAACAAAAAATACAAGCGTTAAAATAGTGTAAAAAAGCATTAAATAATATGGTAATCTTTACCTGACTTTATATGGCCATCTCTCCTTTTTTTTCCGGGTGAGATGGCCACTACAAATTTTAAACTTACGAATAACAAGTACTTTACCATTTTGAGGTTAGAATGAAGAAAAACATACATGAAACACAAAACACTCACAAAAACACAAGGAAGTAATAACATTATTAGTATTTCCGGTTGGTATACGAACCTACTATAAAATTTCACCCTACTTAATGAAATGAAGGCCAATTTACTTACTTTTTTTATTTATTTTTGCGCAAGTTTTTGTTCTCGTGTTGTTCCGTGGCGGCGCACGAAGCGTACTGAGCTAAATACAGCGCCACCTTGTGATAAATGAGCAAAATATATTGATTGGCCAACTCTCCCGTACGGCCATCTCTAACGAATTTACCCTAATAACAATTAACATTCTAGCTGTGGGACCTTTTTTCCGTTTGCTTAATTTGTGATTTTTGGTAACAGTACTAAAGTTTGTGTTAAATTGTTGATACCATCACCCGCGCGTATCTATTGCTATCTTATCAAGGGTGGTTTTAGTCATGCCAATTTTTAAGGTATTTATTTTGTTTGAAAAATTCAGTTTTCTTTTTAGTAAAATTGATTATTTTGTTATTTTAAGAGACCGCAGAACCGCTTTAATGTTTAATGTGATAGCATAATCGCCACTCTGTAAGTATACAAGAAATACTCGTATACCATTATTGTATCACAGTAGTCATTAAAGGACTCATAATTTTCTTATTACCAATCAAAAAGCAGCCTCCAACTGCCATTTCAACTTGTTAATTTCTCCCCTTCTACGGTGTCATGAAGAGTAACGGTTGTGGACCAACGAGGTGTCATCTCTCCACACACGTACAGATAACAAACCAGCCAGCAACATTGTAATTAATCCATGAATACTCAACGAGCCACAATTATTGGATTCTCTGCCTTAGGTGTGATACAAAAACACGTCCGAAGCAAAGAGGGCGTCATATAATTATTCACATTGCAATTAATGCCAGTTCTCCTTGTAGTTTTTGCTTCATAAAACCACTGTTGGTATTTTAACAATTTCCTTACGAGTAATGTTTGGTTGAAAAAAGGTGATGGATTGCCGTTCGGAAGCCTGTTTCTGATAATTGTTAGGATTTTGTATTGAGTTAGTATTATGAAAGCTATCACCGGGTGTTCCTCCCTTGTACTCGTTTGTTCAGTAGCAGTTGATTTATTGCTCGGCTTTTTAGTGAGGGTCGACGACCAGATGAAAGTAGAGTGGAGTGATCTGGAAAAACTTTGAGTTCGATAATGTAGATATGATAATACGTGGTGGGAACTCTCCTTCTGTGTAATTGTCAGCGAGCAATGGAGCGCAGTATCCTTGGAGTTAAATTTACTGATCGTATAAGGAACTCGATACTGTCTTATAAAACTCAAATTGCCGATGTAGGTCACACGGCTGCCAAGCTAAAATGGAACTGGGCTGGTCACATCTGTCGCATGCCGGAGGAGTTATGGGCTAAAGTAACCACACAATGGGTCCCAAACAGCAGCAAACGGCAACGTGGCAGGCCCAGAATGAGATGGCGGGACGAACTCGACTCTTTCCACAAGGATTGGCGTGTAACAGCATTGGATAGGGATAAGCGGAAGGAGGGAAGAGAGGTCTTTGCCCTGCAGTGGGACAGAAATGCTGGCATAGTCCGGAAATTCTTACAATTACTTAGATTTAAACAATAATTTCAATGCAGTACAAAACACCTAATCTACTCAAACTTAAAATCTCACCTGGGTAAACACCCGTGAGATTTTAATAAATACCCGATTCTTGGATCCTGAGAAAACAAATTTAAAAACAAAAATAATAATAATGTAAAGAAAGAAAGAAAGAAAGAAAAAGTATTAAGATATTGGGTGCAACTTTTTATATGGTTGCTTCTGGAAATGCTTCTTCCTAGTTCGTTTATATACTTAATCAGGTATAATTGATACTTTATCATATCGAGACTTTGTTCCTTACACATTACAGGTCAAGTCAGGGAATTTAATTGTTTTCAAATTGACTTAAATTCCCCAGACCAAAATCACAACTATCTTTTTCATCTCTTCACAAATGAGCTGCATGATTATTGACAAATGCGTGCACTGACTGGTCCACTCAATGTGTGTGGTTCTTTCCTCAAAATACCAATTCAGACAGCAATCTACATGTTCTTCACATGATCTGACCAAGTTATGTCTGAAGGTATTCCACTCAGAGCACTGATTTGAACCGCACTTGGACGAACAGCACTTGAGCACTTCCACTAACCGCACTTAAACAAAAGTTTCGTAACGTGCGGTTCAGTGGAACAATTTATCGTTATTGTTATCGTTATTTTTTATCGTTATTTTTTTAGTGATGGGATATACTGACTTTAAAAGTAGCTGTGACCTCTGAGTTTGTTTCGGCCTTTATTTTCAGAGTAGTCAGATAGGAAACGCCGACCATCTAGTATTTTTAAATATGATTGACGTGTAAAAGTGTTTGTACAAACCTATTGGCGTAGTTTACCAATTTGATAAACAATTAATTTCGCTAACTGTAAGTACTTTTCTTGTATTTTAGTTGCATCCCATTTTGAAAACTGACTTCAATGGATTTTCAATACAACCATAGAAGAATATTTTGGGCAGAGCTCAGAGGTACAGACGCCAGCACATCAAGCTACCCGAAACTGTCAAATTTTCCGAATCAAATTTGAATCTTATACTTTAGCAATAAAGTTGAAAATTAAAGAAATTTGACAGATTGTAGTAGCTTGATGTGCTGGCGTGCGTCTGTACAAACTTTCCAAAAGTACTGCGTTTAGCTAGAATTGCGTCGCGTGCATTTCTCCAAGTGTACAAGTCTACGCAACTATACGTCATTGAGAGCAACAGACTCGAGTTAAGTACTACGTGCGAAAGTTAAACGAACAACGCTTTGGTAGGGTCGGCAAATAAACAGATCAAATTAAATTGTATATTTCTAAAAGGAGCGAAATAAGCAATAACAAAGAGAGTAACCGGAAACTCATATGAACGAAGCAAGTTAAAATAAAGCTTTAAAAAAAAGTGGATAGGCGTGCGATTGGAGAGGCCTATGTTTTGCAGCAGGCTAACGATAGTGATGATGATAAAAGGACCTTTACTGTCCGGACAACACCTTCGAAAAATAAGGATTAAGAATATGATAGAAATATCTGTATTGTCTCACTGCTGCACAACGGTCGAGAAGAACAAGCTGGAGTCAGTAATGCATTTAGGATGCAAAGATATGAAGGAGAAATTACAATAAGTAATATTCAACGTTGTTTTTGTGACTGGTTGGAAGATTGCCACCCGGTGATGACTGAAGGTGAACACACAAAAAAAAAAAACAAAACACGTTTTTTGCTTTTCTTTCCCTTATTAAAGAACATAAGAGAAGTATCATTCGAAAGGAGTTATAATTACGACAATATTTCCATCAACTATCGAATAGTTTCGTAAGTAGGGTAGGTCTTGGTTCAGATGGACACTGCGGACATTTAAGGGTGCTATAAGTCAGTCGTGACTCGTGAACGACGGACGCGTTAAGTCCAACTTGCGTGATTTAAACGCACAGTGATAACGTAGCGTTAGCAACATCAGTTTCTACGGGAGAGAATTTATTTTCTTCAGAAGAGTCTTCAGAAGTTTTTTTTTTGTGTTTTTTAATGATCTTTGAATCTTGGTAGATATGTAAAAGAAGGCTATTAAACTTTTGGGAAGTAATGATGAGTAACAATACTTACATGACATACGTTAGCCTCAAACCACGACGTTACTCTGGCCAATATTTTACGAAGGCATGAATTTTCATTTAACGTGCCGACAGAAGGGAACAAAATAGATGTAAAAAGCCTTACAGTTGTCTTTATAACTTCTACGAAAAAATCAACGCAGACTTTTTTGTTACTCCTATTGCGGTACAAAACCCTTATTTAACCATAAACGCTGTTCATCTATAAATTACTGTCAATCAAAAGAAATAAACAACGGCCAAACGCACTTCAGAGCCAAAGAAAACATAATAGATAAACACATAGATATGCCTATTTACCTAGCGAGTCTCACGACGAATGCATAACCAAACAGTTTTTTGTACAAGCTAGACTGGACAACTAGACTCGTGAACCCGCGTTGATAAACCCATTTATATGTAGGAGGCTCTATCAGACGATACTAAATATGTATATCGCTTGTAATTGAATCAAAAAGTTAAATAATGCGTACATTTTATCTCTGCTTATAATAAAGACACTAAGATATTACAGCCGCGTTGTGTGTCTGTTTAGAAAATCAGAAATAAGTTGTTTTTATTCGTATCATTAACAGTTTTGCTTTACAAACTTGCTTATGTGGGAAGTGAATGCGTTAAATGAGTATCGGTGGTAAATGCGTGACGGGTTGTATTTTTTACGCAACTCAGTGACGCCTTAAAGGCGGGTTGTGTGTTTAGTAATATAAGAAAAAGACAACATATTGTAAACTTACACAAATTGTAAGTATACCTACTCAAAAGTCCAATGAAACAATGCAGGCAATTAGGCCTGTACCTAAAGTTAACTCATGGGGTACTATATCGTAAATGAAACATACGTCCTGAAAATTCGGTAGATTATTCACTAAGTTATAGTTAGTACAAGTTTTTTTTTAAGAGAAAACTTCTTTAGGCGCGTTGGTCATTTTTTGAGATGGGAAAAACCATTGAATTCGCGCCACTGTTACCGAACCGACACCGCTTTGGTTTTATTCGGCTGTCCTCGGGATGTACCTACTCGGTTTCAATGTATATCCGATATGTCAGTGAGTAATGGCAAAGTAATCTGTTTGTGTTTTGTTTTCACTTCTGTCGGCACTCCCGGAGTGCCACTGTTTTTTTTTTTGTAGTTACAGCACATGACATTATGCACCAGCGGGTCATAATGAAATCCAGTACAATATTATTGCCCGGCTAGAGCCTGTCTTTAATGACTTGCTGTAGGTTAGGTTTGAATGACATAAAATTTGACATTAGCGAGCAGTTGGTGTGAAAAAAACGTTTTTTTTTGACAATACTGTCTGTTAGTGTCAAAAGTAATTGTTTCTAAAGTGACACTAACAAAAGTTAATATTACTCTCGAGCACATTCGCGGGCGAAGCTAGTTTCTAATAATACATTCAGTGACGAGAAACTTTTTATCATTTTTATTGGTTTTCAAATCGGGTTGAATAAAGTGACGCACCTTAATAAGGAACGTGCTATGACGCCTCGGGGAGCGAAGTTTAAATACTGAATTTATATAGTTTCATTATTTACAACAACGTATAAATTGTTGAGGTTATAAATTACGTCTTTTTCTGTTGTTTTGCTTGTTAGCACGTACGTTGCAAGTGTTTTTTCAAGGACTCTATATTTTATTTACTTTGACTTTAAGTATTATTTAAGTTATGTATTCAATTTTTAGTCTTTATAGACGGTTCTTTTATATTTTTATTGAATACCACTTAGACAAAAAAAAAATGTGGCACACAATTAGTTTTATTAGATGTAATTAAAAAAAATACAGTAAGTTGTGTTTGCAAAGCAAAAAGAAAGAAACAACGAAATTCCTTGAGGCGAGGCCCCCAATGTTATTGCATAAATTAAAACGCTACAAAATTCATAAAAATATCTCGATCATCATTTTGTCTCACTTTTTCTGCTATCCCTACTTGCTACAACGACAATGCATTCCACCCCACTTGTAATACATTTCAATTTAACTCGGAATCGGCGCATTACCTCGAGTTATAACAGCTAAGACCTTTATTTAGTGTTGGACCACCTCCGCTTCAGGATCTAGAGTGCACTATGTACGGATCCCTTTTCTATAATTTTGCGTTTAGTTTATTGGGATCTACTGATCAAAGTGGAGTACTATTTTTGTGTTTCTTTCATCAACTTAGCCTATTGCAGTCCACTGCTGGACATAGGCCTCTCACAAGCTGCGCCACAGCACCTTGTCCTCCTCCTTCCGCATCCAGTCTGTCCCAGCCACCTTCTTTAGGTTGTCGGTCTATCTAGATTACGCTTGCCGATACACGGTTTTCTCTTTAGGACTCATCTGCTCCACCGGCATACATGACCAGCCCACTGCCACTTCAGTTTGCTTACTCTGCAAGCTATGTCGGTAACTCCGGTTCCTTTCCGGATAATTTCATTCCTTATTATCCTTCAAAGAGACTCCGAGCATAGCCCGCTCCATAGCGCACTGAGCGACCTTGAATTTGTGGACCAGCCCGACTGTCAGTATCCACGTTTTGGCACCGTATGTCATGCCATATATTGTTTCTTTAGTTAGAATAGAATGGATTAGAATGGAATAAACGTTTATTATCTTCAGTATTTACAGCTCGTAGTAGACTAGTAGGTACATACACCGAACTATACTATATAACTATATATGAACTATACTATATACTATAACTATATATATATATATATAACAGACGTTCCCTATTTAGACAGTGCGAAGAGTGCACGTCTATGTAGCTTAAATTGGTTTGTTTTTGTAGTGTTCTGGAAGATCTACTAGACACACTATTTATTGTTCTCCTTTGTCTCTAATATTTTTTGAGTTGGATGTCATGCATACCTGTTATTTGCATGGTTACTGAAATGCTAATTTTTGGTTGATATTTAACTTGAATTGTAAGTGACTGTGCTGTTGGTGTGCTTATTATAAATAAATAAATACTACCCGAAGCCAATGGTTCGAGCGTCAGAACTAAGAATTATGCTTAGGTTCCCTAGCGGGTTGCTAGGCGCTGGTTTTCAGCTTAAAAAAAAAAAGATTCAGTTAAGCAACAGAGGGTTAACATACTTTACTGATACCTAACAATATGATGATAACGATTATATTGAATTTAAAAAATGGTGTTTTATACAGTTTGTGTACACGTCTGACTATAAATACTCATCATCTGCCTAGCCCTTTCCCAACTCTGTTGGGGTCGGTTTCCAGTCTAACCGGAAGCCGCTAAATACCATTATTTTACATGGAGCGACTGCCTATCTGACCTCCACAACCCAGTTACTGGGTAATACGATACCCCTTGGTAAGATTGGTTGTCAGACTTTCGGGCTTCTGACGACCCGTAACGACCGGCAAAGATCGAGGAATGACAGCCGGGACCAACGGCTTAACGTGCTTTCCGAGGCACGGAGGGGTCTTGGTATGTAAAAATAGTCACCCATCCAGGGACCAACCGCGGCAGGCGCAGCTTAACGTGATCGATCGACCTGTGCGGCTGTTATTACTTAGCCATAAGCCCCCTCTGGCTATAAGTACCAGGAATAATAATTCAATAATATTATTAATGATTACATAAATTTGGAATTACGCTAAAATATTGTACACCATGTTACAGCGATCTTTCATGTAATAATTTTATGAACCGACTATCTACCTGTGACAAACAGTAAATTAAATTGAATTTGACGTCTTCTTATCTCATTAGGAAATACAGTTTCTCCTATCTAAATTCTATACTACCATAACCTAGCATCTAAAATACAGATGGTGTTGATAGCAACAGTCGATGGCAACAAGAATGCATCGTCCGCGTCGCAAGGTCACCGCGTGGGAGGTTGATTTACATTCAATACCGCACGCTCGTCCGCGTTGCTCAGCGCTAAATACTGTGAGGAAAAAGTGTCTGAGAAAGTGATTGTTGTCTGAACTTGTAATGTTAAATGTCCTCACGCCTGTTACGTGATGGGAAAGGGCAGAGCTGACCTTTAGACCAAATACTGGCAAATCATAAATAGTAAAATAATTGAACCTGAGGGATAGGCATTTTTTGTCCACCAAACACTTCAGTATACAATATAATTTCCACAACAATTCCAATATTCATTTTAACTGTGTGCGTAATAACTAATGTGTTTAGTTTTAGACACATAGTGATGTAAAGACTTGACAACAACACAATCACTGTTCAAGACTTCAAAGTAAGTAGTTGCGAGTTGCCTGTATACTGTACTGTTTGATGGACAGTCGCCGTCGACATCTCCCCAGCAGCACGTAGAGCAGGATGATCCTTGTTATACAGGGTTATTGGAAAAACACCAACAACCTCTTAAGGGGTCACTGTACTCATCATCATGAACAACTTTTACTATGGGACCAAACCTGAAATTGCGAAAAAAAAATCAGCTGTTCCCTACATTTTGACGAGTTAAACGAGCATAAATGTAGGGAACAGCAGATTTTTTTTTCGCGATTTCAGGTTTGATCCCATTGTAAAAGTTGTTCATAATGATGAGTACAATGACCTCTTAAGAGGTTGTTAGTGTTTTTCCAATAACCTTGTATATTCCCATTATCCTTTACCATTGTATCCTTAGATAGCATCCTTAGTGTCCCAAGTGACCACATACATACATGAACTCACGCCATCTTTCCACGGGGGTAGGTAGAAACTACAGAATGCCACCTTCTATGATCCTTACATACTCCTTTTGCCGGTGATGGTTTCAGTGACTAGTTTCCAGTAGCCATATACCAATAGCCTTTAACTTTACTTTACTTTCACAAGTAACGTTGATCTTCTATGGGCCCGTATAAGATAAGATGTAGTGTCGATACGAAAATACTAATTGGTTCTAATTGGATACCTAAAACTTGAGTATTCACTTGAGTATGAAAGCGTAATATTGTTGCCAAACAAATTGCCATTGGTAAACGAAGTTTCATGTCCCGTTTACATTCTACTTTGTCAGGTGAAAACTGAGATACAGAAAGGCAGTTCACAAACAATTCATTCACAGATCGACATCAATTCATTAATCCAACAACTAGCTAGAGCTACCAAACTCCATACATCATCTTACTTTCAGTCCTCCAGGCTACAAAGCCAACCACAGAATATCCATTGAATCGTCCATTTTGCATGAATTATCATACAATTAGCCTTCAGAAGTACGACGACGTTATAGCCGTCATTGTTAACTGGGTTTTAATCAGTGCGCGTGATTTATGCGCAGGCGCATTTGCTTGAGTTAGAGCGTGCCGCCGGCAGTTGTCGTCTGTGATTAAGAGCTGCAGAGGTGGATGCCGAATATGGATTGTGGAGGTTTTTTTGGTATTGCTAATATGCTTTAAGGTTAGTCAGTTCATTTTTTTGTAGTTGCATATTATTTTTATCTATCGATGTATTTTTAATCATAGTGGGAGAAGTAAGAAAGGTTTCGGAAGCCAGTTTTGTTAGGGTGTATGTGTGTCCTGTTTGGATAACCGCGTTATCAGGCCAGGCGGTTGTAATAACAGTCGCTTTAAGACTTTCTTCAAAACAAATCTCTGAAAATTTGATTAAAATAATAATAGGAATAGAATAGCAGAGAATATGATTTATTGTTGTTACAGGTGGTTTTCAAAATAAAGCTGGTCAAAATTTAAAGAGTATCTCTGTAAATTAACCCATAGGCAAATTGGTCATCAGGAAATTTGTGTGGAAACTGGAAATACAACCAAAACAACTACATAGTGAAGCCTTGCAGGAGTCTTCGCTTAGGAAACTTTGAGACTCGAGCAAAGCTATTCACAACCACTCGATACGCTTCCGTACCGTATCAAACATCTATCAACGTTATCGTAGGAGTCCTCTAAGCGCTGTTCACAAGTCCAAACCCCGAATATGTTGTCAGTTTAAATCAAATAGACGACCGCTATTCTTCCGACAGCTGTTTGCTGCCGGAGACAAGGCAAATCGGGCTATCGAAATGTGTAATAGATTTCGATACGATAGCCTGTCGTATAATTGTGAATAGCTATGCTGCATACTGTTATAAACTATTGTCAAATATTAAATAGATAGAATATGCGACATTGTCTAAGTTTGTACATCAAAATGTAACAAACCAATGTACTTATCTGCAGTTTACTGCAGATTCCGCTCATCAAATAAATTTCGCCGATCAATTCTATGCTCTAAATAGACACGCTACCCGGCAAGAACAGAACATTCCAACCAGACAAGTAATACGACACAAAATATCAGAACAAAAATCTAAGGTGGCATCGTTTATTAACTATCGGCCTATTAGCTTCGTGATCTGCCACAGGACAGCCCATAACTAATGTAATAATCTAGATTCACTGGGCGTAGTAATTAAATACGGCTATAAACAAGCCCTGTGCCCCCGGCAGAGAGATTCTCACGACTGACCACCTCGGACAAGGTACGTGGCTGGTACAGTAGTAAAACTGCGAAGCGTCTTCTCTTCTGTGTCTTAGTGGTAAAGGATCAGTTTAACATGCTTTCGGGTTGTCTTCGGCATAACGTGGCTTTTCTTATGAAAATTTTCACTTTTCACAACAATTCCAATGTTGCTAAATTATTCTCTTGCAGCTTCCGAGGCACTGAAACTATGACCACAGATTTCTGAAGACATGTTGCAGAATATAATGTTAGCTGACCAAAATAAATTTAATAGAGGGTATTTATCACTCCAGTAAATACGTATCCAAGGGGTATCGTATTACCCATTAACTGGGTTGTGGAGGTCAGACAGGTGGTCGCATCATGTAAAATACTGGTATTCAGCTGCACCCGGTTAGACTAGAAGCCAACCCCAACATATGTAGTTGGGAAAAGGCTGGGCTGATGATGATGACCAGTGAACACGTCGAAACAAGTCGATTATATTTAAGTACATGAGATTGATTGTATAAGCTTTCAAAAGCCTCAATCTGTTTACCCTTATTTCACAACTGTTGCAGTCCCTGTTCCTGTTCCTGTTCTATTATATTATACGAAATTCTCTGTTTCTATCTTTTGCTCATCACTGCATTTGGATGCGCAATCCAGCACAAGTGACTATACCAAAAACACGACACAGTTAGACTACTGTTCTGCCTATACTGTGCCCAGGGCTCGACATACATTACGCCAACAACTAGATATCATGGACTAAGTCCCAAGGGTGTGAGGAGTAGTCATAAATTATTCGACAGAATATCAGAATGAAATGAAAGGACACGGAAGTAGACTTGGAATGAGGAGTTCTTGTGTTTATGGAGTAATTAAAACGACTTGAAAGTACCTGACGGAATACGAATCGAAGCTCGTTTTCAGTTGGTTGCGTGGATGTTATCTATGTATATAAATTTCAAAGTCCTGACTGACTGATATATTAACGCACAGCCTAAACCGCTGGTCCTAGAGACATGAAATTCGGGTGTATTCTTTGTGAAAGGGTTTTTCGAAATTCCACCCATAAGAGGGTGAATGGGGGGAGGGTGAAATTTCACGCGCGCGAAGTCGCGGACACAAGCTAGTTTTGAATAAAAATGAAAATTTCATTTATTATTTTAACGAACTACTGATTGGAGTCCTCTTTTAAGCAAATAAGCCTGTGTTAGGAGACTCAGCTCTTTCAATATCTTGTTTACAGTACGATCATTTGGTTTTACCTACCAAAGTAACTAAGAAAATAAATATCTATCTCTTTCTAATTTTGATCATAATGCGCGTAGTGACTTAGCCAAAGAGGAGTTTTTTAGGAATACCCCCTGTAAGTGGTAGTACAGTCGCCAGCACATCAAGCTACCCGAAACTATCAAATTTTCCCAATTAACTTTGAACCTTATGCTTTATACATGTAGCGGATTTTTTTATTTGTCTTCAGAATCTTTGTGAATGATGCGATCTAGGCCATGGGATGTAAGAAATAGGACAATTGTGACTGCAAAAGACCTTCACTTTGATAAATAACCTTCGACCAGCTGACGAAAAATGAAACCAAGAAATTATAGGTTAATTTATTTAAACAAAAAAGAACATGAACCACATTTTAACCTGATTTCAATTGAATTAACCAATTAATTCGTTCTAGCAAGTAGCTACTTATTAACCAACAAGCGCAATAAAGAATTGTTATTATAATAAGTGCCAATTAGGTCCTGTGTTATTAAACAATTATAAAAGCATTACTGAAATGTGTATTAGTGGGTTACAAATTGAGTTCCGTACAATTTTGCCGTCATCGTTGGGATAGTATTAATTGGTTTGTATAGTTGCTTTTACATCAAAATATTACTCTGTAATTTTAGTGTGTTTGTCAAAGTGTTGAATGTATTGCTTGGGATCGAACTCCGGAGGAACGTATTCTGTTAGAACTGATTTTCGGGATCGACAGGAAACGTATCTCAACCAAATTTTAAAATAGACACAATATTTGGAAACTTGACTGATGCTGTTGATGAAAAGGCTGGTGTTGGTTTAACATGCGATTTTCTTTTGTCCTATCCTTGGCCTGGTAAATTTTGATGATGAATGATGATGTTAGTGTAATTTATTTAGATGCACTTCCAAGTTTGATTAGGTAAGAGCCTTATTGTTGGGCAAGGCAATGAAAAATCTAATTATTTCGTAAGTATTATTTAATCTAATTCTATCCTACAGGCAGAGCCACCCAACAAAGCCTAGCCAGCCAAACCACAATTTGCTCAACCCAGCACAATTTTTTACTCAGCTCACGAACACGATAACCAGATTAGAAAATATCTCGGCGACAGAAACCATCTATTAGTACCTTCTAGTAGTAGAGGTACCTGGGCATACAGCCCGAGGGCTACAGGGACTAAAGTAAACACAGCGAACAACCATTAACTTTAATTATGTACTGGAACATGACTTATTTATGCTTAGGTACTGAATATTTTAAGTATTCTAAGTAACCCCGGGGATATGACAAGGATTTGTAATAGTTGGATTAAATATTGCTATATCGGCAGTAATTTTATGGTGAGAAAAGTCGGGGCAATCAAAGAGTTTAATCGTTAGATTCGCGTTCGTCCTACCGCGTCAAAAGATAGACACGTTGCTAATTTGCTTTGACACCTCTGGCTCCCACAATTTTGCTTGCTGAATGTGTGAGCTCATTGATACTTTTCGCGCTTCATAAGTATAGCATAATCAGCCTATACTGTTCCCACTGCTGGGACGCAGGCCTCCTCCCTGTGAGACGGAGTAGGCCATAATCCGCCACGCGGACCCAGTGCGGGTTGGTGGATGCACATGCCTTCGAATTTTTGGTTCTAGGACATGCCATAAGTACGGTGAGGACACATGTAACGATTTAAATCTTTGTTGGCAATAAATCGACTAGTTGATTAGGATGCAATATGGTTGTCAGGAATTTACAAATGGAACAGTTAACCTGTAATAACAGATACTCAAGATATTCTGTGATCAACGCGTCATCGTCGGTTGGCAAACGGAATAATCGTATTGGTACGTGAATCCGATGATTTACAAAATTGCTCTTTCTTGAACAGATGGAATATTCTTTATTATGTACACTATAAAAATTAAAACTATAAATGTAGACATTGTACAAGGGAGGACACAACATGCGGTCATATCGCTAAAAGCGGTATTATATAAACAACCTTTGGATGGATTAAGGGAGCAGGAGAGTCTATACTAAAGGTAGACCGTAGAGTACCATTTCCAGATGTACCTAGTATATAAAGTGATGATCACATGAGGAGAATGCAGCTGCTCATCCTTATTACATAGAACTCTACAGTCTCCTTTATAGACACGCGTGGTTGTAGAGTAATGAAGAAACTAAACTTAGCCCAATATTTATAAATAATAATACCAGTCTATTACTGAAGGGCAATTCTCTTCTCATAGTGAGTGCCCACGTGTAACTACATATAACTTCAATTTTCCTTCACCAATAATATTTATAAAAATGTTCGTTTTAATACCAAGTAGTTCGACATTAAACCAGGACTTTCATAAAATGTTGTCAGTAAACTTTATTAATGATTTTTCAATTGTTTAAAAAAATACTTTTATTGATTTTTTAATTAATTAAGAATCCTGCAGCCGATATTATTAATTAAATAAAATTGTGTTGTGTTTTTGCTTAAAAAATAACAATTGTTTTCTTGAATTTAATTTCTTATTTTACATTGATTTGTGATAAAGTAAACAAGGCAATAATTCACAATATCTCAAAACGAAAGGTCGATCAGTACATTCGATACTTAAATCGATAATGGTAGAAATAATAGAATTTTATAAGTTAACGAGGTCGACAAAGTAGGTCTTATAACCTTATCTGAAGTTATTCAATTTTTATTTTTATTAAAGTTTTTACTTCGTTTATAATTGTTTCGAAATCGATAGTTGTTGCGCGCGATTAAGACTGTTCCTGAACCAAGTATTTAGGTAATACTATTCATAAACTAAAATATAGTGTCGAAAAATTCATCCGCATCGCTGTCGACTAGTAATGTACAAGAGACTGGTGGCATTACCACGTTGCACGTTGTATGTGGTTGTATGGCAATGCTAATGTAGTATTTAGGTATGTTTTTGTTTGGGCTGTTTGCCGACTTTTTTTTATGTTCCAGCCTAAATATAGTATAATATTCTAGACAATACAATGCGATGTAAGTATCGTAAAATATTATTATGTGTTCATGGTGGACATAAAAATTGTTTGTTGTGAACGTTACGTCAGACTAGTCATAACACGCGTCATTGTCTGGGATGTGCAGATGCATTTTACTGAATAGCTGCACATTTAATAAGCTTAAAAAATCTAAAAATTGGCTGGTCTTTTTCACAGACTTGGACTACTGTAGGTACCTATTCGAAAAATGTATAGTTTCGTGAAAGTTTGATTAATTGCTACTATGGTATGGAAATAGGTAGATGACAAGTCCCAGAAAGTTTTAGGCGATGTTTGGCCTTAATTTTGTCTAAAACCAAATTATTGGCAGTATACTTTTTAATACCAGACAGTCATTAGAAACAGTATTTAATATTTTCAAAAAAAGAAACACGTTGTTCTCAAGACCCCACAATACATTGCCAGCATAAAAAAATTGCATAACAATGATGAACTTACGAGCACCATAGCTATACTGCCTCGGGTCGCTAGTTAGCCTTATTGTAAAGCGTTTACTCCTTTTTAATATGCTGGTTTCCACGAAATGATACTTATTCAACGGTATTATAGTAGTTTTCTAAACAAAAAGTGTGAAATTCCTGCTAGGATGTGGATACGATTTGTTTCACGCCAATTTGTACCCATTAGACTGAGAAAAAATATAAATCGGAGTTTGATTAAAAAAAAAAGGCGGGATTAAGTGAGCGTAAATGATATCTGTATTATCTATAAAGCTTTTTATTAATTCTATATCAGAAGGGAATGCCGATAAGTTGTTGTGTTATCTATGGTAATATCCCAGCATAGTGCGAGTGAATGCTACAGTGTGGGAGCATAGAATAATCTGCAGATAATGAATCTATTTGATAAACAAAGCAAATTGTTACTGCCGTAGTTATCTAAGTATGACTAAATATTTAGCTGATCTGTGAACTTTTACACATTTTTCGTAAGTAGGTATAAATAATTCGTGTGAAAAGTTAACTTTGGGTATACTCGTACTAACTATAACCGTAATCAAAATTGAACTTCGATGACATGTGACAGGCCTGTATCCCAGCAGTGGGTACTTTATAGGCTGATTATGCATACTAAGTAAAACAATTAATGAATCAACTCCCTGTACCTACTGAACTGGCAATATT
Source organism: Hydraecia micacea (assembly GCA_914767645.1). Lineage (NCBI taxonomy): Eukaryota > Metazoa > Arthropoda > Insecta > Lepidoptera > Noctuidae > Hydraecia > Hydraecia micacea. The sequence continues at coordinate 16,522,240 of OU611780.1, forward strand.
ATCTGCAACCATTTGACATACATAGGTTTTAGTGAAGATAACGGTTTCAGACTATTTGACAGAAACATTGATCGTGCGGGGTATCAAACGAAAGCTCGTAAAAATTATAAGTACCTACTTAAAAAATTTTAAATCTTGTCGCCAAAGTTTAACACAAATTATAGGGCTTCATTAAGTTTAATACCCAATGTTTTTTTCACAAAATTGTTTTGCGACTCTTACTAAATGGCAGGTAACAGTAATAGCGCAAATACAACTTGCACTTTGCCGGTTTTAAAAACAGACTAGGGGCGATATCAATTACAATTTTGAAAATATTTAAAACTACTTACCATTAAAATACCGGACGAGCATCTGAACAATTTGAACAATGTTTAGCGTTGTAATGTTACAAATAACAATGTGGCAACATTAACTAATTAAATTCACAATGTGAACGGCTCTTAACAACTACTGATAAAGTACCGTACCACAAGTAATCCAAAGGAAATTGCAAAAAAAAACATATCACATTTCTCGCAACGGCACTTCAAGTATTTATTAAGTAATTAACATTATCTATATAATTTAAATAACAGCTGACAAACTACTTTATCACTCCGATTGAACTTTGCCGAAAAGATACCTATTTGAGATAAGCACTACATAAATTGCTATTAAAATTAGTTGTGCAAGTCTGATCTGTATCGTTTTACTACTTAAATATAAGTCTTTATAATTCTTAATTATTACATTGGCAACACCGTGTTGGCGGTAAACCGTGGATCTTGCCACACTAAATGACCATAGATAATCTTGGGTCGTTTTACAAAACTTTATTGGCAAAGTAGTGATTAAGAAATTAAGATTTAATTTAAGGTGGAATGACAAAATTATACAAGTCGTTTATTAGGCTTAATTAATGTTAGCAACCTGTCTGTGTGTGCTTACTTATAAATAATTATACGCTTTTGAAAGGATGGGAATATAAAACCATAGGGCATAGATAGACCAGCAAAGTTCTATAATTTTGACATTTTTGGCTGGGAACTCTTGTTTTTTCTTACAGATTGTCCCGCCAAAACTACATTAGTCTTTATTTAAAATAATGTCAAGCTCAAGACGTTCCCAATTTATTAAATTATTTTTTTTATTCCGGATATCAAGTTCCGGACTAAACAAACAATTAATTATCATATCGTTTAATTGCGAAACATTGATTCGATTTCCGATAGACAAGCAAGTATTTTAATTAATAAACGAATACGAACAATTATAAGGTGTAATTGTGCAGGCGTACCGGTTATCTGTCCAAGTTATGCTCCTATCGACTAATTGAATGTCTGAACGCAAGATCGGGGGTATACGCAATGCGTGCTTAGTGGTGTGACCAATCGATCGGCAAGATTAGAGGGGTCCCTGTAATATATTTTGTCGATACAGTGTTCGTGATAAGTTTTGTCTTTGATTGTGTTCCTTTGTAGTTGAGAACATACCGCCCAAGCAAGATTAAGTAAAACACTCGATTTATGGGTTGGACTGAGGTAGGTATTCGAATTTTGGTAAAATGCATAATTGCCGGTCGTAACTTTGGCTAAATTTTATCTATTGTGCTTATAATAATAGTAAAGAATAATTTATGTGAGTGTAATGCAGCTACTAAGGATTTTGACCTATCACATTACTAGTCGATTGCTCAATAACGCCTCTTATCTGTAGACATTTACATTGCGATTCAAAAATATTTTCTAAAAACTAATTCAAACTTTCTACACCGATTTTTAATTTGCTAGACAAATGACAGCTGCGTATTAATAAACACTGTCAACATGACTTAAAAAGATAGATCGCAGCTGTCATTATGGTCGAGAAAATTAAAAATTAGAGTTTAGTACTGTCACAACTCCAATAAATGGTGACCCTACCCTTACATGACATACGACTATTTGAAGTTAACTAATAATCAGCCTTCATCCCACCATGGCAGCCATGGCAGGGTAATGAGCAACTATTACAGATTTCATCTTCTTTACATCACTGATGGACCAAACGAGATAATGCGAACGAGTTAGCTAGTAGCTAGTATTGAGCTTTTAATGAAAGCTATATATTTCTATATTGGCAGGGTAATTACTACTACAGATTAACTATTGGGTTGGCGTGTTGGTGTGTTTGGAGGTTGGAGCCAATGTTGGGTGTTGGTTATTGGAAGCCAGTAGGTCTGTTGTGTGCTTTTGTTTTTCGATATCGTTTTGCAAAGATTTCTTTGTTTGTTTCAAAAGTAGACTTAAGCTTTGGGCTCTAAGAAAGACAGAATAACGGATATCTAAATATAGAACCCTTTTTGACAGCTTAATGTCAAACTCTGGTGTGAATGACAGATTTTTAAGACAGCCGATATAAACAGCGACAGTCGATTTACTGACGAAAGCGTGGCGACAGTATTCCATCCAATGTTGTTCACTATTAGCAGTCCCTGATTTCTGTAGGCTTATGTGTAAGTAATCCTATTTACAATAATAACTCCATTTAGATAATCGCAGAATTTACTGTTAACTCCGCTTCGGATTCCGTATTTAACTGTCTTCTACCAATTTTACTCGATACTGTCCCTTGTATTAACTTACGCTCGCGACTTTGTATGCATGGACGTCGAATTTCAGCGTGCTCGAGTTTGGTTACTCTGTTACACCCTCTTAGGGATTAAAATTCGAGAAATCGGAGCCTTGCACCTCATTCTATACATAATCTAACATATTATAAATTAACATCGTTTTTCGTATCTGTTTGTGTGATCGCTTTTTTTTTTTTGGTGCGCGGTGGAAATCCTCATGGACTTCCTCTATCGTGGGAGTTACAGAGGGGCGTTCGCAGACTCTTATCGGCTAAAAACACCGCGGTGTTCCACCTCTACCTATGGCCGGGGGTGCGGAATTCGCGTAAGCATTCACCGCTCCCCCGACAGGCCTCGAACCGCTGTTCCTCAGCGGGTCCCACCTCCCCATACATAATCTATCATATTAAAAAATTAACATCGTTTTTCGTGTCTGTTTGTGTGATCGCTTAGCTTATGTCTTCTTAACTCCACAATCGATTTTGATGCAGATTTCAATATCATTTAGAGATTTTGCTCCAGATGGTTTATGTGTAAATTAAGTATAACAAGGTGGCAGGGACGAAAAATTTCAACTCAGGGGGTCCAGAAGCAATGGTAACAGATTGTGCGTCGATGTTCCTGCCACCTGTATTATTAAAATCAAAAGAGAATCAAAATATGAGGTAGGTAGGTACAAGTTTTGTATAAGATTGTGCAATGATAATAATTATTATATAAACACTCGCCATTTACAAAGAAATTATAAGTGTTTTCATCGAGTGAAATGCAAAATGGCTTCAATTCACAACAGAGCTTTAATTATTTAATGACTGGGTTGCCAACGTAATTGTCTTCTCACTATAAAATATATATCTTAGTTCGAGATAGCTTTTCAATGGTAGGTAAATTTTAAGTAATAGGTACCTACCTTCTTGTTATGGTAGGTATATTTGTCGAAATGCTTATCTTTGTGAATAGGCATACTCTTTAAGCCAATGAAATCCGCCCCTAAGACTACTCACTGACCCAATGTTTATCTGCTTAAGTTTATTTAATAGCTGAATAGTTTGTTTTTCATTTGCATATAGGTAACATAACATAATCAGCCTATAATGTTCCCCACTGCTGGGACACAGGCCGTCTCTCTTCGACAGGGAGTGGGCTAATAATCAACCACGCGGGCCCAGCGCGGGTTGGTAGATGTCACATGTCTTCGAATTTTTGGTTCTAAGGCGTGCCGGTTTCCTCACTGTTTTTTTCTTGATTTGACATTATGTCGGATCTTGTTATTTAAGCCAGCCACCCTAAGCAAGTTTTATCTTTTATGCATTTCGTATTTCTTTATTCTATGAAGAAGTATTCTTATCTTTGATCAAATTATTACGTTATTGCGCATTACGGCTTATTTAAATGTCCTACAGGCACAGCATTTTAGCAATTTCTTCGAAAACAATCATTCGATTTTTCAGAAAAACTTATTAGATACTTACCTATACTTTTAACTCAACTATAAAATAGACTCAGATCCAAAATCATACACCGCCATAATTGTTATCTTCAGCCCAGTAAACGTTTGAAAGTATAGCACAGCACTACAGAAAGTGACAAGTTGCAAGCTCATCAAGTTGCGCCTACGCATTAGAGTAATCCTTTCGCGTTAGTTAACTCATACATTTGCGATGGCAGACTGTTTGTCATAGACGAATTGAAATATTGCCGTTTCTCTTTCAATATTCGCAGATAGACGTAGAAATTGTTGTTAATATAACCACTCTTACACCCGGTTTTTGAAAAGCTGTTCGACACAAAAATTAACCAACACGCTGTCACATACAAACATGTTTACTGCTGTGATTTGTTGACTAAAATATTACCAGCCAAAAAAATAGTTTGATAATTTTATTTGTAACTCTAAAATTAATATCCTTAAATATTTTAATTTAAGACGATTGCTGTAAGGTATCCAGATTTTCTTACGTTTTTGCTGATTGCAAAGGGCGTCAATATTTTTTCAATAAATCAAAGGCACCTACCTACTTGTTTCTCTAAAGTAGGTAGGTCTTACGTTTGAGGAGGATCGTTATCTTTTCATGGAGTAAGTAGTCATATTTCGCGAGCTGTCTCAGAATGATGTCTCTTTATTTAATTTGTTTCAGCTGGATTTTGGCTTCACATTAAGCTACAATGACCAGAAATAAGCCCACATACAATAGCCTAATTAAAATTCAAAATTAGTAATACACTAACAAAACAGGAGTTCTGAAACATAATCCGGGCAACAGCTCTTTGTTGGCAAATAAATTGAAATTACAACAACGTTGCGGAATTTGTATGCGCTTGCGTTTAGTTCAGCGGGATTAATTTTATTCAACGCGTCGGCGCTTCGGACGGCACGCGATGACAAGATGGCGACTATTATTTGTGGGGAACTGAGGACATTGCTATTATATGCGTAACGTGGGCTATGCTATTGTATGGGCTTTCGGCATCGGTCTTGCCTCCTAGGCGAGGTGATGGAAGATTTATCTCTTTCATTTTCTCACATGTCATGGGCAACCAGCCTCACACTAAAACTACAGAGTATTAGGTACCATGCATCAGCTTATCACATTCCTACTGCTAAGACTTAGGCCTGTGAGAGGGAGTTTGCGATAATCCACCACATGGGCCGAGTGCGGATTGATACATAGGCTGTTTTCCGTCAACGTTTTTAGCAAAAAGCAGAAATATATTCATCGAATTGAACCATTACCAAACGTAGCAACAATATAGAAAAAGATTAAGAACGGCTACCTGCCCTTAGCATAGAAAGAAGATCAGTTTTCATTAATTTCCATTTTTTTCGTTTTCCGTATTTATCCTCCTTTCTCCAAAATCATAGACATAACAAAACGCAGCAGCGGGAGGCAAAGGCCACAAAGCAGACTGCCTACTTCATAGAGAAACATAAAACGCGTATGTAAATACACAAAGAGTCGTGACTCTTCACAAGTGTGAACCGTCTGTTACTTGATTGATAAAGATATTGTATAGATTGATATTAGCAATCGCTTTGCAACAGTTCAATTATTGCTAAGTACTATTTTATATTGGAAATTGGTCCATTTTCAGTATTAAGACTGTAGGTCTCCGTATTTTACAATCTGTCTGTTAATAGACTGGTAAATATTGCAATGAATAAAAACCATTTTAAATTAAACATTTTGTCCACATTACAGTTGAATCTAACAGGCACTGTATAAATTCCACACATGGATTACCTATTATTTGAACGCAACCATTCTAAATTCAAAAAATCGTTTTCCTTTCAGCTCAAGGCAAAGGCCACAAGCTATGCAGCCAACGTTTGCCAACCTTATAACGAGTAAGTATGTAAATAGCGAATCGTGACCAGCTCCCGAAGTAATTAGCTTGAAGAAGTGCGGATGCCGCAGGAAGCAAGCGTGATTGATGCGCGGGAAATTGAATGTTTTCGCTTAGTAATTAAATGTTTAAAAAATAAACCCGTTCCGTTACAAGCTAGGGTTAAAGCTCGAGAGATGTTGGCTTTAAATGAATTGCAGAAAGTATATTTTAATCATAGTAGTTCGACTTGGAAGGACCATGTTCGCACATTGCTCTTTAAATGTATCGCAGTAATTGGCAATAAAATAATAAAGTAAAGCATATCTACAGTGAATCGCTAGCAAAGTATGTACATAATTATCTACTTAGGTACCTACCTACGTCTTGGATTTTTTTAAGAGTCTTTGTTTACACGAATTTTAGCTAGCTTTTATTCATTGAGTTTTTTGGAGACAACTCAACAGCCAATCCTACCCAGGATTTTGACAAAACCATAGACAAAAAAAATAATATACAAACTTAATCATTATAATGCTTTATATGTAAATAGTTTAGCGTTGACTCGTGACTGGTTCAAAAGCTTGGTCTACACTTAATTAGCCTAAGTAATTAAATGCTAGACCTTAGATAGCGAGTAACAGCGATAAACGTAATTATTTTGATTTTATGCGCTGTAACAGTTAGTGATTGCCTTTATTATATTGTACCTTTTGATTTCAAGATGGTGGTATTTGCATGAAATGTTTGTGTTGGTGAGTGAGCATTTAATTAATTTAGTGCGCGTGGTTTAGGGATACTGTTGGGTACATTTTGAATTGTGAATGTTGCTTTTTTGTATCGACTTCAACAAGCAAATAACAAACGCACGGAAAAAGCTTACAATAAAAATAAAACATGAAACTTTTGTCTGTGGTTATAAAGGGCATGTAATAGAAGTGCCTCAAGAGCCTTATCATGGGAGGTCATAAATTTTATCTTATTTAACGTAATAGGTTTTATTATGAATCTTATTTGTTTAAAATATGTACGTCAACAGTATACAGTTTGGTAGTGACATCGACGCGCAAACTATAGCCATGAACTCAGCACATGATTCTGAACAAAAAACCTGTGTAGAAATTTTTTGTCAGTTATTAAAAAAAAATTAGCAGAGGGGCAATTCTCGTAATTTTAAGAACTTTCACAGTCATCTCAGTCTCAATCTGTCAAATATACCTCTAATTTCCCTACATTTTGACATTTGTTTGTCGCCGAGATGAGACTGCGACTAGATTTTGAAAATTTAAAATTAGGTACGAGGATTATTAAACCTTCTGTTCAGTTCCAGAATTCATGGTTACAGTTTAAACGTCGATGTCACTGTCACCCGACATACATTTTACATTAATTAATAAAAGCTATAGGTATAAGCTCTGATGTATACACGACATTCACATCTTCATTATTTTCTATTTTGTTTCGAAAGTAGCTATCCGTAATCAATGCTGGCTTTCGCATCTGTCGACCAACCATAGACACTTCAACTTCGGAAATTTATTTTCCATTTTCGCGGCACTACTTTCCTTAATTATCATAGCTAAAATACCAATCGTAGACTAATAGCTCGTTTAACAGATTAAACCGAAATCTAGATCCAGATTTACGAGTCCGGCGCTACAAAGACTGAGTCACAGCCTCTCAGCCGATTGGCTTGTAAATCAAATCAGTTCAATCTAAACGGAGATATTTGACACTATTACTCACTGTCCAAGCATTCGGATTCCCGAAGTGTGTCGTGATTCATAATTTATAATAATAGATTGTTATTTTATTGATACTATAAATTGTTATTGCCAATTTGCGATTGAGTTGTTTGAATATTGTGGTGAGGTCGTGAGGTTCGATGAACTTATTAATTTGGTACTAATTCTGCGTGTCGCCACGAGTTTGTGTCACGCCTGAATGAGACACAATTAATTATTAACTATTGTGACGATAGATACCCCTGGGAGGCTTGTGGATAAGTAATAATAGCCGCACGGATCGATCGATCAGGTTAAGCTACGATTGCCGCGGTTGGTCCGTGGATAGGTGACCATCTTTACATGCCAAGACTCCTCCGTGCCTCGGAAAGCACGGTAAGCCGTTGGCTCTCATTCGTGGATCTTTGACAGTCGCTACGGGTCGTCTGAAGCCCGAAAGTCTGACAACCAGTCTTACCAAGGGGTATCGTATTACCTAGTAGGTAACTGGGTTGTGTGCCTATCTGACCTAGATAGGCAGTCGCTCCATGTATAATATTGGTAGTCAGCTGCATTTAGCTGCTACTTGGGAAAAGGCTAGGCAGATGATGTGACAAAAGGTACCCCCGGGAGTCCAACAGAGTGGTGAAAAGACAAGTCAGTCAGCAGGGTTGATAACGGTGCTGACTGGTCATCACTGGTCAGGGTGCGTTCGACTCATTACAAATCAATCAAATCATTAATGATGTAACTAATACTTATTTTGTAACAATACCATTTAAAAAAGTGTTCATAGAGTTTCTTACCCGTTTTTCTCCATAGGAACTTACTACGCTACGGAATGGGCAACTAACTTCATCTGGGAGAGGCCTAAAAGTGAAGATGACATATCTAAAATGACATCAACTAACTAAGGTGTTGTGGTCTAAGATGGTGGTGCGACTGAGCGATGGCCGTTTTGCGTGGATTTGATGCATATTTTCCCCAACTTGTTTTTTTTTCTGTTTATGTTCTTTTTCGGCGTCATGTTTACCGCCAATAAACGTATTAGCTTACTTAAGGTACAGACGCCAGCACATCAAGCTACCCGAAACTGTCAAATTTTCCCAATCAACTTTGAACCTTATGCTTTAGAGATAAAGTTAAAAATCTATTAAATAAATTTGACAGATTGTAGTAGCTTGATGTGCTGCCTACTGCAAAATGCTATAGATAGAATAAATTCAAACCATCTATGAAATGTAATTATTTTCTATTATATAATAAAATTATTATCATGTAGGTAATTGAAGTTTGTGATGTAGCAACGTGTGGGTCTATCTCTTCTCTTGCCTTATCTGTTATAAAATGGTGCCATGCATCTAAACTTAAAGGTCATGACTGGAATCTAAATGGAATTTCTATTCAATGGACAATTATTTTTTCATGTCTAACATCATATTGTTTTATATGCCTTTGTTTATATGCTACGATAGTTTTAAATTATTTTGAGGCACATTCAGAAAGTTGGCAAGTTGAGCTAAAAGCATTTAGAAAGTGTCCAAACGGTTTTTGTATTAGGTACCTACAGCTAAAATTAAATATTCAGTACTAGCTTCTTCTGCCTATGTGTTCGTTCGCGTGGAAGTTGTAGGACACCACAGCATAATAAAATAGCAGCCACAGTTTTATATAAAAATTCCCTGTATAAGTTTGTAGTTTTGATCTCAGCAGCCAAAATCATGAGTCAGGACTGGTGAAGCCTGACTGGTTGTCCGTGTGAGAAGCAACTCGTCCTGACGTCGACCCTACTCGACACGTTAATAATATTGAAAAATTAATCAAAACAGCGTAAGTAGATAATATTTGACAGCTATTTGCGACGTTGCCAACTTTATAAATAGTAGCTGTAATATAAGTTTGTAAATAGTCAACTTGTCTGTTTGTCGCTCTAAGCAGTTAAATTCAAATTAAGTCGCTTAACAATCTATCATGATAATTTGTGATGGATCACAGGAAATGGACTGGCAGTGCCAATCGTTTACAAATAGTGGACTATTTCAATAGTAAATAGCTTAAAGGAAGGCTAAACCAGGCCTTGGCGAAGGATTAGTCAGTTACCAAAGTTAGGAGCGGGGCTATGCGGCACCAGACGTATCTACAGTTCAACCAGAAAGGGTATGCGCATCGGTAATCTTCGTGTTTCCGAATTAACACGAGTGTCACGTCACACAGTAACCCCCCACAGGTAATGCTTCTAAGGTTTGTACTACCGCGCTTTGTAGTAGTGCAGCTTTGGGCGTATATTATGAAGTTATCTCTCTGTCGGGTTACCTACTCCGGTCTCTCAGATCGGCATTTGCCACTCAAAATGCAAAGAGTTGTTAATCAAAACATTTGTGAACATGGTAATACATAAAAAAGTAATTTAAAAAAATTAAATCGACTTCAAAAATAAATTAATTCAAAATTATGAAATAACTTTTTAAAGGGGTTAATTATGAATAAGCGAATCGGAAGTATTTATTGGACATTATATTGGCCGACAAAGGCAGTAAGTACTTATAGCTTGTTTGGAAGAATGAAGTTGCACGTACCTATGAAGAAATCTACAATAGAGCTGTTACAGCTGTTACAGCTCTATTGTAGATTTCTTCATCGCGCGTTCGTTTTTCCGAATACAGACGATGATTCCCGAAGCGCACACTTTTCGCCCACTTGTACGGTTTTTGGTGCAGGCTCTTATTTTTAGGATATTTTTATGCTTATCGAATCGAATACGTCACGTCTCTATCAAACGAAATTCTATCAAACTTTTTCATAATGTATACCGACAATTGCTCAATACCAATGAATAAACAAATAGAAAACAACTGTTACTATTAAGTACCATTCATTTGCTGTTTAGGAAATAATTCCTAGGTACTTTGAATAAAAACATTATAGTTTTATTATGCACCCTCTATGAATAAATGAACTTTATTCCGTGGGTTTAAAGTTTAAATTAGCCTGAAAGTTTACCATGAAACTGAAGCACCATTAAGCTACCCAATAAAGTTATTTAATAACTCATTTCGATTACAACTAATTATACTGTAATGGTGTAATTTTGTCCTTATATTGATGGTATGGCCCTATTTATTGATCAATAAACCTACATGGTCCAACAATGTGTCTAAAAACCCATGCCAATTATTGGCAAACATGTCCTGTCCTTATCACACGTATGGAGAAACGATATGATAGATAGAGACAAAAAATAACAAGGTGATCTACAAGTGTTAAGTTTTTAGTGGGCTGTAGAAAGTTATGAGACAAGTGACGTCATGTTTTATGAATGTACCATAAAGGTAATTAGAATAAATGAGCATAATAATATAATGATCATGTACTTACTACTTATAGTGTCTTATAATGATAGATAGCAGTATCATGAGATTCGATACGTGAAGCATAATGGGTGATATACCCTTTGCACGTCGATGTAGGTAGGTACGGTCATCATCACCATCATCTGCCTAGCCTTTTACCAACTATGTTGGAGTCGGCTTCCAGTCTAACCAGATGCACCTGAATACCAGTATTTTACATGGAGCGACTGCCTATCTGACTTCCACAACCCAGTTATTGGGTAATACGATACCCCTTGGTAAGACTGGTTGCCAGACTTTCGGGCTTCTGACGACCGTAACGACTGTGAAAGATCCACGAATGACAGCCGTGACCAACGGCTTAACGTGCTTTCCGAAGCACTGAGAGGTCTTGGTATGTAAAGATGGTCACCCATCCACGGACCAACCGCAGCAAGCGTAGCTTAACCTGATCCATCGACCCGTGCGGATGTTGTTACTTAGCCTGACACAAGTACGGTCATAAAGATTAATTGTTAAACAACGTCAATTTGCCGTGTTATACCCATTCTATACAAGTGTCAAAGAATGACAGTTGTGATTTGAATATACGGATAATTTAGGGTGGTAATCAATTTGCTTCATTTCCTTGACTTTACAGGAAAGCCTTTGTTTTACCGGGTACAAAAAAGCTGAAACTCCAAACAATTACAGCCACCAACCGGAAACGTCCAAAATAAGATATTTAAAGAAAATGCTAAATTCTCACAGGGCTCTATCGTTTACTTAAACCCTTTCAAATGTTTCTTTTGTTGAATAAACACATCTACTCTAAAACTATGTTACTGAATTGTAAAGGCATTTGCCCTTAAACACTGCTATTTCAGCACAATAAGACCTACAATTGCCAATCAAAGATCTGACCGATCTGGTCCACATTAAGTACGGATTGTGAAAATAACTAAATTAGGTAATATCGATGATCGCTAAGTACTGTCCGCGGGCGCTGGAAGCCTTTAATCTACGTTCGATACCATGGAGGTAAGATTAGAAGTGGATAGGCCGCATAAAGAGCATAGAGAAATTATGCCTGAAGGAGGTTTTGTGGTTTTTATGGTGTCGTTCTTGACTAGGAGCCACGACAAAGCAAAAAAAAAACTTTTTAACAAAAAATTAACGCGGCGAAAATAGAAATGGAAATGTGAAAAATTCAAAAAAAAAACCCTTTTGCCTGACTAAGCTCCTAAATTATTTTAAATCACTCATTTTGACACAGTGCCACACAAACAAATCAAGGTAGATCATTCAAGCTGCCGTCATTTTACTTGGTTCCTTTTCGTTTCTTTCGTCCGTTAAAATAGAATAGGCTAAATATTACTTAGATTGAATGTTTATGGTGAAATAATGACACTTTTTAGTATACATTGGCCAATTTTAAAAGTCGTGGTTGGAAGTGGATTTTTACGGCCAGATATTGTACAAATTTTTTGAAAAGCCTAATTAATATACCGAATATCAATTTATTAATATAAAATAAATATCTATTTCATTTTATATGGATAAAACAAAAATAATCATAGTACATAAATAAATATTCCGATGATGGTAAAAGCCAAAAAAAGAGGAAAAATAAATGACCTTAAACTGAAATAAAAAATTCCAGTTTGGACTCCACAAACATCAATCAGTATCTTTAACACAATCGTTGCCACCAGATGACTGGACCAATCAATCCTGAGCATTGCACACTTCCTACCTCACTGCATCCACATAAACCAGCCTCTATTAGTGATATAATGGGACTCAGATAAGGGTTTAAACGCACAGTTTAAGGGGAAAGCGCTTTAAAGCCCCACAGAAGGCTCAAATGACAGATTTAGTGCTGTTTAATTAAGCGATTCACGATACAGCCCGCTTTAATGTATTTTATCTGATTTTTGAAGTTATTTACAACAACTTATCAGGGGAAACGAGTAGTTTAGATGTTAAATTTTGTGATAACAAAGCATTTAAGTTGGATTTATGGCGTTAGAGAGAAATGTTGTGAGGTAAGAAGCTGGCTCAAGTGCTGTATTCAAGAGGCTCGTTGTGTAGGCCGCTTGATTAAGCGGTAATCGTTGTTGTTGTCGGTCATAAATGGATTGAGTGACGGGAAGCGTCGCCGGATGAAGGAAACAAGCATGTAGTGTTTTAAATTATGAGTGTGCATTTCCTTACAGATTCGTTGGGGTTAATTATGAATAAGCGAATCGGAAGTATTTATTACACATTATATTGGCCGACAAAGGCAGTATAGCTTGTTTGGCAGAATGAAGTTACATGTACAGACGCCAGCACATCAAGCTACCCGAAACTGTCAAATTTTCCCAATCAACTTTGAACCTTATGCTTTAGCAATAAAGTTGGAAATCTATTAAAGAAATTTGACAGATTGGAGTAGCTTGATGTGCAGGCGTCTGTACCAACACGCTCATGGTCGTCTTTGGCGCCTCAAATCTCGATGAATTAGCGATGTAAAAATAATCTCAGATTTTTAAATTCCCTGCACTTTTCTTTTTCTCTCGTTTCAGCACGACCTAATACAATAATTACTTATGAAGGCACCCATGTCAACTTTTAACAAGTCACCAATTCACCATGTTTGGTAGCAAAGCTTATTATCCAGTTTGCGCTGGTCCTAAGACTCATATCCTAGCTCTTTTATTTCCCTGATGAGTTACCCTGCTTACCCAATCTGCAGTGCCACAAAACAGTGTTGCAACAAAAACTAGCACCGCACTTACCCTGCTAATGTTCAGTGCGCACTAAATTATATCCAGCGGCAGGTATTTCTCGTTGTCTGATAAACAAAATTAATTACTTTACCGATAGTACTTTAGTTTCCGACGTATCTCTAAATGTTTAGTTCATCGGATTGATTTAAGAGTTGCATTTTCTAAGTTTAAGTTTACTTTGTTGTTGTTCGCTTTGACTATTTCGTGGTGTACCTAGTGCATTGGGAACGTTCAAGTTAAGTAGTTAAATGGATTGTGTTTTTGATAAAGTACAGACACCAGCACGTCAAGCTACTACAATCTGTCAAATTTCTTTAGTAGATTTTCAACGTAGTTGCTAAAACATAAGGTTCAAAGTTTACTGGGAAAATTTTGCAGTTTCGGGTAGCTTGATGTGCTAGCGTCTGTACCTAGAGCTTGCGTGAAAGATTGAAGAACTTTTTATAGGATACTACCGAAAACTCCCTGCTTTAGACGGTTTTTACGACTTGAGAGAACATCAAGATTTCTTTATTATATGTAAGTTTAATATTAATGTGTGATATGCATAAACCTTCCGAAATAAATTCTCTAAATGATGGTGAAAACTGCATCAAAATCTGTTTAGAAGAACAACGCGCTCACATACAGATACGCAAGCGACTTTATAATATGTACGAGTAGATATGCCTACCTTGTTACTTAATTCTTTTTAAATGTCCCGTTTTCATAAAAAAAAACACATGAAAATAATTAATCTATATACCTAAATAAAACAAAGTTGGGTTAGTTACAACATTTATAACTCAAGAACGGCTGGACCGATTTTTATGATCTTTGATTTGTTGGATTTGTCTCCGCCCCGAATAGCAGAATAACTATTAAAACATGGGAAAGTTCACAAAAAAAAGTAATTAATCAATAAAATTGATTTGAATATTTATTGATTCTGAGGCGCTACGAAGTTCGCCGGGTCAGCTAGTAATACATATAGGTAACCTGAACACGTCCAAAAATATAGTCTTTTATTTATTGAATTCGTATCACAAAAGGTTCCGTACCCCTGAAACCACATCACAAAGCCACAATACTAAGATGGCAAGTCATTTAACTTCTTTATCCTCACACAAATCTCGAACCAAATGAATAATATTAATGGTGTAACGGTCGAAATTCCTGAAAAGCATTTCTATAATAACAGCCAAGTTACCTGAGAATAGGAGTTAAACGTTAATTTGGAATAAACTTTAAATGCCAGATGTTGTAACACACAAATGCCAGGGGACTACAATGGCCAGATATGTCCGACCTTTATACCAATTACTATTGAGAGATTGGATAATATGATCCATGTGAAGCTACTGGATGTGGTAAGCTTGTTATGTGTTTTATGGATGATGATAAGAGTTGTTTTGAAGAAGACGTACTGCGCTGACCCCAAAATAAATTGGAATAAGGACACGCCTGTGGGATAATTGGTGCGTAGTACATATATAGGGTGACTGGTAATTAGTGACCGATACTTAAACACGTGATTGTACTCATGATAACAAACAACTTTTACTATGGGACCAAACCTGAAATTGCGAAAAAAATCTGCTGTTTAGTCGTTGATGTTCGCCTAACTGGTCAAAATGTACAGCAGATTTTTTTTTCTGGATAATTTCGTATCACACTATCAATAGCAATGGCGTTCATTTTGACAGTTCAACAACATTCATTACGTTATTTACATTGTTGAGCAGACAAATTATTCGAACATAATAATATGATGGATAAGCATTATCCTTCAAAGTGATTCAGGATTGTGATTGATAGTGTGTTATGTAATGAGGCTGCTGGGGGACGGCGGGTGTTGTAATTTGAGATAAGGAGCGAAATGTACAGACGCCAGCACATCAAGCTACTAAAATCTGTCAAATTTCTTTAATAGATTTTCAACTTTATCGCTAAAGCATAAGGTTCAAAGTTGATTGGGAACATTTGACAGTTTCGGGTAGTTTGATGTGCTGGCGTCTGTACATTGGGTTCATAAATACAACTCATTCTTTTGTCGTACTTCCAAAGACATGATTAATAAAGGTTAATTTTGTGTGTCTTCCGGGCTATAGGGTTATTCGGGATAGCGTTCGTAACGGTAACAGCGATTTTAAGCTTTTCGTTTTTGGGAATAGAGAATACGAAATTTCTAACTTCGTATTAACTATCGAAAAGTAACTCTGATGGAATTCACCGTTGCTTTCATTTTTGCACCCATTCCTTAAAACCAATGTTATTTTCTAACAAAAACTCGATATTTGCTAACGCATAATCGCTCTAAATAATGTTACTTCAAATTAATTGCGAATGACGTGCCTTGCCAAACAGGTGGGCTATTCGGTGACATTTATGTCATTTGTACAATGTCCATAATTTCATTATAGGTACTCCAAACATGATATGGTAAAAATAAACACCTACTTACCTACATTGTTTTGCAATTAACAGGAATATCAACATTACCTTTATTAGAATTACATAAGTCCATTTTGGAATTAATAAAAGTCATAGTCAGACCTGCTACATGCATATTCAGGTCGGCACGATACGGTTCAGTAGGACGGCAAAATATACATTCAATTTTGCCGCCCGGCCTGTGCTGAATCATGCCTACCCGAACATACTCATATGTTGGGTTAGTTCGTGATATAAAGTGTATTAGGTATACCACGAAACCAACGAAATAAACATACTAAGAGCCGACTTTAAAACATTTTTATTTTCTGTAAAACGTTTGCAAATGACAGAGAACGGATATTTAAAAAAAAATATATTGTGATCTGTGGTGCAAACGGGCCTAAAATTAAAAAAAAAAAACAGTGTCACTCCGGGAGTGCCGACAAAAGTAAAAACAAAACACAAACAGAATACTTTGCCATCATTCACAGACATATCGGATATACATTAAAACCGAGTACATCCCGAGGACAGCCGAACACATCCGAAGCGGTGTCGGTTATACATTTTCGCCGCACCGTAGAAAGAGAGGGGGATACTCCAGCACGCGTAGCATGATCGCCGTAGAAACGGGGTTTGTCGACGGAAGAATAGACAAAATGACAGATTGTAGAAATATTTGTACGCATTCTACGCGTCTAAGCATGGCAATGTGTCATTTTGTCTATTCTCCCGTCGACAAAACGTCGTCATGCTACGCGTGCTACGCCGCGCCGGCTGTCTACTCTCCATCCGTCTTACGAATTTTCGATCAGGGTCACGTGTCCTGACGCGAGTTTAATTTTTTTTACCCATTACAAAAAAAGTGTACAACGCCGCTAAAGAAGTTTTCACTTCAAAAAAACAAGGCACATAACACGCCTAACGTAAGTACAGCCACTGTCTGACGTTACAGTTTATGTCGTAACAATTTACACAACCTCGCAAAGCACGCCAACATCTGCCAGTAAAGATGCCATCAAAATATTTTTGGTGCTGTTTATACCTTTTTATGGCTCTATACACCGACGGATTCGCATTCTCAAGCTTTGTAGCGGATAGAAACAGTCTGTTTTATGCCGGTATCCTGTTTTTACCTTAATTAAACTAAATGGAAGTTAAGTACAGAGTGCCAAGTATAAATTGGCAACTCAGTGTGGCGCTGCTTGTCATGGAAACTGTCAAAGTTATGTTAAATTCAGTACTTTTAATTTTAGTTCCGTTTTTTGCAGCTTGTCAAGATATATTGGGCGGACTGTTTATTTAAAAATTGTTTAAAGAAGAAATAATGTTTAATTTTATTTTGTTTGTGTTTTATAAATAGTTGCACGTGTAGGTTGTTAGTCCCGTGCTATGCGGTCCGTTTTAACTGCAGTTGCGTGTTTATGTTATGTAGATAATGGACAAGTGCTTAAGTAAGCTGTATTTACGTACACACGGCTACACATCAAGCTATACATTTCCAGTTTTAGCTGACCTCTCATTGTATAGGTTTTTCGGTCAATCAGAAGTCAGCTTATACTGGTTATGTGTAGCTTGATGTGTAGCCGTGCGTACCTACACAGATCGTAAAAACACTGCGAAGCGGCGCCGGCGCTGTATTTCAGTTTACATACTGGGTACAGTAGGCCGAACTTCAGTAGTAACACTTTGAACTTGAGCCGGCCTAACGCAGTAGGTACCTACGGAGACTCAATAGAATATGAGATCACCTTATTATAGGGTGACTGGTAATTAGTGACCGATACTTAAACACGTGATTGTACTCATGATAACAAACAACTTTTACTATGGGACCAAACCTGAAATCGCGAAAAAAAATCTGCTGTTCTCAGTACATTTCGACCAGTTAGGCGAACATAAACGACTTAACAGCAGATTTTTTTTCGCAATTTCAGGTTTGGTCCCATAGTAAAAGTTGTTTGTTATCATGAGTACAATCACGTGTTTAAGTATCGGTCACTAATTACCAGTCACCCTATATACTGGTTTCATTGCAATGAAGTGCAGTTTGACTGTGACTGTGAGTACCTAGGAATGCTGAATGTAAACAAACTTTTTTGTTTAATAAATGAACTTACGTGTGCGCTTAAGATCAAAGGCAAAACAGTTTGGTCTCGTGTCAAAATAGTTTTTTCAGTCGATTTTTGATATCTTTGACTATGAGACAGTACGCTTTGTTGCAGATGTGCACGCATCATAATTTTTTAGAGCGATAATCAAAAACATCTTCGCACAGCCTAATAAATCATATTCTGTAACATTTCTCACATGTTTGTATACTTTGTTATTTGGTGTAGCTGTGCTTACCCGCTATCTGTCGGCGGCGCATCGCTGACAACGGCCATCTGGAAGTAAAACGACACTTTTTTAATATACGATTTATTCGGAATACGTAGAATATAATAGAATACTCTTTATTATATACACTATACAAATTACAGATATAAAGGTAGACATTTAACATAGGGTGGATCTTTCAAAGATAACCTTTGAATGCATTAAGTTCTTAGTTCGTAGTTTCGTACTATTAAAAACTGCAATGCTAAAATCTTGCACTGAGAAGACTTTTTTCTATGCGAACTAAGTTTTGTGCGCATTCTCAACTAAAGTCTTTACCTACTTAAATTCAGTGGTATTCACTGGGATATAATAATTTGTTTCCAATACATAGAAGACCAAGCCTAGTAGGCCTTAGGCCTTAATTGTCTTTTATGTAATGGAACTAATCATTGGGCCTGTATCTTCTTCAGGATAAACCTGTCATCTGAAATATTACTCACACAGGATATAACACAATACCTATCTCTCTGACATAGCCAGAAAATGTCGACATCACATTAAATTTATTTTATTCCTTACTAGCTGCGGCCCGTGGTTTCACCCGCGTAAATGTCGATCCCATGGGAATATCGGGATAAAAAGTAGCCTATATGTTAATCCCGGTCAGCTACCTCAATACAAAATTTTATCAATATTGGTCCAGCCGTTTGAGCGTGAAGAAGTAACTAATATATAAACACACACACACGTAAACTCAAAAACTTTCGCCTTTATAATATTAGTGTGACAAACGACGACAGAGACGATCATAGTTCACCACTCAAAATGTTTCCATCAATCGATAATTCCATCGTTATCTACTTGAAATCATAAATCGATTACTCCAACAATCGATTTGTACCAGTTAGCTCCACCATTAGGCAAGGTGTTTACCATCGGTTTACTCAATGGCTGTGAGTTACCGGCACTATTTGCTATTAGCCGGTCGCTCTTTAGCAACCATTTAACTTTAAAAATATTACGGTAAGTTATGATCTCGAGTTATGAGCTGTACCTTGTATGTTTAACGTTGAAACTGCTTAGCGAAAATTGATTTTATGGGTTTGTGTTAGTACGTAATCGTAATGGACAATCGAGAGAAGTTCACCAAATTCAACAACTTTTTAGACGTGTAGTACAGCACAGCAACCTTTTTACTGGTCAAACTCAAAGCATTTATTTCGATTAAACCCAATTACAGGCACTTTTAAACTGTCAAGAAGTCGGTCAGTCAAAAAGATGAAGCTAGTTGCCCATTCCAAAGCGTAGTAGGTTCCTATCGAGAAGAACGGACAATAAACTCAAACCACGGACTATACCAAAATATCGGTTATCATTCATGTTGAAATGATGCATATGAGAACGATGGGCCATGACTAATTCCCGTTAGACCTCCACTATTTACCTACAACTTTCATGCAAAACAACCTGCTCTAATTAACCTATATGCAAACCAAAAATAATCACTTTAGTACGCATATAATCCTAACAAAGTAACCAATCTCAAACTCCATTTGAGATAAAAGATACGGCCTGATGGTGTTGTGAACCTCGTTAGTCCAAATGGGGGTTTGTCACGAAGACTTCCACCATATTTATGATGTCAGTCCTCTGTTGTTCCGATCAGGGTAGCAGATTGTTCGGA
This sequence comes from Hydraecia micacea, assembly GCA_914767645.1. Taxonomy (NCBI): domain Eukaryota; kingdom Metazoa; phylum Arthropoda; class Insecta; order Lepidoptera; family Noctuidae; genus Hydraecia; species Hydraecia micacea. Next base: position 16,542,405 of record OU611780.1, read on the forward strand.
CCATGTTGTAATCTAGTTGGTGATCTCTGTCTATTGCTGCATTTGGGTGATATTTTTAGGTGGTGGAAATGTTCTTTAAGGCCCTCAAATCACTAAACATAGACACATACACACACATGATGATGTTTTTTGACATTAGACATTTAGCGCTAAACATATTTAAATAATAAATTATTTTATTTCAGACATAAATCAATTATTTTCAGAAAAAAACACATTTAAGGTTCACAAAAACAATTTTCTGAGTAAAAAATTAAAAATAAGAACAACATTTAAGAAAAATTTAATTCATCTTTCATCATTCCCTTGTCAACGTGAACCTATAATAGAATTTCATTTAGTCAAAAAAATACTTAATAAAACACCTATTTTTTGTAGAATAATCAAGGTTCGAAAATAAATGATCAGATTTTCGTTGAGATTATCAGTCAATATAATTAATTCCTAAGAAATATATGAACCGACATAATATGTTACTTTAACATTTATTTCATTTCCTTTTTTTTACAAGTTTTGTCGTTTGTGTTATCACGAAATTAATCAAAGTTTTTAGTTTAACATTTTCAGATTGGTATTTAATCTGAAACAAAAGCAAAACGCTAATGTTCCGCTAACATATCTTCCGCCATAAACATAAACTTGAAGTTGTAAAAAGATAAATGTACTCAAGTATAAGTGAGAGTCAAGTTATCCTTAACTGTTGCATACGGCAATCTTTAAGATAAGCAGCATTATATGTATGCAAATGGTGTCAATTAACACACATATTATCGTTTCGATGCCTTTTGATTACACACTATATGTGACAACCGTACAACTTCACAACCTCAAAATAGTATCATGGTCTAGGTCAGTATGTAGTGATGCCGATAGTCACGGGCCAAACAAAGAACCTTTTACTCTTTTGAAGTCTGACTGCGGTAAAAGCAATTCACAAGATTACAAGAGGCTTTTACACTGATCTTTGAAAGTCATGAACTTTTTTTCTTCACTTCTTTTAAAGCACACCACTATTTGCTTTCAACATGAAACATAATGCATACAAAAACACATTTTAAGGTTCACAAAAACAATTTTCTGAGTGAAAAATTAACATTAACTACAGAAAATAAGAACAATATTTAAGAAAAATTTAATTCATCTTTCATCATTCCCTCCCTGTCAACGTGAACCTAAGTGTATTACAAGCTTTGCTAATTTCAGTTGGAGGTTTTAACTATCCATGTGCCCACTTAGATCATTTTCCACATTACAGTTTCAAAATAAATACAAACAAGGTAAGCGTAAAGGTCATTGAGAAACCGTTTACTGATGAAAGGACCAAATTAGCGTACCCAAGGACAGAGAGACATCAAATGCAGTTAAGGAGATGTACTTTATCTCCTTTCTTACAAATTTGGTTTTTCAAACGAAACCGAATTAAATATTTAAATAAAAGCTTTTTCTCAATAGCTACTCAAATAATAATAATTCTTGTTGAATTTTACAATTAAGTACAGGTAAAAAAGGAGCTGATTTGACACACTAAGAAATATTGCATAATCAGACTATAATGTTCCCACAGGCCTCCTCTCTGTGAGAGGAAGTGGGCCATAATCAACCACGCGGCCCAGTGCGGGTTGGTGGATGAAAAAATATTGGCGTTGGTTTAATTTTAGCCACCGCAGCTGTAATAATTCCTTAAAAGTCATGGTATATTTCTAGCACTTGATAATGTGTGGCTAGTTTGAGGTTACACGAAATATTCTTGTAACCTCAAATGTAGCCACACATTTAGTAAAGGGAAATATTTTACTGATCCCCTAACAACTTATTCATCTTCTAATGATGGACACTTTTTTAAAACTATTGAACCTCTACAAACATTTTGAGCCTTTAATGATGCACACCTTAAAAAATTATTGAGCCTCTTTTTAACTTTCTCGCCGTTTTGGTCGCAGTAACTAAGCTAGGGTACCTCGAGCAAACATGCCTTTAACAAAGTAATTAGGTAGGTGAGGCATCCCCCTTAACTTAAATCCTTCTTGATAAACGACAGGTGAAATCGCAACCAGTTTTTAAGAGTACTTTCCTTATTTTTCATGTCATTTCATTCAGGTGTACTATTTGGAGCATGCACGTCCTATTTTATATGTTCGTGTTGGCCAGATATTTTTAATGGAAGAAAGATTATTTTTAATTCGATACCAGGGGCGGCTAAGTGAGCTTTAAATTACTTTTAAAAGTCTATCTTATCTTTTTTAAAGAAATTACAAGGGAATCGAATTTGGCGCTTGCCACTTGCTGATTATTCGAGTGATTTGATAAGGAAAGCGGAACATTGCATGAGAAACTGTAAATATGGAAGAAAAGATTATAGGTACTCAACAGTTTAATCGCTTTTTGTGATAATGATAACGATGCACTTTGCAAATAACAGTTGTTTTGTAATATTATGTATTATAAATTTTATACAGTTCTAAAAACACGCTTCTTTTCCCCCTTTCCGCTTTAACACACTCCGAATGACCTAATCTTTGCGTCATTTTGTGGATAAAATGGTGTGTAGAGACCGGCTACGTACGTAAAGACTACGTAGACAGTAAGTGTACTACAAGCTGTAGACGACGATACCACTGACATCACATAATCCTAAATGGCGCAAACAGCAGCCTTATTATTGCATAACAAACTCTTTTATTTTGACAATTCAACAATATTATAGGTACGTGTCCATTGCGATTGCGCATTGGGATTGTGTTTGTGAGTTATGGAATTTGGATACAGCTACGGAGTTTAAAAAGGTGATTCGAAATACTACGTTGGAAATACAAAAAAAAAGTATATTGCTACGTAGTATTGTCTGCCCGGTTGATGGCAATAGGCTCGCCCCCTATTACATGGGGCTTAAACATAACTGGCGAAAAGTGGCACCTCTGTCTAATCCTTCGGTAAATACAAGTGTGATGTTATGTCATGTATTATTTATTGATTTTCAGACCGTCCTGATAGTCTGCGCACAGCTTAGTGTGCATAACACACGAGCGACACGCGTCGACGACATTGGCAACTGCAACTGTCGACCGAACATGCCGCTCATGTATTTAAGCACCGTACTCAAACACACGAGCGACACGCGTTGACGCGTTGCAGTTGCCTCTATCGTCGACGCGTGTTGCTCGTGTGTAAGCACACCTAAAGACCACTAAAGCTTCGTAGGTAAAGAATGCCTACAACAATCTAAGTCCGAAGCCAATCTATCAACTCCAGCTATTTTTAACCGAACACAAATATTTACAATCATCTACTCGCGGTGTACAGTTAGTTCAATTTAGCTGCGCAGGCGTTCTTGTGCCGATATAAAGAGATCTCAATATGATCGGACAACAAATTGAGCGCGCGCGCAGGGTTCGCAAGCGAGATTTTGCTTTTATTGTTTATGGGAAAAATAGATTAGTTTTTAGCGGTTAGCTGGGGGCAGGGACTGTAAAGTGTACAGATAATAAAAAAATAATAAGGTAGAATACTTTTTATTCGATAAAAAAGTAATTGTGTTTTTCTTGTTGGTTTTTCTTATCTTAAGACTTGGTTGGGATTTTTTTTATAATATCGACAGGTGGATGTTAATTGGTCCTTGCTGTATAAAGGACCAGTTCAAAACAGCTAATTAGATTAAGATGTTATGTGTAATATCTAGTTTTAATTCCGTGCAAAATTACACGGAATTAAAACTAGATATTACACATAACATCTTAATGTCATGGATTTCCGTAAAGTAACGCCTGATTCCATAATATAGCTAATTAGATTTTTATTTATTATAATATATAGTCTTCCAGACCGTATTTCGGTCACGGCGGCCAATCTCAACGGAGACTACCTAGCCATCGGCGCGGGAGATACTTATAGGTTAGTGTACAAGTGTGTGCGCAGACAGGTAACCCTCTTCCCTCACTCTCATAGTTCGATGGGACGGCAATCCGACACTTAACGTGCTTTTCGAGGCACGGTGGTATCACACCGCCAGCAACAAAACTCCAGGGATTTTTTCTAGGTTGCAGCCGTCCAGCTGAACTAATTAATTAATCCACAGTCATTTAACGACAGATCATAAATGACGCCTCTTAATAAAAATAATCCCACAAAAAATATTGCATAGGTTGCTAAGACTTAAATAACGCTTTCACTGTTAAAAAGTTATAAGATCTAATGTAGAGCCAAGTCCCTAACTCTAGAAAACTTACACCTTGGTGAAAGTGTAAATGTACCTATGTGCCAATAAAATACCTAACATTATTTTGTTTTTTTGTTTTACGAGTATGGTAGGTGCGAACCGCCGCGTCACCTCTGTCCCCACCTCAACGGCCAACTAGTTCCGCGCGGACTATAATAAAACGCTACTAAACAGTAAGTAATTTTTCAATACTGTCGATTTTTCTAGGGTGGGCAAGGTAGTTTCTAGGGTAGGCATTACCCACCCTTGTCCTCCCCTAGCCACGCCCATGCTGTTATTATGAAATTCCTCATGGAAAATCCCTTGACCCCACGCGCAGTAATCGCGCTTGCGCACCAAACCAACGGGGCGGTTCAATTTATTTATTAAATAGGTGCTATAGAAATAACTGAAGTATAAGTTTTAAGTACTAGGTACTTATTTCAAAATAGAGTATTTATGAATGTGCCGTAGTGTATTACCGGCGTTTAGGTGAAACTTGAGGCAAACCGTCCGCTTTTAGTGACTCTGATTTAGTGCAAACGTCAAGGCAGGTCCTTCGCAATGGATGGATGTGTCGTGTAAGTACCTACAAATTGTTAAATTTTGCGCAAACGCAGCCCTAGCGTGATACCGCGAAATGAAGATGGCGGATAGAGGCGAAATAATTTCATTTGGCCCTCGCAGCCGTTAATCCCTAGTATCGGACTCACGAACCAGCCCGTTGTTTGTAACTTGTGCAGATTTTTACACTGATTATTAAAATACACGCTCTTGTAATTGGCTGTTCTAATTGTAACACTTATTTTAATGGAGCTGGGATTGGTTTATTACGGGTTAATGTTTTTGGATTTGCTGGCCTACGAAGTTATTTACGAAAAAGATGAGAATCGACTGAACGGGGTTCGTTCTGCCTCCGTTGTTATTCAATCAATTCAAAGACATACTGCAGGAAATCTTCAACAAATAAACAATAAAACTGCAGTATTCGCTGAGTTTTAATGTGAAATTTGAGCAAGCCTCCACAATTTTATTCCTGGCAACATTACGAAACTGCGAACAATTTCGCGGACTCCCGATCGCGCGATTCAAAACAACTATTAATCTAGTGGCGGGAGCACAAAACTAGTATTTATAGCGAACAGTTTACGTACAAAATAACCTATTAATATTGTAAATAGTTACGATTTAATACCAACCTTACGGAGGCTCTCGGAGTCCGGAATTACAAATCCCTCCAACCTTTTACGCCACTGAAATGAAGATGTTCGGTTGGTACTATGGTAGTTCTTTTTTTGAAAAAAATGTGCGAAGCTTAAAAAAATCGTTTCGTAAAAGCTTTTTAATTTGTATGTGTTCTTATATGGATGTAACGAGTTTTTATAGTAAGTATGAAGTGGTTGGGCTATTTAAAAACACAATTTTTACTGTAATGTTTTACTTTGTTTTATTTAGTTTACTGCCTCGATGGTCGCAAATGAGGTTCGATTCACGGGTCGGGCAAAGTGCTATTAGGTTTTCTACCTGGGATTTCTTAGTAGCAGCCTGGAGTCTGGATGTGTGCTCGGTTGATGGCAATTGGCTCGCCGTCTATTACATGGGACTTAATTATAACTGGCGAAATGGGAGTGTATTACGGGTATAACGCTGCCTAACCTTTCGGCTAATACCGCTCTTGTAAAATATGTCTTTATGGTTTTTCGAGGGATACTGAGTAATCCACAAATATTGGGATTGTTGGGATTGCTCGTTCCAGACATGAGGTTACGGTTGGGACAGAGGGAGGAACTTTTTAAACAAACTTATTAAAGTTTGCACCAGTGATTGGTGCAGTAAGAATACTTAAGTGTCTTTCGGCGTTTGGACATATTTTCTTGTTCTTTGGCGGAATTACAGAGAGTGACACTTGGTATGTTGTCCACTGTGTAACTTGTGCTTTTACCCAGACCTGTTACTTGGGACTGGACAATTAGCAATCCATGACTACTTTTGTTAGCTTGGGTCTTACCTGTTAAAACAATTTTATTGTATGTGTGCCAATGAATAAAATAAATAAATAAAAATACAGGTGTGGTGTTATGTTTTTTTTTAATTGCAGCAAGTAATAATGTATTATTATCGGGTCAGGGAATCTGATGTAAGGACAATTAAGTTTTCTAATAAACTTAAGACCGTTTATTAAGATATATAGATACTTGACAGGTGAATACGTAACGTCAAAGTATTTAACGCTATCTATTGATTTTAGATATATACCTACCAAATTAATTGTTAACAGCGTAATTAATGAAATGTCGAAATACTCATTAAGTTTACAAATTATCAACAAGGTGATCATTGGTACTTATTTAATAGGAAAGTAATTAGGGGCTATTATCTACGTAATCAGATCTTAGGCGTGGTGGTGCTTGAGTACAAAAAGGACCATTTTTCCCAAGTTATATGGTGTTAGTGCGATAACTGCGCCATAGAGTAAGGAAAATGTTCATACAATCGTATACAGGGTTAAATTAAATCACCTAGCGAAACTTCACAGGCGTGATGGGTGTCGATATCAGAAAATGAAAAATCCAAAAAAATATCTTTTTTGTGAGGTCGTAGACTTCTGTTAGTGTAGTCACTTGAAATTTACAGTTTAATAAATCTCACGACACGAGAGAAGATTTGACGAACTGTTTGTTATTTTATTATTTCTCTTTTTTAGTTAGAATTAATTTGCAGCAACAGGCACAATTGCAAACTAGAACTAATTTCAATGCTTGGTACAGACACCAGCACATCAAGCTACCCGAAACTGTCAAATTTTCCCAATCAACTTTGAACCTTATGCTTTAGCGATAAAGTTGAAAATCTATTAAAGAAATTTGACAGATTGTAGTAGCTTGATGTGCTGGCTACTGTACCTACTTGTTGACAGGTCTACGCTGTCCTGTTTTCAATCATTTTTAAAAGAGTAACCGTTTAGTTTCTTGCCGGCTCTTCTCCATAGGAAATGACCAATTGGAACTGCTTCTGATGTTCGATAAGTGCCCATGTAGGTTGATGTGAAGCATTTTTTTTTTTTAATACAAAACAATAACTAACTCTAATATATCCATAAAATCTAATAAAACAGCGTAGATGATGTTGATATGATAATCACAGTAGCCGAGATTTGAACTCTGTCCTTTCACCCGACTACCGGCTAGTCTTCGTGAGCAAGCACGCCCCCGACAAGACTTGAAAACTATTCGATATTTAGATAAACTTGAGCATTTCTATTTTATTTAGACTTTGAGTAATAGTTACGGTTAAAGTTTTGTTGTTTTCATTTGGGAATATTATCAAAAAACCTACGTAACGGGGCATGATAATTGCTATTAACTCAGAGAAGATGATGATGGATAAAAATCGCTGGTTCCTATGATATGTAAAAGTAGGTAATGCATTTAGCTCCCTATGAACATTGACATAAAGTAGTGACTTCTTAAAAAATGGAATGGTCCTTCGGTCCTAGGTATAATAAATGTATGTTCTGTAATTGCCAAGGAACTTAACTTTTTTAGCTTACTAAACTTAATCCTTCTAGGGTTTATGCCTAACAACACCTTCATTTTTAAACTCCGTTGCTGTACAGCACTTTACACTTTAGCACTATAAAACTCCAATCCCCTACCCCACATCGTATATAGCGTTGATATGATAATCATAGAGCCAACTGAACTTTGGTCCTTTCGCCCGGACTACCGGCGTCGTGCGCTTGCACACCCACTGCCCGACCTTACGACTTACAACTAGGTACTTTGATATTTAGATAAATGCGATCGGTTTCAGTGTAACGTGAAAGTTGAATTATATTGTGATTTATTCAGACGACATATCCCGTTATCTAATATATTCCATTTTGAAGGTTGTATAATGTCGTATATTTTTCATTTTGTTGTCTAATATTTTAAGCTTAAAATATTAGAAGTAGGAAGATAAAATGTAAGTTACCAAGAAAATGTCCCATACCTTAACTTTATATCTTTTATTGAGTAGTAACATTATTATATGTATAGATAACTACACTAGGTACTAAATTAAATGACTAAAAAACTATACAAATAAATACAAAAACAAAAGGACACTTAGGCCTCAAAGTACTCGACCGCATCGCTGTCATCTGGAAACGTGCCAAGAAGACTGGCAGCATTGTATTGCCACGTTGAATGGCATGCTAATTCTTTAGCTAAAGAACGACCCAGCCCTCTGGTCACGTGATACATTATAATTATTGTTTCTTAAAGGGAGCAAATTTTTTTTTTTAATTTTCCTTAGATAAGTAACTAAAACAGTCTCAATCCTGTGTTTATGCTATTTCTGATATATGCAATAATTAACTATTCAACTGTTTAATTATCATCAGTTCTTTGATCAACTGATAATCTATTAAAGCATAACCTTTACTTTAAATTCCAAGTGACACAATTGCAACTAAACAAATGAACATTCATTATTCATTAATGTATACGAATATTCATTTGTTTAGTTAATTAATGTTATTATTTAAATGATTCGTGTCCGATTAATCTCCAGATAACATCGAAAGAGACGTAAACTGTAATTTACTTAATTATTAATGGTTTAACTTTTAACGATTATTACTCTAAGGTGTATCTATCACATAATTAATTTACTTGTCAATGCTTTATTTTTAATTATTTTAATCTTTTGTGGTATAGTAATTTTATTCTGTGTGCATAGTCTTCATCGTTAAAGAGTAACTGTAGAGTTTCATGCCCATCCTTCTCCATACGAAACTACCTTTTGGGACCCCCGCCTCGAAACAATTAATTCTTGTTAATCTTGACGGTAAAAAGTATAAAAAACAAAAAAACGTATATTTAAACGATTTGACTTTAACTTTGACTTTCATGCAAAGAAATAAGTAGGAAAACTGTGCTAATTTGGAATCTTTTTTCCTGACGCAAAACCTTAGCTTTGGGCGGTTTTAAACCAACGTGCTGTGTTTAATAACAGGCAGCAGTAAATTTAAATTTTAATGTTGAACTTATTTATCCTTTGTTTTTAATAGAAGATTATATTTTCAATAATACCTATTTCCATTCTAGCTATATATATCCTACACTAAACATACCTAAGGTATACAATAGCCAAGGAAAGACTTGAATTCATAACCTTTCTCACATTTGCCGTTGGGCTACCGTGGCTGCATATTGGGATTTGGGCGTACCCAAAGCATACAGTTTCATTATATTCACACCATACAAGTAAAAGTCAATCTATTAGAATTTGTACATTTCCAGAACCTTTAGATTTTAGTTGGAATTAGAATGGTCCTGCGTTCCGCAAAGGGTATTAGGACCATGTTTTGAATTTATCAAATGAAGGAAATTCCGAGAATTATTGGAAGTAAAGTATACTTTATCTTATTATAATATCGATAAATATGATTACCGTGGCGAACTAAATACCCACCACTCCCTCTTTTTCTGCCCAGTTAGCACACCCATTGCATGTTTTCAAACTGCACCTAACCTATAATCAATGACTTTATTGTTTTTAGATTTAAACAGAAACCGCAAGTTCTACAGGCATTAGGACAAATGTTTAGTTATCAGTAATACATAAGCAATAAGATGCTGCATATTGCGTGGTTGTAAATTAATTTTATTGTATGGGGCAAAGTTCTATAGAGTTTCTGGCAATGTCGGCGTTGTCTACAATTCCGCTTTAGTTAGTCCATAAAGAACCGTAAACTGATAAGACTGGTACTAACTGGTAGTCAAGTTAAAAATCATATACTTAAGGATAACAATAATGAAGCGTTATGCAATAAAGCAGTCCGCGTAATTCAAATGTTGCTTCGATCAAGGTCAGTATCAGGTTGTGTTGATCAAAATAAAATCAAAACATGATTCGCAACCGTAACAAATAGGTATTTACAGAAATATAACAATAAAAAAAAACAATAGAAAAGCAACTCATATTCAGATTGCCCTATTGAATGACTACTTCATGAAATCATGATATTTGAGGTCTATTCTAACTTGAGAGTTGTATTGATGATTAAAATTATTAGAGTTATCAGTTAACTCTCAGGGGGCTACCCTGACGCTTTCGTCTCAGTAACACATGAGCCCATTTTATACGTCGATAATCCTACTTCGACAGACCAAGCACATCCTGTTCCAATGCCTCTAAAAACTCTAAGCATATAATCGCCACCCAGGCCGATATTTGTGGCACATGACGCGTTGGCCGCGAGTCGAATCGCTTGAGATTAGCATGTATTCCGAGGATGGTATTAGCATAATTACTTATGGCAGGCCTGAATGCGTTCGTGACATGCCATGGCTGTGGCCAATTGGCAAAGAAGTATTAGATAACACTTTCACAGGTTTTATTCGATAGCAATAAGTATAAATTGTTTGGGTTTTTCTCTTATTTTGTAGGTTCTGATTGCATTTTTAAACCTTTATTATACATATACTATCTTGACTCTAACCGCTTTGTAAATTAACTTGACCTATCTAAGAGAGCCGGGTGATCTGTAACTCAGGACCCTTCTATCTCAGACACCTTTCTCTGTATTCTATTAATTTGTGCCTGTAACGCAATGATGTTGAGATAAATAAAAATGTATGAATCATCATCTACCTAACCTTTTTCCAACTATGTTGGGGTCGGCTTCCAGTCTAACCGGATGCAGCTGAATACCAGTATTTTACATGGAGAGACTGCCTATCTGACCCCCAAAACCCCTTGGTAAGACTGGTTGTCAGACTTTCGGGCTTTTGACTACCCGTAACGACTGTCAAAAATCCACGAATGACAGCCGGGACCGACGGCTTAACGTGCCTTCCGAGGCACGGAGGGGTCTCGGTATGTAAAGATGGTCACCCATTCACAGACCAACCGCGGCAAGCGTAGCTTAACCCGATCGATCGACCTGTGCGGCTGTTATTATTTAGCCATGGACCCCTCTAAAAGTATATGAATATGATTATTATAATAAAACGCTTAAATTCATTTCGGTGGAAATCCTTATGGACTTCCTCCATCGTGGAGGGGTCAGAGGGGCTTGCCGGACTCTATTAATGGTAATAGTGTTACACTTTGTTGCACTAAATAGTAAAATGCAACCTGGCTCTATAATACATTATTACCTAATCGATTGTTGCGACACATGGGGTGGCCTTTATTCATCACAACACCACATTAAATAAATTATGATAATTGTTGGTAGAACCTGTTAGCTGTCAACACAAGATGTCGGATAGGCTTTGAGTGAATGACTAATAGCACGACGGATACAATGTGGGGACGACAATACGACATAGCGATACTAAGGCAGAAGAGTATTTTGAAACTCAAATACTCGTAAATCCTACCTCGAAATAAAAAAAGTGATCGTATACAAGGTAGACACGACAATACGGCATAAAATAAAATACTGGCAAAATTAGCGCATAGGGGTATTTTCAAACTTTATTCAACATCGAAATGAAAAAAAAAACTGGTTTTCATTCTTTTAAAAACTATATGTATAGTAGTGATGGGCCGTCCATGGCTTTTGCCGATTTTGGACTAGGTATACTTACTGACTAAAGCATTGAATAATATTTGACAGATATTTTGTAAGCCGACTGGGAACGTCATACATAAGATACACGAAGTTTAATTTATTGTCGTGTCTACCTTGTATACGAAGCAAAATTGGTAGAACATTCTTTATTAAAGTTTATTGAGTCTCAATCTAAATTCAATCAATGTAAATTAATTAATTCATTCTAAAAGGCATTGGAGATAAATAAAATAAAATCGGTCGTGACTATTTAACAAGCCGTGATAAAATAAAAACCTATCTCAAAGCTGAATGAACAGTAACGCAAACAGTTAATCAATGAACTGTTTTTTTGACCATAGACAAAAAAAAAAACAAAAGATCGTGCACCAAGTTCCGTCTAGAACAAAAACTAGTCCAAGAAGTATTTTTAGAGAAAATATATTAGGTATTATAAATGCATTCCAATTTTTCATTCGCGAATGGTTCACTTAACGCGGACAGATTCTGGTAGAACAATTTCCATGAAGTTTTCATATAAATTGTTCTACTACAGTTGCGTCGCGCTGTTGCTGCGCACCAGTCTGCGGGAGCCTTAAAAAGTGGATGAATGTGAACGAACTCTGGTTCCAGGAAAAGCTGTTAGCTACCAAATTTCAATCAGTAGGTAGGTACCCGATCAACAGTTGGACCGATAGACTTTTTGTGTTGTACACGAAAAACATTATAAAATGTACGCTTTTTGTCGATCGGTAGGAGAGGTGTAGAGTTGCCATTGTTGAGAGTTATTTTTTGTAGAAAATATGAAATTGCAAACAGTATTTCGTGTGCTGGAGTAGTTTTGTGCCATATTGAAAAAAAAACATTATTAATATTTCTGAAAGGGTTTTTTAACAGACAAAAAAATTCAATCTTCTCTGCAACGATTCGCTGTACAATTAAGTAGTCTTAGCTGTGGCTCGAAATATCATTCGAATCTTCGCAACATTATCTAAACCAACTGATTTAAAAAATGAATAAACCAATAATTCGTTACGCCATGTCGTCAACATACAACAATATGATTTACCTTTACTCATCCATCCATGAAAAAAAAGACAAAACTAAACACGTATAAATGGCGACTCCACGCGACTCGTGCGCTGAGCGCGTTCATCCGTTTTTGTTCGGTCGAGATGGTTGATACGCGCTGCATTAAATCTTATAATTAAATGCGGATAGGCGTACTATAAGAAGCTGGTTCGACACCACTCACGTATTTTACTAGCTTTTACGATGGCTTTGCCTGCGGTGTAGACGTCTTTTAGACCTCTGGCAATAGAGCTTCTAGATCTGGATCTTCAGTAAAGATTTTATAAGTAGCTTATTAAGGACCAATATTGGTCCTTCGGGCCAAGTAGTGGTTCTGAAAGAATTACTTCTCTGTGGTAGCTTTAAAAACAAAATGACATGAATGCTTTTAACATTTGTCACACTCACGAAGTCACGAAACCATTGTTCACGATGGTTACTGTAAAAACTACTTGGGAATCTATGACTATCTTTTACCTTCGTTTAAAGTCTTAGAAGGACCAAGGTATACTTTAGACCTAAAGAACGACGCACCGTATTTTCAAGTTTAAAAAAATTTAAAAACTTTTGCACGACTCATAATGCGAAACATTAATTAGAGAGGGCTTTACGATCGAGTTTTTTTTTTGCCTCCTTTCTGCAACTGTTTCTATTGTTATATTCCTGCTATGCTAGTACTCAGAACGTACTTAATTTATATAACAATGTATAGATAATTTAATGGAGATAAATTCTGTACTTTTCCCGTCTGTGATTCCCGTCAATCAAGTGTGAAACTTGAAACATTGTAGTGTTTCAGGTTTCACACTTGATTGACGGGAATTTTTTTAGAAATATTTTGATTTTTTTTTCGTTACTACTGCATCAAATCAATTTTTGGGAAAAAATCAATTAATTGAGTCATTTTTTTTAATAGATTCATGTCACCCATAGGAGGAATCCTATTGAAAATGGCTCTTTTATTCAAAGTAGTTTTTTTTAAACGATCAAATGAGCATTATGAGTCGTGTGCTTTTGGATTTTCCAAATTTTTTCATATGTCAGTAACAGCCATCATCATTCTCCTGTCCTTATCCCAATTTATTTGGGGTCGGCGCGACTTGTCTTCTTCTTCCATACTTCTCAATTAGTCGTCATCTCGGTATTCACCCCCTTTTTAACCATATCATCATTCACACAGTCCATCCATCGTTTCTCCTGGTCTTTCAATACTCTTATTTCAGTTACAGTAAAATACTAAATAGCCAAAACATACAGACAGACCGTTGATATCGAGAACCACGTTCCTACTTATAATGGTCGCATGTAGTGATTATTAAAAGCGGCTAGGCGTATTATAAGGAGCTGGTTTGACACTGTTCAGAATATATTTCAAAGATTACCTGTTGTAAGACACAACGAGGAATGTTTGAACAGATATATTTGTTGCGATAACGTTTCGAATCTGGTTGACGTAACTTCATAACGTAATCGAGATTTAGAACAATGCTGATTGGTGGAGCAAGATTTTGGGATAGGTTTTTGAAACTTTACTTTTAGTTTTATGTCGAATTCAGTGATTTTCGTAAGGGTTTATGTGGTTATTTTTCGACACCTGTGTCCTTTTGTTTTTTTTTGTACCTATTTGTATAGTTAATTAGGATTTTAACTTAGAACATAGCTAGTTGTGTTATATATTCTATATAAGAATTGAAATGTATACAAAAATAAATAAATAATAAATAAACGAAAAAGAAAATAATTGGTCCTTCTTCAATCTTCGTCCATGTAGTTTCTTGCCCGTTCTTCTCCATAGGAACGTACTACGCTTTGGAATGGGCCACTAGCTTAATTTTTCTGACTGATCCCTTGACAATCCAGGAGTGCCTGTTGTTAGTTTAATTGAAATACATGCTTTGCGTTTGAATCGACTGTTGCTAAGACAGAAAAAAACTGGTCCTTTCATCCAAAAATTCGTACCGAAGCTCCTCCGCCAATTATAATTCTGAAGAGTCTACATAAATTGAAAACCGTGTTGCTATGTCACCTACCCGTGTATATAAAAAAAAAATTATGAATCATTCGTAACAGTAACTCTTCATGATAAATTGTTAACATTCATTCAACAAAGAGAGCTACTTTTTTAGACCGAGGCTTCAGATCAGATGGTCCCATTCCGTACCCGGTATGACTTCATAGTTTTTGTGTTTAAATATTTATTAGTTCGTTAGTAAATCGGCATTCTTATACAGTAATTATGAGACCCTCTTCGTTGGTACAGAATCAAAAGAGCTTAGAGATAATTATATAGTGAGGGGAACATGCTTCTAATTTTAAAGTTTCCATTCAGGAGTTTTGAAGTTTTTTTTTTCAATTTAACGGCAGAATGGGCCGCTCTTGACTTCGATTACGCCTGATGGAAAGCGATCGATGAGGTCTATGATGGAACGAGCGTGCCCAGAAGATGCCTAAGGCACTGGAACTCCCACAGATCGACGAAACACAGCAGGCTGCTTGACGCCGGCCTCCGGTGAGAGGGTGGTTGCAAACCAGGCGGGCGTTAGCCCTACCACCGCAATGGAAGAATTGGCCAGTCAAATAAGGTGTTGGGTGTGACTGTCCAGGATGCGCCGAGCGCTCGGTTCAGTTGAGTAACTGGCGGAACAAACTGCGCTACACGAGGAGGCGTCTTCATGCATCACAAAAATCTATATAGTACATAATCTACATCTAGTGTAAATAGTTAGTTATCTGCACTAAAATATATTTATATAGAGTAGCAGGGGCAACGACGTACCTACTTACAATCAGTTTATTGCACCATCACGGCGGAGATGCGAGGTGCTGTAGGTATCTATTATACTATTCTCCTTTTGTTCTATTAACACTTGCATGTATGCAATGTAATGTATGTATTTATGTAAAGCCTACAGGATACAATTTAAGGAATGCATAAACAATTTAACGTAGGTACCTGTACTCACCTACCTTTACCTGTAGCGTAATGTAAAAAAGGAGCTATGTCTGCCAACACACTGGTTTACAGTTTGGCAGAGGGATATATTGTTAGACAATTATTTCTGTGAACACTTGTTTCTTTTTTCCTTTATAAATCTCTCATAACTTTGGCGGACTGAACTGAATTTTGCCGACCACAGATTTCATAGCCAAGAGCCAGTACAGAAAGAGTCTCTGATAAGTCTCTAGACTTTAACTTATTCAAGCTAAGTACGTCATGACAACCAGTCTTAGCGTGGCTTTCATTTTTATGCTTTCTCACTCAACGCATCTCCCGTCATGGATGTGTCTATTGTGTTAATTTTGAAAGTCGTACGGCGTACCTTAGAGTCATCATAATCAGCCTATAATGTCCCCGCTGCTGGGACACAGGCTTCCTCTCTTTGAAAGGAAGTGGGCTATACCTAATTTACCACGTGTAATGCGAGTTGACAAAGTAAAGCGCCTGTCTGGGTTCGAATCCAGGACTCGTGAGTTGAGGCCGTTACGACTATGCGACTACTGCTCTTAAAGTGTCTGTCCCTAACCTCTAGAGCTATGACGTCGAGTTGAAGAATTTAATGCAGTAACAAAGACAAAACGTTTACTTCAAATTGCATGTCTGTACGCAGTAAATGTTTGAATAGCTTAATTTGTTCCTTCTTTTGTTGCCTTTTTGCTCTATCGCTATCACCGCGTGTATCTTTCCATCGTGAAATTTTTATGGGTGTTCCCACACGTAGTCTTTGCCAGCATAGTTGTGCAATGAGCCAAGTCAAGTGCATCTTTCTTAGTTTTAATTACTGTTTTCTATGACCGTTTATCGTACTTAATGACCATTAGATCGTTTATCTTTTACACATGTCGATATAGGGTGATGTGACTTTTTCCTTCATTTATTTAAGTGAGATAGGATCTAGCCTGTTTTTCACGAAGGCTTAGGCAGAGTTGTAGTTATAGAACACCCAAATTTCACCAGTTATGTTTAAGTACGAGTATCATGTAATAGGGGGGCGAACCTATTGCCAACCGGGTACACATCCAGGCCAGGCTGCTACTGAGAAATTCCAGATAGAAACACCTAGGTAACTCTTTGCCCGACGTGGGAATCGAACCCAAGACCTCATGCGATACTTACACGTTAATCATTTAAAATTAAAAATTACTCAGAGATAGTAGAGCAAAAGTTTCCAGCAGACCTGCGCCAGGGGGTCGACTCCCTGCACGAAGTCCGTAGTTTCGGGCGTTTCCTACTCCGTATTACTTACGGACATAAAATTAGTTCGGATTCCGAACTAAGAATAAATGATAACACAATTTGACAGTTGTCCCTACACCGTGTTTTAGTCCGTCCGAAAAATTATATTTGTCACATTTTTTGACTGGTCACCTACTTTCGGACGGGATCGTATCTCGTTGACGGGCTTAGAGAGTAATCCCCTGGCTTGCAAAGAGATACGTGAACAGTGAAAAGTAAGATCAAGCTTAATTCATTTCGATTCAATCATTGACCATGATCACAACATTCTATAGGTACAAACGCCAGCTCATCAAGCTACCCGAAACTGTCAAATTTTCAAAATCAACCTTGAGCCTAATGATTTAGCGATAAAGTTGAAATTTTATTAAAGAAATTTGACAGATTTTAGTAGCTTTAAAATGTATTATAGAAATTTGACAGATTGTAGGTGTGCTGGCGTCTGTACCTAATCTCGGTTCGTTCAGAAGTTTCGTTACGATACCCAATCGTTTCATTTACTGCACTCGTATGTGAAACTAGATTACAGAACTAGCACCAATAGCAAATTAGAAATCAAACATTGCACTATAATTGTTATCAAACAGCGCCTACTAAACGCTTCGTTAGTCTCACCATCCCTTTTGGCAAAGGAAATGGCGTGATCACACGAAGAAAGCGTTAATCTACCGTTAACTGTTGATAAATCATAACATGAGCAAACATTTGGTATTCATTACACGCAGCGGGACGACTTGCTTAAAATAATAATTAAAATTTATGAAGGTATAGTTAATTATCGGAGCGCCTGTGACCACATAGTCTCACTTGGGAATTCGCTCATGAATATACAGAGACCGGTTCGGGGAGGTTTAGTAAGTGCGATGTGGAGATGTGACGATGTGACGATGTCAGCTGATCTTTTTTCTGTAAAAATCTCAAGTCAATAGTGTCAATCCCTAGCATCACGTGGAATCACAGCTCACTCCAAGCTTTACGATAACATTTTTACAGAATAGATCTAGAACGTACGTCACACCATTATTATTAATTAAAAACGCTTGAAATCCCTCTCTCTGCTGTGTGTTGCTAAGATATCCATTTAAATTTTATCCTCGTTGTCCTAACACCATTTCAACGTAGACTTAAAGTGCTGAGCGATAGCCGTTTTGGGTGGATGTGACGCATGTTTCCCTTACCTTCTTTTTTTATTTTAGTTTTGTGTTTATGTTAATTTTTGCGTCATGTTCACCGCTAATAAACGTGTTTTTCTTTTTATTTTTTTCGAGTTTGACGCATTCTATCATAGTTATCACCAGCCTCGGGTTTGCCATGAAGCGTCCTAGTCTGATAGCTGTTCATGCTTCTTCATGAAACTTTTGGACATGCCTGTTCCACCCAATAATATATTTCTGCTTTATAATACTTTTCCCTACGCTATGACTCTTTCTCGCAGCTTCCGTCAAACAACTAACAATGTTTATTTATTTGGTTCACCAACAATCAATAGGTACTATGATATAAGTTAATAAAAACCGCGGTGATGGACGCGATTTACGAGTTGTATGTCGCAGGTTTGTATCCAGAGGCGCTTTATTTTGTGTAAATTATTTCTTCACCATTGCTCTCAAAACGGTGAAAGAAAACAAACAACGAGATGAAACGTGTCCTAGTACCAAAAATTCGAGGACATGTGACATCTCCCAATGCACTGGGCCCGCGTGGTGGATTACGGCCCACTCCCTCTCACCGAGAGAAGGCCTAAGTCCCAGCAGTGAGAACATTCAATCAATCAATCAATCAATCTTTATTTGTGAACATAGGTATACATAAAAGGTCTTAAATATACATATTATTGTAGTCGTACTCTATGTTCTACCAATGAAATTGGTGTACAAATATTAATTCTTGTATTACTTATGTCATAAAAAAAAATCAAGATTAAACAGTAATTCAAAAGTAAGTTAAGTTAAATAAATGTCAATTAAATTAAATTTTACATGCATGTCAAAGGAACATAATATTATTAGAATTGTATCATAGTTTGTCATTTAAAAAATCTTCAATAGAGTAATATGTCTTATCAACTAGAAACAAAAACAAATTACTTTTAAATTTGTGGACATTTTCTTCACTTCTTATACATTTTGGTAATTTATTATATATCCTTGGAGCCATTGCAAAAACACTGTTCCTAAATAGTGCAGTTTTAGACCCAACTGTTTGTAACCGGTCACAACGGCGCTGGCTACTTACTCGAGCAAATTTGTGCAGATTGTTTTTGACAAACATGGACGTTTCAAATATGTACAACGATGGCATTGTTAATATTTTCATATTTTTAAAAAACGGTTTACAACTGTCAGTTGTCTGTAAGTTGTAGATAGCTCTTATGCATCTTTTTTGGCACTTAAATACTGTATCTTTACCCGTTGCATTGCCCCAAAATATAATTCCATATCTTAATGTTGACGCCACTAGACCATGATATGCTGTTAATACTGTTGTCCGATCGGCTGTTTTACTTAACATATGCAAGGCATAGGAATATTGGTTTACTTTACTACATACTTTGTCAATATGTGAATTCCATTTTAATGTGTTTTCTATGTTTAATCCGAGAAATTTTGTTACATTTGTTTCATTAATAACTTTGTCATTATATCTAATATTTAAGTTCAATTTGTAATTTACTCTTTGTTGAAATGTCATTATTACTGTTTTGTCTAGATTTATAATCAAATTATTATTTTGCAGCCAATTCACAACTGATTTTAAATTATAATTAATGTCAGCCTCTAATGTACTTACTTCATCATTGTTAAAAAGTAAAGTGCTGTCGTCCGCAAACATTGTCATAGGATACGTTGACGCTGTAGGAAAGTCATTAATATAGATAATAAAAAGGGGCGGTCCGAGTACACTGCCTTGTGGTACCCCGTAAGTTACAGTTCTCTGGCTAGATTTATATGTGAGTTCGGTTTTTTTACAAAGTCTACTAATTGTCGTTATTTGTTTTCTATTAGATAAATAAGATTCTATTAAGTTTAATATATTTCCTCTAATTCCGTATGCGTTTAGTTTATTTATCAGTATTTTATGATCTACGCGATCGAAAGCTTTAGACATGTCCATATAAAGCGCTAGAGTTGGTAGTCTTTTATCCACTCTACTGCTAACCATATGCAAGAAATCATAGATGGCCATGTTTATTGATCTGTTTTTTCTAAAACCTTTTTGGTTATCAACGAATAAGCTATTTTTTTCAAAGTATGAAGTAAGTTGATTATATATTGCTTTTTCAAATATTTTTGAAAAAATTGGTACTAAAGCGATAGGTCTGTAGCAGGACATATTCTCTCTGCTATCTTTTTTGAAAAGCGGTTTTACAATTGTTATTTTTAATTCTTCCGGAAAATAACCATGCAATATGCACATATTGATAAGATGACTCAACACAGGAGCAAGTATTGTGGATACCTGTTTAACAATTTTTGTACTTATGTCATCGTACCCAGTGCTAGATGTATTTTTTAGTGACATAATAATACGATGAATGTCAAGGGGTATTGTAGGCAACATAAACATAGATGTGCATTTACTTTGTATTGGTGTATTTTTATTAATGTTTATATTATTAACTGGATTAACTTGATCCACAAAATAATTGTTAAAAGCTTGTGCTATTTCAAGAGGATTAGTTAAAATTTTATCATTTGACTTGATTTTCATTATAGTTTCATTTGGCAAATTATGTTTATTTTTGTTTTTGTTGATAACTTTCCATGTTGCTTTACACAGATTCTGAGATGAATGTATAAAACGACTGTTATGGGCTCGCTGTGTTAGATTTATAACTCTCTTTAGCCGATTTGATAGCTTTTTGAGATTTATTTTATTTTGCTTATTCGGCAATAACCGGTACTTCCACAGCAATTGCCTTTTTCTTTTACTGCATATCCTAATGCCACGACTAATCCATTTTGCTTTTACTTTAGTCGATATCCGTATTTTTATATTTGGAAAGCATAAATCGTATAGCAACCTAAACAAATCATAGAACAACTTGAATGCCTTATTGGGATCATTTTCCTCATATACGTCAGCAAAAGTGATGAACTTGATGTGGTCCATGAATTTCTGAACATTTTCTTTCGAGTAATCACGTTTAGTTGAGAACCAGTAATTTATCATGCATGTCTGTTTAACTGGACATCTTAAAAGTTGAGCCGTATGATCGGATACCGCTAGCTCTAGGTTGATTATGCTGGATGCTAGAAGTACAGGCCTGGTCGATGTGGCGACACTTGGCCTTTTGCTAAAACGTTATACAGTGGAATAATAACAAGCTTAATTGCTTATCAAACAGTAACCATTATCAGAAACAACCAATTCTAATCTAAACTCACATCAAAATCGTATCGTACCCGTATCGCAAACTATAAACAACACGACAAAATTGAGACATCCTTACTCCGGATTACGTCGAACGGTAATCGCTAATCTAATTAATATGGAGCCGTTTATACCACACGATTAGTTAACGTTTCGGCCATTTAGATTTCACAATCTAACTTCAGTGCCGGTAAATTGTATAGTGATTAGTTCGATCTAGTAATCTGGGAATTGTTTATGTGATCTGCGCTGATTGGTAATGAGTGGTCTGTCGGATTGAACTGCGTTTGACATCGTTTGTGACGGGATTGGCTATCAGAAGGCCAATTCTCGTAATTTAAAACGTTCAAAATCTAGTCGCAGTCTCATCTCGGCGACAAACAAATGTCAAAAACTTGTCAAAATGTAGGGAAATTAGAGGTATTTTTGACAGATTGAGACTGAGATCAGACTGTGAACGTTCTTAAAATTACGAGAATTGCCCCTCTGGTGTGTTTGTTGTTGTTTTGTTTATTTTCTTGATTGTCTTTTGTTTAAGAATATGTCGTGAAATTCGGGAATAATAATAATTCGGCCTATCCACCAAAGATGTGCAAGGATGCGTAGCGAGGGATGTGTGTGAAACAAACCAATAACATCACTTCATTTTCATAGCTTGAACTAAGTTAGCGTTGTTATTGGTTAGTTTTACACACATTCCTCGCTACCCATACTCGCTCATCTCTGGTGGAATAGCAGCCTAAAGCTAGGGTTTCTTAAGACTGTGGTGGCCGCCATATAGCGTCCGCTATATACCGTCGCATGACGTCACTAAAAAGTTATTAATGAAAGTAGGTAAGTTGGTGTGTTTCCCTAGAGAGCGTTTTTGACACCGTAAAGACAAACTTAGCTGCCATCATTTTCACGACAGCCGCCACATAACGACCGCAGGTCGTTATGTGGCGCCCACCGCTCTTCAAGGGAACCATAGTTTTACAAACCCATTACTAAATATGAAGCAAATACATAAAATTTTATTTTTGAAGAATTTTTTGATAAAGTACTCACGAAAGAGTATGACACTTTTGTATTTACGGAGTAAGTTTTAAGATACAATTTTTTTACTTAATTTCTCAGCATGGCACCAAAACTTACCGGTCCAGCATCCGCATTTTCCCTGCCCAACACACCGACAGGGCAACTTATCTCACTAAGTAAGTATAGATACTTTTTACGTTACTTGATCACAGTAATTTCTCCTTGCTTTCACGGGAGAACCTGCCATATTATAGTTATAGAACAAAATTAGACCCACTATGGCTGTGTTGGACTTAATTAAACGAAATTACGTAGCCTGGGTGTATAGAAAATTGATACAGCGCGTGCGCATGTACCGGGTACAGGTTAAAAAGTGGTGTTATTATGTTATGGTAGTATAATAGTTGTGTACTGGGTGATATTTATGTTGTTAGGAATAGGCTGGGATGAGGATGGGTTGGTAATCATTTTGGTTTAATTTGTAGAACTGTGTACGTTGGAGCTAAGTTTAGACAAACTATCTAGGCTGTGTTTTGCGTCGGGTATTTTAATAACTAACTGACCCGACTGACGTTGTCATGGCCAAATTCCGTGCAACTTTCTCTAAAAACTTTATTCGGACTATGACAAGTGATCCGCTTATCATTTGATTTTTATTTATATAGAAGATAGCAACAGAAAATGTTAATTTGCACAGAATATACGGTGTTGTTACTAAATAATGTGATGTGAGTGTGTAATGTGATTTGTGAGCGTTCATTGGAAACTGATTCTGAACTAACCTTATATCCGTAAGTAATACGGAGTAGCAAACGCCTAAAACTTCCGCCGATACTGTGGACATCGTGCTTAGGGAGTCGACCCTCCAGATCCATATTCAAGTACCTAGCGCCTGCTTCCCCTACGACAAAGAAACGTTGCCTACTGAAACAAAACTGTGATTACGAAGGCTGCTCATGCCAATCAAACATGACACCATGATGACTCCAAACTAATAATGCCAAACTGCATACGTCATTTATTTTCGTCAAATTTTTTCTTCAACTAATTTTATGTCTTTTTTTTTACATGCTTTCCGTTTCATACTATTGCAGCTACTTTAGCAACTCGTAGTAATTCATCCGTAAATCATGCTAGCAAAAATCCAACGTACGTTTTACTCATTTCGCTCAGCTACTGCGTCTGCGCCGCTATGCTATAAACTGATTACATTACTGAGTTACGCCCAAGTTTAGATGCAAGGGGGGGATCTACCTTCTACTTAATAAGTGGGAGGTGTCACGAATCGCGGTGATGGGGGGGGGTGCGTGTGCACACATTTTCATGTGTGGCGTAAGGCAGATGGGTGTGGTGTTAATGTTAGTTAACACAACCGCCCTTTCTACGATTAAATATTCAAATCGTGTATTCAAATGTACATAACTTTGTTTTTGTTGGTCTGGTGTTTATGAATTACCGAACCGTTTTGTAATCGAATTGGCATTATAGATCAGGCATGTATATGTTTAATTAGTGGAACATCTGAATACGAAGCAACACGATAGCATACCATTGGGAATACTAATTGTTTTTTTACGTGACTGCATATTCATGAACTTATATTAAAGCCTGCAAACAACACCGATGAAAGCGATGCGAACGCCTTCAGATACATACAGTTACTGTTTTTTTTATGTTTAAGTCCCACATGTAGACTTAAACATAAATGGCAAAATTTGGGGGTACTATATGTGCATCTCTGCTTAACCCTTCGTAAATTACAGGCTCACGCCTGTAACATAGCACACAACATAACATCACCTTTGTTATGTGTTATGTTGGCGCTGGGCCAACGTATCCGGATCTCGTCGTGTCCGATTGCGTGCTGTCCAATCGGACTATGCCCCCCCCCCCCCCGCATTAGGCGTGTGCCGGGCGCGAGCGTTCCTCGAACATGTGACCGACGACGTGCGCGCCGCGTAGTCAAATTGACTGCGCGGCGCGCACGTCGGTCACACGCCGGAGGAACGCTCGCGCCCGGCGCACGCTCAATGTGGGGGGCCACTATGAGTGAGGGAAGAGGGAGTGCATCTGTGTTAGCGCACACACTTGTCACTATAAAATATCCCGCGCCAAAGGCTGGTCTCCGCTGAGATTATTCGTCATGGTTGAAATTCGATTTCGAATTCTGGAGGACTATTATGTGTTACGTTATCTTTTAAAAACCTGAATCGCAGTCCCTCCCAATGTTAATCATGGCTATTAGCTCACTAGAATTAACCACCTAGCCACTTTTAATAGGTCGTGCCTAGATCTCTAAACCTTCAGGTCTGATCGAAAGGTGATCGGATAACGCAGTCTTAATACAGATTTCATCTCACTGGCTATGCTCGCGTTTTAACCCCACTACACCTAATGGTAAACGATAATACGGTCGACGTTGATGCGCGCTCGTCTAGATATAAAGCCGCCGCTCCACAGCAGCCCATGGTTAAGCTACGCAAGTATACTGAGCTTCGCTTTGTACCAAAATGTAAGCGGGATCTTCGTCCACTGTGACCCACGGCCACGCTACACACGGATGCGTGGTTGGCAAACAAATGAACCACGCAGCTGACGTGGCAAGCTTCGATTTATTCCGGTCTGATCCTCTGAGCCCCCCCTCCACCCCCACTCCTCTCTCCACACCGATCTCCTGCTAGTTCGTCTTCTGTTTTACACTTTGTCTTATCCACTTTATGCTAGGTTACTCTTTTTGACAGGTAAGTACAGTCAAGAGAAAATAAACGTTTCATGTTTTACAAAATTAAATAAACTCCTTTCAAATCCTACTGACACCGTTTGTCCACCAACCACCGTGAACGAGACGTCAACGAGAAACGAGTTTGTATTGAAAATCAAGATGGCGGCGTTAGTTCCAATTTTGCTCGCGTGTTTAAAGATCCTTGAACAACTGTAGCAGTGGACGGTCGACTCATACGCATATCTACAAACAACCCATCCACTCGTGACTTGACGAATACTAAAATCCCATCAGGAACTACAGCTTACCGCGCATAATTTAAGCGGTAAGTGCAAGCGCTTATCGCTTATACCGCTCGTAATGAACACGGGTGTAAGTAAGCGACGTCGTTTATGCTTGAGATGTAATTTCCGATGCGATCCACTATGTTACGGCTAACTAACAAATGATATTGGATAACCTGTTTCCGTGTTTAGGGTTAAATGTTGTGGTGGCTTTACTTGATGGTAGGAAGACTTCTGTACTAGCTTCTCCTAAAAAGCCAGTACAGAAGAGTTCCTACCTCCAATAAGATAATTTTGGGAAAGACAAGTTACAAGGCCTCCTTATGCCAAAATTGTCCTCCGCTTTTCTACCAATAGATTTCGTAAAAGCAGCTAAAAGTGTAGAGCGTGCAGTGTAGAGCGCGCGCGGTTTTGTAAGAAAGCGATGGCTGTTCTCGAATAAAAAGTTATTTAATTAGTAGAAAACAAACAGCTCATTTATCAAATTAAATTTCAGTCGATAACATCCAACGTTTTCTTACTAAACTTCAACTATATCCGACGACCCTGCATACTTATCTCTTTTGTTGACTGTACCTATACTTAACATCAGAATTTATTTTAATGACTAACACCAACTAACACAGGAGCAAGCTAATATCTAACCAAATTATCATCTAATTACGCCTCACTTTCATAAAGCAAGGATTACTGACGGGTCGCTCGTGGTAATCCTGGCTGCTTATGGAATATTCATGGATATTATGCACAAACTTGAGCACATTCCATGTTGCTACACGATATATCACGAGTATGGTGAGGGCTTTGGAAAGAGCGGGTGGATTAGCGGTAATCTTGAGAACATCGAGTGTTTGAGCGAACTTATGAAGCTCTGCTGTAAATGCTACTACATAAGCGTCTAATTTATCCTTGAAATTCAAAAGAGTTAAGAGAAAAGAGTTAAATGAGAAATGGTATTATTATAAACTTTTAGGCCTGCCAACAGCTGATTCGGACCTTATCAATCATTGTCCGAAACCCCGTATTAGGGTGTGGCTTCTCAGTTTCTGGGACAGTCTTAGGCGAAACCTTAAGGAGGAAGGATACCAGTGAAGTTATAGGTAAAGAAAACCACGAATATATCATGGTATAGCAAGGCAAGTCAATCAAAAATAAAGTTACCAATACAAAAATAGAGTTAATTTAACTGTCAAATGAGAGGGTACATTGGATTCTTAAACTAAATTAGCTAACAAACTATTTAACCCTATTAAAAAATTAAAATATGGCGTCGAAAAATTCCCCCGCATCGCTGTCGACTGGTAATGTACACAAGAGACTGGCGGCATTGCCACGTTGTATGGCAATGCTTAGCCTTTGGCCGAGGTAATAGCTAGCCCTTAGATCACAGGAAGTGTCAGCCAGCCATTTGGAGATTTCGTTGAACAAACCATTGAATCAATCGAGTTCATTTGATTATCAACATCTTTCGTCCCTCTCATGGCCCGCCATTTGAAAACATGTCTATCGGACGGGACGTATTTTATCGTAAAATAATATTTCTGTTATTAGACACCTCTAAATAATATTTCTGTTATTAGACACCTCTAAATCTACGTATTGTCCCTATAAATTATATGTGTACGAGAAATAAAGTGATAATATGCGGGACAATACCTCTATTGGTGTTAGGTTTCATAGGGA
Organism: Hydraecia micacea; assembly: GCA_914767645.1. NCBI lineage: Eukaryota > Metazoa > Arthropoda > Insecta > Lepidoptera > Noctuidae > Hydraecia > Hydraecia micacea. The sequence continues at coordinate 16,569,531 of OU611780.1, forward strand.
CGCGACAATGTCACATATTCGTTTGATTGTATCGATAACTTTAAATGTCACAAAATATCGACACAGTTAAACGAATTAAATGGATTAGAAATAATATTATTTAAAGATCATAACGTAATTATGTTGACAAAAAATAAATAATTAATCAAAGTTTTAATTGCAAGAAATGAAGCCTTCGCAAAAACTAAGATTAATTGAGTGACAATCCAACCAATTAACAGAAAAAAGAAGTACCGTACCGAACCGTAGCCCGTAGGTCAGTATATTAACTGCCCTAACAAACGTCAAACCTAAAATCTCAATCTTAGAGCCAATTTACGATCTTAAAACAGTCCATTATTTATCGATATCGATATTCTCGGAACAGAATGACGCGTGTCAGCAATTTACGATGCAATAACTCATAAGTGTTGTAGGAGACGACAGCAACAGCTCTAGCGCGAGCCGTTAATGCATGTCGACCGACTTAACTTGATTGATATCATTCCACTGATATTTATGACGTTTCAAACAACTTTTTTGAAGACGATTGAGCAAATGCTCGTGTTTTGCTTGTTTTTAACGAGGTTTGCCATTATCTTTGTGTAGGACAAAAAAGCTGATATTTTTTTTTCTGATTGACAAACTTCTTGATAGCCTTAGACTTTAATTAACTGTTTTTTTTTTTCTGTAAACAAAAAAAAAATTATCGTAATTTTATTTCTAATTCAACGTTGACTGTGACCACATGGTGTTTTTAGGCCCACTCCATCGCACAGAGAGGAAGTCTGAGTTCTTGCAGTGAGAACATTTTAAGTTGATTTTAAAAAGAAAAGAGTAATGTATAAATTAATTTCTAACACATATTTATTTTATTTACAAATCAAAATATTTACAATATTTAAAAGCTGTCTTAAAATTAAAGAGAGAGTAGTTGTTTACAAATACAACCAAAACGTATATTACAAAAAAGTGACATAAAATACAGACATACAAAGTACGTAGCCAAAAGCCTCGTATTCAAGCAATAGGTCCTGGGATTTTAGGCTTATTACGACATACGAGTAACTAATAAATTTTTGACTGTTTATGTTTTATAAACTATCACAATTTACATACTATACATTATACTAGCTGCGCCCCGCGGTTTCACCCACGTAAGTGTCGATCCCTTGGGAATATCAGGATAAGAAGTAACCTATGTGGTAATCCTGGTTATAAACTATCTGTGTGCCAAATTTCATCCAAATCCGTTCAGCCGTTTGTGCGTGAAGAAGTAACAAACATATAAACACACACACACACATACTCACAAACGTTTGCCTTTATAATATTATTGTGATTTATACATAAACATTTCTTTTATTGTTTGCTAAATTTCTGTGGTGTAGAAATATCAGTTAATTTTTAAGTTTTTAATCACCTTTGGCTTGAAAATGAAATTTCTTTTTTTCTAACTTTCTTTGTAGTCTGGTTTCAATCCATCCGGTTAAGCTTGGCTGGTAATATTGTTGGTTATTAAATATTTAATTACTGGCCATGCACATAACTAACAATGATAATAATTATCAAAGTATTAAAACTTTTAAACAACTTTGAAAGTATTAATTAAAAACGATACTGTAACTGCTTATTATTTTTAAACGTTGAGTTAATAATGGTGTTAATTTATCTTCGTAAGTAAATAAACTAAATAATAACTTTAACTTCGTTACTGAAAGTTAATTGTTATCTGAACCTATTATCTTTCGTATTATATTTGTAGGTTTTTCTTGTTTCCTCAGTCCAATCTCCAAGAAAAAGGAAAACGATGGAGCTTTAAAAAAAGTGCAAGTAAGTACCTATTACAAAGTTATTTATTTATTTATTTATTTATTTATAATAAGCACACCAACAGCACAGTCACTTACAATTCAAATTAAATATCAACCAAAAATTAGCATTTCAGTAACCATGCAAATAACAGGTATGCATGACATCCAACTCAAAAATATTAGAGACAAAGGAGAACAATAAATAGTGTGTCTAGTAGATCTTCCAGAACACTACAAAAACAAACCAATTTAAGCTACATAGACGTGCACTCTTCACACTGTCTAAATAGGGAACGTCTGTATGAAGCAAAACTCATGGAAAAAATATCAATAGGAAAATCTGTCAAGTTGGACCTTTCATTATATTGCCTTGCCATACGTGTTAGAGGGCTATTAAATGTGGTGTTTAAGGTGGATGTAGGCAATTCAAAAATACGATGATGACGCTTACTACGTTGGCTAAACCTGAAGTTAAAATAGTTTACCAATTGTGCATCGATGATACCGTTTATAATTTTATGGAGTATTAGTAAGTCAGAATGGCTTCGTCTTTCTTTTAAGCTAATCATTTTAAAGTGCCTCAACCTGTCATTGTAATCAGGTATAGCTTTACGAATCCCATTCTTCATACATAAATACCTAACAAAACGGGCCTGAACAGATTCAACACTATCAGAATAAGTTGAATAATAGGGAGACCAAATAGTGGAACAATATTCCAAGGAGCTCCTTACTAGTGCATTGTAAAGTAAAATAATGCTACTATAATTACGAAAAGGTTTCGACGTACGGATTATAAAGCCAAGCATTCTTTTAGCCTTAGCCACTACACCATCTATATGATTATGTGTCACTAGCCACCCGCCTCGTCTTCGCACGGTTTTTACGACTTGACAAAACACTGAAACTTTATTATCTGTGAGTTTAATATTAATCTATTATACACATAAACATTCCGGAATAAATTCTCTAAAAGATGGTGGAAACCGCATCAAAATCCGTTGCGTAGTTTAGAACAACAACGCGAGTAGGTATTATATTATCTGTGATAACGCGGTCACACAGACAGACGCGAAAAGCGACTATAATTTATAATAAGTATAGAAAATGATTAAGAATTAATGACGTTTGTGTGTTCTAGATACCAACTCACTGACAGCTGAGGCCGCAGCATCCACATACAGTTATGAAGTTCAAGTCTATAAACAAAGGTATTTCCTAAGACGTATAGCAATAAGAGCATTAACACATCAAATTACTGGAGAAATATGCTCATTAGTAGGTAGATAGGATTGTTAGCCCATTTCATAAAACAACGGGTAATAACTTATTTCCCTTGGAGTGATTCACGTTGAGGAATATATCTTGTCTCCGGGTGTACAGACGCCAGCACATCAAGCTACTAAAATCTGTCAAATTTCTTAAATAAATTTCAACATTATCGCTACAGCATAAGGATCAAGGTTGATTGGGAAAATTCGACAGTTTCGGGTAGCTTGATGTGCTGGCGTCTGTACCCACAACTTATAATTACTTTGAAAATAATTAAGGCGTCTGAAATTTATATCTATTATTTCTATCGCGTTAATCTCTGGAACTAACAGTCATATTTTAAAAATTCTTTTGCATTTGATAGTCCGATTCGTGAAGAAGGCAATAAGGCTATTTAACATCACGCCGAGAAAAAAGAACAACAGTCAGGAAGACCGCTAAGTAAAAACGAAGTAATAGCGCGGGCAGGCGATGCAATGCGACGGGGTGGATTGAGGGAATAAGAAATTTCACGCGGACGAAGTCGCGGGCAAAAGTCATTTATTCAAATTAGGCTGAGTATCAGCACTGTTCGGAACTCAACGTCAAAAATGACATAAGACAGTCGGCCAAAATGGCCGCCCTTCACCACCTTCTAGTGCTTTAACTGGGATGAAGAAGTGGCGTAACAAACTTACCAGCAGCTTTGACAGGAGAAACCTATTTTTTTTTTAAAGTTATTAGCGTTGTACTGAAAGCAAAGATAATAGAAAACGATGTCACAAAAAAATAAAAAACGGAAGTTCTTCACTATTATGATTGATAGCAATAAGCAAAATTACATTCAATCGACACAGTCATAAGTTTATGTAAAGAAATTGTTATCGAAGTGTTCATGACGCTATAAAATTATATTACTTGTGAAATTGTTATTGTATCGATATCGAATACCCATCACTAGTTTATGACGTGTGGCAGGCAGTTTAGAGAGTAATAACTCATCGACGCTTACGATATGACAGCAAATGGTACAGCACTAGTTCTAGGCGGTAATATTATGTGGTGCAACACTTAAATTGATCGTTATTAATGTAGTTCTTATATTTCTGACAGATTCTATTTCGTTTAAGTTGCGTTTTCGTGCAGAACAAAATATTTTGTGTTTACAGGTGTTTGTGCTTAAGATTTTGTTATTCTGGCCTTTTGAACTTAAGTCTTGATTTATCTGAGAGTGTAAGTTATCGGAGTGTTCATTTAAAACACCTCGTTAGGCAAAACATATTTTACACCAAACTTTACACGCAGCATCAAGTATGATCGCTTCTCTAAATAAATCATCTGAGCCAACCTATACCTAGAAAAGTTAACTTTGTCATGACATTTGAGGCCGATTCTTACTTAAGGAGTTGTATTGCTGATTCTAATGATTATAATTTTTATTTACGGTCGCGAATCAAATTTTCATCAGCATAGAACTGACCTGCAAATTGCAAAAAAACGTAAGAAAATTTGGGTTTCGTGGGTTACTTTAGTGCATTTAAACTTAAAAGATATAACAACAAAGTTGCAAGAAATAAAAAACATAGAAAATAAGTACGCTACTTATTGCACTTGGTTGTACCGAAGGACCACTAATTCCGCCTCTACGCCCCAAGTGACACAAATTGCAACTTCTCACATTTTTCCCGTACAATTTTCGCGTCACTCGGCCTCTGAGCCTGCAGCTACCGTTTCGTCTCAGTTACTAACGATAATAGTCGATAAATAATCTAGGTACCATAAGTTATGATGACGGTACACAATAGTCGATAGCAGTTTGTATAGCGTTTTAGGAATTTTATCTTTACTAGTTGTTAGATTTTCCGAAGCTATTGTTAGACTAAAGTTACAAAGCTTTTTTTTGTGAATTTAGTCTATTTGACAAAATTGTCAAGTTCAAACCAAAGAGTTTAGAGTTTTATATCAATTCAGTTAATACCAGCACTCCAATTGCGTAATATAGGTAATTTCTTTCACAAACTGAAGAATTTTGAAGGAAATTCCTAACCCATTGCTTCATATGTTTGAAAAATTCGTCCGCTCGATGAGGTAAATAACGCAATGAATGTTGTCCAATTGTCAAAATGAATTACAATGCAATTGTTAGTGTGTTACGCAATTACCCCGCAGGTATGCTATGAAAGTTCCTGGTGTGATATCTTTTTGAGTGATGCCTTAGTTAGTTGTACAGACGCCAGCACATCAAGCTACTACAATCTGTCAAATTTCTTGAATAGATTTTCAACTTTATAGCTACAACATTAGGTTCAAAGTTGACTGGGAAAATTTTACAGTTTCGGGTACCTTGATGTGCTGGCGTCTGTACTTAGGCTAAACCACTAAACTTCGTGGATTGCAAAAAAAAATATGGAATAAACATAAAACATTAGACTGTTTTCCCTGAGGGATTAAGCATAGGTGTAGGTAAGGAAAGAAGAACAAGAACTAAATAAAGTACAAGATGATTATGTATTATTTTAATGCAATTTTCTTAATCCCTATCAAATGTAGTCAACATTTTTGTTCAACCGGTTTTCTGCTCCAATGACATCCTAGTGTTTTATATAAAATTTCTCAAATAAATTGATATACTTACTTACGTAGATATGGAATACCTACATCGCATATCGCTATTAAGTGCTCCGCTCTCCGGAGGTCTGACAATAATCTATATTGTACTGTGTCGTCATAACTCATCTTACGGTTTATTTATCGATAAAACATAAACAATATTATGGTTTGTCCCAGCCTTAGAATTCAATTTAGCTTAGTGACAGACCATAAACTACTAATACGGCAGCTTTCGATTTGAATGTTATTTTTGTTTTACACCATATTTCTGAAACGAATAATATTTATGTGGATTTGTATCAAAGGACCACAGACTACGTAACAATTTTTGAGATGTCAGATTTCAGTTTTATTACAAACTAGCTGTGCCCGCGACTTCGTCCGCATGGAATAGTGAATTTTCGGTCAGCACATTTTAAATTACACATACCGTCGTTTGGGTAGCTAAAAATTTACTTTACAGTAATGTTTCTCTGTATTACCTTAACAAATGTTCGCCGTGATTCTTTAAATTGACATAACTTTTTTATTTATGAACCGATTGACATGAAATAAACACTAAATGTTAAGTGAAGCTTACTACAATATATTAATGAAAACCGCATCTAAATAGAATAAGCCGTTTCTGATATTAGCGTGCACAAACACACAGACAAACAGACAAACAGAAAAAAAAAATAATTACACTTTCGGGTTCGGCATCGATATACTCGTAATAACAACCCCTGCTACTTTTTTTTATATATTTCCATTGTACAGACACCACTTTTCTACAATTTTATTACATGTATATAGATGGTAGAATTGTTGACATCGGCACTAATTACCATAGAGAAAAGTAGAATAGACATTTAGTTTATCTGCACTATAATTGCGTAACACTATCAATCTGAATCATTCCCGGAAATTGCTAATCCATTGCTTTATATGTTCGAAAAATTTGTTTGCTCAACAACGTAAATAACGCAATGAATGTTGTTGATCTGTCAAAATGAAAGCCATTGCTACTGTTAGTTACGTTACGCAATTGGGTACCCCGCTGTTTTTTTTATGTTGTTTATTTTTAGACCCAAATAAAAATTTGAGAATTGTTCAAAGTTAATTATATCTAATTATTTCAATTCTATATAAATTATGGAAGTATTTTGCATGCTTTCAAGAATTTTCTATCTTAAACACCTATTCCACAAGCCTTTTACCATAAACCGTGGACATCTATTTCGGATCACAATTTCGGTGTAGGTACAGCATCTAAGTACAGCGGGTCCAGATAACAATCTCTATTGTATGATGTCGTAATAATTCATCTTATGCCTTATTTATAGGTGCATTATCACGTCTTCCAGGGGAAATTTACTGCAAAATGTTTACGTACATGTTTCGTTTTGAATAGATTTCTTGTGGAACTCTAATGGTTTCGGAGATATGTATTAATTTTCAGATTTGTTGCTTGGGTATTGTTGAGCAATGAAAATGGATTATGTTAATAGGTGCAGATAATTTGATGTAATCAAATTAAATAATCACTTACTTATAGTTAAGACTTGGTCTTGCGATATTGGCCTTTCTAAGAATAGGAGCGACCGTTTGTGAAAATGTTTTTTTTTAAAGAGCATTTTACTCAACCTCTTTAGGAGCACAAAATTGTACAATCGTAAAATAGCCAGCACCCTACTTGCGTAACACTATCAATCTGAATCATTTTGAAGGATGTTGCTAATCCATTGCTTTATATGTTCGAAAAATGTGTCTGCACAACAACGCAAATAACGCAATGAATCTTGTTGAACTGTCAAAATGAAACCCATTGCTAGTGATAGTGTGTTACGCAATTACCCCGCTTTAAACATCTTAACATCATTCTTATTAATTGGAAAGCCCTCTTAAGCAACGAGACTAATAAAATGATAAATGATTTATATCTATAAATAAGTTACAGAAAACACTTTTACACGTCAAAAATAAATAATGTTTAAATACTAAATGAGGTCGGTCGGTCAATTATTCATCTATACATACAAATAAATCAAATTGAAGTGTCTGTTCGTCATGTCATTGTCAAAATAACAGCTTTTTATTAATTGCATACGGTATTTATAAAAAAAAAAACGATTTTTATCTTTTTGTCTGTCTGCCCATCTGTTTGTTCCGGCTAATCTTCCAAACGGCTAGACTGATTTTAACGGGACTTTCACTGGCAGTTAGCTGATGTCATAAGGAACTAACTTGTATTTTAGAAAAATAATTAGGGTTCCGCGCTAAAAACTAAAACCATGAATTCCATAATTGTTTTCCGTTAGTAACCAAATATATATCTCTGTCATAAAATGCTACATAGGAGTGAATTCTGATAATGCCTTTAAACGTCTGATAACTCCAAAACCATAGAAACAAGAAACAAACAGGACCAATATTATTATTTTCGATAATATTCCAATAAATCGTGTATATATTGCACACATTTCTGCCCTGAACCTCGACACACTATTAGATGTAGACCGGTGGCTGTTAGGAGTCAGGTTGTAACTCCTGACCCCGCACCACTTTATCATACGTTTCACCAGCAAGTCCGAACAGGCACGAGTGTGCAATATCTGTATTTCACAGATATTATGCTGATAATGCATGTAGATTTATGTAGATCTGTTTAGAATTATATATATATATGTTTATGTGGAGCACGTTTAGTTGAGTTATTTGATAGGAGCATGTTTTTGGGAAATTTAGTGGTCAATAGTCGATAAAGTACTTGGCGGTGTCACCGTTTAGATAGTATTAAGCAAGCTACAAACACGGTCATTTCGCAGCGATCAATTGCAATAAAATAATGAAAGAAACACATTTCGTCATTACACATAACATCATGCAAATGCAAAACAGAAGACGAACTAGCAGGGGAACGAGGAGGGGGGGGGCGGAGGGGGGGCTCAGGGGATCAGACCAGAATAAATCAATATTACACCCACATTTCGTCAGTTATTTATAAGTTCCATGTAATAGGAGGCCAGCCTACTCCCATCAGCCGGACACAAAACGAGACTGCGGGCTGCTGCTGAGAAAATCCTGATAGTAAATCCCAATCACACCACATTTCGTTACTATCGTGTAGATAATCCTAAAAGTTTAATTGTTCTGCTGTAGATATGTTGTTGGTTCTAATGCTATTCCTTCAAAGTAAAGATTCTCATGTAATTGTACCATCACGCAAGTTCTGTGCTCCATGAGCCTATCTACTATACTGATATTATAAAGAGGTAATTATTTTTTGTTTGTATGTAGGGGGTAATCTCTGGAACTTCTAGACGGATTTTAAAAAATCTCTTTGGATTTGATAGCCCGATTCTTGAGAAAGGCTATAGGCTATTTAACATTAGGCTATGACCCTTAGGAGCCGCGCAAAAAGAATAAAAATTTAGAAAGAACCCTAAGCAAAAACGAAGTGATAGCGAGGGCCATGCGATGTGATGAGGTGGGTCGGGAGATCAGAAAATATCACGCGGACGAAGTTGCCGGCAGAAGCTTGTAAAAAATATTAAAACTACGATTTTTAGGGTTCCGTACCTACCTCAAAAGGAAAAACAGAACCCTTATAAGATCACTTCGTTGGCCGTCTATCTGTCCGTTAGTCAAGACTCTTTTTCTCAGGAACGCGTAGAGCTGTCAAGTTGAAATTAATATCTAATACTCGGAGTTGCAATCCCTTGTAGCAATGAAAAAATCAAACTTCTAAGTCAATGCAATCAAAAGATGCGGGCGTTTATGTTCCGAAATCAAAACCTACTTTCCGTTTGACCTAGAATCATGAAATTTAGCAAGAAGCAATGTCATGTAGCACAAGTAAAGGAAAAATCCGAAAACCGAAAACTTGTGGAAACATTACAAAAAAAAAAAAACTATTTACATATCTACGAGCCCTCGGTGCGCGAGTCCGACTCGCACTTGACCGGTTTATTTTTATATTTTAAATCACCATGCAAGACCACAGTAAACCTTCAGTAGTCCAACTTAATTAGCTTCCTACACCAAACAAAATATAAAGCCGCTATATCACAGTGATGAGTTATACCGCCGCTGTATACAATAGGCGATCGTTATCGTCCCCTGCGCGTGCGCATAAAGACCACTTTCACTGAACCGTGTCGGATCCAAAGGACCACCTAATTTGTGAAGTAAATATATCTTCGGTTTTACAAAATAGTTTTGTTTTGAGTAGTGTAGCTACTTCTTACTTATAATAGTACATCGTCCATTTAAAAAAAAAAAAAATGTAATATTAGAAAAAAAAAGTTGATTTTTTACAGAAGGATAGTAGGTACTTATACCTACCTTGAAAGGTATAAATTAATCTTTTTAAGATCTTCAAGTTGTTGCTCCTGCAAAAAAATATTTTAATAAGTACAAAAGCTAGTTGATAAAAAATTTGCTCCAGCAAACAAAAAGCTATTAAAAAGATTGCATCTGTATTTTCTAATGATGCTTTTATTCTTATTACTAAGTACTAAATTATGTAACAACCTGCGTAAAAGAAATAACAAACCCACACAAGAACTGCGACAATTTTAATCTCCTGACTCGAAGGACCAGAAAAATGGCATTACCCAGAAAAATCGCAGGCACGCCTTATCATACCATCGAACCTGCCAGCTATAACCCTGGTATTTATCACCCATAACGACATCCACTATAAAAATATTTTTACACAAAAAACTACAAGAAATCATCTTTCATATCATGTCATCAATAAAACCAGTCCGGACTTGGAATTTCATGAAAAAAAGGACTCGAATACATGTCGACACTTCCTTAGTTAAGTATTTTCTTTAGAAAAAATGATATTGAGAGCAGGCAGTTCTTGGGAGCATCCATATGGATTACATCCTCAATTAATGTTCAATAGCATTTATCCTGATTAGGCGCGCCGGTATGCGGACAGTGGAGGGCAGACAGAAAGACAATTATCTATTTACGTTTAGATTTTTGAAGATTTCGCAAAATTAATATTGCTGTTCCAGTACAAAAAAAAAAATTGATCGACTTAATAGCTTTGTACAACAGTTTTGTTTTTTTTTGTTTGGCTAATTTTACTACTCACATTTGATCTCCTACTTGTCCTGCGCCCTAACTGGGTACACTTTCAATGACAGCATGCATCATTTTGAAGGATACCTATTCATAAGTTCGAAAAAATTGTCTGCTCAATACCGTAAATAACGCATTGAATGTTGTTGAACTGTCAAAATTAAACCTATTGCTACTGTTAAGTGTTAGTGTGTTACGTTATTTTACAATATTTACCCGGTTGCTTATGTTGTAGTGTCTTAGGCAGGTCATATCGTCTGTCAGTTGTAAGTAAATATTATTCGATTCATCTACAAACTCCTCTCGTTCTCATTCAGTAAAACATAAATTAAAACTTAGCCATTTTTTACATACCTATCTTTTTATTTAAGTTTAAACGTGCTTAGTTTAACAGTGCTTAGAAAACATGGGAACATATTTTAAACAAAATATCAGCCGTATCTAGCAAAAAACTACCTCCGTAAATAAATCATCATAATTCAGTAGTCCTAACATAGACCCATATAACATTACATTACAATTTACTATATAAAGAATCACTTGAACTACAGCAATTTTTGCAGTTGATTTACTGCCCTCTGTACTGTGTAGCCCAGACTATTATTACACCGTAGGCCCGCTATCACGGCGCAACTCTAATGGGGAGAACAGAGAATAATAACAGCATCCAGCCTCCTTATAATTGAAACATCCAACATCCAAGGCGCAAGTATTTCGTACGGCTTATTATGTTATTAGAAAAATGGCGGATTTTTAAGTAAAGAGGGTAATGATAGGTCGGTACGAGAGGCAGCTGTGTACACCTGTATATTTGATTTATTCCGGTCTGATCCCCTGACCCCCCCTCCACCCCCCTCGATCCCCCGCTAGTTCATCTTCTGTTTTAAACTTGGTCTTATCCACTATAAGCTTTCTCATTCCGGTTTGATCCAGTTTTTCTTTTGTTTTTATTCCTGAAGGATCGTCAGCAACAAAAATAAGTACAGGGTTTATTATACTACAGTAATCACAAATCTGTGTGCCATCTAAAGTGGAGGTTATGGCATTTGTTATCTCTTAGTTCAAATGCACTTGAGAGCAGTGGTGGCCCAGGGGTGCGTCTCATAACGTATAAACTCATTTGGTCTAATTTCATTTTATTATCGTTCATAAGATATAATCAACGTGAGATATACCAACTGTAGATATAATTTCTTTACATATAACATTTATTTATTCTAAAACTTAAGTAGTATAACGTTGTTTGATATAACGTTTATGTAATCGAAAATCATTTGGTCTAACGTTTAATATGTATATTATTTATTTAATCGAAAATCATTAGGTCTAACGTTTAATATAAGTATATAAAAAACGTCATTATGGTACCCCGACTCAGAGTACCCCGACTCGGATAGGTTAGGTTAGAAGGCTAAGGCGGGAGCGCAGCGGAGCGGAGCTCCCGCCTTAGCCTTCGTGGTTATTTTTTTTTAAACCACCCAGAAATAGGAGCCCCGCGAAGCGGGGCTCCGTCGACCTATCTTAGCGCAGGTGGTAATCAGTTACTAGTTATGTTTAATATCTACTTAGGTTACTATTACCTATAACTACGATAGAACTTACAAAGAATAAAACAAAGAAAAAATACTTTTAAATATTTATTAAATAAATAATAATTCATCATATTAGTCTAAATAAGTTTTATATCTTTTGAGTGGTATGTCAAACGATTTTATATTGAATGTATGTTATGCTTATAAAAATTTGTTATTATAAAATTATATCAATCGTTCATTATATTAACTAATCGCTATATTAAATAAAATTATAGGTTCCGTTGTTATATGTTGTTAATATTAGAGATTTTGTTGTTATATCATCTATTACTTACCCGTGGCCCAGTAGTAATAGCTCCGTCTTACGGGAGGTCGTGGGTTCGAACCCAGGCAGGTGCTTTACTTTGTGTAAATATTTTCATCACCACTGCTCTCAAAACGGTGAAGGAAAACTTCGTGAGGAAACCGGCATGTTCTAGAACCAAAACCCGCACTGAATAATACGACAATCTTTTAAGATATTTTACATTATATCCAAGAGTTGCAAAGGCAATACTGAATTTCTCATTCCAAACCATTCAAACTCTAATTAGGCCAGGCCTGATGGTCTAGTGGTTAGTGACCCTGACTGCTATGCCGGAGGTCGTGGGTTCGATTCCCACCCAGGACAAATGTTTGTGTGATGAGCACGATCATTTGTTCTGTGTCTGGTTGTAATTTATCTATAATATGTATGTATTTAGAAATATATAAGTATGTTTATCAGTTGTCTAGTACCCATAACACAAGCTCTGCTTAGCTTGGGACTAGATGGCGTTGTGTGATAGTTGTGGAATATTATATTATATTATATTATTATATTCAAAAGTCATTTATTCAAATAAAGATGAGAATCGACACTTTTAAAGTCAAAATTACATGACAGTCCCCCAAAACGCCCGCTCTTCACCACTTCCTAGTGTTGCGCTACTTCTGCGTTACACTGTTTTTTTTTCTAACTGAACAGAAAAAAAAAAACAGTGGCACTCCGGGAGTGCCGACAGAAGTGAAAACAAAACACAAACAGAATACTTTGCCATCACTCACTGACATATCGGATATACATTAAAACCGAGTACATCCCGAGAACAGCCGAACACATCCGAAGCGGTGTCGTTTACTGTAACACTGGCGCGAGTTCAATAGTTTTTTCCCGTCTCAAAAATGCCCAACGCGCCTAAAGAAGTTTTCACTTAAAAACTTGATTCTATACAATAGTAGGTGTGCATTAGGATTATTACACACATTAAACATGAGAGTAACCGGGTAATATATTTTGATTGCCCCATAACTAAACCCCACAACGCTCGCGGCAGTTTTTCTCAAAGGGAGAACCACAATTACGTTACGTTTCTTGTCCGCGTAACTCCACAGTGTAAAATTTAAATGTCACGTCTAATTGTTTTAACGTAAAATTGAATGAATGTGTGAATGACGAGGGGTTAATTGAAGAGTGTTGGTGAAATGACGCATCGATGAGGTGGGTAGTAAGAAGAAGACAGGGTGGTAAGAAGAAGAAAGAGCGTTGTGTAACTATACAGACGCTATACAACGTTTATTAGTAAGGGGATAAAATTATATCTTTACATTCTTGTTACGATCGCGAATCATATTTTAATCAACATTCGATCTGATGCTGACCTGTAAATGGCTAAAAACGTAAGAAAATTTGAATTTCGCGGGCTTGGCGTTTCCGCCTTAATTGTTTTTTTTTTAATAATTGATTGAAAATTCAACCAATTATTTCAAATCATTATTTCTTTAATTGGAATAACAACTGCACTACCTGATAATAAATGAAAACAAATAATTCCCAGTTATGATTCCATAAATAACGAGAAAATGCAAACTAAAGCCCCGTACCGACGTGGGAGGCCCTAGATACATATACAATATACACAAAAAATCTAGCATATTTTAATATTCATCACTAAACCCTATACATTTCATACATACATTCATGACAGTTATTAAAATCTAGAGGAAATCAACCATATACTCCTTTAGCGTCATACAAAAAGTTTTCTGGGATCATAATTAGCCATTTGTAATGAAGGTGGCATTAAGCTATCCATTTTAGTCACGTCGCGGACTCTGATTATGTTTTTATATGTTATTTAATTATCTTATATAGTAGCGTTGTTAAACGGCGGAAAGATGGATGAAAAACTGCTCTAGTTGTATTAATATTTTTATGGCGTCCAATTGTGCGGAGGGTGAATAAAATGGAGCATATTAATGATACTTTGTTTGTTTACGATTTTTAGGGTTCCGTACCCAAAGTGCGAGACCCTATTACTAAGGGTCCGCTAGCTTTTCGTCCGTCTGTCACAGGGCTGTACCTTTTAAACCGTGATAAGTACACACTTGACATTTTCACAGTGTGTAATACTATGGCGACTATAACATTAAATAATAAAAATAAAATAAAGTTTAAAATTAAAGGGGTCCCCATACAAGAAATGGGTTTTTATTTTTCTAATATTAAAAATATAAGTTGGTAGTGTTTAATAATAAATATTGTACGACAGTACGGAACCCTTCGTGTGCGCGGCCGACTCGCACTAGGCCGCTTTTTTTTTGTCTTTAATCTAGAATATATTAATTTGCAATTATTTATAAGACTACGGCTCAATCTCTCTGTAATTAAGTCTTACAATGGTGTGCGCCCATAAGGTAATGTTAATATGTCACTTGTTTATGGCGTCACATTCGTCACTAGCTATTAGTGTAATGTATGTTCCACCCTTATTATTTGCAAGGATACGCGGTTGAGTATGCATTAGACAAGCTGTAGAGCGCATCGACAAAACTATGAATATGAACTACCTGTTCATATAGGGAGTCAGTGATACGAACGAGTAAACCACTACCTACGCAACTAATAATGTGCCACTTATATAATTACTAATTAATACGCATTCCCAACAACGAAGATCTAAAACTAACCATTGCCATAGAGAAAAATAGAATACAATAGAATTATTTTAATATTAATTCAAGCTTGAGCACCGCAATTTAGTTGACACAAACCGAGACAGAATACATATTAAAAGCAAATGTCAATTATTCAAATTAGGCTGAGAATCAGCACTTTTCGAACGTCATAATTACATGAGGCAGCACCTACCCCAAAAAGCTGGCCCTTCACCATTTCCTAATGCTTTAGATGATTTTTTTTTTATATTTTATATAATATTTTTTTAATTTGTTTAAGCTGGTAAATGGCAACTGTAAGCGCTAATTGTACAGACGCCAGCCAATTTCTTTAATCGATTTTCAACTTTATCGCTAAAGCATAAGGTTCAAAGTTCATTGGGAATATTTGACAGTTTCGGGTAACTTGATGTGCTGGCGTCTGTACATTGTTTACCTTATATTAGACTCTACGGTTTTTGAAGAATAAATAAATAAAATAAAACTAAGGGCTGATTTTTCAATCGACAGATAATTTTTATTGGTGGAATAAAATTGACGTCTGACAGTTTGTGTGGAATAACTGTCAAAAATTCAAAATTATTCTTCCGATAAAATTATCTGGCGTTGGAAAAATTAGCCCTAAATAAAACAAAGTGTTACCTGGAAGCCTACCACAAGCTCTTAACGCGATCCATTTTAGGACTTAAACTGAACTGTTCTTCTAATTATTCGTACCATAACGTCAGTTTAACGAGTCAGTTTAGGCCGTGCCATCTGCTGACAGCGATTGTCCCAAACTGAGTCGAAAGTTTTGGTTTCATTCATACTTGTTTAGTACCATGACGTCCATAGAGCAGCTCAAGCGATGCAGTTTAGGAACCTAAACTGAAATGTCTTGTTTTTGAATCGTATTTAATTAGATCATGGTAGGCCACCTGGTCAAACCCGCAACGCTACGTATTCCAGAATACTGTTACGTCACTTTAGCATCATCGCTTAACCGACGAATGAGTATTAAGTTGTTTTAATAACACATCAATGATAGGAACTATTAGCTGTCACTTAAAAAGTTAAATATCCTAAGACACGCCCATTTTGAAACTGTCGCCGGTAATTATGTTTTCTGTACCTTCAAACCACAATCCAGCCCATTCTTATTAAGTACTTACTTATAATGCTGTCAGTTCCCAGTGTTGCCACCAAACCACAAGCACGTACAGCAAATTATTCTTCTACAATTAGTTAATCAAGTGGCAATGCAAGCATTGAACTTACAACAAATTCTTAGAAAATGGCTTTGTAACACCTTGTTATTAATATTCTTGTCAACAACTAACTAGCGCATCAATAAAATATAAGCCTTTTTTCGATCAGCATAAAGTTCCACAAAAAATGCATTTTTCGGTTTGCCCATTTCACACCACGACTGTTTAAGTGTTAACAAATACCGCCCAAGAAAAAAAAAAAAAAAAAAAAAAAAAAACATTACGCCATTTTGTTTTCTTCCCAATTAAAATATATTAAAATCGCTCGATCTCTGTCTATTTCCTATGTGTTAGAAAAGTACGGTTTGATTTTGAGGAATTAGTAATTGGTTGCAAACCCTATTTTCTAGAAATGTGCTTGGAAAAACTTGAGTGGATATCGACGAAATTCGTAGTATTGTTGTCCACGCAGCAGGTCCTGGAAACATTATAATGTCTATGGTACAAGCACACGGTAAATGTTCTGCGGAACCCGCGGTTTGCTGGACCCAGAGTATTTTTTATTTATGTCTGTATCGACATTAGGAACAGCGGTTAGGGATGTGCCGTTTATTTTTAACACACCGAAATAATGGACAAATCGGACTGCATTTATGTAGGATGGAAGAATTACAAATGATTTGCAGAAATAAACACCTTTTGATATTTTTTATCAGCTTTTTATTATATCACACCTGTCACCTTTTTATCGTTTTTTTTGTTTCTCTTCCCCTTCCCCTCGTCTATCCGTACTGGTCGAAAACAGTAAATTAGAAAAAAAGAATAACTTAAAATTGACTAAAAATACCAAAGAGCCCACATTTATTTTATAACCTATATTAACCATTTTCACTTTTTGATTTGGATCATATTTCGATGTTCTTATAATTTCGTACAAATTATTCTAGGTCACCTAGTCAGTAAGTGTTTCCCAAAATTTTCTTAAATATTAATTACCTACGTATTGCTTTTCCAACATAATACGTTTCCTTCTATCGTTTAGGCAACACACGCTTATATTACCAAATCTGACATTGAAAAAGACCCGTCGGATATAAAAAGATTCTATGTAGTAAATATTAGCAAACAACCTGTGTGGTCTACTTAAACAATGGCCGAACCACAAAACAAACCGGCAAGCAATAGTTTCCTCTAAACTGTCATGTCACAAAAAACGAAGCGGCATTGACCAATTAAACTCGTCGGCTAGGGCCCTTTCGGAAACCTATCCCCATACTATAACTTACATTCCAAAAACAACTGACACATTATCGGAACTACATTACTACAAATGATTTAAAACTAACTATCACAAAATCCACAGAAATTTTATGTTGTTTCCTATCCCCTTTTTCCATTGAACTTATCGATGGACGCGAACCGATCGCAACCCTATAAAATGAAAAATTCTGCACTGACATTTCCAAATACTTACTATTTATACCACGTTCCGTGATTCCCGCAAAGTGCGGACCATTGCACCTTTCCTGCCGACGCCATATTTTATACCGTCGCGTTGTTTGAGACTTGCTAATGTCTTAATTTAATGTTTGTGTACTAAAGTAAAAAGCGTATGTGACATTTTGTAATTATTACATATGGAGTGCATTTGTCAGTGTTTAGTACGTGGTTCGTGGTAGTTTGTTGTGGTTGGCTCCCTAAAGACATTAATGGTAGGTACTTTGTTATAGGGTATGGTAGAGTTGATTGTAGTTAGGTATATAACAAGAGACCTATGTAATTAGTCGTAAGTCGCACCTATGTAGGGTAGGCAGTTTTGAGAAATAAGTTCGAAATACATTTGTTAATTGCTGGTTGTTGCAATTTGTAGAGTTGAAGAACAGTGAGCAAGATGGACGGCTTATAATCAACCTATGGAGTGTATTACATACCATGGATTTTTACCAACGTATTTATTTACTAGCTTATGCCCGCGGCTTCGACCGTGTGGAGTTCAGAAAGTATCCTACGGGAACGAATTACCGTGATAAAAAGTAGTCATGTCCTACTAACCCAGGTCATGGACTACCATTGCACTAAATTTCATCGAAATTTGATTAGCCGTTAAGACGTGAAAGAGTAACAAACAAATAAAAAGAAACTCACTTTCGCATTTATAATATGACTAGCTGACAACGCAAACGTTGTTTTGCAAAAAAAAAAATAGCCTACGACCTATTTTCAGACCTACCAAATATACTCAAAAAAAATTCACAAAAGTCGGTCAAGCCGTTTCGGAGGAGTTCGATAACAAACACTGTGACACGAGATTTTTATATATTAGAAGATATAGTTAGGACTGAATACTTTAATCACATAAATATGCAGAGGCGGACTTAATGCCGTAGGCATAGAACACGAATTCATGAGAAGAAAGTAATCCGTAAATAAAAATAAACATGAATGAATTAATATTCTCATAATTGGCTTACCTAATTGCATGTGCTACCACTCCATATCTATCAGTTGAGTCTCAAGGTGTGGCATTACCTGAAAAAAAAAATACAATAGTAATGAAAATCGTATATTTCAAAAGATATTTTTTTCCAAATAAAACTGAATGGTTTCGAATTGCAATTCCCGGTCTGTCAGCTAGCAATCAGCTAAAACCTATTCCCTAAGTTTTTTGAAGCTTTTAAGCTATTTGAAGTCAAAGTTACATAAGACAGTCCCCCAAAACGCTAGCCCTTCACCACTTCCTAGTGCTTCCACTGGGAAGAAAAAGTGGCGCAACAAACTCCCCAGCAGCACAGCTGCCTGTTCGGTTAGAAAAAAAAAACAGTGGCACTCCGGGAGTGCCGACACAAGTGAAAACAAAACACAAACAGAATACTTTGCCATCACTCACTGACATATCGGATACACATTAAAACCGAGTACATCCCGTATAGCCGAACACATCCGAAGCGGTGGCGGTTACGGCAACAGTGGCGCGAATTCAATGGTTTTTTCTCATCTCAAAAAATGGCTAACGCGCCTAAAGAAGTTTTCACTTCAAAAATATCAGTATTTACTTTTAAAAATGATTGTATTTCTCAGTAGCAGCCTGGAGTCTGCATTTATGCACGGATGATGGCAATAGCTTGCTGCCTATTACATGGGACTTAAACATAGCTGACAAAATGTAGGTGTACAGGTACTGTGAGAGCTTTACGAGCTCTAAGTACCAGAACAAGTAAATAAATCCATAGTTTGTCATATTACTTTAATAATGCATAATTCCTAGTTTCCCTAGAAGATGGTTCTACGTTTTTACTATTTTATCCTTGTCACTGAGCTTTTCAACTATCTTCCGTTGTTATTTTAATTTTTTATTTAAAAATCATATTTTTTTCTCGTATTTCCGCCATCTATTTTTCAAAGTATTCAAAAAGGTTGCATTTAAGCACCAAATAGGCTATAATCTCTACTGTACCTACACCTCTGCCCAACCCTTCCCAAGGCGTGGTTTTATATTAGTGCCTTTTAAAAATTATTACCGTTCATAGGTACCGTTATCCGTTCTCCCTTAATCTCAAAACATCTCCTATACATTTTGCCGCATCTCAAGCTCAGTTCAGTACTCGACAGAGCCAGCCCAATTATTTTCACAAACGGACTGTATACTAAATATCATTTCTAATACATTTAGGTATTCCTATCTGTTCTAACGAATGCACCCGCCGCGCTATGCAGATCGCAGCAGCTTTGATTTACATCCTACCTTGTTACCAAGCCATAGGAAAAAACCTACGACGTACAAGTACACCGCTTACGAAGTTACACGAACCACGTTCGGCAAATTTCGACGAATTTCCGTCGAGACTCGTGTGACCAATTCTTAATTTGAATGTCGATGGATTCTAAATTCGTTTTGTGAATGGATTCGTTCAGTTCGCAGAATTTTGGCAGTTCGTGACGGTTCGAAATTCAAAAGTTTTCTTTTTAGGGATGCCATGAAATTCATTGTTGAGCGTTTAGAATGACTGTAAATTATTAAATTTACAGTAAAGGGCATCACTGACAATTGGGTCTGTAACGACCTTTATAATCTTAGTCTACAGAGTTAAATTAAATTAGATAGCAAAACTCTGCAGAAAAACACGATAAAATTAAAATGATGTGGCAATGCTGCCAGTCTTCTGGGCACGTTTCCGGATGACAGCGATGCGGATGAGTACTTCGACGCCTAAGTGTCCTTTGGGTTTATTTTTTTTTTATTTATTTGTATAGTAGGTTAGTTAGGCTTTTATTTTAGTATCTAGTGTATATAATTATAATAGAAATAAAATGTAAACTATTAATAATTTGTAATTTGAACGAATATAATAATTTTATTATAAAATTAAAATATTTGATGTTTTTTAGAAAAGTATGAGATGAGAAAATTATGTTTTATTGTGTTTAGATATCGATACCTACCAATAACATTTGTGAAGTTTACATAATAAAAATAGATTTTTGAAACTTATTTGAAGTAAATACACTAACAGAGTTCGATGAACCCACAAAAAATCATCAAATTAATTTATTTTTGTTTTATCACGTTTATATATCAACTCATCTCGTCTGCGGAGTTTCACCCGGTATTTATAATTAGTATTTTTCTGCGGTACTTTTCGATGTTAATCAAAATCATCTATTGTAGTCTTGCGTTGAATGTTGAGCAACAAAGTAAACTGATTGAAAAAAATGTGTGTTATTGCTGGCCGTAGTTAGTAGACCGTCACTAATCACGTGTACTCGCAACCTTACATTTGCCAACAAACACGACAGCACTGAATTTTGTTTGAAATTTTATTAATATCTTGCCTTATAGCATAAAAATGTAAGAAATAATGTAAGGCTTACGTTTTATGAGAATTGACCTACTGAAGGTCAATTCTCATAATTTTTCTCGACGGCAAGCAAATTTCAAAAATGTGGGGAAATTAGAGACATTTTTGACAGATTAGAATGCGAACGTTCTTAGAAAAAAGGAATTGCCCCTTTTTTTTTTAAGCTTAGTGTAATATATATTTCTATACTAATAAAAGAAGTAAAATTTGTGAGTTCGTAAGTCTAATTTTCGGAACTAGTGTAGTGTGAACTAGAATTCAAGAACTCTTAAAAAAAAAAATCAGCTCCTTTAGCTCATTTCATTAAAGCTGTCATACGACATATTTTATGTTAAAACAAGAAATTTCACGAGCAGAGGCTATTTTTACAATCATATCTCAGAAGTATTTCTTCACTCTTCCGAACATATTCGACAATTTCCAACTCGAATTCGAAATCCGAAATCAACACCTTATTTCTCCCGATTTTTGCCGAACCAACCCGACGGCGACGCGACGCGACGAATCTTTCGCACGCAGTGTACGCGCACCGATCCGGGATCCTCGAATAGAGTCATACATATCTTCTGCAGAGAATTATGGGAACCAACTCGAATATTTATAGTTCACTAATAGATGAGGTTACATTTGTTCATTTTATCCGCAGACAGTGGCCATTTTTCGCAATTGACATAGATATAAATCTCTTCTGCAACAAATTATCTATAGGAGAATGTTTAAGTTGGAGTTATTGTTTCCTTAGAGTTTTGCGGAATGTTCAGTTAACCTTTGATTTATAGCTGGAGATTAGTTTGTGGATTTATATTTAAGTGGAAAGTGGGATGGGTTGTCATATTGTTTGATATTTTACAGTAGGCTTGGTATTTGTTATATACTTTACTAGCTTCAGCCCGCGACTTCGTCCGCGTGAAATTTCACCCTCCCCCCATCCACCCTCTTAGGGGTGGAATTTTGAAAAACCCTTTCTTAGTGGTTAGTGGGAGTGGTTGTCTTTAAAAGATCGCTCTTAGCGATAAGACCGCCCATTGTGTCACCCAATGTAAAGTTTCTATATTTATGTCTGTAATTTATATGGTGTACATAATAAAGAGTATTCTATTCTATTCTACCTACTCTTTACAAAGAACACACCCTCCAAATTTCATGTCTCTAGGACCAGCAGTTTAGGCTGTGCGTTGATAATATCAACGTTATATATATACTTTATATCATATATTATATGATCAGTCAGTCAGGACTTTGAATGTTATATAATTACTAGCTGCGCCCCATGGATTCACCCGCGTTCCGTGGGAATATCGGGATAAAAAGTAGCCTATATGTTAATCCAGTTTGTCAGCTACCTCCGTACAAAATTTTATCAAAATTGGTCCGGCCGTTTGAGCGTGAAGAAGTAACAAACATATAAACACACACACACTCAAAACTTTCACCTTTATAATATTAGTGTGATATAGATTGTACACCAGAAAAACTTAACAAAATATAAATTTGACACTACTACAAAATATATAATGGGCGGCCTTATAGCTTTCTGTTTTTTTTCTTCTTAGAGACTCGAAGGCAAAAAAAAAAATTAAACATATGTTTGGCCCAAAATTTAGCTACGCGAACTGTACTTACTGACGCAGTAACGTTACCGAGGTGTGATGTTATTATCGTTAGAACATATTCAGATGATACTTACGCCGGAAATTTGTTGTGGAAATCTTGCTTAGACAGGGTAAGTAACTGACTCCAAACTCGAGACAAGTCAGTGCTAACCCAATATTTACCTAATGTCCGACCGCGGCAGATTGCCAAAGATATAAACAACAATGGCCGCTCGAAATTAAATAAAATCGATAAACAAGAGTATTTATTTTAAGTCCAGTTAGCTCGGAGATTTAGATGAAAACTAACATTACTTAAAATAAAAACTTGTTTATCGATTTTATTCAATTTGGAGCGGCCATTGTTATTTACATCTTTGGCAAATCTGCCGCGGTCGTACTTTAGTGTAAATTGAATTTGGAGTCGGTAGTAGTGACTCCAAATCAATTTAGGTACACTAGGCACTGACTTGTCTCGAGTTTGGAGTCAGTTATTTACCCTGTCTACATCAGCCTTAATTGTATATTGCCGCTGCAAATAACAACGTCTTTGGGATTCGTTTCAGACGGTAAAAGATTCGAGATTATTGTTAAAGTTTATAGGATACTAATTATGTAGGTAGCTAATTCAGAAAAACGTTACAGGCTGATGACGGTACACTATTATTGCGATATAAATAATTAACCGACCCGCACACCAACCAACACTGGGCCCGCGTGGTGGATTACAGCCCACTCTCTCTCACCGAAAGGATTCCTGTGTCCCAGCAGTGGGAACATTATAGGCTGCTTATGCTAATAATTAATTATGTTTTTCATTAAACAAAAATAAAATGCCATAAGCAATTTTACTTGTACATTCGTATATTGACGAAAAGAACTGAACTATTAGGATAACCTATAGGTATGATTCCCTTAGGTGCCTTATATGGCACCGGAAAAGGGGTTGACATTATATGACAAGCACTTTTAATTCCACTAATAAAATTAGCGTAAAAACACTGTCACATGCTACCAAAAGAACCGACAGCTAGAAAAGACAGTTTTATTTCATTAAAAAAATTTAATTCCCATATAATTACTGTGAAAAAAAATGTCACCTAAAGACGGAAAAGTCACAATAGATTGAAATTAAATTAATATATATTAAATGTCTTGGCGATTAGCGACAGGGTTTGTCTAAATATGGGTCGGACTGTCGGACACATCCAATTTTAAAATTAATTGTGCGGCATAGTCTAGCATATTGGCGGCTCGTCGATAAATGAATAATTATACGATAATAACTTGTTGTTTAATGAATAATATCTTTGAATGTGCCGCCGTTTTTATTGTAATTACTGGCTAGAGAAGCAGCGTTTGTTGCAGGCGCTAGCGAGATGCCTACGTTTCGGAATCCGAAGAAGCTGGGAAAATGGGATGCTTCTTAGTCTTAAAAATTTATAAATGTTTCTAGTGTTCAGCTTGACTCACTAATAAGTAATTGTATAGTTCAATCACATTGATCTGCTAATTACTGTGGAACTGAAAGAATTTTGTTGAATTTTCGAAGTGATTTTTAGTTAAGAATCAAAGTCAAAAGAACGTTACTGAACAGTGCGCCATATTTGGTTCATGCTCTATGATTTTGATTAAGCAGAATTTTGATAGATTGTAAGCACAAAGTTCGTCTTATTATTATTGATAATATTTTATTTATTTTTTATTTCCGAATTGGCCTAGCAAAATATTGCCAAGATAAGTAAAAACTAAATATATTTTTTAATATAACACCACTCGTTTAAAAGAACATATTTCTATGGTCTCTACCTACTGTCGCCGTAGTCGTGGCTCGACATTTAACTAAAATATTATTATTAATTATTTACTAAGTATCGGTTATAGTTAAAAGAATAATTATTTATAAAACACACATTATAATTTATAAATATAAATGAATCCAATTATTATTGGGTAAGTGTTTAATTATACCTTAAGAAAAATCATAAATATTTTTTGCAGTAATTTGGAGAGTCGTTAAATTTTTTCTGTCCATTGTCGCCTTTCCCTTTGATATGTCAACCGTCATGATAATTATCTATTTTATTTTTTACTAGCATCTCGTTAACATGCTGATAAGGGATAAAAGAGTCCCGCAGCAGTTGTAATAGACAATTAATGGTAAGTTTTTTGTCATAATTATTGTCTTTGGGCGCAGAGCCGTCAAGGTGTCATTGTCTATGGCTGTTGTTATTGTTGTGTTAGTTTTGACCATTGAAAGAGCCGACGATCGATAAAACTGTCATCTGCAGACAAAACGTCGGGACACTTGGTCATTTAAATGACGTCGATAAAATGGGTTTATCTTTATGTACTTACAGTTCATGTAAGAGACCATTAATGGGTACTATTAATACCGTGAGCCTAGCCGGCAAAGACACAGAATATTAATATTATTTAGGTTAAAATCGTGCGTTTACATCAATACCTATTATTTATTAGATAATATAATTAGTCATCAGTCACTCATAATATTTTATCGTAATATCCACCGTTGACGGATAATATTGGTAGAGGCCTATTTGGCCCACTCCAGGTACGGTCAACAACAACTCGATTAACAATTCAGTTTTTTAGTAAAATATTCATAAAAAACCCGAACCGATATAATTAAATGATATTAAATCCTAGTCATTATATGAAATTCTCAAATACTATACATATTTACTTAATCATTTTGTATCAATTTATAAGTGTATCTTCTATAAGTAGCAGTGTGACCAAACAAACTTTTTTTCTTTCTTTCTTCTTTCTTTCCTTCTTTGTTATTGCCGATTGATAATTTACGGAACGTTATTGCTTAAAACGAAGACTCTTGTATCTTTACCAGTAATGAAGCAAAGACTTCATAGCTTTGCATCGTCGACTCTCCCATAAGGAAGTAGCTATCACAAGTAAAATTAGCTTACGAATCTATTTATATGCCCAGTTTTGCGATAAAAAATGCTACCATTGGTAAGCAAAACGATTTGTTTTTGTTTATAGGAACCGAGCATAAATCGACCTTTGTTGCTGGTTGTTTCAATAGTGGCCACTAGTTTGGCTAACAGGTTTTTCGTGTGAGTTAGATATGTATTTAAAAAAAAGTGAATATCTTCATGGACTCTCGAAACTAGAGACAGATATTGTGTAGCAATGAACTATAAATTGGCTTTAATAGAATAATAATTGACTGGAATTCATTGCCTTGATTATCAATCGTAATAATATCATCTGGCAAACAACAAATTACACTCGTAGAAAAAAAAATACAGACGAAAAGAGAACCTCCTCTTTTTTTAAGTCGGTTAAAAATCATAGGTACAGTAATGATAATGACGTAACATAACATACATTACGCTTGTATTCCGCAAAAGGGTCAGGCCCCTGTAGTAGGTACACTGACGATGTTGTCGATGACGTGTTTCACGATAAACGACACTTTATCTACACGAGTTAACACACATATTTGCCTACTACTCAAATAGTTTGGTACATGCTTCAATATCAACTTTAAAAACAAGTTACATAAAGCCGTTTTTAGAATAATTAAAGACAACTGACAATAGGGTTTCAAATTCCAAGGAATGTTTATCATACATTTTAAGTCACTGATTTGAACAAATATTATAATTATAAACGCCACAAGAGTAGGCTCTATTATCGAAGATATCTTATTAGTTATTAAGTTATAAACATGGCCATATATAATACCATTTTAATCTAATACAACCGATTAGGCCCAACTGGTATTTAACACACCTAACATAAATAAAACTAGTTCCGCTAATCGATAAGAGATGGCAGCTCTGTTGCCAGAAACATTAATACCGTTATCGCTATCTTTGTCGCTCCTCCGACATTTATATAGTCCCGTTTCAAGTAACATATAGAAAAATGCTGATTTCTCCCAAATTAATACATTTTCACCAAAGATAAAATTAAATTGGGTTAATTCAATTAAAATTGAATCTATTTCAGTACCTATAAGTGAGTAATTAGGCAAAAGTTCTAAATCGCGCAATCAAAGTTTTCGTCGCCCTTTGTATATATACAATCGCTGCGCAATGTTATCGGGGAGTCCGTTTCTACGCAGTGAAGTAGTACTCGGGGTGGATCTGCCCTAAATCCATCCACATTCAACACAGCCTAGCTGGGGGGTTTGTGTACACACGTCGACATGACGCATTCGGATACAGGTCATCGAATATGACTGTTATCACACTCGTGAGGCTCGCACGGCGCCAAGGATCAGTAAGAAACCGGTCGTCAGCCACTCATACGCAACTTTCGCATTACGCAAAGCAAACAATCTCTTCATTGAGTCAAATCGAGGGACGCACCTCAACCCCACTGGTGTAGAAAATTTGACTTCCTTTTTGTTCACATCGATAACTTTCAGACTTCAGAAAATGCTTGTATTTACTGCGAACTTTTTATTCAGTAATTTAGGGCGAATAGCACCAGCACATCTGAACTTTATTGGAACAATAATAATCTTTAACCCTTCGTATGCTTAAACGTGGATCCACGCGAGACGCAATGGATTTTTAATTGTGTCTGTAATTACGGCATTCAACAGGTTAAGTAATAATAATAATAATCTTTATTGGAACAAGATTACTGCGATCAAATTTGTTTAAAATTTATAACAAAAAGTAGAGCTGTCAATGCCAATATTCCACAACAAGGATGATACCTACTTGAACGCGGTTTATTTATATGTGATGATTGCGTTCAGTTTCATTGTTGAAATTCTTCCTCACTACCTATGTCACATCGCAAATCCAGTGATGATATAATTTTAGGTTAATACCCATTAAATATCTAACACCATAGTAATGTGTTATCTAATACTACACTGGAGATTAATTACTACATTTCTGATTCTGATTTCATTAATTCATTAACGACTGTTTCAATCGATAGATTACTTTTATCTGAAGAATCAATAATGGCGGTTTGACATAACTATATGTTCGACTAGCATCGCCCCGCGGTTTCACCCGCATAAGTTCGCCGTGGGAATATCGGGATAAAAACTATCCTATGTCCTTTCCCGGGACTCAAACTAACTCTATGCCAAATTTCATCTAAATCGGTTCAGCGGTTTAAGCGTGCGGTTTAAGGTAACAGACAAGACACAGTTTCGCATTTATAATATTAGTAAAGTATGAATTCTACAAGAGCTGTCAAAACACAATCGTTATTTCTCAGGTAAAAGTTACACTGTAGATTGGTATCAACAGCCCCTTCGTATCTCATCACCCTTTTTCTTTTGTGTCTTGCTTCGTCCGTGAAACTTGTTTTGTATGAAGACCAGCCAATACCATGCATGACACAATATTCATACAATAGGTGAAAGGGCAACGCAATAGAAACTTCTTTCACACAAATATTATCCTACCGTAAAAACAGACACTTATCTACCGGTTGGTAAATTATAGTAGTACCAGACTTTCAACTATTACCTACGCACATACTTAACGAGATAGAGGCAGGTATTGTATTTAATCCAACCTCAAATAATTTTTAACAATCTAATACAATGAATTCGCCGCCGCTTCCTGTGATCCTCAAAAACGTTCCTATTTTGGGGACTTAAAACGACTATAATAGCTAAGTAACTGTGACCAACTTGGATGTAGCGCTCGCTCGACTCGCGCGCGGTTGGTCACAGTTCTAACCTAACCTATTTGGTCGGGGTGCCCTAGCTTAGTTACCTACTACTGCGACCTACTGTGAGAAAAGGCTAGAAAGATAAAAAGAAGCTCAATAATTAAAAAAAAAACTAACAATCACAATCTGTAGCATTTTTGCTTGTTGCTTCATTTATGTTCGCAATGTTTGCTCAATAACTTAAATAACGCAATGTAGTATGTTGTTGTTGTGTGCAATTCAACAACTGTCAACATGAAAGTCATTGCTACTGATAGTTTGTTACGCAATTACCCCGCTGGGAATCATTAAAAGCCCAAAAAGTTTGTTCATTCATTTAAAAAACATACTTACATCATTAGAAGGTCATTACCTAAGTTTTTAGAGGTTCCATTAACTATTATTTTTCCATATAGGAATATAAGGATTGCAGCAACCGAATAGCAACATTATTACAACGACGATAAAGATCACTGTGATTTTGACAGTGATTCAAAGTGACAGGTAAAATAATTGTGAAACCTACAACAATATTTCGCTACTAATTACTATATCGTGACAGATGTCATTTGTCTGTCACAGACAACACGTTTGTATAGATAAAAATATTTACGGCTGATTTATCTCTGAGTGAGTCTCTTAGAAACAAATTTAAAGAAATTGATATACTAACTCTGCCTTCTCTTTACATTTTAGAAAGTATTTTGTATGTTCGCAAAAACTTAGGACTTTTCAAAATAAGAAGCGATTTCCATAATATAAATACACGCAGTAAAAATGAAATTGTGATACCTAAATTTAGACTAACTAAAACTAGCAAGTCATTTCTTGTAAACAGCATCCGTTTTTATAACAAGTTGCCAAAGTCGGTTACAGAACTTAGCGATGGAAAGTTCAAAACCCTCATCAAACGAGTCCTTATCAAAAAAGCATATTATAAGATTAAAGACTACGTTGAAGACAAGGTAGTTTGGCAATAATTCCTTTTGCACATGTGGCTTCCCTGGCACCTCTTTGACGGCATAAGTTCTACGTAAATGTCTATTAACTGCTCTCAAATTACGATGTTTATTTTTTTATTTGTACATACTTCTATGACATAATCTTTTTATTATTTGACATTATATACAGACAATTTAAATTTTTCACCTCTTTCTTAGTTGAAATGGCAATCATATCTCTTGGTTTTAGTAGATTTTTATATTTTATATTTTGTTTATCCTTTTGATACATCCTTATTTTGTAAATGTGAGGACTTTGTAAGCCTTGTAGACTAGATCTGTAGACCATTTTTTATTTTATCAAGTACCTGGTACTTGTTGACAGGCCTACGCTGTCCTCCCATACCTACTGTAACTCGAAAACATTGTAAAAGCCAATTATTTTTAAAAGAGTAACCATGGAGTTTCTTGCCGGTTCTTCTCCATAGGAAACGACCAATTGGAACCGTGCACCTAGCTTCTGACGTTTCATAAGTGCCCATGTTGGTTTATGTGAAATAAAAATATTTTGATTTGATTTGATGATTTGATTTATCAATCGACAGATAATTTTTATTCGTTGAATAAAATTGACGTCTCACAGATTTTGTATGGTCTTAAGAACTGTCAAAAATTCAAAATTATTCGTCGGATAAAATTATCTGGCGTTGTATTATCAGCCGTTAGCTACGAGTAAGCGTAGGCCCTTAGTCAGTTATTAAAATATAATTAATGCGCCAACATTAATTATTTTACAATTGAACTTAAATTAGCTTTTCAAATATAATTAAGTAGGTACTCAATTATTTAGTTACTAGCAGAGCCCCGCGATTTTACCCGCATTGTCAATCCCTTGGGAATATCGGAATAAAAACTATCCTTTGCTTTGATTTTTAACAGAATCATGCATGTGTGCATGAAAATCAATTATATAAAATTCAAAGTCCTGACTGACTGATATATCAACGCACAGCCTAAACTGCTGGTCCGAGAGACATGCAATTTGGAGGGTGTGTTCTTTGCGAAGAGTAAGTATCCACTAAGAAAGGGTTTTTCGAAATCCCCCCCCCCCCCCCCTAAGAGGGTCGAATGGGGGAGGGGGAAATTTCACGCGGATGAAGTCGCGGGCAGAAGCTATTCATTCATAGAATGCTTTCTAGAAGTGTTTTCTGTTGACTGAAAATTGCTTACGTAGTGTCGACCTGCCAAACTTATTTGCTACTAGTTGCGTCCTTCGGTTTCACTTGCTTTCTTAATTGTTACTTGATCCCGTGGGAATATCATCCTATGGGGATAAAAGTATCCTATGGCCTAATCCAGGCCATGGTCTACCCATGTGCCAAAACTTCATCGAAATCTGTTCAGCCGTTTTAGCGTGAAAGCACAACAAACAAACATACTAAAAATTAAATCTTTTCTTTTTAACCGACTTCAAAAAAAGGAGGAGGTTATTATAATAATAGCTCAATGTGAAAGTATTCAGGCATGTAAAAGAAGGGACACAGGTACTTGAAGGGAGCTTAGTACCTACTTAGGTACTCATGAAAATGAACAACTTTTCTGCGAAACCAACCCTAAAATATGAAAAAAAAATGGTTGATTTTGATCGTGCTAGTGTTGCACTTTTGTTGGTACAGACCCCAGCACATCAAGCTACTACAATCTGTGAAATTTCATTAATAGATTTTCATCTTTATCGCTAAAGTATAAAGTTCAAAGTTGATTGGGAAAATTTGACAGTTTCGGGTAGTTTGTGTGCTGGCGTCACTCAGCAGCTATATTTTCGGTTCTGTACCCAAAGAGTGCCAACGGGATTGTTTGGGTTGAGGAACGGATTACTAAGCCTCCGCTGTCCGATCGTCCGTTGGTCAAACATCCCTGATTCATTGAGCACTTAATTGGACTAATAAATGTATACATAATCAGCCTATATTGTTGTCACTGCTAGGACACAGGCCTCCTCTTTGTGAGAGGGAGTGGGCCGTAATCCACCACGCGGGCCCAGTGCGGGTTGGTAGATGTCACATGTCTTCAAATTTTTTGTTCTAGGACATGCCGATTTTGGCCCAGTGATAATAAATGTATGTCCAAGCTTAATTACGTTAATGTCAACAAATTACACTTTTCTCTTATTAGGCGCGTAACGGTCAAAACTGCACTATTTATTCTGCCCTCAGCAGAAAATTTAATAAAAAATCAATAAAATATACTTACGATGCAAAAAATCTGTAAAAACGCTCTTGATATTTTCACTGCCCCTTTTATTCTTGGCAAATCGACGCGGTCATCGAATTGCGTTCTCGATTAAACGTTCACTCGAGTGAGGAATCGATTAAATGTGTTAAATGTCATACGACGGGTGCGACAAATTGCAGCGGCAACTGCGACAAAACGTCGTAAGAAGCGGCAAATGTAACGCCTAGTTATTGGTACGTGTCAAGTACAGTCGCTACCGGAGTTGCATGGGGAAACTTGCTTAAGTACAAATAAAAAGAACATGAAACTGGGCTTCATGTCTAGCAAGTTGTTTTTTTTTTATTTTCGAGAATTTTATTTATTTTTTGTTTTGCGGAGGTCTTAAATCTGTATCATAACAGATACATTGAAAAAAAGCATAATTGTTTTTAAAGTTTTTGTTCATTTTATTTTTCTTGTCCGTAGAGCTTTGTAAGTCTCATTGCGCCCTCTTTTTATTGTCCTATTTTATTTCTATTGTTAGTTTATATGTTTAAAAGATGGATAAAATTGTATAAGGTACGAAAAAATTAACTTTATACTTATTGTTTGAAAACCGTTGGAAAAATTGAAGCTTTCGTTCGTTGTTGTTGACTGTACGTCCGCTTCGTTCTCAATGGACTTCCACCTGTAGGTACCAATATTAGAGGCATTTTTACGCGTAAAAAGGTAATGTTAAAATACTTACTTATTCAATTTTAACATAAAACTAAGAACTCATTATTGACTAAAAACAAACTTTCAAAACAACGCTAATTGAATTTTCAAAGAAATAAGTATTGTATGCATTCACAAGTTTTTATTTTAATTTATCAAAATGTAAGACCATGTAATTGTAAAGTTTTTTTTTTTAAATACTTGAATATATAATTCAGTTCTTGAAGCTTATAAATACCATTTTGCTATCAATGTTTCTAAGAAAAATGGCTGCAGACGACCCCGGACAATATAAAGACATTTCCTGCAAGTTAGCAGCAAATATCGAGTGCGTGCTTTTAAATTCAAAACAACAGTTACCTTAAAGGTCACAATAAAAATGTCGTTTCCGATAGGCAGCATTAATTGATGAATTTGTGAGGATTAATGTCTCCACAGTTTTAACTTTTCCCAACGGATACGCTCGCGTGTTTTGTACCACGTAGCCATTGGGAATGTGTGCGTGGCCTTCCGATTTTGTTTAAAAAACATCGCGTTTTTCGATGTGTGGGTAATTTTCGAGTGAATGGAAAATTTATATTAAGTGAGCGCTGTTTCAACGTTGGGAGCGCGCTCTAGATGGCTGCACGTTTCGAATGATTAGGATTTCCTCTAATTGGGCGCACTTTATACGGCATTTTCTGAATTATGCTCACAAAAACATGTCACAGTGCTGTGTTAGTTAAGGTATAATCTAATTAATAAAATGTATTTTAATATATATTTTTATCTCGTTTTTACAGTAAAACGTCGGAGACCAATTAAAATGATTATTTTTCTGTTTATGTCGTCAAGTTTTTAATAAAATGGAGAATGTTTTAGCAAACATTAACGTTGATCATAAACGAGGAGGAGAATGTTTTAGCAAACATTAACGTTGAACATAACGATCTTACTATCGATAGACTTGTAAATAATGGATGTCACGTGTCCAGGGTAGCTCTAAGCGATGATTTCCTTTTTTTATTTAATGCAAACTCAACGGGGCGACAGATGGTTTGTCTCCAACCAACCATTACCGTGCTAGAACATCTGCGGACCCTTGCAGATGTGAGCTTTAATAATAACACGGCGCTTTCCGTTAAAACTGCTTATCAAGAGGAATGATAATTTTCACATTTCACACTTTATATAATAAGGTAATAATCGTATTATCGTATTATTAGGGGTCCATGGCTAAATAATAACAGCCGCACAGGTCGATCGATCAGGTTAAGCTACGCTTGCCGCGGTTGGTCTGTGGATGGGTGACCATCTTTACATACTGAGACCCCTCCGTGCCTCGGAAAGCACGTTAAGCCGTTGGTCCCGGCTGTCATTCGTGGATCTTTGACAGTCGTTACGGGTAGTCAGAAGCCCGAAAGTCTGACAACCAGTCTTACCAGGGGGTATCGTATTACCCAGTAACTGGGTTGTGGAGGTCAGATAGGCAGTCGCTCCG
The DNA here is from genome assembly GCA_914767645.1 of Hydraecia micacea. Lineage (NCBI taxonomy): Eukaryota > Metazoa > Arthropoda > Insecta > Lepidoptera > Noctuidae > Hydraecia > Hydraecia micacea. The sequence continues at coordinate 16,603,438 of OU611780.1, forward strand.
TGTAAAATACTGGTATTCAGCTGCATCCGGTTAGACTGGAAGCCGACCCCAACCTAGTTGGGAAAAGGCTAGGCAGATGATGATGAATCGTATTATGACAAAGCAACAGGTGATTGAGTGCCTCTCGAAATGACTATATTCCTAAATGTTTGAGGATGCACGACCTTCTGCTACAGTAATGGTCGGTATTAATTGCGGTGCTATTATATAAAACGACGTTTTGCAATTAGCCAGACAATGGGATCCTCCGATTATATCAATCAATGTAGGGCAATAAATAAACCGTTCTTTCTTTTGGAAAACGATATGATACGTGCCGCTCTTACACTTAATTATACTAAGTACTAATAATGGCAAGTGTAGAAGTAGAATATGTTCAGACACCAGCACATCAAGCTACCCGAAACTGTCAAATTTTCCCAATCAACCTTGAACCTTATGCTATAGCGATAAAGTTGAAAATCTATTAAAGAAGTTTGAGAGATTGTAGTAGCTTGATGTGCTGGCGTCTGTTCAATATTTAATTCGAGCCTTGATGCCTGAAAGCCTTAATTAGTGTAATAAATTGGGATACTGGCTATACCTACGTCAAAGGTAAAAACTTATTGACCTTATTTGCCAGTCTGTCTGCCCTATAAAACTGTCTTATTACATAATGTCAAAAGAACGTTTCATTTATTCAAAAATTGAAGTCATGCCTGTAACTTTCCTCATAATTGTATTTTTTTCTTCTTCTGCAATTTCGAGTACACTTCACACTGCAAAAGGTTAATTACCCAATGTATAAAAAACGACCACCTGCCAATTAGCTTTCAATACTAGATGGCGTGTCACAGACACCACACGATGTTTCTTTGTAAACCTAGAAATGGCATCCGAGCCGTTATGAGCGAAAACTAGTGTCACAACCGTACTTAAGACCTTTTGAAGCGGACGCTTGACCACTATAAAGGTTAATTAAAATTTTTGTTTTGTTGTATCAGTCTCATCATAGTATTTAGTTTTTTAGCTGCCAGCAAAAACCGAAATAAATAATGAAATATTTTTCACTCAATACAGTAACACTTAATTGAAGTCTTTAGTTTTTTTTTTTTTTGTAAACAACGATTTTTTATTGTGTCCCTAATAAACAGATAAACGGAGCACATTGAGCTGTTACTATCGACATGAAACGAATTATCATATTTGTCACGATCTGGGCACGCTTCTTTATTTATTTTTTCAATTAGATACGTATTGATAATCCACAATAGTTAGTTGGAGGGTTGGGAGGCAAACAATACTACCTACCGTACCGTGTTTGTCAAGTATTACCTATTTTTTGTCCTAACGGGAATGTTATAACCAAGTATGCTTTTTTGAGTAAGTGCTTAATAGCATGCGTTGTGACGAACAATAAATTATTGTCATATGAATACATTTATCATTTTCCTACATAAAATGTGTGCTATTAAGGCCTTGAATAATTCGAAACTAAGTCACGTAGATGATTGGCATACATTGTTTTCTACAATAATTAACACAGGAAGTTTGTGGGCGTGCGTCGTAGCCAATGGGAAAAAACTTTTACACGATAAACTGTAACTTTACCACACTAAAATCTGTTCTTGTAATGTCAGTAACTTATTGCGGACGTTGCGAAGTTTTATATTACTGTCGTTTAATCATCTAGTCAAGTTAACGGTCATAAAGAATGCTTCATAACGGAGTATTTTTTATCAAACATGTGCAGTAAATAGTCGTCTTGCAATAAAAAATATAGGCCGCTTAAAAACAAAAACAATATAATTTGCAATAAAAAAAATTTCCATTGAAAAATCTATATTCGCATCGTACGGCGTAGCAACTGGGAAAACTTTGCAAGGCTGACAGAGCGAATGGGAATTCGACCTTCGCTTAGCAGTAAATTAAATGTATGCGACCGCGTCGCCTTTGGGAACCACTACTTGAAACGAGTGGCCATTCTTTACGTGAGGGAAAGAGACACAAATAGACATATGAAACGAACGGGTGTTATTAAGTTGCACGATGCTACTGCAGCACACATTCATTCAGTTTTTTCTTAAGTTTTTAATAAACACAGCATCCAAAATGCTGTTGATAAACGATGACAACTAAATCACTTTAAATTGTGATCCGATTATTCGATACAAACGGCATTGGAAGATTGTGTCAATACACCTTTGGAAAAGAACATTTTCATACAAATTTGATACTAAGATGCTTAAATATAATGTACCATCGGTATAAGCTCGCGAGACTTGAAAATTGATTGCAAGATGTGAGTAGAATTTACACATTGATAATCCGCTTTTATTAAAACAAGTGTTTAATTTATTATTGCAGTTACAATAATAATTATGAAACAAAGATGTCCGAGGACTTAATATGTACCTTAATAATTACGCATTAAATAATGACCACTAAGGCATCATCAATTTTAAATGCCATGTTAAAAGGCTGATTTATATCTGTAAGAAAATTTGCAAATGAAGAAATGCCATTCCGGTTTCGTATTGAGGTTAAATAACAGTTTACGAAAAACAAAAGAATGTCTTTGAACTGATATATTATCTTATTCAAACAAAAACCTTAACTTGTCCTTTTAAAACAGATCAAGTTGCACATTAACCACTTTTTGCAGCATTTCAAAAAGTCAGAGCGAGCATTTCGAATATTTTTACGACGTCAAAGTTGCGTCGTGATTGGGAAAAAATGTCAATATTAGAACATTATTTATATGGAAATATTATTTTATTCCCATTCAACGTTAATTTAGATTTAATCAATTAACATTGTTAAGACTTGAAATTACTGCATCGCGAGTATATACGATTGTTTAATAATAACATTGGGAAAATTTTAAATTTTCCCAATGGGTTTAGTCCGGAAAAATAGCAAAGTGTGGCCACAATCGTTCTTCGCATTACATATTTTTTCATGTTTTAGTCAGGACTAGTTTCCTTTTCTGTTAGCTATATCTCGAACTAGATCAATCAAGATGATAAAAATATAAAATGTACAGACGCCACACGCCAGCACATCAAGTTACTACAATCTGTCAAATTTCTTTTAAAGATTTTCTACTTTATCGCTGAAGCATAAGGTTCAAAATTGTTTGGGAAAATTTGACAGATTGGGGTAGCTTGATGTGCTGGCGTCTGTACTAGGAAATAAAATTAACGTTTAGTACCGATTTTATTTTGCTATTTTGGGTGTGAATGTACTTTTGGGTGTATTTGAAAAAGCATAGACAATGACATTGCCTCATTAAAAATAGAACATCAAAACGATGACAGGCGACCAAAAGTTGCCAAATATTTATTTTATAATTAACTTTAATTATTTTTACTATCCGAACTTACGAAATTCCTAGCCCATTCCATTCAACCACTTACGACATTTATTGCGAAAATATGAAAATGTTAATGTCTTTCCATTCACGTCAAACTTTTCGAATATTTTTTTTTTTTCTTATTTGACCATGACAACAACTATATTCTGGCATCAACTATCAGTTAAGTAGGTACAATTGTAAGCTCACTCGTCTAGTCCGAGTCGCTCTGAATTTAAATTACCGCAATGCTATATGAATGAATGTGGTCAAACTCAAAGTCAGCTGTTCATTATATTTTGACGAGTTATACGAACATAAATGTAGGGAATAGCTGATTTTTTTTTCGCGATTTAAGGTTTGGTCCCATAGTAAAAGTTGATCATAATTATGAGTACAATGACATCTTAAGAGGTTGTTAGTGTTTTTCAAATAACCCTGTATATGCTAGTTGCGCGGTAAACTCTCCTTGCGAGATGCAGGATTTTGCGTGACGTCAGTATGACGCGTTGTTCGCATGTGGAGTTGTAGATACCGCTACAAGGTTGTGCGTTGTAAATTAATCAGACTTTCCACACACTTAACCTAAGCACCCATGTCTCTTTACTTACAATATTCCATAGACCATTCTATCCTCTATCCTTTACATTTCTAGAAAAGTAGACAGTTACTGTTTTTTACCTAGACCCGCAGTTTTAACTGCATTTTAATAAGTCCTAACCTACTTATGTCCCAATTATTCCAGTCGTCGAATTCCATCCAAATGCCTGTAATAAACAACATTAATGGCTAAAGTATTAATAAATTACCTTAAATGAGCATGACAGACGATTAATAGACAATACAAACGTTACAAATATTTTTTTTTTGGGTTTTACGTCGTTGTGTACAGTTTGCAGAAAAGAAAGAGTATGTTTGTATCATTTTCTTTTATTGTTTATTCTGACACTGGTTGAAGGTAAATAATTTGTAAAAATCATTACTGTTTTCAAAATGGTGATAGCATGAACATACATAGCTGTGCTGCTAGGGAGTTTGTTGCGCCACTTCTTCTTACCAACGAAAGCACTAGGAAGTGGTGAAGGGCGTTTTGGGGGCTGTCGTATGTTATTTTGAAGTTCGAAAAGTGCTGATTCTCAGCCTAGTTTATTTATTTATTTTATTATTTATGTACACACAGTAAAATACATAAAGATATGACATAATTAAGATAGTACTAGTTTGAATAAATGACTTTTGATTTTGTTATCGTAACATGGCTTCGAACTAAAATTTCTAAGCCTCGATACCATAAGTCAAAACGTACTTTGTGTCATCATCATCTGCCTAACCTTTTCCCAACTGTGTTGGGGTCGGCTTCCAGTCTAACCGACGAGCTTAACGAGCTTTCCGAGGCACGGAGGGGTCTTGATATGTGAAGGTGGTCACCCATCTACGGACCAACCGCGGCAAGCGTAGCTTAATCTGATCGATCGACCCGTGCGGCTGTTATTACGAAGCCACAAGCTCCTCAAAACGTACAATGTGTACGTGCTGAATTCTTCTTATTTATTACATAGGATTTAAGCATAACTGGCGAAATGTGGGTGTATCATAGATACACCTCTACCTAACCCTTCTGGTAATACAAGCGTGAGGTTATGTAGTTCCCAAACCCACATGGTGCCGTTGCAATTTATAAACTAATTTGTCAATGGAGAATTGGCGAAATGGCGACACGATAATTATACCTACTAGCTCGAAGTTCGTGCTAGGGGTTGCTTTGAGCATTCCGCATCGGGACAAAACATGAAAAGATAAGATAAGAAAGAAATAGGACTCGATTCGACAGTCATTTATTATCTCCATGCGTGCTGCAAACATGCGATGAAACAGAATGAATAGGGATGTGAAAAAGTATCGATATTCGATATCGGAATAGGTATTATCGATACTTTTGTTACGATTCATAATATTAGGTGCCTATTTTTGTACTCCATACATTTTAACCGAAATTAGAGTAAATCTGATGCTCGAAAAATGCAATGTCCCGTCTGTATCGAGATCGTAAGTCGATCAATTCTAGGGAACAGCTCCTCATAATTGCGTAACATGTTTTGAATGCCAGTCCAATTGACAATACAACAAAATCCACTGTTCGACAAGAAAAAAATACGAAAAAGTTATGGTGAAATTGACTAAAAGAACAGAGATTATGTATTCTTAAGTTGCATGTTTAATTTATTTTCAAATATTAGTTCGCTATTATTCGATTCTATTATTCCGATGTTGCTAGGCACATCGATACTTTTGTTTTGTTACCATATCCCTAGCCAAATGTAATATTTCATTTTATATAATAAGTTTAATTTGTTTTCTAAAATTAGCACACTCATTAATTATTCGATACCTTTATTACAAAGCTAGTAAATGTATCGATACTTTTAATTTGCTCAACCCTAACCACGAAAGAACGCGCTTCCTCTTGATATTAGGACGGCCACCAATCGGTATGCATTTAAGCGGAAATTGCAGAGTTATTTTCAAAACAGGTAGCGTAGAGTCCTAGTATTAATAGTTTTTTTTTCCTTGTTCCTCTCAACCAAAGCACCAGCCATCTAATCTCTTCACCACCCTTGGTTGACTGGTAGAGAATGCCTAAGGCATTAAGTCCGCCTTTGTACCTTTTTGTGCGAAAAGTTTAAATAAATAAATAAAGAAAATGTAAAACAAATCCATATATTATTCGAATATTAATGTGGTACAAACAAAAAATGTAAAACTTGATAACTGCACGCCTGTTTCATGACAATTAACATCTTGCCCAATACAATATGGATGCACAATGTTCATTTTATATTCCGATGCATAATCGATTTGTAAAACATTAATATTTTACTGTTAAAAGTAGCAATTTAAAACCGGGAGCTGTGGTAAGGTTTTACAAAAGTAATTACAAAAATGCTGTCAATTTTACTGTCAAGATATAATCCGCTGTGAAAAGGGACGGAGATATAATGTCGATAGTGTTATCTTTTTCTAGCATCAAATTCCTATGTGTCGATACTAGATAGCTTCATTCGTGCCTTTCGATATATCTATACAAATAAATAAAATTGAAGTGTCTGTTTGTAATATTAAAGTAACCGCTATTTACTAAATGCATATGGATGTATACACGGGACATACACCAAAAAATTTTTTTTTACAATTTTGGTCTGTCTGTTTGTTCCGGCTAATCTCTGAAATACAGATAGGCAGATAGCTTATGAAATAAGGAGTAACTTAGACTACTTTTATTTTAGAAAAAGAATTAGGGTTCCGTGCAAAAAAAATAAAACCTTTTCCGTCATGCACGCGAACGAAGTCGCGGGCACAGCTGGTAGAGGATATATCGAAAGGCACAAATGAAGCTATCGACTCAAAATGACTTAGGTATACTTACATTAGTTAACTTCGTTATTAAAGTTAAATAAAAAAGGTTTATTGTTTTTTGATTTTCAGTTTTTTCGGCAGTTTAATTTTTTTGTTGAAAAGTTTGTGGGATTTATTTTTCGTAGTTTCCTAGTTTTTGACGTTACTGCGTTGTTACTCCAATCGGCATAACGTCAGCTGTCACTGAAAACCAGGTCTGTCGCTCTGTGTCGCATAGGGTCACAACGTGCGTGTATGTGGTGCATATTTTCCCTCAACTTGATATTTTTTGTGTATTTTCTTCGCATCATGTTTTACCGGAAGTAAACGTATTTTCATTATTTTCTTTCAACGAGTATTATTTATTTATTTAATACTTTAAGCACATAAATGTACAGAGGCGGACTTAATGCCATAGGCATTTTTTTTTTTTTATTATTATATTCCTACGTTTAGGTTTACCCATTTATAAAAAAAAACGGAATTTTATCGCTTTGGGCTTCTTGTTACCTTAAAATATTTCCAAGTCTAAAATAATTTTAAGCTTCTTTTGCAAACCGTACCAACGTTTCTAATTTATGACCTCAGAGACAACAGTTTTACAAACATACAAATCTATTGAAGAACTGTAAGAAAAACTTATTTAACTTATTTAAAATTCAATGGCTGACTAGCATGGCAACATTACGACTGTCAATGCGCACGTTCATTTTAATTAAAATTACTACTTAAAGTGTGTTTATTTTATTATATCGTGTGAGTCGTATGTACTTAGTATGTCATCAAGACGAGAGGTGTTACAAATAGTGATCGGGGGATGACAGGGTGAAAAAAGGTATGGGTGAGGTGATAACAGGCTGTAATTTTGTTTTCTGGGAACTTGAAGGCATCTGACTGAAGATAATCGCTCCATGTAGTGTCAGATGTGCAACAATTATTATATAAAATAAGATGGATGTTGATCTGGATTTCTTTAGAAGCTGAGCTTAATCAACGTGTTATATCACATTTGTTTCTTTTGCCATGTAAAATACGATTTATTTTCGTTGGATCCCGCTTTTGAATCCCAGTTTAATATTTTTGGCGTTGGATCTCACAAAACATTATTATGTATTTCCGTTGGATCCCAAAAACTATCAGCTGCATCCCGTTAGACTGGAAGGGGGGCCAACATAGTTGGGAAAGGGCAAGGCACATGATGATGATGGTGATTCTTCTGTTTCGAAAATTCTGATGTTAAACTAGCTACCATTCAGTCACCCAGCGCACTAAGGCCCATCTACACCACAAATTAGTAAATGTGTTTTGCGCTAAATAAGTATTAAGTGATTTTTGGTGCAAGAGGACCTTATTCAATCAAGGCTAGATGAAGAACAAAAATGACATGAAAAATATCGGAACTGCAATTTATGTCAGTAAACATGTACATCTAAACAATACTCTCATATTATCACAAATATCATTCATTTCTCATAAACATGACATAATAGAAAAGATAACCGATTGTTGACGGATATGACGCATTGATGGATTATGACGCGCGCGACAAAAAGTCGCAGAGTCGCGAGCGGTCGCACGGTCGCGCGTGCGTCTGTAATGTGGCGCCGTCTAGCCTTGCTCTTAGACTGGATGCTGTGATATATCTTCATCGGGGACGTTTTTAAGTGAGGAGATTAAACTTGGTGATATGGGTCTGGCTTAGGGACTTGTGGCGTTGTATGTGGATAAATATTTATTTCCTCATGATACTACTTCCCAGTCAAACCTTATTTGGAGATGTGGAAGAATTTTAAACGAACATTCAATATGAGAAAAGCTCATGCTGAAGTAAAAAAAAATGAGACCGTCAGGAAGGTTGTAAGCAAAGCCGACTGGCCTCCTGCCCAGGATCTGCCGGACATACCTAGATTTTTCTCTTGTCTTTTGTTTTTGACACATTTGTCACCACTTATGGAATATTTTACGTCAGGTACTCAGCTGAAGTAAAATATTACATGAGTGGTACTCATACTCATCTGGAACGATTGTAGTAACTCAAATTAAGAAGAGGCCTAATTTGGTGGTTGATAATTTAAGAGGGGTCCGTGACTAAATAATAACAGCCGCACAGATCAAATCTATCAGGTTAAGCTACGCTTACCGCGGTTGGACTGTGGATAGGTGACCATATTTACATACCGAGACCTCTCCGTGCCTCGGAAAGCACGTTAAGCCATTGGTCCCGCCTGTCAATCGTGGATATTTGACAGTCGTTAAATTACGGGTAGTCAGAAGCCCGAAAGTCTGACAACCAGTCTTATGAAGGGGTATCATATTACCCAGTAACTGGGTTATGGAGGTCAGATAGGCAGTCGTTCCATGTAAAATACTGCGGTATTCAGCTGCATTCGGTTAGACTGGAAGCCGACCCGAGCATAGTTGGGAAAAGGCTAGGCAGATGCTGACAATTTCAAACAAAAGTGTCTGTAATTAAGTAGTTTAATTGATAAGATACTAAGTAATCTCAAGACCTTAAATATTAGATTATTCAAAAATAAATTGCATGAATGGTTGTGTAGTCATAGTATTTATATTGTCAAAGACTTATTTGACAATAAATGTTAAATATAATGCTTGTGAAAATTTGTACGCCTATAACTGTTAAGCCGAATATACATTACGAAACTAGTTGCGCAAACTTAGCTATTCATTGATGGTTTCACGTGTAAATAATTAATAATAATAAATAATAATAATAATATTAATAAGAGTCTGTGGCCCGACTGTCAAGATTGACGGTTGCAAAAATTTTTTCTCCGTGGTATTTTATAGTATTTTTCATCATTAATCATTTATAAATAATGTTTTGATACGAATTCTACCATTTTTAAGATCAATATTAGCACCACGATATATCTATACCAGGATGGAAATAAATGAAATACATTTATAACACGAGATGCTAACAAGAAGTCGGGCACGACGATTACCAACCACACACCCAACATCTTCGGGTTCGTCGCTCAGCTCCGCCTCGCAGTTGCCGGAACCTGCTCCAAACGTGAGTCCTGTATCACCGGCCGCTGCAGTTGCGTCGAGCTCGAGCGACGAATACTTTTCGCCGCCGACGACACCACCACCAGTATGTCGGCGTGGAAGAGGCCGACCACCGGCCAGCTTAGGACTCCGAGGCCCACCGGCCTCTGAGAGGGTCCCCGCTCCCGGTGGAAGTGTGCAGCGCATGAGATGGACACAAACTGTCAATGAAAATGTCATGCGCGCATACTTTGGGGCTACAGAGGGGGGAAGTAACTTGACTGCGTACCGTGGTCGGATGCTCTCTCTGTTTCAGGTGCTTGAGCCGGCTGTCAACGTGTCGGCGCAACGACTGTCGGATCAGGTGCGGGTCATCCAGCGTAACCATATGCTGGATAACGTCGTACTTGATCGACTACGCCTCGAATCACGGAATAGCCATGTTACGCCTGCTTCGTCATTGGTCGCGGTGCAACTGCAACCCAGTGTTCCACTGCGACCCGACTGTGTTGACGTAGAGGATGATGACGAGGCTATATCCGTGAGTTCCCAGTGCAATGCAAGATTGAGGAGTGCTTTGGAGGATGCTTTCCGTGAGTACCGCTCTATTCCACCTGGACTTAGACCACGTTTACCTCGTTTGCCCATGCACAAGAAAAACAAGGCGCTGGTGTGTGCTCTAGACTCGCAGTTGTCAAATTGTTTTAACGACAGCAAAGACCTCGCCGATACCCATTCAATTTTGTACTGTGCAGCTGTAGCGGCATGTCGTGTAGCTCATGTCAAATTCCCCAACAGTGACAGAGCTCCACGACCAAAACCAGCTGTACCAGCTTGGCAGTGCAGGATTGAGTGTCGTATCGGTGAGGCTAGAGCACTCATCGGCAAGCTAATCTGTTTCAGGGAGGGTAATACTCGTCCTAGAGTGATGCGCTTTGTGAGGCGGGCGTTCTCGGGGACAGATATTAGTTCTCGAGATTACTTGTCCCGCGTTACAGAGCGTATCGACTTCCTGAAACAGAAGATCTGTGCGTGGGCAAACCGTATTCGTCGGTACAGGCGGAGAGTGGAGCGGTACACTCAGAATAGCAGATTCCAGAGTGATGAAAGGTGGGTTTATAGGGCTTGGGAGCGACCGGACCAAGGTGTGACTGACACGCGCCTGCCGGATGATGGCGCCATGTGTTCATTCTGGCGAAACATCTGGTCGGTGCCTGTCAGTCACACCGAAGGTGATTGGACTGGGAAGATTGAGCGAGCGTGCGATCTAATACCAGAAATGGAGGCACTTATCATCAGCCCCCAAGATGTTGCTCGAGCAGTCCGTCCGTTGCCTAACTGGAAATCTCCAGGGCCGGACGGGCTGCACAACTTTTGGATAAAATGGTTCAAACGGTCGCACGTCCGCTTGGCATCCCAGTTCCAGTCAGCCTTAGAGTCAGGGTCGCTACCCCAATTCCTAACGACAGGAATAACCCACCTGCTCTATAAATCAGGTAGCACCGCGGATCCCAAAAATTATAGACCGATCACTTGTCTACCGACGGTCTATAAAGTTCTTACATCTATTTTGAGAGCTAAAATTAACAAACATATAGACACCAACTCCATCATGTCTGTCTCTCAAAATGGATGTAAGAATGGGTCCCGGGGTACTAAGGAGCTGCTCCTCATTGATATGACCATTAACCAACAGGTTCGTCGTTCCCGAAAGGATCTGTCGACATGTTGGATAGATTATAAGAAGGCCTATGACTCCGTGCCACATACATGGCTCATGAGGGTGTTGGAGTTGTATAAAGTAGATACAACTCTGTGCACCTTCCTGATGTCGTGTATGGGGCAATGGAGGACGGTCCTTCGCTATCCAGGATGTCGAAATATCCAGAGGAATAGCGAGCCGATAAGGATCGAGCGAGGCATATTCCAGGGCGACAGTTTGAGTCCGCTTTGGTTCTGCTTGGCCTTGAATCCTCTAAGCACACTGCTGGAGGATTCAGGTCTAGGCTATCGGCTGAGGAGAGGTGGTCAGGTTATATCTCACCTCCTTTACATGGATGACCTAAAACTCTTTGCCCCCAACAATTTGCAACTGATGGAGCTACTGAAAATTACTGAAACTTTTAGTAGCGCCATCAGGATGGAATTTGGTGTGGACAAATGTGCGGTCATGCATGTTAAGCGAGGGGAGATTGTGGAATCCGTGGGAAACCAACTCTCGGATTCCACAAACCTTAGGGCCCTCACCGCATCCGATACCTATAAGTATTTGGGTATGTCAGAAGCGTTGGGCATCAATGTTACTGACATGAAGCAATCGTTGAAGGAGCGCTTCTTTGGTCGCCTGAAAAAAGTATTTAATAGTCTTCTTTCAGGCGGAAACAAGGTGCGTGCCTTCAACGATTGGGTCATGCCGGTTTTGATGTACTCTTTTGGCATACTCAAATGGACTCAGACCGAACTCGACGCCCTGGATAGGAAGGTCCGTACGCTGCTGACTGCAAATCGAATGCATCACCCACGGTCATCGGTAATGAGGCTGTATATTCCGCGAAAGTGTGGAGGTCGAGGGTTTTTAAACGCTAAGACTCTCCACAATCGCGAGATATGCAGTCTCAGGGAATATTTCCTTGAAACCGACGTGGGGATGCACCGAGATGTAATCGTGGTGGACAATGGCCTCACCCCGCTCTCCTTAGGTAAAGAGAACTGGCGCAAACCAGTAGTGCTTGACACTAATGATCGCATGAAGGTATGGCAGAGTAAGGAGCTTCACGGACGCTTTTTCCGGGCCCTACATGGACCCGATGTAGATTTACTAGCGTCCGTAGCCTGGCTGCGTTTCGGTGATCTTTTTGGAGAAACCGAAGGTTTTGTCTGTGCAATTATGGACGAAGTTATGATGACGAACAATTACCGGAGATTTATTGTGAAAGACGGCACGGTTGACATCTGTCGGGCATGCCACCGGCCGGGAGAATCAATCAGGCATATTATCTCCGGGTGTTCTCGTCTAGCTAACGGGGAGTACTTGCATAGACACAACCTTGTAGCCAGGATAATCCATCAGCAACTTGCTCTGAAATACAGCCTTGTGGAATCGGAGGTGCCGTACTATAGGTATGTGCCCGACCCAGTTCTCGAAAATGGAAATATCACATTGTACTGGGATCGATCCATCATCACTGACAGGACTATTGTTGCCAATAAGCCTGATATAGTGGTGATGGATCGATTAGAGAGGCGCGCAATGATTGTTGACATAACCATCCCGCATGATGAAAACCTCGTGAAAGCCGAGAAAGATAAACAAATCAAGTATCTTGACTTGGCTCGCGAGGTTGTCGACATGTGGGATGTTGACTCAGCAATCATTGTGCCAATAGTCGTTACAGCCAATGGATTGATAGCCAAGAGCCTCGACCAACACCTGAGGAGGCTCTCGTTGGCCAGCTGGATCAAGGGCTTGATTCAGAAAGCAGTACTTCTGGACACGGCTCGCATTGTCAGGAGGTTCCTCTCTCTGGAGCCCTGACCACCGGTAGCTTGGACCCTGTTCCCGATACCGGTGGGCTACTATTTTTTATATTTTTGAATGTTTTTATATATTTTTTTATATTCTAATATTTAAAAATATAAATTATATGTATATAGACGAATAAAGGAGATAATATTAATAATAATTAATTATAATTTATTTACACGTGAAACCATCAATGAATAGCTAAGTTTGCGCAACTAGTTTCGTAATGTAAATTCGGCTTTAAGCAAAACATGAATGCTCCTGTTATTTTGTCTTTTACCATGGCAAATAAATATTATTCTTATTCTTGAAATAATTTAGTTTGGTCCAGATTCCTTCCGACCAATAAATCCTACATAACTATTACAAATAGCGGCTCTCATTGGCCTTTCGTCCATACAGGTGTCGCGACACTTATGGTAATCTGTGCCCTGTACCGGTATTCAATAGATCATCTATTGGCAACAGATACCTGAGGAAACAATGCGATATTACATTCAGATAAGTAAACATGTTGCCACACTTCTGCAGCTCTGGCAATGTGTAGAGGAGTTTGCTTTATTCAGTGTGGTTGCCATGAATTCTTTAATATACAGGTTGTCCCGTAATTAGTAGTCAAGGAGGAATCGGGTAATAGGTCAAGTCATAATAAGTTACCAGAAAAATATTTAAAAAATCTACCTAAGTTGTGTATTTTTTAAATTATTGGCATTTAAGTGTAATTTGTAATTTGGCCAACCAAATATTCAAAATTAATACTTTGCTAAACTTTGACTAACTGTACTGAAAAAAATGTACTATGCGAGTTTGGCAAATAACATTAAAAGTTGCGGCATTTAATAAGCAATCCAAAATAAAAATAAAAAATGATTCACTTATTTTTTTTAATTCCAAAGATTTTTTTTATATTTTTCTGATAACTATTACGACTTGGCCTGTTACCCGATTCCGGCTTAACGTCGATTTACGGGACACCCTGTATGTATTTGTATGTTTATTTTAAGAAGCTAGATACGACACAGCACGATTACTCAGCCCGATTAGCTTAATTTCCGCGCTATAAGTAGCTGTTGGCAATCCAAAACAGAGCAGTTGTTGATACGTGCGCTATTACAAAAAGTTTTAATTCGAAGTTGTTCAATCGCGCCAATTCATTCACTCATTCACATTCCGACGGATTTTTAACGAAATTCCTAATCCATTGCTTCATATGTTCGAAAAATTCGCCTGCTCGACGACGTTAAGAACGCAATGAATGTTCTCGAATTGTCAAAATGAAAGGCATTGCAATTGTTAGTGTGTTATGCAATATTACCCCTCAGAAATGATTTAGGTACCTACTGAGTAATGTTGCAATTCAATCGAAAAGCAGAACTTGATCATCAACCACAGCTTTACCAAAATCAAGATAACTATAAACATAAATTCACGCCTATATTCTAAAAGCAGTAAGCAGAAGTGTTTAGCACACCCACATTAAGCCAGTAACATACCTAATCAAGTTCTCAACAAACAAAACGGTTTGTACAGAACTTTATCTACAATCTCAGTACAGATGCTCACCCTACGGCCATATCAGCTTAACTTATCGTGGCTAAGTAAACAACGGCCTGTAACAGATGTTTCGACACCGCTGCCCAGGCGCAGGTAATTTGCAAATAAATGATCTCGCTATTATCCCTGCATGGGGTATCGGAGGTATGTTTAAGGGAATATATTTAACATTTTGTCCTTTTTGGGTCATGATTTTGTTTTGGTTATGAAAACCATGATGGTTAGCTCGCCCCCTATCACATGACTTAACCATATGTGGATAAATGGAGGTGTACTAATAGGTACATAGCATAGCTAGCGTATGTTCCCACTGCTGGGACACAGGCGTCCTCTCGGTGAGAGGGATGGGCCATAATCAACCACGCGGGCACAATGCGGGTTGTAGGATGTCACACGTCTTCAAATTTTTGGTTCTAGGACATGCCGGTATCCTCACGATTTTGAGAGCACGTTCACCGTTTTGAAAGCAGTGGTGATGAAATAATTTACACAAAGTGAAGTGCCTGTCTGGGTTCGAAACTACGACCTACAGCTCGTAAATCGCGGCGGTTACACTGGGCCACCACTGTTCTGTACTTAGGTACTATAGGTCTCCTCTGCCTAACCTTTCGGAGATTACAGGCATGATGTTATGTTTATGAGAATTTTTAACCGACTTCAAAAAAGGAGATTCTGTATTCGAACCGTATCATGTATGTGTATGTCCGCGATTTTCTCAAAAACTAATCAATTGCAGCTCTTATTGTTAGAAGGCTAAGAAATGTACTGTGTAACTCTATTTACCCTCTATACAAATACTAATAGTGATAGACCAGTTCTTATTTAATACTAGCTGTGCCCGCGAATTCGTTCACGTGGATGACGGAAAATAATCATGAGTGTCTTAACTAATTCTTTTACCAAAATAAATCTAGCTTACTTTACTCCTTATAACATCAGCTATCTGCCAGTGAAAGTCCCGTCAAAATCGGTCTAGTTTCTGAGATTAGCCGGAACAAACAGACAGAAATATAAAAATTTTTTTTTTTGTATATGTACCAGTAAGAAGCTGTTATTTTGACATTACAAACAAACACTTAAATTTTATGTATTTGTATTTATGTATATAGATTTATTTAATATAATCTAACATATTCAGTCTCATCTGGTTATACTGGACCAACGTGCTCGGGAAAACCCAGAAGGAAGATAAATATTCTACCTTTTATTATGTTACCGTAAGTAGTCTGAACGTGGGCGGAACAGCTTTCAACAAAAACTGCCGACAACCGACAGGTAAGATATTGTAATTTCTTTAAAAGCTTATTTAAATACTACAAAGTAGAGATAATAAGTGCTAAATATGTTTTCTGTTTGAGAATTTGTTTCTATTTGTTACTGAGAAATTGAGAATCTTGTGGAAAGCTCTTTAAGCCCACGAAGCAAAGTTCCAGTTGTATGAATTTTTTTCTGAAGTTGCAACTCTGGGATAAAAAAAAAACCAGACATTGTCGGTTAACGTACGGTAACGGTACCTACCTATGCTTTGGAATGGGCAACTGGCTTCATATTTTCTGACTGACCGACTTCTTGACAATTCAAAAGTGCCTGTAAATGGTTTAATTGAAATAAATGCTTTGAGTTTTTTTTTTTTTTTTTGGATTGGAAATCATCTAATGACTCCTCCCGCTCTGGGTGGAGCGGAAGGGAGTGTCAGACTCTTACTGACTAAAACCCACCCGTGTTCCTTCCTTAGCTCTTTATGTTCCGGGGCAGCGGTAACCCTTTCGGACGATCCCGCTACCCCGGCAGGCTTCGGCCCTGGCGGGCCCCTTCCTTTATGCTGACATCTCTTTGAGGCGCGCGTGGAACACATACGCGCCGTCCGGCACGGGCCTGGTCCTGATCGGACGGGGAGCTACCCATTACTCTCCGTCCGCAGGCCCGCGCCTACGGTGGCCGGGAGTCGTCACGCGGCTCCCGACGCCCGTAGCGTCTCCCGCGGCAATGCTTTGAGTTTGAGTAACGATCGAAGTACGTGAGAAACTAACGTTTGCTACCGTTGTAGAAAACTGAGGAGATGATGAACCTGGACGAGAAAAAATCTGTCAAAGTAGTTAACAATTACTTACTCAAAAAGTTAAGGGTAGCCTCCTCAGAGCGTGTTTTTGTAACTGCAACGCCTAAGGTACTTGCCCCTACCGCGTTTTAAAAAATCACCATGTCTATTACATAAAAATACGTAAAAGTTACACTTCATCATCATACAACAGTCCACTGCTGTACATAGACCTCTCCAATTGCACAGCATTCAGATCAATTCTCGGCAACTCTAATCCAACCGTTACACTTAGGTACTCAATCGGATATTACTGATTCAAACGAGAATTCTTGATTAATATCATAGGAGTCGCCATAAATACATTTTCATTCTTTCTTACTTATCAGCATTTACACCGATTATGATGATGATGATATATTTGTTCAAAAGATTATGAACAATTCTCGCCCCATTAAATTACAATTAGCCAGTAATCGATATAATTGTACACATCCGATCGATTATTATCATTGGGGTTTTCTGACTGAGGTATTAGGACTGGGACACATGGATGACGTTTCGATTTTTAATCGATAAAATTTGACAAGTCTTTTTTTGCCGATTAGCATATAAGGTAACATAACTAGTGAAATGTGGTATAGGTACTTAGATCTCTGCATAACCCTTTGGCGATTACAAGCGTGATGTTTCTTATGTTATGTAATAATTCCGAGTGAATTTCGGTCATGGCGGCTAATCTCAGTGGAGACTAGCCATCGACGCGGGAGATAGATAGATAGCCCGATGGACGGCAATCTGACACGGCCGGAGAGAGATCAGACGCAGGACCAACGGCTTTACGTGCTTGTTTACCAACTCAACGGGCTTATGTTATTGCGAAATTGTTTTAATACAATAAATGCCTAAAAAATGCAATATTTTTCGTTAGAAATGAGAATCGATTTTAAAGCTATAATAATTTGATGAGTATTGTGTTGTGAACACAGCTGCTATATCACACTGACAATATAAACTTCTTGCTTACTACCTATACTAATCCTGTCACATAACTAAGTCGTATTCTTAGACAAATTACTTTCAACTTAACATAATAGGAGCAGACTTGAACATGCATAGGTAACGACTGGAGATGATAGTTTTACGATGACACTGATTTGCAGTGATTTGTGGTACGCATTCAAAGATCCTCCTGCGTAGATATTTTTGTCAAATCACCTAAGACTAATCGATTCGATAGATCAATCGATGTAACCTCTCGTCTGTCCAAGCCCTTAGTTCTCGATAAAATATAGCTTAATGATTGATAGATGATTGGTCGATCAGAGCCAATCTCGATAATTATTTAATGAAATATGTTACTGTTAAGTGATCAGGTCGGAATGGCATGATGATAAAGTGTATGATACTTAATTGTAATAATCTTGTGGAAAGGATAAATGGCTTGTTAAGACGGGGTAGACGGTACGGATATGCTTGTTAGCTAGAGAGCTTGTATATGATTCATAATTCGAAAGTAAATAATCATTATGATTTCTGTTTATTACTGTTTCAAGGTGACACATTTGATGTGGTCGTCATTTTATTTTATTATATTTGGCTAACCAACAATTGAATACAGTGATACAAAGATATGAGATACATCCAATAGACTCATACAGGGTAAAATTAAATTCATGGGCATCATTATAAGGGGTTATTGTAATCACCATTATGAACAACTTTTACTATGGGACCAAACCTGAAATCGCGAAAAAGACATTGAGACTGCCACGTCTCAAAATTACACCCTATATCGATCGGACAAGGAATCAAGACTAGAACCGTTGAAATTTTTGTTCTAAATGTTAATAGGTACCTTTCTAATGATATGTAATTTATTCCTAGGTAAGCGGGTACCGGATTCCATACATTTACTGGTATGATACTTTAGCCAAACGAGTGTTAGCTCCCAGGGTAAACTGACCTTTAGCATAATCAGCCTATAATGTTCCCACTGCTGGGACACCGGCCTCCTCTCTGTGACAGGGAGTGGGCCTTAATCCACCACGCGGGCCCAGTGCGGCTTAGTGGATGTCACATGTCTCCGAATTTTCGATTCTAGGACATGCTGATTTCCTCACGATGTTTTCCCTTACCGTTTTGAGAGCATGGTGATGAAATAAATTACATAACGTAAAGCGCCTGCTTGGTTTCGAACCCACGACCTAAAACTTGTTAGTCCCATACCACTGGGCAAACTCTGCTCTTTGAAAATTGTACGTTTAAAACTGAGCTTTAAATGTACCTACAATTTTCCAGTGATGACAATTATTTTCAATCCGACTCCATAATCAGTTTCGAAAGCCATAACAATCGTTATCTCCAACTATTTAACTGAACATCTTATTCCCGATCCGCGTATTGTTATCAGGAACAAGGTAATAAAAGATTAGCGATCACACAACACACATTACGAAGCTGTGATACAAACATTAGCTTATCTAAATATGTATGCGCTTATACGGTAGCATTGTATGCTAGTGTTGAAGCCTGGTATTAAGAAAAATTCCGGTAAAGCTAAGGATTAACATGACTTGCTGAGAGTTAGGAATCGAAGGACATACATAATACTTATAGATTTTTTGGAACAAGAGGAGCGTTTTTACAAAACGATACATCGTAAAATAATATTTTTTTCAATTAATCGGTAATTTAATTTAATATACCCTATCTAAACCCTTATAAATAAATAAATTACATTATTGAAAAAAAAAAATATTTTGCGATGTATCGTTTTGTAGAAACGCTCCTCATTATCGCAGGGTAACAATCCTCAACGGATTATTAGCCTGGATTTGGTCCAGTTCCACAGTCATGTCCTGCGTGCTGTCAGCTTCACGTTACAGGAACTGATGGACGCTAGTGATGGCGCCGAACACGCGCGTAGCCCAATTCTGGGCCGAATCCATTTAGATTGCCATCGACACGCTAAGAAGTTCCCCAATCCGCAATATTTACCGCCGTTGCCAGGATATAATCGCTTTGCTCGCTCGACTCGCGTTTGCTCACTTTAAAAATGTAAAATCAGTACTTACCTATTTGCTATGTACAGACGCCAGCACATCAAGCTACCCGAAACTGTCAAATTTTCCCAATCAACTTTCAACCTTACGCTTGAGCAATAAAGTTGAAAATCTATTAAACATATTTGACAGATTGTAGTAGCTTGATGTGCTGGCGTCTGTACCTAAACAGTCGCAAGCAAATACCATATCATTTTACTTGATCTCACCTTTAAACGGCTTTTACCCTTGCTTTGTTTAACAGGTATCTCCTCTTATACCTGGGTTCATGCACCAACGGAATAGCCTGATATACCACAAAAAATACAAGTCACTTACTTGTATAAAAAAGAGTGTCCATGGAGGTTCTTGCCCGTTCTTCACCATAGAGATCTAAGGTTTGGAATGAGTTACTACCTTCAACTTTCTGACTACCTGACTGACTCCTTGACAATTAAAAAGTGCCTGCAAACGGTTAAATTTAAATAAATGCTTTGAGTTTGATCTGGGATGATTCTAAAGGCTCAAATACACTTGGTCGTTAGCCGGTATTCGAGAGAAGCTATAATAAAATTATGGTTGTGTTATAACGGTATCGACAACGCCACCATGCGAACAACGCGTCATACTGACGTCACGCAAAATCCTGCATCTCGCAAGCAGAGTTTACCGCGTAACTAGCACATAAACAACGGCCCGACATGAATCAGCGGGCATGAGGATGAGTGAACTTTACACCCTGTTCCTCACACCTCTATAGTTATACACAGCACCACATCGAACGCTAAAATGTTGAGCGTTCCTGTCTAAGAAGTAAACTCTCGTATAATCTGTAAGTTACGTTGACAAAGCATATAATTTCACCGCGACCAATACTCGTAACTAACTGGTATAGATACATTGTATTATAATAATCCAGTAATGTACAGGTTATAAAGTTACGAGTAGGTTAGCTACGTATTTAGAAAATATTAGACAGTGATATAGTGGACGTCAGCGTTTCCAGCCAGTCAGTCGGTAAGCAATTGTAGATATAGTGACTTAAAAAATAATAAAATGTTTATTTATTTTCTCTACTTCAAGCACATTTTACAGAGGTCGACTTAATGTATTTTCTACCAGTCAACCTTTGGGTGATGCAAAGACAAACAGTGGTAGGTGAAATCTATACTAATAATAATGCTGTTTGTTTGAGCGAGCTCTGGAACTACAGGACGAATTGAAAAAAAAATTACACTTCTTGATGATGGCTATCACGCTATGACCGCAGGCAGGTGATGCGATGCGACGGGCGGGTTGGAGGAACAAGAAATTTCACGCGGACGAAATCGCGGGCAGACACTAGTTATGAATATTTAGGGCTTGGGCTTTGCTTTAAAAGAACTGAAGTGTCAAAATCGTACTACCTAACTGTTTAAGTGCAATCAAAATGAAAATGGAATAGCGTGTGCTGTACTTATAGATCTTTTTTTATTGATTGAAACAAAACACATATTATTATTATTATACCTACATATAAATATGATTAATTATTAATTTATTACATACCTATTATTTTTATTATTATTTTTCTTTATTTTCTTTCTTTCTTCACATACAATTATTTGCCTTCAAAGTTGTAAGTAAGTCGATCAAAATACATGTAAAATTAATTAGATGTGATATCATCATTCTCCTGCACTTACATAATTTTTTTTAGGGTTTTTTTATTTATTTGGGGTCGGCTCAACATGTCTGTTTCTTACATAGGTACTTCTCTATTAGTCGTCGACTCGGCAGTCACTCCCTTTCTAACCACATCATCTTTCACACAGTCCATCCATCGTTTCTTTGGTCTTCTCCTACTCTTATAACCATCGACATTCATGTGACAATTACTCAAATAACATGGTACCGTTTGCCCACACACGCAATACCATATTATTTAAATAATTAGCTGGTAGGCAGTTATCGGCTAAGAAATAAGTACATACTACTTATTCATCTTAACCGTACCACTAGGTACTTACACTCAATAACTATAATTATTTTTTAAATAATCAAGGTTAGTTTCAATTTACCAGAACATACTTAATATATAAAATACCAGCCTTTTATTGTTCGTCTGCAGGACGAGCATAAGCATAATAAGCCTATAATGTTCCCACTGCTAAGAGACAGGCCTCCTCTCTTCGAGATTAGGCTGTAATCTACCACGCGAGCCCAGTGCGGGTTGGTTAGACTGGAAGCCGACCCCAACATAAGTAGTAAAAGGCTTGATAATAACTTGATGAAACTGCGTGTTTCTGTCTTATGCAGTCGTGATACGAACGAGGATGTTGATAGCATTAAAATGTAGACTTACCTTCCAATACATACAATTTCGATGTCATATTAATTCATAAGTCAAATAGGATTAATTAAACTCAAACTCAAAGCATTTTATTTTACAGGCACTTTTGTCAAAGAGTCAGACAGTTAGTCAGAAAGTTGAAGCTAGTTTTCCATCCCTAAACGTAGATCTCTATAGAGAAGAAGGGGCATACAACTCCGGGCAGAAATTAGGATAGCTACATAAATGTGTCCTAACTAAATCTCACACACACACACATGTCACATGTCTTCGCAGGAAAAAGGCCTCTTCTTATACGGAGCAGGCACGAGCATTCATCATTACGCTTGCTCAAGAAGGGTTAGCGATTTCAGAACAAGGAAGGGGTATCATATTACCCAGTAACTGGATTTTAGAGGTCAGATAGGCAGACGCTTCATATAAAATACTGGTATTCACATGCATCCGGTTAGACTGGAAGCCGACCGCAACATAGTTGGGAAAAGGATAGGCATATGATGATGTCAGTGATAACCAAGATAAACTCAGAAAGTACAGGATCAATTATAAAACCCACAACCCCGTGCATGACTGGCGAGGACCTTAACCACTAGGCCCTCACGACATTCCAGAACATCGACTGCTCACTCCGAAAGGGAAATAGTTACATGATAAATATTAACCGGTCAGTTCTGTGCGAGCCGCGGGCGAAATCGTAGGAAAAACATTACTCGCTTTGAAGTGCAACTAATGGTCTTATACACTATAAGGAATTTCAAACGTGGCTAATATAATTTTGCTTCCAAATAAATTAATGAACGATAAATATGTATAACTATCATAGTAATGTTGAATACATTCTTTTTTTCCAACAACCTTTCATTAATTTGGAAGCTTGACCTGAACTTACACAATGACTGATTAAAGCTGAAAATGGTTTATACAGTCAATTGTCTACATCCTTATTTTTGAACTGGAAGATTTGATAGATCATAGCAAAAAATAATTCTTGTTCAATATAAAAAAAAACGTGATAGTTAAAAAAAGTTTAAATGAGTTCAAACTTACTAAGGACATTATTTTCATGATTCTTGAGTACTAATTTATAAAAACTTCACTAATGAAACTGTACATTTTGTCCATGTGAGGGTACAGACGCCAGCACATCAAGCTACTACAATCTGTCAAATTTCTTTATTAGATTTTCAACTTTATCGCTAAAGCATAAGGTTCAAAGTTGATTGGGAAAATTTTACAGTTTCGGGTAGCTTGGTGTGCTGGCGTCTGTACTTAAACCCATTAGCACAATATTTGCTTTTCTCTATTTTTCTTATTCAAGCATTTGCCACACAAAAATCAATGTCCACTTGAACAACACTGTGCACCAACCTTTACATAAAATGGCAGTCGGCAAACGCTTATTTCAATGTCCCTGCATCTCCGTAGCTCATAGTAATTGAATTGTCTCCGATCCTCGCTCTCTGTATTTATGTAGCTCATAATTTATGACTGGCGAGCCATATTCCAGTATTTAATCGTAGCTCACTCGCAGACAGATGTCAATGCATGAATTTGATGTACAGACGCCAGCACATCAACCTACTACAATCTGTCAGATTTCTGTAATGACAGTTAGGTGTAGGTTGATGTGCTGGCGTCTGTACATTATTGGGATGTTGGCAGTATTGTGGATGGGTTGGGTAATGTTGTGTGAGATTGTGGGGAAATTGGTTGATGTGGGGTAATTTAGTTAGGACACACCTATGTAGCTATCCTAATTTCTGCCCGGAGTTGTATGCCCCTTCTTCTCTATAGAGATCTACGTTTAGAGATGGGAAACTAGCTTCAACTTTCTGACTACTGTCCGACTTTTGAAAAAAGTGCCTGTAAATTGAAATAAATGCTTTGAGTTTGAGTTTAATTAATCCTATTTGACTTATGAATTAATATGACATCGAAATTGTATGTATTGGAAGGTAAGTCTACATTTTAATGCTATCAACATCCTCGTTCGTATCACGACTGCATAAGACAGAAACACGCAGTTTCATCAAGTTATTATCAAGCCTTTTACTACTTATGTTGGGGTCGGCTTCCAGTCTAACCGGATGCTGCTGTATTATTTTACATCTAGTATTTTACATGAAGCGACTGCATATCTGGCCTCCACTACCCAGTTACTGGGTAAACTGGTTGTCAAGACTTTTGAGCTTCTAACTAGCCGTAACGACTGTCAAATATCTACGATTGACAGCCGGAAGCAACTGCTAAAGGTGCTTTTCGAGTCACGAAAGGGTCTCGATATGTTATAGTTGGTTACTATCCACAGACAGACCTCGTAAAGCATTCTTAACCTTGAAGATCGACCCGTGCGGCTGTTATAACTTCATCGATATTAAATGTACAAGTTAAAGTTGAGGCGGTGGCCGGTAAAGACAACCAAAAGACTGGATGAAAAAAAAAACAGTGGCACTCCGGGAGTGCCGACAGAAGTGAAAACAAAACACAAACAGAATACTTTGCCATCACTCACTGACATGTCGGATATATATAGATTAAAACCGAGTACATCCCGAGGACAGCCGAACACATCCGAAGCGGTGTCGGTTACGGTAACAGTGGCGCGAATTTAATGGTTTTTTCCCATCTCAAAAAATGCCCAACGCGCCTAAAGAACTTTTCACTTCAAAAACCTACAGGATGAAGTTACTAAACTATACAAAAGTAGCACAACACCAGTACATATTTAAATAACAAATTGGTAAGTGATAATTAAACAAATTGATTGAGCTAAGTAATCATGTCCGGCTGAGACGGTAATGTTGCCAACTTTAACATATTCAGTAGACGTTACGTGATGCATAGCATAATCAGCCTATAATGTTCCCACTGCTGGGACACAGGCCTCCTCTCTGCGAGAGGGAGTGGGCCGTTCGAGAGCGGTGATGATGAAATAATTTACACAAAGTAAAGCACCTGTCTGGGTGTGTCGTGATGCATATTGCAAGTGAAACAAAGAAGATATGATAATACCTAATACGGCAGATTTTTTAAAAGTAAAACCCGTTCTTAAACGTCTCCAGCTGGATATTATTATGATCCTCAGAGTGGACGGTTTATTATATAGTGTAAGGTCAAAGGTAAGACAAAGTACGAACGTCTAGCAGACGTTTTCACGCACGCAGAATGTTGTTTATTACAAACAGGAGGATGCTGCTGTCCGTCCTCTGAACCTATATCTTTGTTAACGAGGGAGACTGCTAAAAAAATGCGACTTTCCTCTGAGTCTGTTTCGGCATTTCTTCTCAGGGATCAGTCAGCTAGGAAATGCCAGCGCCATCTAGTTTTTAAAACATTGTGTCTTAAAAGATCTATAGTTACATAAATAAGCATCTCATTTAATTTCATTAAAGAGGCACTTTTGGACAAATTGGCATTTTCTAAGGAAAATTTTGCACTTCAACTTCTCTCTACGATTCAAAAACAAGAAGCACATTATTAAAACAATTTAGAAATTGAATTTACAATAACATTTGATATACAGCTCTTCTATAAAACATAATGCTATCGAATCCTGCGCCGATGATCGAAACAAAGGCAATTTTATGGGCTTTACCGCGTTTATTACGGATATCGTGGGCACGGGCAGTAGCTTTACAACGGAAAATGAATTATAGACCGAACATAATCGATTTAATTCAATAAAAGATAAATTATTATAATAGGAATTTGCGTAGAGACGTATTTAGGTGTATTTGCTCAAGTTTTAATGGACATTTGAATATGTTTATATCGAAATAAATTTTCAGTAAACACAAATTGAAAACCATCATATATTATATTTCAGTAGACAGGATGGCTGGGACATCGACACGCAACCTATTACCATGGATACAGTACATGATTCTGAACGCCCTTGCCTGCGTATACAACGCGTAAACAAAGGTTATTAAAAAAAAAATAGCGGTTCCATACATTTTGACCGCGTAGCCGTAGGTATAGCACTTTTTTATGAAACAGGTGATTTTTAATTGATGACGGACGAAAAATTAATTAATTTAAGTACTTATATTTCAAGCAGTTGCGTCATAAGGCTGAGCAAATTATTTTAACACTTTTTTTTTCAACACGGAAATATTTTTTATGGTTTATCAAAAAGTTTTTGAGGCAAATCACATCACCGGATAAAATTATTTGTGCAGCCATTTAACGTAACGTAAGCTAGACATGCAAAATGCAACAACTCATAAATCAACGCTAACTACATATGTTGTGATAGGCACAAAAAATACAAGCGTAAAACGAACAGCACGCTATGTAGACGAGAAAATGGCCACATATATAATGATAGGCTATGTAAAGTGATCAACTTGTGTAATTTATTGACACACAGTAACTAGGTTTAAGCAGAAGTTCCAGTACATATGACGATTCCAGTGATATGACTCACGCATCGAAACAATGCTGAGGGATAGAGTGTAATGAGTTCATTTCAGTGTTCCTTTTCCGAGTACTTAGTCAAAAAGCCAACATCGATCTCACCTGATATTAAAAAAAAAATACGTGTAAATGTTACGAACCACAGTACCTACAAACCTACTTATAGAAATTTTCTCACACTGCGGCATTTATTGTTCCATCTCAAATTGGAGCAGTAACTTATCACCTCACCGCTTCATCCCTAGCAGAAAACTCATATTAGTTTCCCAAAATAAAGCAAAACAAAAACTATCTATCTATTTTTTTGAAAAAGAAAAGTTTGTGGTCGATTTTCATCAGGCATTCACTATTGACAGAACCTGCAACTGGATTCGAGATCTACATAAAATATCTATAGTATCTACCGCAATCAGTTGGATGGGTGTGTAACATCGGAGCTGGCATGTTTAATTTTTGTAACAAACTTCAAAGAAGGAGGAGACCCAATTCATCGGAATATTTTTTATCTGACTGAACAGTGATTATGAAACCATGTAATCTTAAAGTCAACAAGGAACAAAATAATCGATAGCGATTATAAGTTGTTGATTTGAACAAATGCCTAGAGAAGAACTCATAGGATAAGAAGTGGACCTTCTGCACTTATTTGTTTAGTTATATTTGTTGATCTATGTTTAGTAAAACCATTGCGTGGTGGCCACGCCCCCAATGAAGACATTGGAAACACAGGCCGTAAAAAAATGCATTTGAATAATGAAAACGTAATGTCTACCTCTACCTTCACGGTCAATTCTGTTTTAAAAAGAAATGAGAAAGAAAGAACATTTCATTGAATAGGAACTTTTAGTTACGCGAAGCTTAGAACCTCATTTTTTGCCTGCGCAGATGCGTCTAGAATTTTGAAGTTGTTTTTTTTATACTGCCACCAATCGTGTGGTTGCTGGACAGTAGGATTTCAGACACATAAAAAGCTAGTCCAACAAATTACGGTTAGTTACTGGCTTAAAAACTTTTTGTTACTTCATATTTTTTACGTCAAACTTTATTCGTAAGTTTAGGTTTCCAGTGGTTTCCAGCGACAGCGGCGGCGGTGACCGCTGTCATGGCAGCTAGGTTTGACTTTACATAATCATACATACATAATCAGCCTATAACGTTCCCACTGCTGGTACACAGGCCTCCTCTCAGTGAGAGGGAGTGGGCTCCACGACGCGGGCCCGGTGTGGGTTGGTAGATGTCTAAGATGTCACATGTCTTCGAATTTTTGGTTCTAGGACATGCCGGTTTCCTCAAGATGCTTTCCTTCACCGTTTTGAGAGCAGTGGTGATGGAATAATTTACACAAAGTAAAGCGCCTGTCTGGGTTCGAACCTACGACCTACAACTCCTAAGTCGCGACCGTTACCACTGGGTACCACTGCTCGTAGCCAAAAAAACGCTCTCTAGAGAAACATACCAACGTTCATAAATAACGGTTCAGTGGTTTCGGTGACGTCATGCGACGGTAAAGAAACCCTAGCTATACTCACTGAAAAATAGAACTGTGTGATTCTCACCAACAATGATGACCCACCAGGAGAGCAATAGGGCAACCAGTACAGTGCACAAACACGAAAAACCGACAATCCGACCTCGCCGCCGGGGTCCCTCGCGACGCCCCTAACTAAATTGTCCCCCCGACCCTTGCACGGTGAAGTGCCAGCCCGCGCCGCTTTACTTTGTGTAAATTATTTTATCACCACTGCTGCCACTACTCTGAAAAAGGTGAAGGAAAACATCATGAGGAAACCGGAATGTCCAAGAAATGAAAATTTAAAAACATGTGACATTCGCCAACCCGCCCTGAGCCCACGTGGTCGATTACGGCCATTATCCCTCACAGAGAGGAGACCTTTGTCCCAGAAGTAGGAACATTATAGGCTGATTATGCTATGGTGGGCCAATTAAACAGACTGATAAGCTAAGTAATTTTCTTATACAATAAAGAATTGTGTGGAGTATGTGTAGAGTGCTAAAATTTTACGGAGTGGAACGACATGCCTTCCATTGTGTTTGGTTTTATTGACAGATCGCAGTGACTTTTTCAAAACAGACTTTTTCATTGTATAGCTTCGCAAGGATACAAGGTTAGAAAGCATTCGTGCAGAAAATTACTTCGCTTTAGACAGAGAACCGTAGCCATTGGCCAGAAATACTTTTTTTAATCCATGTTTACTATGTGCATCTTTCTACAAACTTTTATTTAACTTGCAATGTATGTATTATGTGTATGTAACTATGTTTGTTCGGGTGGACTCTTGCAACTCAATTTTGAAGCAGATATCTTCAACCGATTGAGCTGAAATTTTGTATACACGTTTAGTTTTGATGACAATGCATGGTTAGCTTAGCTGTGTGACGTCATTCTAAATCCAACATGGCGGAACACCCAAGATGGCGGACTATTTTTAATGCACTTCTACAATATGAGTGTCAGATGAAAGGGCTTACTGAGAATAACTCGAAAAATAAAGTGACGTCACTCTAAATTCAATATGGCGGACTAAGTTTTTTATGCATTCCTACAATATGGGTATCAAATGAAAGGCTGAGAATAGAATGCGAGTTAACCTCCAAAGAAAACCTTGTCAGCGATAAATAAAAAGTAAAAAATAAATTAAAAGTAAAAAACAAGCTTTTAGTTAAATGCGCTAAAAAGAATAAAATAAACTTTTCTTTTAAAACTTTTACTGTCAACTTATAACGTCATTTAGTACACAATTCATATTATATAAAAGCTTGTCGCGAGATTTACCTGTGTAGATGAACAAGTAAATTAAATAACTTGATCTGATAGATTTTAATTTTTAAAATTTTCAAACTAAGTTAATACGAGTAGGTACTTAAATCTCGCGACAAGCTTTTATATCATATAAATTGTGTACTTAATGACGTTATAAGTTGATAGTAAAAGTTTTAAAGGAAACGTTTATTCTACCTATTCTTTTAAAAAGCTTGTTTTTAAAAAGTTTTTACTTTTATTATAGGTATAATATTTATGTACAACATATGCCAATGCTTAAGGCTTAGTATTCTTATCGCGATTTGATAAAACAAGCTCGTAAATGTTAACGATTAGCTACCCCTACATGCTCAAGAAATTGTTTCTAAGTTTATTACTAAGTAGCACCTGTTTTTATTTATTTTCTAATCCAATGAATGGATAAAAAGTCAGCTGTGTTGTATGCTGGGCAAATAAAATTGAATAAAAAGTATTTTATGTGAAGAAATCGTTGTTTGCGTATTTTTATACATGCTATGTAATGTATAGAATACATTGTGGGGCGGATTCTGTCTCTTTTAACACTGTTCAGGATGCTTGAGACGCACTGTCGCTTAGAACCACCAGCAAGTGGTCTATGTCCTATGTCGGGAAAAATGTATTACACTGAACTAAGTACTCACTAATTCTTACAACACTTATTGACCTTCTTATGATGATCGCCTTTTGGTGATCCTCTTAATAATGATGATCGTTTTATTTTTAATAAATGAGCTTTTTAAACTATTTGGCCTTTTTTTCAAAACTGGTAGCATTAACTAAGCAAAGGTACCCCGATAAAATGGGTAAGGTTAGATAAGGACTGTGACCAACTAAACGCAAGCCGAGTGTAGGTTGCAATAGTTCCATGTGGAACTAGCTATATTGAACTACTGGGAATAAAGGGAGTGAGCGAAGCCGGCGACCATGTCAGCGGCCGGCACTACATCCAAGTTGGTCGCAGTTACTAGGCTAGTATACATCACAAAAAGACGATCTAGTATATCGATGTAGTATTTTCAGGAAACCAAAATTGAAATTATTTGAGGATCACTAAAAGAGGCTCATTTATACATAATGATGAGGTTATTCGTCTTGACGTACAGACGCCAGCACATCAAGCTACCCGAAACTGTCAAATTTTCCCAATCAACTTTGAACCTAATGCTGTAGCGATAAAGTTGAAAATCTATTAAAGAAATTTGACAGATTGTAGTAGCTTGATGTGCTGGCGTCTGTACCTTTTCTTTTCATCGTTATCTAAAAACCATTTACAACCAAATCGTCTAGTCTTGCAATAGCCCAACAGCATGGCAAAAAATCCTACATCTTCAATTCAAAGTAAACCCAAGACTTGTCGATTCCCACCCAATTTACTCAAACAACTTGCAAAGAAAAACAAATGACAAACGGAAAACCATTTTTTCCTCACACTTCCATTGAAAACTTAACTAGAACTCAAATAAAAAATAGGCCTTATTAGAAGGTATTTTAATAAAGACTTTTCAAGCTCGATAGTGGGTACCAATTAGATACAAAAAATCGCAGTGTGTCCTCTACTTTATGTTGTCTTTAACACGACTTTACGAGCTTGGTAAAATGGAATGCGCAGTTTACGCGTCCAATGCGTAGTTTATTTGAAATGTACGGGTTATTTCTTGCGCGGAATGGTAATGGACGGCGCGCGGAAATGAAATCATTTGGATGCCTCCCGTTTGCGAGATTATATAGGTGTTTTTTTGCGGTTATTAATTTGTTGGGATATAAACATTTTAAAAGTCAATGTTAATATTTTTGCTGGCTCTAAATAACGTAGGACGTTTTCTTATAGGGTCATAAATGGGGTAAATCAAAATAAAGAAGAAAGAAAATCATTTTATTTGTCCCAAGTTAAGTAAAGCACACAATACTCACACAAAAACAATAAAAAAAAAAACAGAAAAACGACACAGAATGGAAATAAATAATAGTCCGTGGGATGTTGCTAAGCAAAATCAGGAAAACATAACTCTACTAATTACATAGTAAGTCAGCCTCTCCAGAAGAAGAATGAAAATGCCTGATCTGAATGAGTGACCAAAAACTGCTGGAAAATGAGTGTTCTCGGGAATTGAGCCGAAGACATACTTGGGAAGCAGATCAGCGGGCCTGCTTCCATGGATAATACACTAGCCTGCTTTCCAAGATCTTCAATATGTACTATATTAGGCAATGGTAGCAAGGTATTGGTAGCAAGACGCAGCTTCCTGACCTTTTGACGAAATTCTATAAGCCTGTTATATCACGGATAATCACGGGTTAAGAAATATACGCCACAAACAATATTTAAATGGTCGTCGCGTAAGCTAGATTATCTACCAATTGAATCTAGCTTACGCGACGACAATTTAAATATTGTTTGTGGCGTATATTTCTTAACCCGTGATTATTGTGTTGAAAAAGCATTCATCACCGTTACCCCACCGCGCCACTAGATGGCGCCGCACGTAACCAAACAAAGCGCGCTATATTTCCCGTGGGAATAGCTATTTACCACCGTAAGCCCTCGTAGGAACTTCATTAATCTGTCGCATTGCTGTGACCAATCCTGACGGCGCGTATAAGGACAGGGACACATTAAAGAATGTGGAGCATGCCTTACGACATAATCAGATGTTAGCCCCCCTTTTATAGAGATCGTTATAACGATTTGACGCCTTTTAATTGTGTAGTGATAGAATCGAGGCTGAGAAGTAAGCTGGACTTTTATCCAGTTTAGATTCATGCTTGATAATTATTTAAATTATGATGGTTTGATACAGATCTTTTTGCTGGCGTATGTAAAAAGGAAGCAGATTTTTATGCAAATTGAAGATAGGTAGAAAATATTTTGTCTAATTGTACTAAAAAAGTTACATTGGCATAATGCAATAATTGACTGCAATTCCGGTCCTATATTTATCGTAAATAATGTATTGGTATCTACAACGCCACATGCGAACAACGCGTCATACTGACGTCACGTAAAATCGTGCCTCTCGCAAGCAGAGTTTTCCGCGTAACTAGCATATTATACAACTGCCCGACATGAATCATCGGGCAGTTGCCCGCCAGAAACGACACCCGTCTGGTCGGAGGATCCTCCCTTTTCTATGGAGGATGAGTGAACTTTACACCCTGTTCCTCATACCTCAATAATAACATTATTTAACATACAACGGAATTGACGAAAACTAAAATATATGACAGCATCATCATTCTCCTGTCTTTATCCCAATTTAAGTATTTGGAATTTATTTCACGCAGTCCATCCATCGTTCTATGATCTTCCCTTACTTTTATAGTCATACCCAAAACTTTTGACATTTTTGTCATTCCGTTCCGTAACACATGCCCATACCGTGACAACCAATTTCCAAACAACTTTTCAGTCACCGGTGCCACTTTGAGACTTCCTGTTATATACGAGTATTCATTTCTTATTCTATCCAGCATTATAAATGATTTACATTGATTTCAGAAGAACTAAAAGCCATTCAATCAATCAACTCAGCTTATCGCAGTCCACTCCTGGACATAGGCCTCTTCCAAGCCGCTCCACAACACCTTGTCCTCCGCCTTCCGCATCCAGTCTGTCACAGCCACCTTTTTAAGGTCGTGAGTTCATCTAGCCAGGAGGCGTCCCACACTACGCTTGCCGGTACGTGGTCTTCACTCCAGGACTCGATTGCTCCACTGGCCATCGGTCCTTCGACTAACATAGTCCACTGCCACTTCAGCTTGCTTACTCTGCCAAGCTATTTCGGTATGTCAAAGCCATTACTCATAGTGTATGACGTGACATAACCTAACTGTGTTCTGTGTTATTTTCTCTATTTGCAACGATTCAAAAGACCTCAATTGACTGCGTAACAGTGGCTTACCATAAGGAAAATAAACTACAATCGATTTTATTGCGCTACTGCACTTTAATAATGGTCAAATAATTGAACTATCCCATTCTTCATTATTTCGTATGATTTAATTTTGGTACACAATAAACTGTTCACTAAAATCAATTTGCACGTTGCATGAGAAAAAAATTAATTAAATGTGTCGAGGGGCTAATAGAAAGATTCACATTAATTTATTTTGGTTGTTATTTGGGTTGGCGACATTGAGTTTCTTATGAAATATGTGTGAATAGTTTTTGAAGATGTTGCCGATCGTTTAAAAAAGGAGAAGCAGATTATTTTATAACAAGCTGTTGCCCGCGACTTCGTCGGTGATCCAGGATGAGGTCATGGCTATCTGTGTGCCAAATTTCATTTAAATCAGTTCACCCGTTTTAACGTGAAAGCTTAACAAGCAAACTTACTTTCGCATTTATAACATTAGTTAGGATAGTAATACCTTTTTGATTTCAAGATTTGCCAATTACTACTCAAAATTCAAAACTTCTTATAAGTTTTACTGGAATGTATTACAAGCAAAAAAAAACTTTAATAAATATGCATAATCAATTTAATTAATTTTGTGACAATTTTATGGCAACTGCGGGCACTTTTCGTGAAAAACAAGCGGTTGTAATCAATTTAAATAAACCTTGTTTCATATTCTTGACTCCTGTGATACAGGAACTCCTAGTACAGACGCCAGCACATCAAGCTACTACAATCTGTCAAATTTCTTTAATAGATTTTCAACTTTATCGCTAAAATATATGATTCAAAGTTGATTGGGAAAATTTAACAGTTTCGGGTAGCTTGATGTGCTGGCTGTACAAGAGCCAGGGCTGCACTGATGTTTGCGTCTTGAAGCGAAAATATTAAAAAAATATATACTCGTATAATTCGGTTCTCACGTGGCATAAGCTAAGTATACGTCCACCTTTGTAAACTGCCTATACAAATCACAAGTCATGGAAATATTCGTTCAATCAAACGCTCGTCTATTTGTGAAGCCACGAGACACGAGCCATCGATTCTTAGAAGCAAGTTCATACAGAACAGACTCAAATCAAATTAGGAGCATGTTAATGTTTAGCGTGTTAAAACGTTGTTAGCTGTTTATTAGTGCAACATAATTTCCTTTTTGCTGGTTTTCTTGGAAACTAAGTAAGTGTCTGATGATTGGGTATGGTCGTATGGAGTAAGGTTTTAGTGGTGGTAGAAAAGTTAACGAGTATACTATTTATAGAATTTGAAAATTATAGTACACTTACTGCGCCCCGCGGTTTCACCCGAATAAGTCTCGATCCTGTAAGTATGTCGGGATAAAAAGCATCCTATGCCATAATCCTGGTCATGGTCTATCAATGTGCCAAATATAATCCAAATCCGGTCAGTCGTTTTAGCGTGAAAGCGTAACAAATAAACATACAAAAAAAAACAAATATTCGTTTAGACATACGCACAGACGCCATCGCCAGCACATCAAGCTACTACAATCTGTCAAATTTCTTTAATAGATTTTCCCCAACTTCTTCTTTTTTGTGCTTGTGTTCTTTCTTTGTGTCACCTACCACTTCAGAAATGCATTGTAATATTTTTTTAAATTATTTATGTTCCTTTCTTAATTTAATTAACTGTACGTTATTAGTATGTTACTGCATGTTGTTACATACCTACTTCATGTATTAAATATTTGCATGCTATCATTACATGGCAGAATGTGTCTTTGCACTACAATTTCACATTATCATCTTTTGTACCTACCACATTTTATGCAAATAAACGATTTTGATTTGATGTTTACGTAAATAAACGTATTTTTAACCACCACCTCGATGATTGGGGTCTTTTCCCTTATAATTGCTGGTGGCCTACCATGATCTAATTAAAAACGATTCAAAAGCAAGCCATTTCAGTTTAGGTTCCTAAACTGCATCGCTCAAAGTCGTACCATGACGTCCATTACGCTCAGCGGCATTTACTTTTAACCCAAAACTTGCGACTCAGTTTGGGACAATCGCCGACAGATAGCATGGCCTAAATTGAATCGTTAAACTGACGTCATGGTACGAATTAGAAGAACAGTTCAGTTTAGGTCCTAAAAATGGATCGCGTTAAGAGCTCATGGTAGGCCTCCAGGAATCTCGAGCAAGCACTCAGCTGACACAGCCTCAAGGTACAAGTGCACAGCCATTTAACGTGATGTAATAAAACGGTAATTCCACTTGCATATCTTTTTTTAGGGTCCGACAACTGGTTCGAAGAGGTCCAGTGCCGCATGCCGCGTCATTCAGTGCGGTCTTTGTTATTTTTTAAAGAGTAAAAGTTATTTTTAGTTAAGTGATGAAGGTTTAAATACCTTTTAAAGTAATCAGACGCGGGTTATTGCTTCTTAAGGTAAATTGTTGAAGATTTGTTGAAGCGCATTATTATCCCTATTCAATGGTATTAAACATTATATATTGGAAGGTGTGTCTACTAATACTCTGTTAGCCTTGTGTCGTCTCCACCTTATACAATAATTAAACTTATTCTCCAAATACCTACCTTGTTGATCTCGTGTTCCCATAAGAACTCTTAAATAGTCGTTTCCTATCAATTTTACCTGTTGGTGCAATACTATCTGAACCCAGAAAGGCAGAAAGGCAATAACTGGAAGATATCTACAGAATTCATGGGCAATAATATCAATTTATTATATAGTATATTAGTACTTTAATGGTATATTGGTACAGTTTGACCCTGGTATGATTACCTGTTTTGTAGTGAACCGCTATCTACTAAACAATAAAATTTAAATACGGCACAAAGTACTGTAAAGGTAACTTCACACAGATGCGAGATATATCGCTCGATTTATCTGGTGCGTTTTTCTGGTCACGCGGCAAAGTGCTTTTACAGGGAGAGGTTAACCTTTTGTCTAAATTATTATATTAGACAATACAACAGACTACATCATGGTTAAATTTTTTATCCATTTAAGTGTATTATTTATATAAGCTTTTTAAATTATGTAAATATTAAAATATTATCTTGGAAATTGAAATAAATACTATGTCTGCACTTAATCCAAAAAAAAAATTATAATTTGAAGACATGTGACATCTAACAACCCGCACTGGGCTCGCGTGGTAGATTACAGCCTACTCCCTCTCGAAGAGAGGAGGCCTGTGTCCCAGCAGTGGAAACATTATAAGCCGATTATGCTATGAGTATTTTCACAGAAATATTTTGCCAGAAACTGTGCTAGAGGAGAGTATTGCTATTTTATGGGGTTGGTATTCCAGATTCTGAACTGCTAAAGTGAATATTGGGTAAATCACTGAACACAGGAACACACTGGAATTTATCAAAACCTCAGGAATGCAACCTTACCAAAAGATAGCTCGCAACGTTTTTAAACATTTCAGGATTAGAAAATCGCTAGATATGTCATCGCATAGCTAATTATGTGTGAGTGAGCCTTTAAATTCCATTTATCTTTATTTATAGGGGCGATACCGTTTTGGAATGTGCTTACTACTGTAACAGAAAATAATGTACATTTGTACTTACATCAGTTAAACGCTTTATTGTATTCTAGGATCCCGTAGAAAAATACTGCCTGAGGGACTAATGCCAGAAGGCCAATTCTCGTAATTTACAAAAATGAAATGCTGTTCGTTAGTAAGGGCATCACTGGAGAACAGCTGGACCGATTCGGCAAAAATTTTTAAAAGAAAAATTGGAATTACTTTTTGTTTTTTTTTTTTCTATGGTATTGTTGCATGAACTATTGTTTGGACAGGACGACGTCTGTTGGGTCAGCTAGCTGTTAATACAAATTGGGTTGAGGAAAGAGGTTTATCTGTTTACTTAGTGCTAGAGAAGATAGGTTTCCATTGCCTTGCTAAAACCTTCCATGCGTATGTGATCTCTCTCAAGGAATTAATTACTAATCATAATTATCAATGCTAAAGTCAATTAACAAACCCATAAACGAAAATACGAAGAAATAAA
Source organism: Hydraecia micacea (assembly GCA_914767645.1). Lineage (NCBI taxonomy): Eukaryota > Metazoa > Arthropoda > Insecta > Lepidoptera > Noctuidae > Hydraecia > Hydraecia micacea. Next base: position 16,640,800 of record OU611780.1, read on the forward strand.
CGTAGAAACGCATGAATTTCCACTAAACAAGATGTAAGATATACATTGAAAAGAATTCGTTAAAATAAATCAATTGAAATGGTTCCTTCTAATTGAACTTTTTTCTTGTCTATGCTTCGGTCGCGCCATCTTAAATAGGCATAGACTAGTTGACGCTACGACTTAATTAGTTTGTAGTGATCTATGCGTATGCGACTTTAGGGTTCCGCATGTTACGTTAGTTATATATTTACGTAGATTTAGAAAGCGTTGTTAGCTATACTTCTAAAACTCTCGCATTTGGACAACATTTCAACTTGGCCCAGCTCTGTTTAGAAACTTCTGCGTGTCTTGTTAAAATCATTGTTTTTTTATAAAACAAGATACTTAGATTACTGCAGCATGATTAATTTTTTGTCCCTGATATTCATAGCCATATCATACAAGACATAAGAAAAAGATCAATTCCATCCCACTAGCAATTGTCAATATTTGCTTATTATTAAAATCTAACTACCCCATACCCATGTTCAAAGTTTCATAAAAATAGTTACAGATCCTTCACAAGACTCATAAGTGTCCAACACAGCTCATTATGTAAATGGCGACCATAAACAAACTGCATACGGAACACACCATAAACTAACACTCACCCTTAACAACTTTTTTTATTTTAGCAAGAGATACAGACTATATAAAGCACGTGGCTTTCGTTGCATGCTAATGTCGTGTGCCTTATCGCTAGAAAAAAAAAACTCGTTAATCTATGCTCTGCATGGAAGTAACGTAGTTAATTTACTGATTGAAGGCATCATTTTTCAGATTTTTTAGCCATTGTATGTTATCTTCAAGATCTTACGCCTTTTTGGGATCAGCAGGAGGAGTGGTTTTAACATCTGATGAATCTGCAGCATCTTTGGAACGTGATTGGTTTATAAATCAGTGGTTTATAAAAAAGGACGGGATGTCTTTAGTTAATGAGCTCCATAACACTATGTGGTTGTGTTGGCCAAACTGCAATTATATTCATTCGTATACAAGATTTAAATCAGTTCTGATAATGCAAACGACAACCTTCTATAAATGGAGTGAGCTTTGTTGCCAAGGGATGTTGCTGCGATGAAAATAGGACGATACTTTTTTAGTTTAGTACGACAAGCCTAGCGAGTATCCTACACAGTAGGATCATTACCTTGCTGGGCCTTCAGGATACCTTGTAGGGACCTGAGGGCCTAGACATAGTGACATTCTTACAACAATATCGTAAAAAATATTTTACAGCGCCCCACGGTTTCACTCGCATAAGTGTCAATCCCGTGGGAATATCGGAATAAAAACTATCCTATGTCCTTTCTCGGGATTCAAACTATCTCTATACTAAATTTCATCTAAATCGGTTCAGCTGTGTAAGCGTGAAGAGGTAACAGACAGACACACTTTCGCATTTATAATATTACTAGCTTTTGCCCGCGACTTCGTCCGCGTATATGTCGGTTATCGCGGACGCAGATGAAGTCGAAGTCGAATAAAAAGTCAGACACACTTTCGCATTTATAATATTACTAGCTTTTGCCCGCGACTTCGTCCGCGTATATGTCGGTTATCGCGGACGCAGATGAAGTCGAAGTCGAATAAAAAGTAGCCTATGTCCTTTGTTGGGGTTCACACTTACCCTGTACCAAATTTCACACAAATCGGTTCAGTAGTTTAGGCGTGAAGAAAAGACAGACAGACAGAGTTACTTTCGCATTTATAATATTAGTTAGGATTATGGATAATTCATTTTACTTTTTACATAAAAAATTCACTCAAATACCTATTAAATAACCAACATTTTGCAGACAACATAGCCATACAAGATATTGGAAACTAAAAACTACTTTTTCTCTCATTCAATTCCATATCAATCCAAATCAATTTAACTATAAATCTATTAAAATACGTAATTTGTATTAAGTTAACTAAAACAGATATGTTTATCTTTAACATTTAAATCTACTATATAGTTCCCACTTACACGTAGTTACCGAACTTGACCACCTCTGCCGCACTGCCCACGCGCAGCCATTTTCGCATGCATTTTAATATCGTTTCATTATTCATTAGATGACGACATTCTCCTAATGATCACGTACGTGTTAATTATTCCTAATGTACGCGTATTGGTGGATGCAATACGCAATAAGGATCTGGAAAAGTATCGATGCAAGCATCAAAGTATCGATATTCCTCTCGAGGAATATCGATACTTTTGTTTCAAATGCCTGCCAGTTGCTTGAACGAAAATTATTGCAAAATTAATATGACAAACTGTCAAGCGCATGTAAACTGCTGTGCTATATCAAAATTCAACAGCCAGCCGAACCACTAGAACACAACTAACACAGTTTCAGTTTACGTTCATGAACAAGAGTTGATCATAAATATAGAGCCTGCGCAAGCAATACTCCTGTCAGATGCTAGCAGGAGAAAAACGCGGGGTAGGTTAGGTTTAGCAGACAGGAATCCGACATAGCCCTCCATTCTCCCCACCTTATGCAACTCGAGTATCGATAACTTAGTAACGATTCAAAAATGGAGTTCAGTATCGACATTTTTGATTCGACACCACATCCCTGCAGCCATGTATTAAGGCCTAGTACCGGCTGGCATATTTGGAGGCACTGGTTTCTAATTAACTGTTAATATGGCCGTTTAGTAATTTATTTAGATTCTTATGTGTATGATTGAGATGTTAAAATGTGGAGTTGTAGGTACTACTGCTAATTATAGTGACTAAATCAAGCAGTCTATATAAATACCTGCTTATATCTGTATAATTATGTGAAAATACGGCAAGGGAAATTAATAATTTATCAAATTGACACACTAGGTACCTCTACTTCCCGTGTTATAACCATAGCTGAGCACCGTTAATCAAATAGTTCGTTAATCGCTAATCCATTGTGCTATAAAGTTAACTTCGTTAAACGTTAAAGCGTTACATTTTGGAAGATTTTGCGGAAATTAAAAAAATTAAATAAAATTGCATTTTTAAAATAATGCTCGTCACCTCTTAAAAGATTTACAACTTTTAATACGTCATGTTTGAAAATCATAAAATAAGTTTATCTTTAAACAGTTAGGTAGGTAGGTATTCCCAAAACCATTAGTTCCAAAACAACAAACCATAAAAACGCAAACGAGTCAATAGCGCCGAAAAAGTGCAAACCTTATTAATTTTATTCGTTTATTAATTACTAAAATGATATAAAAACGCACTTAAAGTCCATAAAAATCAGAAAACAGTAAGATATTTGATTTACAATTGGTATAAAAATCGCGAACCGTGACCTAACTGTTCTTCCAAGGCCCCAACCATAGAGAGCACAAAAAATAAAATCGTCCCAGATACATAATTTTATTTATCACGAGGTATTTGAAAAATATCTTGTTACATTTTGCAAAATTTTAGGTACTAGGTAATCATCATTCGCTTAGCCTTTTCCCAACTATGTTAGGGTCGGCTTCCAGTCTAACTGGATGCAGCTGAATACCAGTATTTTACATGGAGCGACTGCCCATCGGATCTCCACAACCGAATTACTGGGTAACACGATACCCCTTCATAAGATGGTTGCCAGACTTTTGGGATTCTGAGTACCCATAACGACTGTGAAAGATCTACAAATGACAGCCGGGACCAACGGTTTACCGAGCCTTCCGAGGCACGGAGGGGTCTAAATATGGTCCCTATCCACGGACTGACCTCGGCATGCGTACCTTAATCTTCGATCGATCCGTGCCATGAGCCACGAGCCCCTCAAAATATTACTTAGTAGGTAACTTAATTCTGCATCCACACATCAGTTCTTCACATTGGTTTCCCTGCAAAATCATAGTGAGCTTTCCTGAATATCAATCCTAACTTAGAATGATATTTCAGTTGTTGACAGGCCCACAATGTCCTCCCATACCTATTAACACTGTAATTTGAAAACATTGTAAAAGCAAATTATTTTTAAAGTTGTAACCGGGGAGTTTCTTACCGGCTCTTCTCCATAGGAAACGACCAATTGGAAGCGTGCACCCAGCTTCTGATGTATCATAAGTGAAATAAAATAATTTCATTTAAAAATGTTTGTTTCTACAAAAAGTTCAAATGAAAGAATATGCGCTAGTGCGCTGTACGGATGAAGGTTAAAGTGATAAGGGTGAAGTCCCATATTTTAAGAACGTTTGCATTCTATGTAAGTGTCAATCTGTCAAAAATACCTCTAATTACCCAAAATTTTTGACAAGTTTTTGACTTTTAATGTCGCTGAGATGAGATTGTGAATAGATTTTGGTAGATTTTTATTACGGGGACAGACATTCAGACGCGACGGTAGCTTGACCTGGTATTTTCTTAATAGAGAAAGGTTTTATAGACAGATAATTGTTCGTCAATAACTTGGATCTATTGAGATCCACGTGGAAGATACCGGTGAGGCCCGAAACACGTGTAGTTGAAAACAATGTCAGAAGCACGTGTAACAATTCGGTCAGTTCAAAAAGCAAAAAAGTTAAAACCCGTTGGTTTAATGTCGACCATCTTGATACCTGTCTGACCTCATTGATTTCGTAAAAAAAGCCACTGGGGCCAGTGACACGTGTATTTCATGATCTACTTAGTAAAGGCAGCTAAAAGCTATTACAACTCTGTCCACTAGCTAGGTTATTCGTTTTTGACAGCTGCTTTAGAACGTAACTATTCCAGATTACGTAAAACTTAACTTTAAAATGCGTAATAAAATAAATATATAAACTGCCTTATCTTATTGAATTATTTTATTTATGACTTCTTACAGACATTATGATACCGTACGTGTATCAGTTTTGAGTTTGACAAAAAAAAAATAACTATACTTAATTGTTAGGCGTATTAAATTACATTCTATCGTACCTACTAAGTGATGGGATCGAATGTATTCGCTTCAAATGAATACATCGAAAATAATAATTTTATATTATATGTAGGTAAATCAGTTTAAAAAAAACCTTGCATCTACTCAAATATCCATAAAATATATAAATTATTTTGCCAACATACGGATTTGCTACCATAAACAAGATGTTAAAGTTTTATTTCGATTTTAAAACTTTCATAAAATGTTATGCATAAAAAACGTTGTGTTTTAATATGTGGTAAACCCCATATTTATGCAGTGTATACACTACAACGTAATTGATACGGCAAACCAATCCATACTTTATTTTTACGCTGATTTGAATTTCCGCTATAAAACCTGCAAAATAGAAATTAAAGTAAACAAAACGGCTAATTTATATTGTTTTGTATTTAATAATAATAAACACAGGCATAGAAACCGCACTATTTTTTATTCGACAGCAAAAAACGATAATTGAATACTACATACAAAATTAAAGTGTAAATTATCGAAATGTGTGCTATGGCGTTGCTGCAATCACTAGTTCCATCTGTCAAAAAGCACCTTTAACCTAGTGGTGGACAGAGGGTAGTGCGACCTCGCAAGTTATCTAAATAGTGAACCGTGCTTGGTCGTCTGTCGGTCCATTGAGGCCAAAGTGGGAAATATCAATACCTAAGACCTGAAACACGTAAAATCAAACCAGGTTTAATTCTGTTCAAGTTAGGTTAAAATTCGGACTATTTAAGTTAACCAAAAAAAGTTAAAAGCACTTTTTTTTTTAATATAGACCACCGCTTTCAATCTGCTAGAGGTCTCACAAAAAGAATCCTGAGTTCGTCGACAAGACGTGTCATTTGATGAAAGATCTAAAGACGGTATATTACAGCAGTCAAGGGAATGGTCAAGTTAAAAATTTACACGGTCTTTTCCGGAAAAAAAAAGATTTTTCACTTTTCATGCACCAAAAATTGCACTTCTAAAAATAGTGGACTATTTTTAAAAGTGCAATTTTTGGTGCCTTAAAAATGAAAAATCGTTGTCTATTTTTAGCAGCAGATGGTTCATGAAGGGACTAGGATCCAGTGGGTTAGTTTGCAATGCCGTTGTCGGTGCCAATAAAACCTGAAACACGTAATTCGTAGTACGTATGTACTAGGTGTGCCCAATGCGATTTCCCATCGGCAAAAATTACGAATTTCCATACAAAAAACCCAATTAGGGAATGAATTTTCAAACATCCTTCCTTTCAAGTCTTGTTCAAAATATGAATTCTAGACCCACCCGTTTAGGCTCTGGTTGTCTGACAGTGAATTAAAAAAAAAATGTAGATAATTATAGTATTTATTAAGTAGTTAGGAAATCAATTGAGGTATGTAAATAACCAGTGGCATTCACAGATAACTTTATGTTTATTATTAACAGTCGCAAGTAAAGACTTTTAATAACTTGCAAGAAACATTAATATAAGCGTGTTAGGACTAAATTAATTACGAATATTTATTAATTACTTTATGTGTATCGTAATAGATACAATCATAACAGCCTATGAACACTGCAATCAGCAGTAAAATGTTAAATTAATAATGACACTCGTTTACAACCGTATCTGATTACTAGGGTTGCCTATAATGTTCCCACTGCTGGGACACAGGCCTCCTCTCAGTGAGAGGGAGTGGGCCGTAATCCACCACGCGGGCTCAGTTCGGGTTGGTAGATGTCCGTCGGTTTCCTCATGATGTTTTCCTTCACTGTTTTGAAAGCAGTGGTGATGAAATAATTTACACAAAGTAAAGTGCCTGACTGGGTTCGAAGTGTTCGAACCTATGACCTACAACTCGTAAGTCGCGGCCAGTTACTAGGGTTATCTCATTCAAATTAAAATCTTATCATAATAATACAAGATGTAAGGAACATCGACGCGCAAACTGATGCTATGAATTCAGTTCATGATTTTACAGACTGGTAATGGCCATCGCTTTTCTGAAAGTATACTGTGTAGAGTGTAGAGGCCTTTTAGCCCTTGCCTATCTTCCAAAACATTAAAATGTAGCCTATTAAAATAAGAAGAGTGCGGGATGAGCTTGACGCCTACAAACAGACAGGACTTGTCCACACTAGCTCAATACAGAGAGGAGTAGAAAGAAGAAAGTGAGGTCTTTGCCCTACAAACGGACAACATGGATTAAAAATAAAATAAATAAATAATTAAAATATGCAAGTGTGGCAACCCTGATGTCGATCTGATTTTGAAGGCAATTGATATAATTTTATGAAGAACCGTTCAGTCCTTTTTCGTTAATATTATTAAAATATATTTCTGTCTTTATTGAACCTAATAAAAGTGTCATAAAAGATTTCTTTCACTTTATAGTCTTTTGATAACTTTATTGAAATCTAACAGATTTCTCGTTTCGATATTAATTTATACAAAAGTTTTGAAGATCTTCTGGAGAAACAGGTTGGATTCATACATTGACAGGTTTGGTTAATGTAAAATTAACAATGAATTAAGGGTAGTGTTCAAACTGGACTTACAACAGCAAGTCGACAACCAGTCTTACCAAGGGGTATCGTATTACCCAGTAACTGGGTTGTGGAGGTCAGATTGGCAGTCACTCCACGTAAAATACTGGTATTTAGCTATATCCGGTTAGACTGGAAGCTGACCCCAACGAAGTTAGGAAAAGGCTAGGCAGATGATGAGTGTTCAAACTTGTGTAAGTATCTGCCCTTACCTTTGGTTGACTTAATTATTATTATTTGTTGGTATACATTTTTGTATCTCGGCATTGATGTGCCGGTTTTATAGAATAACACGGGCCGAAGCCAAGTGCTTTATCAGCCATTTCTGTCCCACTGCAGGGCAAAGGCCTCTCTTCCCTCCTGCCAGGGTCGCGGGTTGTTCGAAAGACCGTGGCCCCTGGCACAGGCAACTGAAGGAACACGGGTGGGTTTTAGTCAGTAAAAGTCTGACACGCCCTCTCGCTCCGCCCAGAGCGGGAGAAGTTATTCGATAATTTCCCACACAAAAAAAAGACTCCCTTCCCTCCTTCCACTTATCCCTATCCAGTGCTATTATACGCCAATCCTTGTGGAAAGAGTCGAGTTCGTCCCGCCATCTCATTCTGGGCCTGCTGCGTTGCAGTTTGCTGCTGTTTGGGACCCATTGCGTGGTTACTTTAGCCCATAGCTCCTCCGGCATGCTACGAGTACAATGTGACCAACCCAATTCCATTCTAGCTTGGATACCGTGTTTTCAGAATTAAATTACACTGGTACCAGGATTTTTTGATGCTCGACTGACATGAACAGGGGCGCGGGCTGTTGGTAAACATTTGTGCGTTTGTTTTAGGAAATGTCACTTGAAGGAAATGTATTTGTTTAAACAAGATGGCGGCTTTAGTTCCGATTTTGGCCACGCGCCAAAGTAATCTTGTAGCGCTATATCTGTGTCGATATCACAGTGTCAACAATTCTTATTAAACTTAAGTAGCATGCTTATTCATAATGTTCCCACTGCTGGGAACGCCTCTCAGTGAAAGATAGTAGGCCATAATCCACCATGTGCTAGTGCGTGTTAGTTGATGTCACATGTCTCAGATTTTTTTGGTTCTAGGACATACCGGTTTCCTTCCGATGTGATTGTAAGATTAGTTAAAAGAGTTAATTAACTGCGCATGAGTAAGTATGGATTTTAAACTAATTAAACATTTAATTAACTTTTTTCAAATAACTACAAAACACATGCGTAAAATTACAATTTTCATTCTTTGTTAGGTACCTTACTGAATGAAAAAACCTATTTAAATAGCAACTACAGCGAAAAAAAAAACAATTCTATTTTTCTATTGAATCCCATCACCTGGCTTGTCTATGTCTATGCGTCGATAGAAAAAAGAAGACCTGTCAAAGGAAAATAATGTTCTGCCAATGAAATATTTACATTACCTACATGACGTCCAGATAATGCCATTTAAGTTTGCGTTAATTAATATTAAGGGGACGTGGCCAGAGTACTATATTTTAAAACGTATGTTGAGGAGCTTACACACTTGACATCCCATCGCCGGAAAAAACAATAAATATTAATATTGCCGTGATAAAAGATTGATGACCTCATTCCCTATAATGGCATTTTTAAAGGATAGGTTTTTTGACAGCAATTACCTATTTGGGATTTTTTAATTCTAATGAAGGCTTAAGAGCGTTTACGACGTACGGCATTTCATACAAACTTTCAAGCCCTTGTTTTTCGAAATGAATGAATCGATTTTAATGAAACTTCGTATGCATAAGCAGGATACAAAGGTCTAAAAAGTGAGCTAAGAACATTTTCGAAAAATAGTGGTACAGCCAAATTAGACCGATTTTAAATTTTAGTCTTAACTCAGCCTTAGACTCATTTAGGTACCTACATAAGAACGCTATAGGTATTTATAAACGTTGCTTCAAGTAACTACCTACCTGAGTTTAAACTGTAAATCTGCTGAGAGATTTAATACTCTTTTGGCTTATACAGTTAGATGTTTTGTACTCAATATCAAAAATCGCACAACGGGCGGCGTTGGCGCGTGCCACCCTAAAAGAGTGACAAAAAATGTCAATCACGCCGGAACGTCGAAAATTCATTGTACTCGTATCTTCAGTCTTTTGTTAACCTAACAGTAGCTTATAGAAGTAAGCTTACAACGCTAAAGATATTCTTTTGACACGTGGCCAAAATTGGATCTACCACCGTCATCTTGTTTTACCAATACAATTTTACAAATGCTCACCAACAACGCTCTCCAGTCAATGTCATTCAGGCACCAAAAGATCTATGTACCGAATAAGAATGAAATACTAATCAAAATAAAGTTACAAAATTGAGGAGTTATTAAATATGTCAATAACGAATAACGATCTTTACATCAAAAATTAATTTATTCACATGACGTGAATTTGCAAGATTATTGTTATTTATTTTAAGCTATAATGTGGATTAGTGTGTATATTATGGTACCTATAAAAGTTAGTTGACAATTTTCCACTTCAGTTGTGCACACCACATTATGATTTTAAATTCTAGTGATCCAAAATAGGCCAGTCATACCGAACATTAAAATCGCAAACTAACGGCTAGTTCTGAATGTTTAATATTTTGTTAGGACCACTACTAGTAGCGTATGTCCAAGTTTGCAGCTTCGATAGATCTGGTGCTAGCTTTGCAGCACTCGAAAAACCGCGAAATTTTCATACGTTTTTTGGTATTCTCAATATAAGTCCTAAATTATGCTTTTTTTTTAAATAATCCACAATGTTTTAAAGTAGACTAAAATTTCTACAGTTTGAGATCAGAACCAGCTCTGTAGGTTCATACTTACCGAGATACAGCTCTCCAAAAATTTACAATGTTTTTCAAAAAATTGAAATTTGAAGTTTTGGTCAATTTTCGACTCCGATATCGGGGAAAACTATGAGTTCCTAATAGTTTAATATAGTAAATAATTGTATCATATAAATCTAGTAAAATTATAAGAGACCGCACTATCGCATTAAGTACTGAACCTGTAGTGATAGTTGTAAGGGAGAGATAAATAAATAATTATAAATACAAAAACCACTTAACTACTTACAACAACAACAACAATAGCAACTACAGCATCAGCTGACAACTTTAGTGAATGTTAATAAAATAAATATTTGCATAAATGGTGAAATATGGCTGAGCTTTAAATAAGTACATATTTTCTATTTTAAAACACAACTAATCATCAGACTTCACGAAACGAGTGTCAACCGGTTCAAAGCGAACTGCCGAATAATTTCTTATAGGTTCAAACCACGGAACAGATAGATATCTGTTCCGTGGTTGAAACGGATTCCGCGCAAGTGTGTACGGTCTTTTAACTCGTGCGTTAATAACTTAGGTCTTGTCAATACTCCGTACAAGGCATATCTGGACCAATTAATGTTATTTTCCATAAATCTACTTGTTTTTAGAGATCGCTGGGATGATCGGAGTAATCCTTTTATAAACCTTTTTTGAACTAAACGGCCATTCCAACTAATAGCCCAGATAAAGTTTGTGTCTTCGAGTAAAGTTGTAAGTTACCCTGATTCCATTAACCCAATATTTTAATTAAATTAAATGTTATAAAATAAAAATGCTCCTTATTTAGATACAAATAATAACTATTATCATAAATCTTGCGTCTTCTTTAAATTTTAATTTGATAACATTTTTTGTTTGAGTTTTATTTATTCCTTTGACTTAATATTCCAATGGGTTCATACCAATTTAAATCCGTTTAGAATTATAATTTAACATCTTACGAGTAATTATAAGATAAATAAAATGACAACTTTTAATTTATAATAATTATAATACGGACAGTATTTTAATAGCTGACATTTTAACCTGTTACTGCTGTTTGGTCGTAGGTTCGAACCCAGTCAGGCGCTTTACTTTGTGTAAATTAATTTCATCACTACTGCTCTCAAAACGGTGAAGGTTTATATGGTGTACATAATAAAGAGTATTCTATTCTATTCTATTCTAAGGAAAACATGGCATGCCCTAGAACCAAAAATTCGAAGACATGTGACATCTACCAACCCGCACTGGGCCCGCGTGGTGGATTACGGCCCACTCCCTCTCACTGAGAGGAGGCCTGTTTCCCAGCAGTGGGAATAATATAGGGTGATTATGTATTATGTTATGTATACTTAAGTATGATGGCGCAGCAAGTGGCGCCATCTATAGTCCAACGTTTTTTAAATTTCTAAAGATGTAAATAACAATGGCCGCTCGAACGTACGAAGTTACTGGAATCATCGAAAAGGTCGAATAAGAGTGACTCTGGCTGGTGAAAATCACTCTAGCGGAGCGTCGCTCGCATCGATGGTTGCGTGGCGGCTGTCTTCTGATGACAGAGACGATGTCATACAACGTCCAATCGAGCTGCTATATTCCAGCACCATCCTAATGATTTTAAAGCTACTGAACCACTAAAACGATAAACACTTCTGTTAAAGGCTATCCAACGCCATTCAGTCATTCAGAGCTCAAATATAATAATATTATACCGAACCGCATTGCATCCATTGAGCCCCGCCATTTTTATTTTCATCAACGTCAGACTGTCGGGCACAAGAGACTAGAGATGTAGCGATAGCAAAAACAAACAGTACCCTTGTAACATTTATAATACAACATTAATTTATAAAGATAGTTTTAAATTAACTTTTGTTGTTATAAGATGGGCGCGATAATAATGATATTTACACTGTCAGTCGCTTTGTGGTGAAATTAAATTTTTAATGTGTATTTATTTTCGGTTTGCACTTCATTAATTATCACCTTCAGACAATTATAAAGTGCGTTTGTTGTTGGTAATCCATCAGCTTGAAACCAACGTTTAGTCTTGCTCATGCGAAAAGGTGCTCTTTTCGAAGTATAGCCATATTTGTTTTCTTATAGCGATAGTATTGCGCATTTTTACTCACACTACGCAATACTGAAATATAATGCCTAATACATGAAAACTCGTCTCAGCGTCGAAGGTTGAAAATCCATCAACGTGCTTTTTATCAGACAATAAATTTAGGTGTCGCAGTGATAGTGAGAATGGGCATACAGAGGTAAATTGAATTAGCTAGCTAAACTCCACAGACGCGATGGGTACCTACCTATCTAAATATGATAAAGCAAAAAATAAATTAAATTGATAATTATTTTTTTGGGGTCATCGACCGCATTTATTGTCGTAAATATGAGTTTAAAGTTTTTTTGTTCTAAACTCCACAGACGCGATTGGTATCGATATCTAAACACGGTACAACATAAGAAAACAGTTTTTCTTAACTCATCCTTCACATAACAACACTAACAGCAGTCGTTGACCTCTTAAAAAAACATCATTTTTTTTATTTTTTACCCATCGCATCTGCGGAGTTTAGTTAGCCGATTTAATTTGACCCTGAATGCCTAAGATAATCTTGACCTAGCACCCTAATTGCGTAACGCACTATCAATCGGAATCTGAATCATTGTGAAGCAAATTGCTAATCCATTGCTTCATAAGTTCGAAAAATTTGTCTGATCAACACGTAAATAACGCAATGAATGTTGTTGAACTGTCAAAATGAAACCGATTCCGATTGATAATGTGTTACGCAATTGCCCCGTAGGTCTGCGCACAGCCTAACCGAAGAAGAGTTAAAGAAGGTGCAACTAAATTGTGCGTCAGAAAATAAAGTGTTCTCTGAAACAATCCTTCAGTCACTGCTGCAAATTAATACGCATTTAACGTAGAGTTACGAGTATGATAATAGCCCAGTTTTTGTCAAAGAAAAAAACATCATAGCTCAAAAGAAATCGCACGAATCGGTTGAGTAATTACAAAAGGAAGTGCGTACGTGCAAAACTGCGCATAAATCAAGATTATTAATAATTATACTAGGTAAGTGAAAGTATTAACAAAATCTTTAACATGATCTATGATTTTGACATAGAGTAATTATTTAATGAGCGATCACTGAATGAAAGTTAATAACGAAGAAAATTTTGCAGACGTCTAGTGTGGAGAGATAATGAGTTACCTACTTAAATGTTATTTATAAGCACGTTGATATTAAATGAAATATATTGTATTGTGTACAGTCGCCAGCACATCAAGCTACTACAATCTATCAAACTTTAATAGATATTCAACTTTATCGCTAAAGCATAAGGTTCAAACTTGATTGGGAAAATTTTACAGTTTCGGGTAGCTTGATGTGCTGGCGTCTGTACAATTGAGAATTGAGTTGTGGTGTGGCGGCATCTACATCGCCACATGCGAACTACACATCACACTGATGTCACGCAAAATCCTGCATCGCGCAAGCAGAGTTTACCGCGCAACTAGCATATTATATACATCGACCCGACATCAATCGTTGGGCAGTTGCCCACCAGACACGACACCCGTCTGGTCGGAGGATCCCCGCCGCTGCTGGGTTCGATTCCCGCGTCGGGCAAAGTGATATTGGGTTTTTCCATATGGAATTTCTCACCGGAATTTGTGCCCGTTGGATGCAACTAGGCTCGTCCCATGTTAAATGTGACCTAAATATAAGTGGCGAAATGTAGGAGTAGGTACTATATATATATATGTCGCGTCTTCGGATGGATTAGCGTCCACGTGTTCGCTGTTGGTGTCCGCCATATCGCATTTCTTATCAATCAGTGCGCACAACTGGCACAGGCGCTGTTTCCAGAGCAAGATCACTCTAATATCAAACGAACGCACTACTGACAGATACCACGTTGACACTGACAGCCCAACACTGACTAGTGTTGCCGCTCGAACAAATTAAATAACCATTAAAAAAGTCTTTATCTCTAACACGGCCATTCTGCAAGTCAACGCGCTCTCGCGTTGCTTCTCGAAATCCCGTATAGTCTAAACAGCACTATTGTAGGCAAAGTGTTTTTAAAAATCTTTCAACCTTCTCATAAGCCAATATCATTCAAAAGCAAAGCGTGAAAGCTTTCAGCATTTGTAAGAAGACAGCACTTTGATTAAACCGCAAAGCGTAAAAGCTTTCAGCATAAGTAAGAAGACTGTGTTTTGATTAAACCGCAAAGCGTAAAAGCTTTCAGCATTATTAAGAACACAGTACTTCGATTAAACCGCAAAGCGTAAAAGCTTTCAGCATTATTAAGAACACAGTACTTCGATTAAACCGCAAAGCGTAAAAGCTTTCAGCATTATTAAGAACACAGTACTTCGATTAAACCGCAAAGCGTAAAAGCTTTCAGCATTATTAGGAACACAGTACTTTGATTAAACCGCAAAGCGTAAAAGCTTTCAGCATTAGCAAGAACACAGTACATTGATTAAACCGCAAAGCGTAAAAGCTTTCAGCATTACACAGTACTTTTAAACCGCAAAGCGTAAAAGCTTTCAGCATTAACAAGAACACAGTACATTGATTAAACCGCAAAGCGTAAAAGCTTTCAGCATTACACAGTACTTTTAAACCGCAAAGCGTAAAAGCTTTCAGCATTAACAAGAACACAGTACATTGATTAAACCGCAAAGCGTAAAAGCTTTCAGCATTACACAGTACTTTTAAACAGCAAAGCGTAAAAGCTTTCAGCATTAACAAGAACACAGTACATTGATTAAACCGCAAAGCGTAAAAGCTTTCAGCGTTACTAAGAACTCAGTACTTTTAAACCGCAAAGCGTAAAAGCTTTCAGCATTAACAAGAACACAGTACATTGATTAAACCGCAAAGCGTAAAAGCTTTCAGCGTTACTAAGAACACAGTACTTTTAAACCGCAAAGCGTAGGAGCTTTCAGCATTAGTCATGGGTCAATATATGATCCAGCTCAATGACTAAACTGCAAAGCGTTAAAGCTTTCAACAGTTCAACAGGACAAAGCGATGAAACTTTCAGTCCATCCCTCTGACAAAGCGCTTCTAGCGTATCAATAAAACATTTTATCACTCAGCAAGTTTATTGATCCAAGTTCATGATCAACAAAACAAACAAACATAACAGTTCTTCATTTCAACAAAACTTAAAATTTAAAATTCTGCGAACAATCTAGCAAATTTGCAACTCATTAATTCCTTAATAATTAACACGCCATCGTGCGGCGACAGCACCCAGCAATAATTTATTAAAATTAAATTAATCATCTTTGGATTCTACAGGATCAAGACATTCCGACAATTCTGGTAGGTTACTTGGATATTTACGTAATCGTTCATGACACACATATTGACCACGTCCCCCAGATAATGGCTCAACAACGTAACGTTTGTTTGGACAAACTTTCGTGATTTTTGCAAGGACCACCAAGAACAAAAGGACGAATCGCGGCTTTATTAGCGTCATAGCGTATTTTATCTTTCATGGCTTGCTCGTCCATCCTAAACTTAGCCACTTGTCTCGTTTCTATCAAATCCTGTTCATTGTGAATATCAAGATCCATCGAGAGACAGTTTAACCTGGGTGGTTAGTTTTCATTTGTTGCAACCGAACAACAATTGAAACAGACTTTTGGACACCGTGCGATTCAAAACGAGTTGGACTTCACCGGCCACTGTGAAACAATTAGTCAGTACGGATATTATCAGTCTGTTCTACCTGTCCGTTGGCACAGAAAATGTCACTGGCAATTTCATGAAATTGCCAGTGACATAACAAAACTTGGTAAAAGCGTCTATAATAAAGATCACATCATCATCATCATCATCATCTGCCCTGCCTTCCTCCAACCATGCCGGGGCCGGCCCCAGTCAAACCGGACGCAGCCGAACACCAGCGTTCCATACGGAGAGACCGCCCATCCGACCCCCACAACCCAGCCACTGGGCAACACGATACACCTTAATAACGATCACATATTCTTTGGAAACCTTTCCACCAGTCGGTTTGTCACTCGTATCGATGTAAATAGTGTGGAACGGCTCTGCAATTTTGTCAACAGGATGTAAAGCCGATTGCCGATTGTTTTATTTACATCTTTCCTGTACTAACAGTCGACCTAGAATAATACCGCTGGCAAAATAGTTGGGGTCTTAAGCACCTCCCTACCTAGGATTAGGTAGGTCATGCGGTAATAAATGTGAATCAACAATGACGAACGTCATAGTATGGAACCCGTCAAATTCAGTATAAGTGGTGATTTTCAGAAATCTTCTTCTTCTTAGCGCGTGAATAGCAATCCAAATGCACTCGGCCCAGAATTCGGCTACTTGTTTGGCGCCATCACCAGCGCCCATCAGCTCCTGCAACATGCAGCTGACAGGACACGCAGGCCACATTATTAAGTGTCCCATTGTTTGTGAAACAGCACCATATTCACACTCCAAGGAGGAGTCGTCTATAAATCTCCATCTGAACAGGTTTTCCTTGCTTCGGCCAACCTGAGTCCGGAGTATGTTTAAAGATTTCCAGGTTACCCAAGGTAACTCATGCCCTAAACCCTCCAGTTTCCAAGGTTTCGTTTTGTCTTTTTATTGGGTCCATCTCATCTTGCACATTCACTCACAAACGCATAAAACACTCACAACAGTAACATATAACTATTGCATAACACTAACACATCACATTACATCATTTTGGCCATTTTGTAATTTCTTACATCATAATTTCTAGTGCGTGTTGGGTACACCTACGTCAAATTAAAAGGACGCCTCGAAATGCTGCCACCACACAAAGAGTAAAATGATTATTGAGGATGACAGTCTCATAGCATGCACTGCACCTGCGTCTGTTTTCTGTTTAGTATAATATTATCTTTAAGTACGCTACACCGGCCCAGTGTGTAACAATTGTGGGCTGTATCGGACGACGCCACCTCACCTCTTTATTCACCTCTTTATTAGTTGAAATGGCAGTCATATCTCTTGGTTTTAGTAGATTTTTATATTTTGTTTATCCTTTTGATACATTCTTATTTTGTAAATGTGAGGACTTTGTAAGCCTCGTAGACTTTAGATCTGTAGACCATATTTTATTTTATCAAGTACCTGGTTTGGTTTGGTTTGGTTGACAGGTCTACGCCATACCTACTGTAACTTGAAAACATTGTAAAAGCCAATTATCTTCAAAAGAGTAACCATGGAGCCTCTTGCCGGTTCCTCTCCATAGGAAACCACCAATTGAAACCGTGCACCCAGCTTCTGACGTTTCATAAGTGCCCATGTTGGTTTATGTGAAAATAAAATTATTTTGATTTGATTTGATTTGACGTCATCACGTCCGCGCCGGCCGTCGCTGAAAACCAGCGCCGGGGATCCGTCCCGCATAGGGTCGCAGCAGAATGCTGAGCGATAGCCGCTCCGCGTGGATGCGACGCATGTTTCTCTTACCTTCTTTTTTATTTTAGTCCTGTGTCATGCCAATTTTTGCGTCATGTTCACCGCAAACAAACGCATTTTCTTTCTTCTTTCTTTCTTTATGTCCATTTTAACGGTTTGGGCAAGGAAGCACTGTCTCGCCACAGATTCAGTCTTTCTTGTGGTGGTTCGCCAGTGAGTGGGACGACACACTATAAAACTGTTTCAGAAATGAAAAGCATGGTACTAAGCCAATACCTGTGACGCGGGTAAACAAGATTAAATAAAATAAATAATCTTTCTTATCAGGTAAACAATCTACGATTTCCTTTTTAATTAGTGAGTACTCTGAACCACTGTCGATCAATGCTGGTAGACTATAGCCACCCAAACATATTTAAACCAAAGAATCATTACAGGATCAATAAATATTGACCGATTTTGTTACCGACTTAAGATCTTTAAAATACTTTAATTTGTCATCTCGTTGCTTCGTGAAACAAGTAGATTCGAAATACCTAGGTTTATGACAGTAAGAACATTGTATAGAAACAGTCTTATCATTGGGTTTATCAAGAGACACCCGAGGATGGATGGTACCGTCACTTTTATTATTATTGCGTAACAGTGAGCAATGCCGTTTCAGATGACTATTTTATTACAGAAATGACAACGCCGATCTATAGATTTATCACTAACTACAGGACGTTTAGAACAACATGATTCATGTTCCCTCCGCGTCTTATCAAAATGTTGCTTAATGTTAGGGTACGTACTTGAATGTCTGTCAAGTGCCGCAAAATGAATTGGTACCTGAATATCTGTGATATCGGAGATCACTACTTCGATTTTGTTGGACTCACCCCAACCAGTATCCAGTCGATCTATCAGCGCCAACTTGTTTGTAGAATACTCGATGTACTCTACGTACGTACGTTGTGCTATTGTACTCCACCATATCGCGAAACAGGTCGTAAAACCTCCTCGTTGCAACAAATTTCAACTTCCTCGATTCCACGGTGCTCGTAGAAGGTTTCCGGTTAGAGTTCTGGAAGCCAAAAAATAAAAAAAATAACTATGGTTGTCTTGTTGTTGAAGAAAATATCACCCATGTTTCAGGTGTAGGCGCGCCAGGTACGTCGTCTCTTGATGTCGACTGCCCCGCCGCCACATTTTCTTGAGATTTATATTCCGCCCTAAAATATTCTTGATTTTAAGTAGCTGGCATCGCGGTAGACTCGTAGGGAGCTTTTAGAAGCGATCCCACCGCTGCTGTCGCGTCTTCGGATGGATTAGCGTCCACGTGTTCGCTGTTGGTGTCCGCCATATCGCATTTCTTATCAATCAGTGCGCACAACTGGCACAGGCGCTGTTTCCAGAGCAAGATCACTCTAATATCAAACGAACGCACTACTGACAGATACCACGTTGACACTGACAGCCCAACACTGACTAGTGTTGCCGCTCGAACAAATTAAATAACCATTAAAAAAGTCTTTATCTCTAACATATATATACATCTCTGCTTAACCCGTTGGGGAGTGCAGGCGTGATGTTAGTAATACACAATAAAGAAATCTATTGGTATTGCGAGACATATCGCCTCTCCGCTTTGGTGGCTACCGGGACGGATTAACACTAAGGGGCCGTCTCCACGAGCGAGCGAATCGCGGCGATAGTCTCGCCGTGCCATCAAATTTTCGCCGTGATGATATCGCCGTGTGGAGACACGTTCTAAGAGAGTGTATAGAAATACCGTGGCATGACGATAATATCGCCGTGATTCTCTCGCTCGTGGAGACGGCCCCTAAGGGTCAATTCCCACTGAAAGAGCAGTGGCCGGCAGCAGCCATTATCCATAGTCATTTGAAGGCAAACGAGGGGCAGCGCGTCGCCGCGAGGCTGCGCGAGTCTTCTAGCGACTAGTCAAAAGAGGACAGTCACTTGCTCTTACGGCCGCTGCGCGCCGCTGCTCTTTCAGTGGGGATTGACCCTAATACCCGCTTGCATTACAAATCACAAAAACGTATAGCGGTAAACGAATTTAAAACATCATTCCATTTTTGTCAGCTATTTGAAATTGACAGGGCCAGAATCATGTTTCAAATACATATGTTCAGCGCTAAATGTACTTAAGCTACGGTTTCGTGTAAAAGCGGTGGCCGTAACTTAACGGCTGTCATGAAAATGGCACCGAGGTTTGAGTGTTTGACTTTGCAGTGTGAAAAAAGCTCTCTCTCGGAAAACACACCAACTTACTTTCATATGTAACGTTTCAGTGACGTCATTCGCCGGTAAATAGCGGCCGCTACGTGGTGGCCACCGCAATCTTAGGAAACCCTAGCTTTAGTGATTTGTTGTGTAATACGGCCTTAAATATCGAGTGATAAACGTCACTCGATATTTTAGACACGCATTTGAGAGGCATCACGAACACATCTCCAATCAAGCAGAAACTGCCAATAAATCTGTCACTGCGCATGCGTGGCGCGTTTATTCTAAACACAATGTACGACTGTTTTATAAAAAAATGTGATCTTTGAAGCCATTTTCCATTTACGTGCATTCTTTGTAACACGCCAAAAACAACTTTTTTGTACCTGCGTAGCATTACCACTGTAGGAACAGAAGAGACGAAACGCAAAATGACAGTTTGTAGAAAGATTTCTATACGGCGCGATGTACAAAAATGTGCGGAACAGAATGTCGCTTCGTCTTCATAACGTAAGAAGGATTGTAAGTAGTCAGTATACGCGTGGGCCTATTTCATAAAACCGACTCACAACAACAATCCGACAATCTGTAAGTATGTAAAATTTTAGCATAGTTGTATGCTTTATTAAGCAGCATATGTCATAAAATGCGACAACTATGTCATATAATGATATATTTGTCGCAGTGTGAGTTATATTAAATACGATCCTGGTTAATGATGTTTAGAGGGTTCATTGGTTTATACTGCGGTAAATACTACAATAAAACTAAAATAGGTAATGTTATCTTAGGTATCACCTAGTTTGGCAAACAAATAGATGTTTCAAGCATATTATTAGCGCAAGTCTACTAAATTAATTCCATAGCTTCTTTAATGATACCCCACCTTCGGCAGGAAAAAAGGGTTTACATTACACAAGACTTAAAATTTTATTTATTATTATTTATTTATTTAATTTTTAATTTTTTTTTTTTTTTTTTTTAATTTTCCTAGATTTGAGGAACCTTCTTTTACATAACTGTGTCAAACGGACTCCATACTTCAATTATGTAAAGCCAAGTCTAACCAGAAACTAGCCATTACACTTCTACCTACAGGGTGAAAAAGAATTCACTACAAATAGCTACAAGCCGTTATTATTATATCAATACCTACCTTACTACCTGGAATTGTTTCTGCAATTAAACTTTAAACGCAAACGATTCAAAATAACCGACTTGTCGAGACGGCCATCATTTTTAAAACAATTTTTCTCACGTAATGTGTCTATAACCCATCCCACCTTTTTCCATTTCCTCTAACTAATACTTCTGCCCACCCGTACACGGAAACACGTCGTACAAATAATTAAAACAGACCATTTTAATACGTAGGACACTTAGGCCCCTCTACTCGTGAAAGCCGTGGTAGGGAGAGGGTTCCGCCTGGCTGCCCGTCTATGAGACCGCCCAATAAAGCGGCGGATAGCTGAGTTTTTATGTACATACCCCACCCAAGACGCGGCAATGTTGCAAAAGTGAATGTTAGGAAGCGATGCCTATGTGTTTGATGGCGAACATATGGCGGAGGAACGGCCTAACAGCGGCGGCATAACTTTGTTTATCGGCTATATGTTGCTATATTAACGTTCGTGCAACGAGCGACGCCTTCTGAGATGCTCATTTGTTTTGTGCGTAGGTAAGTGAGCAGTATTAGATCCAATGTGTTTAGATTAAGTGGTTGAAAACTGTTTTGCCTTTGCGCTAGGATAGGTTACGTATGTTGGAATAACTTTTATTGGCAATTACTATAAATGTGGCAGTTTATATACCTATTTGCAAAGCACTACATTGTGTCTTATTGTTAAGAGGAAATGCCGGCGGTTGTTTCTCCATAGAAACGCTCTCGCCTGTTTTCTTTCTGGTTAATGAGCATAAAGGAATGATTTTTTACAGAATAATAAATATTAACTACCTACTTGTGTGTGTCTATGTTTTCCTTTTTGATGATACATTGTTTTTATAAGCACTAGAACCCTCAAAAAATGCCGATTTAAACCGCTGTCAACAGAGGCCTAGTGTACAAATTTTACAACTATTAATAAAAAAGAAAAACATAGAGACACAGTATATATCCTTCTTATTCAGTTTATGAAATATCTTTTAAATTGGTCCAATATTGGAGGAGGAAATAGGCGAGAGCCAAACCTCGAATTACGACTTTTTACTTAGGATTTTTCAAAAGTCTCTCCGACCGCATTGCGAATTGCGACGGTGAACCTACATGGACTATGTCTTCATAAATGGGTAGCAAAACGGACCTCCCATGATCCAAATAACAGCCACACGTTATCACACGTAGAGTGCGAACTTATAAACGTTTTAAACTTCGCAGAAATATGCCATTGTCTCTTCGTCGCATCCAATATTAATATTGATTGACAATAAAGTTTTTACTAAACTTCTGTCGGAACTTGGAGTATCATGCTATTAAAATAAGTTATATTTAGTTTAAATTCATAGAACCTACCACGAGAGTTATAAAAAGCAGAAACGTTACAGTTTTGTCAAGTTAGTTCGTAATGTACCTACTTCTGGTTCCGTAGCTATGCAGTATAATGTCATCTCATAGCTGCCACGGCTTATTTAATTTTTGGATTGTCTTTTTTTTGTTTATATTTGCTGTACCCTGGACACATAGCTATATGCGGTTAGACTTGAAGCCGTCCCCAGCATAGTTGGGAAAAGGCTAGGCAGATGATGATAATTTAAAAGAGTGTCCATGAACTTTCTTGTCTGTTCTTCTCCTTAGGTACCTACTGGGCTTTGGAATGGGCAACTAGTTCATATTTCTGACTGACCGACTCCTTAACCTTTTAAAAGTGCCTGTTAATGGTTTAATTGAAATAAATGGTTTAAGTTTGAGTATGAGGTCTCAAGTCTTCAATCTCGGGATACAGTTATCGCTTAAAACTTCTGAAGTTATCGAAAACAAATTAATTTTGCAAAATCAGGAACGAGAGCGTCCATTGCAAAAGTCCCAAAACATTCCAAATTAGAATTCCCAATATTTCAATTTCAAATCAGCAACAGAACCCTAAATAATCTTAAATCACACAAAAAACGGCGCAGTGTCACGCACGAACGATCGGCGTCAGATCTCCAGTGTCTTTGACATCGACGTGAAGTGATTCATCGTTCTTTGTGTTACAACAGATGCCTTACAAACTGCCCACACTAAAAGAAAGATAAGTTATACGGCATAGCAAAATCAGCCTATAATGTTTCCACTGCTGGAACACAGGCCTCCTCTCTGTGAGAGTGGGCTGTAATCCACTAAGCGGGCCAAGTGCGGATTGGTTGACCATCAGAGTTTGAATTTTTTGGTTTTAGAACATGCCTTGAATATATTCCATACCTCTTACGAAAAAACCGTAAATGGTATGGAATTAGTATATACTACTTATATAGTTTAAGACGGTCGGAGGAATTAATGAATTAATTCTGAGCATTTGTTTCTGGATTAGCTACAGTTTTTATTACAGCCCTGATACCTATTTATTTAAGGACCATTACTTCTGGAATCTTTTTTCATGTACGAGCACTCTTTTTAGGGTTCTGGATAGCAACATTTATGCTACGACTTCGTCTATCTGTCTGTCTGACACAGCTCCTAATTTCAAGAATTACAAATGCTATCGACTTGAAATTCGGTATAATTTTAAATAATGATAGCTGTATCTTTATCTTGCTATAACTATTCAATTTTTTTTTTAATTCTTACTACCTCGACGATGACCTAGAATATTCTATTTCAATTCTGACTAAAGGTGACGACTCACAATAGCCCACATCCATCATATAATATCAAATCACATCACAGACTTAAACTATTCACAGTCGTGAAGATCTCCGCCTCAAAATGCTGTGGCGATAGTTTTTATGCAGCTCCGTGCATTTTGATATTCACCGAGTATGATGCGAGACTAATTTCTTGAAAACTGGTAAAAACTGAGTGCTGCATGCTTTCAATATTGAATTGTGGTCTTAGGATCAAATTGAAACTTGTATGGAACAAGAATTTTTGGAACTCAATCACGGAAAAAGGGCTGAATAGATTTGGATGGCTCACTCACTGATACGTAGAACATGTCCTGGGATTCACGCATAGAATACTTTTTTATCCGGGTAGGTACATTAATTATAACACATTCATGTCCCTATCCGGATAAAGAGTATTCTAGAATTAGTTTAACACTTAGGAGGTTATGAGTGAGACTTTGGCCAACAGCTAAGCAGTAGGTATATTTTATTCTAGCTGTTGCTATTCTTATACAAACATAAAACACCCATTCATTTGAACAGATCCTACTTTATACTAAATATGATATTATATGTGGATTGATGGATGTTCGTTACTCTTTCACGCAAAAACTGCTAAACGGATTTGGATGAAAAGCACATAGATAGTTTATAACGAGGATTTACACATAGGATACTTTTTATCTCGATATTCACACGGGATCGAAACTCATGCGGGTGAAACCGCGGCGCCCTGCTAGTCGGGAATAAAGATTTTTACGATATATCTTATATTACAAAATAAATTTAATCTTATTCATAAATGTATAAATAAAAATAATATTATTTGTTAACTCCGTTTGAACGTTTATTTCAGCATAGAAATAGAAATCATTTACTTGCTTACAATGTAGGTACACATATTTTATAACTTAACAAGTTATTTAATAACGAAATTTCGGTCACGTTTAGAATCTGCCAGCTCCATCTCAGACCAAAAACATTAACATACAAGTATGTACAAACGTGAAATACACAGTAACAAAGAACAAAATCCATAATGTAACGTTACAAAGCAATTTATCAACTACCGTTGACATTAACAATTGCCTACACCCCCGTCGCGAGCGCATAATGTCTCTCGACTTATATCTCTATTTGCGAGGACCTCCATATTCTGGACTACTCGTCTAAAGGTGCATTTATATGGGCAATTTACGAGCAATTAATTGTGGAACGAGTTAACGGACATTTTTATGATGAGGTATTTGTAGTTATTCCAATAATCAGGAGCTATCGGAAGTTAGTTGTTGCTCGACTTATAGGTATCTCTATTTGCGAGGACCTCCATATTCTGGACTACTTATCTAAAGGTGCTTTAAATGGGCAATTAATTGTGGAACGAGTTAACGGACATGAGGAATGTGGAGCTATTTCCGGAAATGTGGAGCAATTATTGCTCGGGATTGAAATCGCTTCTTTCATAGACATATATTGAAAGAATACTCTTCTATCTTCTTATTTTCTTTCTCTATTTCATATGATGTACCTCTACAACGTTCAAGGATGCAATCTTCGAAAGCTTATAATTCTGGACTAGACTAGTGTATTATGCAAAAGGTGAATTTTAGGTAAAAGCAATTTAAAAAAATTATATTTTTATTTTATTTTTGTCATCGACACGCTAAGAAGAACAAGAATACCAGTGCTTTATACTAAACCATAGACACAGAATATACCTACTTATAAGCGCTTTTCGAGTTCACTAGCAATCAAATAGACGGGCAGAAGATTAACAGGGAGGATTCTTTTGAGTAAAATAACGCAAGGTACAATGTTGTGGGTTCAAATCCGGCCAATGTGACATTAACCTTTTCACCGCCCGGCTTTATATGAGTTGTCGTGCCCCCAGCGCCCGAAAAAAAGAAAAAAAAACGAAAAATAAATACCGATGAAACGAGCTGTGATGATGTAAAAATAATACAGATTAAACGAGCTGTGTTATTTGGTCGTATATATACCACCCTGGCGGAATGGACACGAAAATATTTGTCGGATTAATCCGACATAAGCGGTTAAAAGGTTAAAATTTACCTTTTTATTTGTATAAACTGTCTGTTTAAGAATTTTTCGGTCTACCACTGCGCATTCACCTTAAGGTTCTGATTCAAATCCGGGCAAGACCAAAGTGACTTTTTCAATAATTCATATGTACTTTCAGAGTTTAACTTGGACTCGCATCGGTGAACGAAAACATCGTGAGGAAACCTGGAATAAACTAGCTGACCCGGCGACCTTCGTACCGCATCAATATCGCAGAATCAATAAATGTTGTAATGTAAAAAATCTCCTAATGCGCGAGGAAACTTACCGACGAACGAAAAAAAAATCGAAATCAGTAGAGTAATCCGTTCTCGAGATATCATAAAAAGAGCCGTTCCATACAAAATGTATGAGACAATGAATTATATTTATTATGTTTTTTTTTCGTGAATTTTTCCCATGTTTTAATAGTTATTCTATTAATCGGGGCGGAGACAAATCTAACAAACCAAACATGAAAAAAACCGACCAGCCATTTTTTTTATTATAAATATGGTGTAACTAACCCGACTTTTTTTTAGTTATACACATAGATAGAACGCGTCTTGAGCAAGCGTGGTGATCAATGCTCGTGCCTTCTCTGTATAAGAAGAGGCCTTTGCCCTCCAGTTGGACAATAATAGTCTGTTCTTATGCCAACAACGCATAGCCCATTTTTACAGAAAACAAAACAAACAGCGTCACTGTTTACAAAATAATGATGACGTAAATATGGTTATACTCGTAGTAAAGATTTTCCAAGTCGATAACTTTCTTGCAAGTGAAAGAAAATCGTTGATTGAGAGATTCAAGCAACGTGGTGTAATATAGTTTTAATTGTTTGTTACCGGATAGTTTATATCATAACATCACGTTTGTATTCACAGAAGGTTAGGCAGAGTATAACAAATGATGGAGAGAAACGCAGAGATGGCGGATCATCATCATCATCAGCCTATAGCAGTCCACTGCTGGACATAGGCCTCTCCTATTGCACGCCATTCAACTCGATTTTCGGCAACTCTCATCCAGCTGCTACCAGCCAGCCTGCGAAGATCGTCGCTCCACCTAGCCTGAGGGCTGTGTCGGGGGGCTGAGGGGAGATGGCGGATAGGTCATCTTAATCCGGAATTTGGTAGTATTTTTTCATCACAATTTAATTTATTGCCTCTTATACTTAATAGTTTGGACTGTCCTTATGTGCGACACTGCTGTGACAGACAAGTCACATATAGTGTCACTCGTAAGAGACTACGTGAATATGAGTTAATTATGATTGAATTTGATTTAACTAATTTATGTGTTGATGTTGTATTTATATTGTATTTATTTATGTGTGATTTTCTATTTATTATTGAATAATTTAAAGATTTTCTTGTAATATGGGGTATGTGCTACCTACCTGAAATAAATAAAATTTATTTTATACGCTGCCTTATTTGCTTTGTCGGTGTCTACCTCTTACAACGATATTTCGCTAATTTTGTTGTCTCATGTAATAGAGGGTTTGTCTTTAGCCGTCAACCGAGCACAAGTCCAGAATGGGCTGCTAAAATTATATTGCGATCATAAACCATAAAATCAAGATATTTTTTAGATTTTCGTCAACTATCTTCTAATTGCATCTCTCATAATATAGTACAATATCGATCTTCACATTATAATGGCTGAATATCCATCCAACTTTAATAGGTATCGCGTATCGTTGCGCCATCTAGTGCAACCTCGAGGCATCACATATTTTAGCATTTCTGAACATCACTGTCCTTTTGAATTTAAAGCTCTTTTATTATTGGGAACTAGTTTTTAACCTTTTTAATTATAAGCTTACAAGAACGGTTTTAGTGATAGAATAATAGAAAAATTCTGAAGTGCTATGTGAATGGCGCCCAAAGTGATGTGAACTACAACATAGAATTAAAAAAAAATCGAGGATTTTTACCGCAGGCTGAGAATGAACAAATCAATACGAGAGATGATGAAGAAATCATCATCTTAATTTCCATCGTATAATCCGATTTCTATTCTTACACACTGTATCTACTTTTCTCATCCAGCTCTCCTGTCGCTGGTCTGTTAGAAAAAAAATCTAATGGATAAAGCAGTAGGTACAAGTGTTCTGTGTGTACATAAACAAATAAATAAGAAGAAATATCAGCAGGGCCTTTTTGACCAAATACATTAGCCAATGTTTATAAACTCTAATAGCCTACATATTATTATACTAATGCCAATCAGAACCTTGTTTAATTCGTTTCTGTCACAAGAATACTATGAAGATTTCAAGTTACTTGATTTGATTTGTTTTTGAAACTGCAAGACTGGGATCTTACAGTTTCAAAAACAAATCAAATCTAAAAATTAGAAGGATGAAAGAAGATCGAGTTGTTAACAATTGGTGTTGTTATACATGTTTAAGAATAACTCATACCGAACTGAAAAGATAATTCAGTAAGCAAGATTGACTGCTCAAGATTTAAATATCTTTACTCGTGTTCGTATAGGTAGTAACGGCGATTAACTGGTGGCCCCTTGGTGGTTTAATCGGTAAGAATTATCAATGAGGTGTTCATGAAGAAAATCCTAGGGTTTGTTTTAACGACGACACTTATGATAATCATCACTTAGGTACTTTGGTAGAATAGTATCTAGTTGTTCATCAGTTCGAGGTCAACGTCATCTCATCACAGAACGGCGCGGCGCCGACGCAAGATTTCAAGCGCCGCCGTCAACTTTACGCCTGCAGTCGCAAGTCACAATAACAAATTTAAATTAGATTGTGACTCAGCACTAGTTGTTACCCGAGATTTCGCTCGCGAGAAACTTTTGAACTCTTTAATGTACGAAATTACAACAGAATTTTAAACGATCTTTTCCAAATTCAACGCTTTTAGCATCGTAATGGACCTTTTTGGCACAGCCGTGAGACACACTGTTGTTATTAAAACATTGTTTTCACTTATATCTTTAATTCGTATTATGTTTTGTTACGAACTGTGTCCTATTAGATGTTATTCTTTCTTTACTTTTCGTCACTCGCAAACTTTCAAGAAGTAATATTGAGACGAGTTCATCATAATTCTCCTGCAAGTTATTTGGGGTCAGCGCAACGTGTATTTTTCTTCTAGTATATTGGGACGAGATATTTCTATGATTTTGTAAAATGTGCAATTAATTCGATACGAATGAATTTTTCCTTCGCTAGGTACCTATAAGTAAAAATAGTTATGATATTTTTTTAAAAGCCATTTTGTAAGTCCAGAATGAAATAAAACCTCCGTTCGTTGTTTATGGCCGATTATCAAACTCATCATCTGGATGATGAAGAGTGATTTTGAGGGAGACTATATTGGTATGGTCTAACAGTCCCTGAAATCAGTTTTGTGAAGTATAGTTATAAAATCTGCTTTTACTAAATGTTGCAATCCTTAAATTACATCTTCTGGTTACCAACGAACTTTCTATCAATTTTTCCCTAATCTGTGGCAGTAAGTGTCGATAATGGGCAGCAACATCTTCATGCTTAGTATCTCATTTACACGATGTAAGTTTCTTGCCGGTCGTTTACAATAAAATTGAAGCAACAAATGACTTGCATCGGCTGAAATTTCGACATTCGATCCTTCAAATTCCTATCTAACCAGTATAAATTTAGACTCTAAATAATGTTTAGTTTGTGCATCTTTTGTTGTTGCTATGGCAAAAAAAAACCTTATCGTGCAAATCAGGCTTAAGACTTACCTACCTACCACCTACACAAACAATAAACCTCATCTGTTCTCCTATACCTATTAACACTATAATTTGGAAATATTATAAAAGCTAATTATTTTTAAAAGAGTGGAACTGGAGTATCTTGCCGGCTCTTCTCCTTAGGACACGACGGACGAGTTGGGACCGTGCATCTAACTTCTGACGTTCAATAAGTGCCCATGTATGTTTATTTGAAATAAAATATTTTGAGTTTGATTTTGATTTTCATCAATCCGTTTCCCAAGGTTCTGTTTAATCCATTAATGCTATATTTTAGCAGTTTATCCACGAACACAACTTATGCTCAACAATGCACGTTTTAGTAAGTATACTTAAATATTTTTATATCTTTCAAGATTTTATCTTAAGTAAATGCAATTCGATCGAAACGTCTGTAATAAAGAGGTATAGTGACTCTAATTTTTATTCGCAAAACAGTCTCAAATCTCAGTTATTCCTCGAATTTTATGTTGTAGGTACCTAATATGTCTAGCCATTTATTGATACCACCTTCATCAAAATAAGTTAAAGAATCAGGCTTTCCATTGGGGAAATCCATGACACTAAAATTTTATTTCAAAAATATTTCACTTTGATTCCGCAAAAACTAGATCCAGGCTTGAATGTAGATTGCAACACCACCCTCCGAGCAAGCCAAGCCTGGATATTTTATTTGCGGAAATGAAATTAAATGCCTATTATTGCAACACATTTTACCATCATTATCATCATGCTGGGACCACAATTTGACTTCTTCCTTATGATCATCAGGTGGTAACGTCAGCGACATCATACATTTTTCATCAATCACATTTTAATAAAACGATTTGAACCAATTCTCACCAGACATTTTATTGGGATCATGGCTTGAAGCAGCAGGAACCCACTG
This sequence comes from Hydraecia micacea, assembly GCA_914767645.1. Taxonomy (NCBI): domain Eukaryota; kingdom Metazoa; phylum Arthropoda; class Insecta; order Lepidoptera; family Noctuidae; genus Hydraecia; species Hydraecia micacea. Next base: position 16,671,235 of record OU611780.1, read on the forward strand.
AAATTCCAAGCCAAATCTGATTAAGCCATCGACAACAAATTAACCTGTGAGTAACTATATTTTTTATGTCTGTTTAGGATAAAAATCAGCCTAGACGACAACCCGATTTATCAGACCTCATCGGCCTGATATATGTCCTCATAATTATTCTCAACCTATCTTTGAATCAACCTTGTTTCGCACAAAAAGAAACCTGAATGTCAAACGGCACCCTAAGGGTATGAGATTATTGCTCTCATCACAAATAGTTGCTACAAAGGTTAGGTTAGATCTAGATACGAGTATTAGACCGTACGATCGCTTTAGGCTAAAACCGATCAGTTTTGACAGGCAACCCCACAGGCCCACTTAGTCTTGTTAAACGTAGTTAGGGTAACCGTGGTTATTATTTTAAAGGTTTTGACGATGACGTTTTGTAATTGTTGGTTAGGGTTAAGTGCGAAGGCTCGTTCGTCGAGAGTCGAGACCAATATAATTATTTTTAAAACTCTTTTAAGATCAGCGGGGCAATTGCGTAACACATTATCAATCGGAATCCGTTTCATTTTGACAGTTCAACAACATTTATTGCTTTATTTACGTGTTGAGCAGACAAACTTTTCGAACTTTTAAAGCAATGGATTAGCAATTTGCTTCAAAATGATTCAGATTCCGATTGTAGGGTGCAGATAATATTTAAGCAGAACCATCGTTTACTTCCTGTAATTAGGTTCAGTTTTAGTATTTTTGTTTAAAACAAGAAGGAGGAATAATTTCAAACCTGAAAGCTAAAATTATGTACGCCTTTTAAACCATTAACAAGTTAAGAATACTTAAGCGGTTAACTTACGAAAGCCTTTATATCTCAATCAACTTCATAAAAAATATTACAATACCTCTAAGCCCCTACTTACAAAACTGTAATAATTAATGACGACCTATATTAAACTGCAGAAAAAACACCAAAAGTCATTAAACAAGTGTTAACAAATGGACAACGTGAAACCGCCTATTATAACATAATTTGCTAACTAACAACTCACCTCTTTAGTGCGTTTGTCACTTAATACCACTGGCACTAAACACTTCACTGAAAAAAAAAACATTCGCGCACTAGCACTGATTCTTTTTTCAAATCACTAACTAGTAGTTGAAACATTCGGCCACTCAACTTTTTAGTTCAGCGATGCCGCGTCGGGATTTCGACCGTCAGCTGTTCGCGCCATCGCAAGGACGTTCGCTTTAAAAAAAATGACGGCAGTATGATATAACCGGAGGTCGTTGCACCCAAAAAGCTCCCAGCCGGCGAACCGTGAATGAACTGGTATATCGTATTTTTGTTTTTTATTTTTTTTATTATAGGCCGAACGCGCGCGCTCTGCCCGCGGTCTCCGCAACGAATGAGGAGTCGAAGAACTATTTCAAACATCTTTTCTCTAATCCTTTTCTGCCCGTGCGCAAGTGTGCTATCTGCAACAAGTGCCGTAGTGTGCATAACAACGGAAGTGGGGCTGTCGTGTTTAACACAAGATTTATATTTATTTAATTAATTCTCTAACTTCTAACACATCTGTGATGGCGCGACCATCAATATATGTCTGACACTGTTATATCAAAATGTTTATTACTAATTTATTCGCTTCTAGCACCGTTTAATACCTTTTTTATTCAGGTTATTAGGCTATTTGCATTGAAGATAGGTTAATTTCTTCTAGCTTTTGTGTTTATCAAATTATATAAATACATAAGATTAAAAATAAATAATTATAATTTTACAAAGATTCATTCATAATTTATTAATGGCTGATTTTTCCAACGCCAGATTTTATCGGAGGAATAATTTTGAATTTTTGACAATTCTTCCATACAAAAACTGTCAGACGTCAATTTTATTCCACAAATAAAAATTATCTGTCGATTGAAAAATCAGCCCTAAGTAATCTATAAAATAAAAACTGCAAGGAAATAAAAACTGCCGCCCCCGATTCGTTGATGTCTTTTATATGAAGCAGATCGCTACTACGCTACGGCTACGAACTCGTTGACATTTTAATTTTGTGATTTAATTCTCTCTCATATCAAAAAATCCAAATAAAAATACTTAAGTAATGTTCTTTCCTATATTTTATTCAATTATTGCATATTTCGCGTCGTTGTTTTTTTTTTGTAATGTTAATAAATTAGGAAAAAAAAATGTATACAAATATTTTTATGATTTTTGGTTTCTTTTGTAAGAAATATCTAGTAACATTTTTGACCACTGCCGCACAGGGATACCATTAAACCCAATATATGACAGAAAGCAGGTCAATATTTTGACATAAATTGAAGTGTCACGCGAAGTGTCAAGCGAAAGAATCGTTTGTGTTAATTCTGGTTATAAACCATCTGTGTGGCAAATTTCATCCAAATCCGTTCAGTCTTTGTGCTTGAAGAAGTAACAAACACACTCACAAACTTTCGCTTTTATAATATTATTATTGTGATTATTTTATGTTACACGACGTGATAAACATAATATAACTGAAGGTTTGTTTTTTTTTTTCCTTAATTTTTGAAGTCAGCATAAAATAATTACTCTTGAAATAATTTTAAAATCCTTCATTATCACGTAGTTGAACTTGTGTAATTATTAAGTAGTCACTATAGTTCGTGCCAAACGCAACAGATGGCGCCACAGCACGTCTTTCAGGGTGTTATTAACTGCCGTTGTAAACTCGCGGCGCGTGCGCATGATGTACCAACTACAAGTAAGTACGTATTTTGTTGGATAAAGAACATTGCTATTCTTAAGATTAATTTGATCTTCGTGAAGACGAAGATCAAATATTTATATTATATATTGTATATTATTATATATTATATATTCTAATTTGTTTTTAAAAAAGTTGGAGTAAAATATAAAATAATAGTAATAATAGAAGAATAATGGAGGCCTTTGCCGTATTATTGTCCCAGTGCCTCTTCTCATGCAAAGAAGACATCATCGACAGCGGTGAAGGAAAATATCGTGAGAACACCTGGACTTACAATTCATCATCTGCCTAGCCTTTTCCCAACAATGTTGAGGTCAGCTTCCAGTCTAACCAGATGCAGCTGAATACAGGTATTTTACATGGAGTGACTGCCTATCTGACCTCCACAACCCAGTTACTGGGTAATACGATACTCCTTGGTAAGACTGGTTTTCAGACTTTCGGGCTTCTGGCTACCCGTAACGACTGTCAAAGATCTACGAATGACAGCCGGGACCAACGGCTTAACGCCTGGACTTACAATTAATATAAGAAATCACCAATCTGTCTTGAGCAAGCGATTGTTGGTCAATGTTCATGCCGTCACCGTATGAGATGAGAAAGAAATATACTCAGTATATAAATATACTTTCACACACCTTGTGTTGTCACTCTACCTCTGCCTCTTCCTGACCCTACTTGTTTTATTGCTGAATGGGCCTGCTCTTGATCTCGATCACGCCTGAAGTAAAGCGATGGATAAGGTCTATGATGGAAGGAGCTTGCCCAGAAGATGCCGACCCAAACCTAACCCTTTAGGAAATACAGGCGTTTTTTTTTTTTTTAAAGCAACCATTTTTTAAATGCTGCAGGTCGTTGATCATCTGTAGCTATCCAGCCAGCACGTGTATTCTCATTTTCAAGAAGATACAATAAGTAATCGTTCAAAATTTTCCTTGCCCGGAGATGAACTTGGCTGCAGCATCAGGTCATATACGAGTATCTACCAAATAAATTTAATTTTCATTGGGACAATATCAGTACCTCATTATAATCAGGCTATAATGTTCCCACTGCTGGGACACAAGCCTTCTCTCTGTGAGAGGGAGTGGGCCGTAATCCACCACGCAGGCCCAGTGCGGGTCGCTAGATGTCACATGTCTTCGAATTTTTGGTTCTAAGGACATACCGGTTTCCTCATGATGTTTTCCTTCACCGTTTTGAGAGCAGTGGTGATGAAATAAATTACACAACGTAAAACTCCTGCTTGGGTTCGAACCCACGACCTATAACTTGTTAGTTGAGACCGATACCACTGGGCCATCACTGCTCTTTGGAAATAGTACGTTTAAAACATTACCTTACCAGTACCTATACAAAGCTATGTTTTACCGTGTTCCTATATCCTAACCGATTTAATTAAATTATCTTTTCATCATAATTTAGATAAAATCTGCTAAAACTATTTCCATATTTAAAAAATAAATCAGAGGAAAACGACCAGTCTGTACTCGGTCCACAACCACCCAACACACTTAGCTGCGGCCATCACCGATGTCACTTAAATCAATGAATATTCATCGTCAATCCTAACGGCACTGCCACCGTGTCGCTACAAACACGTTTCAATCATAACTTGATTGATCAATCGATTGATTGAATCTGAAATTAAAAGTTGAATTTCATCTAGGATTTATGTTAATTTTTGTTTTGCATTTAATTTGTTTTTGTTTGATTTTTAGAACTTTTAGAATATCTTCAATCTTTTAGTTTATAACATAGATCGGTATGATATGACGATGATTACAAAACATGATTACGCGTTCGTATTCCCGGCAGGGATGGGTAGAAAGGTACAGTACACTAAGATTACCCTATTTGTTGTTAATTAAGTTACAGTATAAGTCATGCAATAAGGGCGCACCTATTGCCGTTAATCAGACCCAGTAACTATTCTCGACCCGAGGATCGAACCTAGGAACCCCACGCTCAGAAGTCTGCCTTACGTCCACCAGATCAACGAGACTATTGATTTACACGAAACGCGATAGATGGCGTTCATCGTCGTAGCAGGTTAATTAATAATAACTAATTAATGACTTTGAGTTTAGGATAAGTTAGTTTAAGATATTTGTGCCGACGTAATAAACTTGTTGTTTAGACAGTATTTTTAATGTTTAATATAAAATAATAAATGGATAAGATGGGCAGAGGTGCTGATTCCCTTGATCACAAACTGAACTAAATTTAAGTTCAGTGCATCTTTTTCTTTCTATTTAATTAAGAAAAGGACAGAAGATAAAAACTTGCCTACTAAAATTACGTCAATACGTCAGGCGCTGATTGATTGAGGCACTTTGCCCGACCCGGGAATCAAACCCAGGACCCCACGCTCAACAGTCGCGCTTGCGACCACGAGACCACCGGGGCAGTTGAAAAAAAATATTACAATTCTAAAAGACAAAAAGTTTTTATCACCAAGCGCAAAATATTACTGGCCACATACTTTCGGTGAATATTGATTTAAAAAATAATATACAAATGGTATTTTATTTTCGTCGTAGGTATAGCATAAAGCACTAGGTATAGTAATGTATCACTCAGAAGAAATTGCGATTCCCAACTCGTGTGTATTACTGAAACTACAACCTCGTTGGTAATCAGTCACTTTGTCCCCTCGGTGAACAATGTACTATTTGCTACTACTCTGCGTTTTTGATCTTAACTGTGAAACACATTGCCCATATATTATATAAACAAATCGTTTATGAAACGCTACCTGTGTGGTCTAACTATAATATCCAATTTAAGTGTCCCCTTATATGTAAAGAGCTATAAACTGCTCTAATTGGTCGATTAGAAAGCGCGACGCCTTCCCATTGGCTATTTTACTGGCGGAATATAATAATCATTAGTATTGATATCAATTTATTAAAATAATACTTGACCAATTCAGTTTATGCCGCTTTAGGCGTATTGCACACTGAAGGCATTGATATAATGGTGTATTATTATATGTTTTGCATCTGAGGTAGTTAGTTGCCAAACATGGTGAAACCTTAGTCTCATTACCTCTGTTATAGGTACCTAAATCAAACCACTAAACAAAAATTCAAAGCCGTTATGCTAATAAACGAACAATGCTACACGTCGATCCATTTTGTAAAAATCTGATCGTGAAAACTAAAATGAAATGAGCTGTCAATAGTGTCATCAGATGGAATGACAGCTCACTTCACCTAAGTTTTTAATGTCATATTTTTTCAGAATAGACCGGCAGCTCTGGTCAACAGGTAGTTTATTTTCAAAGCAATATTATTAAACTTATTTCACTTTTCTTTCTTGACAGGAGATTATGTAAGTATCCTCATTTCTTCAATAGATAACACAACTTGCCATCGTTGAACAAAGTGCCGGACTATTCTATAAAAATCTCAACCTGAAATCTTAGGTGAAGTGAGCTGTCATTCCACTTGATGCTAGGGATTGACACTATTGACAGTTCATTTCACCTAAGTTTTCACGGTGACATTTTTAGAGAATAGATCTGCTGATCATTCGATCCGCTGGTAATCATTTCAATGAAATGTTAATTGCTGTTACTACATAATATTTAAAACAATTTAGTATAATGAAAAACATTATACTTAGAAAGTGAAGACTACCTTAGTTATAGGTACCCTTCGTACTTAATGGCAGGACACGCACAAGCGGAGTAATTGCGCAAAACACGAACCGTAGCAATGGCTTTCATTTTGACAGTTCATAACAACATTCATTGCGTTATTATGGTTATTGAGTAGACAAATTCTTCTAACATATGAAGCAATGGATTAGCAATATCCATCAAAATCATTCAGATTGTGATTGAAAGGGTGTCACGCAATTTCGAGTACATAACTTTTGTTAAACACAAATATACCTACCTACCGAATTTTTTCAAGAAGCTCTCGCCCAGAATTTATTTTTAAAGTTTGTCTATGAAGTAAACTTCGAAAGGTATGTTTATCTCTTTACATCAAGACTATATATTACCGAGTTTAGTATCATTTAGCCGTCAGATCGGATGGCCACATAATGAGAATTGCAATGGGAAGTAATGATGACGTCAAATTGACGGTTCCAGGGTGAAGCTGGCCCGTAATGACGCCTACGATTATATGGTTATAACTGTAGCGATGTTGGCAGGGATAAAATATACTTCTTATTAATAAACGGAATGTTGACCCGGTGGTAACGGCCCCGAATTACGGGTCGAGGGTTCGAATCCAGACAAGCGGTTTAATTTGTGTAATTTATTTCATCACCACTGCTCTTAAAAACTGTAAAGGAAAAAACATCGTGAGGAAACCGGTATGTCCTAAGACCAAAAATTCGAAGACATGTGACATCTACCAACCCGCAGTGGGCCCGCGTGGTGGATTATGGCCCACTCTCTCTCACAGAGAGGAGGCCTGTGTCCCAGCAGTGGGAACGTTATAGGCTAATAACTGCTGCTGCGGTGTGTAAAAGTGATTCCGATATCCTATTTCCAGCATAATTAATTTAATTTCAGTCAAATCAATTGTTTATTGTTTATTTACTGCCAGTCTTCTGGGCACGTTTCCGGATGACAGCGATGCGGATGAGTACTTCGACGCCTAAGTGTCCTTTGGGGTTTTTTTTTTTTATTTTATTTATTTGTATAGTAGGTTAGTTAGGCTTTTATTTTAGTATCTAGTGTATATAGTTATATTGTAATTATGTGTAAAAGTTATCTACTTTAATTAAATGTATTTTATTGTTTATTACTTCGGTAATTTTATCTTAATGTAATCTAATCGTGTATTCATCGTGAAAGAGCCCATTTAAACGATTATGCAGGTAAAATCACGCGACATTGGTAGTCATTAATATATAATCCTGGACTGCAGTAGCTCTGATTTACCTGTAGTTTGCACGCGACTTTCTTAATCGCCTGTTCATACCGAAGCGATGCGTCAGACAAACCCTAAATGATCAAAATCAGAAAAGGACTGGATTGAAAAACTGACAAACTGATAACCTCCCTCTTTTAGAAATCGGTTAGAAATATATCTGTATCTCATGATATTTCATTAATCTAGTTAAGGCGGTACCCCGACCAAAACCGCGTTTTTCTTCGTTATTCAGAGGCTATTAACTCAATAATTATGAGAAATAAACTACATCTGAAAGCACATTATTAATGTTTGTTATCCTATCATCAGTTCATCACATTGCACGTTATTATTGGTTTTTATATGTCACTAATACATTTAAAATATCCTGTTAAAAAAGTGACTTAAATTATTTATTGCATTCATCTTTTGCTAAAGTTGACGTTCTATTAATTTGAGGATTTCACCAATGGATAGATAATTTAAAAATCTAAATAATCCACGTTTTAATGTATTTAAAAAGATCGCTATTCTTTTTTTATTAAAATAATTCCAAAAATTGTGCGAGTTCTATGATAAAGGGGCGTGCGCAGGGTGCGGGCGGCAGTACGCTGCATCCTTTTCGTACGAGGAAGTCGTGTCGCTCTCTGTCTCTGTCGCAAGGAGGGACCGAATGCTCAAGATTATTTGGTCAGGGTACCGCCTTAACTAGCAGCTGGCGGCCTAAGCAGAAGTTTTGGGACTTATTTAACGAACTCTCACTGAGAATTAGAGGCGATATCAATAACGATATCGAACGCAGAGGTTCGTAGTTTCAATAAAACCTCGAATAGAAAAGTATTACTGTGTAAACAAGTCACCTTTTCGTTAATTTTAGTAAGTAGGTATGACTTTCCACCTTTGCCAGCTTTATCAAACAGTTGACGGGCATCTCTTAATATTTTTTAAAACGTTGCTAGCTCGTTACATAGCCCATAAGATGAGGAGGTTTTTCAAATAATTGGTTTACTGAGTGTCATAGTAACACTTTGAAATAATCAACTTTGTTTATGGTGTACTCCGACGATATTTTAATTTTGCTACTTAACTTTTAAAGTGTTCGATATTTTCCAACTTCTGAATGCCGACAAATCTTCACAAAAGGGTCATCTTCAGATTCAAATAGCAATCAAAGCTACTCGGTTTATTTATTAAGTAACTATCATACGTGATAGCAAAATAAACGTGAGTCTTATAAAAATTAGGGTATAATTCGTGAACACACATAATAGCACTAGTGCTATATTGTATGTTACCCTCCTATAAATATTCAGTGACTTCACGAAACAAGTCTGTCGATGAATAAATTCTTAAAACTTGTAATTAAATATTAGTAATAAGGAAGAACGTCCATCTTTTATAAAAAAAAATAATAACAATTCAAAATTGTTTTACAACAGTGTTGCATCAATATTTCTCATCATACTTTTGAAAAAAATGATTGCCGCCATTTTGGAATCCGTGGCGAGACCACCTGTCTTCCACACTTTCTAAAGATGCTTATAGAGTCAAAATTTCTGCTAACTCACTAACCCTATTATGTCTAGGAAAATAATAATTGTTTTTACAATGAACTAAGCCTGTTAGAAAAAAAAATGTTTAATGTGAATATAGTTCAACATTTTTATTCTTAATTGGGTAGAAAGAGGTATAATTATGCACGCATGACGGTTGTAACTGATGGTGATGACAAGGAAGGGTTGAAAATTAATAATACAAATACTCATTTAGACGTAGCCTCGTGCAACGGTTCTTAAACTAGGCGTTCTGTATCTTTATACACAATAATAAGTATTCTATTTCAATCTATTGTTATTTGTTCCACCCAAGGGATCCTTGGAAAAGTTACCAGGGTTCCGCGAACCACGCGGGTTCTTTCTTTTTTTTCTTTCAAAGTGAGTAGTCTGTATGAATTACTCGGCAATATTGTTGGTTTTCAGGGCTAAATTGGAAGCTGCCCTAGACAAAGGTCCAATCATCTAGCACAAATAACTACATATCAGTAAAACAGTAAAACTGTATCATTCCTAAATAACAGTTATATGTACTATATTTATTCATAAACTATACCTGTTAGCGATACAGGACCGTGGATTTCTATAAAATAAAATAAACTCAGAGTTCGTGGCCTAAAAGTTTGAGAGCCGCTTGCTCTAGTGGACGACTAAGCGTGGGGTTTTTCATTCCATCCCGTGATCGGATAATTTGGTGATATTTAATGATATTTTCCATTTATAAAATTCTCAGTATCAACCCAGAATCTAGATTTATGTGCGGTTAATGGTAATAGGCTCGCCATCTGTAATATGGGACTTATAAATGTGCGTAAATATTTTTTAACAAACCAGATTAACGACTCAACTATGATTCTATCAACAAATTCGTAGTGATAATAATATACACTTCAATATCATTAACAAATCAAATTAAAAGTAAAAACCGATCACTAGCGCCATCTATCGCAATGAGGTAGAACTACGCACATATTTTACATTGTTACTACCTTAGGCCGTTTGCACATTAGGACGATAGGAGCGCGATAGTAGTGCGGCAGAAGCAGATGCCTTCACATTATAAGGACAGCCGCTCATTAGCAGCGCGGCTACCGCCCCGTAGTTAAGATCAGTTTGGCGCACTTCATTAAAAAAAATTGATTCCGACGTGCTCATCGCCGACTTAGCACACGTGGCGATGGCGGTCGCGCTTCTGTTTATAATATGAAATTCAGACTGGGTGACGGTCGCGCGTCTGTCGCGCGACTGTCGCGCTGCTAGAGTCGCCTAAATGTGAAAGCGTTAGAGCGGTTTCACACTACATCCGATCCGAATCCGAGAAATGCCGATCCGAAGTGACCATTGTCCTATTTGTATGAGGGGTTGCGCACTAGATCCGAACAAATAGGACTATGGACTATCTCTCGGATTCGGATCGGTCGTAGTGCGTAACCGCCCTTACTCTTCGATCGAGAAACCTTACAATTTTACATGTGCTGTGTTTATTATTCCGTATGTTCACCTAGAACTTCATGGCATTCCGCAATTAGCTTAATTAATTAATCAAACAAATGATACCGTTATTGATTATTGGACAGTTCACTGAACCTCAATTTTGTAACTGGTGGGAAAGTCCCACTGTTTAGGGTTCTGACCAGTGGTGTGGAAGTGATAAACTTCGCACATATGAAGCCATAAAAACCATATACCTATCCATAAAAACCATGAAAGCAAGTGAGTGTATTTATTAGATTTATATAATAATTTGTTATTTTCTGTAGATTTTATTTCAAATACTTAAGATAGGTTTTGTTTATCTGGAGTTTTCAGTAATGCGCTATTAAAAATCCAGTCTCAGCTAATGAGTTTTGCCGATGACATTTAAGAAAACTCATAAATAACTCGAAACAAAATGTACATTCGTTATTTTTCGTTTTCTTTTAACTAATGAAATGGTTGAAATTCTTTTCAATAAAGGTTATCCTTAAGGTGATCGCTTTGATGTTTAAAATCCAACAGATATCTTAGACATTTAAATGTGAACTTCTGTGAAATGTGTTTCAGTTATTCGCGCAAAATATAATTAGTATTGAGACGGATTGTTGTTTAGCCGGATACTGGATATTGCATATCCGGCCGTCCAATAAGACGATTTGAACAACTATGATGTCTCAATAAACATGTCCACCTACTGAGCCCAAAACGTTTAATATAGATGCACCGTTGATACGAAAAAGAAGACGAAACAAGCCGTACCCATAACCGAACATTCCACGGTCGGATATTGGGTCAAACATAACCAAATCTGAGCGAACCTGCGTAGGAACAACATCATCGATCACTAGTGCGAATACCATAAAAGTATGATTTATTCCGGCCTGATCCCCTGAAAGTTTTATTTGAGTTTTAATCACGATGGTTGGATTTTGTGATGCTTTTCCGAATTTGTATTTACATAAATTGTTTGTACTCGTAAGATTTCGCATTTTTAATACAATGCGATTTAATAACCGATTATTTCGAGATAAGTCATTTAAACGTAAATATTTTAGTATTATTATTTCATTACGAACCCGACTATATAAATATACAATTGAACTACACGGTCACTTCATAATAATGCACACGTTCGGGCAGCGCCGTCGTCATTCGGAGCAAATCGCTTTAGGCGCCATTTTTTACGCTACACACGACAGTCAACCCTACTAGAGTTCACGCACACATTTACACGTGTCCAAACGTAATTTTTTTATGTAGTAGTGTCGTAGTGGCATTGTCCGAAGTAGCGGGATTATCCGAAAGGGTTACCGCTACCCCAGAACATAAGCCACCCGTGTTCCTTAACACGGGTGGGTTTTATTCAGCAAGAGTCTGACACTCCCTTCCGCTCCACCCAGAGCGGGAGGAGTCATATTTGATGATTTCCCATCCACAAAAAAAATGGTCACTTCATAATAATGCACACGTTCGGGCAGCTCCGTCGTCGTTCGGTTCGCCTGACGCAAATCGCTTTCCGCGCCATTTTTTACGCTTCATGCACACATTTTCACCTATTCAAACGTCATTTGGTTATGTAGTAGGGAGTGTCCGAGGTGTGCCTAAGCTAGAAAAACGAAACAAATTATTCCATAATTTACATAATAATATGTTGCGCTAACCAGGTACTCATTAGATAAAATGTCTACACTTTCGAGGAAAAAACATTTTTTTTTTTCTAAAAACCTACTTCAACATTCCTATTTCAATTATTTAGAATACATTAACAGCTTATATAAACCAACAATAACATACCATCCTGTCTCATCAAGGTCTATAATGAGCCATTTATCTTTGTTCTGAGATATTCCAAGAGGTTATTTTATCATACAAAAACCGGCCCTGTACGTGTCGGACCACGTACAATGAAGGTTCCGTAGTTGGGATGAATTTATCCCAAGGACAAACTTAATATTGTAGTTGAAAACCATGTTCTCCCATACATTCCAACTACAAATGTAAGTTGGTCGACTATTACTTGTTAACCTACTTAGCTATAATAGTTTCCCTTTTATCTTCGTTACCTTCGTTTTATACTACTGCCGTGATTTTTTCACATATCCAAAATCAACCGTATAGCTGGCAAGGGGGGGACTTAACTCTAACAAAAATGAGCACTTTAAAGCTTAATATTTCGCAAAAGGATCCCTGAATCCAAAAATAGCTTCCATGGCCTATCCAACGATACCCTACACCATGGGATAGACTAAAAAAAAACATCCCGACTTTAGGTATATGGAACGACCCCTAAAAAATGTAGTGTGTATACCCATAACAAATTACAGCTTTCTAGTACCAAGAGTCCCTGAGCTAAGCCGCGGACAGACAGACGGACGGACTTGGCGAAACTATAAAGACTCCTTGTTGACTACGGCACCCATTTAAAAACACAAAAACATAACATCACGACTTGTTGCCCAGATGGGTAAGGCAGAGGTGTACCTATGGTACCTAGATAAAAAAAAAATTGTCGAGACGACATCCCAGAAGAGGTCGTTTATTTTGAAGTACAAACGGCATTCTCTCATCGGAAGGTGTATAGCATCACCACCTTGTTGGTATACACCAAACGATGAAAGAATACGTTCCTGACAACTGTATTTTATCTTCGTACAGTCCTTTCAATTATTTTACATCTAACAGCAACGTTATAGCAGTGATAATAAAGATCACTGTGACGCATAAACAACCGTGAAAAGACTACAAACGCTGAGTACAACAGAATACATGTTTTACGAATTTAAACTTTATTAGTTCCTAATCGTATCGAATTGACAGGTGTCGGATCGCATTCTCTCGATGGCCGGTAGTCTATATAAAATACTATAAATGAATGTCGATTTTTGTGTCTGTCTGTGTGACCGCGTTGTTTTTCGAAACTACACAACGGATTTTGATGCAATTTTCACCATCATTTAGGGAATTTAAAACGAAATAATAATAATAATAATTTTTATGACTCGGTACCACATACATGGCTCATGAGGGTGTTGGAGTTGTATAAAGTAGATACAACTCTGCGCACCTTCCTGATGTCGTGTATGGGGCAATGGAGGACGGTCCTTCGCTATCCAGGATGTCGAAATATTCAGAGGAATAGCGAACCGATAAGGATCGAGCGAGGCATATTTCAGGGTGATAGTTTGAGTCCGCTTTGGTTCTGCTTAGCCTTGAACCCTCTAAGCACATTGCTGGAGGATTCAGGTCTAGGCTATCGGCTGAGGAGAGGTGGTCAGGTTATATCGCACCTCCTCTACATGGATGACCTAAAACTCTTTGCCCCTAACAATTTGCAACTGATGGAGCTACTGAAAGTAACTCAAACTTTCAGTAACGCCATTAGGATGGAATTTGGTGTGGACAAATGTGCGGTCATGCATGTAAAGCGAGGGGAGATTGTGGAATCTGTGGGAAATCAACTCTCGGATTCCACAAACCTTAGAGCCCTCTCCGCATCCGAAACCTATAAGTATTTGGGTATGTCGGAAGCGTTAGGGATCAATGTTACTGACATGAAGCAATCGTTGAAGGAACGCTTCTTTGGCCGCCTGAAAAAAGTACTTAATAGTCTTCTATCAGGCGGAAACAAGGTGCGCGCCTTCAACGGTTGGGTCATGCCGGTTTTGATGTACTCTTTTGGCATACTCAAATGGACTCAGACCGAACTCGACGCCCTAGATAGGAGGGTTCGTACACTACTGACTGCAAATCGAATGCATCACCCACGGTCATCGGTAATGAGGCTGTATATCCCGCGAAAGTGTGGAGGTCGAGGGTTTTTAAACTCTAAGACCCTCCACAATCGCGAGATATGCAGTCTTAGGGAATATTTCTTAGAAACCGACGTGGGGATGCATCGAGATGTAGTCATGGTGGACAAGGGCCTCACCCCGCTCTCCTTGGCTAAAGAGAACTGGCGCAAACCAGTAGTGCTTGACACTAATGATCGCATGGAGGTATGGCAGAGTAAGGAGCTTCACGGACGCTTTTTCCGGGCCCTTCATGGACCCGATGTAGATTTACTAGCGTCCGTAGCCTGGCTGCGTTTCGGTGACCTCTTTGGAGAAACCGAAGGTTTTGTTTGTGCAATTATGGACGAAGTTATGATGACGAACAATTACCGGAGATTTATTGTGAAAGACGGCACGGTTGACATCTGTCGGGCATGCCACCGGCCGGGGGAATCAATCAGACATATCATCTCCGGGTGTTCCCGTCTAGCTAATGGAGAGTACTTGCATAGACACAACCTTGTAGCCAGGATAATTCATCAGCAACTTGCTTTGAAATACAGCCTTGTGGAATCGGAGGTGCCGTACTACAGGTATGTGCCCGACCCAGTTCTCGAAAATGGTAATATCACGTTGTACTGGGATCGATCCATCATCACTGACAGGACTATTGTTGCCAATAAGCCTGATATAGTGGTGGTGGATCGATCAGAGCGGCGTGCAATGATTGTTGACATAACCGTCCCACATGACGAGAACCTCGTGAAAGCCGAAAAAGATAAACAAATCAAGTATCTTGACTTGGCTCGCGAGGTTGTCGACATGTGGGATGTGGACTCAGCGATCATTGTACCGATAGTCGTGACTGCCAATGGGTTAATAGCCAAGAGTCTCGACCAACACCTAAGGAGGCTCTCGTTGGCCAGCTGGATCAAGGGCTTGATTCAGAAAGCGGTACTTCTGGACACGGCCCGCATTGTCCGGAGGTTCCTCTCTCTGGAGCCCTGACCGCCGGTAGCTTGGACCCTGTTCCCGATACCGGTGGGCTACTATTTTTTATATTTTTAAATGTTTTTATATATTCTTTTTTATATTCTAATATTTAAAAATATAATTTATATGTAAATAATGAAATAAAGGAAATAATAGTTTATTTTCTCCACAATATTACTCTTAAATGTTATCCTATTTCTACGGTGACATATAGGAGGGGCTTTATATTGTGGGAGACTGGTGCCTAAACTAGGCTCAAGGCCTGTATTTCAGGTCACCAGGACTCCTCCCATTTATATTTAACATAATTATTATGTTATGTACTCGTACAAACGGTATACAGTTAGGACATGTTAACATTTTTTTTTTTTTACTTTAAAAGCTTAATGATTATGATAGCAGAGAAAAAATATAAGTATCTTTTTTCACGACGATGACACAACTCTCCTCAATGTCAATGTGACAAAACTCTCCTTGAAAGTGTAGCAGAAAAGGAACCACGATCGCTATCCGCTGTGGATTTGTCTACAACGTTTGAAGTCTGCAAAGCAGAGCCTAAGAGGTCTTCATCTTCCTCTGTGCTTGCACCTAGAAAATCGTGGTAATAAGTTCCTATAATAAGTTTATATCAGTTACCTACTGACATCGCGTGCTCACTGACAGTAAATCATTGGTTCCTGCCGTTAGATTCCAAGTGGTATTACTGATAACGTATATATCTCTGTCTTCTGCCGTCACTCAAATACATAATTGATCGTTTTGTCAGATATCGTTCTGATAGAATTAGTTTATAATTAATGGCTGTTTAATATGCGATCGAATGTGCTTTGTTGTCGGAGTTAATAATAATTAAGTATGGTTTTGCTGATGAATCACACCAATTGGTGTGGCTAATTATCGTTCTATTGCTACAGCCTGTCTATGGCTGATTCCTAATAATAACCGATAGTTTTTTTTATGAATTTCGCTTGCTTTGTGCTTGCGTGGTAATTATCGAGGCGTAGTCTAGTTTTGTTAGTTTTATACTTTAGAAGCGTTTGTAGAATAACATTCTAGATAGGCATTAATTGATCATCCATTCCGATTGGAATAAACATTGCTTAAAGTTAAGAGAAAACGTCACACATGTATGGATAAACAGTCGCTAATCATTACATAACTTTAATAGTCAAGTTCCGCTAGTGAGACACAGTTTATTGATTTTCTATTGTATCGTGCCACTTGTAGTACCTACACGCGGGGGGTTGACCGGTTAAGCAACGTTTGTGAATATAGGAGTATAGAGGTATGAGGAACAGGGTGTAAAGTTCACTCATACTCTATAGAAAAGGGAGGATCCTCCGACCAGACGGGTGTTGTGTCTGGCGGGCAACTGCCCGATGATTCATGTCGGGCCGTTGTATCAAAAATCCGGCATTTTGTTTTTTTATATACCCAGTGTCACTCTCACAGTAAATACGAATCTAACGACACCTCTCAAGCTGAAATCGATCAAGCCGTTTAGGCTACAGAGCGTGCCAAACAATTATACATACATACACACAAACAAACATACATGCTCTCGAAAAACATAACCCTCCTTCTGGCGCAGTCGGGTAAAAACATATCATCGCAAATAAATTGCGTGTAAAAATGGTATGCAAAAAACCTATGTTCGCTGATTGGATTAATTATTTCGTATAATGTACTGCCAATTATCTTTGTGTTTGGATATTACTTCGTTTGAAGAAATGTGTTCGTTTTTTGTGGCATTGTCTTTTGTCATGAGATAATATTTCTTTTATAGGTTACGATGAATGTTTATTTGTTGACAATATAATGATGTATTTACAGTTTTTGCTAAAGCAATATCTACGATTTATTCCGGTCTCATAGGAGCTTCGTTTCATGGTGGATGCGACTGGAAAAAATATTTTCTTTCTTCCTACAATACCTACTCATCATGTGTTATATTATAAACGTGAGTTTGCGAGTTCAGACGTTTTTAGGGTTCCGTACCCAAAGGGTAAAAACGGGACCCTATTACTAAGACTCCACTGTCCGTCTACCTCTCCGTCTGTCTGTGTCCGCCTGTCTGTCTGTCTGTCACCAGGCTACATCTCATGAACCGTGATAGCTAGACAGTTGTAATTTTCACAGATTATGTATTTCTGTTGCCGCTATAATCACAAATAAAAACAGAATAAAATAAATATTTAAGGGGGGCACCCATACAACAAGCGTGATTTTTTTGCCGTTATTTTCTCGATATTAATAACGGCAACAGGTAGACGCTTGAAATATTTACATTTTTTTCCATTAGCCTGTACTGTCCCACTGCTGGGCAAATGACTCCCCCATTTTCTTCCACATTTCCTTATGCTGTGCCTTCTCCGTCCAGTCGGTTAGGAATGAGTCCAAATCGTCACGCCAACGTTTCTTGGGCCTGCCTCGGGGACGACGACCGTCTACAGGCACCCACTGTGTGACGACTTTGGCCCATCTCTTTGGATGCATCCTATAAGTGTGACCCGCCCAGTCCCACTTCAGTCTCGCAGACTTGCCGCCAACATCGGCGATACCTGTCTTGGAGCGTATTGTGGTGTTGCTAATTTGGTCAAAAGAGCGATGAAGCGTAGTACACTCCATCGGTCTTTGGCAAACCTTGAGAGAAAAAATAAATCCTTCGGCGCGGCAGATATAACCGCCCGGCCACGACTTTTGGCTTAGCGGCAAGCGGCGCGATGTGACGCTGCGAGTGGTGCGTCGTTGCATGGATCATACATTTTTGTATATTTGTTTTTACCGCTCGCCGCCCCGCGCTATTGTCGGGGCCACACCAACGGGATTCGGCAATGCCCATCATCGCCGTAAACACCGCGGTAATTATTCCGATAATTATCGCGGTAAATTGAGTGGTCACACTTGAACGGTCAGCGTCAATTGGCAATAAAATTGGCGATAAAAGTGGCGCTCATGTTCCCCTTGAATTGGAAGATTGACGTTGACGTTGCACTGTATTATGCCCTGGCCACACCAACGGGAAACGTCGATAATTATCGCGATGACGAGCGGGCGGGGGGCGTTAATCGTTAAGCCGCAACTTATAGCGATAATTATCGGCGTTTCCCGTTAGTGTGACCCCGGCATTATACACGTCCTCACGGTGCACAATGACTAACGTAAGTGTGGCCGCTTCAATGTTGGCAATAATTCTCGCGGTAAATCTCTTTGATCTCAAAAAATACCGCCACTCGATGACCTAACGTCAAACGGCAATGTGAATGCCGTTGTAAAATTATCACGAATAAATTGTGGCTATATACCTACCTATGGTTAACGCCCAACATCGCGATGATCAACGGCGTTTCCCGTTGGTGTGGCCCCGGCATAAGCTGCCGCTGATAGCGGCAAGGTCGTGGCCAGGTCGTTATAGTGACAAGTGTGAGTGCGCAGACACACATACCTACACACCCTCTTCCATGACTCTCATTGCTGTCGTCGCCGCGTCGGTTTGTCGTATCGGCAACAATATACTGAGGGTGACGACATATCAAAACATCGAAATCACAGTTCTAAAGCTAAGTTAATTAATTATTAATGTATTATACACACAAACCTTTCGGTATAAATTTTCTTAATTATGGTGAAAACCGCATTTAAATCTATTGTGTATTGCAGAATATTAAATATGAATTAATGTAAAAATAACTTTTTCACTTCTCGTGCTCTATAAGTTCGTCTTTATGTTGTGCTTAGGCGACATAAAATCGCTTTTTATGTTCTAGTGCATAAGTATTTTTTTTTTCTAAGACTAAGATAATCAGGCCCAACAGCCACACACGCACAATAAAACGTCGCAGATTAAAGTCGTTATTTTATTTCATATGCTTTAATTTATATCACTTCCGTGTTTTCTATCGTTAATTTAATAAAACCAGATAAAATAGTTGTCATTTATTATTTAAAAACGCAAAGAAACATTTTTATGACTTGGCAGTAACACAATCATGTTGAAAATTAAAAAAAAAACTTAATAAGTTTTGTGGCGGGAATTAGCTATTCTCTTTGTCAATTTTGCAACATTTTTGAACAGTGAAATTACTGTTATATACTTACTCTGTTATATACTGCCTGTTTCATTTTCTCGCAATCGAAGTGAATAGCAGAGTGTTTAACTCGGGCATAAACGAGCCATTTTGCCCCTCGACTACTACTAACTATCCACCCCTCGGGCTAACATGGCTTCTTTTATGCACTAGTTGTACAATCTACTATAATTCCTGTAAAATAAAGTTCAGTTTACGCTACAACTTCAAACATTTTTATAACTTTGTCAATAGTGCTAGTCACTCTGAAATCAACTTAATCATAATTGAAATAAAGTTGATATTTGTTTAACTTGAAATATGGTAGGGGTGTGCAACACTGCGCACTTTTATTTAGGCGCATTAGTTTCCCTTCTTTTTATGAAATCCACAGCTGTCCCATCTAATTGATTTATGTATTCTACCTTCCGTAGAGGAAGCATCAACTTAATAATATAGCATATGGCTGGTTCCCAGAAATTGATTAAAATTTCTTAACTGAATTCCGATGTCCTTATATGGAAGTATGCGTCAATTTTCCCCTATTAATCAGGGAGGAATGAAAGGTTAATTGGCTCGCAAATGGCTCAACGTGTCACAATCCATCACAATCAGGTTGTGATGCGTACTAGCACCCGTTTTAGATCACCCCATCTTGTCAAACATCGCTCATCAAGATGTTGTTTTGGTAATGTGGAATTTACTTAAAGAAAAAAAAAAACAATTAACTCGTGTCCTTACTAATCGAGCTAATTGTATCGTCAAGGAAAAAAAAATAAGTTAGAAAGAACAGAAACTGTATTTTGTGTAGTGCATAGGGAATGCTGGAATGGAAAAGATACAGCGTTACCTACCTAAAATTCAAAAACATATATCTATATATTATATTTATTAAAAATAAATATATATATAAAAATAATATATTAAAGTACTTATATATATTTTTTATTATATATATATATTATATGTAAGTAAATGTTGTTTAATGTAAACAAATGTAAAAGATTCAGTCTCACGATAA
This sequence comes from Hydraecia micacea, assembly GCA_914767645.1. Lineage (NCBI taxonomy): Eukaryota > Metazoa > Arthropoda > Insecta > Lepidoptera > Noctuidae > Hydraecia > Hydraecia micacea. The sequence continues at coordinate 16,691,727 of OU611780.1, forward strand.
AGGACAACTTCTGTAACGTCCTTTTGAATTAATTCGCAGTTCAGTGAACCTGCCGCCAAATGTGAACAATAATTATCATTTCCATAATTTAATAGAAATTTATACGAATACTTAAAAATTTATTTATAAGCTAATCCGATGTAAATGTTCCGTAAAAAATATAAGTGGAAACTAATAGAGATAATTATAAAATATAATTGTACAATCAGTGTGCTAAATATTAGCAGATTATACTCAAGCATTGGGTTCAAATTTAACATTAGGAAAAAGATCTCGTTTATCATTTGACGTCAATCATTTTAAACGCGATCTTTCTTGCAGAACATAGTGACATGAATATGACTTTTTCATTAAAAAAATCTCATCAAATAAATCAGTAAATAAAATATCAGTACTGACACGCATTACATTTTTACAACATAGCTACACATAAATACAGAATTGCAATTTGAAAAAAAAAAACAATCTTAGCGCATTAACCATTATAAGTGCGGCGGAGACCCTTTATCATTGAAAATTACCCCATTAAAAGTAGTTAAATTTTATGTAGATAGAGTCAAACGGAGTAGTGGTGGCCTAGTGGTAAAGGGTCCCGACTTACGAGTTGTAGGCCGCGAGTTCGAACCCGGCCAGGCGCTTTACTTTGTGGAAATAATTTCACCACCACTGCTCTCAAAACGGTAAAGGAAAACATCGTGAGGAAACGCATGTTCTAGAACCAAAAATTCAAAGACATGTGACATCTACCAACCCGCACTGGGCCCGCGTGGTAGACCCACTCCTGGAGGCCTGTGTCCCAGCAGTGGGGACATTCTAGGCTGATTATGCTAAACTGAGTTATTAAAAGCAAAAACCTGTATAGCTGAATAGATGAAAAATCAACAACAAAACTACATACCTATATATCTAATAAAATTTATTACCAACAAAATAACAATACTCTACAATAATTTAATAGATATTTATACGAGGGTCTATCGATAGGAGACACCATTATTGGTAGCTTTGTCCAAAAATACGGGGATTGCGCAGAATCGTTTGCAAGACTTTTTCCTTTTTCTGTTGTCCTCTGGGAGAAAGTTCCAGATGATCAAGTCTTCGTCCGCTGTCGCCGTCGCTAATATGTAATGAAAGGATTTTTAAAGTAAAGTTAATTAAATTATGGTAATCGATACCATAGATTAGACTGCAAAAAAGTGGCAATAGCCTAAATAAAATCGTATTACATTTTGACAGCAAGAGAGAAAAAAAAGAGGGCAAAACACGCTTTTATTTGAAAATTACTACAATTATTATGTACTAATTATTTTATTTGAAAACTACTATAAAAGTTAAGAAGTAATAAACGGCTCTATAGTGTAAAAAGTTAAGAAGTAAAACTGTTTAGTTCTTTTTTGATTAACAAAAAAAAAAGTCCTATATTTATTTTTTACTATTTATGATGTTAAATAACTAGTTCAGTAATTTCTATCTAATTTAAGTACATATTTTATTAATAAGACCTCATAAAACCCTTACGGGTTACGTCGTTTTGTTATACTGAACTCCCATAGCCGCGGTTCCATCATCAGACCCTGGATATCATTTAGGACCAGAGCCCTTGTTAAGACGAATCAAATGAGCCCAAACTCGATGGGGTTGCGTCGTTTTATTACAGAGTTCCCATGACCACTTTCCGGCTCCATCATCATTCCGGCTCAATCATATACTGAATCCATGGTTACAAGCTGTCGTCACGTAATTAGAACGCTGAGCGACAGTGGAGGGGGTGTGTCTGCGCACGGGTACAGTCTTGTCCCAAAGTACTAGACTATTGTTTCATATATATAAGTGTAATTGTTTTATTGTAGAATCATAATAGTTACTTTACTAACGTCGCGCTCCCTTCATACCACCAATTTGATCGTTAAATCGCTCAGTGCGCAGATAAACGCCAACGTTCTTTTTCCAATACACAGGGTTATGCATGGCTGTACATGGTGACTTTTGACAGGGCGGGCATAATCATTTGACGCTTGACTGTATCACCTGCTTCAAATTAGGACGCTATAATGATTAAGCCAAAGACCTATTCAAAAACTGCATTTTTTTTCCATAAACACACAAACATAAAATCACGCCATTTTCTATGAAGGTAGGCAGGAACTACAGAACGCTACCTGCTACGATCCAAACTTATTCCTTTGCTTCGTTACCGTTCATACAATTAGTCATACACGTTTTTTTATATATACCCGTTATTATAAAAACCGGCCAAGTGCAAGTCGGACTTGCACACGAAGGGTTCCGTACCACCGTACAATATTTAACACTACATATTATATTTTTAAAAACACGTTTGTTGTATGGGAGCCCCCCTTAAATATTATTTTGTTTTAATTTAATTATTTATTTTTAAAGTGAATATACAACAAAATATTCTGTGAATATTTCAAGCGTCTACCTGTTGTCGTTATTAATATCGAGCAAGAAACGGCAATAAAATCACGTTTGTTGTATAGGAGCCCCCTTAAATATTTATTTAATTCTGTTTTTAGTATTTGTTGTTATGCATATCTGTGAAAATTTCAACTGTCTAGGTATCACGGTTTATGAATACAGCCTGGTGACAGACAGACATACAGACGGACAGTGGAGTCTTAGTAACATGGGTCCCTTTTTTACCCCTTGGGTACGGAACCCTAAAGATATGTCATTACCAAGTTTGGTCCCATCCGGACTGAACACCATGGTCCGCACTCGGTCGAGGCCTGAACGTCCCTCGCCCCACTGGTCCACCACGGTATCCGGGTCGCTCATCACCACCAGTTGAGAGCATGTCTTCGGGGTCGTTGACTCCCTGTCTGTTGGAATTATATATTATTTTTAAAACGAGAAAAGTTCCTTATCGGGAGGAAGTTCAATGAACTCTTTTCATGAAACATGTTTATTATTATTACGAAACACTAGCTTTTGCCCTCGGCTTCACCTACGTGGAGGTCGGAAATTATTCCACGAGAACGTGCTACCGGAATAAAAAGTAGTATGTGTTAATCCAGGATAGAAAATGTGTGCTACATTTCATCCAAATCCGTTCAGCCGTTTTTGAGTGATTGAGTAGCAAACATCCAAACATACAAACTTTTTCCGACATCTTCAACATCATTCATGGTGAATCCCGTATGGAATGAAGTAGAAAATCTGTTCGGTAGTTTTTAGTTTATCGCGATCAGACAGGCAGACGCGGCCGGGGAATTTTGTTTTATAATAAATATGTAGTGATGTGTGCAGAATATTTAAAACATTTTAAAAGAGTAGGTAACTATGGATTTTTTTCTCCATTTATGAAAATACATTTTGGAAGGAGCAATTAGAATCAATATTATTTTCGTGTAAATATTGAAGTTTAAAAGCACCTTCTTATGACGTTCTTGAAAATGATTTGACTTAGACTTTGACCCCTTTTTTTTTTTTTGGATGGGAAATCGTCTAATGACTCCTCCCGCTCTGGGTGGAGCGGAAGGGAGTGTCAGACTCTTACTGACTAAAACCCACCCGTGTTCCTTCCTTAGCCCTTTATGTTCCGGGGCAGCGGTAACCCTTTCGGCCTTTATGCTGACATCTCTGACTTTGACCCCTTTATTCATAATCGTTGCTTAAAGTTATTTAGTGATTAGCGACTGTTTAAACACACATTTTTGACGTTTAAACGTCACTTAACTAGATATTGAGTATTGAGTATAAATAAACCTCTGTGTGGCAAATTGAAATACACCGTGATAGAAAAATCTAAATCTCTCATCCAGGATCCAGCGGGGCAATTGCGTAACACATTATCAATCGGAGTCTGGTTCATTTTGACAGTTCAACAACATTCATTGCGTTATTTACGTGTTCAGCAGACAAATTTTTCGAACTTATGAGGCAATGGATTAGCAAGTTGCTTAAAAATAATTCAGATTCCGATTGATAGTGTGTTACGCAATTAGGGTGCAGGAAAATATTATAATAATACCAAGAGTTCTTAACATTTGCAAGTGGGACCTGTCTCCGTGAGATCTCTAATTTACAGACACAACACAACAAAATGTAATTATTAAGACGGATGTCATCCTACCTGTGTTCCACAGGCTGAGCACCAGCTCGCCCGTCCTCCTGCTGAACAGCATCGCGTCGAGGCTGTAGTGGTACCGACCGAGGTTTTGTTTTCGAACCTTGCCGGTGGGCACGTCCCACAGTGCCACGCGAGCGTGCAGGTTCGACGTCACCGCCCCAATGCCAAGGAGGGCACTACGCCATGGATGCCAGGTTAGAGCCTAGAATAACACAAATACCACATAGTTCGATGATATCAACACGATTTCGGACTCAAGCCCGGAAAGCCGAAATCATGGAACGGGAAAAATTAAATATCGCACAGATTGGCCTAACCCTAATTCGTCAGTACTTATGAAGGTTAGGAGCGCCCGTGTAACCCTAACAGGTTATCACTGCTTGTGGACAACATGGTTTTACTGCGTCCGTCGCAACCATGCACAATCTTTCGTCCAGATTGTATTGTGGTGTAGTATACTAGTATACAAGTTCATTATATTACTGGTGTCTGTGTGTGTGTTTATATTATCTTTGAACCAAATACATAAATGTTTCATTGTATTTAATTTCCATCCTTATATGGGCACAAATCGGAAGCCTGGACTGTACTCTGTGTGATACTCGTCAAGTGATATTACAAAAATATCATTATATGTCAATCAAACGTACAGCAAGAAATAAAAAACAAACACAACAACAACAAGAAAGTATAAACCCGAATAGTGCCGATGAGGGGCACAATGGGGATTGTTCAAAATTTCTAACCATTATGTTTTGTTTTATTTTTTGAAAATTTAGAGCATTTCGAGAAACTAATTTGAATATTTTGATGATTGGCTCAATAGTTATTTAAAAAAAATATATTTAATTATTTTAAGTTTTTAAGGTAGGTGACGTCATCATTTTCTTAAAAGATTAAGTGCCTTTGCCTCACAAGTACCTACATCATTATAAATTTAAATCTGTCAACACAACGTCATCCATATCACATCTGTCAAAGTGTCAATACTGTGATAAACAAGCTAAATAAAAGCTTGTAATAATCGAATCCTATCCTAACGTATTTGTTTACAAATGTTTTTTTTATGAGTAAGTGTCGTCCAAGGAATATACTTCTCTCTGTCGTCACTAGAACAAGCGACGCGGCGACTTAGAAATAGAATAATAACGCACGCGGCGACATAATTTTATTGTTCGTTTTCCTGAACCACACATTACCACAATGAGCGATACTTTTGTTAAAGCTGACTCGTGAAACCTGCCTAAAGTTGAAACCGTTATGATATTAGAGTATATTCCTACTAGCAGCCATCATAGCGTAGCTGAAATAAGGGCAGCAAAAATTCTAATGTAAGTAACGCATACAACAAAACGAGATTGTTTATATTTTTGACATTAATATTATAATTTGACACTTGACAGATTGTAGACAATACTTGCGTCTTACTTTTTATTTTCTGAGGTAACGATACAGAACTGTACAGCCAAAGCTAACGGAATTTGAAGGGCAAAGAAGGTCAATCGTATTTTATCAAAAATATCAATAAAATATGAATATTTTTCATAAATAATTAGTCCGGAATGATCAGTAACGCTATTCCTCGAAATGGTTTTTCAATTACAACATTTAAAAAAATATGAACAATGCCCATTTAGCCACTGTGGAAGAATTCCGATTTCATCTAGGTACCCTAAATAAGCATTGCGCATCAGCACAGAGATATGGTTCCAAGAATATTGTTTCTTGGGACCATCTTTATTTTTACGTCACGAGACTTGTTTTAAGGCGTTCGGCTATTCCGAATAGGAATTACCGCGATCCTGCTGTTGCATGCGAATAGTGCAACTATCGACCTAGCGATTTAACCAGGGACAATCTGGCAAAGTGACGACTGGTAATGCTAACCAGCACCCTAATTGCGTAACACACTATCAATCGGAATCTGAATCATTTTGAAGCAAATTGCTAATCCATTGCTTCATAAGTTTGAAATATTTGTCTCTCAACACGTAAATACCGCAATGAATGTTGTTGAACTGTCAAAATGAAACCGATTCCGATTGATAATGTGTTACGCAATTGCCCCGCTGATCTTATATCAACAATGTTCGGCTATTCAAAACTGCGTACAAGAGTATTAATCTACGTTATTGATCCCGATTTCCGTTATATTGAACTGAAATGTTTGAATATACAGGGTGAATTTTTCAAATGGGCGTGGATGGCCAAATTCTAAACTATAAGGAATAGCGAAAAGTACTCAAAGGAGTCCCGGGCTCGATTTTGATGAAAACTAAAACAGCATCATTGGATTATTGAAAAAAAACACACTGTATAATTATACCATTCGATAGTGTCCGTAATAAGGATCAAATTCTGGGAAGTAATGACATACGGCAAACATATAATACAAATAAATTATATTTCATTTTTTTTTTATATATACCATCGGGACCATGGGGTCCCGGTCCTTTGAAGGCGTACGAGGGGCCGAAGTCAACTCGCAGAGGCCCCTTAGGAAATTTTAATAAAATGCGGCACAAACCGATGATTATCCTTGTATACACTATGCAAGTGCACCCAAGGATAACCCCTGGATGGTGTAGGACTATTGCAGCAAATGGAAAAATAAAAAGTTGGACTATGGGTTCGGGTAGCTAAAGTGGACTGGTTACCAAGAACTATGGAAGAACTATGACCCCTACCTGATCAATATTTTATATATGCGGATGAAACCGCGGGGCGCTGCAAGTCCTTTATAAATAAACCCCCAAAATATGGTGTGGTATAGTATGTAAGTACATTATATTACAGGTGTCCGTGTGTGAGGGTGTATGTGTGTGTGTTTAAATTATCTTTGAATGAACCAAATACAAGCAGTATCTAACCAGCATTCGAGATGTTTCATTGAATTTAATTCCTGTCCTTATTACAGACGCCAGCACATCAAGCTACCCGAAACTGTCAAATTTTCCCAATAAATTTTAAACCTTATGCTTTAGCGATAAAGTTGAAAATCTATTAAAGAAATTTGACAGATTGTAGTAGTTTGATGTGCTGGCGTCTGTACATACAAGAGGGCGCAAAAGTATCAAACTATTAAGTTACCTTAATAGTCCAGTCCGATTTCAGACTAGAGAAGAGCTGGAGACCGGGCCAAGTGAAGACCCGGAGCTCATCATCATTGACAGCAGCTGCCGTAACGTACCGCGCGTCTGGAGACACTCTGACGATGAGGATCGCGTTGCGCTTCGCCTGGCGCCAGCTAATTGGTTTCGCGTTGCGGGTGAAAGCGCTCAGCATTCCATGGGAACAGCCACTGATCAAGAAAATATAGAATATAAAAAAAAATACTAAGAAAATATTTAAATGTTCTAATTTACGGGTACTTAACGAAGCCGAAAGTCACTTGCACTCGCTGTCATTGTGATTTTTTTTGTACTGGACCATACCATCCTTACCTATGGTTACGGAGATAAAAAAAACAATAAACGCAATAAACGTTTTGACTTTGACTTTGATATTGAAGGTAAAATGACAACTTTTCAAGTAACTCTTATTTCTGTATCTATAGTCAAAAGGAAATCTATCCCATCCTTTGGGGGGAGGTGCTAAAACTGCATTTTGGAACAAAGTTCTTTAGAAATCGTCACGTAACAAATGCGCTATGCCCCGTTCATGCGACTACGAAACATAGACAAGTTTTCATGGTATTCGAGGGTGCAAAAGCCGACAGTGAGGTCAATATTAAAATTTCTTCTAATTTTCCGCCATGGGTGTTGTTTTTATGGCGACAACTTCATGGAGGTTCTATAAATTTATAATATGTAGCTTTGTATTCAAAACATCTGACGGCCAATTCTCGTAATTTAAAACGTTCAAAATCTAGTCACAGTCTCATCTCGGCGACAAACAAATGTCAAAAACTTGTCAAAATGTAGGGAAATTAGAGGTATTTTTGACAGATTGAGACTGAGATCAGACTGTGAATGTTCTTAAAATTACGAGAATTGCCCCTCTGATCTGTCTCTTTCTATTATATACGAGTGTGTGTGTGTGTGTGCGCGTGCGAGTATCGTGTAAGGAACTTCGTGCCTGACGAAGGTCTCCCGACCGCACATCGAAGGACGGACGTCACGGACGTTTCTTTTTTTGTAGTCATTCTTAAATGTCATTAAAATTTTATTCTTCGGAAGAAATATTGGTCATATTGGAGTAAGTTTTTTTTTTTGTTATCAATAATGAATCCCTAAAACATCATAGTGCAATATCAGATGTGGGAGACACTTCTTAACTGTCTGGCCCATGTACCCCAACTACATGACCTAAAGCGCGGTCTTTGTCGGACTGCATAGAAAAGAAAGAGAAGCGCGATGACACAACGCTGGTAATTTATTACAAAATATGAAGCAATTATCTATTTACGAAAAATCTATTGTATGGACAAAAAAATTAAAACACTAGAGTTTTAGTATGTTGCTTGTAGAATAATCTGCCAAAAAATCATAATGATTGTATGTATGGTTTTTATTGTAAAAAGAAAGTTTTTAGAGGTATCTTCATGATTTTTTTCTATCATACCAAATAAGTTGTATTATGTTTTCAACACACTATCTACCTAGCATATATCCTGAAGAATATCATATATTTTTTCTGATTTTGTTTACTGTAGTCAATCATATACTTTTATTGTTTCTAAAACTTGCGTTTTTTGCGTTTAGGTCCTGTAAGCCCCTTAAAGGCATCATTATAACTATTATCTATTTAAAATATTTATATTAAATGAAGCTGATGTTACGTGACAAACGAGTTTCCAGTAGGGCTCCAGTCCATTGCAGTGATGGAGCAGGGCTCAGTATCCACCTTCTCCTGGCATCTGCAGCTGTTCTTCTCGATGCACTTACTTTGCGCACTGTCATGCACCTCAACCATTTTAACTTCAGTGCCCACCTGTGGAATAAAATTAAAATCAAAAACATAATTTATTCAAATTAAGCTGAGAAACAACACAGTAGCAGTTATAAAAGAAACCCTGTATCATCATGCTAGGTATAGCCTGTTCCAAATATATAAGAGGGGCAATTCTCGTAATTTAAAACGTTCAAAATCTAGTCGCAGTCTCATCTCAGCGACAAAAAAATGTCAAAAACTTATCAAAATGTAGGAAAATTAGAGGTATTTTTTGACAGATTGAGACTGAGATCAGACTGTGAATGTTCTTAAAATTACGAGAATTGCCCCTCTGATCTCAGTCTCATTCTGTCAAAAATACCTCTAATTTCCCTACATTTATGCCAAGTTCTTGACATTTGATCGCCGAGATGGGACTGCGACTAGATTTTGAACATTTTAAATTACGAGAATTGGCCTTCTGATGAAAATGGAAACAAATGCATCAAGAAACGTTACAGTGGATGGTAATTTGCAGAGCCACTTACAAGTTAAGAACTTTGATTCGATTATTGAAATAATTCTAATATAATAGAATTTCATTGAGCAATAAGATTAATTTTATAACCTCAATTATCGTCGATGATTTTTCAATTATAATTTAATAATGTTATTATAATTTTATTCTTCGGAAGAAAGATTTTTTATCAAAAATTTTAAGTACTTACCGCCCTCCCTTCATTTTAATCGGCTGACTATCGAAAGTGCTGTACATTTTATTAATCTAATCAATAATAATAATCTTAGTGTAATCAACAAATTTCTTTTTTTTTTTTGTAATATCAAAATATTAGATGAATGTTCAAATGCTAACAATGAGCAGCTTCCCTTGAGGGTCGAACTTGCAGCAATGTATCACATAATCCGTGACCCCCTGGCTGATGAGGCTCTGCGACCGCCAGGACCACTTGTGATAGTTTCTGCCCAGTGCTGCCACCAAGATGTTGTCGTTCGACCAGTCGAGCAACTCAGGAACTAAACAAATAAATAGGAAGAAGTCTTTAAATAGTGTTAGGACTAATCCATACTAATATACTAATAATATTATAAATGCGAAGGTTTGTCTGTCTGTCTGTCTGTATGTTACCTCTTCACGTTTAAACCGCTGAACCGATTTAGATGAAATTTAGTATAGAGATAGTTTGAGTCCCGGGAAAGGACATAGGATACTTTTTATCCCGATATTCCCACGGGATCGAGACTTATGCGGGTGAAACCGCGGGGCGCTGCTAGTGATAAGATATATTGAAACCATCATCACCTGCTTAGCCTTTTCCCAACTATTTGGGGTTGGATGCACTTGTATTTTACATGGAGTAACTGCCTATATGACCTCCACAACCCAGTGTTTAAAATGTTGAAACTGAAAGTATAAGTTCCACGATACCCCTTGGGAGGACTGGTTGTCAGACTCTCGGGCTTCTAGCGACTAATTATGTTATGTAGTTATAACGATTATGAAAAAAAAAATGAAATACATAATGACAACGCCATTTCTTTTAAATTTAATTGGTTGGTTTTATGGATGTGAGATGTTGATTCCTTTTGCCAAAATAGTATTTTTGTTTCTGCATGCTATGTTATATCTTAGCGAAACATGTTGAGCTACTTTAATAATATTAACATCAATGTACCTATACCATGTTTTACGCAAATAAATGATTTACTTACTTACTATAATAATATGTACATTTATATAAAAAAATAAGTAAAATAATCATAGGGCATCAAAGAATTCGTCCGCATCGCTGTCAACAGGAACAGTGCCCAAAAGGCTGGCAGCATTGCCACGTTGTATGGCAATGCTAATTCTTTGGCCAAGAAATAGGCCAGCCCTCTGGTCACGTGAAGAGTCGACTAACCGCTTGACGATATCTCGAAAAACTTACTTACTTAAGTACTACTTGGCAAACAATCAGGCGATCCCACAGGGTAATTAATGATTTCCGCTGCCTTTGACCATATGCAATATCAGACGCAGTGCAGGTGCGTTCCCATACAAGAGAAACTAAATTAAAAACATACAACGAACTTTTGCTTAAAAGTTTAGTTGCTCACTTACAAGATATCTTCTGGATTATCAGAGCTCCTGATATTACAACGATATTACAAGTGCCTTATCGCAGGCGGTAGGTGTCGGTGTCACCCCGCGATAAGGAAGTGACAAGCGTTGTAATTATGACCGTAAAAGCTTATAACAGTATTTAACACGAACCACTTAAAAGACCGGTGTGATGAGCAAAGCGATAATAACTTGGAACTAAAAACCATGACCTTTCATGCTTAAACCAAATTTAAGCAAACTTACAAGCGAGCTACACTAAAAGCTTTTATCCTATGTACCGTGTTCCTGAGATATAAATTTCTTTAACTTCGGCGATTAATCATTGGTGAGCGGAATGGACTTCATTCATTGTTCTGTAAGGCTGCCTGTTCAACAAAGAGGGTCGGACAAAATGCTCTCTCTGCCTGTCATAATTCTCTCCTTCTCCTTTGGAAACTATTTCCATTAAAAAAAATGTGTATACTTAATAGTGATTTAATCGCCATTTCCCAACTATGTCGGCTATCAGTCTAACCGGATGCAGCTGAATGCCAGTAATTTACATGAAGCGACTGCCTATCTGACCTCCACAACCCAGTTATTGGGTAATACGATACCCCTTGGTAAGACTGGTTGTCAGACTTTTAGGCTTCTGACGACCCGTGAAGACTGACAAAGATCCACGAATAATAGCCGGGAACACGTGCTTTCCGAAGCACGGAGGGGTCTTGTCATGTAAAGATTGTCACCCATCCACGGACGAACCTCGGCAAGCGGAACTTAACCTGATCAATCAACCCGTGCGGTTGTTATTACTTAGTCACAAGTAATAACAGGTACTATTAACTCTCCATTAAGTTTTTACAAAAATAAAATACACTTGCGTGCAAAAAAACTGACCCACCCCATGCTCTTCGATTTGAAACAATATAATTCAAGAAGTTTTACTAACAATAACCTAACATATTGCATATTAAAACCTTTCTGAAAGTATGTAGATTACATTAGTGAAAGAATTATCAAAACAGATTCAGTAGTTTTTGAGAAAATCTCGAACTTATAAATATGGGGTTGAATAAAGAAGCTCCATTTTTTTTGAAGCCCGTTAAAAAAATCAAGTTCAATTTTGATTAAACAAACAGAAATACACAAAATTTAACGTTTGTTAATTTCATTGACAAAAAAAGTCACACACTTTTTCCGAGCAAAAGTGAGTAATGAGGACATCTGAAGAATCGAGTTGATCTTATCAAGAATATTGCTTTGAACAAAATATAGTGTATGTTCAAATAAACTATACCTTACCTACCTTCACACAGTATAAAATAATAAATTATATTCATTACGATTTTTGTGATATCGTGTTTCAAATGGAGAGCATGGGGTGGGCCAATTTTTTTGCACGCAAGTGTAGTTGCCCATCATCATCACCAGCCTATAGCAGTCCACTGCTGGACAAAGGCCTTTCCTATTGCACGCCATTCAACTCGATTTTCGGCAACTCTCATCCAACAATAATAATAGTTACCTATACCCCCATTCTTACTCATATCTATTTTAAAGTAAGGAATAATAACATACATGCTGCGTAGCTGTAAGTGGGCAGATCCAGGATGCTGTCAGCTGAAAACAGATAGCTCCTCTTCCTGGGAACACAAGGCCACAGCTGCACAGAATCTTCCTCACTGGCTTGGGACGTTTCTGACTTCGTTGGCTCCAGGCCGAAAGCCTCGTCTAAGTAACTCGCGTATCTCTTTTGCTGTAGGTATTTTGTATACTGTGGGTTATAAAACACAACACAAATTACATAAATACGAGGTGGCGCGTATTTTGTTGGCACGAAGATTGGCTTGGTGTAATAACCAAATAAAGATTTCGCTTTTTAAAGCTTATTGTCAGAAAGTTTTTACACTGGTAATCAAATCAAATCAAAACTCATGTATTCAAATTAAGCTGAGAATCAGCACTTTTCGAACGTCAAAATTACATAAGACAGTCCCCCAAAACATCCGCCCTTCGCCACTTCCTAGTGCCTTCGATGGGGAGAAGAAATGGAGGAACGAACTCCCCAGCAGCAGAGCTCTCTGTGTGTGTGTGTGTGTCTGTGTGTTAAAACAGGAGGATAAGATAGTATATCTTTACCTTTTGTTCCTATGCAACAGTTATATGGCCATTAAATGCCATTTTGGTTTGACAATTACCTGCTAAAAGACAGGTGCAAGGATTCTAGACGAGACAATAGAAAAACGTGTAGACTTTTGTTTTAATTAGGTACAAATAAACAGGGAATAATATTACTAACGACCAGATAATCAACTGCTAATAACAAAAAAAGCATCTTTAAGAACATTAAGCATTGAGCATTAAGTAGTAATTAATGTAATTACACCAATAAATATCGCGTAACGCGTCCATAGGTACTAAAGAAATCATGAAAAAGAACCTCCTTTTTTTGAAGTCGGTTTAAAATTAGTTTGTCTCGTAACGAAGCCGCGAATTTTAAAAAGCCCACATTCTTCTTTCAACACAAACACATTATGCATGTTTCTACATTAGCAGTCAATTAACGTCAACATTTATTGGAAATTATATTATTGTTTCGGAAACATTATCGTTTATGTTTTGTACTGCATGGTTTCTGGTTCCATCTTTTTGGAACCACGTGTTTTCTAGGTCAAATGCTAACTGACTTGTCCTCGAGATTTTTCCCCATGATATTTCCTCATTATTTTAGGCGGTAGGACTCACCCACACGTCATCGGCGCTATTCCCCCTGGCGCCCCATTTCATCTTCCTGCATAGCTCCGGAAACTGCTCCCGTGGTGCTATGAACCTATCCACCCGGGGTCGCTGCCCATTCAACTGTAAACAAAAAGTTTTTATACCAAACAACACGAGAGCGCTACTGCGAAACATAACTAGTTTTCTAGTAACATTACTCGAAATACTCAGAATTGTTGTAAAACATACATGGAATAGATAATGCTCTTTCCGCGGACGATCGCCCGTTTTCTGGGAATGTGCGCACTGGCTAAGCGAGCTTCTCAGAAAATGACCACTGAAGTGCGCAACATGGTTAAACCAAGGTACGTTATTCCATTATTATTTATCAATTTCTGTGTATTGTGTGTAAGCGATTAGGTCAAGTTCGAAGCTGTAGAAGTACGGGGGTTCCGAAGATAATATAAATTATTTCGAAAAAAAAAATATTTTGAATAAAATAACCACAATATAAATATTAAAAAAAAATAAGCGGCGACATGAACAAGCAAAGGCAGCAATTAATTTGAAATAAAATGCTGCCTTTGCTTAAGAAACAATAAGTAGGTATTTATTCTGATTTAATTTTGAAAATGAGACTACTTATTTCTTGCACAATCTTAAACCAAAACTAACTTTCGTAAAACAAAATTCTTCCCGACATCTAACAAAATATAGTGTGCGTTATATTGTTTATTTCCAAGCAAAAGTTCCCACGAGTGAATTTGCTAAGCCTTTCCAAAAAAAAACGAATAATAGTCACTAGTGCCAATTACCCTAAAAATCTGTGTTGGGTCTTAAGTGGCAAGAGTTACAAATAAACATGTAAGATGAGATCAATCAATTCCTATATACTGAAAAGCACGACAATTAACAGAAAAGTACAAAGGCTTACACAAGAACCTGGAAAACTTAGTATCAATTATTTATTTATTTAATACTTTAAGCACATAAATGTACAGAGGCGGAATTAATGCCATAGGCGTTTTCTACCGGTCAACCTTTGGGTGATGCAAAAACAAACAGTGGTAGGTGCAATCATGAAAATTGACGAATATATATTTTAAATAATAAAGATAGGCATAAACCTATTAAAACTATGAATATAATATATAACTAATTACATATAAATATAAGCACAATTAAATATACATAAATACATGAATATACTTACTAACTAACTCAATTACTTGTTTGTCAAAAACGATTTTAGGAGCTTTTGGCAGCCTTAACAACGTAACTAACTGGACCGAGCATCTTAAATGAGACTATATTTACAATACATTACCAATTTGGTAAGATAGATTCAAGTCAAGCTTATCATGTCGGTCGATGTTACAAAAGTACAAATAAGCAACCTTAAGTTTGATATTGGTGTCATTATGACATGAGAGTTGCCGAAAATCGAGTTGAATGGGAATAGGAGATGCCTATGTCCAGCAGTGGAGTGCTGTAGGCTGACGATGATGATAACTCGCGATTACTTTTCAAGGTTGCTTATTTATTGGCAAATAAAACAGCAGCCTAAGCAACTTTGGTGTGTGGTGTCATTGTCAATTGCACGAAGATGGCTGTAGGAAAAGAAGCTGTAGGTACCGGTAGCGAAGAGTAAGTTTTGTGATGACATAACTAAGAAAAAACAAGGGCAAGAAATAAGGGTACCTACTTTTATTGATAGTATAATATTTAATAAGTGGTAAGTTTTAGCTGACACCAAAACTAAACCCTTAACACACACACACACACAGATTTAAATGTGTACCGTTTACGAACATAAATGTTTTTGCATCCTATTTTTATTCAACTTTTTTATAAAAAGTTTTTATACGAATCTGAAAATAAACAATGACGTGATATCTCACGTCAATCGTATCATCGTGAAATGAAGAATAATCGTCATCTCGGTGGAGATCAATAAAATAAGAATCATAATTACTTTTGTTTATAATTCAACTTCATTCATCTACTTATTTTAAAAAAAACTTTATTTTATAATAAAATAGCATGAGGATTACGTTATTATTTTCTTGAATTTACCTATTTTTCAATTTTTAAGATTCATCTTCCGAAAATTATTTTGCTCTTTCGAGGTAATTTACGAAACGCTAGTCCCATTTTCCCCTAGACTCATGCAGCCCTACAAAATATGATATCTACTAAACAGACGATTACAATAGATAATTATTGACATAATTTTTAATTATTGCAATCGTCGCAGTAATCGCATTCAAATGCTACATAACATCGTTATTCTATCTATATATTATAGCGCACTCTTTTATGAATACCACACGCTGTGTCCGAATTAATTTAAAAGTTTTTAAAACATAAACAATTCATTAAAACCACAGCATAAACAAATAACACCGTATTAGTGTGATTACCTACTTGAAAATATAACAAAAAGTGTAAAACAATGTTCTAAACAAAAAAGCAGTTTAGTTGAGTAAAAAGCACTTTTATAACGTGATCGTGTACATTTTCAGAACGACCTTTATTTGAAAAAAAAACACTTTTCTTTTAACAATCGTGTAATTTCAGCCTAAAATGCATTGTAGACAATTTTACTCTTAATTTTTTTTAGTTTAGACACTTTACCTGAGGTATTATGACTTCAATAGATATTAAACTATACAGGCACGTCTTTCATAAAATACATATTATTTTCTTTTAAAAATACCAATACATCACAAACAAGTGACTAATACAAGGATTGCCCCGCAAGGATCTCTAAGGTCATTTAAATCAATACTTTTTCACACAGCTCTGATGCCAATCATTTGCTGCATACCATAATAGGGCTGGTTTATTACATCCAATAAGCACTACTTAAATGTTCTTTTATCATTTATATCCATCAAGGTTTTATAGTGAAAATATTTACCATATTAATACTCTGTGAAGGTGCAAAAAGAAAAGAGATCCCGCAAAAAAAAATACTTCAGGAAACAGTTGTAATGAGCTAATGACCCTTGTTTTGTAATAAGAAGGTTTAAATTAAAAAGGTGTTAAGTATTTTATGTTTTTATGGTTTCTTAACTGAATTTTAAGTATTTTGTCGAAGAGAGTTCGTTATTCTTAGAAAAACATGTAAAACGTTTTTGTATTTCGGAATGTAGGACTTCCTTTGTGATGCCCGCGGTTTGCAAGAAACTCAGGGTCAGCGCAGACAGAGAGGAGCGCAGCGGAGAGGATTTTATTAACGCACTTGAAAATAAAATTTAAAATTATTACAATAAAGTGCATAAATGCTGCGAGGACGCGTCTTCGAAGACGCGCGAGCATTTTTTGTCAGGTTCAAGCATTTATGCACTTTATTGTAATAATGTTAAAGTTTATTTTCAAGTGCGTTAATAAAATCCTCTCCGCTGCGCTCCGTTCTGTCTGCGCTGACCCTTATACTTGTTAACAGTTCCTATGCTTTTATAATTATGATAAACATACTTAAAATACATCTCACATTTACGAACCTAAATTCGTAAAAGGCACACACACACACATCAGCATCATCATCTCACATACTTAAATCTTTTGTTTCAGATTCAAATTGAAGCTACTGTCTACTGCATAATATTTTTGACACTAGTTAAACTACCCAATTGGTACGAAAAGGAATGCATTTGGAATGTGTATTTTGCGTTAGATGTCGCAAAATGTGCGCAAAATGCGAAAATCAAAAAATGCGCGAGCCTTTCCAATTGTATTGACAGTTGCAAGCTCAAATGGAAACACACTTTTAGAAAAGTTATCACTTTGAATGACCCGATAAGGGTAACGCAAAATAAAAGCAATAATTACAAGCACTTAGAATTTCACTAATAATGTTTGAAAGAATATAAATAAACGTGTTTACTCACAGATTTTTTACCAAAAGTTGATCTGTTCATCATAATTTTCAAAGAATATTCACAATTTTCAAAGACTGTTTACTTTATCCTATTGATTTAAACAAAAATCACTGTTTTACAGACATTTGTGCGTTTAGAATAAATATTTTGTCATAACTGCCAAATGTATCAAAATATTTTTAGTTATACCCACAATAATTGTTTTATGTTAAAAAAAAGTGTTGACAAAGGTATTATGTTATTCAGCCTAGTAGAAAACTCTTTAGTTCTCATTTAATTTATAAAGCCCATTAAAATTTTATCTTCTTTTTTAAAACCAGCTGTTTATTGGTTTTATTCCGGTCTGATAACCCTTAACCCCTCCTCCACCCCCCCCCTCGATCTCCTGCTAGTTCTTCTTGTGTTTTAATCTCTGTCTTATCCACATTATCTAAGTTTGTATGCTGAACATTTTAAAAAATTTGATGTAAGTAATCGTCAAAACAAGTGCGTTGAAATAAGGTTGACATGCGTGAAAATGACATTGGCGGGAACAGGGACATCCAGCGCCATTTTTATTTTTCTTATTATTTTCATTTGTCTTTCAATTCATTGTCACCAGTTTTATAGGTCTAGGTTGTTTCTAAAAATACCTTTTGGGGAAAAACAGGGTGGAATTTTCGAAGCGTACCTACCTGGAGGGAAAGTACTCTAAATACTGAAGACATCAAATTTTACTCAAAGGAAATATTCCTTTATTTTTAAAAAGAAACAAAACTGCATTTAACGACTTTTGAAAATACCCTTGCCACACCCGGGAATCGAACCGAATAAAATCCGAAAAAATTGCATCCTGTACTTTTAAAGCACCAATCGATAGGGTCAATCATAAGGATCGAATCTCTCTTATAAATCAATGTAGTAAGATTTGTAACCTGACCTTCTATCGTATCTCAACACCTTTTGGAAGGAACTGTATGAATGTTGTGCTAAAGTTATTTAATTTTTTATGATTTTATTAAACTTATGTTTTTTATTAATGCTACAGGTTATCCAGTGTAATTTTAGACAGGTGGTACAATTGACTGGCTTGCGATTTACGTAGAATTTTAGAAAATTATTAACATTGTTTTTAAACAGCCGGGTTTTGTTGGGAATCAGATTCCCACAACTCCCACGCTAGTGACAATCGCAAACATTTGATGTCTGGGACAGGGGCAAGTAGTATAAAGCCACATAAATAAATATGGGCATTTATTAAACTATAAACTACGGCGTTTAAGGTGCCACGCGCCTATTTTATGGTACTGCTGCATATAAATTGTCATGGTACCGCCTCACCTGACGAAAGACCGTGAGTGGCAAACAATAACCGACTTTGAAATGTAGAAATATGGTTCAATTTAATTTAATAGGAAATTATATGTGCTTTGCGCGTTAAAAATTTGCATGTTATGCGATATTACCTAGATCTTCGATGGCTTATCAATGCCTCCTCGATTCCGGGGAATCATCGAGCAATTTTTCAATGACGCCGGAGTCTGGGTATTGACAACCTGGGTACGATAGACCCGTATACTGTCATGGAAAACATTATGAAAAAACAGGGGCCGTACCTATTGGGATGTGTCTAAGTTATCATTGTTAGTCCTGTAGCTCTACCATGAGTTGTTATCGAAAACTTGCTCGCTAGCGTTAAACTCGCTAGCGTATTAACGTGGATCGAATAGATTTTGACAATGCTTGCACCATGAGTTTTACGGAGTCTTACGCAGTCGCTAAGGTAAACTCGATAGATAGTGTCGTCTACCTAACTTCACTCCGTAGTTTTGTTTCTTTTTTTCTCAGTAATAAGAAGAGATAACGGCATATAATGCTCAAATTGTAATGCTATCGCCAGTATCGCCTATGCTAAAAATGTTGTGACACTCAATAATCCGACTAAATAGAAAAGTTGGCGGTTAGTGAACTACTTAAGGTATTTAGTGGTTGTTACATTTTTATTCCTTATATGTCACTGTTGCCATAGAAACTTGCGTTTGTGTCATCGAGTGTCGTTTTCAATTTGTAATTTATTTTATTTACGTGCGTTTATAAAATTCAGTGAAATAAGTTTAGCACAAGATAATAATACAATGAGGACCAGTGTGGCACAATTTCCCGAAACTGCACCAATCTTGTCGCTTCTGCGTTATTTGCGGGTTCATTTCCCGCATGAAGAAAAAATTTGTGTGATCCGTTCTTCCACATAATACCTAGTTCTTCCGGGTCTGGGTGTTTAAGTATGTGCGATTTGTGTTTGTAAATGCACCCATGGTACAGAGGAAATCCTAATGTGGAGCAATGTTATAAAATAATTGTGTAGAAGTACGTGTTTTTATGTCAATGTTTGTGTTCCTTATTTTGTTATAAATGCTGTATGTTCCCCATATATTAATACAATAAATGAAAAGGTTGTTTAAGTAAAATGTCTTTTATTTAAATTTAAGTTAATATTCATCACAGAAAGCCTCCTAGCTAGCTGCGTAATGTCCTGCCCATTGGTAAGCTAGAAGTTTCATTTTCCTGTAATTTTGGCTTGAAATTCACGTTGTTTATGTCGTTGGTCTTCAAATTCAGTGGCCGTTAACATATTCCATGCTAAATAAGCTGTTCCAGGCATAATTTTGACTCAAAATACTCAAAAACGTATATAATTTTAATGTAAACATATGTTTCACACGTCAAAATGCTAGTGAGCTACGTAACTACTATCGTAAGCGTATTTTTCGATAGCGTCTGTCAAATTTGTGACTCATGGTGCCGTTTTGTATGGCGACAGCTGAAAAACGTTAGTGACTATCGAATAGAATACGTTAGGTTTCTTACCTATCGAAAACTATAGTGCTCATGGTACGGATTTTAATTCTTTCTGTGACCGCTAGGGGCGCTGTACAATATTTCATACATATTATTTACGGAGACGCTAGCGAGTTTTGCCTATGCAAACTCATGGTAGAGTCCCTGAAACAATGATGAGTTTGACACTTTTGAATTCGCCAAGCCGCAGTGAAAAAGCGTGGCAATCTATGCTCGTTGTGTTCTGTATTCAAATACTTATACAATACGAATAAAAAACGACGACATGTGTGTGTGAATGAATGCACATTATGGAGTTAGTTTGTTCAGAATAGTTTACTGAATCGATTTTTGTAATTTTTAAATATACTTAGGTAATTTTTTACCTTTCATCTCAGAATACCAGATTCTCAAAATACCTGATTCTCTAAATCCCTGGTTCTCTAAATATAAGATTCTCTCAATATATATCAGATTAGGAACATTCGAAATCAAAATATTTACTATGAGTACATAATACACGCATCAAAACAATCTAGGGAAATATAAAATATTAGTTATTCATGTAGGTATTGAAATTATAAGTGCAGTCTCAGACCAAATGAAAAACCAAGACAGCGGGCTGTCAACAGTAAAGTGAAGCGGGTTTCGTAAACATGTGTGCACTTAGTGAGGTGTAGTTTGATTGTAAATGTGTGCGTGTCAATAATTATGGTCGCTTGAAAACCATTTATTAGCTAAAAGTTCGTCGCTGACCTACTCGTATTAATTCATTAGACAACTAAATATATTTGAAGACGAGAATGTCATTTTAAAGAAAAAAACTACTTAGAAAGTCTTATAACATACATAAATCAGAATGCGCAGTAGGAAATTAAATAAAAATCAAACTTAATTTTTTTTATTTTCAGTAGAAATAAAAAAAGTTAACAATGTAGAAAAAAACGTACCTACTTCTGTTTTTGGGGAATTGAAATCAAATTAAATGAAACACATTGATTACAAAATACCTAAACATTAATAGTCTGTAAAAGCACCTCAGGTTCGACGAACGCGCATGAAAAGTTCACGTCTGTCACCAGATTTTCGGGAAAAAATTGTAAAGCCCATCGTAGGAGCATATCCCACACGTGCTCTATTGGATTTAAATCCGGAGACTGTGCGGGCCAGTCCAGGGTTGCCACATTATGTTGCTGCAGCCACTGAGTTACCACTCAAGCCGTATGTGGGCGGGCACTATCATACATAAGCATAACATTTTGACTCATTTGCACTAGTGTGGTCGGACTACGGGTTCCAGTACCTCGGCATGGTATTTTGCAACAGTTAAGTTGCCGTGAACCCAAACGAGGTCGGTCCTCCCGCCTAGACGTATTCCCGCCCATACCATTATTGTTCCACCTTGGTGTGGATGGACTTCCTGGGGATTTCGCAGACGGCTTTTTTTTTTTTTTTGGATGGGAAATCATCTAATGACTCCTCCCGCTCTGGGTGGAGCGGAAGGGAGTGTCAGACTCTTACTGACTAAAACCCACCCGTGTTCCTTCCTTAGCCCTTTATGTTCCGGGGCAGCGGTAACCCTTTCGGACGATCCCGCTACCCCGGCAGGCCCCGCTACCCCGGCAGGCCCCGCTACCCCGGCAGGCCTTCTCTCACGTCCAGGTGTTCGCCAAACACGTATTCTTCATGAATCTGGATGAAAGCCGAACCGGAATACATGCAGAGAATAACACTAGCCCATTCGATGTACCATGCCAAATGTTCATTTAGCCATTGTAATCGTCGTCCACGATTGCCTCGTCGCAGTACTGTTATCCGAAGTAGTCTACGAGCATGAAGGATGACTTCACGCAGTCTCCTCCTTACAGTTTGATCACTCACCAGCACCTAGTGCTCCGGCTGTAAATTTAAAACCAATTGCTTAGCTGTGCTATACCTACGCGGTCAAAATGTATGGCAGCTGGGTTTTTTTAATAACCAATGAAAAATTTAAAAGCCCTGAATCATGTACTGAATCCACGATAAGACGTTGCTCATCAATGTCCCTGCCACCCTGTATTTTGCAGTGAAACAATTACAAACTGTATTACTACTAGCTGACTCGACAGATGTTGTCCCGTCCAAATTTCAATGATTCATACAAAAAATCTATAGAAAAAGTACTAGCTTTTCCCGAATTTTCAGGGAAGCTTTGCCAACTTTTCTTTCCCTAAAACTTTATTCGGACTATTATGAAAATTAAAAAAAAAAACGAGCTAAAGCGGTCCAGACGTTCTCAAGTGATACGGTTACCAACGAACAGCATTTCATTGTCATTTTTATTTATAGGTATAGATTATATCAAACAAACACAACGACAGTTGTATTTACCCTCTATAGACGTTCATCTAAAAGAAGTTTTCTGCTCTAACGCTTCTAAAACGTTTATCGTTTTAATTAGCGATGTATGTAGGCCAAAACGGTAACTTTGTTGCGCCCGCGCTGCTCCGCGATCTGATTACCGCCATTTTACATAATAACATACATTTTTTGGTATTATTGTTAGGGATAAGTGCGAATATAGAAAAACCTTGAATTTTTTGTGGTGGGCGATCTTTACAGGATGGCTGGTAGCAGCTCGGTGAGAGTGACCGAGGATCGATTGAAACGGCATGACATTGAAGAGACCTACGTCCCAGTGTACTTGTACAAATTTGTGATGGAATCCCTATGTTAACCCATATCTAAAGAGCAGTGGTGGCCCAGTGGTAACCGCCCCGACTTACGAGTAGTAGGCCGGGGGTTCGAACCCAGACAGGCGCTTTACTTTGTGTAAATAATTTTATCACCACTGCTCTCAAAATAGTGAAGGAAAACATCGTTAGGAGACCGACATGTCTTAGAACCAAAAATTCGAAGACATGTGACATCTACCATCCCGCACTGGGGCCACATGGTACATTACAGCCCAGTCTCTCTCAAAAAAAGAAGAGGGCTGTGTCCCAGCAGTGGGCTATAAGGCTGATTATGCTATGTCAACCCACTCACATGTAATAGGTAGTTCTGTGGAACTTTCACGATGCCCAACTGAGAGAAAATAATTCTAAAATCAGCCTAGATTTTCACCTACTCTACAAACAAAGGCATAACTATAACTATACATCGCACTATTATACCAACCTGATGAAGTTACAACCGGCAAAATATTGGAGAATAACGGCCGCTGTCACACCGTACATTGTACATACAATGGCACGCGTGCAACCCACTGATTTACAGTCCGATTGAATACTTATACGGTGTGAAGGCCGCCCAACCTTGCCGGAAATTTATGAGGATCGAACACTTCAAGTTATGTGTAAATAAAGTACCTATGTATGTACTTGGTATTCTAAAATTTCTGATTGGTCTGTCAGAATTCTCCGGATAGCTTGTTCTATGTTCTGTTAAAGGAACGCGAGGTCTTTGCGGTGCGGTGCCCAAAAAGGAGGTGCTGACACCTCTGCTTTCCATTGGTATTTGCAGGAGGATTCAGGTTAGAGGGCAAGCTTCGCACGGTAACTAAGACCTGGATTATTTCATAGAATTAATCTATCAGCCCATGTTGACGGACGGACTCAAGCGGTAGAAATTTTCTCTTTTGGTCTCAATTTCGCAACGACATTTTTAAATTATCAAAAAAACCTTTGGACTTGCAAAGAGGATATAACCTACTTGACGTAGTATCAATAGGAAGTAGTAAACTCTGCCTATAATCTTCCTATAACCTCTGTTTATGATATCGTTAAATAGAGAAAGAGTATATATAAGTTTGTCCATTAGAACAAGTCTCCATTCAAGTTTTACGTCTATTAAGCAGTTAATTTCTTATCAAGTCTTTACGGGAGTAAATAATTATATCTAATTAATTAATAAAAAATAAAAAATTATATCCTAACTTAATTAAAACTATTCACAAACTAAAACATAGCGTCAAAAAATTCATCATCATTCATCCGCATCGCTGTCGACTGGTAATGTACCCAAGAGACTGGTATATATAGGGTGACTGGTAATAAGTGACCAATACTTAAACACGTGATTGTACTCATGATAACAAACAACTTTAAAAAAAAATCAGCTGTTCCCTACATTTTGACGAGTTATACGAACATAAATGTAGGGAACAGCTGATTTTTTTTCGCGATTTCAGGTTTGGTCCCATAGTAAAAGTTGTTTGTTATCATGAGTACAATCACGTGTTTAGGTATCGGTAATTTATTACCAGTCACCCTATATAATTATATATAAGATATAATTGCATTATTTTTATGAATTAATTAGGTATTCATTGTTAATTACATCTATACTTATTACAAATTAAAGTCGCTTTGTGTCTGTTTGTGTGACCGCGTTTATCGTCTACGCAATGAATTTTGATGCGGTGTTCACCATCATTTAGAGAATTGATTCCAAAAGGTTTACGTGTATAACAAGGAGTGGAAGTAATCAAAGGGCATCATAAAATTCATGCACATTGCTGTCAACAGGAAAATTGGCCCAAAAGGCTGGCAGCACTGCCACGTTGTTTGGCAACACAGATTCTTTGGCAAAAAGATAGATCAGCCCTCTGGGCACGTGAAGAGTCGACCAACCGCTTGGCGATGTCTCGAAACATTAAGTAAACACTTTAATATTAAACTTACATATAGTAATAAAAAAAATCTCGATTTTTTGTCAAGTCGTAAAAGTTGCGCGAAGCTGGTGCGCACCACCAGTGATAACCAATACAAAGTTGTAAGTAAGGGGTAAAAACTGCATATATACATACATATCAAAACTTCCACAAACTCGTTCTAAAACCTATGTGAAATGCGAAATTTACTTCCCTAAGCTGTTAATGCAGGTACAGTCGGATAATAAATTGTATGCGAGCCATTCCCGCGTCAAATCTAACGCATAGACAATTAAATGCATAAAATATATATTTACATTGACTTTACTATCACATGAATAAAGTTATCTTCAATTTACGAGAATGCACACCTCAGAGAGTATAGTCGGGTCGCTCTAGAATGGCAGATGTTGTTTATTTGAATATCGCTAAGCCATCCGTCCTATACGAGCTCAACTCTCTCGCTTAGAGAGTGTTGTACTCTCTAATCATGATTAAGTATATTAGAAATAGATAATTTAAATTCTGTAACTCAGATTTCGTATTGTAACACTTAAGGTACGAATTCAGTACCGATATCGTTATTACATTTGTATTGATTCCAATGCGCAATGGTAAGTAAGACATAATCTTCGTCTCTGTACTACACTGGTCTGATCTTAATCTAAATAGTAACCTAAAATCACCTGATCAGTCAATTATTTAACTCAACCTGTCGCAATCAAAACTAATAATGCCTCTCCCAATTTTCATCACAATACTTAAGTCTAGTCTATACTTCAACCAGAACGTATGTGGTAAAGTAGCCAGGGATTAAGAGACACTTAACATAAAATAACATAACATAGGCCTTCCAAAAAACTTCTACCGGCATTTCAAAAGCAATCCGACACGGACCAATCACGTTCATCAACCATATTTTCTTCAAAACCTACATACCTACATAATTATATTACCTATACAAAGTGTTAAAAAATTAACCTTACAAACTTTAAGAGGTGCTTTAGACCATCGAACTGAACAACTTTCTGAAAACTGAAACTGAAACTGAAAAAAAAATCAGCTGTTTCATACAAAAGTTCAATACCTACTTGACCAAAATGTATGAAACAGCTGATTTTTTTTTCGAGATTTCAGAGTTAGTCCCATAGTGAAAGTTGTTCAGTTCAATGGTCTAAAGCACCTCTTAAAGTTTGTAAGGTTAATTTTTTAACACCTTATATATCGTCCTTACGCCGCTCTCCTCTGCACACACTACATCATTCGTTGCCACACCAACAGGTGACGTAGGTGGCGGACAATCGCGTACAAAGGGAAGTGGCCGTGGATTTATTGACGGCCCCCTGAACCCTGATTATGGACCTTATTTACCAGTCGACTGTACGTAATAGACAGCTTGACCTGACTGATGTAATAGATGAGACTTTATTATTTGCATAGATACTAGTGCAGGTTTTAAAGTTGTCCTTAGCTACGGGATTAAATTAACATGGGTGATTAATGGCGAAGTCATCAAACTAGTTTTCAACGCATTCATTAATCGGATGTAATTGTAATTATGTGTATTAACATTGCAGATTTCACTGACATCATTGTCTTTTTGCAGTCGTTTTCAATCAAGTATTTAAAAGATTTACCATACATTACGAGTATGGACGTTGGGCCTGCGAATAATTTGTCTTATGTACCTAATTTTAACACCCAAAAAGTGCAGATTCCCAGCCAAGTTTGAATAAATGACTTTTAATTTTGTTTCAGAATCAAATTATTTTATTTCACATAAACCTACATGGGCACTTAAGAAATTTCAGAAGCTAGGTGCACGGTTCCAATTGGTCGTTTCCTATGAAATACTGCTAGATATAGTATATTTTTCTGTTTGTTAAGAGGAGAAGAGTGCACACATCTGATGCGGCCCAAAAAATACGTAATACATTCCGAGTCTTAGTTACTACTGAAAAGTCAATTACGTAAAAGCTCTCTTTTAAGTGAAACCAAGTCTTTCTTTACCACAAAACTGCCCCACAACTAAGTAAATACAAGTATTTCACTGGCGATCCGCGGCAGTATATCTTGGAAGTCATTGAGTCGTCTCCGTCAGGCGGACATCGCAATAACCTGCTGGCTAATTTATTCGTTCATTGTGCTACTATTCAGGTAAGCGCCCGCGCATGTTACGAAGCTGTGGCTAGGCTTAAAGCTGAGATCACACGGTGTTAGGGTGCGATTTAGTGGTAAGTCGGTTGTTGGGATTTTAGGCTTGGGCAGGACAGTTGCGTTAAGTTGAGGAAAACTTTAAGATGCAAAGACTAAGGCCCACTTTGCACCACCAATCACTAAATATATTTAGCGCTAAATAAACGTATTTTTCTCAAACATACTTGGAAATTTGAGCATTATTTTGAGAACCTTCTTCGAGATAAATCGAAATTGCTGTCCATGCGAGCAAAAGCCTGAATGCCATGTGAAGTAGACTTTAGACAAGTCTTGTGGGTTACAAGACGATATTTGAACTGAAACAAGCTTGAACTTAATATTGAATGGGAAATTGTTTAATAATAGATAACATCTGATTTTTAACTCACAACTATTATACAACTAGCATCTGCCCACGACTTCGTCCCATCCCGTCGCATCGCATCGCTTGCCAGCGCTATTACTTTTCATTTTCGAGGTTTTGCTAGTCATCAGAGAGCTCATGAAAGGAAAGAGAAGTAGTCGGGGTCGCTGTCGCCAGATACGGTGAAGAGGACTACTAACTTTTCGCTTAGCGTTCTTTTTGACTTTTCTCTTTTTGTTCGGCTTCTAACCTAGTATGAATTTAAATATCGCCGTCCTCAAAAATAACTTCTTTTTTTAATCATTAGGTAGGTACAGACGCCAGCACATCAAGCTACTACAATCTGTAAAATTTCTTCAATAGATTTTCAACACAGGACACAGGCCTCCTCTCTTCGAGAGAGAGTGGGCTGTAATCTACCACGCGGGTCCAGTGCGGGTAGGTAGATGTCACATGTCTTCGAATTTTTGGTTCTAGGACATGCCGGTTTCCTCAAGATGTTTTCCTTCACCGTTCATAAAAGCAGTGGTGATGAAATTTTTTATACAAAGTAAAACGCCTGCTTGGCTGGGTCCGAACCTAGGACCTAAAATTTTTAAGCCGGGGGGGGCCGTTACCACTGAGCCACACTGCTCTCAAAGTAGGTAAACTGACCCATGTCCAATCACACTAATATCATCATCTCGAGAAGTTCCTCAAGGAAGAGTTCTGGCCGAAGGGTGTTGTGTACCGCCGGTTTCGTGGCCGGCTACATGACACCAGTCCGCGAAACACGACGCAGTCACTTCGTGTTTAGTTAGTTTTTAGTGTAATTATAATGTTGTATGTATTTATAGTATTTTTAAGTTATTATTGTATTGTATGTGTTTTATATGGGCCTTGATGCCTGAAATAAATGGATAAATAAATAAATATTATAAAGGTGAAAGTTTGTGAGTCCCACCCTAAACCTTCAGCACTGGACCTTCAGCCCGGAAGCAACCTTGCTGACTAAATTATCTTTTTGGCACGGTATGTGGTTTTCTCATCTTTTTTTAGCTTGTGCTGACACAATAGGAGCAAAATGTTACGTTCTAGCAAAACCATTTCCAGCTGCTACCAGTCATCCTACTAATTAGACTTAATATTATAAAGGCGAAAGTTTGTGAGTGTGTTTGTATGTTTGTTACTTCTTCACGCAAAAACTAATGAATGGATTTGAATGAAATTTGGCACACAGATACTTTATAATCAGGATTAACACATAGGTTACTTTTTATCCCGATATTCCCACGGGATCGATACTTATGCGGGTGAAACCGCGGGGTGCATCTAGTAGTTTATAATTACAGGCTGGCAATGACAACCGATTCTTTCTAATCACGCGATATAAAACAAAGCCGAACTTCGACAAAATCAAATCAAAATCTCCACCAGTATTATCAATACCGATATTTACCGATATAATTCTCTGCATTCTGCAAATATCTTCTTTGTCCCAATTGTCTAGTTAGATCATAGCCTTGTGGTTTATGTCCACAAATTATTGGTTACAGGGCTGAAGGCGGTGCACAATCGCCTCGGACGATTATCGACGATTTTGGGTGCAGTGCAACGGGCATAAGAGAAGCGGGGACATGTGTACAAGCGGTCGCTTATAATGACTGGCAGCGCCCCGCGGTATCACCCGCATAAGTGCCGTTCCCATGGGAATATCGGAATAAACAGTATCCTATGTGTTATCTAATGTATCTATATAATAAAGTAGGTATATCATTCAAAATCCTGACTGACTGATATATCAACGCACAACCTAAACCGCTGATCCTAGAGACATTTGAAATTGAAATTTGGAGGGTGTGTCCTTTTTGAAGAGTAGGTATCCATTTGCGTGAAAGAGTAACAAACATCCACCCATCCATCCCCACAAACTTTCGCGTTTATAATATTAGTAGGATACGATTAATATGAAGGGTAATAATGTAATTTGTAATAGTTAAATTAGTAAAATTGTATCTAATAGTAATAAAATTGCTGTTAAATAGAACATCGACTGAGGTAAAAATTTAAGGTTAGTTTGTGATTGTGAACCACAGTCGTTGTATTTATTGTCGTGTCTCCGTTTCGCTAACACTCTTCCAAATAAGATTAATTAAAGGTGTCAACAAAAGCGACAATAATGTGCATTGATGGTAGTTAAAAAAAAGATAATGTTGATAGAGCTCTTTAGAATTAAGCCAAATCTTTGCAACTGTGATCTTTAATGACTATTTTGTGTTTATGTTATGAAACGTTCATTATATTACGTTAACCCGATATCCGTGCATTAACCTATATTTTTACTAGTTTCGTAACATTTCGCAAGTGATTTTAGCTGAATAAATAAATACATTTCATTAAATACTGGTATTCAGCTGCATCCGGTTAGACTGGAAGCCGACCCCAACATAGTTGGGAAAAGGCAGATGAAATAAATACACTTCATTATTCTTTAGTGTTTCATTAGTTAGTTTGTGGCAGTTTAATGAAATATGATCACTAAATTGCCACAAAATTTACTACTCAACTAGCTACCGAACTAACTACTAAAGGTACTTTAATCATAAACTAAAACTATACTAATAATAAAGCTGAAGAGTTTGTTTGTTTGTTTGAACGCGCTAATCTCAGGAACTACCAGTCCGATTTGAAAAATTATGTTTGCATTTGATAGCCCAATTCTTGAGGAAGGCTATAAGTATCTAACAACACGCTACGACCCTTGAGAGCCGAGCAAAAAGAAAAAAAGTCAAAACGAACGCTTAACAAAGACGAAGGAATCGTGCGGGCGGGAAATGGGTCTGTTAATTAGTATATTGACTTCCACGCAAACGACATCGCGGGCAGAAGCTAGTAGTTATTAAGGTGAATGCGCAGTGGTAGACCGCGAAATTCAAATTTTCTTACTTTTTTTGCAATTTTCAGATCAGTGTCAGGTTGTATCTTGATCAAAATTTGATTCGCGACTATAACAGGTACGTATTTATAGAATTATAATCATTAGAATCATTAATACATCTTTCTAAGTTAGATTTGTACCACTAAGCAGTTTTCCATAAGAGATTTGTTGTCGTGGTACAAATCTAACTTAGAAAGATGTATTAATGATTCTAATGATTATAATTCTGTAAATACGTACCTGTTATAGTCGCGAATCAAATTTTTATCAAAATACAACCTAACACTGATCTGCAAATTGCGAAAAACGTCAGTAAATTTGAATTTCGCGGTCTACCACTGCGCATTCACCTTAAATACCTTGTAATCATCATTTGGTTTAAGTACCTAGCAAGAATTTCCATTTACCTAACTCATTTTCAATAACTTTACGTTAATCTTTAGAGGCGTCTGTAAACATCGTGCAGGAAATATTGTCTGAAACCATAACACGCAGTAAGGAAACCTTATGAAAAATACCTACTTCTTCCAGTATCTAAAGGGCTCATGGCTAAATAATAACAACCGTATGGGTCGATTCAAGGTTAAGCGATGCTTGTCGAGGTCGGTCCGTGGATGGGTGACCATCCTTTAGGTATCAAGACCACTCCGCTCCGAGGCTTGGAAAGTACGTTAAGCCGTTGGTCCAAGCCGTCATTCGTAGATATTTGTCAGTCGTTACGAACTTACGAGTAGTCAGAAGCCTGACAACCAGTCCTACCAAGAGGTACAGACGCCAGCACATCAAGCTACCCGAAACTGTCAAATTTTCCCATTCAACTTTGAACCTTATGCTTTAGCGATAAAGTTGAAAACCTATTAAAGAAATTTGGCAAATTGTAGTAGCTTGATGTGCTGGCGTCTGTACCTATCGTGTTACGTAGTAACTGGGTTGTGGAGGTCAGACAGGCAGTTGCTACATGTAAAATGGTATTCAACTGCATCCGGTCAGACTGGAAGCCGACCCCAACGTAGTTTGACAAAGGCAGATAATTTTTTTTCTCTATAAAAAATAAAGCCTTGCCCCTGTATCAGCACAATTACAAAGTATTTTAATTTTATGTTACTTCAAAGATAAATAACATAATTGCACTTTTTTTTTTAATTCATAATAATTATGTTATCAACATACGAGTAACATTCAAACTTTTAAGTGGTACAGTCAACAAGACAGCTGGCTCAACATCTGTCAAGATTTCACACGACTTTCACTCGTAAAGCTAGCGGCACAAATTCTATTTTACCGTGTATATTATTTAGCATAATAGCATGAGGCATGTAATAGCACTGTCATTTGATGATAAGTCCGACTTTAATTTTGTGTGAAGATACATTTTAATATGATTGGTCGCTTATAAATGTGCTGCCAGTAGGTACTGACTTTTACTTTAATGTAAGAATAAAAATGATATAATGGATATTATGACAAATTGACAATGGGTAAAACGGTACTCAAAATCAAAAAGAAACATCAAAATTGGTTCATTAGTTTTTGAGAAAATCGCGGATATACAAACATACATACCGAATACAGAACCTCCTTTTTTGAAGTCGGTTAAAAACCATAACATAGTGTGGCAGGGATATTGATGTGCAATCTGTAACCATGAATTCAGTTAGTATATGATTCTAGATCTAGACCCCTTAGCGTAGACATTTTTCGTCGGTTATTAAAAAAAAATCAGCTGTTCCATACATTTTGACCGCGTAGGTATTGCTTTTCTATGAAACATTTGATTTTTTTTTGGGTATCCGACGAAAAATGTAATGTGCTGAATTAATAGTTACAGTTTACGCGCTGGTTAAAAATGTATCCTGCATTTCCATACCTTTTATTTCTCTGTATAACAAAAACATGTATGCTCTATAATATATTTTAAAACAGCTTTCTATACCATGTTTTATGCAAATAAATATTATTTCTGTTTCTGTGTTATCGTGATGCCGTGGACGTCCACGATAATATCGTCCGGTTAGAAAATACGAAAGCGCGCATTGAATGAAATAGGAACCATAATAATGTCAGTCAGTCTTCATTCAACTGAAACGCAAGAGGTGATGAATTCGATTACAAAATCGACCAGTGTTATTCGGGTTTTGCGATCAGGTTTTTTTTTAGTAGCAGTCTAGGTGCTACAATACAACTAGTGAAATGTGCGTGAAGGTACGGTCGAACAAGCTATTTGGTATACAGGCAGTGTAGGAGAAGCACAACACATCTAGCTCCGTTTGCATTTAAAGTACTGATTATTTAATATTGTTACCAAAGGCCGTCTCAGTAAAACCAATGGAAAAATACTAAGACCGCACTTGTGATTGAACGCGGACAGGTTGCAACCTGCACGCAGACGAATGAATAGAAAAATGCAGACAGGCTTGCACCCGTCCGTAACACGTCGACAAGTCACTACCTGTTCGACCAATGTAGTGACGAAAAAAGGGCGAGTCCATTCTTAGGACCGCGCGGATTGGTTGACGTGACCTAGGGTGGGGCGAGGCATGACACTACGTGAGTCATGCGGCCGCGGGTATAAATATACCTCGCGAGACAAATTGTGAGTTAGTCCGAAAATCACTTCAGCGAGCAAACACGTCGCGCTATTATTGCTCGCTTGGAGCCCTGTGTTAGGCTACGCGTTCGCTAATAAGTCTTTATTATAATGTGTAAGCTAAGTAATTAAAGATCTTTATTGTGAATATATGTGCTTCGTGTAAATAACTACGTGCTTGATTATAATGTGTTCAAACTAGTGATCTGGTTTAATTTGCATCACCCCCGCCTATCAGAGTCTAACCCCATCATCAACATTGGTCCTTGCGAGCCGGATAACCGATTGTCCGAGCGTAGCCTTACGAACTAGCGCTCGGAATCGGACTAAGTCTAAAGGCGAATTAAACCAGTAACAATGAGTGTAAAAAGTGTTGTAATCACGCGAAGCAAATCACGTAAGGCAGACGCGCGGCGCAGGGAAGCCGCCATCGCCTCGGACTCAAGCTTACTGTCCGAAGTACCACCGGGTTCACCATCAGTAGCGCCGACAATAACATCAGCAGCTGCCCCCAATATACCGCTGACCGGCAGTCGAGTAGTCGACTATAGTGAAAAGCCGGCAGAGGGTGTATTAAGGCAGGCAGTCGCGAGATCGACGCGGAGCAGCAGAGTTTCGTCCAAGAATAGTCGCAAGGGCGTCGAATTCTTACGGAAAAGGGCCGAATACGAAGCTGAACGTGATCTGGTGTGCATCAGGGAGAACCTGGTGAAGAAAAGGATGGAGGCGGAACTAGCAGAGATCGAGGCGAATGCAGAAAGTGATGACTCAAACTCAGAGGTGGATACGGCGCACCGCGTTGAAGAATGGATAAACACGACGCCCCAAGCACCGCCGCCAGACGCGACGCTGTTTACGACGGCCGCGTCAGGCGCACCGGCGGCGTCGCGCGGGCCGCTCCAGGTCACCACGCCGTATGAAACACCTAGGATTCACGATCAAAATGTAAGTAGAGTGAATCTTGAAACTGATATGTACCGTGTGCCGGCTACGTTAAGCGAGAATAATGTGTCGCATCCGCATATAGTCCCAGTGAGCAACACGGGGCCTATGTATACGCCAGCCTATACTGAAGCGGTTAGATTCCGTTTGCCCGACGATTATCAGGCCACCACCACTCCGGTCGCAAGTGTACCTCGAGTATCGACACTCGAGTCGGTCACACAGCGACACGGAAATAGCGGAGTGGACGCGGTAGAAAGGCGACGATTATCGTCGAACGAGAGGGACAGGAAGATAGATAAGCTGGCGGAAGCGATCACAAATATGGCACGCCCGCACCCGGTACCTAGACAGGCTTACGAATTACCACATTTTAACGGTGACCCAGCTGATTGGATATCATATAGAAATATGTACTGGGACACTACTGAATTGTATAACTTTAGGCCGCATGAGAACATAGCGCGTCTGAAGTCCTCTTTACATGAAGAGGCGAAGAGTGCAGTGGAGGATTTGTTACGGTCATCGAGAGACCCCACTGAAATAATGCGCGCGTTAGAGGAAGAGTACGGTCACCCGACCGTCATACTTCAATATGCCCTAAAGAAAGTGAGAGATTTACCTAAAGTGTCTGAAAGTGGCCAGGAATTAAGGAAATTCTCATCAACTATAAGAAACTGTGTGTCGCTGCTAAAGAATATCAAAGCAGATGGGTACCTGAATAACCCTCAACTAGTAGGCGAACTACTAAGTAAGCTGACACCAGTACAACGGGCACAGTATGGTGACTTCGCGATGGGCCTGGACAACACACAGGGGGTGGACTTGAGGATATCACCCAGCTTAGAAATGCTGTCACAGTTTCTCATACACGTGACGCGCTCTACATCATACTACCTGCAACCAGCTGTGTATGAACCAGAACCTTCTAAAACCCCTGTAAAGCAACAGCAGACCAGTGGACGGACTCGACCTGGAAACGCTGCACGCCCAGTCACCAACAAGCCACAGATGACGCATCGTGTGAATACACAGAGCGATGAAGCTACCGCACAGAAGGAATGCGTGATGTGCCACGGCAAACATGCCATAGAAGAATGCGACCAGTTCATGAAGCTGAATGTACAAGAACGCTGGGAACTGATCAAGCGGGAAAAAGTGTGTTTTAATTGTTTAAGTGTAAAACACACGAAAAGGTTCTGTCGCGCGAAAAAGTGCAAAAAGTGCGACTATAGACACCATGTATTATTACACGAGGACAGGCCGAAACCGGAAGTGAAACCGGAATGTGTAACAAACATAGGAGAGTGGCGAGCCACAGCGTTATTGAAAATAGTGCCAGTGACAATGTGTAACAAAGGTAGCGATAACAATCAGTGCTATGCGTTGTTGGACGACGGGGCAACAGTATCGCTAATAGACAGTTCGCTCGCTACAAACCTATCAGGCCCACGTGTACCACTAATGCTAAAGACCGCAGGCGGCCATGCTGTGTCGGACCTTACCTCGCGGGTAGTACAAGTGTCTGTGAAAGGCCCAAATGGACAGTGCCATAATATCAAGTGCAGGACAATAGTGAACTTGAACTTACCTACACAAACAGTGACCTCTTCAGTGATCAATGACAACGCACACCTGCGCGACCTGGGTTGCACAGAGATGAGGGGAGCCAAGCCGCTGCTGCTAATCGGGCAGGACAACTGGGAGCTACTCGTCGGTGGAGACACCCGCCGTGGACGATCCGGTAAGCCAGTTGCCTCACTTACTAAGCTAGGATGGGTCATACATGGACCATTTGATAACACCAGTAGTATTGAAGCAGTAAATTGTACAACAGTTTCCCTCCCAGATTTGCATGATTTAGTAAAGTCACAGTTTGAATTAGAATCAATAGGTATTTCTCATGTAACTCGCAAACATAAGGACGTAGAACGAGCTGTACAGGTACTAGATAGTACGAGTCAACGCACGCCCGATAAGAAACAATGGGAAGTAGGTCTTTTGTGGAAGCAGGACAACATTCTGTTGCCTGATAGTTACAGACAGGCCCGGCAAAGGTTATACGGTATCGAGAAACGAATGCGTAAAGACGCTCGTTTCGCTGAGACGTACGCGAACCAGATAGACCGATTAGTGAATGAAGGTTATGCACGAAAGGTAGAGGGCGAGGTAGATAGCTCACCGGTTTGGTACCTACCACATTTCGGTGTTGTAAACCCGAACAAACCAGGGAAGCTTCGCCTAGTTTTCGACGCGGCCGCTACGTCACAAGGTACGTGTTTGAATGATAACTTACTGACCGGACCTGATCTATTAAATTCATTATTAGGTATTTTGATTAAATTTAGAGTAGGCCCTATAGCGTTCTCAGGTGACATAGCTGACATGTTTTTGCGGGTTAAGATTAGGGCACAAGATCAGGGCGCACAGCTGTTTCTGTGGAGAGGCGCGGACGATGGTAGGGAACCAGATACTTACGCCATGACGTCGATGATATTCGGAGCCGCTTCTTCACCAACCACGGCGATTTACATACTCAATAAAAACGCCAATGAGTGGGTTGACGTCTACCCTAAAGCTGTTGTAGCCATAAAAAACAAGCACTATATGGACGATTATTTAGATAGCACGTGGTCCGTCGAGCAGGCCAACGACCTGATCGAGCAGGTGGCCAAAATACACGCCTCCGGAGGGTTTGTAATACGGGGGTGGGTAACTAACTCGACAGAGCTAAGGGAAAAGCTCG
Source organism: Hydraecia micacea (assembly GCA_914767645.1). Lineage (NCBI taxonomy): Eukaryota > Metazoa > Arthropoda > Insecta > Lepidoptera > Noctuidae > Hydraecia > Hydraecia micacea. Next base: position 16,728,606 of record OU611780.1, read on the forward strand.
AAGTAGACATGCCCGATAAGGTTCCCCTCGAAAAGGGAGTAGGGATGTTAGAAAGGACGTTAGGATTAACATGGTCACCCAAACAAGACGAACTGGGATTTGACCTGTCGTTTAAACGGTTACCAACTGAATTGATAAGCGGCGACCTGGTTCCCACCAAGCGTCAATTTCTGAGCGCGATAATGTCGATCTACGATCCACTAGGTTTCCTTTATCCCTGCGTCATCCAGACACGAATATTGATGCAGAGGATATGGAAGTCAGGGATCCAGTGGGATGAGCTCCTACAAGAAAAAGAGGCAAAAACGTGGTTTGCTTGGCTTAAACATCTAAACAGTTTGACCGAAATTAAAATATCGCGGTGGTACGGGCTGAACCTCGAAGATCTCGAACTACACGTGTTCGGGGACGCCAGTGAGCTAGCCTACGCCGCGGTCGTTTACCTAGTAGGCTATAACCCCGAAGGGAAGCGAGAGGTCGCCATGCTACTAGGCAAGGCACGGGTGGCCCCTCAAAAAGTTATTTCCGTCCCTAGGTTAGAACTTCAGGCAGCAGTGCTAGCGTGTCGATTAGCGGACACTGCTGAAAAGGAATTAGGGCAGCCAATTAGGGAAAAGTTTTATTGGACTGACAGTCAGACAGTACTTAAATGGATAAATTCAGAAGCACAGGAATTCCAAATGTTTATTTCGCATAGATTAGCTGAAATAGATAGGTTGTCAGCCAGAGGCAGCTGGCGCTGGGTCCCCACGACGGACAACCCAGCGGACAAAGCTACCAGATTGTCTTGGCCCGATGACCATGCAGCGTGGTTGTCGGGCCCCTCGTTTTTGTGTGATTCACAGGAGCGGTGGCCAGCGTGTCGCGAACCTGAGGCGGCAGAGGCAGACCTCGAGCGCATCCAACGAGTCCACACCAAGGCGGCCACAGCAGGCCCCCTCCTAGAGTACGAGCGGTACTCGACCTGGAAGCGCGTGCAGCGCGTTATGGCGCGCGCGCTGATCTTCATCGAGCGATGTCGCAAACGAAGAGCGACGTCGGAGCTGCGTCCCCACGACCTGGAAGAAGCACACCTCCGCCTAATGAGGTTGTGTCAGAACGACAGCTTCCACCGAGAACGGGCCGCCATCCTGAAAGGGTTGCGCGCACCAGACGACAGCCACATAAAGTCATTGGACCCGATGATCACCGACGATGAGCTGCTGCGAGTAAGGGGACGTCTGACTGCCTGTGAAGAGCTCACATTCGGAGAAAGGCACCCGATTATTCTAGACGGACGTCACCCTCTGGTAAGAAAGCTAATCGCACACTATCACGCGATGGCTTTGCATGCGAACCACGAGACCGTAGTAAACAATCTACGAGAGAGGTACTGGATAACAAAAATACGAACATCAGTAAAGATCGTGGTCGCAAACTGCCAACTTTGCCGCATCACCAGAGCCAAACCCACACCACCAAAGATGGGTGATCTTCCACTCGCCAGGGTAGAGACTACACGAAGAGCCTTTGTGCGAGTAGGAGTGGACTACTTCGGCCCAATGGAGGTGACGATAGGGCGGCGTCGCGAAAAGAGGTGGGGAGCACTATTTACCTGCCTCGCTACGCGCGCCGTCCACCTGGAACTAGCTGCCACGTTAAGCGCCGACTCAGCAATACTGGCCCTGAGGCGCCTGATAGCGCGCCGGGGGCAGCCTGCACACCTGTACTCTGACCAGGGTACCAACTTCATCGGGGCTAACACTGAGTTACGAGCAGCCCTGAAAGACCTTGATCAAAATCAACTAAGGGACGAGGCGACCAACCGAGGTATCGAGTGGCACTTCAATCCACCATCAGCGCCACACATGGGTGGCTGCTGGGAACGCCTGGTCAGGTCTGTGAAGAATGCACTTCGAAGCACGCTCAAGGAGCGGGCCCCTCGTGAGGAGGTCCTCTACACCCTCCTCACCGAGGCAGAACTTATAGTAAACAGTCGCCCGCTGAGCTATGTGTACGACGATCACGAGCAGCCTGAGGTCCTGACGCCGAACCATCTGCTCCTGGGCACGGCGTCCGGGAGTACACCGTTTACGTCGAGCAACCACGAGGACATCGACTCCCGTCGGCAGTGGCGGCGGGTGAACGCGCTCGCCGACATGTTCTGGCGCCGCTGGCTGCGGGAGTATCTCCCGACCCTGCAACGTCGTGAGAAATGGACAAATAGTGTACCCAATGTGCGTGTCAATGATGTGGTAGTGATAGTCGACAACAATAGAGAGCGAAGTGCGTGGACAAAAGGTATAATACAATCTGTGTACCAAGGCGATGACAGTATCGTCCGTGTTGTAGATGTTAAGACGGCAAATGGGGTCCTGCGTCGACCAGTAGCTAAGATTATTGTGCTTCCCACAGAAATGGATGTAAGCCGGTTGAACCCTTTTACAGGGGGTGGAATGTAGGAGAAGCACAACACATCTAGCTCCGTTTGCATTTAAAGTACTGATTATTTAATATTGTTACCAAAGGCCGTCTCAGTAAAACCAATGGAAAAATACTAAGACCGCACTTGTGATTGAACGCGGACAGGTTGCAACCTGCACGCAGACGAATGAATAGAAAAATGCAGACAGGCTTGCACCCGTCCGTAACACGTCGACAAGTCACTACCTGTTCGACCAATGTAGTGACGAAAAAAGGGCGAGTCCATTCTTAGGACCGCGCGGATTGGTTGACGTGACCTAGGGTGGGGCGAGGCATGACACTACGTGAGTCATGCGGCCGCGGGTATAAATATACCTCGCGAGACAAATTGTGAGTTAGTCCGAAAATCACTTCAGCGAGCAAACACGTCGCGCTATTATTGCTCGCTTGGAGCCCTGTGTTAGGCTACGCGTTCGCTAATAAGTCTTTATTATAATGTGTAAGCTAAGTAATTAAAGATCTTTATTGTGAATATATGTGCTTCGTGTAAATAACTACGTGCTTGATTATAATGTGTTCAAACTAGTGATCTGGTTTAATTTGCATCACCCCCGCCTATCAGAGTCTAACCCCATCATCAACAGGCAGCTAACTTGCAACTACTTTTAAACAATGGTGTGCTGAGTTAGTCAATTCTTTTATACCATTCTATTTAATTAAGGATGCCATAAGCTGAAAAGTTATAACGCACAAAATAAAACTACATATTGGCAGTGTAGTGGAAAGATGAATATTTTTGCCTGTATACCAAATAGCTTGTTCGACCGTACTATATTCACCTCTGCCCCATTGAAGTATACCTAAAAGATGTGATATTATGTATAGCTAAAAACTCTAAAATGGTCTTGCTCTATCTTCTAGTTTTTTTGTTTTTTTGTGATGACTTCTCTCAGTTCAACCTATGAGGTTGTCGTCTGCTTAATCGATCTTGCCTGAGGATGCCTAAATAAATTAAGGTCTCCAGACAGGGCTTAAAAAACTTAAAAACTATGCGACTACACGCTAAGGGCACCCCCTGTGGGGGACGGACCTCGGTTTAGGGCGTCGCTGGGAGAGGGCAGCAAGGGACAGGCTGGATCGGAATTAATTAGGGACGAATTTAAAACTACAGGCTCAGCGTCACAGGCTGGCTCGAGCAAGGATCGGGGCGGACATTGGTATGGGGCGTCATGAAGGGCCTCGACGGCGAGGACGGAAGGACGGCTGCCTGGACCTGTGAGACCTGTTAAGATATTTATAAGCCCATGATGTCCCTCTACAGGGCAAAGGCCTCCCTTCCCTCATTCCACTACTGCGATCTACCTACTGTGCTTAAAATATTATCACAAAAGATAAATACCACCTCAAATAATCCTACATCTTGAACTACAATGAAATATAATTTATATAAGTAACTTGAACAGTAGCCCGCATTAAGTTAAGTAGCCATTACATAATTATTCACTTACAACTGTCCATCAATGAAACTCTTCTATTTTCTGTTCTCAATAATGACACTCTTGACGACAGCAGAATATACTAATGTTAATATACAGATTAGTTGCAGAATATCCACTACATACGAACACGACTATTTATCTATCGATTTTATGCGTTCTTAGAACTTTTTCTGTATAATTTAGACTCAACAAGTTACTTAGCTTCTAGTGTAAGCTATAAAAATGTAGTACAATGTTAGCTGAATACTTAGCGATACTCAATTACACAGACACAGAAAAACTTCTAGAAATGTATTATTATTGCGTTTATTTATCTATTTACTTATCTAATTACATTTTTAATTAATTCTTAAAATATAAAATAAGTATAAAACATCAATACATGAAAAAATTGTGTGAGTATTTGATATTAATTTCAACTTTATAACTCTACGCGTTCCTTAGAAAAAGGGTCTTGACAGACGGACAGACAGACGTACAACGAAATTGTCATTATAAGGGTTCCATTTTTCCTTTTGACGTACGGAAACCTAAAAAACAAAAATCAAATTCATTTATTCAAACTAGGCTGAGAATCAGTACTTTTTGAACGTCATTCTTTTTTTAATTACTTAAGACAGTCCCCTAAAGCGCGCCCTTCACCACTTCCAAGTGCTTTAGCTGGGAAGAAAAAGTAGCACAACAAACTCCCCAGCAGAACAATTTTCAAGGGGTGATCTATAATGTTGATGGACCTTCTATAACTTTCTTTTATCGTAATCATTCGAATCAATTTGGGCCGATACTAATAAGATATCGTAACGTAACACGTACCCTCCGGGTGATACAGAACTACAATCTAACAACGTTTGCAATTAAGTAGTCAGTTTGATTAATTACTGATTATTCATAATTGGATGTTGTTAGACATAATTTCGACTTGAAGACAATAAATACAAGATACTATAGTTTTTTATGAAGTCACGTTTGTCACCCCTGGAAGCTGGGCTTAATAATTAGCGCACGTCACTAAAGAAGTTAGTAATGCCCATGTAATTGGGCTTAATTATTTCAGCCCTAGGCCCAAAACTGCTAATGCCAGTTAAAAAAAACTCTTTCTTCTCACAGAGGAGGCCTGTGTCCTTGCAGTGAAAATATTATAAAAATATTATAGGCTGATTATGCTTCTGGTAGCAATCTGTCTCATGTAATGATGGGGTGCAGTGGTGGCCCAGTGGTAACGGCCGCGACTTACGGATTGTAGGTCACAGGTATTCGAACTCAGACAGGCGCTTTACTTTGTGTAAATTATTTAATCACCACTGCTCTCAAAACGGTGAAGGAAAACATCGTGAGGAAACCGGCGGCGGCGTGGTTTCTTCACCGTGCTAGAATCAAAAATTCGAAGACATGTGACATATACTAACACACACTGGGCCCGCGTGGTGGATTTACGGCCCACTCCCTCTCATCGAGAGGTGGCCTGTGTCCCAGGAATGGGAACATTATTGGCTGATTATGCTACGTAATGATGACAAAACTACCCAGCGCTGAAGCGAATCTGGCATACGCTAGTCAGGACTCTATGCAATCAAGATCGTCTGAATCGTTCAGTCGATATTCAGCTGTTTGTTTGGCGATATTACCTTATTTTTCAAGACAAAAGGCTTTTTGATCCTAAATACAATAAGTACCCAAATAACCCAGAAATCCTTTTCGATTCCTCACCGCACAACAAAACAATATCACCAATAATTCTCAAACTACCCACGTTCAGTACCAGATCGATATCCTTCAGCTATTTAAGATATCCCACGTTAAAAGCAAACCGCAATTAGATGGAACACGACCCTAACACAAAGCATTGTTAGTACTCGCGGCTCTCCGTTATAACAATAAAATTTTAAGGTTACTCGATACCGCCTGGAGATATTAGAGCGATGGGCTGTAATGGCGGAGAGAAAAGTATTGGAAAAAAATAACAATTTTACAAAAAAAAAAAACAGCCGACTTGAGAAAAAAGTTTTTATTTTTCACTTTTTTGTCAAAAACTCAAACTCAAAGCATTTAATTCAATTAAACCAATTACAGGCACTTTTGAATTGTCAAGGGGTCGCGGTCGGTCAGTCAGAAAGATGAAGCTAGTTGCCCATTCCAAAGCGTAGGTACCTATGGAGAAGAACGGGCAAGAAACTCCATGGACACTCTTTTAAATCAAAATAATATGTTTACAAAGTCTTGGTTATATCATTCATGTTAAAAATTGTTGTACCTACACCACACAAATTCGTATAAAACTTCGTGCTATGTAAATACCAGTGACAGGAAGTTATTAAAACATCATCACCATAAAAATGTATAATTGAAGCTAACTCAAAAACTACCCAAGCAAAGTTAATAATATTTATATGATAGGAAGTACTCTTGTCTATCTATTAAAGATTGTTTAACAATTCATTTCCTGTAAAACCAAGCTTTTACAGGAAATTAATTGTTAAACAATCTCAAGTGTCAAGCTTGAGAGTTTACTTAAATAAAACGAGATCATCATCTGCCTAGCCTTTTCCCAACTATGTTGGGGTCGGCTTCCAGTCTAACCGGATGCAGCTGAATACCAGTATTTTACATGGAGCGACTGCCTATCTGACCTCCACAACCCAGTTACTGGGTAATACGATACCCCTTGGTAAGACTGGTTGTCAGACTTTCGGGCTTCTGACTACCCGTAACGACTGTCAAAGATCCACGAATGACAGCCGGGACCAACGGCTTAACGTGCTTTCCGAGGCACGGAGGGCTCTCAGTATGTAAAGATGGTCACCCATCCACCGACCAACCGCGGCAAGCGTAGCATAACCTGATCGATCGACCTGTGCGGCTGTTATTATTTAGCCACGGACCCCTCTCTTAAATAAAACGAGATATATGTTAAAAAATACAGGTTTGTTTCCACCATCGCTTAAAACTAAAAGCTATAAAGATATACGCAGAACTAAACGTCACCACCTTCACATAAATTCTAACCTAAAGTAATAAAGATACTAAGCTAATTAACTTAAGATGATATTACTCTAGCAGCCGGACCATTCAGTTTTAATCCTTCTAATTAAACACATCTATAAACTAAATCAGAAGTTTATCTAAGCTGCATGTAATACACCGGTATCTGCGCTAAAGCACGTCAATATTCCTCGTTCGGTCACTTTTATAGCTTATCAAAGCTATTACATACTTAGTCCTTGCTTATCATGGAGGAGAGTTATTAATATTACTTGTAATTGGATGGCTATGATCTGAGTTTAAGTTGGCTGATAGACTCTCAAAGACGCCGAGGATAAGTTATGCTTTTTCGTTGAAATGTGTTTTTTTCTTCAATCTTAGAACAGCTTAGAAGATGTATGTAATTAAATTGTTTATTCTGCAAGTAGGATATCGGAATCACTTTCCATGTAATATTAAAAAAAATATATAAGCTAGATGAGGTCGGCGTCTCCTATCTAACTACTCTGAGAAGAAAGGCCGATACAAACTCAGGAGGTCACAGTCTCTTTTAAAGTCCAGACATAATCTTGGTCAGATGATGTGAAGACCATGTAGATTGATGTCTGAAATGGTTTTTTAGGGAATTAATATTGAAGAGGACGAATTAATACAAGGAATTTTCGGTGATTACAATATATTATTTCCCCATGTGCAGAATTCAAGTTAAGTTTCAAATAATTAAAATCTAATAAAAATATTCTTATCGAGAAAATTTTCTAGGTTGCCAAAATTTGCAATCAAATAGGTCCCTATATCCCGCTGTAAAAAATCTAACAGTAAACAATAAAATACTTATAATATACTTTATCACAACGCGGCTCTGGTGTCGACAGTACGAGTACAAGGCATTTAAATACTTACAAATGCTCGTCTACAAATGGTATTGTAGCTTTTCTATGGTGCCACAATCAGTTCTCCAATGTTTTCAGTACATTGCTGTACTTGCATAAATCGTTTGAAAAACTACACTACGTTATCCTTTTCCATTTTTCGAAAAAGGTACTTTTGATGTATCGAGATCGAGTAGGTAACTATTTTTTTTAAATAAGGTTTACTTTAACGTTAAACTCTCGAGTCGTTCTTAGATTAGAAATGAATAATTTCTAATCTATGTACCTAAGTCCTTCAATATTAATCACCACTGATTTTGGTAGCCACACTGGAAAAAAGCAAACTCATTGTCAATGAAAACTCTTATCCTCTATGTAAATCCGACGTTTCCACACTTCCATTCACTATGTCTTAGATACACCCATGGCTGTAATGTACGCGTGTATTGTGCGCACACGCATATGGGCGGTGCCGACCTTTGACTCGCCTCGTTACGTGTCGTCACGGATTGGGTTAGATGTGTTCGAGAAAAGATGGCTACCGGTAGTGGTGGGATACTTAGTCAATTAGTCATTGACAAGCGTTAGATGTTTCAGCCCTTCTTATTTCATTGATTTCTGCATCTTACTGACCGTCAATGGTTGGCTCAAAATTCTCATATCTTTGTTCGTACGAGTATTATATCGTTTTCTTTATAGAAAGCATACGCAAACCTTTTTAAAGAAAGCTTATTTTAAAGGAACAGTAATGCTTAAAATTCTTGGCCATACGTTATGATAGACCACCAATACGTGCAATTTATGGACACTGAATCTTTGATGACCTGAAAAGGGAGGTTAAGATAAATGTGGAAAAAACTAGACTAAAGGTGTTATTTAGGGGGCCTAGTGACGCATGCGTTTGCCTCATGCGAGCATGAGGTGCTGGGTTTGATGATTCCCAGGTCGAGCAAAATGTTATTGAGCTTTTCCATCTGGAATTTCTTAGTAGCAACCCGGAATCTGGAATTTGTGCCAAATGGTGGCACTAGGCTCGCCCGCTTCAGCGCTTCGCTTTTACATATTAAGACTTAACTTAACTGGCGAAATGTGGGTGTACTATGGTGTACTTCTGCCTTACCCTTTGGGAAAACCAGGCGTAATGTTATGAATATAGGTATACGTAAGGAAACCTGCGAAAAATAAAAAAATAAAAGAATGAATGAAAAATCAAACAAAATCCAAATAGACCCCACAAACTAACAAGACCATACTAAACACGGAAAACATTACGAACTTTATGATATGTCCATCAAATCCGCAAACGAATCCAATCGTTCGATACGTTTGGAGAATACTCGACGCTGAGCATTCCGGCCGGGCACGTTACATGCGCGGCGAGGACGCGACTCACGATCAGTCCTGGCTATAACTCCGGTAATTGACGTTAGCCACCCAGTCGGCGGGGGGCCGCACCCCTGGGGGTAAGTCGGGAATTTGGAAATGGGAGCTTACGAGTTACGGGTCGATTAAAATGTAGTGACAATTGCTTGAGCGGTGCGCGAGCGGTAGGTGTCAAAACTTGTTTGAACTTGGGTTGAAACTGAAATCTATCGCATTATATCTGGTGGCCCAGTGCTATTGAACCCGACTTACGACTTTTAGGTCATAAGTTTGAACCCAGGCAGGCGTTTTACTTTGTGTATTTAATTTTATCACCACTGCTCTCAAAACGGTGAAAGAAAACATCATATTCATTTTTTTATTTTTTCTTTTGTTTTTATTCATCATATTTCTTTATTCTCTTTTTTCAATATAAACTGAGGTCGTGATAAACAACACCCAAGGAGCTAGTCAGCGCTAATTTACATCAGGTCGAATCGAAAATAGAGTAATGGTGGCCTAATGGTAGCCATGCAGGCGCTTTACTTTGTTTAATTTATGTTATCACCACTGTTCTCAAAACGGTGAAGGAAAACATCGTGAGAGAAAACGGCACTTTCCTGAACCGAAAATTCTAAGGCATGTGACATCCACCAACCGACACTGGGCCCTGAGAGGACGCCTATGACCCAGCAGTGGACACATTATAGGCTGATTATGATGACCCTTAGTGAAGAACCAGGACAAACCGAACGCAAGAAACATGCAGTATCCTTTTTTAATACAATTTGATTTTCTCAGTTCCTCAGTTGTGCCACTTCGCCAGTCGACTGTCGGCATCTACTCGTCCCTATAACTCTCGGGTCGCGTGCGGTGACTTCCCTATGATAATTTAATTGTTGTGCGTGCGCTACAAAATATATTTATAGCTGGCAAGCGACGAGCTAGGCCTAGATAGAGACGGCCTGATAACAGGTGGCATCGCTTGAGGGTTAACTTGATAAATATACTTGTCCTTCAGTTTAATAACTGTTGTGAACAAGTTAATACTGTCGATGAAAGACCCCCTTGAATAGGAAATGAGTTTGTGATCATGAGAAAGTGGCACGTTTTCCTTTGGCGATAAAATCTGCAATGATATTTAAATGGATGTTTAAATGGTCACTCTGGTCCCCAAGATACAGGCGCCGCGCTGCCTAGTTTGGGGACCGCCGTAAACATCCAAATGATGATCGCTAACAGCTACAGACCGACGACGTTAAGTTAATTATAGGTAATACTTGTAACATTGGTTTGTAACGTCCTAATCCTAACTAATATTATAAATGCGAAAGTATGTTTGTTTGTTTTTTACCTTTTCACGCCTAAACCAACCCACCGAACCGAACCGAACCGAACCAACCAAACAACCGAACCGAACCGAAACCGATCATCCTGAAATTTTGCATATACTCGTACGTTGTCAGGTGTACAGAAACGGACATAGGGTACATTTCATCCCGAAAAAAAGTGCTGTTCCGGAGGAAAACAACAATAACGTTATTATGATAATAGATAACTCAACGTGTTTATTGAACTTTGTCACATTATTTAATTCTGAGGCGGTACGAAGTTCGCCAGGTCAGCTAGTTGGTTCAATAAATCTTAAATCTTAAATGTCCTCCCCAACGATCAAGCATTCATTTCACTACATTTTTATAACATCATTTTGTATCGTTACCAGGATCTTTAAAATGTATACTTTGAAGTGTGACCAACAAAAACCACCGGGGTTGTAGGTATAGCATACAGGAGTCAAGAACTATGAGGACCCATTACTATGATGACGGCTAAAAGAGATGTATGGAGGACTAGCTGCGCCCCGCGGCTTCACCCGCATAAGTTTCGATCCTGTGGGAACATCGCGATAAAAAGTAGCCTATATGTTAATCCAGGGTGTCAGCTACCTGCATACAAAATTTTATCAAAATTGGTCCAGCCGATTGAGCGTAAAGAAGTAATGAACATATAAACACACACACACACAAACTTTCGCCTTTATAATTTTAGTATGATGAAGATACTCGCATGTTGCGCTGACCCTAAATAAATTGGAATAAGAACAGGAGGATGATGACAAGACTCACAAACAGATTAAAACATTGAATGAAGAAGTCATTAGATAAAACATGAAAAAAAAAATAACATCACGACTTGTTACCCCGAAAGGTTAGGCAGAGTACCTATAGTACACCCACATTTCTCCAGTTATGTTTAAGTCCCATGTAATAGGAGGCGAGCTTATTGCCATCAACCAGATACAAATCCAAATTCCAGGCTGCGACTAAGAAATTCCTAACATTTTGCCCGGGATCGAACCCAGACAACCACTAGACTAGAATAATCTCATATTATAATGTAAAAATATATTTTTTAAATAAAACAGTCCATATCTAGTATCCTCGTCAGTCTATGGCACTACAAAACAAAGCTCGTCCCGTATCGTATGCACTTGAAATTAGGGCTGACACCGCGAGAATTTAAGACAATAAACTGGCTTCAATCAAGCTGCTATTTTGAACTTCACTTTGTTAGGGATTCACGTAACAATGGCTGCTTTGATTACTATTGGTATTTTAATTTGAGGATCCTTATTATATATTTTTTTTATTGCTTAATGTGCCCGCTCTTGACCTCGGTCACGCCTGATGAAGCGATGGATGAGGTCTATGATGGTACGAGCATGCCCAGAAGATGCCTGAGGCACTGTAACTTACACGCATCGACGAAACACAGCAGGCTGCTTGACGCCGGACTAAGTTGGGAGGGTGGTCGCAAACCAGGCGGACGTTAGCTCGGTGGTAGGGCTAACGTAACGCAACCAGCGGATTCACAGGTAAACATAATCGTCCACAACTTCGAGTGTAGCGTCTCCGATCTTCATTACAGTGAGTGTTACATGGGCATTTGACATGACCTTTGTCTTGTCCATGTTCATTTTACGACGCTCTATATTAAATATTTCACTCTAGCCTATCTCAAATGTGGTCTTCAATTCGCTATAGTGTAGGATGTCCTTGCCATCCCTAACCCCGCGGCACCACAAAGCGTGTAGATCGCGAGCTTGCAATATCTCGTCCGAGCCCGTCCGTAGCTATCCGCGTTCTCTATAACGTTATATTATTTATTGTATTAGTGCCGTTGTACTAACACGACTAATGACGTTTGTGGGACATTCATTATACGCGGTAATTGTTGTTTATTGTGCTCAATACATCCCCGATTAGGTGCTAAAGTGTGGCGATGGTCACAGGAGAATCGAATGATGTTCGATGTAGTGCGGATAATGTGTATTAATGTTATTGTCTCTTTACAAGTACCTAGTTAATTTTAAAGCGATAAAGTTCATAAATAAAGAAACAATAGGGTCGCAATTTGCGTTTAGTTTCGCATAGGTACACACATCAAAAGTGTCTAGGGATCAAGCATTTTTATGCGGATTTCTTGAGATTGAGATGTGGCTTTGTAATAAATTTATGATTTTATAAATTTATATGGATCCTTTTTGGTGCATTTCATAATTTGAATCAGGAACTGTGAATCAAATTCGAGTAAAAGATGAAAATCAGCTGTCAATATTTTCCCTATAAAAACATACAACGCATTGAAGACATTATTAGTGCTACTGTTTCCCTACTACTGATTAAAACCAACGTTATTATGGAGCGGCGACGTCATTTAAGCAGGGAAGAAATGCTCAGAGCCGTGGGAATGATAGAAGCTGGTTCCCGGCAACGTACTGTGGCTTTAGCTCTGAATACAAGTCAGAGTGTTATCAGTCGACTTTGGACACGTTACCGAAGCACTGGTACCGTGGCTGAGCGCCATGGAGGACGGTATCGCTGCACCACACGGAGACAAGACCGATACATTCAAATCTTAACTCGAAGAGCTCCAACAATAACCGCCATGATGTTAGCCGTGAGGCTTCATCACTCTTCAGGGAACTTAATTAGCGACCAAACAGTCAGAAACCGCTTGCATGAAGTGAACCTTCATTCCCGAAGACCGCTACGGGTACCACCTATAGCAATGCACAATCGTAGGATTCGATATCAATGGGCTCTTGAACACAGAAATTGGGCAGAAGAACAATGGCATTTCGTGTGCTTTTCTGATGAGTCTCGTTTTGGTATGAGACCGGATACAAGACGTATACGACACTGGAGAACCCCTGGACGCCAACAGCAATTAAAATCCTGCCAGGAAGTCCATCCTTATAGTGGTGGAACCATCATGGTATGGGCGGGTATTTGGATCGGCGGAAGAACTGAGTTGATTTGGATCAGAGGCAACCTCAACGCTCAAATTTATGCTGAGACGATTGTATCAGACGTCATCGTTCCTCTACAAGTGCAAATCGGTCCCTTATTTCAGTTAATGCATGATAATGCACGACCGCACACCGCAAGAGTTGTAAGACAGACTCTCGCCGCAGCTAACATCAATGTCCTGCCCTGGCCTGCTCAGTCGCCAGACTTGAACCCGATTGAGCATGCATGGGATATGCTACAGAGAAGAGCTCTGCCGAATATGGAGGGTATCCAGTCGCAAGAAGACCTTTTTTTGTTGTTGCAACGAACATGGGCTGCCATTCCACAGCGTGATTTGGATGAACTCATTTTGAGTATGCCAAACCGATGTTCTTGTGTTGTTAGTGTTCGCGGTAGAAACACGGATTATTAATTGTTTAAGTTACCCAATAAAATTTTAAAGAAAACTGTTATTTCAGTCTTTTTTTCGAACTTTTGTGTTAGTGGTTCAAATGTCAAAAATCCCTTTATTAGGAAAATGGCAAATTTCTTTATTAATGCAAAGGTGACTTGGTTTATCGTTACTGTGACAAACGAAAACACTTTATTTGATGAATCCTTAAAGAAAATTTTAATTAATATCAATCAGGAGAAAAGTTATTGCAAAAATATATGTTGATCCCTAGACACTTTTGATGTGTGTATATAGATAGATATAACAAAAAAGCAAGACAAGAATAAATGGATTATGCAAAAAATTACATGCATAGCTTAAAAGAAAGCAAACAATATGCCTATTTTACTACTTTTTGGGTCAACAGCTACTTTAAACATCTCACGTTGCGTGTGGATTAGTCAGCCAGAAAAATGCGAGGCTGAATAAGACCCTATCAAAGTTATGTAGTATAAGGATGACGGTAGAATCATGATTCGTAAACCAGGAACAAAGCTGGAAATTACCACTTTCAACGCACTGCTTTATTTCACACCTCGAATTTAACTCCAGGTGTAAATATCCTACAACATCATACTTATTCCTTGAAAGCTCAACCTTCATTTATATAAAACAATAACAAAGCCTTGGGAACGAATCGCAATGCGTAAAATCACTGCCCTGCCCGCGGCGACCGACGCAAGATGCATTACTTTGCACATAAATTATTTTGTTCTTTATTAAGTACGAACTTCTTATGATTATGTCTATGTTGCAGTGTCTTCGTGGAGGCATCTGTCAGGGTTGACATGAAAGAAAATGCTTGACGGCTAACCCGACTAATATCGTATGGACCAGCGCTTGCATAAAGCATAATCAGCCTTTAATTTTGCTACTGCTGGGACACAGGCCTCCTCTCTGTGAGAGGGAAGTGGGCCCTCATACTCCACGCGGACCCAGTGCAGGTTAGTAGATGTTACATATGTCATAAAATTTTTGGTTCTAGGACATGCCGGATTCCTCACGATATTTTCCTTCACCGTTTTGAGAGCAGTAGTGATAACATAATTTACACAAAGTCAAGCGACATACAACTCATAAGTCGCGGCCGTTACCACTGGGTCACCTCCGTGGGGTCACCACTGTTGAGCGACCAGCGCTTGTTCATAAGAAAAAAACTCTCGAAACGATAGTAACGGCCGGTTGTTTCAAACGGTTGGTTAACGTAACATACGTACGTCAAATACACACATCAAAAGTGTCTAGGGATCAACATATATTTTTGCAATAACTTTTCTCCTGATTGATATTAATTAAAATTTTCTTTAAGGATTAAAGATAAAGATAAAGATATTTTATTTTGCAAATATGGGTACAGTACATGGTGTTATAGAAAAATAAGTTCATCCATATTTTACCAGTAGGCATGCAAAAATTACAAAAATAAGAACTAATTGACTAAACTATAACTAAATACTAAACTTTAATAAACAAACGGATCAAGAAACAACACAAAACCAAAAACATTATTGTAAACAGTGTAAGTTTCAATTTTTTTATCAATCAAGATATTTATAATAAGAACTATTTCACTATACTATAACTAAATACTACACTTTAATAAACAAATAAATTAAGAAACAACACAGAACCAAAAACATTATTGTAAACAGTCTGTTTCAATTTTTTTATCATTCAAGAATTCTGTTACACTATAGTATGCTTTGACTGTCAAAAAGCTTCGCAGTCTCTTTTTAAATAGCGATAGCGGCAATTCTTTCCAACTTTTAGGTATTTTATCATATATGATCGGAGCCATGCAGTAAACACTTTTGCGCATTAGTGCTGTCTTAGCGAACTGATGACACCGTAAGGTATTATCACGCCTATTACGTGAAACTACATCGGCAAGACGTTTAAAACGATTTGAGTTTGACTTAACAAACACAGCAACTTCTAATATTCATCAAATAAAGTGTTTTCGTTTGTCACAGTAACGATAAACCAAGTCACCTTTGCATTAATAAAGAAATTTGCCATTTTCCTAATAAAGGGATTTTTGACATTTGAACCACTAACACAAAAGTTCGAAAAAAAGACTGAAATAACAGTTTTCTTTAAAATTTTATTGGGTAACTTAAACAATTAATAATCCGTGTTTCTACCGCGAACACTAACAACACAAGAACATCGGTTTGGCATACTCAAAATGAGTTCATCCAAATCACGCTGTGGAATGGCAGCCCATGTTCGTT
This sequence comes from Hydraecia micacea, assembly GCA_914767645.1. NCBI lineage: Eukaryota > Metazoa > Arthropoda > Insecta > Lepidoptera > Noctuidae > Hydraecia > Hydraecia micacea. The sequence goes on from OU611780.1 coordinate 16,744,701, forward strand.
GCAACAACAAAAAAAGGTCTTCTTGCGACTGGATACCCTCCATATTCGGCAGAGCTCTTCTCTGTAGCATATCCCATGCATGCTCAATCGGGTTCAAGTCTGGCGACTGAGCAGGCAGGCAGGATGCAGGAGGCAGGATGTTAGCTGCGGCGAGAGTCTGTCTTACAACTCTTGCGGTGTGCGGTCGTGCATTATCATGCATTAACTGAAATAAGGGACCGATTTGCACTTGTAGAGGAACGATGACGTCTGATACAATCGTCTCAGCATAAATTTGAGCGTTGAGGTTGCCTCTGATCCAAATCAACTCAGTTCTTCCGCCGATCCAAATACCCGCCCATACCATGATGGTTCCACCACTATAAGGATGGACTTCCTGCCAGGATTTTAATCGCTGTTGGCGTCCAGGGGTTCTCCAGTGTCGTATACGTCTTGTATCCGGTCTCATACCAAAACGAGACTCATCAGAAAAGCACACGAAACGCCATTGTTCTTCTGCCCAATTTCTGTGTTCAAGAGCCCATTGATATCGAATCCTACGATTGTGCATTGCTATAGGTGGTACCCGTAGCGGTCTTCGGGAATGAAGGTTCACTTCATGCAAGCGGTTTCTGACTGTTTAGTCGCTAATTAAGTTCCCTGAAGAGTGATGAAGCCTCACGGCTAACATCATGGCGGTTATTGTTGGAGCTCTTCGAGTTAAGATTTGAATGTATCGGTCTTGTCTCCGTGTGGTGCAGCGATACCGTCCTCCATGGCGCTCAGCCACGGTACCAGTGCTTCGGTAACGTGTCCAAAGTCGACTGATAACACTCTGACTTGTATTCAGAGCTAAAGCCACAGTACGTTGCCGGGAACCAGCTTCTATCATTCCCACGGCTCTGAGCATTTCTTCCCTGCTTAAATGACGTCGCCGCTCCATAATAACGTTGGTTTTAATCAGTAGTAGGGAAACAGTAGCACTAATAATGTCTTCAATGCGTTGTATGTTTTTATAGGGAAAATATTGACAGCTGATTTTCATCTTTTACTCGAATTTGATTCACAGTTCCTGATTCAAATTATGAAATGCACCAAAAAGGATCCATATAAATTTATAAAATCATAAATTTATTACAAAGCCACATCTCAATCTCAAGAAATCCGCATAAAAATGCTTGATCCCTAGACACTTTTGATGTGTGTATTAACAAGTACGTAATCGTAATTTTTTGACGTAAGACAAGACCATAAATCTTTAATAATAATTGTAATTTGAAACAGCACTTTTTATGGTTTGACGATAGTTAGCGCAATTTTTGACGTAGGTATGCGCGTGCATAAAGTAGACGTGAAACAACCCGCCCTTAACATAATCGTGAAAACTGTTGAATGCTTACATGCATACGGCCTCTAGTAGGCGATCGTTTGACGGATTCAATAGTCATTTTTAAGGCTAAAATCTGTAGCTTGTCCCCTTAAACCCTTACTAATAATCGTTGTATACCGTCTGTAAAGTTCTTCTTCTTTCGAAAGTCAAATTATTATTACTGACGACTGAAAGAGAGAAATCAGTGTGTAACTCTTCATCTGATATAATACCTATTAGTTATTACGTGATAATACGTTTATTAGTAAGGGGGTCTGTCTTTAATTTCTAGTTGGTTATCTTATGTTACGTGTCCCCCTTCTTTTTCTTGATGGGTTGAACTTGATTCAACTTGGACCGACCGTTTATTATTTCATCACTCTTAATCCATCTTCACAACTGATTAATATTTTACAAATTAATCACAAAAACTTCCATGAACTGAACATCTAAGTAGCAACCGCAATCAATCCACTTGAGCAGTCGCTAACCGTGCATCATGCGGTCGAGAGCTACCACACTCCTGCGCAAATGGTCGCCAATACTCAGATATGTGCATCTTGTGCTGACCACCACAATGTAATGGGTAAGGAAGCGTGTGCGCTGGGTGTACCGATAGTATTAAAGGTGTGGGTATGGTAGGTTAGCGAAGAGGGTAAAGTTAACAAAATAATTTATCTTTTTCACTTTTTACGGAAGAACAAAATACTTATAAGGAGGACATACGGTTTACTTAAAAAAAAAATATTATCAAATTATATTATCAAATTAAAATAAACTTACCCGCTCCTCTTACCGCTAAAACTACAGGCTACATGTAAGGTCAGGCCATCAGAACATGTTATAGGTAAACGTTGCAAATTGTAACATGTTTACATCGCGCTCGAATTATGGTCAGGCGGCCGTTTTGTGACCCTAGCCTTTATGTGGCTTATTATATTATACTGTGGCTTTGTACAGCTTTGTTGTGTTGTCAAGTAAGTACCTTATTGTATGTCATATGAGGTTAGGCAACTGCAGGCTGATGTATGCAGTTTGGGGCACTCCTATGTTTCAGACAATGAACAAATGTGAAGCTCTTTGTCCCAGAGCTGACTGTAGTGCGAAATGGTATTATTTTACCAGAAAATCAGGATAGGTAAAAAAAGACAATTACAATAGTCAAGACAAGTTACATAACTATAACGATTCTAAGTGACTCCTGTGCATATTTCGGGTGAGTCTAAAGCTTCAAACTCTTCAGAGTCATCAGGAAAAAACATTCAAGTATTAAGCTTCGTCGATAAAAGGTTAAAAATGACCCCATTCAAATAACACCCTCTGTAGACAAAACATGCCTGCATTGAATTTGCCAGGTTGAACCTGGCAAATTCAAGAAAATCATACCACTTCCCTGATTCCCCTTAGCTTCCGAATAAACTTTTGCCCATAGGATTTTTAGAAATTCACCAACCAACAAGTAGCCAGTAGCATTTTACTCCCCAAATTCACTTTTACATCGAAACCCAATATAATAACAACCTTTTCGGATAAGAAACAAATGCCGGACAAAGCCACCGAGATACCGCAGCCAGTGAATGAGCCGGGCGTTTATCACGCCAACCTTTGTGTCCTTGAATTATGCAGCGTTATTGCTCGCCTTGCATGACTTAGCACCAGGCCGGACAGACTAACGCTTCGTATCAGCTCTAAATTGCTGTTGGTTTGCGCCGGCGCAAGTGGTAGGGGGGCGCGTGGTAAAAAAATGGGAACAAGATTAGATTTGTCGAATTTGCTACAAAAAAATAATTTAAATGTGGTAAACGGATTGAGTGAAACTATCATTATCATTCCCCAAAGGTAAACTTACCTGCATACTCGTACAACATGGCGAAATTCGACTGGCTCTCGACGACAGACATAAGCATAATCAGCCTTCATCGTTCCCACTGCTACGACACAGGCCTTCTCTCTGTGAGAGGGAGTGGTCTGTAATCCACCACGCGGGCCCAGTGCAGGTTGGTAGATGCGACATGTCTCCCAATTTTTTGTTCTAGGACATGCCGGTTTCCTCACAATGTTTTCCATCACCGTTTTTGGGCAGTGACGACAGGGTTCAGTGATAATCAGCACCTCCATAAATACATGAATGATTGTCTTCACTCACTATTACTTTTCTCAGAGCAATGCCTATTTCTGAGAGTGATCTCGTTACGTTGAAAATACTTTTGGTGATGTAGACTGTTGATGAAGCGTGCTCTATCTCCAGCATTAGTATTTGTAAGTAAAGTCAACAAAAGAGATAAGTATGCAGGATCGTCGGATATAGTTGAAGTTTAGTAAGAAGCCGATGGATGTTCTCGAATAAAATTTTATTTTATTAATAGAAAACGAACAGCTCATTTATAAAATTAAATTTCAGTCGACAACATCCATCGGTTTCTTACTAAACTTCAACTATATGCGACGATCATGCATACTTATCTCTTTTGTTCTCTCGTATTTTCGTCATTTGGCCAATAAGGAAGCGTGGGATGGCGTCGGGTGTTACAAGTGTGCTGCGATTCTGACGCAACGATGGCTGTGCTCACTTTATATGCCGTGGAAGTGGCAAGTTTCGGTCCAACAAAATTTAATTCACTGTCGTGCCATCGAAACGACGACGAAGAATAGCGGTAATTTGGTACCCACTTTCATTTAGGTATATCTAACAGCATCCAAAACTTTACTGTCTGTATTCCGACTGGCTTCTAGACTTTGCTCCAAACTCCTGAGCATTCTAAGCTATCTTATCTGCTCTCCAATGTATCAAAGAAACCTGTTTGGTTCAGCTTCGCTATAACGACAGGTCATGTCATGGCCGAGGCGTCAGTGGCATACCAACTGGTTACCATGGCAAAGGTTGGTGCTATTTTCGGGTAGTCATAGCCGCTGAAATATCTTGATTAGATGAAATTAAGGGGACAATGATGTCAAAAATAATGGTCTTGCAATGGCAAAGGATGGAGATAGCTTCACAAATGTTACACTTAAATCCAGTTAAAGCAATACCTTTCCTCGTGAACCTGAATAAATACCTTCAGAAATTCTAAACAATCATTAAGAACTAAAATCAAAATTCAGATCGCAACATCAAAATCATATATTACAGAACATACGAGCGAACGTGATCGCATTTGTTTGCCATTGTCATCGCTGCCGATACGGGCCGAATAAAGCCGAATCCACCCGATACGCATCTCGGCCGCGCGGGCGCATGACACAGATAATCTAAGCATTCAGCCACCCGCCGAGTTACCAGCGATTTTATACAGCCAACTTAATAAATGCCCATTAAAATAAATTGTTTGGCATTGTCATAGCTTCCGATCCGCGTGCACGTTGCCTGATCCTCGTTTACATTAGCCATTCTGAGATAATATATGGGCTGTAATTTATGCCTTTAACTATGTCTATAAAGAATAGTAATGGCCCAAGATTGCTTCTATTGGAAATGTATATTGAAGAGTTAATAAAGTTTTGCGTGATTGCGGATTGTACGTGCGGAGAATATAAGCGTGGTTAGACAGGATTTGTTTGTGTTTTGTAATTTATGGACCGTTCTTATTCTGGATTGTGCATGTGAATTGTGCAAGACTAGCGTGCAATATATTTGTGATTTTATCGGTATTTATATTTTCATCTATGCATTTCACTGTTTATGTGCTGTAGTTAAAAGGTTGGGGTTGGTCCGGAAGTTTAACACTTTCACAGAGCTACCAAAAGACTGATATGACAAACCGGGATTTTGAAAACTGTAAGAAAAGTTCAGTTTAAAAATAATGATCGGTAGGTGTCCTGATTACCTGGTATTCCAGAGGTTCTTAATAAACTCTCTTGTTCTTCAAAACGACTCTCACTTCGGCGACTTCTATACCTGAGAATGCCTGACAGACCTGGAGACGGTCTGCATGCCATCAATTCAATTAAAATAGATCGGTCATTTTCATAAAAAGGTTCCCTGCAAAAAATATACAGCAAACAAATGATTACATTGAATACCTCGTTCAGTTAGCTATTACAATGCCATTATAAAAACATATTGCTTGCTTTTTGCTGATGCATCCTAGACGAATAGTGTCAATAGCCTTTAGTAAACTATATTTTTAGGGTTCCTCTTAAAATAATGACAGTAACGGATTACGCAATTCTAATAACTAATAAATATTCGTTTATATGAAACAGTCAGGTGTCACAAACGCAATTTCTCGACGGCTGGACTGTAGGAGTCAAATTAGCTTCTGAAACTCAGAATTTATGTCAATGTTCCGTCCACTGACTTAGGACAAGCCAAGCATTCCAATATTGTTATCTATACATACATACACACAAATAAATAAAATTGTAGTGTCTGTTTGTAATATTAAAATAACCGCTTTTTACTAAATGCATATGGATGTATACACGGTACATATACCAAAATAACATTTTTTACAATTTTTGTCTGTCTGTTTGTTCCGGCTAATCTCTTAAACGGCTGGACCGATTTTGACAGGACTTTCACTGACAGATAGCTGATGTAATAAGGAGTAACTTAGACTACTTGCTTTTATTGTAGAAAAAAAATAGGGTCCAACGAAAAAAAATTAAAACCAATAACTTTTTTGTTAAATTCCATGCGGACGAAGTCGCAGGTAACAGCTAGTTACCTATATGTATTTTATTTTTAAGCTAAGTTATCTGGGTTGGCTTGCAGCCAAGTCATACAGTGGTATCTAAAGCTAGATTACATTTAATAGGAGCATAAGCGACTAGTATCTGACCAGCCAGAGATCAGCGTAATGACTGAACTTTTATGTTCCTAATGAAAGTCAGCCGTTTGTACTCTCCAAAACATAATGTCACGGATAACAACTACATGAAAGTAATCGACAGAACCCGTGTTTTTAAATCCTGCTTGCTTCTTCTATTCATGTTTTCTTATAAGTATGCAATGATATTCTAATAAATTAATATCATTGTAAATATGGCACACGCCAGATTGCAATCGCACGTCGCAAGTGTAACGAAATGGCGGACTGTCAAATTGAAAAGAGGACGCCATTTTGATTTCTTTGTAAATAATTAATCGAAGTGGTATCTTACTTCATTTCGCGTTCATTCATATTTATTCGTAGTCATTGATTTGATATTTAAACAGCCACGCATGAAATTAATTAGAGCTGTTTTTTGGCTTATACTTCCTAGAACTTTTTGCTATTATAGCTTTAATAGGTATGCTTGCTTTATTGGGAATAAAATAATGATGAAGATGCATATTTTGGGATAACAATTACAATCCAAACTTTATGAATGACAACTATTTAACCATAGACATTCTTACAAAATATGAAATACTAGCTTCTTCCCGCGACTTCGACCGCGTAAAATTTCACCCCCCCCCCATTCACCCCCTTAGGGGATGAATTTTGAAAAATCCTTTCTTAGTGCACGCCTAGACCTCATAAGGAACGTACGTGCCAAATTTGGAATCTCTAGACCCAGCGGTTTGGGCTGTGCGTTGATATGTCAGTCAGTCAGTTCTCCTTTTATATATATAGATAGATAGATAGAAAACAGAACACATCGGAAAACATCACTTTTGTGACATAAACACGATGAAACAGATAAAATAAGTTGAATAAAGACTTTTTATCATCTACTTTTCAAAATGGTGGATGACAGGTTGTTATCCACCTACTTGTTAGTAAGGCATACCAATTAATAGTTTTTATATTGTGTGACAGCAGTCGACGTCGTTGTATCATTTTGTTTTAGATAATGATCGTGACATACGGATGGACAGCGCGACACACACTTTCGTCTCCCGTTCAACATGAGTAGAGGATGTTCTTATTTTTCAGATAAACCGATAAATACCTATCGGGTATATTTATGTGATATTTTTTGCGGCGTATAGGTAAAGGCGGAGTTTACAATTTCCAGGATGATTAAAAGTCTAGTCTAGAGTGTCAAGACGCCAAAGTAAAATATAACGGCAATTACACCATCATTTAACAGAAGTTTGGCCCTTCAAAAAGGCATACCTACGATCTTAATTTCAATTAAAAAAAAACATTAAATACACACATCAAAAGTGTCTAGGGATCAACATATATTTTTGCAATAACTTTTCTCCTGATTGATATTAATTAAAATTTTCTTTAAGGATTCATCAAATAAAGTGTTTTCGTTTGTCACAGTAACGATAAACCAAGTCACCTTTGCATTAATAAAGAAATTTGCCATTTTCCTAATAAAGGGATTTTTGACATTTGAACCACTAACACAAAAGTTCGAAAAAAAGACTGAAATAACAGTTTTCTTTAAAATTTTATTGGGTAACTTAAACAATTAATAATCCGTGTTTCTACCGCGAACACTAACAACACAAGAACATTGGTTTGGCATACTCAAAATGAGTTCATCCAAATCACGCTGTGGAATGGCAGCCCATGTTCGTTGCAACAACAAAAAAAGGTCTTCTTGCGACTGGATACCCTCCATATTCGGCAGAGCTCTTCTCTGTAGCATATCCCATGCATGCTCAATCGGGTTCAAGTCTGGCGACTGAGCAGGCCAGGGCAGGACATTGATGTTAGCTGCGGCGAGAGTCTGTCTTACTACTCTTGCGGTGTGCGGTCGTGCATTATCATGCATTAACTGAAATAAGGGACCGATTTGCACTTGTAGAGGAACGATGACGTCTGATACAATCGTCTCAGCATAAATTTGAGCGTTGAGGTTGCCTCTGATCCAAATCAACTCAGTTCTTCCGCCGATCCAAATACCCGCCCATACCATGATGGTTCCACCACTATAAGGATGGACTTCCTGGCAGGATTTTAATCGCTGTTGGCGTTCAGGGGTTCTCCAGTGTCGTATACGTCTTGTATCCGGTCTCATACCAAAACGAGACTCATCAGAAAAGCACACGAAACGCCATTGTTCTTCTGCCCAATTTCTGTGTTCAAGAGCCCATTGATATCGAATCCTACGATTGTGCATTGCTATAGGTGGTACCCGTAGCGGTCTTCGGGAATGAAGGTTTACTTCATGCAAGCGGTTTCTGACTGTTTGGTCGCTAATTAAGTTCCCTGAAGAGTGATGAAGCCTCACGGCTAACATCATGGCGGTTATTGTTGGAGCTCTTCGAGTTAAGATTTGAATGTATCGGTCTTGTCTCCGTGTGGTGCAGCGATACCGTCCTCCATGGCGCTCAGCCACGGTACCAGTGCTTCGGTAACGTGTCCAAAGTCGACTGATAACACTCTGACTTGTATTCAGAGCTAAAGCCACAGTACGTTGCCGGGAACCAGCTTCTATCATTCCCACGGCTCTGAGCATTTCTTCCCTGCTTAAATGACGTCGCCGCTCCATAATAACGTTGGTTTTAATCAGTAGTAGGGAAACAGTAGCACTAATAATGTCTTCAATGCGTTGTATGTTTTTATAGGGAAAATATTGACAGCTGATTTTCATCTTTTACTCGAATTTGATTCACAGTTCCTGATTCAAATTATGAAATGCACCAAAAAGGATCCATATAAATTTATAAAATCATAAATTTATTACAAAGCCACATCTCAATCTCAAGAAATCCGCATAAAAATGCTTGATCCCTAGACACTTTTGATGTGTGTACTTTGTAGAGGCCATTCAAAGACTACTGAAATCGTCCCCAGGGATACCCACATTTCGACGGTTATATCATACTTAGGTTGGGGAATTGGTTTTCCAATATTCATGAATATTTAAGTACTTATTTCAAAATTGATGAATTAAAAAAAAACTATTCTCAAAGTATGAAAAAAGGACTTTAAAGAAGCGTAGCCGGTAACCCGAAATTCAAATTTTCTTACGTTTTGTGCAATTTTCAGGTCGTACTTGATTGCAGAGAGTTGTATTGGTGATTTTAATGATTATAATTCTATAAATACCGTAGTGAACTACATTTTGATCAACATTCAACCTGACACTGACCGGCAAATTGCAAAAAAAAATGGCGTTTCCTGCTTAACATAACACATTTTCGAAATTCAAAACTGCCCGACGTTTCGGAAAATTGTCATTCTGACAATTGAAGGCCATTTCTGGTAATTTTAAGCATTTTTGACCGGTTTTTGATGGTCATAGATTGCGACTAGATTTTGAACGTTTTTAATTACGAGAATTGGCCTTCTGTTCTGATAGGCTCTCAAATTAGCGTTTTGTTAGTTCGGGCGTGATACTGGCATATGACCGGTACGTACAGACGCCAGCACATCAAGCTACCCGAAACTGTCAAATTTTCCCAATCAACCTTATGCTGAAGCGATAAAGTTGAAAATCTATTAAAGTGACAAATTGTAGTAGCTTGCTGGCGTCTGTACATAAGGCATACCGCTGTCATTCCATTGGATTGACACTATTGACAGCTCACTTCACCTAAGTTTTCACGGTGAGATTTTTTCAGAATAGAACGATAGATCTCTGATACTAGGACCTGATGAGGCACAGTTTGATTACGATTGTTATAAGTAAGAGGCGTATGTTAGGGGGCGCGCGTGTAAATGTGTTCGTGGAGCTGCGGACCACCGGCGTGACTGTTCCACGACAGTAGGGCTGCTACCGTTTAGAAGAGCTAAATAGCTTACCAATATCATCCCAGAGACACCTGTGAACTACAGTCTAGCACGCAAGCTGTGCTGTGACTGCAAGGATCTTTTGGTAATCGGAACTAACGCCGCCATTTTGTTTTTTCAAAACAATACCCCTCTGTCAATGTCATTCAAGCGTCAAAAGATCCTTATAGCACTGTAACTGCTCTTTAAATAGAGTTTTCTCTCTTAACTTTTCGGCCATTCTCAAGTGAGGTGTGTTCACCTATTCCATTTCCTGGTGGCAAAACAGGACGCAGTTAAGTTTAGTTTACTTTAGAGCTTCAAAAATTATAAGGTTAGCCAAGCTCTATCGAGTTCCAACCTCCGAAAAACGGAACCTGATCACGTTTTTGTCGATGAACGTAGGAGTTTTTTCAACAACATTTTCACGACTTCGTACATTTCCTTTTTTGGTCCTTTGAGCAGATTGCACCATAATAAAATAAAAACATGTATTTTCTTAAAACTGACCGAGGCAACCCTACTTAATAGTCTGTTTTACATGTAAATGGCTTGTAAGTTGCTTACATATGCAATACACTAAGATGTAAAGTTTTGATAAACATGAAAACTGAAATAATGGCTGACATAATTAAAACCATTCAGAATAAATATAAAACTAATAGAGGATACATAGAACAGAGTCGTCACGTTTTGTTCGCAACCAAAATTGGCTAAACAAACTCTTGCGGTTTAACCTCGGTGATCTTGTACTATATTTGTCGAGGACCAAGCTACTGGTAACTAATTTTATTTATAGCACTGTGTGACCTAAACCCACACTTAAGTCACGCTTTTCTGTTTCTCAAGTAGTCCATTTGTACGATTAATTCCGGTCTGATCCAATGAACCTCCCCTCCACCCCCCTCCGCGATCCCCTGCTAGTTCGTCTTGAAGCGTGACTTAAGTGCGGGTTTAGGCCAGACGACCTATAAAATAGTATACGATACATGTGACTTACGTAGTCTTAATGCTCGGTGGTTATTATTTTGGTGTGTGTGTAATGATGGACTATTTAAGTCACACGTATCGTAATATACCTACTACTTTATGCGGCCACTACGGGCACAGAAGAATGAAACAGATCCGGTCGAAGTGGCGGTGCTTGGGGGAGGCAGTGGACGTCTTTCGACTGAAGTTATGATGATAATGATGACTACAGGTACAGACGAAGAACAGATCTCACAATCTGAAACATTTAGGAACGCTGCGTGGAGCATTTAAAGTGGTCGGTACTTACAGCTCTTTGTGCTCGGAAGCACAGCACAACAAACCTAGCAAAGAACAATAACTAAATTATGTTACGTACCTAATCTCATTGGAAATCAAGGGAAATTATTAAAATGCAAATTATAACAAATACTCAGATTACACGCTGTCTACATCTCTCTATTTCTTGTCCTATCGCAAGTATTCTGGAAGAGATTTCTTATGAAATAAGCATCAACTTTTTACCTATTTTTCTGTTCTGTTTTTTCTTGTCTGTTTATATATTATGTGTGTACATAAATGGTAAAATAAATTAATAAATAAAATCTGGCATTTGCATAATCTGGCATTCATAGAATCTGGCATTTTAAACTCGTCTGACATTAGTCGACTATATAAATATAATATAATACTATACCCAAAAAACGACAGCAATACCTATTTGAATTATGAAAACGATAAAAGAAAGAAATGAATCGAAAAGTGAAAATGGCTGTCAGTTTGCTGAAAGAAGACGACGCCTACACGCCGAAAATAAGAAAGTTAAACAAATTAAATATATGCATGAGAAAGATACCTATACAGAACGGTATATTTAGCTTAGCTAGAAAATCAATTAGCTGACTAACACTAATCACTTTACCCTAATGGAATTGGGATATCTAAATGCACCTCGAAATGCCAATGAGGCAACTACAAACCCCATATTTATATTCACAAGCGCTACCCAATCTTTTCAAAGTTATGTCTTGAAATTACCGACTGCGGTAGGTGTGAAAATTGTGGAAATAACAGGTTACCTCCCAGACCAGCCTTAAGTGATCAACAGCTGGTCAATTTTGATGGAATCCTGATTAAATATCAAACGGTGAGTGAGTAAATCATAGCCTTTAGGAAAGTTAACGCAATGTTGCTTGCGGTCGACGTAAACGATGTAGTTGTAAATAGGAGTGCGGTGAAGTGGATTTTAATCATTGACTGCTAAAGCTCTTGCAAATGTTGGTAGTAAAAAATTAATTTCTCTACTTATACAAACTTCACTTAACTGTGCTAAAAGAAACCTCAAAAAGAAAATAAAACCTATTTGAATATCAAACCTATTTTGAAAAGTTGTCAACTCTGGCCGTTTGAGATCGAAAACTAATCGGTTGCCATTAAAGTTTTTTTTTTATTGTTTCTTTTTCTGGCAAATGGCCAGCTATCCATTTTTTCTTCCAAAACAGCCATCATTTCTGACGTTATTTTAGCAAACCTTTTTCTAGAAAAATTCAAGGCAAATTGTTTTTGGAGAGATAAGTTATGATTACTATTAATTAAGTATTTGATATATTTTCTACATCCTTCAAGAAAACACTTCAAGAACGATAGATTTGTTTGTTATTAAGCTAAGTCCTACACGCAAATAGATAGAAATAGTTATCGATAACATACTTCATCGGAGCATGATTTATAATCACTGAATAGAGCTGCAGCATCTTTAATGACGTTATCAGAACTACATTTTATACTATCAATATGTTATTGATAGAAGACGATACCAATTATGTGGGCTAAGTTAGGAGCGGAGAGCGTTCGCCAAAGAGACAGAAAAGTGTTTATTTAGTAACTACTTAATTATTCTGGAGACAAGCATATTTAAGGTGCTGGAATTTGTTGTAAAAGACTCCCAAGCAACCTCCATTCCATCAGGTGGAATGGCTGAAAGTATAAGTGAGTCTTTAGCTTTAAAAGTTCAGCTTCTAAAATGTTACCACCAACAATTTCCAAAATTAACCTTATTAAACAAAGATTAAGCTTTTATGAATTTATAACATAAACTTATGTAACATGCTATTGAATTAACTCAATTAAATATGTACAGACGCCAGCACATCAAGCTACTACAATCTGTCAAAGATTTTCAACTTTATCGCTAAAGTATAAGGTTCAAAGTCGATTGAGAAAATTTTACAGTTTCGGGTAACTTGATGTGCTGGCGTCTGTACACAAAAGTTGTCGCGTTTTAACAAGGCAATAGCGATCATTGACCCACCTACATTTCTAGCATTTTTCACTTCAAAAACTGAAATAAAGTCGGTTAACGTCCTAAATCAACAGCTATCGTAATTCTTCAACATTTTCCAATACAAAAAAACCATACACAAGTTATTGTTTAGGTTCCTATGGAGAAATATTAGGGAAAGGGCAATGACCGCTATAGCCATGCCAAAACGAAATAAATATAAGATATTTGTCAAAAAACGAAACACTGAATTAAGTTTACATCCAACCAACAAAGTCCAAAAACCAAATTAATCGAAAAAAAATTAATCGAATAGAATGTGTAACTTCAGCAATATTTAAAATCGCTCCTAACCCTTCCTTAGTCCACAATCTCCATAAGCCGAACGCTCCCGCCTTACAATGATGGATGATCAGCGCAACGCCCCCTTTAAGGGTTTGTCTTAGCAAATTAAGCGGTACTTATAAACTGTCAGACCACAGATTAAGTCAGGCGAAGAGGCTGTTTGCTATAATTTCCTTTGCCTGGCCTCGACTTTGACAGATGAAATGGCGGGAGTAGAAATATTGGGGTCTCAAAAGGTCTCGTGGTAATGTAATGAACGTCAGTGTCTTGGTTTGAATTAGAGGCCATTTTTTACTAAAGTATGTTGGTATCTAATGTTGCATCGCTATTAGGTACTATAAACTATTAAATTGCATCTGGTTGGACTGGAGGCCCTGATAATGTGGATGACATTAGCTTTCCAGAAAATTATTTTTTTAATCTAAGTATATGGTTTCATGTCTTTATGTACGTTTACGTACATGATTTACCTTATTGTAATTATTTTACAGGTCTAACATTCAACCAAAGTTTTCCACTGTGAAATAAATAAGAGTCCGAGTTTGTGAAAGCCTAAACAACAACAATTTCGGTAGTTCTCCGTACTCCAAACAATCACAACAGTTAAGAGTCTGACAGATCCCTCCACCCACCCCTGGGTGGTGGACATCCATGAGGAGAAAAAAAAACAGGTATGTAACACAACATAATGTCAGCATTTGTGGTAGCCCAGTGGTAACGGCCGTGACTTACCGAGTTGTAGGTCATAGGTTCGAACCCAGACAGACGCTTTACTTTGTGTAAATTATTTCAACACCACTGCTCTCAATACTGTGTAGGAAAACATCGTGAATAATCCGGCATGTCCTAGAACGAAAAATTCGAAGACATGTGACATCTACCAAAGCGCACTGGGCCCGCATGGTAGATTATAGCCCACTCCCTCTCGAAGAGAGGAGGCCTGTGTCCCAGCAGTGAGAACATTTTATAGGCTGAATAGGCACAAAATTTGTCAGCAGATCTGATAATCGGAGACTTGATCAGGCTTCAGAAACCAGGTAAAATCAGTATTATAATTTGACCTGACACAAATAACACATAATATGCGCTTTTATAATGTCCAACGTGACGATATTATAGTGAACGTCCACATCCACGTCCATAAAATGTATGGAAATATGTGCACGTTATCGTTATCGTGGTCGGTAAAAGCGTCTTCACAACATTTCCATACATGTTACTTTCCTATTTTATCGTCATGTTAGAAAAAAAAAGAAACGCCCAATAAAGTCTTGCAACTTGACCATTCTACGAGTACATCCCTTTCGTAGCTACATTACATCCTTAGACCAAGCTTGAATAAGCTATATGATGTAATAACTTAGCAGTAAAGACATTCAGACATCAATCGTTCCACAATAACCATTGTTGGCTCGATATCATTCAAATGTTACGTACTAGTGTTAGTAGTCCAGGATCTGCCTGATATTAGTACTTATTTTAATACCATTCCATCGAGATTAATTGAACAAAGAAAAGACAGAAAATAAAATACGAATTTGGTCATTAATAGTACCTAAGTCTTAAAATTATAAAAAATCCATATCGCGCTAGCATAATCAGCCTATAATGTTCCAACTGCTGGGACACAGGCCTCCTCTCTGTGAGAGGGAGTGGGCCATAATTCACCACGCGGGTTTGTTAATTTCACATGGCTTCGAATTTTAGGTTCTAGGACATGCCGGTTTACTCACGATGTTATCCTTCACCGTTTTGAGAGCAGTGGTGATGAAATAATTTACACAAAGTAAAGTGCCTGCTTGGGTTTGAACCCACGACCTACAACTCGTAAGTCGAGGCTTTTATCATTGGGCCACCACTGCTGTGGTGCTACAGTGAATAGTACCTATATGGATTTGTAAGAATTGGTTTGTTTGTTGAAGTCGGTTGAAAAAGCAACAGACTTAAAAAAAAACCCTACAACAAAGTGATAAATAACTTTAATTTCGGAAGTCGGTGTCAAAAAACGAAAATGCGGAACAACGACACCGACTTCCGAAATCAAAGTTATTTTTCAGTAACATATTTCTTTTTTCAGAATTGGCCTGCTCTTGACTTCGATCACGCCTGATGAAGAGCGATGGATGAGATGTATGAAGGAAGTAGCGTACCCAGAAGATGCCTGTTTACTGTAGCTTTGAAGACAGACGAGGTAAAGGTGGAAGCGGACAGACGCTGGCAGAGAGTTCCACACTTTGGCTGTGCGCATAATGAACGTGGAGGAGAAGCGCTGAGTACCTACTACTGGTCGACTGGCCCTGCAGTACGTCTGGTTACAATTACTTCTCCTTTTTTTTGTAACATGACATTCTTTCCTAGTTGTCATAATAATCCTAAAATCCTTACGCTTTAAAAATAAAGACGATTAAAGTTAGGTAACGTTTAGGTAAACGTCTTAGGGCTGAGTTTTCTAACGCCAGTTAATTTTATCGGAGGAATAATTTTTAATTGTTGACAGTTCTTCCATACAAAAACTCGTCAGACGTCAATTTTATTTCACGAATAAAAATTATCTGTCGGTTGAAAAATCAGCCCTTCAATGTATGGTGTAGTATTATATTATCTGTGGTACGGTATGGTTAAGCAATCGCTAATCACTACATAACTTTAAGCAACATTTATAAATGAAGGGATTATTCTTTAATTACCCTTACAAAACAGTAGTCCCCTACAAAACCCACAGAAGCTATTCCATTGCCATTTAATTCGTAGATAAACAAACACACACACGATTCCGTAATAGTAGATATCATATAAAGTTCAGTTGATCGCGATAAGTATTCTTTACAGCCCTGCGAATACAATTAAACAATACTATTAAAGCTGCGCCCGCGCTTCGCTAGATTCGGATTAGATAAGTTAAATACTAGGAATATTTCCATGTACAAAGGTTATATTTGAATCGGGGAATTAACAAGGAAATAACTGTTAACTACTGCTAATTTAAATGTCGATAGTTTGTAAAACCAAAAAAAAGGGTTTGTTCTCACGATAGACTAAGATGAAGACTTACGACTGGAGTGTACGTGATTCAGCGCTGAGTATACCCGATTCAGCGTCACCGACCGACTGCAGCCGAGTATACCCGATTCAGCCTCACTGACCGACTGGAGCCGAGTATACCCGATTCAGCGTCACCAACCCGAGCGTGACGGTTTAGTTTCGTTCACTGTTCAGAAAAAGCGCAAAGGGAAAAAGTGTGCAATAGGTAATCTATTGTTATAATTTTAATGCAGTTGATTACCTGCTTTATTTCATTTACCTATCCTTTATGTAAATTTTTTTTTTTTGTAAGATTTTTGAAGACGTCTACCTATGCGTATAATAAATTAAAGTCGTTTTTCGTGTCTGTCTGTAGGACCGCGTTGTTCTTCTAAACTACGCCATGGATTTTGATGCGGTTTTCACCATAATTTAGAAAACTTGTTCCGGAAAGTTTATGTGAGATTAAACTTGTTTACAATACAGAAATCCCAATGTTTTGATATGTCACAATTTGATTGCACCGATGCGAAGTAGGGGCGGGCCACTAGTTTATTAATAAAACCGATGTTTACTTTTAGTACGATTAAACTTTGGATTGAAACTGAGCCGTCTTACACGTACTCAGCAGATGACTGTCAGACACATGCGACAATTACAGACGCCTGCCACAATACTATCATTCCTATAATTACTGATTAATTGGTCTGATAAGAATATGTCCTAAAACACCTTTATTTAATTTCGAGATCTCGTCTTGACACAAACCTCACATACCGTGCGATCTGACATTTGACATGCGTTTGACATTTAATATAATGACGTGACATATGTTTGTCATACAGCCGACGATTGCACGTCCCCTGACGCGTTTTTCGACAAATAATCGTATGAACGTCTACGTGTGTCGCACAAAACATTTGACTTTTATTAAGATCTACGATTATATCAATCACTCATGCATTTATATGTCTTTACTTATCTTTAATCAGATATAGCATACATTTGCAATATACGGATACTCATGGTTCAGGTGATATACCTATTGAAAAAAATGTGGTTTGTCTATTCCGTGTAACTTGTTAAGTATGTGGAATAGGGATTTAACATTTTGGTATATGTTTTTTGACTCTTTGGTCTAGTATCATGTAAAAGGAATACACGATTTAATGATTTTTTCTCGATACAAAAAAAAATTGCAAAGTTACTTATATCTATTTTTTTATTTTTTCGACATCTGGAATTTAATTTAAAACATAGAGAATTATCATAATATCAAAGTTTACTCAAAGTAGTTTTAAATTTAATTCATTTATTTTGTTATTTGTTAAAAAAAAAGAGTAAATTCGTTTTGGCACATACCTACGTCGTTTTATTCAGAGCGCACGCACAATATAGCCATCACTCTTCTTTTGCGTTTCAAAAGTAATTGCATCACTTTCGCTCGCTTAGTAGGTTTTCGAGGATTTTAGATTTTTGAGGTAGCGCCTTAAGTACCTAATAACAGCCTCACGGGTCGATTGAAGGTAAAGCTACGTTTGCCGCAGACGGTTCGTAGATGGGTGACCATCCATTACACATCGAGACCCCTCTGTGCCTCGGAAAGCACTTTAAGCCATTGGGCCCGGTTGTCATTCGTAGATCTGACAACCAGTCTTACCAAGGGGCATCGTGTTACCCAGTATCTGGGTTGTGGAGGTCGGTCAGGCAGTTGCTCCATACAAAATACCTAATGGTATTCAGCAGCATCAGGCTAGAATGGAAGCCTTTCCCAAAATAGTTGGGAAAAGGTTGAGCAGAGAGACTATCATAAGAAGTCCTAAAATAAAAATCATACAGAAAGAGGTTACCTATACCAAATTCAGCACATTCAATATTCAACGCGCAAGTTTTTATTTCGCCATGATATGCAAAGCTACTACATTATTCCTGCGACACTCCATAATCGAGCACAAGTCTATTGTGAATATAATTGAAGATTTCACTGTTTCACCCTTATAAGGCTATGTAATTGAGTATTCATAGTCCAAACGTAGCTAATTGACAGAGAGTGGACGAAGTGACGTTGTAGCGAGGTGTGAAGTGTCAACGCTAGGGCTGCTAACCTGGAGGCCTACCACAAGCTCTTAACGCGATCCATTTTAGAACCTAAACTGAACTGTTCTTCTAATTCGTACCATGACGTCAGTTTAACGATTCAGTTTAGGCCGTGCCAATTGCTGACAGCGATTGTCCCAAACTGAGTCGCAAGTTTTGGTTTCATTCATACTTGTTTGGTACTATGACGTCCATAGAGCAGCTCAAGCGATGCAGTTTAGGGACCTAAACTGAAATGTCTGGTTTTTGAATCGTTTTTAATTAGATCATGGTAGGCCACCAGGGCGTAATTTGATTGTTACGTCCTCATAAAGGTCAGGTTTGCACTTTTTATAAATTCAGTTTTAATTACTAAATGCAAATGAACGTAGCTACTATGATGACTTAAAGAGGGCGAAGCTTATTTGTTATAAATAAAACTCCTATTTGGTTTCCATTAGATAATATTTAGTCTTTTCTCAATATTAATTAAATTATCACTTCCTATATTCTTTCATGTCAAACCTAATCTATTTGACACACGCTTGAATGCCCGACTGGAACACGTCATCAAATTATTACCAGCCAGTCATATGAAGGAGGTCTCAGTCTCTACATCAGCTACGCCCACCTTCGAATAAAAGGATTGGCATAGCTCAACTACCAAACAAGACTTTTATTCGCCATGTTCGGACATCCAAGCTCTCCCTACCTATCCTAACCATAATCTTACCTAACGACGGAAATTAAATTTACATGGTAAGGTCCGTCTCTTGCAAGAGAAGGCTTAAGTCAGGACGAACGAATCCAACACTATGTTAAGTGTCAGGTAAGTTAACTCTTACAAGTGCCAATGTACACTCATACAAACTAACTTCGTCATGCTTAAACCTCGTCACGCCAAAACCGCCGTAAAGGACGCGACGCGGCCTCCTAATAAAAACAATTGACGTGAGAGTTCACATCAGCCTGAAAGAGGCTTAAAAAATTAAATGATCTTAACATCGAACTCTTTTAACCCCATCGGACGGTATTGAGCCAGAGGGAGGGAAAAGTTTAAGAGGCCAGGGTTCATCGAAGAAATCTTATCATATGCCCGTACTCCAGACGAAAACTTCAAACTCCTACTCCGTTCTCAAAAAATTCTAACTCTATAAAAATATCAATCTTTACTGATAAAACTGTGTGTCCTCAAACATAAGCTGAACCAAATGTGTCAACCAAACACACTTTGCGAAGGCTATGCCCCGTTAGCAAAGTTGGTTTCAACTTAAGCTGAGTGTCTGTCACCCCCCCTCTAGGAGTGACCACAGTTTTCAAAAATTATTTCCTCCCATAACTCGCGACAAACTATACTGGAGTACGTCCATGCTATCCCAGCCTATTCGAAACAAAACATTGAAGACGACGATATGTTCCTCCTCCCTTGGGCCCCTTAGAGCTGTGAGGTCACTCCTCACGTGCCTCTGAGATGAGAGGTGAGGCACCTCACACACTCCCGGCCACGTCCGAAGTTTTTTTCTCAGCAATTATGCAAAAAATACAAATGAACACATATTAATAAGTTGTAACATATTATTCAAACTAAAATAATGCACTAAATGATGTTTACATCTAACTGACATATTTACATTGATATGACAAGATAAATGACAATAAAAAAGAAAACAACAAACGTTTACATCTTAATATGAAAAGGTTTTAATCATCTTAAAAAGGCTTTTTATCGTTAAACTTTCTTTTTCTAAATTTATATTTTGAAAATAAAAACTTCTTTATAAAATGTTGTTTGTTTATAGAAAAAGTTTTTATAAAATAAATAATTGAACAACTTGTTGGAAATAAACTTTTTGGAATTAATCTTTTAGTTCTAGCTTTTTTGACAAATGGAATTTTTTTCTTCCTGCGTGCTTTTCTTTTATTGTTATTTGTAGCACATTGTGAATGAACATTTTCTAATATAGGGACATCTACGTGATGTATTATAAAATCACTACTATTAAAAACTACAACCTCATCCGTAGGAAAATTAAATGAATTTATAAATTGTACAGAATTGTTCAACACCTCTGCATCTTCATCTCTGACTGCACATAACTTTACATCATCCTCAACTAAACGAACATCACTATTCACCTTACTATTTTCATTTGTGTTGATGACGAAATGAATATTCTCCTTTGTTTCGGTCGAGAACCCGAAGTGACCATTCTCCTTTATTTCAGAAAAATCGATCGAAAAATTATTTTCATAAAATTGATCACTAGCGATGTTATTTTTGTTGGTTTCCACATCGTGATCATCATGCTCATCCTGTGGCTCTGAAACATTGCTATATATATTAGTAAATGGAATGGACTGACCCGATTCATCATTTTCATTCTTGTGTTCATTCTCGAACACTTGTATCAGCTCCTTCTTCTCCTCTGCGGGTGTGCACTCCTGGCTGCTGTGCTCGTCATCATCTTCTCCATCAGCATCTTCCATGCTGCTTTCTAGGCAGCTTTGCTCGTCCTGTAGTGGGTCTTCTTGTTTTCCACTAAATAATACAGAAGCATCATCATCTACATTTATAAAATTATCCTGTCCGCTTTCGTCAGACAGATCTTGTGCGATTTCCGCTTCTTGCACCTTATAAATAATTTTGTCTTTGTGACATCTGCACGGAAGCTCTGCTCGTAACACATCACACATGGCATCAAATGAAATATCATCGTTGTACGTGTAATTATACAATGCTAGGGCAGCACCCTGAAGATATGCGCCAAATATCAGCGCCCAATCGCTTTCACGCCATCCATTGAAGGCGGCAACCGTTTTAAACTGGTTTATAAATTCTTCTAGGCATATGCCATTCGTGCCCGTAAAAAATTGAGCCATCTTACTCTCTTTGCAAAAAAAATAATTAAATCACTTAGCTTTATTCTCCTGGGGAAGTTTTTGCGCCTCTTTTATACTCACTGCTTGGCCTGCGAGAGGACTCGCTTTTTTATATCATAATATCATATATATATTTCGCAAATTTCGCGAATTTTCGGCGCCTATACCATATATGATGACTTAAAGAGGGCGAAGCTTATTTGTTATAAATAAAACTCCTATTTGGTTTCCATTAGATAATATTTAGTCTTTTCTCAATATTAATTAAATTATCACTTCCTATATTCTTTCATGTCAAACCTAATCTATTTGACACACGCTTGAATGCCCGACTGGAACACGTCATCAAATTATTACCAGCCAGTCATATGAAGGAGGTCTCAGTCTCTACACTACCTACCCTACGGTAGGTGGGTATGTGTTTTGACTTTGAGTTTCGTGTGTCAACAACGCCATCCAACTGAGAAAACACTACCTGACAAATGCGACATTTATGTATCATCAAGTTACGTTTAATAAGATGTTTCTAGTCCAAGCATGTTAAGAGAATGGCTATTTTTATTTAAGTGTGCAATAACTTGGATTTATGTCTGTGATGTTGTGCATGTTTTTACTCTGTGCCTCAGAAAGCACGTTAAACAGGTGATCCGGGCTGTCATATGTAGATCTTTGACAGTCGTTACGGATAATCAGAAGCCAGAAAGTTTGACAACCAGTCTTACCAATGGGTTAATACCCATTGAAAAAATATATTGCCAACTAGATGCGCCCCGTGGTTTCACCCGCATAGGTATGTCTCGATCCCGTGGGAATATCGGGATAAAAAGTTTTAATTTTCATCTAAATCCGTTCAGCCGTTTTAGCGTGAAAGCGTAACAAACCAACATACAAAAAATTCAATCCTTGCTCTTTATAAGTAATAGTAGTTTAGATAATCGAAATATAGATCCGATTAACATTTTATACCTAATTTGAGGGAATATTTTGGTGACCCTACAGTAACCTAGTATGGTATAGAGACACATCGCCAACAAAGGCTCGATACAGCAAGTGCGTTTTAAATTAAAATGCACCCCGCCTCAAAGTTGTCTCATGTGGAATCCTTACTACGAGTATTACGGAACTTATTGCGTACAGTTCAGCTTTTCGATTTAGAAAATTTTCAGAGATACATAATAGAATAAAAATTATATTTATTAAAGTACCACTTACAATAATATTTTTACTATATTATAGTGATAGGATGCGTGTATCTAGGATCATCGGGACAGATGGGCCAGAGTCGTCACGCAGTGGGAGCCAGAAGACGGTCGTCGTCGCCCACGAAGGCCGAGGAAACGCTGACGGTATGACTTAGAGGCGGTTATGGGAGATTGGCCGGAGAAAGCAACACACAGGGAAGAGTGGAAAGCTGATGATGATACAGGTTTTTTTCATCATCGATAGTCATCGGCATCCGTAGATAAGGATGAATAAGGGCAGGAGAATCATGTTGATCCGTCAAGGGAGTGTTTCTACCCTTTATTTAAAAAAAATTTCGCTACGAAACTCTAATCTGTTTCTTGAAAAACAAAGAAATTCCTATGAAACAGTATGTAGACTATTTCATTGCGTGTATGAAATTTTGTTTTATTTTTACGATTCGTGTATGAGTTTCATAGTGAGAGTTGTATAGAAATTAATTAATTAATTTTCTAGACTAAAATGACAGCTGCGATCAACCTTTTCTGTCTACGTGACATTATTTTGTTAACAAATTAAAAATTTACATAGATAAAATATGAGGTAGGTACGAACCTTATCTGAACAACAAACTACGCACAATTTTCATTAATATTATTACGCTCAACTCCTGCGCACCTCTATAATTAAGACGCATATGTTTTAATTTGTTTCGACAGTGTTAGATGTGTGCATATTAACGTGAACATTACAATCGCACTAAGCAGGTGCAAACGTCCCGTTAACTTCAAATGAAACTGGTATATTAACTATTATTTTTATACAACACACCTAACAAGGCAAACATAATTTCAAATTATATTAAAAGCTTACCGCATTCATAGACGTCGATTAACGTTTAATGAAACAATATTTTACAGAGGAAATATAGTTTTTTTAGGCTTAGAAAATACCCCGCTTCTTTAAAAACGTGAGAGTCAAAATGGCGGGTGTACCTTAACTAATCAAATCATCCCATTTATCAAAAAATGTACTAAACGCCCAGGCTGCTAACACAGTACTGACAGTACTGTACTGAGTTAACAGAATATAATATTACTAGCAGCGCCCCGCGGTTTCCCCCGCATAAGTGTCGATCCCGTGGGAATATCGGAATAAAAACTATCCTATGTCCTTTCCCGGGACTCAAACTCAAACTATCTCTATACCAAATTGCGTGAAGAGGTAACAGACATACAGACACACTTTCGCATTTATAACATTAGTATGGACATAGATAATATAATATGGATCACAGATAAAATAATACTCTACGTAATGGATACAATTCTTGAACAAGTAATAAGTCAGTGTGTACCTAAGTAAAAGTAATTACAGAATGTAAATCATTGTCATAAAAATTATACAATTACATTAGCAACCAGTTTGATTTTGTCTAGACTCTAGATTTTCCTATGGAGCAGGACCAGCATGTTTCCAAGCACTCTTATCCTGGATATAATCTCTAATTTGTAATATACTTGTTTACAAAGTCAAGTGAGTTTAATGAGTTTTATATTAGTTGCAATAAAGCTATATTATTGTAACATTTAACCCAGTACCCCACAAAATATGCTTGTACTTCAGATAATCTGAAAAAGGTTGATTTATTTTATCTTTATTTCTAGTACCTATTAAAATAATGTCTATCACTTATTTTATTAAAAAGATGTAGACTTTTTCTTACAAACATTACTATTTTCATAAATCGATATTTTAACAGCCTCGGTTTTGAAAGAATATTGAACCCACATAATTATGCACGTGTATTTTTGGAAAGTTGGTCACATCAAAGCAAAAGCATTCTAAAATATTGTAAAATTATTTCAAGTGGTTTGACTGAATGAGACAAAATTCAAGTCTTGTATAAAACGCACACTATGCAGGCAGGCATAAAAATGCCTGGCTCAATGCTGATCCTGCTCCACAACCACAACTAATTGATTAACACATGAAAATACTGTTGGAGCTGCTGAAGATTGTAAGACTATCTTTGCATTGTATAAACTCAATTTTCATTGTATTGTATAATTGCATAGCACAGATGTGAGTTCTATGTACTATAGTGCCACCATTTACCGGGTAATATGTCTTTCATTGACTTGAATGGGCCCTGGCGGCTGATAGTATGTCATGCTCACACAAATGTCTCGCTGACGGTGGCGTGTGTGTTGGATCATCCCTTCAAAATGGTTGAGCTGAATGGTGCTGATCTATGCGTCATGTTCGTGAAACGGCGCCGTCAGTTGGGGCTGGTCATCACTTAGCTGCCTCGTCTTATTTTTAATTATTTTATTTTGGATTGTTGTTTTGTTACTATTTGCTGTACTCTGGACGCTTTTAACTCGTAAGTTTCTATTTTTTACATCGTTCTCACATATAATTATAAATTCAAAATAAATGATGTAACTAATATTTTTGTAAAATTATAATTTAAAAAAACATACAATCATCCGAACATAGTACCTCCTCCTTTTTGTGAAGTCGGTAAAGAGTGTCCATATGGAGTTTCTTGCCCGTTCTTCTCCATAGGTACCTACGCTTTGGAATGGGCAACTAGCTTCATATTTTCTGACCGACTTCTTGACAATTCAAAAGTGCCTGTAAATGGTTTAATTGAAATAAATGCTTTGAGTTTGAGTTAGAGTTTGGTTGGCTGTTGTTATTTTTGTGTTAACATGAGTTTGACGGTCAAAGTCAAATCATTTATTTCAATTAGGCACACTAAAGGCACTTTTGAACGTCAAAAATTATAGTAAACGGAATTGATTCTAGTCGCCCATTCCAAAAGGTAGTTTTCGTATGGAGAAGAATGGGCAAGAAACTCCACCTTACTCTTTTAAAATGTTTTACAAGTTCTGTATAGGTACATTAATTATATAATTATATGTGAATGTGAAGACGATGCATCTAGAATAAAAGGCCTCGTCGGTAAGCAGAAACCGCTTCAATTAAACTCATTTCATTACCATTTTCTATCAATTACTTCCATTTAAAAACCCACACAACTCCCCAGAAAGATTTACAAGCATAACGAATAATTATGATAGATGCAGATCAACAACAGGTTGATTTTAATTCATAGCCTCCCGATGATTAACCGACCGAGAATAAACGGCGTCGTGTTCACAATAAATTGCGTACAACACTCGTAAACTAGCGAATGTGATGCCGACTGTTTATATTCGGCCGGGTTGTTCTTAATTGGGCGACTTGGTAATGTATTGCATATTTTTTGATGCGGAGGAATCGTTTTGTTTTAATGCTTTTTGCCTTAAGGGTTGGGTTATTTATACTAAAGCCGCCCTTAACTACTGATCTAATGGTAAGAATTTCTTGTTTGCGTAGGCAGATAGGCCCAACATTTAGCTGTTGACCAGCGGGGAACCTAGTTGACAGCTTAAATGTCATTCATTTTGACAATTCGACAACATTCATTGCGTTATTCACGCTATGGATCAGACGCACTTTTGAAACAGATGAAGCAATGGATAAGAAATTTCCTATTGTGAAAAAAGTGTGTTGCACAATTGGAGTGCAGATTTCATCACATGATTTTTAAAACTGTCCAAGTGTACAGACAGCCCAAGATGTTTCCGCTTTTTATGCATAACTGACCTGCTGCATTCATCGGTCAATGAGACATTCCAGTCTAGCCCAGCTTTGCCCAGATGTATCTCCAGTGACTCAACCCAACCCTTGACCAGCAAAGCCAATAAAACTCAAGTTTTATTAGCAAAATGTGAATTCCACACAATCTCTAAGCAATTAGATTAGCTGAGTAAATAAATTGCGTGCTAAGTGCACAATACTGCACATTGTCTAATTAAGATCTTTATGACGTCATCAATTGACGTGGATATGTCCCCTCTTGTTACGATAATGGTTTTATGGCTGCATACTCGGCTTTCAACGGCTTGGGATTATT
The DNA here is from genome assembly GCA_914767645.1 of Hydraecia micacea. Taxonomy (NCBI): domain Eukaryota; kingdom Metazoa; phylum Arthropoda; class Insecta; order Lepidoptera; family Noctuidae; genus Hydraecia; species Hydraecia micacea. Next base: position 16,771,370 of record OU611780.1, read on the forward strand.
TATGGGGTTAAAAAGTTCGCTTAACCACTTAGGACGAATTTCACTAATAAAACTGAACGCGATAAGGTCATCTAAACCGAGTTCAAGAGCTGTCAGTGTCATCATTGTTGTGAAATATTGACGCGGTTTAATGAATGGAAATTAGCTTTTATTCTGTTGTTGGTTCAATATTTTATTTCGGCTGGACAACAGAAGATGGGTATTTGATAAGATAATTCTGAAAGCAGTTTAACTAAGTTTAAAAAATAGTGGTAAAAAAATAGAAACTACTCGCTCGCTAGTAGGTAAGAAAAAGAGCTGCAGGGAAATTAGAGGTATTTTTGACAGATTGACACTGAGATCTGACTGTGAACGTTCTTAAAATTACGAGAATTGCCCCTCTGATTACTTGTCCTAAGTCTTAACGAAGGCTTCTCACGAGATTCGAGATCTAATTGACACAAAGATTGTTTCAATAATTTTGAACAAAATTATCAACTTCCGCTCCTTTTCCTACAGAGTTGACATTGTAAGTACCAAAGTATATGAAGACATACATAAAAGTTCATATAGGTACCTACAAAAGTTCGTGTGAGAAAGTAGTTGGGATTTAACTTCCACGGGACAGACATATAAAACGTTTATCTAATCTACAATATCGTGGGATGGATCTCGGGGAAAATCAATTAGATTTAACCGAAATAATCTCAAATTCCTGACTGACTGATATATCAAAGCAAAGCCTAAACCGCTGGTCCTAGAGACATGCAATTCCGAGGGTGTGTTCTTAGTGAAGAATAGGTATCCACTAAGAAAGGGTTTTTCGAAATTCCACCCCTAAGAGGGTGAATGGGTCCCGGGTGAAATTTCACGCGGTCGATGTCGCGGGCTGAAGCTAGTCCTAAATGAAGTAAGTTGTGGGAGTAATTCTATCTGGATGCTGGACAAGTTTCGAGCTCAAATCAAACCTCTCTTAATTCGCATGCATAATTTAAATCTATCTCTATTTTCGCAGACGAAGTCGTGGGTAAAAGTTAGTTTATGATAAGCACAATGTGAGAATTCTCAGATAATGACTTACTTTTTCAGGAGAGGGACTGCCGGAGTCTACCTTCGATAACCTCTTCTTAGTGCTTATACAGGAGATGAACAGAGTTTATAACCATGGAGTTTATTGGTCCTTTGTATTAGCCTGACTGTAAAAGATGGGGCAGTAGTAGTCGATATATAATATGCATTGAATGTCTTCAAAGGGAGCTTAAAGTTCATGACATAAATAAGGACTCAGATCGAAGCTCAAACTTGACCGATCGACCCAAAAATGTGTAGGTAATTAAAGTATGTCATCATCAACAAAGATTATTTAAATGTAGAGATAATACGTCGAGAGCCTTGTTTTTAGATCAACAGAAGGCTCCGCTGTCTGTCCACCGTCTGTCCATACGTTCGTCTTTCACAGGGCTGTATCTTTTGAATCGTAATAGGTACTACAGCTAGGGCGGCTATAAAAACAAAAAACTATTTTTTTTAACATTTCGTGTTAAATATTTTACGGTGGCACGGAACCCTTCGTGTGCAAATCTGACTCGCACTTGACCGCTTTTTTACACTGCATTTGCACATAACAACATCTTCTACCTACCTTTACCAACAAGAATCAAGATGTTTCCATCGCCTAGAATGCCCACAACTGCCTTTTATTTGAGTCTAGTCCTCGTTTGTTTGATAAACAAATGAGATACGGCGTAAACAACAATTTGTATGCGAGATTAGTCGCATAACGACGGACGCGATTTTAACCACAACTTAGAACTTTTTCACTATACCTACCTAAAGTATTGTAAAAATAAGGTGTGGAGCCGCTTCTGGATAAATTTTAGAGGAGAAATCTATACTAAGTAATATCATAAATGCGAAAGTGTGTCTGTCTGTCTATCTGTTACCTCTTCACGCTTAAACTGCTAAAAAAAATTGCGCTTAAAATTTGGTATAGAGATATGACTTCCGGGAAAGGACATAGTATAGTTTTGATCTCGATATTCCCACGGGAAACTTATGCAGGTGAAACCGCGGGGCGCTGCTAGTAAATAGATTATGCTGTTCTTTTACCAAAACTCTTTCTGCTAGCTAGACATAGAATCGGTTGCATATTTTCGCTTGTTTATTGCGAATTACTGTCTAACAAAAAGTATTCCGATTTTCCCTAGTTTGCTAAATAGGTGAAAAAGTATACCTAGGTAATATCGTAAGAGCATGGGTTTCGCACTATCCTGCTATTCTATTTGTGACGTTAACGTCCATTTCTCTCTAGATCAGGAACTCAAATGTCTGTGACAATCAAGTCCCCCCACGACTCCTGTTAGTCTACTTGTTACATTCAGGACAGTAAATACATTCTGGTACAATTAATATACTTCCTCTACATTTTCTCAGCACTGTTTGATCTCATCTGCGCACAGTACGGTACTTTATCTTAAATAATTGCAGCCTCACTACTCTACAGATTTTTGTCCTCGATGTCATCGGTGGCGTGAAGCCAGTCCATTGCAGACCTATCACGTTCGTTAGTAAGACACGTTCTAACTGCTCGTTACTTTAAGGATCAATATCACTTGCACACTGCACCATCCGCCTTCGAAAACCCCACAATGCGGCACTTAATCTTCAAACGAATATAGCCTTTATTGCTGGAGGAATTCTTCAATTGTTTGACATGTCGAATAGTCATTGTCGGCCAATATCTATTCGGTATACAAAGTTGTTTTTACATTTGTATTAACGTGATTCAAGTGGACTTTCAGCTTTATTTCTTTCAGGTTAAGACTGTTTAATAATTTTCTTGTAAGTAAAGTTATCTTGGTAGTATATGCCACCCGCATTTGGATTGCGTTTGATAAGAGTTGCCGGTAATAGGATGCTGTGGTTTAGGTCTGGCGAAAACTCGGCTATATCTATTATTTAGGTACAACAAAAATTCGGATATCTAGTAAGTAAAGGGTAGTTTATTGGATAGAGTATTTTAGGTTCGAGAAAGTAAGTAGATACCTTTTATTTACCTCCAGAAATGGATCAGTCTCTCCGTATATTGATAAGATGCAAAAGGAATAAGGTGTTGCATCGATATTGTCACCAGTTTCTCTCTAGGCTTGTCCTACTACAAAACAAAATTTTGTGTCATTCCTTCAGAAAGCACGTCAAGCCGTTGGTCCCGGCTGTCATTTGTAGATCTTTGACAGATGTTACGGGTAGTCAGAAGCCCAAAAAGTCTGCACTCCAGTCTTACGAAGATGTATCGTGTTACCCAGTAACTGGGTTGTGGAGGTCAGATAGGCAGTCACTCCATGTAAAATACTGGTATTCAGCTGCAACCTGTAAGACTGGAAGCCGACCCCAACATAGTTGAGAAAGGCTATAGATTGATTGTGCGGTAATTTTTGTTTTTTTTTTTTGTTGAATTTAACTATCGCAATTAAAAAGCTTACGTATATTTTTTATACAGATTTTTGGTTCAATATTTTATGATAACCTTGGTTTTACCCTTTATTCCTAAAGGGCTATCCGCTGCCAGTACTTATCCGTTGCTAAATAAACCCATGATGAGACACCACTGTAATTACCACATCGGCAACGCACGCGCTTATTGAAACACACTGCGGGTTATTCGAAAATAAGACATTATGGGAGAAATATACGGGCGGGTATTCTGGCCGTTTGCATTTGGGCCGGCCTGGTATAGGTACCTAGCTTGAAATCTTGCAGAATCGTAATTTCTGGTTCACTTTTTCTTACATGATGATGACGGATAATGATACATGACCGCCTCATCGGTCTAGTGGTCACAAGCGCTACTGCTGAACATTAGGTCTTGGGTTCAGAATTTCTTAGTAGCCCGGATTCAGGACTTGTGTCCAGTTGATGGCAATAGGCCTACAGGGTATTACATGGGACTTAAACATAACTGGCGAAATGTGGGTGTACTATAGGTAGGTACACCTGTTATGTTTCTATTAGCTTTCATGAAAGATGATTGAACATTATTTGTATGTTGCAAGAATTAATAACCGAGCGAGAGCTTCTTGTTCAGGAGTTTACCCCCACTTATTTCTGCTGCAAGCAAAGTTGCAGATGTTTTAGCCGGCGGTTACCTGCATCATCTGCCTAGCCTTTTCCCTACTTTATTGGGGTCGGCTTCCAGTCTAACCATGCAACTGAATACCAGCACTTTACATGGAGTGACTGCCTATCTGACTTCCAAAACACAGTTAATAGGTAATTCGATACCCTTTGGTATGACTGGTTATCAGACTTTCGAGCTTCTGACTATCCGTAACGACTGTCAAAGATCTACAAATGACAGCCGAGACCAACGGCTTAACGTGCTTTCCGAGACACGAAGGGGTCCTCAATATGTAATGTATGGTCACCCATCCAAGGATCGACCTCAGCAATCGTAGCTTAAACTTCGATTGATCCGTGCGGCCGTTATTATTTAGCCACGAGCCCCACTATCCGAACACATTACAATCTACCGTCAGCTTGTTTGCCATCACCCAACAACTTTAAACATAAAACACGCTTCGGCCCCGTCCACTATATTAACCCTTATGTTTCCCACGAGTATGGCGTTAAGCAGTTGTTACAGATTGGTTCCAAGACATACAGCCGGCGCTGGAAGCTCCTACGTTTGTAACAACACTGGTTACTGAAGAAATTGGAACAATGCAGATTGTGCGTAGCCTTCTAGTTGTACGGAAGAGGTAAGGATTTAACTTCAGGCTGTTATTGTACGGGATATTCCGTATAATTATAATTTTACTTTAAATGGAGCAACAAATGAAAAGGTATTCTTAAAGCTGGGTTTCACTAAGTTCTCACACCAATTTATCTACTGTACTCGGCGAATCACCACGAAGCATGGTTGGCGCGCGAGCACAAAATCAAAAGTCATTAATTAGGCTAAGAATCAGCACTTTTCGATCGTCAAAATTACATAAGACAGTCCCCCAGACGCCCATCCTTCACCACTTCCTAGTGGTTTCGCTGGGAAGAAGAAGTGGCGCAACAAACTCCCCAGCAGCACAGCTCAGAAAAACTTGCTTTTATACAATGGTAGGTAAGCAAAGTAATTAACATTACTAGAACATCCATATATTATGTCAGCTAGCCACGCCAATATACCAATAAATACATTGACAACTATACTCAAGAAAAAAAAAAGAAAAAAACTAATAATATTAATGGAAACAAAATTATTTTTTTAATTCCTAAAAAAAGCCTTTGGGCATAAAGAGTGTGACAGCTTACATTTATGTACCCTGCTAAGGGTTCAGTTTGGCAATTCTTCGAGATCGGGCCAAGTCGGTTATCTCTGTTCGAGTCATTTTGCTGAGATAGGAGCGTTTTTGGCTTGCACAGGTCTTTTTTTTTTCTTGTTGTTTTTAGTGTAACTTTGTTAGTTTTAAATGCTCCTTTTTTTACTTTTTGTATTTCCTGTGAGTCCCAAATAAACAACTTTATTTTCTTTCTTTCTTTCCATTCTGCGGGGCCATTACGTAAGACCTTGTATTCCCGTTGTCCCCGTGATCCGTGTCCCCGTTAACGGGGACAACGGGAATTTAATAAAATAATTAAAATTACTTCCCGTTGTCCCCGTTAACGGGGACAGCGTACGGGGACAACGGGAATTCAATAAAATTATTAAAATTACTTCCCGTTATCCCCGTTAATTTATTGTAATATATATTTTTCAAATTATGCCCGTTGTCCCCGTTCCGTCTAAATTAGAAATGAGAGTGCCTTAATAGAGAGAATATTTTACCTATACAAATGTCTACATATAAACTTAAAAAACACATAATATCTAAATAATAGCTATACACATACATCATCAATCGGAATCGGTTTCATTTTGACAGTTCAACAACATTCATTGCGTTATTTACGTGTTGAGCAGACAAATTTTTCGAACTTATGAAGCAATGGATTAGCAATTTGCTTCAAAATGATTCAGATTTTGATTGATAGTGTGTTACGCAATTAGGGTGCGGATTCGAGCACGTAGCTACGGACAGCCTTTTACAAGAAACCTTATACCTATATATATATTTTTATTAATGTTTGATAAAGCCAGTCAGTCTCTTATCGATTTAATCTTTTTAACGATGACAATATCGACTATCCGGCAGGTATTTTAAAGACTTGTCGGATAGAGTCATCGCGTTTAAGTACCTAAATAAAGTATAAACTACATAGTAATACAACCTTAATAAAACCTCATTCTTGATTATTACTGGAAGCATGTTATTCAGCTCAACCCCTAAATCTATATAAATAAAACAAAGTCGGGTTAGTTACACCATTTATAACTAAGACAGGCTGGACCGATTTTTATAACCTTTGATTTGTTGGATTTGTCTCCGCCCTGAATAACAGAATAAGTGTTAAAACATGAGAAAAATACACGAAAAAAAAACCTAATTCATTTTCTCATACATTTTTGGTTGGATGGAATGGCTTTTTTGATGATAACCCGAGAACGAATTAACTGATTCTGAGGTGGTACGAAGTTTGCCGGGTCAGCTATCAGCTAGTAACTAATATTATAAAAAGAAAAGATTTTGTTTTTTGTATGTTTGTTTATCATTACACTTTCACGCTAAAATAGCTGAACGGATTTGGATGAAATTTAGCACCCGGGTAGACCATGACCTGGATCATGTAGTTTATCCCGATATTTCAACGGGATCGAGACGTATGCGGGTGAAATCGCGGGGCGCAGCTAGTAAAGTATAAAAGACAAGTAATATTGTAAACTTAATAAAAACCTCATTCTTGATTACCACAGGAAGCTTGTTATTTAGCTCAACATCTCCAATAGCGTAAATATTAAACTTTTAGGACTCCATAAACTGCATGTTTTGATAGTGTCCTTAACGGCGCACCAGATGATATGGCCTCGTAAACGTTCACTATACTTAAATCTCTTGTATTATTGCATACTAACCCTGCACAGCGGCTTTGCCTGAACTTACCTACTTGCATTGTTTTTCCTGTATTCTAACCTTAAGATGCATAGAAGCATAAGCATAGCATAATCAGCCTATAATGTTCCCACTGCTGGGACACAGGCCTCCTCTCGGTAAAAGGGAGTGAGCCGTAATCCAACACGCGGGCCCGGTACGGGTTGGTAGATGTCATATGTCTTCGGATTTTTGGTTCTAGGACATGTCGGTTTCCTCACAATGTTTTCCTTCACCGTTAGAGCAGTGGTGATGAATAATTTACAAAAAGTAAAGCGCTTGTCTGGGTTTGACCCTACGACCTTATGACTCGCAAGTCGCAGCCGTTACCACTGGGCCACCACTACTCCCCGGCCGGGCAGATACAGAGGAAACAGAGGGGTGTTATAAGTTTAACGTGTATATCTGTGTGTCTGTTTACGGCATCGTAGCTCCCAAACGGCTAAAGCAATTTTGATTAATAATTTGAGAATTTTGTTTTTTTTTTAACATAATAAATCATCGTCCCCGATGCGACGACGCGACGCTTTGATCAAAATATTACCTCCAACTTATATATATTAAACAAAAAGGGCTAACATGTTATTTCTTTTATTTTTAGATAAAAAATAAAAAATAAATAAAAAAAATTGCCAACAGTACAAGGTTCCTCGTACAAATATGAGATTTGTAGTACGCGCCGAGTACCTGAATTTTTTACCGGTACCCAGGTACCGAAATGGCAAAAACCACTAAGTAGCGGTACAAAATCTGTACTTTTGGTACCGGTTTCAAGCCCTGATGCCACGTCACCAAAAAGTTTCAATTAAAAAAAGAATAGCTTTATCGTTCCATTTATTTTTATATCGAGAATCAGTAGTAAGACAACGATACCGATATCTGGCCACGAGCCTTTAATCAGATACCATATGTTTACATTCAGCCCCTGGGATATTTAAATGTACCGATGTTGTCTCGGTTCAACCTGCTGGCTGACCCGAAGATTGCCGATAGTGGCCGAGGATTCCCGATAACGAAGTAGGATTGAGAGATTTGGATTTTATACTTTTTACTATTGTATGTTGGACTCTTTTGTGATGCTATTAATTTTTTTTTAAACCTATGACTTGAATTGAAAGAAGGTCGCGCGGGCTCGCGAAATATGGACGGAGTTGAAGGACGCCTTTGCCCAGGAGTAGAACAGCGTAGGCTAGTAAAAAAAAGTGACCTACCAGTTTAATGTAATAAGCGCTATTATTTTCCATACATCTTAATATTTTGCATGGAAAATAATAGAGCTTCCTTCATATATAGGGTGACTGGTAATAATTAGTGACCGATACCTAAACACGTAGTTGTACTCATGATAACAAACAACTTTTACTATGGGACCAAACCTGAAATCGCGAAAAAAAAATCTGCTGTTCAGTACATTTTGACCAGTTAGGCGAACATAAACGACTAAACAGCAGATTTTTTTTCGCAATTTCAGGTTTGGTCCCATAGTAAAAGTTGTTTGTTATCATGAGTACAATCACGTATTTAAATAATTACCAGATCACTAATTACCAGTAACCGTATATAATTATTCATCAAGATAAATTATTAAGAACATTAGCAACAGTTTACTTTCGACATCAACGCATGGACCATGGTGGACACTTTATACATTATTATCTTTTTTGATCACTCATCACAAACACATAGTAATACACATTCCATTAGTCCCTCTGTCTGTTTGGTGCATTTTGACCGTTAAACTGCAGAACCAATTACGACATAATTTGGCAGTGAAGTAACCCGTTAGGTACCTAAAAAGAACAGTTGCTATTTTTGAATGGCCGAAAAACTTCATCGAGTGAACCCACAGACATAGCTAGTCAAACAATAAACAAAAGAAACAAAGGTTAGTCGCAGCTTCGCCATACATCTTAACTACCATCTAGAACCGACACAAACATTGCTGTTTACAATCTGATCAGTCGGATAAGGATCATTATGATCTCCTGATCAGGGAATGGACGCAAATGGGCAAGATGGACAGGGGGCTGATAAACTTCTCGTTTCACAGCAAGGACATACACAGTTAACCTCTCAGACGTTTGCCTGCTTACCTGTCGAAACACCCCACGCGTCGGAGTAGTTGAATGGGCGCAATAAATTCATTGTTTTATCAATAACAATATAGAACAATGACACTGTTGTGTACACGTGGTGTACCGTTGACGTTTCGAGCACTTTCTCTTATGTACACTTGGTGGACACTTGACGCTTGGGGGATTAATGTCCTATTTTGTGTAATGTAGGTAACTAAAGGATTCTTTTAGCAGGACAAAAATGAACATACTTACTATTTTCGAACAAAGACATGCACCCCAAATGCGTAACACACTTTAAATCAGAAGCCCCGGTATTTGAAAGTAATTGTTAATCTATTTCTTCGTATGTTTGAAAAATCGTCTATTCAACAACATGAATGTCGTAATGAATGTTGTTTAACTGTTAAAACGAAAGGCATTGCCATTGTAAGTGGAGTTCATAGTTAGAGCAGTCATGTAATATTTTGGTCACCGGAAAAGGCGATTAAGGATTTTTTTTATCAGGAAAAGCAGTAGCCTTCTCTTTTCTGCCAAAAATCCCATTAACCACACACCAATTGATACGACCACCAACCCCCAAGTGTGAAATAAGATCATAGAAACGCTCTCAAACCGTCTTGGTCTAAATATTTTATTAGAATTTCTATTTTTGAGTGCTAGCTATCCTAGACTTGAGTCTACTCATGAGTATTATTAGTCTGAAGTATTTCCCGAAATAAAAGCTTAACTTGGCTTGTGAAGGAAAAATATCGTGAGGTAACTAGGGACTTATATCTAGTTAATATAAGTTTAAAATCTCCAGCAATCTGCAGTGGGACAATAATAGGCTGGTATCATTATTAAATTATTAGGGCTTGACTCCCTTTGACCCAAGAGATGGAACAAAACATCGCAACAAAGTGCAAGACCTTATTAACCACTTCACCAGTGATACATATTTCAACCAGACCCAACAACCGCTTTATTGCATTCAAGATAAAAGATAAATAAAACACCGCAGGTAGCGATCACGAAGTTAAACTTATATCGCAATCACTGTTCTTAGGAATGAGCTCCTATTATTAAAAGGAAAAGCAAACTTATTGAAGGCATTAGGAGTTAGAGAGTCGTTGCGTCAGAACACCCAGATGTTAGGTATTATGGTTTGGTTTTGATCTACTGGGGGGTTGAAGACGTGAGATGTAGCGTTTGTACCACTAGGTGTAGGTCTTAAATATTCCTCTCTTATTATCCCGTTTCTACGGGTTTGATTAACGACAAGTACCTTGAACTTTATGAAGGCCACATGAAGGTCAGGCCATTTCAATATTTCAAATAATGACAAATTAAGGAATAGGCAGTAAGTCTTTAGGTTATTAAATAAATAATAAGTACAAGTCTCCTTACTCCTGTAACGGTATCTACAACGCCACATGCGAACAACACGTCATACTGACGTCACGCCAATCCTGCATCTCGCAATCAGAGTTTACCGCGCAACTAGCATAGATACAACGGCCCGACATGAATCATCGGGCAGTTGCCCGCCAGACACAACACCCGTCTGGTCGGAGGATCCTCCCTTTTCTATGGAGGTTAAGTGAACTTTACACCCTGTTCCTCATACCTCTATACTCCTACCAAACAAAGTTTAAGAATGCTTTGACAGTGACAGTACAGGTTCCAACGACTAACGGAAGCTTTGTTATATGTAGAAATGGCAATCATTATATATCCCATTCCAGTATCTTACTATATACCCACTTAAAGCGAATTGGTCATAACTAATTAAGGCTATGAACATTATAGCACATTCTTATATCTGAACATAAGTGATGAGTGAGAGTGCAAGTGACAAACACAAATGATTTACTAAAGACTCCTCAACCCGCCACATCTGCTAACTCACCCAGTACCTCACATGCAGCACGAACGTAAAATATCTCGAGTGTTTACGCGCGTGCGCACCATTTGTACACGACACGCCGCGGACGCCTCCGATTCTACTGCGTAGATCCACTGCCGATAACAGTGGCTGAAATACATATATTTAAAGTAAGGCAGGTCAGGCGGATGCTCTGGTATCTATGAATGATCTGCTTTGCTGAGACTTGTAATTCAAACTGTGAGATGACCGAGTGGCATGATGAGGAATCGCGCTGTCAATAGCGTATAATGTTTTGTTTTTAAACCGGCATGTCCTATTATCAAAAAATTTGAAGACATGTGATATCTACCAACGCGCATTGGGCCCGCGTGGTAGATTACGGTACACTAATAAAGGTCAATATAGTAAAACACGTATTGGTTTGTATGAAACTGTCAGGTGTCAAGAACGCATTCTCTCGTCGGCCATGTAGTACCTAAGTAATAACGTAGAGTAACGTAGAGTAACCTAGCTTGATAATCAAAGTCTTCACCTAAATCCAACTATAGTCTGACGCAGCTGGCCATTGAACACACACAACATTCTCAAGGTGGACTGTGATCGGATCGCGGGTGTGTGTGGGATCGGTATCGCCACAATACCGATACAAACCCACAGCCCACCTTTAAACTCGCAACCAAAAGGTCTAAAACAATAACAAATCGCTGGAAACAATCGTTACTGATTACATCGGTACATAATACTAATTAATTTGGGCCCACTGTTCAATACACGGTATTTATTGTCCATAAACGCTACACAAAGAGTTAGGGCGCGATGTCGAGTAAACAATGCACTTGTACAACACGAATCGCTTTGCTGTGCCGAAACGTACGGAACTACGAAAGAAAGGAATTGGTGATATGAAATCGTATAAAAAATGAGTGATTATAAATTAAAACGTTCAAAATCTAGACGCAATCTCATCTCGGCGACAATCAATATCAAAAACTTGTCAAATATGTAGGGAAATTAAAGATTTTTGACAGATTGAGATCTGACTGTGAACGTTCAATTTTAATGAGTGAGAAGTGGTAATATCTCTACACACGAGCGACACGCGTCGGTGACAGAGGTAACTGCAGCCGCAGACGCGTCGACACCCGTAGACGCTTCGGCGGCTACCGTCGACAAAGTTTACGTACGGTGCTCAAATACACGTGCGGCATGTTGTCGACGGCTTCAGTTGGCTATGTCGTCGACGCGTGTCGCTCGTGTGTATGCAAATTAAAGGACGCGAAAAACATACTTCGATAACTCATTCTTCTGTAAGTCCAGCAGTAGACTTATGGATTAATGCTGGTTCGGAAAAAGCAGTGGCGAATGGTCTATTTATCAAGATTACTTTTGCTTCCTTTTCTAAACTACACAGAACGATATTTCAGTTATTTTTTTGTAATAAATAGTTAGAATATGGTTTATTGTACACTATTGCTATATAATATGGTATACCAACTTGCATACATTTTTAAAACGTTTGCACATTTCGTCATTGCCAGACAGGGAGGAAAAATGTTGTAGGAAAATCCTGAGTGCTTTTGGAAACCTCGCTTCAACTACCTACCTAGAGATTTACGAGTAGGTATCTACCATTTTTACACGACTGCGCAAGAGATTGTCCATGTTTTAAAACCCGATTTTCTTTTAACAATAAAAAAATTAGGTTTATATTGCAGTACCTAAGAGTTATAACTTCATATAAACATAATTTATGTCTGTTAAGTACCTTTATGTGATCAGTAAACAATTTTATAAAATTAATATTTTGCCCTTTATTGGCTATAAATCACATTGTTTATGGACTTCGCTTTCGACGACCTAATGGCGTAGTTAGTAGGATACTAATTCATCGAATAGATTCATGGTAAGTTCTTGCTTTTTCTTGAACGTACTTAGCTTTCCGCTGTCCATGGCATAGATTTATCCAAATTGTAAACGGGGTCACAGGAAAAGCGAGCAGGAAAGACCAATGTCATCTCCACTCAATTTTAACAACGGACTCTCAAAACAAAATCGAAAAGAACAATTCCACATTTAAATTTGAACTTCGTGCATCTCCGGCAATCTACGGCGCTCGTGCGCCTTGGATTGGTGGAAACAATGCTGTTATAAGATGGCTGCTAATGGCAACAATAGGCGAGATAACCGTCTACCTCCATTATTCTGCACGGATTCTGAATAATGTACTAGTTTTGAAAGCATTTAGATTGTTATTATTCAACCTGAGATTTATTATTAGTCTAGTTAGTTTTAGTATTGTGGAATCAGGCCGCTTCAGCTCTGATAAACCGTTAAATACGAATTATGGGTGTTACAAAACTGTAAAGCGGTTGTAATCTATTATGAGGCGTTGTTTCGCTTGTTTCTGCTTGATTTATTTGACTACACTGTATATCATTCTCACCCTTACTTTACAATATGGCATAGCTAATAACATAACATAACATCACACCTGTAATTCCCAAAGGGTTAGGTAGAGGTGTTCCTATAGTAGGTACACCCACATTTCGCCAGTTATGTTTAAGGCTCGCCCCCTATTACGTAAATAGGGGGCGAGCCTATTACCATCAACTGGGCACTAATCCAGACTCCGGGCTGTTACTGAGGAATTTGTGATAGAAAAACCAAATAACAACCTCAAACGGCGAAATTATTGCAACCTGATTGGGAGTTATATGTTCGAGCGGTTTGGGGTTGAAACACTAGGGTCATGGGGTCCGAGTGCCCACTTGGTTTTTCGAGATATCGCCAAGCGGTTAGTCGACTCTTCACGTAACCAGAGGGCTGGCCTATTTCTTGGCCAAAGAATTATCATTGTCATACAACGTGGCAATGCTGCCAGCCTTTTGGGCACTGTTCCTGTTGACAGCGATGCGGAATAATTCTTTGATGCCCTATGATAATTTTGCTTGTTTTTTCATATAAATGTACATATTATTAATTACTAGCTGCTGCCCGCGACGTCGTCTGCGTGAAGGCTCTACAGCACCAAAAATACCTAAGATGCCAGTGTCGCTATAGCATTATAAGTAAACAACTTTTAAAATAGCATTAAAATATACGTTTTTTTTTGCAAGCGAAGCAAGTGAAGAGAGTTATATTGGAATCCTGCTGAGTTCAGTCATAAGATGTGACTGAAGGAAATAGAGAAAATAATGCAGGAATACATATCAGGACACAAAAGAGTAAAAATACGTACAAAGGTATCATACCTTATAACATTTCCCTATAACGTACGTTGGTAGTTATGCTGCCAGGAGCCAAAATGTAAAGAGAGTCAGGACTGGTGACGCGGGAGCAAGCGACGTACAGTTGCCCGTGTGAGAAGCAACTCGTCCTGAGGTCGACACCCGCTGCCCTCAGTGTCTGCCCCTGCGACTTACTGATGGTCATCGCGAAGCAAACACTCACGGGGAACTGTACGCGCATGAACTGGAACGGGAAGTTATGAGGTATGAGGGGAATGCGTGGTATAAATACTGCCTCGCCAACGCCACAACCCGTAAGAATTTCCGCCTCAATTGTGTTTTTGTGGAGCGAGATGACTTTATGGCGGGTCCCGTTACACAACTTCGGAGGAGATAGGTTCCGAAGAAGCATAATCGGGACACCGACCTTCAGCTTGATGGTATGCGCTGGAAGTCCACTTGCTGACAGGGAGTTCAGAAATTCCACGGGATAATGAGTGGTGTCATCTTGCTCGACAAAAGTGTTTATCGAGGTGTAGTCTACTTCATTCCCCTCAATTTCCGAGAGAATGCATTCGTTCATTGCTGCAGCCTGATCGTTTTTAAGCGTCAAAATGGCCCGCTCACACACCCAAGAATTTTGCTGGTGCGGTATACGACTGATGTCCCCGTACACACAGCGAATGAGTTCTTCTATGCTGGATACCACTCTACCGAGAGACTCTGGAAGCACCACCTGTCCACCTCTCTCTTCTGGTAGAGTGCCTTCGCCAAGACTTAGAAGGACATCGGAGAATTCTTGAGCACGTGCATTGCCAGCCGAGCTCTCATATTAAACGGTTGAATGTCGTAATTACAGACACAATTAAAAAGCCATTGTGTCTCGCGTAGATCTAAGTTCCGGCATACGATGGGTTAATGGTCAAGCGCAGCGTACGAACTCGTGACCACAACGAAGATCATTTCAACGAAGTATTCACCTCGTCAGCCCTCGATCCTCGCGTCACCACGGAAAGCGTTTGCCGGAAATCGCCACTGAACAGAACTGTGACACCACCCATCAAATGTTCGTTCCTGCGGATGTCCTGCAGGGTTCTGTCCACGGCCTCAACTGCCTTCCTATTGGCCATCGTACACTCATTCCATTCGATCAAAGAGCAATCCTTGAGCACGTGTCCCTTATCGCTGTTACGTGACACACCACAAACAGGCGTTTCGGCGCTCTCTAAATCGATGGGAATTTTAAAGTCCCGACTTCCACGGTCTTGATGCGGTGATGATTGGGGAGCTGGTAACCCATATTCGATCAGTGGATTGCCGCCGATAGAAATGACCACATCTTGAAGTGAACTGAGACAGGTGTTCAGCACGCGTTCATCAGTTACTTCGACTTCGTCTCCAGTAGCACGCCTCAAAGCTCGTAGAAAATCTTCAGACAGATGATGGCGATACTTCTCCCACAAAGCTACCGGTTTCGCGACTCCACAAAACACCAAGATGACGGCATGCGGCTGGGACTGTCACTGACGCTCGCCTCCGCGAGGGTTTCATCCCAATTTTGGTCACTGTCGAGAAGGTCACGTGCTACCCAGGCTGCGCGGTAAGTGGGATACTCCACGCCATCAAATGTCCTCAGAAAGGCGAAAGACGTTGGGCCTCGGACAGTGTGAAGTAACAACCGCAGAAAATAGCATTCGCCATTATTCGGATGCACGGTATAAACCCTACCCAATGCGGTGTCCTTGAAAATTCCTGGAAAACTTTCCACAGCACCTCCTCGTCGACGTCGGTTAAATAAACCCCTTTGCTTGTCGTACGTGTAATATGAAGGCACCTCGTCATACGTAAGGGATTTGTTTTACATCACATTTAAGTTTATAAATTAGGTATACGACATGAAAATATATTAATTACCAAGCAATAATCACACAGATAAATACCGAACAAAAGTATTAACAATCAATGTTTATTTTGTACTAACAACATGAAATTGATGAAGAAATGATCATCATCAATGAACATAACTTTCTTGTAATACTTAACACCGCATTTTTTTTAAATTGTCTTCCTCAACTCTGCTCAAGATTTTGAGGGTTTTGTTGGACCTTGAATTTGTCAAAACGAACTATACGATACAACTTGTATGAAGAAAATGTACATTACCATCTATGAATTTTAAGAATAACTAACTACTAACCTCGCCAACATGATCAAATTTAAATTATTAATTTCCAAAAATTGTTAACATGTAACTTGATTTGATTTTTATGAAATCTCTTAGATGGCGCTGGTTCAAAATTTTCTTTATACTACTAACATTCATTAAACTATGTTTCTCTGCCCAAGTTACTTAAATGGCGTAGTTTTTAGTGTAAAGCTAGATAATAGCATGGCTTACTCAAAAATAACATTTAAATATGCGTCGTTAGATTACATGCTGTCACAGAATGCGTAAGAAAAATAAAGATTCACAGCTCCTCCCCCGTAGGTGATAGCGTGATAATATGTAGCCTATATGTTGACCTGACCTCTTAGTAATACTCATGCAAAATTTGATGTAAATCCATGCAGCACTTTTTGAGATTAGCCCGGACATACATACAGACAATCAGACAAACAGACAAAAATTCTAAAAATTATATTTTCGGCTTCGAAATCGATTGTAGATCACGCCCCAAGTATTCTTTTAAAAAAATATTCAATGTACAGTTTTGACTTTCCTACGATTTTATTATATGTATAGATTATAGTTTATTTATTAGTTTATATTATGTAAATTTTATATAATGTGTATTATAAGGTCTTGAACAAAATAAAAATAAATTGAAATAGCTTTATGAAAAAAAAAATAACAATTCAAAACTGTCATGCTGATTTTGGCACTGTTAGAAGTCTTTACAAAAGCCAATCCTTCACTGTGGAGTGTGAAAAGTCACGGTACGCGCCTACGGTACCACTACAACTACGCATGTGGCAGGTGCAATGGTTTTCGCTAGAATATTTAATTTTCCCTCGTCTAGACCAGACAACTCGCTGAAGAATAATGTAATGACACTTTTGATCAAATAGCGAATAGATTACGTAGGTTATCTTGCACTACATTTTTAACATTTAATGTCGAAAACTGGTATTCAGCTGCATCTGGTTAGACTGGCAGCCGACAACAACATAGTTGGGAAAAGGCTAGGCAGATGATGAATTTCGAAAACCAGAAGGCCTTTATTCTCGTAATATAAAACGTTCAAAATCTACCGCAGTCTCATCTCGGCGACAAACTAATGTCAAAAATGTAGGGAAATTAGAGGTATTTTTGACAGATTGAGACTGACATCAGACTCAGAACGTTCTTAAAATTACGAGAATTGCTACCTACTGTCTGAAATATTGTTTGAGTTACTTTTAATTAAACCTTCTTTGTCAGCTCTGATTGGATAAGAATTTTGATACGAGTAAGGATGAGAAATATGTACTAGAATGGTAGCGTTTCATAATACCTGACTTTCTGTGTGGTCGGTTAAATATAAGCCATCATACCTGCACCAATATCTGTTAACATGTCATAATTCACGGAAAATAGGGTACATAGACCTGTAGGCAAACCCATAATATGTATGCCCGTCTATTCTGTAAAAATCTGTACCCAGTAACTGGGTTGTGGAATTTTGAGGTAGGATAAGCAGTCGCTCTATGTAAAATGTTGGTACCTATTCAGCTGCATCCAGTTAGACTGGAAGGCGACCCCAACATAGTTGTGAAAAGGTTAGGCAGATGATTAATGATAAGTAGGTATTGATATTCGATCTGTAAAAATCTCACCGTGAAAATCAAGATAAAGTGTGCTGTCGATCCTTAGCACCAGGTGGAACAGCTCACTTCACCTAAGTTTTCATGGTGAGCTGCGGACTAATTGCGTAACACACTATCAGTAGCAATGGTTTTCATTTTGACAGTTCAACGTCATTCATTGCGTTATTTAAGTTGTTGAGCAGGCACATTTTTGGAACATATGAAGCAATGCATTTGCAATATCCTTCAAAATGATTTAGATTGTGATTAATAGTGTGTTACGCAATTAGGGTGCTGGACGGCGAGTTTTCACGTGGAAAGTCTTTGAATTCCTGAACACGAAAAAATACCAGTGCTGACGCGCAAATTGGTTAGGCAACTGCAATAATCGATATCGAATGATTTCTTACAGCTGCAGAGAGAAAGGTGAGAGTTCCTAGAATTACGAGAACCGTTAAAATAATGATGTATTCGTCGTTAATTTTTAATTGAATGCCTTGTAAAATAGAATTGCTATTTCAATTAAAAAATTGATTAGAGATAAAGATCTATTATTTTACTGCTAAAATAATCATATCTAATTGTATAAGTACTAATCATACTTACTTGCCGACGACACGTGCCCTCCCTAATATTATCCGCTAGTAAAATCATTTTATTGACCATCCATGTAACAATTATAAGTTTACCGCCATACAGTTGCGTACCAATCCTTAAATTCAAACGTCATTGGTTTTATATTTGTAGTGTTAACAAGTTTCGTGGCAGCAAAGTTAAGTTTGCCGATAATTCACATTTACTACATGGTTAAATGGTATCAGGGGTATAAATTCCGTAGTACAGTCTGTCAAGCTGTCCATCATAACTCCTCGTGAGACACCCACCAGGATACCTGTATTGAAATTGGTTCACAATCCCATAATTGTATGTCGTGTATTGTCACCTGCAATTACTGATAGGAACCAGTTTATTTCTTTAGGTTTTCTTGGAGAACAAGATACCTATCAACACTCATAGAACAGAATTATTTATTGGTAATAGAAAGACTAGGGGACTTATTTTGGAAAGAAGTATCCGCCCCTAAGACGACCCACTGACCCAACATTCGATGCGTTATTTACGTTGTTGAGCAGTTAAATTTTTCGAACCTATGAAGCAATAGATTAGCAATATTCTTCAAAATGATTCAAATTGTGACTGATGCTGTGTTACGCAATTAGGGTGCAGGTGCCAACAAAACCTCACGTTTGTGTTATTATAAGTTTCTGTGCAGCAATTTCTATAGCGGTCAAAGATTTCATTGGTGTAAGCCTTCGTACCCAATCTGACTCAGTTGTGTTCGTTAGCACCATCGAGAAGTCGTTTTGTTCCTTACTCAGTTTAGAAAACCCAGAACCAGCAAAAACGTGATACATTTCAACTTTAAAGACAAACAATTTGCCCTTTATCCCAATATTGTGGCGCTCCAACCCAGGACCTCATTCTTTACACTCTACAACGTTGCGACCACTAGACCAACCAAAGAGGCACAAACCAACAAGTTTTGAAATAACACCAAACGCGTAAACCATAGAGTTCCGCGCCAATATATCACGGAGACCATAGACAATGGATACAATCGTCTAATTATATTGTGCCGGCGCCGCTGTATCGAGCACAGATAAACTTGATGCATTATTTTGTTAGACAATTAGTACGTCTGTTACGAACGCAATTTGTTGGGGAAATCGATCGGTGGTTGTATTTGTTAGCAGAAATACATTGCTGGGTAAAGGAAGCTTCGATCCTGTTAATTATTGTTATTATCTTCGTATAGAATCAGTACCACTGCCTCGTTGGTGAACTCGAATAATAGTCTCGCTCGGTCGCTCACTTATACATGGGAACATGACTGTCAAAATACAAGTCTTCTTCTTAGCGTGTTGATGGCAAAAATAACACGAAAAAATATATATCAATTTTTTTAATTTGTTAATTAGGCTCAGACATCCGTTGTGTATGCGGCGTCTCTCCACAGATAATAACTCACTTCCCATCTTGTACCGCATGCTCTGTCACCTGCACACGTGAGGACAGCGAACTGTATCCGCGTTGCTGAATTTTGGGCCAAACAAATTTAAAATAGGGGAAGGGATATTCCTATAGGTACACTTACCTATACGAATCTGCCTACCCCTTCAGGGAAAATCAGGCATGATGTTATGGTGTGGTTGTGTTAACAGCATTGCATCCTTTTGAATAGAAACTGTTCTATGGGTGGTTAAAGTAATCTATCCAATTAGAGTTACTCCAATGCTCTCAAAACGCGGTGAAGGAAAACATCGTGAGGACCAAAAAAAAATCGAAAACATGTGACATCTACCAACCCACACTGGGCCCGCATGGTATATTACAGTCCACTACTTCTCGAAGAGAGCAGGCCTGTTTCCTAGCAGTGGGTCGTTCTTATTCAACAGCAGTAGTGTATGGAAAAGTGTAGCAAATAGAAACGATCGAACAGTGCAAGGGGCCATACAATATTATAGACGATGGACAGCCGCGATAGCACGCGTGCCATACTGGCCTTACTTGGTGCTAACGCAGAGTTACGTCTCTTAGACTTGCACGTAAGTGCACGGTATGGGAGAATATTTATGTATAGCTTGAGCCGAAAAATACTGCCGCGCTCGTTTATATAAATATGATATATTCGCGCGATTAAAACTAATATTATAAAGAAAAAAAAGAAAATTTGTATGTTCGTTTGTTACGCTTTCACGCTAAAACGGTTGAACGGATTTGGATGAAATTTGGCACATGGGTAGACCGCAGCCATTAGCCATTTGGGCAGCCGTTATTGTGTGATGATCATTCATCGCTTTCATAGGAAATCACTTTAATTACGTCTACGCGACGCTTGTGCAGCGTATGTATTTACTTCACTGTCTATGCGACGTCAACACCTACTTATGACATACCCTCAGTGCTAAGATACTTTTGAATTATGCACATAGGTTTCAATTGCTTCACAGCTTCAGAAGGCCAATTCCTGTATTTAAAAACGTTCAATATCCAGTCGCAATCTCATTTCAGCGACAATGAATGTCAAAAACTTAGAGAAATTAGAAGATTGAGACTGAGATCAGACTGAAAACGTTCTTAAAATTACTATAATTGCCCCTCTGGTAGTTTGCCGACCCTCTAACATTAATAGGTTCATCTCTATAACGAACCCAACTCTACGAGACTCCGAACCCCACAAATTAGTTCATGCCACCTTAAATGGAGCCTAGATTACAGTGAAGCGTGAAATGCTGGTATAATTCGGTGCTATCAGCTGTCAGGAGGGGGAGGGGCAATTAACTCCTGGCCAGCGCACGATTGTGTAAGCTATTGTTAATTGTTTCTGGTCTTACCTCTTTTCTAGCCATGTTTGTTTGTGGTACTTGTGTTTTGGCGGGAAGAAAAGATAATAAAAGAATTAATTTTTAATTTGGAATTGAAATTAATGAGAAGTGTTTTTGTTTGAATATAAGAATGCTTTTGTTTGCTGTTAACAAACGTAATTAAAAATAATAATAATTATGAAGTACAAACTTGGATGTCGTCGAAAAAAAATTAGCGGATTTTTTGGCTATTGTAGGTAGGTACTGTTTCAAATATTGTTTTATTTATTTTCCTGTTGTAACGGTTGCGCCTAACTGAGCCATTATCATGATTTCCAATATATTTTCAAATTAGATTTCTAATCTCTGGTAGCCAATTTGCTAGTCGTTAGTATAAATTGGCCTATGAAATCTTTGGTTAATTGGCTATTGGTTATTTTAAGGCACTACAGTGCTCAGTTTGGTAACCCACAAAGATGAGGAGACTCGTGTTGGCCACCGTTCTGACGTGTTTGGCCAACCATGTTGGCGTATTGGACGGATATATTGTTGGGGCTGGATGTGAGTTAAAAATTTATGTCGCTACTTATTGCAGAATTAGGCAAAAAACGAGATTTTGAATTAGTCCTTTCTCAGTTATTTTACCTCTGATTTGGCATCACTGTCAAAATCACGACGATCTTTATTCTCGTTGCAATAAGGTTGCTATTGGGTTGCTGCCATTGATAATAGTCTATTAAAATAACAATAATCTTTATTCTCCTTACTATAAGGTTGCTATTGGGTTGCTAGTGTCACATGTGAAAGGACTGTTCAGATACTAATATGATAGAAATATGATCCTAATCATAATTCCTAAGGCTATGACAATACTGATTTTTGTATTATATACATGGGTACTGTTTCTCCCACGTGACAGCACGTTCCCATATATTCCTATTCGCAGTTGGACCCATTTGCAAATCCATCATCATCATCATCATCAGCCTATAGCAGTCCACTGCTGGACATAGGCCTCTCCTATTGCACGCCATTCAACTCGATTTTCGGCAACTCTCATCCAGCTGCTACCAGCCATCCTGCGAAGATCGTCGCTCCACCTAGCCTGAGGGCGTCCCACGTTACGTTTACCGATTCGCGGTCTCCACTCAAGAAGACGTCTACCCCAGCGGTCATCGGTTCTACGGCTAATATGGCCGGCCCATTGCCACTCCAAAAAAATCCAGTCCATCCATTCCAAATCCAGTTGTAACTAAATATCTGGTAAATATTCCCTTCTTTCTCCTCTTCATAAGATCACAATTATAATATCCCACTTATCCCCAGTAAACGTCCGCTTCGGCCAAATACTGTACACGGACAGTAAGTACCAAGTGTTACGAGAGGAGATGATCAAGACCAACACCAGGAACCTGGTGTACCACTGCAGGGCTGACAAGAGTGACTGCGATGCTGCTCTCGCCAAGATGAGGTATAAGGCCAGCAAGCACTTCTATGCGCTGTCAAAGGCTGTCGTTGACTATGTGAAAAATAAGCGGCAAGCCAGGCCTACGGGATATGTTGGTAAGGAATATTGTTTGATGTGTTATATTTTTTGTACCGCCTCGTTGGTTTAGTGGTCGCAAAGTGTTACTGCTGAGCATGAGGTCCAGCGGGGTAAATGCGTAACGCACTAACAGTAGCAATGGCTTTCATTTTGACAGTTCAACAACATACATTGCGTTATTTACGATGTTGAGCAGACGAATTTTTCGAACATATGAAGCAATGGATTAGCAATATCCTTCAGATTGTAATTGAAAGTGCTACGCAATTAGGGTGCTGGGTTCAATTCTTAGGTCGAGCAGTAGTAGCTCGGAGTCTGGATTTGTGCGGTAAATGGTAATAGGCTCGCCCCCCATTACATGGGGCTTAAAGATAACTGGCGAAATGTAGGTGTACTTACTATAGGTACACCTCTGGCTAACCCTTCGGGCTAATACATATTCAATACATCTTACCGAATCTCGTATGGAAAAGTGATTATGGTAGAAATCTAACATAAAGAAATATATTAATGATTCTAGTTCTAATGACTATAATTATGTAAAGACATATCTATTATAGTCGCGAATCATATTTTGATCAAGATACAACCTGACACTGACCTGCAAATTGCAAAAAACGTAAGAAAAATTTAATTTCGCGGTCTACCACTGCGCATTCACCTTAACTATAAAGGCTGGCGCATATTACAGCAAGAGTCTTGTGTCCCAGCAATGGGAACATTATAGGCTGATAAGGGTGTACGAAAATAATGCAGGAAAATTTTCTCAATACGGCGTGGCCCGTCTAAATGTGTGGTGCGCTTCAAAAGCTTGCTCGCTCGCTTTCAGTCTCGTGGTCGTAACTGCTGAGGTCCTGGGTTCGATTCCTAGGTCGGGCAGTGTTAATGGGTTTTTCCATTAAGAATTTCTTAATATAAGCCCGGAGTTTGGAAGATGGTGGTGTGATACCCCCGTGTCTCGTCCGGTCGTGTCTGATTGCCGTCCCATCGGACTATGAAAGTGAGGGAAGTGCACTTGTCTGCGCACACAATTGGCACTATAATATGATCTCCCGCGCCGAAGGCTAGTCTCCTTTGAGATTGGCTGCCATGGCCGAAATACGATGTGGAGGGACTATTATGTAACCCAAAAAGCACCAAATCAAGACATGTTTTCCACCAGGAACTGCTACGTTCTGCCAAGACAACATCTGCGTTCCGGACACCGACCCACCCATCGTTTTTGGAGGCTGCTTCACCTTGGTCTCCTGTGGGGGCAACCAGTCCTGGCATCTAGACCCCATCGTCTACAAGAAGAAGAAGGGACGATTCTTTTAGCTTTACGTTCTATATATGTTATGGTACTTTCAGGTTGTTTTTATTTTTAAATACAACTGAAGGCGATCACAACTAAAGTAACTGAGAGCGCACATCTAAACGCATTTAAATCAATCATCATCATCATCAGCCTATAGCAGTCCACCGCTGGACATAGGCCTCTCCAATTGCACGCCATTTAGCTCGATTCTCGGCCTCTCTCTAGCTGCTAGCCACCCTGTGAAGATCGTCGCTCCACCTCGCCTGAGGACCTCCTACCTTACGTTTGCCGATTCGCGGTCTCCACTCAAGAACACGTCTACCCCAACCACACCCCAACGGTCATTGGTGCCACTTCAGCTTGCTAATTCTGTGAGCTACCTATGCCGACAGCTTTGGTTCTCTGCCGGATAATCTCATTCCGGATTCTATCAATCGGCCTAGCGTTTTCCCAACTAAGTTAAGGTCTAACCGGGTGCAGCTGAATACCTTTTGCATGGAGCGACTGCCTATCTGACCTCCACAAACCGTTACTGTGTAACATGATACCCCTTGGTTGGCTGTTTGTCAGACTTTTGGGCTTCTAACTATCCGTAACTACTGTCAAAGACGTACGAATGACAGTCGGGAGTACCAACTCGAGACTAAAGTGCTTTCCGAGGCACGGAGGGGTCTCGATATGAAATGGATGTTCACCCATCCACGATCCGACCGCGCCAAGCGTAGCTTAATCTTCGACCGACCCGTACGGCTGTTATTATGTAGCCACGAGCCTCTCCATCCAGTTGTTAATCCTAGCATAGGTACAAATAGCTAATAAACAAAAGTATTTTAAAACTGTTTATTGGTTAGGACCAGCACATTTATAAAACGTTATCACAACACAATTTGTTACTAACAAAACATCTGCAAGCAGTTTAACATGAATTCCAAGCTATTTCATTTTGCAGTGACTGTGTTCTTATGCAAAACAAACGCCAGCCAACCCTCAAAATTCTCAAAAACAGACAAAGACGAAAGTACGCATCTGGACAAAAAGTTTTTAAACAATTTCAACCCAAAAAGGTTCACTGATGATATAACTTCCGACGATTTCCAGTCACCCCGCCATAAAAAAAATAAAAGAAAATTAAATAAAAAGGTTCACACACACCTGTTGCATTGTGCGGAAACAATAAGAGTTTCATTCATTGTTTTACATCTGGAAAGAGGCTTTAAAAGACCATCTCAGGTGTTCAGTCAAATTGTTAAAATGCTATAGTGGCCGGAGAACAACGAAATGGATTTTTTGTACCTCACAGTGTTGTTGCAAGTGTATTATGCAGCGGCTGAAATCAGATCAAGTGTAATGGTGAACAAGTGAGTACAATATTGTAATATTTTAAATCGGTAAACTTAATAAATATTTAAAAAAGGTTGGCTAAGAACAGCTTTGGTCAGGAATAATTGGAAGGACATAGAGGAGGCCTATGTCGCAAGACGAAACCTGGTAACTGATAATACCTTATTTTCTAATATAGGGTTATGAAGTAGAAGAGGGTTAGGTAGCTTTTCACGCCGAAACTACTGAACGGATTTCGATAAAATTGGCATGGAGATAGGGGGCATACTGGGGAAGGATATAGGCTACTTTTTGTCCCGGTAGCATGTTCCCGTGGGGTAATTTCCGCCACCCACGCGGGCGCAGCCGCAGGCAGAAACTAGCAAAGTTATATATTATTAAATGATATTAATTTTAAGAACTTGTTCATGTACGAAGACGGGTCAGAGGAAATAAAGGGATTTTTTAAGCGATATCTGAAATATAAATATGATTATGCTATAAAAGCTTGCGTTACTATATTCATTATTTTTTACATTCATTTGTACACTCATTATTCGAAAACATTAAAATTACATTCATTATGAAAACTTCGTTTACATCGTAAAAGGTAGAGATTCAGAAAGGTGACTAATTCACTTACACTTGTTTCTATCAAGAACGAAAACAGACCTAAGGGATCGTTCACACCAAACGTATTGTCCGCCGCCGACTGTGAGTATGCTCACTGTCTGCCCCAGTGTGAACGTGGACTCAGTCTGCAGTACGCGTTCTCACCAAGCCGACAATACGCTACAGCGCGCTTCAATCTAATACGCTGTTACGTTCGGCAACGTAGCCAATCCGCGTCCGCCGTGCATAGACGCGTAGTACAATAATCGGCCACCGAGAGTCAGCGAAAACGCACTACGTAATAGCGTATAGTCGGTTCGGTGTGAACAAGAAGTTAAATATATATTGAAAAGCGATAAACTGCGTAACGCGTGCTCACAGTCAGCGGCGGACAATACGTTTGGTGTGAACGATGCCTAACAGTTTAACGTTTAGCGGAAGAGGGAACACCGATCAAAACTCTACCCATAGCAATCAACTTCTAGCACAAGACAATTAATCCTACAGTCCGTTCATAGAACTTATTTTACATCTGATTTTGCATCACTATCCAAATCACAGTGATCTTTATTCTCATTCTAATAAGGTTGTTATTGGGTTGCTGCCATTGACAAGTCTGTCAAAATCATTGTGATCTTTATTAGCGTTCAAATAAGGTTGATGTTAGGCTGCTGCTGTCAGTGGTATAAGATAATTGTGAACAAACTGTACACTGCTACAAGGATCTTTTGGCGCTCGAATGACGACGACAGGGGGCGCTGTTGGTAACATTTGTGAAATATCACTTGAAATGTATAAAAAAAACACTCCGGGAGTGCCGACAGAAGTGAAAACAAAACACAGACAGAATACTTTGCCATCACTCACTGACATAATCGGATATTACTTACATTAAAACCGAGTACATCCCAAAGACATCCGAAGCGGTGTCGGTTACGGTAACAGTGACGCGAATTGAATGGTTTTTTCCCATCTCAAAAATGCCCAACGCGTCTAAAGAAGTTTTCACTTCAAAAACAAGATGGCGGCGTTAGTTCCGATTTTGGCCACGCACTGAAATAACCTTGTAAGTAGCGCTATAGTTTGAGGGGTCAACAGAAAGCGTACTAGAAAATGTATTTTCTTATTACCCGAGACTTAATAATTCCTCCCCAGACTCGCAAAAGTACAGCCGGTTGGCGCACAGGTCGGGAAGAGCTTTGTCCCCCTCACAGAAATACCCCCACCAAAGGGGGGTATGCACACCCCTCACGGCCCACCAGGCGAGATATCAGGCCGACGACATTTACAAGATGACTGCAATCCGAAGCCTCAGAACAAAGACGTGTTCAACGGTCCAAGTGTGAACATATTCGCGGAATACTACGACGAGAAGGTCGGAAAGACGGTAGCTACTGTAATCTTCCCCGATCATATAGACCGTAAGTTTACCGTAATTGATTATTTGCATATAACAAAACTGATTGACAGCCTCTCCTGTTTAAGCCGTATACCTCCAAGTACGTACATCTGCTGGCGCCAGTCAGCCATACTATACATAAGCTATTTTAAAAAAAAGAAGAAGCTATTTTAAAAAAAAGAAGAAGCGGTGGGACGGACGGAGGGGCGGGGGCGTATTACTCAGTAAGTGCGTTGCGAACCGCCGCGCGCCGCCTCACCCCTGTCCCCCACCTAAGCGGCCAACTAGTTCCGCGCGAACTATAGTTACCCATTCCAAAGCGTAGGAGGTAATATGGAACGGGTAAGAAACTCCACGGACACTCTTAAATCATAAAATTGTTACAAAATATTAGTTACATCATTCATGTTGAAATTATACAGTTGAAGATGTGTAGGGATCCAAAAACCAAGTACTTTTATGAAAGAAAATAAGTTTATTTGACCCCTGCCAGGTTAAGTAAGGCACACAATGTTCACACAAAAAAAAACATTTTATGCATTTCCCACGTTTACGCTCGCCTTCTTCTGCGCGACAGCAAAGACAAGGTTATGTTTTAAGCTTTAAGTTCGACCTGTAATTCAGTACTTTGCCGCGTTTCCTGGCTACGTTCTGCTACGCCAGCGCCATTACTACGCTGTCACTACGCGTCGCGGACGCAGCATAGCATTATTTCTTCTCATAGTTTTAGACTTATTTGAAGATTGGAACGTTCCCTTCACTTGCATAAATTAAATATAAATCTTTTATAGTAGCCAAAGGTTAAAGGAATACATATGCAAGACAATTCTTGGTTGAATCACTACATGAAATCCGATTAGTTGTTGATCTTACGACTGACTTACCTTTCTTTTTCAGACAAATACTTCCAAGTTACAACACCATTGCCATACCTGACTGTAGGTCTAATAGAAGCTATAGGGTACCACCCCAGCACAATGAAGAGCGAACACCCGAGCGAATGCGAGAAGATATATCAGGACCACTTAGACAACCAATACTCTGACGAGTCTGTAGATGCTTCTGGAGAATCCCTGGAGATGGCGCGCCTGCCTCTGTTCCCCGCTGAGGTCCCGAGGTCCGTAGAGGCACAGTTAGCGGACATGTACGACGATTTAGATGTCTAGTTCTTTTTACTTCTTATATTTTTATACTGCGATGATTAAATGTTATTTTAGTAAAGCGGTTTTTTTTTTGTTATTCGTCTTCACTGGCAAACAACACACAACCCAAATAGAAGCATGAAATTTTACACAAAGAGTTCCATATTTATGTAAGGTGAGCGCTAAGGAAGGATTTCTTTAAATTGAACACCATAGAGGACGAAAATTTGTGTGGAAGTTCTTAATTTTAGCCGATGGGAATGCTATTGGACTTCTAATGTCGATAAAACCGTATGTTTTAATTTGTTTGTTGTAGTTTCTCTTGCACAGAGCGCTATCCCGTGCTCTGTCTGTGACAACGAGGTAGATTAAAATAGCTGCAGTGACATATGTGACCACATTGTGGATAAATGAAATAAAAAGAGTGTTAATTGTTATGACTATTACTAGTTTTAAATGGTCTTCAAGTTTCAAGAAGCAGTGGTTTCAGATCAATGTGAGATGTAAGTGATGGATGGCATGGCTTAATATCTAAATATTCAACTTCAATTCATTAAAATAAAAAAAGGTTCAATTTCTTTATGTAGGATCAATTGATACTTTTTCTACATCTTTGATGGTACTGTCAACACAAAAGACAGATAATTTCTAGTTCTAATATCTCTAGTTATCTATTAAAGAGGCCAAACCTTTGGTTTCTGTAGTACATATGCTGCACTGAATTTGAAAAATTGTGAACAAAAAAGCGGAGTGGTCGTAGCCCAGTGGTATAAGGCCTCGACTTACGAATTGTATTTGTAAACTAGCTGCCCGGCGCGACTTCGTTCGCGTGGTGTCCTACTAATACCCCCTACCCTACTCCTACCAATCCTACCCCTGCCCTTCTCCTACCTTACTCCTACCCCTTCCCTACCCCTTACTCCTACCCTACTCCTAACCTACTCCTACCCCTTACTCCTACCCTACTCCTACCCTACCCCTTCCCTACTCCTACCGTACCCCTACCCTACTCCTACCCTAACCCTTCCCTACTCCTACTGTACCCCTACCCCTACCCTACTCCTACCGTACCCCTACCCTACTCCTACCCTACCCCTACTCCTACTCTACCCCTACTCCTACCCTACTCCTGCCCTACCCCGAGCCTACTCCTAGCCCTGTCATTTGCGTTTTGTTATTCCAAGTCTGATTCTTTTTTTTTTTTTTTTCTGATTTTTTTTAGTATCTTATGTCCGTCTCCTGGCTCTAAGCTACCTCCCTACCAATTTTCACCCAAATCTGTTCTGCCGTTCTTGAGTTATAAGTGGTGTAACTAACACGACTTTCTTTTATATATATAGATAATTCCATCACCACTGCTCTCAAAACGGTGTAGGAAAACATCGTGAGGAAACAGGCATGTCCTTGAACCAAACATTCGAAGGCATTGGACATCTACCAACCTGCACTGTGCCCGCGTGGTAGTTTACAGCCCACTCCCTCTCGATGAGAGAAGGCCTGTGTCCCAGCAGTGAGAACATTATATACTGAGCAAAAAAGTTTTGTTGTAAATACTTATCTAAGCCAGCAGGCCGGTGATCAAAATTCTTCTGCAAATTAATAAAGGCGCCCACCAGTTCTTTCACCCGATGTTGCACTAGCGCTTAGAGAGCGAAATTTCCAAAAGTGAATAAAAAGCAACAATCTTTAAACGAGTTCTTTATTAAATACTTTCTTATGAATTACCTTAATTCTAGTACTAAAACTAAGTACCTAAGTAAGTGTTTACACGGGTCCAGCTTGTAAATTATATTTGTTGGGTAGTTTAACATCTTTATCCTTTTCATCTAGAATCTCTTCCGTCTCGTCGTCGTCAAAATCTTCCATGTCCAGTGGGTTCCTTGAAAAATTCAAAAGCCTTAAATATAATTTAGCTGTTAGTTCACTTGTCTATTAGTTGAGACTGGAAATATCCAACAAGCCTAATTGGATAAAAAAGAGGCTTTCGCTATAATAATCTATACTAATAATAAAGCTGAAGAGTTTGTTTGTTTTTTTTTTTTATTTGAACGCGCTAATCCCCGGAACTATCACCAGTCAGATTTAAAAAAAAATGCATTTGGTAGCCAATTTTAGCTATCTAACATCACGCTAGGACTCTTAGGAACCGAGCAAAAAGAAAAAAACTAAGAAATAACTCTTAGTGAAAACGAACTAACAGCCCGGGCAGGCGATGTGACGCGACGGGGTAGGTCCGGGGAACAAGAAATTTCACGCGGACGAAGTCGCGGGCAGAACCTAGTATGTTTCAAAGGTTGTCTTATAAAGATCGTTTTAGCGATAAGACCGTCCATTGTGTCACCATTTGTAAAATTTCTACATAAATTAAGTATATCTGTAATTATTATGGTGTACAAAATAAAGAAAGAAAGGCCTCCCACAAGGTGGACCGACGACCTTGTGAAGACCGCAGGAACCCGTTGGATGCGAGAAGCACAGAACCGGTCGAAGTGGAGGTGCTTGGGGGAGGCCTATGTCCAGCAGTGGACGTCTTTCGGCTGAAATGATGATGATGACATAATAAAGAGTATTATATCTGTCTAAATAACAATGAAATAAATTAACAACGTATGAGAATAACAATGAAAAAAAAATCACTTAATACAGCAAAGGATCGTGACGGTCAAATGTTACACTTCATTAGTTCATAAATTTTTTCATTCGCCAAGTATAAATAAAAAGTCCTCCAGACCGTATTTCGGCCACGACGCCGACGGCGCGGCGGCGGTCAGTCTCAACGGAGACTAGCCTTCGGCGCGGTAGATGTAGTGTACAAGTGTGCGCGCAGACACAGGTGCACTCCCTCTTCCCTCACTATCATAGTCCAAGTATAATGTGCGATAAGGAGGAAACATCGTTCCAAAAAAATTGTTGTTGTAGGAACCCACACAATTAAGCTTTTCTATCAGTCTATCTATCTCAAAATATTCTCGTTTCTTTAAGAATGATATGAAGAGCAGTACTAATGCGTACAATAGGCACGTTTTTTTGAGTTGACTAGTTATAACTGACTAGAATTGCTCCTTTTCGATACAGAAAGAAAAGAAAATACTTTTATTTGCGGTAAACATGACGCAAAAAAGAGCATAAACACAAAAAAAAAACAAATAAGAAAAGGTTGGGGGAAACATGCGTCATATCCACGCAAAACGGCTATCGCTCAGCATTATTCTGCGACCCTATGCAAGACAGAGCCCCAACACTATTTTTTAGGCCTATTTTTTACCTATTTCTTTGCCTGACAATATCTAACCCTTTTTTGACTGTATTAAAATTTGTGTTCACTTACTTGTTCCAGGCGATTTTGTGTCGCTTTCTGAAACATAAAAAAAAAATTAATTAAATGTAAATGCTTAGCGTACTTATTATAATAAATTAGCTACTTAAAAAAAATGTCTGACCTATTTGTAGCAATATAATCTTGATCCATGTATTCTTCTGAAACTTCCACGGATAACGGCTGTCCTCTATGGTCCTGGAGAATACCGAAGTACCGGGGTGCTCGCGTTACCGTAAATAATAGAGCTGGAATTTAAGAATATAATTAATGATACATTTAAAATGTACAGGTTAAAATTAGGTAAGTACATTACCTATAGGTAACATTTTTTTAAACTCTCTATGCTATGAAAACAATTCCGTGTAATTTCGAAATGTAGGCATTTCGTCTCACAAACAAAAGGTATTCCTATAATATCAATGTGTCTAGCAAGAATAGCGGTTAGGATACATAGCAAGTACTTACAATCATCAACAGCTTGAAGCCCTTCGAACGCCACACATAAAACTATCAACACTACTTCTAATTTTAATTTTGTTTCACACATTTTAATAAATTAACTAAAGTCTTTTTGGTTACTACGAAATTACTGGCCACCAAATTAAGTTCTCTTTTTCTAGCACACTAGTTTTAAAATCATAATAAAAAAGAAAACTAAATATCAATCGCTGCAAACAGGTCGTTCAGTAGAAAGTATCGAACTGATTTTGAATCGGTTTGCGCGAATTTCGATTTCCGTTAGCATGAAAGTTTGGAAAACATAAAGTTGTTTACTAAATTGTTTTTGGTGTTTTAGCGGTTCTTTCGTTGACATTACGAACAATGGATTGCATAACTAAGTTTTAATCGCATGGTAGAAGTTCCTGTTATGGTTCCTTTCAAAATACCGGACTCTTTCCTGGTTTCTCAAAAGGAACTGCGTCATTATAATACTAATAAACCATTTATTTTCAGGTAGGTAACAAAGACCCATAGATACATATATGTATAGGTAGAGGTACATATCCAATAATATATTTGTTTGTAAATAAAACTTAATAACTATGTATATATTATGCTGGCAAGATTTTCAGATGCTGTATTATGTACTATTAGCAATAGTTTGCATGGTGTTACGTCATCATCATCCATCTTCCCTTATCAAAAATTTTTGGGTTCAGCGATCATAGGTCGCATCTCTTTGGCCTTTCCGCAAAAAAATCTTATACTTACACACACCACACCAACCTAGCAACTACGAGGTATATGCCGCCGACCTAGACACGAATATCTTTTGAACAATTTCTTCAAGTAAAGTTTGAGCTCATCATAAGTGACAGTTAATGTTCATAAAAAGCATCATTGGTACTTTTTACATCCCTGCTGAAAGGAAAACCGTACCTAAATACCTATTAGGTAACTGTAACCAAAAAATACATTAGAGAATTTTATGTACAGTCAACAAAAGAGATAAGTATGCAGGATCGTCAAGGTGGAAGTTATTCATTAGATAATAGTACCGGTAAAATGGGGTTAGTTTGATACTACGGGTTTACTTTGATAACAACTTTCGACTTAAGAAAAACTTAACTTAAATTTTATTAGATTTAAATATATAGATTTGAACAAAAAAATCAGTTATAATTGTATTTATTAAAGAAACCCCATCATCTTAAAACAATAGCAGCACAAAAAATTTTGGACCGATATTTCATAGTTTTTTACTTGGTTAAGGGGTTACTATCAAAATACGTACCAAAAACTAGTGCGATCAAAGTATCTCCGATGTCAGTATGATGCTGATCACGATGATTATTATTTTTTATTTCTCAAAAAGGAGTGTCCAAAAATATTATTTTAATGTAAACATATACAACCCAAAAAACCGATGTTACATTTAGTTTTGTTAATTTTTCAGCCTTCTTAGTACAGAAATATTTAACCTCGAATTTTAAAATTGATCAAAATTTATCAATGTAACCCCATTTTACGGTACTTACTTAGCATAGATTAGTTTACGAAACACCTGCAGCTTTTACGATTTGCCCACACACGTCCCACTTATATAAATGCATAATCAGGCTATAACACATGGTGGTTTTATAGTGTACATCATAAACATATATCTTCTATCTACATAATGTTCCCACTGCTGCGACACAAGCTTCCTCTTGGTGAGAGGGAGTGGGCCGTAATTCACCACGCGGGCCCAGTGCGGGTTGGTAGATGACACACGTCTTTGAATTTTTGGTTCTAGGACATGCCGATTTCGTTTCTTCACGATGTTTAACTACACCTTTTTTGAGAGCAGTGGTGATGAAATAATTTACACAAAGTAAAGCGCCTGTCTGGGTTCGAAACCACGACTTACAACTCCAAGTCGCGAGACCACGTGAGGCACTTATATACTACTAAGTACTTTTTTTAATTCCTAAAACATTTTTTCATGCATAATAAGCAGAAGAGACACCATTTCTAATTATTTATTAACTACAAGCCGTGAGCCCGATAGAATTTATCGTTGGCAAAAATAACGAACTTCCATTCAAACGTTTATCCCCTATGTAGGCAACCCCTTAACACGTTCGAGGACAGAACGAGATTATACGTCATCGTTCGAAATTTTGATATGGCACAACGTACAATGACGTCCAAATAATTTTTTTACTTTACGACAGAACGTACATTTCCGATGAACGTTCAAGTTAAAATCCTATTGAATGTATCTTGTGTCACAACATTTAAAATACCCGAAGCTTTACTGTCACGTAGAGTAAGTTTTAAACTATTTCAAATAAGTGCCGTTGACAGTGGGCGGGAACGGTGCTCACACACGCACAACGTGTAAATACGTCGCGCGCGCCTACCGCGCTCCTACATTCAATGCGGCTGCGTCACTGCGGGGTGCGCTCGCGTTCGCTAAACATTTCGTGGCGTATCGTAATATTTGCCGCGACAAAACATCGTAATTATTTAGTTTATTTGATTTATGTATTATTCCTTAGCCAGACAGTATACTATTTTACTATGAATTAATCCCGTTCACGTCTAGTTAACTTACTTTTAATGACATAACGTATTTATACGATAACGTGATAAAACGGTTGTGTCATGATGTCTTTAAAACAATATATTTTCATGGGAGGCTACGTACTCATACGTCGTATAATTTGTATGGACATTTACTGTGTCATTTTGGTACACAGTCTCAAGTGGTAGCGTCCTCGAACGTGTTAAGGGATTGAATTTTCGAAAATCCTTCATAGTGCTCTCTCGATATAAAATGAACTCTTGTGCCATGCGCAGCGGTTTAGGTTGTGCGTTGTCTGTATGCGATTTTAGTAAGATTTTTATTTGTAGATTCGTCCCTACTTTCTGCAGCACAATGTGCTACAGATCCAAGTCTTGATTAATCAACACCTCCCCAAGAAAACCGCAACAGAGGCTTCTAAAATAAACCAATTTAACTTCTTACTCATACTGATTGCAGCTAATGTTATATACACCCACAAATAGTAGGAATTCACAAAGCAGTTCACTAACAGACCTAACCACCGTCTGAAACTAAACAATTTAGTTCTTTTTATTTTTCATACACTCATGTTCGGATCGGCACATTCGATTCGACAGTTCAAAAGAAACGACAAAGCCGACCCGAAGTACTTACTAGACATATTCGGCTTTCTTTCGGCTCGTGCCGATCGGCAAACTTCCATCGGCATCGCTTAATAATGTTCGGGTCGGGTCAGCGGTATTTTCCTGAACACATATTTACAATATTCAATTTTAACGCCCGACTGTGCTAAATTATGCTGACTCGAATATGTGTGATGTGCTAGCACCCCTTAGACGCTAAAAACTTTTTGGTACCGCGAAAGCAGGCCTTTAGTTTAGTAGCAAAACGCAAAAGCGACCTAGGAGAAGGTAGAAATGAACTCTAGACCACTACGCTGGTCAGCGGGATTGTCCGAAAGGGTTTACAATGCCCCGGAACATAAAGGGCTAAGGAAGGAACGCGAGGGGGTTTTAGTCAGTAAGACTCTGACACTTCCGCTCCACCCAGAGCGGGTGATGATTGATGATTTCCCATCCACAAAAAAAGACCACTACGCTTATCAGGTATACATTAAATTACTGAACTCTTCAGAACCTTATCATCATCATCATTTCAGCCGAAAGACCTCCACTACCAGACATAGGCCTCCCCCAACCACCGCCACTTTGACCGGTTCTGTGCTTCTCGCATCTAGCGGATTCCTGCGGCCTTCACCAGGTCATCGGTCCATCTTGTGGGACGCCTTACAACGCTACGTCTTCGCACGCAGAACCTACACTAACAAAAAACAACCGACTTCCAAAAAATCCCTACAAAGCGAAAAGTACCTACTTACTTGAAGTTGTCTGTGTTTTTGTCTTTTCGTTTTTGCCACCGACGCCCGAAACTAAAGTTATTTTTCACTTAATAGTGTTTTATATGGAAGTCGTTTGTTTTTTTTTTGTAATAAAGGTTTTATTTTTCACTTTTTAGTTTTCTTACCTACCCCACACAAATTCGTATACCTTCACTTGCTAAGTAAATAACTGTGACAGGAAGTTATTGTAACATCATCAAAGAGGAAAAAATAAGTAAGTATTATTGAAGCTAATATCAGAACTTGACCAAAATATGGGATACCCTTTCAAACAAATACATTTTTCAAATCGGTTTATAAATGACGGAGTTCTGAGATAACAAACATAAAAAATAAAACCGAATTTAGAACCTCCTCCTTTTTTTTGAGGTTAAAAAATTCAATAGGTCTGATGATAGGCATATCAACTCTAAAATCAACTTGTAGTGAAATAAAACGTCCAAATTCAATAAAAGTAAGTACTTAGGTATTTAATTCTAAATAAAATTAACATTTATTTCCTATAGAATAGATTGCCCTCCCCTCCCCAAAGCCTTCGTCCGCCGTAGCCAATCAAGTCTTGCCGGAGAGAATTGTACTTCTTGAAGAACAGCTTCTTCAGGATCCGCTTCCGACGTTTGTCTTCCTTTAGACACGACTCGAGCTTGTCCATGCACACTTCCTCCCTGCAACAGAAACAAGTTGGTGAAGCTTGCCTGATTAGAGTAAGTACAAGACTGTAGTAGTTGTAAGACGGGCTGGTGTCCGCAACACCATGTCCAAGCGCGTATTTTGCGTACGGAATACGAGACTTTAATTGAGAGGACCTTACCGTACCTTGAACTGAAACCTTTTTTTTTGCAAAATTACCGTCCATTTGCCAAAAAAAATCGGTTCTCCATAATTGCGTAACACGTTACGCTTTGAATCAAAATCTAAATGATTTTGAAGCATATAGCTAATCCACTTCTTCTTAAGTTCGAAAAATGTGTCTGCTCAACAACTTAACGCAATGAATGTTGTTGAACTCTCAAAATTTAAGTCATGATGGCCTTAAATTTTGAGAGTATAATACTAATAGTGTGTTACGTAATTAAGGAGCTGCTCTTGGCCTCTATCTCGCCTGATAAAAGCGGTGGATGAGGTCTACAATGGAACGATCATTCTTGTTATTGAGATGTAGATAGGTAAGTAACGATACTAAGGACCATGCCTTGTCCATCTTTAATAAACCTTCAAGTTTTAGGTCACTTCAACTACTCAACGTATAACGCCATCACCCTCTGAAACAATGCTGTGGTATTTTATAAATTCAAAAACTCGCTCACTTATAATTTTGATCCAACATTAGTTTAATAGGTTCCGTCTTCGTGTACTTGTCTGGGAGACGAGAACCTGGTGGCATTTTCGTCAATTCTTTCATTATGCCCATTATAGTGTTCTCTAACTGCGCCAGTTTTGGCACCATCAGCCTTTTGATCACCTGAAAATAATGCAGTTTCTCAGTTCTGCCCCTTTGTCCAGGTTAAAACTAGTTTAGGTTATGATGATTCTTGGACTGACTTAACCTGTTTACCACCGAAGCTTCCCAAGACAGGCATAAATTCCTGTTTTTCTTAGTAAGTCTCGGTGGTGGTGTTCGGGCTCTTAAAACCCCCGGATAAAGAGCCAAAAGACCGAAAGATCCTTTGCCAAAAGTGTTAACAGGGTTGATAAAAACAGAAGCTGCTGAACTCCCGATTAGATGTTCTATAGAACTGACGTGGGAAATATTTATCGATGAAAAGCCAGAAGTCATAGAAAGACTTAATTAAGCATTTAGCATTTAAGGGAGGGTGCCACGAGCAACTTTTATCTCCGCAACTAATTTGTCTCTCACATCGAGTCTACGGGTTTGTATGAAAGTGCGCGCATGTAGCGACGTGACAGCTGGGAGACTTTTTTGTCCGCGGGTTGGAGACAAGCCGGCGACGCCATGGCGACAAAATAAGTTAATGAATACGGCAAAATTTTACAAAAAAGTAGCGTTCAAATCTTGGCAAGGAGACATCGACAAAGACAACTAAGTTGCTCGTGGGCGCCCTCCCATATGAAATAGGAGGATTCTATGATTAAATATACCTTTCCACATCGATTACCAGTCTTACACGGTGTCCGGAACTTTCTGCCGAGGTCCATAGTCGGTAAGTTCTGTATCTGAGTGATTACATTTGAGAACGTGCCTATTGCCGTATTCTGAGCTAAAAAAAAAAAAAACCCTTCAAAAATCAGATTTCAGCGTGGTACTGAGGTAGAATCTGTTCAGGATAACCATAACTAGCCTAGAATGTTCCTATACTGCCGGGACACAGGCCTTCTATCTTCTTCTTCTTCTCGTCTTTGATTTTTCTGGTTCTAAGACATGTCGGTTTCCTCACGATGTTTTCCTTCACCGTTTTGAGAGCAGTGGTGATGAAATAATTTCCAAAAAATAAAGCGCCTGTCTGGGTTCGAACCTAAGACCTACAACCCGTAAGCCGCGAACGTTACCACTGGGCCACCACTACTCCAGGCACAGTACTTATTTCCTTCATACCTTCTAACTTTATTAAGCAATAATATGCATGCTTTCGCTTTTTATGGGGGACACGGTCGCAGTCTAGATTTTATTAAATGCTTTTCTATTAGGTACTTACTCATTAGAGCTTTTTTCGTTTTCCCCTGCCGGGCAATGTCTGGCTTATTCTGGTTATTACCGCTGTTATATTCATCAGAATTTTTTGCACTGTGAACAAGTGTGACGAGCAACAATGTAAAAATCACTTTAACTGAAATATACTTTTTTGAAATCATTCTAAGTATGTTCTAAACGCGACGACTTGCGTCTACGACTTTTGTAAAGGAACTTAAAACATCAAATTTTTCACGGAAACGTATTTACAAAACATTGCTCCCATGGGGAAAATTTTACACGTTTATGCCTAGCCTAAGCAACAATATAAATTGTTACATCAAATCGTGTTTATAAATTACGAAAAACATAAGAATCATAAATACCATTGTGTTGCTCTAGTATAGGTACCGTACGTCGTACATGCGTAGTGGTAAATTTTTAACTTTTATCAACCTAGCTGTCTAGCCTTTTCCCAACTATGTTGGGGTCGGCTTCCAGTTTGACCGAATGCAGGTCGATGCATCGTGCAATGCATAATATAACTTAAACGCATATAAGCTTATGGTGATTTTAACCGACTTTAAAAAAGGAGGTTCTTTCGATCTAGGAACTCTACCTCGAAAACTCACCATAAGCCTGCCCGCGACTTCGTCCGCGTAAAATTTCTTGTTCCCCCGACCCACACCGTCGCGTCGCATCGTCTGCCCGCGCAATAACTTTGTTTTCACTCAGCGTTCTTTCTGCCTTTTTTGTGTTTGCTTGGCTCCTAAGGGTCCAAGCGTGATGTTAAGTAGCATAAAGCCTTTCTCTAGAATTGGGCCATCAAATGCCAAAATTATTTTTAAATCATACTGGTAGTTCCAGAACTTCCAGATATTAGCGCGTTCTCACAAACAAACAGTTCAGCTTTATTATTGGTACAGATAGATGTAGGATGTAGGTCAAACTGGTCATCTTAAATACAATTATGTAAATATGCATATAACTAGCGGACCTGACCTGACAGCAAGAAGCTTATAGGTAAAAATGGAGACAACACTAAATACCTAAGTGAAACCGACTGTGGTGGGAGGCTCTCTTTCTAAATACATACATATGACAAAGAAAACACAATATATCACTGTCTCGTTCTTATGTGTGTGTGTATTTAGAAAGAGACTGTCCGACCAAAGTCGTCTTCACTTAGGTATTCAGAGTGTTGCCTCCACTTTTATCTATAAGCTTCTTGCCTGACAGACGTTTTCCTGCCCGAATAGCACCACCTACCGGGTCCAGCCGTTTAGTCCTCCCTTAGCACAGAAGACTATTACTCTTTAGACAGACGTAAAGAATAATTATATACAGAAGTTGGTAGAGATAAAGAAGATGTACGAGTATAATTATTAAAAAGCTCATTCAAAGACATTGAGGTTTAATGGAATTCAAACAGCTTTGTTGTGAAACTGCCCAAAAGACTGGCGTTGAATGTTGTCATTGTCAATTTGACAGTGACCAAGTCTTTGACAGTGACACTGAAAGTTTAATAATTTGTTATTTTGTTGTTTTCGTTGCCAGTTGCCATTTTTACCACCGAATTGTTGATTTTGAGAGGTTAGAAATCTTTACAAACAATTTGTAATAAGTTTTTTATTATTAAAAAGTTCCTGATATATAAATAATTATATATATAACAAGATACATAAGTCTTAAATAAAAGTGGAAAATGGTTGGAAACGAAGAAAAGGCTAGTAACAGAAATGGAATAAAAAACGGTTTCGTCAAAAATATTGTGATAAATACAATAGAATTTAAGGATAATATCACGAACCTGGACTTGAGTAATGGAAAAATAACAAGTTTCGATGAAAACCTTGAGCTACCACCGAACATAACCCACCTAATGTTATCCAACAACAAGTTGACTGAAGTGCCTACTAAAATATTAAAAATGGACAAGATAAAAACCCTGGACCTTTCCTTCAACTTAATTATGTTTTTTGACGATACACCTAGTTTCTGCCACACTGTAGAATGGCTTAATGTATCAAATAATCGCCTAAAAAGGCCACCATTCTGGGTTTGGGCAGAGAAACCAAAAAAAATTACATATTTAAATTTAAGTAATAACAATGGTATAGGCGAGTTGTTAAGTAATAGTTACTTCGATGAACTACTACAATACAAAACTCTAATCAATGAAATAGATGTACATAATTGTAAACTAGGTAAATACGTAAAGCTTATGGCCACATTCAGCCATGCAAAAGTTGTGCGCTTAGGATGTGAAGACTATAATTACTACAGTGTGAACAATTTGGATCAGTTGCCATGCGCTGGACTGGAGGAGTGCTGCCAGGTGGAGAGAATGAATCTGAGCAACACACAACTGTACCACATCAATTCTAATATAGATATTTATCAAAATATAATAGAAATGAACTTATCACAGAATAATCTTAACAGTTTGCCAAATGAATTTTGTAATTTGATGAACTTGGAGACTTGTATATTGTCATGCAATAAGCTTCTGTATCTACCTGACAATATTGGTAAATTAACCAAATTGGTGCGACTATACTTGGATGACAACAAACTATGCATGCTTCCGTCTTCCTTGCATGAAATAACTAGTCTAAGAGTCCTGGATTTGTACAACAACAACTTATGTGAAGGCTTAGATAAGATAGAGAACTTGGAAGAACTTGATTTTGCTCTAAATTACTTTGAAGAACCCAATGATGGAGAATATTTGTTAAAGAAAGAAAAGTTAAGAATAAACCGCCATGAAAGGGACAATGGAAGGTATGTTAGATAAAAAAACTTTTTGTTAGATGAGTTGGTAGGATAACAATATTAATTACTTTTTTTTTTCATTTATAGCCTTTTTCAGAGTGATAGTTGTAATGAATATCATGTTGTGTTTGTCATCAGTTCCGAGTCTCTGTGTGCTCTTTGGCAAAGACCTTCCAAGTCTCCGTTCCTTGCCTTAATTACTTAAAGATACTTTAATCCATTTTGATACAAAAGTGTTGATAAAAAAAATAATGGATGAGAACTCTGCCCCTAAGACGACCCACTAACCGAGGGTTGCCGAGAATCAAGCTGAATGGTGTTCAATTAGAGAGGCCTAGTCCAGCAGTGGATGACTGTAGGCTGATGGCGATAAATCGATATTATACTAACAATAAAGCTGAAGAGTTTGTTTTTCTGGTTGAACGCGCTTATATCTGAAACCACCTGTTGGATTTGAAAAATTAGTTTTGCATTCGATAGCCCCATTCTCGAGAAAGTTTATAGGCTACTAACATCACGCTACAACTAGTAGGAGCCGAACAAAAGGAAAATAAGTCAGAAAGAATGCTAAGCGAAAACAAAGTAACAGCATTGTCAGACAATGGGAGGCGATCAGGCGACGCGAGGGCTCGGGGGCCGTAATTTCATGCCGATGAAGTCGCGAATAGAAGCTAGTAATAAAAAAAGCATTTTACATAACTTAGTAAACACTAACTGCTACCTATGGCTTCACCCGCGTGGATGTCAGAAATTAACCCATGGGAACATTATACCAGAACAAGAAAAAGCGTTTGTTCCCGTTCAGTTACACCATGTTTTGTTACACTGTTATCCACTGCCTATGTTACTCCTTACAACATCAGCTATGAGCCAGTGAAAGTCCCGTCACAATCGGTCCAGCCATTTTAGAGATTAGCCGGAACAAAGAGACAGAAACTTAAATGAAGTTGGTTAAAAATAATTGTATAAGTACCATAATTATATAATTTCAAACACATTTAATACAAACAAACATTTCAATTTTATTTATTTGTATAGATAGTGGCTGGCAATACTAAACAGACTTCAAAAATATCAATTTTCAGGAAGATTGAAGCATTTAACTATAGTGATCACTCTCCTGACACCAGTGATGATGAAGAGATTTCTGCTTTGATATCAAATGGGTGTGTGGATGTTGGAAATCAAGGTGGGTTTCTATTTAATGCATAATAATATTAAGAGCGTTTACAACGTACGGCATTTCATACAAACTTTCAAGCCCTTGTTTTTCGAAATGAATGAACCGATTTTAATGAAACTTCGTACGCATAAGCAGGATACAAAGGTCTAAAAAGTTCATTGAGGTACATAAAACATGGAGATGCCGC
The DNA here is from genome assembly GCA_914767645.1 of Hydraecia micacea. Lineage (NCBI taxonomy): Eukaryota > Metazoa > Arthropoda > Insecta > Lepidoptera > Noctuidae > Hydraecia > Hydraecia micacea. The sequence continues at coordinate 16,814,491 of OU611780.1, forward strand.
GTTATTCTATACATACATTTGCTTATACAAATATGAGTGAAATATGATTCAGAATGTGAAATATCATTATGTCTCATTCTTTCTAATGAGATAATTTTATTTGATAAAAGAGACAACAATATTTAAGTTGTTGCTCATTATGGCAATATTTTATCGTGATGTAGTGAGAGTTGTAGGTAAGTGCCATAGCAGCCATCTTATGCGCGGAGTTTCATGGTAGTTTTGCTGTCAAATGGTTGTTTATTTTTTGTATTATTGAGGATTGCAAGAAAATTACGAGGATTTTACCTGTTAAAACTGCATGTAAATGTTGGGAAACAGAAACTCAACATGCCTGTGTGTTGTATTGTGAAGTGTGGTGCAAGAAAGAATGAAAATCAACCTCAATTGTCTTTGCACAGGTTAGTAGCCGGTTTTCATGCATTAATACATACAATAATACACATTCGATGATACAATTGTAACGTGATCATGAATTTATGGCTAAAGTATTGATATTTGGGTTCATTTCCGTATAACAGGCCTTTCTATTATATTTGTTAATTCGTTCGTTTGTTTACAATAATATGTCATAATGGAATAGTGTTGTACCGTTGCCGACTTGGCGTAATAGTTTCCGAAACTAGTTCCTCCGCTGAAACGATACCGGTATATTCTGCGATGTTAACATAAATAATCCTGCGTCTTATTCAGTCCGAGTGACCTTGCTAGGTCCGGCCTGTGGTTCACACTTCACAGCACCAAAATCAAAATATTTCACATAAACCTACATGGACACTTTTATGAAACGTCAGAAGCTAGGTGCACGGTTCCAATTGGTAGTTTCCTATGGAGAAGAAACGGTAAGAAACTCAATGGTTACACTTTTAAAATAATTGGCTTTTACAATGTTTTCTATTTTGTTAAGTACTTGTTGACAGGCCTACACTGTCCTCCCCTATCTATTAATATTGAAATTTCAAAAGGTTTTCTCGGCTCCTAAGGGTCGTAACGTGATGTTAAATAGCCTATAACCATCCTGGCTACCAAACGCAAAAATAATTTATGCATGGCATTTTTTTTGCGCGGAACCCTAATTATTTTTCTAAAATAAAGGTAGCCTAAGTTACTCCTTGTAGGGTAGCGGGATCGTCCGAAAGGGTTACCGCTGCCCCGGAACATAAAGGGCTAAGGAAGGAACACGGGTGGGTTTTAGTCAGTAAGAGTCTGACACTCCCTTCCGCTCCACCCAGAGCGGGAGGAGTCATTAGATGATTTCCCATCCACAAAAAAAAAATAAAAAGTTACTCCTTGTAACATATCTGTCAGTGAAAGTCCCGTCAAAATTGGTCCAGCCGTTTCAGATTAGCCGGAACAAACAGACAGACAGACAAAAATAAAAAAAAATGCCATTTTGTTAAAATAGTACTGTTTAGATTTTTATAAGCATTTAGTAAAAAGCTGTTATTTTGACAGTACCAACAGACACTTCAATTTTATTTATTTTTATAGATAACGGAAAGTAAGATAACCTACTCATCTTTTTCTGTTACAATTACAACGGACTTTGTATACATAATTTATTAGGTATGATCTAAACGTGATAACTAGTAAGACTCGTATTTAGTATCGATACTAGTTATAGTAACACCTATGTTCCTTGATAGACACAACACTAGCAATGGCAGCCATTTTATGAGACAATACCAGTTGTAGGTATGCACCCTTTTTTCGTAGGTATTTCCAGTCCATACTGTTGTATGTCAATGAAAAAGTTAGTAAAAAATATTTTGACAGGCCTGATGGTCTAGTGGTTAGTGACCCTGACTGCTATGCCGGAGGTCGTGGGTTCGATTCCCACCCAGGACAAATGTTTGTGTGATGAGCACGATCATTTGTTCTGTGTCTGGTTGTAATTTATCTATAATATGTATGTAGAAATTTAAGTATGTTTATCAGTTGTCTAGTACCCATAACACAAGCTCTGCTTAGCTTGGGACTAGATGGCGTTGTGTGATAGTTGTGGAATATTATTATTATTTTGAATTTCTATATCTCGGGACCACGGGGTCCCGGTCCTTTGGAAGGCGTACGAGGGGCCGAAGCCAACTCGCAGAGGCCCCTTAAGAAATTTTAATGTAATACGGCACCATCCGACGATTAACCCTGTATGCACTATGCAAGTGCACCCAAGGATAACCCCCGGTTGGTGTAGGACTATTGTAGGATATGGAAAAATAAAAAGTTGGACTATGGGTTTGGGTGGCTGAAGTGGACTGGTTACCAAGAACTATGGAAGAACTATGACCCCTGCCTGATCAATGTTTTATATATACACGGATAAAATAGCAGGGGGTGACTTGCACACTCAATAATGGGCCCCCGGAAACGGTCGCTAGCACATAGTGACGTAACGACAAGGGGGCAACACGTCCTGAGGTGCTTATGAGGAGTGGAGAGGTATTCCACGGCTATCAGGACAATCCCGGAAGTACGGTCAAGATCCCTACCAGCATCTTACTGGAATACTTCCTTCCTCCGAGCACGTTTGCTCTTGCGAATCTCCACTCAAGCCAGCCAATAAAGGCAAGAATGAGGTGGGAGCTCTGTTCCTCGTCATTTTTCACTCCAGCCGGCCAATAAAGGCAAGCCAGAGGTGAGGAACAAGACTTCTCCCGGGAGATAGGGTCCGTGGGGTCGCTACTGCCCAACAGCTCGCCACATGCTGCCCTGCGGGTTTCTGTATCTCTCTTGGTCTGGCTCCTCACCTAAGACCTGTTCCGGCAAAGTAAACTCTTCCGGCATAGGCCTAGAGCTCGGAGCGCGCAAGCCCCACCACGACGTCAACGTAGAGATACGGCGATGGGGTTATTATTATTATTATTATTGAATTTATATATCTCGGGACCATGGGGTCCCGGTCCTTTGGAAGGCGTACGAGGGGCCGAAGCCAACTCGCAGAGGCCCCTTAGGAAATTTTAATGAAATGCGGCACCGTCCGACGATTATCCCTGTATGCACTATGCAAGTGCACCCAAGGATAACCCCCGGTTGGTGTAGGACTATTGTAGGATATGGAAAAATAAAAAGTTGGACTATGGGTTTGGGTGGCTGAAGTGGACTGGTTACCAAGAACTATGGAAGAACTATGACCCCTGCCTGATCAATGTTTTATTTATATACACGGATAAAATGGCAGGGGGTGACTTGCACACTCAATAATGGGCCCCCGGAAACGGTCGCTAGCACATAGTGACGTAGCGACAAGGGGGCAACATGTCCTGAGGTGCTTATGAGGAGTGGAGAGGTATTCCACGGCTATCAGGACAATCCCGGAAGTACGGTCAAGATCCCTACCAGCATCTTACTGGAATACTTCCTTCCTCCGAGCACGTTTGCTCTTGCGAATCTCCACTCAAGCCGGCCAATAAAGGCAAGAATGGGGTGGGAGCTCTGTTCCTCGTCATTTTTCACTCCAGCCGGCCAATAAAGGCAAGCCAGAGGTGAGGAACAAGACTTCTCCCGGGAGAGATAGGGTCCGTGGGGTCGCTACTGCCCAACAGCTCGCCACATGCTGCCCTGCGGGTTTCTGTATCTCTCTTGGTCTGGCTCCTCACCTTAGACCCATTCCGGAAAGTAAACTCTTCCGGCACAGGCCCAGAGTTCGGAGCGCGCAAGCCCCACCACGACGTCAACGTAGAGATACGGCGATGGGGTTATTATTATTATTATTATTAAATATTGCGGTTAGACAGTTTTTGTATAGAAAATTATGTCAAACTGTCATAATTATTCTTCAGATAATTATTGTATGCAGACTGAGAATGTCATTAGGTGGTCTTTTAAGAAGAACCGGGACCGCCCCTATGTGCTGATGGTGATCACCGGGGTGGTTTTAGTGAGGTAAATATCCCAGACTCCCCGACCTCCCCTCCCCGGAGGTCGGGTGCCTGTTGAAGGTTTCCCCCGAAAACAAAAAAAAAAGGTATATGAAGTTTAATTTATTGTCTTATCGTCATCTCCACTTTGTATATTAATAGTTGATCGCTGACTATTCACACCGCCGGCGAGTACTCGTTTGTCGCTCAGCGATGCTCGCTTGGCGAGCAGAACACTCGCTGATACATACGCATACCAGCCAATAATCGCTCCTCACCGTCGCGCACTCGCTGCGCGCCAACTCGGTTTTAGTTGTTAGGTCTACTTGCTCCTCGTAAATTGCATGGTGGGGTGTGTTATCATACCTCTATTTTGATACACCTGCAGCCCGATTCAACCTTTATGGCGGCTCGGAACAAGAGGCGAGTCGCTGCGCAGTAGAGATAAACCATTTTAAAAATGAACGCCCCTCCACTAAAATAACAAGCAGTTGAGAAGCGTTCATCTTTAAAATGGTTTATCTCTAACAAATTCATGGGTCAGCGGGGGTGAGGAGTGGGGTCCTGCGCAGCGAATAGCGCACTTCACAGCTGCTATAAAGTTTGACGCGAACTATACCATAGGTGACTCCTATTTAGCAACCAGTTATAGAACACAACTCATAAATCAATTCAGTACAATGGCTCATACAAATAATGATGATCTTTCCCAGATGTGCCGGATACCCGGTGCAGTTCTCCTGAGGATTGGGACTCCGATGACTACTGGATTCCCCAATACTACAAGCCGGTGACACCGCCACGCTCGCCCTGGCTCTTCTTTGTCAAAAAGAAAATGGAAGAAGGCAATTTTTGCCCAATGGACGCGCATCCGGTGTCGATCGCGGATATAGTGAAATACGAAAAGTATTGCGACCCTCCCGTAGTATACGAGTCAGATGGACAGTTCGACGATTATTCTGATGATGATAGCTGATTGGCAATTTCACCTGGGGCGGGGTGGTTGTTTCGCGGTATCTTTCTAGTTCGCCCAGTTTCTGAAACGAAAATCAACACAAAAATTTGCTGACAAACTGTCAAGCGCGCGGAACCTGCTATGATTGGTCGACTGAAATTTCAATAGACAATCGGATCACTTGCGTTTTGTTTTGATACGTCAATAATGGTTTTTCCAGAAAACGGGTGAAACTTATGTGACCACCTGCCCCTTTTTTTTATTTTTTTTTATTGCTAAATGGGCCTGCTCTTGACCTCGATCACGCCTGATGAAAAGAACAGAATTGAACTGAACTGGCCACAGAACTGTTGCATTTAACTTGATTCCTATGCTGTTACGTCAATGTCGATTCAACATTAATAAAATAGACTATTGTGGATAAGATTAATAGTCAGCATTCTGCCTAACGTAATATTTTTAAAGGTTGTCCTTAAAAGATCGCTCTTAGCGATAAGACCGCCCATTGTGTCACCCATTGTAAAGTTTCTAAATGTATGTCTGTAATTTATATGGTGTACATAATAAAGAGTATTCTATTCTATTTTTAAGGAGAGCAGTGGTGGCGCAGTGGTAACGGCCGCGACTTAGGAGTTGTAGGTCGTAGGTTCAGTTTCAAACCCAGACACGCCTTACTTGGTGTAGGTATTTTATTATGTCATCACCACTGCTCTCAAAACGGTGAAGGAAAACATCATGAGGAAACCGGCATGTCCTAGAACTAAAAATTTGAAGACATGTGACATCCACCAACACGCACTGGGACTGTGTCCCAGCAATGGGAACATTAGGTATAGGCTGATTATGTTTTTCATACATTAAAAGAAATACGTATTGTACGTCTTATGTTTATATTAATACTTACTACTACTTTGTGAATATGTATAATTTAGATTGTTCAAATTTATTATTACTATTTTTGTTTGTATAATTATTATTTTTGCATGTATCAAGGGTCCGAAAAAGCCCTTTTAGAAGTACATTATCTTTGTAATATTTTCTTTATTTAGTGTAAGTCCAAAGGCCAGTATTAATTATGAAACGAGATAAGAATCTCACAACGAACTATTTAAATGTTAACCCCCTTACTAATAAACGTATTATATCAGATGAATAGTTACACAACGATTTCTCTCTTTCAGTCGTCAGTAATTTGACTTTCGAAAGAAGAAGACAAAACGTTGTGTAACTATACAGACGCTATACAACGTTTATAAGTGTTTAAAATGTGATTACAGGATGGCAGGGACATCGACGAGCAACCTGTTATCGTAGATCCAGTACATGATTACTAACACTGGGTTTAAATTTTTTATCGGTTATTTTAAAAAAAAAATGCTGATCCTCACATTTCCACCGCGCAGGTATTGTACAGAACGCCAGCATATCAAGCTACCTGAAACTGTCAAATTTTCCCAATCAACTTTGAACCTTATGCTTTAGCGATAAAGTTGAAAATCTTATCAAAGAAATTTGACAGATTGCAGTAACTTGATGTGCTGGCGTCTGTACTTTTCTATGAAACTGCTGATTTAAAGCATGTACTGAATTCATGGTTACAGTTAGAAAGAAAGAGAAAAAAAAAATTGGCATTACAGCAAAATAAATACAACAGATATAACACCAGTTACGTGTCGATGTCCCTGCCCCCTGCCACCTGTATACATCTCAGCCTATCATTTACTTACACGGGACCTACAATATATTGTACGTATCTTGAGCGAGGAAATCGTTGATAGCTAGCCACTTCCTCGTCGGCGATGGGATACCGTATTATTGTTTTTCTTGCGCAAAAAACGACGTGAATTTTGAGGAACTCTAAAGCCTTGTACTGACTAAGCGTTCCAATGTACTCGTACTCAGTTACGCGTACACAGGAACGATAGTCTGTACTTGCAGTACGCGTATACAATTGTATTCAATTTGCTACTACAACTTGCAACTACATCTGTACGCTTATTCAACATACCTAGATTACGCGCATTACATTAGAACGCTTAGTCCGTACAAGGCTTTAGATTCAAGTGGCGCGTTTCCAAGAGGTCCTGCGGAGTCGGCACCACATTTTAACCGAGTTAAAAAGGAGAGCAGTGGTGTGAGCCCCAACTTACAAATTGTAGGTCGTGAGTTCGAACCCAAGCAGGCACTTTGTGTATTTAATTTCATCACCACCGCTGTCTTAGAACCAAAAATTTGAAGACGTGACTTCCACCAACCCACACTGGGCCTGCGTGGTGTATTATGACCCACGCCCTCTCATAGAGAGAGGAGACCTGTGTCCCAGCAGTGGGAACATTATAGGCTGATTATGTATTATGAAAAAAAGGAGGAAGTTATGAATTCGGCATTCTATTATATAAATGTGACCATGTAGGTATGCCTTTTAAGGACATTGTGTAACCTATACTACAATAGCAGTTTGCAAAATCTGCTAGCTACCATATAGTAATAATAATAATGGTACAATGTTCACTAATAAAACAAAACATGATATTTATGGCCTTGTATTAAACATTAATAAATACCTAGTTCATACTAAACTTTATTGCTGCGTTTATTTCCTTCAGTATTTCTTCATGAATGTTGTTTCTATTCTCTCTGGTTACCTGAAAATAATATAATGCAAATATTTAAAAACAATGTACTTATGTATAAACGAACGTGTGTAAATTATTCCAATTTATACCTTATTACAATGGAATATGTCACATGTAGCGCGTTCGTGTATTGCAATATCTATGCTGCATTCGCGATTCAGTTTCCAAACATGTAGACAAATATAAGATTTTGGAAAAACAACTTTAATACCCACATAAAGTTCAATTTGCACTACAACTAATTTTAATGGCTTTCTTAATAGTACTAGTCATTCTAAAATCAACTTATTTACACTAGCATAAAGTTGATACTTGTTTAAGTGGAAATAACATTATATTGGAAACAAGGATTTCAATAGAACTATAACTGAGATAATGGCAGGAGGATGATGGTGGGTCAATGATGTTTCTCCAACCAACCAGCATCCTCCAACAGTGTATCGAGGTCTCGGAGCTTGCAGGGACTAACTCCTTTTAAAATAAATATAAGCGTCATATACTATTAAATGTAGCACACAACTCAATGGTAACGCCTCAAGAGAATGTCCGTGACCACCGCAGGACCACCAACGCCAATCGCTTCCATATTTGGTGAATAATTAGTACTCAATTGGTACTAATTAGTACTCTAACAAAAAAATTGGTACCTTCGTAGTTTTCGAGAAAATCGACTTTGAAGGTGGTCCTGCGGTAGTCACGCTCCCTTCAGCAGGACCACCATGAGCGCCGAAAAAGGGGGCATGCTACAGCTATTCTAAGTATACAAATAATTAGTACCCACAAATGTGATTAATTTCGTAAAAAAAACAGAACCGAAACATTTGTATTTACCGAGAAATCAACGATGATAACTTTCGCGCAATTGTTCAGCAGGACCACCATTTTGAATGTTGATTCCAAGTTTGAGAAGCTTGTCGCTTTCCTCAAACCTACATAGAAAATTAGTACCCTGCAAGATAAAATTAGTACCCAAAATTCAACATTAGTACTCCAGCAGTTTACGAGTAAATCGACTTTGAAGGTGGTCCTGCGGTGGTCACGGTGCAAAATTTTCATTTCAGGATTTCCCTATTAAAAACCCTGTGATTTCTTCCCAAATTTATACAAAAATTAGTACCCATAAAGAAGTTATAGCGACCAAAAATTCAGATTCCTAAGTGTTGTATTTCAAGAGAAATTAGCTTTCATTACTTTTCCATACTAAAACTCCGCGTATAACCCGACCAAATTAAGTTGTCAATCTAACTTAACTAAAACTCATATAAAAGTATAGATAGCGTCGAAAAATTCATCCGCATCGCTGTCATTTTTTTTTTATTAGGTATTAGCAGAGAATTAAACGGTATTAGGTATTAGTTATTGTTTGCTTATTTTACTATTTGAATAAAAGTTGTTAATGGTATGGAGCTGTTTATGAAATGTAAACTCATGCAGTGTGTATCCGATCGCAGTAACATGTAACCGGCTAACAGGACCAAAAAACCTGAGTCATACGAGTAGGTACCTACTTCTCTTTCTGAAGGTGTACACCTATGCGAGAAAAGGAAAGCGCTTGTAACGGACGATGTAACAGGGTGTCACAGTAACAGTAACATTTTTTATCTTATTCTAACTAAGGTACTGTCATAAGCATGAATAGAGAAAAGCTTGTGACTGGATGGATTCTGTTATCTCGTCGGTCGTGGAACAGAAGCTGTTTTTTCTGTTTGTTTGTCACAGTTACAGTCTATTATCTTGTGATACCTGTTATACAATAACTTTTACGATAAATACGCCTCACTCCTATCGAAGTAAAGCGTTCGCGAAGCGTGTTGTGCGGGGTACATCGAGTTCTTTTTTATTCGTTTATGGTTTCAAGATTTTTTTAAGCAAAGAAATAAATGAATATGCAATTTCCAAAAGGTCAAATGTCTCAATATTTAAAGGTTTCCGAAAACGATATAATTAATAATTATTTCCTAAGGAAGTATAATATATATTTTAAAAAAAAGTTTCTTTAAATTAGGGCTAATTAGCAATAGAAAGTTACAGAAATATTTCGATATTAACGATATTATAAATAGATATAGTAGGTATTTTAAATATAGGTATGTGCTTGTCGAAGATAATAGGTAAGTAGTACACCTTGATATGAAAACACATATTTCCTAAAAACATGCGTGATGTGCTCTTTGCAATGCATATTATTCAAATATATAGGTACCTATTACTTATGTAATCCTTTTATACTTGCGTACAACATATTGTTACTGCAGTAAACTAGGTTTTTAATACTTAGGTACTGCTTGCATCAACGGTAAATTAGTAGGAAAGAAAGAAATAAATAAGACATAGGTACCTATCGCTCTTATTCATATAACAACACAGAGAATAGGTAGGTACTTACAATACAGAAAAATAATTATTCGAGTGCCTACATACTCACGTCATTAACAAAGGTAGCGATAGGTTATTTTTTATATGTACTTAGATACACAGTTTGTATAAAATTTAGATATTGAACTGTTGTTATTACCTACTATTCCGACATCCATAAGTTTATCTGCATGAGTTTACATTTCATAAACAGCTCCATACCATTAACAACTTTTATTCAAATAGTAAAATAAGCAAATAATAACTAATACCTAATACCGTTTAATTCTCTGCTAATACCTAATAAAAAAAAATGACAGCGATGCGGATGAATTTTTCGACGCTATCTATACTTTTATATGAGTTTTAGTTAAGTTAGATTGACAACTTAATTTGGTCGGGTTATACGCGGAGTTTTAGTATGGAAAAGTAATGAAAGCTAATTTCTCTTGAAATACAACACTTAGGAATCTGAATTTTTGGTCGCTATAACTTCTTTATGGGTACTAATTTTTGTATAAATTTGGGAAGAAATCACAGGGTTTTTAATAGGGAAATCCTGAAATGAAAATTTTGCACCGTGACCACCGCAGGACCACCTTCAAAGTCGATTTACTCGTAAACTACTGGAGTACTAATGTTGAATTTTGGGTACTAATTTTATCTTGCAGGGTACTAATTTTCTATGTAGGTTTGAGGAAAGCGACAAGCTTCTCAAACGAGGAGCGTCGGAACAAAAGCCGATATGTCGCATTTATGCCATTATTTTTTTATATTTTTTTTCCGTTGCAAAATGTTGTATTACATACCCTTCAGGAAAGAAATCTATTCAAAAACAGACATTTCCAGCTTTAAAAAAATATCACAAAACAGTGGTCCAATCAAAACCCGACACATACATATCTAAGGAGCTGTAACATTAAAAAAGTTACAAACTTTTTTCTAATTTGTGTAAAATACGGTAACTTGGATATATCGTTCTTTGTTCCGATGCTCCTCAAACTTGGAATCAACATTCAAAATGGTGGTCCTGCTGAACAATTGCGCGAAAGTTATCATCGTTGATTTCTCGGTAAATACAAATGTTTCGGTTCTGTTTTTTTTACCAAATTAATCACATTTGTGGGTACTAATTATTTGTATACTTAGAATAGCTGTAGCATGCCCCCTTTTTCGGCGCTCATGGTGGTCCTGCTGAAGGGAGCGTGACTACCGCAGGACCACCTTCAAAGTCGATTTTCTCGAAAACTACGAAGGTACCAATTTTTTTGTAAGAGTACTAATTAGTACCAATTGAGTACTAATTATTCACCAAATATGGAAGCGATTGGCGTTGGTGGTCCTGCGGTGGTCACGGACATCTCAAGAGAGTCCCGCTCTATCCCCTGTAGCAACTAGACATTCCCTTTGAGTTGTTGTGTACTTACTGATAATTTGGTGGTTTCACTCTAAACCCCAAGCCTCTTAAAGAGTTTCTAGTGAACACCACAATAAGCTCAAGGTTTATATTGCTATGCTTACCATCCAAACCTTGGCCTGGCTATTATTTCTTATAGACTCAATCAACTGATCAACCCTCCTGACAGGAATGGTGGCCAGCACTGTGCAGTTAGATGATGGATTAAATATTGTTCTTACTGCACTCTTGAACGGCTCGCTGAAGAACTCCATTTTGCCTATTTCATCTATGACCAGTAAATGCGCCTGTGTGTTATCTGGCTGAAAATAAATAAAATTAATATCCATCACCAAGCTGAAGCAAGCAAAGCTGAAGACTGTTCGTTTTTTTTTTGTTTGTTTGTTTGAGTGCACTAATCTCTGGAACTATCAGTCAGATTTGAAAAATTCTTTTTGCATTTGATAGTCCAATTTTTGAGGAAGGCTATTAGGTTATTTAACATAAAGTCAGAAAGAACACTGAGCGGTCGGCGATGCGATGCGTAGGGAGGGGAACTAGAAATTTCACGCGTACGAAGTCGCGGGAGAAGCTAGTACTTCATATTTTTTATTATGAGGTGAGGAGTAAGGTTACCACTTAAAATTTTGAAACATCCCTTATATGAAACCAGACATTGCAGAAAAAGTCGGGAAATTTTACTTTTTAATGCTTCCTTTTGCTTTTTCTGTTTTCTACTAAAATCCCTTAGTCGAAAAAACTCAAATTCAGGACAGGGTGTGGCCTGTGGGTGCCAAAAAGCCGTACTTGTGAGGACAAAATAATCAGGATGGAAAGTAAGTAATTCTTCTTCAGTTGTTGGCCCATCCTAAATCCCATCAAGGACTATCTTCCTCTACCACCCTATAATGATTCTCTATATCGACCTAATCAATAAAAATAACTAAATTTATGTTCAACAGTTTTCACCTTTACTAAAGAGGGTAATGCAACATTCTCAAACTCTTGTATTAAAACGCCATATTTCCCAACTTTATATTTGACTGGGCCGCTCAGCAGGCTCTGATCTCTTGCTAGACGGCCTCTAGTACCATCCAGAGATACTACATCGAATCCTTCCCTTGTTCGATTTTTTCTAACTTCTTCAGTATAAAATCCTGTAGTCTTGATGCCCTTGCCTGCGATTTCCGTTGATAGCTTCTTTGTCAGCGTAGTCTTACCAACTCCTGAAAACAAAATTAGCTTTTTAAGGCGATAAATGAAAGTAATTTTTTATTGTGTTCATTTGTGTATAAATTAATACGTAACCAGGTTCGCCGGTCAAAATGAAAAATGTATATGTTTTTGTCGCCATTTTCGATGAGCATCAACTTAATCGAATATTTTAATTAAATTAAGCAAATAATATTTCATTCCTTTTTGCAAAACTGCAACTGATTGAGGTTATGAATTTGTTTATTTTTGTTCAAACGTCATTGCTTATTGTCAAAATGTTTGTTGCGTTTAGTTTTTGATCTTTCAAGAAACACATTAGTTTTAATTTCATTCAGTTCTTTTTCATTGTTGTTTTTACTTTGAAATTATTGGAAACATACATTAAAAAAGTCAGAAGTATCCACGGAGAAAACTTTGTATTTACTCCGTGGAAGTATCACTGAGGAAAGTGAGAAACTCACTTTATCAAATGATGATCATCAGAAACACCTAAACGCAATTGACATTTCAACCCATTGAATAAAAAATAAAAAGCACCCAAATAGCAATGTTTTTCATTTCCTAACGTTTACACTTAAATGGCGTACTGCTTTATTCAGTCGAATTACGTATCTTGAAAGAATGTAACTAATTTACTTCTCCTTCACACATTACAGCAACGTATATGTCTGTTTCTTTCTCAGTCCTCATTTAAATTCTTATCAATTACTTATCACAGTACCAAAGTTCATTCTTCCGAAGTTATTTTCGCCGGTTTACTTTTATCGGATGTTAAATCGTTCAGTATTGTTTAAGAAAGGCGACGTTGTAGTCGTTAAATAATACCAAACAGAAAATGGCCTCTGTCGGAGCAGTAACCCGTGTTTTGTTGGGAAAGAATGTGGTGAGCAGAGTAGCCGCCACAAATACCGGTTTTGTTAAATTCTACAGCACTGGTAAGCAACACCCTTTGACAAACATTTGCTCGAAGCATACAAGTTTCTTATAGGGCTTAGATGGTGTGATGTAAGTGATAGCAGAGTTAAAATAACTGATAACAGTAATCTCAATATGGAATGGGCTTTAATAGAAATATTTGAGACTATAAAAAAATACGTGACCTTTAGCCAGTATATACAGATCACTCATTGTAATAAACAGGGTGGTAGGGACACCGACGCACCACCTGTGTTACCATGGATTCAGTACCTAGTATGAATCTGACCCACTGGCGAGTTGAAATTTTACTGCTGTTTCACACAAAAGTGTCTATGTGGTCAAAATGTATGGAACAGCAATTTTTTTTTAACACTGAATGCCGAAGTTAACCGTTAAGTTACTACTTTTTTAAGTCGTGTTTTATTTGAGATGCCAAAGAGTATAAAAACGTCCATACAAGGAGGCCGAATAACACAGATTACCAAATAATCTATGTATAGGGAAGACCTACGTAATAATACCTAGTCGGGAATCTGCCATTATTACCAGCTACGTAATATTGCGTAGTTGTCATGTGTTAATAACCAATGAAAAATTTCACCACAGGGAATTACAGAATCATTTCATTGTACTGAAACCATGCTAAAGGGTTGCATGTCAATGTCCATGCCACCCTGTGTATCTTTGAATCATACGCCCCTAAGACGACCCACTGACCCATAATTTTCCCTCCATTTAGGCTGCAATAACTTGTTTAGGTAATCTTCCACAAGTTATCGCTGTCTGAAGATTATTTTATTACACTCTCATGAGTCTGGTACGGGGTACCTACCAATCTTGAGATTAGGTTTAGAGATGCTGATTTAAGTATAAGCACAGTTAAGACAATATTAGATTTTAACTAATTGCCTCTTGGAATTTTACGAATAAGTTCCGAGCCCATTAAATAGCTATAATAAAACAATCATCTGTCATCTGTCTGTAATTAACTTATGGCAGTAGCAAATCCTATTGATAAAACCAGTCTATTATTGTCCCACTGCAGGGCAAAAGCCTCTTCTCATACAGAGGAGACATGAGCATTGATCACTCTTGCTCCAGACGGGCTCGCAATTTCACACTTTTATTGACTATTAGTGCAGATTTCCTCACAATGTTTTCCTTTAATTTAACAATGTGACTAATTGTCATCTGCCTAGCCTTTTCCCAAATATGTTGGGGTCGGATTCCAGCCTAACCAGAGTAATGTCCAAGATAAACTCAGAAAGTACAGACTCCAGCACATCAAGCTACCCGAAACTGTCAAATTTTCCCAATCAACCTTGAACCTAATGCTTCAGCGATAAAGTTGAAAATCTATTAAAGAAATTTGACAGATTTTAGTAGCTTGATGTACTGGCGTTTGTACATATATGAATTGAAAAACTAACATTGGTACTTGCTGGACTTTGAACCCACTTAACCTCATGCATGAGAGGCGGGCCTTACCCACTGGGCATCGTGAAAGATGGGCTTTCTTATTAAAAATTAAATCTATGTAACTATGCAAGTAAGGTAGATATTACAAGTTTTTGGCCTTGACAATAAAACTGTTATCTGTATTCTTATCACACTAAAGTTGTTTTTGTGGAAGATTATTAAAATTTCATTATTTAATACAATGATGATTTGCTGTATCTCTGGTGACATACTTTAAAATGTTAAGTACAGTCAACAGAACAGTCGAGCATGCAGGAAAAAAATTAACATCTTTGCATTGGGTAAAGATGGTAAATAATACACAAAAGAGATAAACTTGTGCCTTCTTCGCATGGGGGTAGGCAGAAACTACAGAACACCACCTGCTACACTTACATACTTCTTTTGCTTTGTTTACGTTCATACAACTGGTCATACCACCGTGCTTTATACACACATTGTTTGCAAGCACCAAGCACCTGATATTTCTCACAAAAGAGATAATACTTAAACAAGTTATGTCAAATGTGAAGTAACTTAGATAATCAGCCCACATACCTACTAATTAAGATAAAAAGGACTAAGTTGTAGCTAGCTGCCTGCATCTTATGTCTGTTTTCTACTGTCCTTCCCATATGAATAATGTGCTAAACTCTTTAATTTATGCCACAGGTCCAGCATACGAAAACATCAAAATAGATGTTGTTGGCTCCAAGAAGAATGTAGGCCTTATCCAGTTAAACAGGCCTAAGGCCTTAAACGCTCTGTGTGGGCCCCTCTTCGTCGAGCTAGGCCAGGCCGTCAGGGATTTCGATGCTGACGAAAAGATTGCTGCTATTGTCATTACTGGTAAGTTAATTTAAATCCTCCTTCATCAGCTTCGTACATTTTCTATGAACCAACGCACACTACAGGCGGGCCACACCGCACTTTTTTGTTTGAAAATGCGTTGCGTCACGGCCCATTTTGGTTGTAATATGCACTAATATATTTACTTATATAATTACAAACCAAAGTTATTAGATTACTAGTTCCCGCCCGCCGCGACCCGCTTGGTATGACGATAAAAAACTTATCTCCTTCCCCAAGGTTCAAAGTATCCCCATACTCATCAAAATCGGTCTAACTGTTTCGAAGATTAGCCAGAACAAACAGACCAACAGACATAAATATAAAAATTGTTTTTTTTTTTATTAATTAATAAGCACCTTATATACTTTAATAAGCATTTAGTAATAAAAAGCTTTTGACATTACAAGCAGACACTTAAATTTTATATATTTGTAGAAAATTGGTCTAGTATGGCGACTACTGAAATTGGGGAGAAAATACCCTCATTCTATGCTGGGTATATCGTGCCATCCAAGTATATGCATGATACAGCATATTATAATAAAATATTATACCTATTGGAATATAGTAAGCAGTTGAACTTTGTAAAATGAATTGACCTTGATCAAACACCTACGCATTTTTATAAGCATTTTAGCTAGTAAAAAATGCTTTGTAAAAATATTATCTGTGTCATACTTATTATCTCTGTATTACGTAAAAAACCAGTGTGGCTGAACCTTGTAAATTATAACATTATCAATAAAATATATCAGATAACTTAGATCATATTTGTTCAATATCATATCATACCTACTTTAAAAATATTGAATTAACAGTAACACCTCTAGGATGTGAACTTTTATACCTGTACTGTAGCGGTATCTACAACGCCACATGCGAACTACGCGTCATACTGAAAAACCACACAAAATCCTACATCTCGCAAGCAGAGTTTATTGCGTAACTAGCATATACAGGGTCATTGTACAGACGCCAGCACATCAAGCTACCCGAAACTGTCAAATTTTCCCAATCAACTTTGAGCCTTATGCTTCAGCGATAAAGTTGAAAATCTATTAAAGAAATTTGACAGATTGTAGTAGCTTGATGTGCTGGCGTCTGTACTTATCATTATGAACAATTTTTACTATGGGACCAAACCTGAAATCACGAAAAAAAATCAGTTGTTCCCTACATTTTGGCGAATTATACGAACATAAATAAAACCTAACCCAACCCAACCTAATGTCGGTTAATAAAACTTAACATAAAATGACGCCTTGTTACCCCGAAGGGTTAGGCAGAGGTCTACCCATAGTACACCCACATTTCGCCAGTTATGTTTAAGTCCCATGTAATAGGGGGTGAGTCTATTGCCACCATCGGGTACAAATTCCTGACTCCGGGCTGACACTGAGAAATTCCAGATGGAAAAGCCCTTTAACACTTTGCCCAACCTGGGAATCAAACCCACGACCTGATGATCAGCAGTAGCACTTGTGGCCAATAGACCAACGAGGCAGTCAGACCACAGGTGGTCAGACACTTGATAAAAAACCGGTCAAATGCGAGTCGGACTCGCGCACCTAGGGTTCCGTACAAATTTGTAGGTGGTTTGGTATGTAAATAGGTTATCACGGGGTTTTTTTTGTAATGTAGGTAACTACAAATTTACGGTTTTCGGATTTTTTCCTTTACTTGTGCTGCTATGACATTGCTTCTTGCCAAATTTCATGATTCTAGGTCAACGGAAAGTACCCTATAGGTTTTGATTCTGGAAAATAAACGCCCGTATATTTTGATTGCGTCGACTTAGAAGTTTGATTTTTTTTTCACTGCTTCAAGGGATTACAGCCCTGAGTATTTGATATTAATTTCAACTTGATAACTCCACGCGTTCCTGAGAAAAGGGTCTTAAGCGACGGACAGACAGACGGACAACGAAGTGATCTTATAAGGGTTCCGTTTATCCTTTTGAGGTACGGAACCCTAAAAATCGGCTGCAATGGTCTTTGGGACAGCCCAGTAGAATGACTGCAGACTCATCACCCGCAGCCTTGTTCCACTCACTGCTAAGTATAGCGTTCTACCGTTGCCGGAGCGCTCGGTGCATCCTGGACAGTCACACCCAACACCTTATTTGACTGGCCAATTCTTCCCTTGTGGTGGTAGGGCTAACGCCCGGGATTTACTTAGCAGTGATTTGAACAAGGCTGCCGGTGATTTCCCGCCTGGTTTGCAACCACTCTCCCACACCGGACTCCGGCGTCAAGCAACCTGCTGTGTTTCGTCGATGCGTGGGAGTTCCAGTGCCTTAGGCATCTTCTGGGCACGCTCGTTCCATCATAGACCTCATCCATGCTTTCCATCAGGCGTGATCGAAGTCGAGAGGGCCCAACCAGCAATAAAAAAAAACCTTTTGTGCCATTCATCTCTTATATCGTGGCCAGTATCAAATTCACCGCTGAAAATGTCCTTGATAATATGAGACAATAAAAAAATTGTGTAAACACCCCTAGAGAAAAACATCACAATTCACATAATAGAGTTTGACTGGCAAAAAAAGCCAAAGGCCTCAAGTATGCCTTTGTGCAATTATGTGCCTTAAGCTTAGGTAAATAAAGGCTTTTCTCTCTCTTCTAGGTAACGAGAAGGCCTTCGCGGCTGGTGCTGACATCAAGGAGATGCAGAACAACACGTACAGTGAGAATGTAAAGAAAGGGTTCCTCAAGGACTGGGAAGATGTCTCCAACTGCGGCAAACCCCTCATCGCTGCTGTCAATGGATTCGCTGTAAGTAATTCCAACCAGCAGATTTCAATCACAATCCGAAGGAAATTTGTTATCCATTGCGTCATATATTCGAAAAATTCGCCCGCTCCACAACGTAAATAACGCAATGAAATCTATTCAACTGTAAAAATAAACGGCACTGTAAATGTGGTAAATGTGTTGCGCAAATAACCTGCAGCTTATTGAAAAAAGAAGTACAGCCAATGGAATAGAGAGGTGTGCAATCGGCATCGAATGTGGAATAAGGGCGTACCTATACTAGTCATAGCTCGCGTCAAACTGAATTGCGCTACTTGCTGCGCAGTACTTCACCCCTCACCCCCGCTGACACATGAATTTGTTACTGCGCAGCGATTCGCCTCATGTTCCAAGCCGCCATAAAATTTAAATCGGGCTGTATAAGACTTTATTCTGCAAAAACTGTTTTAATTCATGCATGAAAGCTTGTATGTGCAACCTGGACGAGTCGTAATAATAACAAAAAAAAACTGCCAATGACTATGATGCTCAGTTGTAGGAAAGTCAGAAGGCATTTTGGAGTGATGAAGAAAACTTTAGTTGATACATAATTCTATCAGCATTAAGGACCTAAAACTCAGCATTCCCATTAACAAACTCAGCATTCCCAATAAGAATCTGCATTTTCATAAATCTCTGCAGTCCCGTTTACAAAAGTCTGCATTTTCTATCTCCAACAGCTCGGTGGCGGCTGCGAGCTAGCTATGCTGTGCGACATCATCTACGCAGGCGAGAAGGCCAGGTTCGGGCAGCCAGAGATCAACATCGGCACCATTCCCGGGGCTGGCGGCACCCAGCGCTTGCCCAGATACGTCGGCAAGTCTAAGGCGATGGAAATCGTCCTGACCGGCAACTTCATTGATGCCACTGAAGCTGAAAGGATGGGTAAGTCGGATATTCAATACAGTAAAATGTTACGTACAAATATTTAGTTTTAATTCCGCTATATCTAGATCCAGGCAGACGGGCGGGAGGGCAGTGCTGCATGTAAACCTATACTAACAAGTTTCTATCCCCTCCACGGGGCATCCTTAGTTGACCGGCGACCGCTCGGACGACGAGTCAACATCTCACGTACCATTTTACTATCTTGGGTTTATTTTATTTTATTCTGTTTGGGAAACTTACGGCTAATATAAACAAAATATGTTCTTAAACAATATGCAATTGAAAGCCATTTACAAATTTCCACTGAAGGAAAGTGCAGTCTATGCTCATTTATTCTCTTAAATCAAAAAAATCTAAATCAAAAGTAATTTAATCAAGTTAGGCTGAGAAACAGCACATTTCGAACGTCAAAATTACATAAGACAGTCCCCCAAAACGCCCGCTCTTCACCACTTCCTAGTGCTTTCGCTGGGAAGAAGAAGTGGCGCAACAAACTCCCCAGAAGCACAGCTGTCTATTCAGTTAGAAAATACTTGAGTCAATTCTCTTAGTTCGATGGGATGACAATCAGGACTAGCTTTACATGCTTGCCGCACACCACCAACTTCTAAACTTCGGGCTGCTACTGAGAAATTATTAATATAATATAATAAATTAATTAAAAACCCAATAACACTTGCCCGGGAATCTATCCCAGAACCCCACACTCAGCAGTCGCGCTTCCGACTACGAGCCCAAAGTGAACAAAAATACTATGCTAGATTAAAAAAAAAATATTATCTTTCTTCCCCAGGTCTGGTCAGCCGCGTCTTCCCCGTGGACAAACTCCTGGAGGAGACCATCAAACTGGCCGAGAGGATCGGCACCCACTCCCCCCTCATCGTAAAGATGGCCAAGGCAGCAGTCAACCAGGCCTATGAGACCACCCTGAAGTCAGGACTGCTCTTCGAAAAGGCTTACTTCTATGGAACTTTCGCTACTGTGAGTTTGTATTTTTATTATTTGCATAAACCAGTAAAATAGAAATAAATTATGGGCGTATCATACGCCCTAAAACTGAAGGGTAGTCCTTGAATGTGTTCGGAGCGGGACATAATTATTTTAATAGCTTTTGCACAAAAATAAAAAAAATCCCTATCAAAACCTCCTGCATAAAAAAATACATATAATTATGTGCCAACTTTCTTCGTGATCGGTCAAACGACGGCGGCGTCGGAGTTTATCAATCTCATATGCAGGGTGAATTTTTGAGATGGGGCAGTAAGGACAGGTACCTTAACCTTAGTAGGTACAAGAAAACGGCTTTAGGAGACTATCCATAACTTTGGATAAATTTTAATCCTCGTTCACTGATTTTGAAAAAATTTACAGTCAGCAAGAAAATGGGAAGTTTTGACCAAAAGTTTTATGATGCCAATCGCAGATCAAAATGTCTCAAAAAGTTAAGAACAGTCTCCTAAAACCGTTTTCCTATAGCTTCAACGGTTAAGGTACCTGCCCTTACTGTCCCGTCTCAAAAATCTGCCCTTTATATACCAACATACATTTTTATATACATCAGTCGGGTGATGCGCCGTGTGGTCGATTTTTGCATAACAAGACAAGACATTCGATACGTGTTTTATGGAAGTAGGTAATCCATAATAATCCATTCTAATATTTTAAATGCGAAAGTGTGTCTGTCTGTTACCTCTTCCTGCTTAAACCGCTGAACCGATTTAGATGAAATTTGGTATAGAGATAGTAGTCCCGGGAAAGGACATAGGATAGTTTTTATCCCGATATTCCCACGGGAAACTTATGCGGGTGAAACCGTGCGGCGCTGCAAGTAATTTAATAAAAACATACGGTAATATTATTTTTACAGGAGGACCGCAAAGAAGGCATGACAGCTTTCGTTGAGAAGAGGCCACCAAACTTCAAGAATGAATAATTTTGTTATGACTTTTTATACTTTTTAACTGTATACTCAATCATGTTTCCCGTATGTTGTAAGAGAAGGTGCTATATACACAGTAGATCCAGAATGTCTGTTATCCAATTTGTATTTTGTTTATAATAAATGAATTTATTTTTGGATCTTGATATATTTTATTTACAGTCCAGTATCCAGTGCGCGAAAAAAATACGCCCGTGCTACCTGCGGGGTAATTGCGTAACACATTTACAGTAGGAATGGCTTTCATTTTAAACATAATTATGAAGCAATGGATTATCTCCTTCAAAATGATTGAGACTGATGGTATGTTACGCAATTAGGTAGGATCCTGAATCACATGCCATAATATGTATTTCATCATCAAAACTTGTATAAAACCTACAATTTAGTCAAAGTTAAGACTACTATTAGGACATACCTAATTCACCATATTTAAGTTTTAGGGCTCTAGTAATAGCAAATATAGGACACAGGTAAGTGTATATGTAGAATCTTACCTATAAAATTCGGAGGGCATGCTGGTTTGGTGTTAACAATCAATTAGAAAAAGACAAATCAATCCTATAGCAGCTAAATCAAAGAAATTTATAGAAGCGCATGTCATAAAGAAGAATGAAATAAGACGTGAACGGAGTAAACCATCTTATTTGCTGTTGTACTCGTAAGAACTTAGAGCGTCTATTAGATTCTATAAGACGTTTAGTCTTATAAGTCGAATACTATAGGAGAATTTTGCTACTTGCCTTGGGCAGGATAGAGTATGCAAATAAATAAAAATTACTTGGCAGTATAGTTTTTGTACCTTTGCCTGCCTATAATGGCGTCAACCGGAATGAATGAGTGGAATGTCAAAATATAACGCAACTAAATTGAATAGCCATCGAAATGTTAGCAAAAGTACACCAACTTTAATGCCATAGACAACGTGTAGTCAACATTATGAATTGTCCGTATAATATGGTACTACGCTACATACGATTCTGTCTGTTATCAAGTTTGTTGTGTATGCAATACGCATGTATTTGCCTGTGTTTTAATGAATTAATTTGCATTTCTAATTTATAAAGAATTATAATGCAAAGAGAACAAAACTAGTCATATGTGTAGTTTCGGTGTGTAAACAACTTTTTAACGTTTTTATTTCAACAATCTGTTTCCATGTTTTGGGATCATGTTTATCGTAACAGGCACATCATGCAAGAGTTTGAAGACATAGAGGTACACAAAACAAGTGTATCAGTGTTTGTGGCCCTATTTTATTTAGAAATGCTGTACATTTTAATCATGACGCTGTCTATTCTAAATAGATTGAATCAAAACTTACCGTCGTAAACCTACATTCGCAGTAAGTACATTTATTAGCCTACAACATTTTTACCTCCAATTACACCCTGACTGTTTAATAATCTTAAGACAAGTGGACAAAGGGCACTCTACAGCCTAGCCTAGCACTAACCAGCAGCAGCATGGGGCAATTCTATTAGGCTAAAAGAAACTTCAATTTCTAAACATTTAGGGGTTTATAAACGTCGCTTATAGTTAAGGGAACTTTAAACATCAAAAATGGATGGTTAACCAGTTGCTAATCACTACTTAACTTTAAGCAATGTTTATGAATATAATATATTTTTTATATTATGGGTAAAGATCTTGCTATGTTCTAATAAGCCATGATGAAGTCAACAGAATTTGAGCTTTATCTCATAAGTTATAGGGCTTATCAATCCCACATTTTATTCCTTATTGTAATAAGAATAAAGATCTTATAAGTATATTCATAGTAGTAGCCCACAGATCTGAATCTCAGTAGACAGTATTATGAGTTTACATCAACACTGAGTCAGTTCTGTTCTATACTTGCTTAGTAAATACTACAAAGATAAAGCTGGCAAAGATAATAATATAATAGTGTATATGAAACATGTGTTCTTGCATTCTAAATAAAATGCTAAATGCATAGTAATAAAAAAAAAACTTTTTAGCATGTCTATTCAAAAAGAGCTAGTGTGCTCTTCCTAAACAGGGACTAAAATAGCTCTTTAATCCCTAGAGATCAAAAGTGATTTGAATTTGGAATGTGGATATTGTTAGTAAAAGTTCCAATCACCAAAGAGATCAATCACGAACATTGTATGAACAAGTACCAGGCTGTATGATAAACTAAACACAAGCAAGCCAAATTAAAAAAAAAATTATGATGCACTTCCATAATAATGTTCATATGTAAACATTAGCCTCTAATTATTTATTATAAGTATTGCTCCTAAAGGTAAATAAATAAACATACTATTCGTATTGTTACGAGCTTGGGGTTCGTGACAATAAAAACTGCCGATTTAATAACCAAAAATAAACACTTTAATTAAATAACACCAATAAAACAAACACACTAATTATAAAACACAATCGCACTACTGATCACTCTTAAGTCGCACTTGAAGATCGCTTCGAATGTTATCGCTTGTATCGCAGAACCAATACTGACCCAGTCGCGGACCATGCCGGCCTTATATAGGGCCTCAGACAGTTCGAGAACATTCTACTGTAGAAACATCTAGAATGTTCGAGTACATACCGGCCCCGACTGACCAGATGTCGATAGTTCTAGAAAGTTCTACCATCGAAATTTCTAGAAGCCTCGAGAGCTCTAGTTCTGCTACTCGATACTAGATGGCGCTAGTGGTAACAAAGGTCAGGCATTAATTGTGGCGCGTAACACTGCCCTCTCCTAAGACATGCTCGTCCCGAGCATTATCGGCCCCATAATAACGCGCCAGTCGATCCACATGGACGATCTTAGGAGTACCTCTTGCACCTTTCTGTATCCGGTAGGTTACGTCATTGATCTTTGTCACAATCCGGTACGGTCCGTCCCATTTAGCTTGAAGCTTAGGAGATTTCCCTTTGCTGCGGACTGGATTGTGCAACCACACTAGTGAACCTTCGTCGAAACCTTTATTGTTCATTTTGCGGTCATAACGGGTTTTCATCTTTTCAGACATTTGCTGGCCCGATTGTCTGACGTGCTCATATATGTCATTCATTTTGTTCCGCAAGTCATTCGCATAATCGGTTATACTGCATGGGGCATCAGGTGGTATTCCGGTGATCAGGTCTGCAGGCAGCCGTAATTCCCTTCCAAAGTTTGCGAAAGCTGGCGTCACCGATGTACTTTCGTGAACAGCACTTCTATATGACAACAAAAACGGTTGTATGTGCTTGTCCCAATCTCGTTGCCGATTTTCCACAACTTTCGCCAGGTATCTCTCCAATGTCTGATTAAATCGTTCCACCATTCCATCCGATTGTGGGTGGTAAGAAGTTGTCCTCGTTTTATGAGTACCCATTACTCGGCAAGTTTCCTGGAATATTTGGGACTCAAAATTCCTTCCTTGATCGCTGTGAATCTCCAAGGGTACTCCAAAACGGCAGAAGACTTCATGAACCAGTTTATCGGCAACTGTTGAAGCTTCCTGGTTTGGAATGGCGAAGACTTCCGGCCACTTGGTGAAGTAATCCATTACAACCATGAAATACTTGTTACCACTTTCACTTACCGGAAACGGCCCCGCAACGTCAAGGGCTATCCTCTCCCATGGTGCACCAACATTGTACAATTTCAATGCACCTCTACTACGAGTCTGAGGTCCCTTTACAGCTGCACAACTCGTACATTTGCGACACCAGTCCTCGACATCGTCCCGACAGTGGACCCAGTAAAACCGTTCTCGTATCTTCAGTAGAGTCCGTTTTACTCCCAGATGGCCTCCTGAACAACCATTATGGTACAGCTGTAGAACATCCGGTACTTTAGCTTTAGGGACAACCATTTGCAAATGACAGCTGTCCCCCCGAGCATTTTCCCATTTACGGCACAGGACTCCATCCTGAATCACCAAGCTGTCCCATTGGGCCCAATAGCTTTTTGTGATCGAACTCATCGCTGAGACGTCGCTCCATCTGGGCTTAGGTACACTGGCCTTCATCCACTCTAGAATCCGCTTGAGGTCTGAATCTTCCTGCTGTGCACGTTGTAGCCTTTCCTTCCACTCATCGCTGAGGTCTGTTCTGAGCATCCTCACAGGTACCACTTCCTTACCCTCTTGCCTAGTACAATGCTTGCAGTTTTCAGGACAAGGTCTTCTTGATAATGCATCTGCGTTGCCATGAGATTTCCCGCTGCGATGTTCGACCACAAAGTCGTATTCCTGCAGTAGCTCAATCCATCTCGCAACTTGTCCTTCTGGATTCTTGAACTGCAATAGCCATTTCAGTGCAGCATGGTCAGTTCGTAAATGGAATTTCCGCCCCAAAAGATATTTGCTAAAATGCTGCAATGACTTTACCACAGCAAGCAATTCCCGTCTCGTGACACAATAGTTCCTTTCCGGCTTTGACAACGACTTGCTGAAGTACGCTATCACAACCTCTTGATCACCATTCCGTTGAGACAACACACCACCAAGTCCTATGTCACTTGCGTCTGTGTCAACTATAAATTCCTTGCCTGCATCAGGATACCCCAAAATAGGTGTTTTGCACAGTCGGTCCTTTAACTCCTGGAATGCGATGTCGCAACTTTCATCCCAGCAGAAATGTCGCTTCTCCTCGGTTAGCTTGTGCAGGGGTTTGGCTATATCCGCAAAGTTCTTAACAAATCGCCGATAATAAGAGCACAAACCCAAAAATGCTCTGACCTGCGTCTTGTCTTTTGGAACTGGCCAATCCTTGACAGCGGCGATTTTCTCTGGATCCGTGCGGATTCCTTCCTCCGACGCTACATACCCCAAAAAGCTAACTTGCCGTTTGAATAGTGAACATTTCTTTGGACTCAACTTGAGGTTGGCACTCTGTATCTTCATGAGCACGCGTTCCAGGTTTTGAAGATGTTCTTCAAACGTACGGCCTACGATGATGATGTCATCCAAGTAGACCAGACAGGCATCGCCAATTAACCCGGTTAGTACAAGTTCCATCAGCCTTTCAAACGTTGCCGGAGCGTTGCACAATCCGAACGGCGTAACTTTAAATTGCCACAGACCCTTTCCTGTCGAGAATGCAGTTTTCTCCTTGTCCTTAGGATCAATTTCAACTTGCCAGTAGCCACTTTTCAGGTCCAGCGTGCTAAACCACTTTACCCCAGTAAGCATGTCCAGCGTGTCATCTATTCTTGGCAAAGGGTAGCTGTCCTTCTTCGTAACGTCATTCAGACGACGATAGTCAACACAAAACCGCATGCTGCCGTCCTTCTTTCTTACCAGCACTACAGGTGAACACCATGGACTAGATGAAGGTTCAATAACACCATCCTTCACCATTCCCTCAATCATGGTTTCCACTTCCTTTTCACGTGCTACCGGCAATCTCCTTGGCCGCTGACGAATAGGCAATTCTTCACCTGTGTGTATTTTGTGTTGAACTAAGCCAGTCTTCCCAATGTCACCGTCGTTTGACGAGAAAACATCGGCGTACTTGAGTAACATCTTTTTCGCCTTGACCATTTCATTTTGGGACAGAGCGCTGCGGCAGTCTTCTAAAAGTGTGGACACTTTTGTTTGTGCTTCCTTGCTGAGGGTACCTGTCGATAGATATTGGCATCGACGCAACCAATCCACTTCCTCGCAAGTACCAACTAGTGTGCCTTTTTCTATAATCTGTTCCTGATCACAAAGGTTCAGCACACGTACCCCTGAGATGTCGGCGGCTCTGACCAAAGTTCGTGCCACTTTCCATGGAAGGTCATTGTCTACCCTTTCCACGAGTACACAACGATGAGTTTGCCCAGGATTCCGAGGAAGACTAACCGGCACCATCGTTTCTGATCTCGGCGGAAGTACAATCTTCTTAAGGCTGTACACATTCCCTGGTAACGCCCCTTCCATAAAAAGTTCCTCTTGTCCACATTTCAAAACACCTTGCTTGACGTCAATCTCACAACAATTCTTCCTCATAAAGTCAAGGCCCAAGATGCAATCGTCCATTATATCAGCCACGATGACATTATGCAGGTAGAATCTGTTGCCTAGCCTCAACTCCATCTTCTTCTCTCCATGGACGGGTATGCGCTGACCGGTGGCTGTTACCAAATGAATGCGTTCTCGGTTGTATGCGGAGTCCCCTAGGAACCGACTTGTAAGTTGCGAACTAACGACCGTACGAGAGGCTCCTGTATCTATGGTCAGTTTACAAGGCGTTCCGTTGACCTCGCCCTTGATGATTAAGCTGTTCCCGTCATGAGTTTGTGTAATCGAAATCCTTGGGGCTCTTTGAACATCAGCCAGCACCCGCCCCGCAGTCCTGGCTATTACTCGTTTCCCTGATGCTGGTGCTGGGCGGTGCTATTAGCCGCACTGCCCTCTGGAGATCGGCCGTCTTCTCTTTCTGCAGTCCGCTTAGGGCAACTGGATCGAAGGTGGCCCCTTTCCCCACAGCCCTAGCACCTAGGGCTGTATCCTTTATTACGGTCGCGAACTGTAGCCGCTGCAACCTCCCTGACGCGATGGGAACGATGATCCTGCCGCACAGCTTCCACCTCGAGTGCATGAGCCAAGGCGTCCTTAAGCGTCCCGTGGTGACCGAGCCTCACAGCAGCTCTGACTTCAAGGTCGCGGATGCCATCGATGAATACCTGCACCAGGTTCCCATGAATAAGCGCAGGTACAGACTGGTATGCTTTCCGAACCAGCTTCTCTACTTCAAGGGCCCACTGTTGCAGGTTTTCATTACTGCGTTGCACGCGATCCTTTAGCTGCGCACGAAACACGTGTTCCAGGTGAGCGTCGCCATACCGAGCCTCCAATGCCTCAAGGAGCTGCTCGTAAGTCACTTCCTTACCGAGAGCTTCCAGGACAGTTAAGGCCTGGTCGCGCAGGCCTAGGGTGAGGGCAGTCATAGCCTGACTTTCATTCCACCCGTTCGCCTTCATGACAGCCTCAAACTGGATTTTGTAGGCCGACCAGGAAGAAGTTCCGTCGAATGGTGGTACTTTAAATCCACGTAGCGAAGGTGTTGTAGCTACGGGAGCTGCGATTCCATCCCCAAGATGAAGGTAATCCAGCGTTTTCTTCACGTCAGCCATCTTCACGTCAGCCATCACGTTGTCAACCCGATTATTCACTTGGTCGATTCGGGTTTCAGCTTCGGACAGGCGGTTGTCATGTTGAGCAACCTTATCCTTCACCTCCTTCATGTCTTTCCCGAAGGTAGCATGAAGGTCCTTCATAAGGAGCATCTGCTCTTCCTGGCGACGCGCCTGCTCCTCCTGTCGGCGGGCCTGTTCCTCCTTATCACGCTGGAGCTGTTCTTCCAGCCGACGAGCCTGTTCCTCCTGACGGAGGGCCTGTTCCTCCTGACGGCGGGCCTGTTCCTCCTGACGGCGAGCCTGTTTCTCTTGACAGCGGGCCTGTTCCTCCTTATCGCGCTGAAGCTGTTCTTCCAGCCGGCGAGCCTGTTCCTCCTGTCGGCGAGCTTGCTCCTCCTGTCGGCGAGCCTGCTCCTGCAGCATCATCATCAGAGCAGCCAAATCTGGTGCTGATGATGCTGGAGCAGCTGCGGACGGGCCGGCCTCCATGGTCGGCAGCTGGCCCTCCGACATCTGTGGCGTAGCTCCACCAAAACGTCTCTGGTCCGTCTCCTGTTGGCGTTGACTCCGGGTACGGATACCCTCCGTGTCGTCTTTGGGTAAAATCGGCATGATTTTAATCCTTGCTTCTGACACCAATTGTTACGAGCTTGGGGTTCGTGACAATAAAAACTGCCGATTTAATAACCAAAAATAAACACTTTAATTAAATAACACCAATAAAACAAACACACTAATTATAAAACACAATCGCACTACTGATCACTCTTAAGTCGCACTTGAAGATCGCTTCGAATGTTATCGCTTGTATCGTTGTATCGCAGAACCAATACTGACCCAGTCGCGGACCATGCCGGCCTTATATAGGGCCTCAGACAGTTCGAGAACATTCTACTGTAGAAACATCTAGAATGTTCGAGTACATACCGGCCCCGACTGACCAGATGTCGATAGTTCTAGAAAGTTCTACCATCGAAATTTCTAGAAGCCTCGAGAGCTCTAGTTCTGCTACTCGATACTAGATGGCGCTAGTGGTAACAAAGGTCAGGCATTAATTGTGGCGCGTAACAGTATTCATAAGTTGCACTTACTTATTTTTTCATAGAGGGTGATAAAAAGTAGTGTCCATCTCGGGAGCCACACTATTTTAAGCTCGAGTGACGTACTTTGAATCCCTCGCTGTGCTCAGGATTCTACTTTAGAACCCCTCACTGCACTCGGGATTCTACTCTAGAATCCTTCGCTCCGCTCTGGATTCAAAGAAACAGTCTCGCCTTCAAAATAGTTGTTTGCTCCCTCGGCAAACAATCTACTATTGTTACCTACAATCTACTTTTACATTAAAAAATCTGTTTAATAATACGCCCCTATATTTATAAACATTGCTTAAGTTAAAAATTGTAAGCAACTGTTTAACCATTCATTTTTGATTTTTAAATGTCCCACACTTTAAGCAACATTTATAAATAAACCCCCCAGTGTCCTAACATTGATTTCAGTTACATTTTTTTACAGTAACCCAAAATGATCCGCAACCCAAATATTATTGATCGGCTATACCTTGCACAGGGCGATGAGGATACCATTTATATTGACAATGATAAAATACCACAACAGACCATTGACGGCATACGCTTTCTCTACAAGCAGTTTAGAAGGGTAAATATCCAACGAAAATATATAAAACTAGCTGCGCCCCGCGGTTTCACCCACATAGGTCTCGATCCTGTGGAAATTTTGGGATAAAAGTATTCTATATTCTAATCCAGATCATGGTCTATCCATGTGCATCCCAATCCATTATGCCGTTTTAGGGTGAAATCGTAACAAACAAATATACAAAAGATATATATCTTTTTTCTATAAAATATTAGTTTAGATATAACTGGTGAAGGACTTGCGTTTTGGGGGACTGTCTTATGTAATTTTGACATTCTTTGCCAGATTTTGACAACCATACTTAATATTATAAATGCAAAAGTAACTCTTGTCTGTCTCTCTGTGAACCATTCGTTATATGAAATTTGAAGGACAGGTAGGCAAGGAAATAAACTACTTTTAATCCTAGATATATTTGTATAAAAAAATTGCTAATTATCAAATAAAATGTACTATGTTTTATTTTACAGAGAAAAAATGGAGTGATATTGAATGATCCCTTCAGCTTCGGCAGAAATATTCAAATATGTCTGTTCGTGAAAGCGGTTCGCCCATTGCTCCATAGGCCTATATTAATTTTGTGCCAGGAGGGGACTGAGAAGGACTGGGTTGATCGGTTCGACACCTGGACGAATGAAAGCCTGTTCAATGGTGAGACAATAGCTTGGCTACATTCTACTATATTTATGCTTGGAAAACCTACAGCTTTCAGGTTTGACTATCTGGTGATTTCACTATGCGGGCGCGAAGAATCACACATATTATGAAACCACCCTGTGCGTTCGGCGGTAGCGTTGCGGTTTCATATTATGTGTGACTATGGCAAATGTGAATGAACATGCCGGGTACGGAACTGGCTTCTAGGGCGTCCCCTCCCGGCGTTTAGTAAAGCGACTATTATTGGTGATGTTCTTCAGAAAGGTCAGGCTCATAGTACTCGCCACCTGCGTGTGTGACCTGTATGAATGTAAACGAGGCAAAAGGAATATGTCAGGATCGTAGTAAGTGGCATTCTGTAGTTTCTTGACTAAATCATTGGAAAAGGGAGGGAGTTAATGTACCTATATGTATGTGACTGCATATTGTTTTACCAATTTACACTGGAACTAGCGATCCTCTGTGGCCAACAAATGATGACGTTAAGAGCACATTAAGGCGGGTATCACATCTCCGCCGCGAAACCATAACAGCGAAACCGCAGTAGTTCCGCCATGACTTGTCCGTTGTACGACAAGCGAATCAGAAGCAAAACTGGCTGTTTTCTAACTCACATGATTTGATTGTTGGATCCTCAACGCTCGGCTCAACATCGATAGTTGAAAATCCAGTGCGCAATAAAATCCCGCCGCGATATTTTTACGTCCGTGCGATAGTAAGGACGCTAGAGTAGAATCCTGAGCATAGCGAGGGATTCAAAGTACGTCACTCGAGCTTAAAATAGTGTGGCTCCCGAGGTGGACATTACTTTTTATCACCCTCTATGAAAAAATAAGTAAGTGCAACTTATGAATAAGAATAGTACGTTTATTTATCTACATACAATTTTAAGTAAACAATTAACCCTTCGTATGCCGGAACGTAGATCTACGCGAAACACAATGGCTTTTTAATTGTGTCTGTAATTACGACATTCAACCGGTTAAAGAAAAAAGAAAGAAAGAATAAAGTTTATTTGCACACAGTTCGTGAAACACTAAATACGAACGAAGGCAGAATGCTTTTCGCGCGTTTTATATTTCTTCACATACTTTTTTTTTTATTTGGCTCGCGCGTGTTTTACTTTATCATACAGCCTGTTACTTGTTCATACTGTTGCGCGCCACGATTGATGGCGACATTAGCTACCACTAGCGCCATCTAGTATCGAGTAGCAGAACTAGTAGGTCGAGATGCTTCCAGAACTTTCGATACTAGAACATTCTAGAACTATCGACATCGGGTCAGTCGGGACCGGTATGTACTCGAACATTCTAGATGTTTCTACAGTAGAAGGTTCTGGAACTATCTGAGGCCCTATATAAGGCCGGGATGGGCCGCGACCGGGTGAGTATTGGTTCTGCGATACAAGCGATAACATTCGAAGCGATCTTCAAGTGCGACTTAAGAGTGATCAGTAGTGCGATTGTGTTTTATAATTAGTGTATTTGTGTTTTTATTGGTGTTGTTAATTAAAGTGTTTATTTTTGGTTATTTAATCGGCAGTTTTTATTGTCACGAACCCCAAGCTCGTAACAATTGGTGTCAGAAGTGGGATTAAAATCATGCCGATTTTACCCAAAGACGACACGGAGGGTATCCGTACCCGGAGTCAACGCCAACAGGAGACGGACCAGAGACGTTTTGGTGGAGCTATGCCACAGAGCTCGGATGGCCAGCTGCCGACCACGGAGGCCGACCCGTCCGCAGCTGCTCCAGCATCATCAGCACCAGATTTGGCTGCTCTGATGATGATGCTGCAGGAGCAGGCTCGCCGACAGGAGGAGCAGGCTCGCCGACAGGAGGAACAGGCTCGTCGGCTGGAAGAACAGCTCCAGCGCGATAAGGAGGAACAGGCCCGCCGTCAGGAGGAACAGGCCCGCCGTCAGGAGGAACAGGCCCTCCGTCAGGAGGAACAGGCTCGTCGGCTGGAAGAACAGCTCCAGCGTGATAAGGAGGAACAGGCCCGCCGACAGGAGGAGCAGGCGCGTCGCCAGGAAGAGCAGATGCTCCTTATGAAGGACCTTCATGCTACCTTCGGGAAAGACATGAAGGAGGTGAAGGATAAGGTTGCTCAACATGACAACCGCCTGTCCGAAGCTGAAACCCGAATCGACCAAGTGAATAATCGTGTTGACAACGTGATGGCTGACGTGAAGAAAACCGTGATGGCTGACGTGAAGAAAACGCTGGATTACCTTCATCTTGGTAATGAAATCGCAGCTCCCGTAGCTACAACACCTTCGCTACGTGGATTTAAAGTACCACCATTCGACGGAACTTCTTCCTGGTCGGCCTACAAAATCCAGTTTGAGGCTGTCATGAAGGCGAACGGGTGGAATGAAAGTCAGGCTATGACTGCCCTCACCCTAGGCCTGCGCGACCAGGCCTTAACTGTCTTGGAAGCTCTCGGTAAGGAAGTGACTTACGAGCAGCTCCTTGAGGCATTGGAGGCTCGGTATGGCGACGCTCACCTGGAACACGTGTTTCGTGCGCAGCTAAAGGATCGCGTGCAACGCAGTAATGAAAACCTGCAGCAGTGGGCCCTTGAAGTGGAGAAGCTGGTTCGGAAAGCATACCAGTCTGTACCTGCGCTTATTCATGGAAACCTGGTGCAGGTATTCATCGATGGCATCCGCGACCTTGAAGTTAGAGCTGCTGTGAGGCTCGGTCATCACGGGACACTTAAGGACGCCTTGGCCCATGCACTGGAGGTGGAAGCTGTGCGGCAGGATCATCGTTCCCATCGCGTCAGGGAGGTTGCAGCGGCTACAGTTCGCGACCGCAATAAAGGATACAGCCTTAGGTGCTACGGCTGTGGGGAAAGGGGCCACCTTAGATCCAGTTGCCCTAAGCGGACTGCAGAAAGAGAAGACGGCCGATCTCCAGAGGGCAGTGCGGCTAACAGCACCGCCCAGCACCAGCAGCAGGGAAACGAGTAATAGCCAGGACTGCGGGGCGGGTGCTGGCTGGTGTTCAAAGAGCCCCAAGGATTTCGATCACGCAAACCCATGACGGGAACAGTTTAATCATCAAGGGCGAGGTCAACGGAACGCCTTGTAAGCTGACCATAGATACAGGAGCCTCTCGTACGGTCGTTAGTTCCCAACTTACAAGTCGGTTCCTTGGGGACTCCGCATACAACCGAGAACGCATTAATTTGGTAACAGCCACCGGTCAGCGCATACCCGTCCATGGAGAGAAGAAGATGGAGTTGAGGCTAGGCAACAGATTCTACCTGCATAATGTCATCGTGGCTGATATAATGGACGATTGCATCTTGGGCCTTGACTTTATGAGGAAGAATTGTTGTGAAATTGACGTCAAGCAAGGTGTTTTGAAATGTGGACAAGAGGAATTTTTTATGGAAGGGGCGTTACCAGGGAATGTGTACAGCCTTAAGAAGATTGTACTTCCGCCGAGATCAGAAACGATGGTGCCGGTTAGTCTTCCTCGGAATCCTGGGCAAACTCATCGTTGTGTACTTGTGGAAAGGGTAGACAATGACCTTCCATGGAAAGTGGCACGAACTTTGGTCAGAGCCACCGACATCTCAGGGGTACGTGTGCTGAACCTTTGTGATCAGGAACAGATTATAGAAAAAGGCACACTAGTTGGTACTTGCGAGGAAGTGGACTGGTTGCGTCGATGCCAATATCTATCGACTGGGACCCTCAGCAAGGATGCACAAACGAAAGTGTCCACACTTTTAGGAGACTGCCACAGCGCTCTGTCCCAAAACGAAATGGTGAAGGCGAAGAAGATGTTACTCAAGTACGCCGATGTTTTCTCGTCAAACGACGGTGACATTGGGAAGACTGGCTTAGTTCAACACAAAATACACACAGGAGAAGAATTGCCTATCCGTCAGCGGCCAAGGAGATTGCCTGTAGCACGCGAAAAGGAAGTGGAAACCATGATTGAGGGAATGGTGAAGGATGGTGTTATTGAACCTTCATCTAGTCCATGGTGTTCACCTGTAGTGCTGGTAAGGAAGAAGGACGGCAGCATGCGGTTTTGTGTTGACTATCGTCGTCTGAATGAAGTTACGAAGAAGGACAGCTACCCTTTGCCAAGAATAGATGACACGCTGGACATGCTTACTGGAGTAAAGTGGTTTAGCACGTTGGACCTGAAAAGTGGCTACTGGCAAGTTGAAATTGATCCTAAGGACAAGGAGAAAACTGCATTCTCGACAGGAAAGGGTCTTTGGCAATTTAAAGTTATGCCGTTTGGATTATGCAACGCTCCGGCAACATTTGAAAGGCTGATGGAACTTGTACTAACCGGGTTAATTGGTGATGCCTGTCTGGTCTACTTGGATGACATCATCATCGTAGGCCGTACGTTTGAAGAACATCTTCAAAACCTGGAACGGGTGCTCATGAAGATCCAGAGTGCCAACCTCAAGTTGAGTCCAAAGAAATGTTCACTATTCAAACGGCAAGTTAGCTTTTTGGGGTATGTAGTGTCGGAAGAAGGCATCCGCACGGATCCAGAGAAAATCGCCGCTGTCAAGGATTGGCCAGTTCCGAAAGACAAGACGCAGGTCAGAGCATTTTTGGGTTTGTGCTCTTATTATCGGCGATTTGTTAAGAACTTTGCGGATATAGCCAAACCCCTGCACAAGCTAACCGAGGAGAAGCGACATTTCTGCTGGGATGAAAGTTGCGACATCGCGTTCCAGGAGTTAAAGGACCGACTGTGTAAAACACCTATTTTGGGGTATCCTGATGCAGGCAAGGAATTTATAGTTGACACAGACGCAAGTGACATAGGACTTGGTGGTGTGTTGTCTCAACGGAATGGTGATCAAGAGGTTGTGATAGCGTACTTCAGCAAGTCTTTGTCAAAACCGGAAAGGAACTATTGTGTCACGAGACGGGAATTGCTTGCTGTGGTAAAGTCATTGCAGCATTTTAGCAAATATCTTTTGGGGCGGAAATTCCATTTACGAACTGACCATGCTGCACTGAAATGGCTGTTGCAGTTCAAAAATCCAGAAGGACAAGTTGCGAGATGGATTGAGCTACTGCAGGAATACGACTTTGTGGTCGAACATCGCAGCGGGAAATCTCATGGCAACGCAGATGCATTATCAAGAAGACCTTGTCCTGAAGACTGCAAGCATTGTACTAGGCAAGAGGGTAAGGAACTCGTACCTGTGAGGATGCTCAAGACAGACCTCAGCGATGAGTGGAAGGAAAGGCTACAACGTGCACAGCAGGAAGATTCAGACCTCAAGCCGATTCTAGAGTGGATGAAGGCCAGTGCACCTAAGCCCAGATGGAGCGACGTCTCAGCGATGAGTTCGATCACAAAAAGTTATTGGGCCCAATGGGACAACTTGGTGATTCAGGATGGAGTCCTGTGCCGTAAATGGGAAAATGCTCGGGGGGACAGCTGTCATTTGCAAATGGTTGTCCCTAAAGCTCAAGTACCGGATGTTCTACAGCTGTACCATAATGGTTGTTCAGGAGGCCATCTGGGAATAAAACGGACTCTACTGAAGATACGAGAACGGTTTTACTGGGTCCACTGTCGGGACGATGTCGAGGACTGGTGTCGCAAATGTACGAGTTGTGCAGCTGTAAAGGGACCTCAGACTCGTAGTAGAGGTGCATTGAAATTGTACAATGTTGGTGCACCATGGGAGAGGATAGCCCTTGACGTTGCGGGGCCGTTTCCGGTAAGTGAAAGTGGTAACAAGTACTTCATGGTTGTAATGGATTACTTCACTAAGTGGCCGGAAGCCTTCGCCATTCCAAACCAGGAAGCTTCAACAGTTGCCGATAAACTGGTTCATGAAGTCTTCTGCCGTTTTGGAGTACCCTTGGAGATTCACAGCGATCAGGGAAGAAATTTTGAGTCCCAAATATTCCAGGAAACTTGCCGAGTCATGGGTACTCATAAAACGAGAACAACTTCTTACCACCCACAATCGGATGGAATGGTGGAACGATTTAATCAGACATTGGAGAGATACCTGGCGAAAGTTGTGGAAAATCGGCAACGAGATTGGGACAAGCACATACAACCGTTTTTGTTGTCATATAGAAGTGCTGTTCACGAAAGTACATCGGTGACGCCAGCTTTCGCAAACTTTGGAAGGGAATTAAGGCTGCCTGCAGACCTGATCACCGGAATACCACCTGATGCCCCACGCAGTATAACCGATTATGCGAATGACTTGCGGAACAAAATGAATGACATTTATGAGCACGTCCGACAATCAGGCCAGCAAATGTCTGAAAAGATGAAAACCCGTTATGACCGAAAAATTAACAATAAAGGGTTCGACGAAGGTTCACTAGTGTGGTTGCACAATCCAGTCCGCAGCAAAGGGAAATCTCCTAAGCTTCAAGCTAAATGGGACGGGCCGTACCGGATTGTGACAAAGATCAATGACGTAACCTACCGGATACAGAAAGGTGCAAGAGGTACTCCTAAGATCGTCCATGTGGATCGATTGGCGCGTTATTATGGGGCCGATAATGCTCGGGACGAGCATGTCTTAGGAGGGGGCAGTGTTGCGCGCCACGATTGATGGCGACATTAGCTACCACTAGCGCCATCTAGTATCGAGTAGCAGAACTAGTAGGTCGAGATGCTTCCAGAACTTTCGATACTAGAACATTCTAGAACTATCGACATCGGGTCAGTCGGGACCGGTATGTACTCGAACATTCTAGATGTTTCTACAGTAGAAGGTTCTGGAACTATCTGAGGCCCTATATAAGGCCGGGATGGGCCGCGACCGGGTGAGTATTGGTTCTGCGATACAAGCGATAACATTCGAAGCGATCTTCAAGTGCGACTTAAGAGTGATCAGTAGTGCGATTGTGTTTTATAATTAGTGTATTTGTGTTTTTATTGGTGTTGTTAATTAAAGTGTTTATTTTTGGTTATTTAATCGGCAGTTTTTATTGTCACGAACCCCAAGCTCGTAACAATACAATGTTCGTGATTGATCTCTTTGGTGATTGGAACTTTACTAACAATATCCACATTACAAATTCAAATTACTTTTGATCCCTAGGGATTAAAGAGAAATTAAAATCACTCTTTGTCCCTAGAGATTAAAGAGCGATTTTAGTCCCTGTTTACGAAGAATACACTAGCTCTTTTTAAATAGATGTGATAAAAAAAACTTTATTAATGATGTGGGCATTCTTAACAAGCATTTTTTTTTTCAGAAGTGGGAATAGAGACAGTTAAACCTTTCACCAACAAAATGGTGATGATCAACACTATGGTGAACCTACACCTGTTTTGTGCTCGCGAGTGGAGCATCATCATAGTGGACGGGGATCAGGTTACCACTCCCAACCCAATACTGAAATTACCTTTTAAAGCCTGTTTCAAGATATGGAACACTTCAGTTGATGTGAAAGTTAGTGAATATTTTATTTATTTTTGTATTTTTGTCTATCTATCAAGTGGCCGCAAGCGCGACTGCTGAGCGTAAGGGTCCAGAATTCGATTCCCAGCTTGAACAAAGTGCTGTTGGGAAAAGGAATTTTATAGTAGCAGCCCTGAGTCTGGATTTGTGCCAGGCCAATGGCAATAGACTCGTCCCCTATTACAGCCCGATTCAAACTTTATTTTTATGGCAGCCCCGAACTTGAGGCGAGTCGCTGCGCAGTAACAAATTCACGTGTCAGCGGCGGTAAGGGGTGAGGTACTGCGCAGCGAGTGGAACAGTTCAGGGCAGCCATAAAGTTTTAATCGGGCTGTATAGTTAGCGCCACGAAAGATGAGACTTGACCCCGTCTCCCGGATTCTTTCCGCGTCCCTATGACGTACCGGTCCCGTCCCGCGCTCAGATCTCATACCGCTAGAGACCTACCTACACATATTTTTCAGAACCTGCCTCGGCATCTTAATCTTAACTAATACCTATTATAAATGCGAAAGTGAGTTTGTTTGTTTTTTACGCTTTCACGCTAAAACGAGTGAACGGATTTGGATGAAAGGAGAGTGGGAAACAAATGTATGGGGTCTGGGCCCACCCTTCAATAGTAACATGTGATGTACCGTTGGATAGGGCTTTTGAAGCGGAACATTAGTTACTAATAAAACTATGGTCAAATGTTAGTACTTTCGGAGATGCGACGTCTTAAAGTCGTCGCAGTCTAACATATTCTTTATAGATATTTATAAGGTAGAATAGTAATAATACCTACATGTATTTGCTCACAACACAGTTACGATGTTGTTCCATTTTCCACAAAACCAATCGAGATGTAGTTCCGTAATCCATTAAGGGCTGATTTTTCCAACTTCCAACGCCAGATAATTTTATTGGAGGAATAATTTTGATTTTTTTGACAATTTTTCCATACAAAAACTGTCAGATGTCAATTTTATTCCACGAATAAGAATTACTGTCGATTGAAAAATCAGCCAGCAGACAAAGCTGTTTTTTTTTTTGTTTTACTTTGCGCCCCCCACACTAGGAATTTCTCCTGTATTGTGGGTGCATTTACAAACATTTAAACTCACATAAACAAATAGCCAGACCCGGAACAACTACTTATAGGTCATACAAATATTTGTTCCGTGCGGGAATCGAACCCGCGACACACAGCGCAGCATTAATCGCTTAACCACTGCCCCAACCATGCCGTCCGAGTCTGGGTAATGTTTATCTTATAATGAATTAAACTACGATCATTAATTGCTTAGATTGGGACCACTTTTATGGCAGTATATTAGGTAGTATAACTCCGAAAGTACTGACTTTTAAGCTTAGTCGTAATACTAAGGTTTATTCTGCATAAAAATACATATTCATTCATGAGTATCTTATTTCTATTGAGAGGTGGGACCACCATTTCTCATTGTCCTTTGGCACATGGGTAGGCCATGGCCTGGAGAAGGACTTAAGCTACTTTTCATCCTGGGTCGCAGAGGAAGTCGCGGGCAACAGCTAGTTTACTATAAGCCAGTAATCATAATTTTTTGTCTGATTACAGAATAACCTGGATAGATTTGAAGAAGTTTACAAATGGCTATTTCCTCGCGCGCCTTTCGATAAAAATTATTTTATAGCTGACTCTAAAAATGTTGTCGACGTCATGGAAAAGGCTATTCTGATAGATACGCTTTGTGAAGATTTAGTTCTAAGGAGGGATGATGGGTTTTCTTTTGAGGTTAGTTCACCATTATGCATAATCAGCCTATAATGTTCCCACTGCTGGGACACAGGCCTTCTCTCATTGAGAGGGAGGGGCCGTAATCCACCACCAGTCACTGGGTACATACGATACCCCTTGGTAAGACTGGTTGTCAGATTTTTTGGTCTTCTGACGACCCGTAACGACTGCAAAGATCCGCGAATGACAGCCGGGACCAACTGCTTAACGTGCTTTCTGAAGCACGGAGGGGTCTTGATATGTAAAGATGGTCACCCATCCACGGACCAACCGCGGCAACCACAGCTTAACCTGAACGATCGACCTGTGCGGCTTTTTTTACTTAGCCATATGCCCCTCCCTCTTGAACTAAGAATGAATGACAACACGACAGCTGTCCTTACTCCCAAAGTGTACTTTTCCGTCCAAACAGTTGATTAATCGGGATAGGGTTCATTCCGAAGTATCGAACTACTTTCCGATTGGCCCATATCTACGTTGATGGACTTAAGAATAGGCCCCCAGGAAGAGGTGCCGAGACGAGCG
Source organism: Hydraecia micacea (assembly GCA_914767645.1). Lineage (NCBI taxonomy): Eukaryota > Metazoa > Arthropoda > Insecta > Lepidoptera > Noctuidae > Hydraecia > Hydraecia micacea. Next base: position 16,854,871 of record OU611780.1, read on the forward strand.
TAGGATCGAGGTGGCCCTGGAAAAGGATGCTTGGAAGGCTTTGGGGGAGGCCTTTACTCAGCAGTGAGACAGTGTAGGCTAACATAAAAAAAAATTACTCGGAAGACATACTGAATCAACTATATAAAATTACTAAAAACACATTGTATTTATTTTTTTCAGAGTCTCCACAGAGCTTATGATAAAACTTCCAAGAACTGTGTGTCTACTATAACTGTCATGGATCCTACAACACCACTTCCTTATAGGATGGTAGGTGACACAACTATACATCCAGTAAGGCGTACAACCGCTCCTACAAACGGGGATTCTATCATTTTGAACAACACACGTAGATTCGGAGATACAACTATAACCCCTACAAAAGTAGTTCCTATAAATGTAGCTCCTACAAATGTAACTCCTACAACTGTAGCTCCTGCAATTATAGCTCCTAAAAATGTAGCTTCTACAACTGTAACTCCTAAAAATGTAGCTTCTACAACTGTAACTCCTAAAAATGTAGCTTCTACAACTGTAACTCCTAAAAATGTAGCTTCTACAACTGTAACTCCTACAAATGTAGCTTCTACAACTGTAACTCCTACAAATGTAGCTTCTACAACTGTAACTCCTTCAACTAGTTCTGTACCTACTGTAATTATAACAAAAAAAAACAAGGATGCAACCGGCACCAAAATAAAACGTTCAAAAACTAGAATAATAGAATCGGAAACAGCTAATAAATTATTTACACCGGCGAGCGTTGTGCTAGCGAAGCTTTTAGAAGAATCACCTAAAACTGAAGATAATGATGGAAAAATCCGTAAAACCGTAGACTTCTGTATTGAAAACTATAACAGAAAAAATGGCCTGCATAACGAACAACACAGCACGGAGAGTAAAAAAACTAAGACAGAAAGCAAAATCGAAATAATCGACATACATGATAAAATTGATGCCTTGCCTCAGACCTTAGGCGACAAGCTAGAAGAATTGGATACGATAGTTTACGGACACGACACATTAATCAGCAAAGTGTCAGCTATTGAGATATCTGCGAAAGGAAACAATTCACCAACAGACAGAAAAGAAACCGAACCACACACAATCCTAACATGTAAACCAGTAGGTGAACATAATACTCGAAATAAATTATTTATAGATAACAAAAGAAGTACAGGCACAATGACTTCAGAAACATCTCCAGGATGTTCAGATGATACAGAGAGAGATAAAAAGAATGATAGAAAACTGTTAAAGAGTAAATCAAAAGTAAGTACAGATCAACAAGAAGTAGGTATCACTAAGATTAATATGGATGAATTAAATAGGGAAATGAGAGAGTTGGGTACAGGAGACAAAACTGAACAATTAGTTAAAAGACAAAAGACCACACACGGCAGTGAAACTGCAACATGCTACGATGACATTATAAAAAAGTTTAGTGAACACAATAAGCATACCAATGTTTCTTTTACAAAGGTAAATGCAGAACAAATCGCGAATAGTCTTAAACGTAATAACGTTGATGTGCAAATGAAAGAATGTGAGGAAGCTGTGTCGAAGAAATTCAAGGGGTCTTTGTTAGATAGTCTGTTTTAAATGTGTGCGTGAGTGTAGGATAAGTTTGTGTTAGGTTATCAATAAATGTTTTTAAGAGCCTACATGTAACCGTTTTCGTGTATTATTCCCAGATCCCATTTCTGACTTGCAAAATCGTCTTGCATTTTATTACAATGTATTTTTTTGGTCTGCAGTTCTGCATCCTATTTGCGTAACACGCTATCAATCACAATCTGAATAATTTGAAATATGAAAGATATTGCTAATCCATTACTTCTTATGTTCGAAAAATTTGTCTGCTCAACAACGTAAATAACTCAATGAATGTTGTTGAACCGTCAAAATGAAATCCATTGCTACTGATAGTGTGTTAAACAATACCCCACGGGAGTCTGAATCTACGGTGTTTTTTCCAAGCATTCTTCCTTGTTTAGGTAAAGTTTCTAGCATTGTCGCTATGTAAACTATTTTCTTGTTTTAAAAATATCTACTTTAGTAGAAGTAGTGTTAAAGTATCTAGTCATCATAATATAGACAAATGAAATATCTGTGGATCAAATCTGATAAAAGCAGTATGTATGTATATATATTATATAAGAAATGAATTTAGTAAATTTGCAATAAAGGTAAAGGTGAGTACACTAGAGCATTCTCTTGAGCATTTCCATGTAATGTAACGTTCTTACGAATCGTACAATACTGGCAAAGGTTTAGTTTCCAAAACATTTCCATGTAATAAAAACGCAATTTTTAGAAACAATAGAAGTAAATGATCGACTACAGTAAACAAAATCAAAAAAATATATGATATTCTTCAGGATATATGCTAGGTAGATAGTGCGTTGAAAACATAATACAACTTATTTGGTACGATAGAAAAAAATCATGAAGACACCTCTGAAAACTTATTTTTACAAAAAAAAAAACATACTAAAATCATTATGATTTTTTACAACTTGTGATGTCACAGTGTTGGATTATGGTCTTATGGACCTGTAATCTTTGCTCTATAAAATGTTAAACCAAAACGCTCGTTGTTTTAAAATCAGGTTGTAACAAAAAAAAAATTGAGCGTCGTGTTCGAAATGCGGTTCGATAAAATTATAAAACGTTTTATGCTCGATGTTCTGTTACAAGTAAATGCTCTAGTCTATACTCGCCTTTATAGTAATAGAATAAACTCTACGTGGCCTCCATTATGTAAATATTGTAACTGCTAACACAGCCTTTTATTTTTTGGGTAAATGGTATGTAAATATCTACACTTATTTCTGGAGGAAGGAGGGTGGCAATATGAACTCTATAATACGGCCGTTGAATCCTGGCCGGTGTGAACATGCGCTTTCCGAACTTTCGCATGTTCTCTTCTCTCTCTCACACTCACGTCACCATTTGGTTCCTAAAACATGTAAACCGAGGTAGAACGGATTTTCGCGATTTTAAACGCACTGCTACACGCCGAGAGTTGATAATCCAACAGTGTGCTTTTTTGTCGCGCTGGGATGCGCTCTGTTGGATTCTCAATGCTCGACTCATCACCGAGACTTGAAAATCCAGTGAGCGATAAAATCCCGCCGCGATTTTTTTTACCTCTATGCGAACGTCGGCTTATTGCGCAGCCTCCTGCGCTAAGTTCAGACCGGCCATGAGATTTATAGGCCTATTGTAGTATACAGCTGAAATTGTCTTGGAGAACTGAAATGTGTTTAACTATGCACGATTTTATTTTATTCCAGCAATTTCAGCCGTTTACAAAACCCAATGAATGAGCTTTAAAGGTCGGTGGCATACCTACCTGTCCGCCATTATATTATTTATTTAATAGAATATATTAACGTTCAAAGTTGATCACGTGATATCCATATTTTTTAAACTAATCACTGAATGTTTAAAATAATCAAACATCTATGTAACAATATATACGCAAGTTCGGACAGTTAGGACAGGTAAGTATGCCAGGGTTCATATAAAAACCTTCAATCCCCTTTCAGATAGAGTCTGCGCTTAGTATGTCACCTTTTGCTTTGTATTCACTCACAGGACAAGGGGACAAACCACGAGGAATATAATAAAAGAAAACAATTATAAAAACATCAACGTATTTATTTTTTCTATGCTTAGATAATATCATTTGCAATAAAATTTGTATACAACTGTATCACATCAATTCATAATTTGTTTTATTTTGCACCAATGTATAATTTATAGCAATATTGGAAATAGAGACAGAAAATCAAAGACTATTTGAAATAACTTAAAATCAACAGGCGTAGTTAGTACCTTTCACGCTGTGTGCGTGCAGAAACTCAAATCATATTTGTCATCATAATTTTAATACAGCGATGGTCTGACAAGACAGTCTTGTCTCGGTCTGCGCACGGCCTTATAATATATTATTAGAACGCTTACCTCCCTTACTAATAAACGTTGTATAGCGTCTGTATAGTTACACACCGCTTTGTCTTCTTCTTTCGAAAGTCCAATTACTGACGACTGAAAGAGAGAAAGCGAAAGCGGCGTGCAACTATTCATATAATACGTTTATTAGTAAGGGGTTAGAATACACGTATAATGACTAAAATAGCTTGTTACACAATATTTTGATAATACGCCGAGAATCTTACACACATCAAAAATATAATTTTAAGTTTTAAATGTTGATATAATAATATACGAAGTTCCAAAGCGGTTACCTCATATATACATAATTATTATTAACAAAGCATCTAAGTACGCTTGACCAGCGAGTACAGTTAGCTGTTAAATAAGTCATACAAACATACAACTAAACTAACTGTTCAATAGGTACTTACACTGTCCAACATTGTAATTGGCATATTATGGACAAGCCAGCTGTAAAATTGATTATATTCACAAAATACTTACATTAAGTACGTTTACAGGAATGTCGACTTTAAACAAAAGTATTAAAGTCTATTTTAGATTGATTCTTATTACATTAGAAACAGTGAATATATGAAAATATTATCCGATATTGTGTAAATAATTATAGTTTTCCACAACCTTTTTAGGAACGTAATATTTATTAGAAAATTACATGTTTGTATTGGCAGCATACATATTGTTTAAGTATATTTTAAATCAACGTGCTGAATTCTAACGCTCGGCTCAAGGCCGACAGTTGAAAATTCAACAGGGACGATTTTCCTTGAATGCATGGGCGTAGCTAGGGGTGGGTAAGGGTGAGCACTGCCTACCCAAGAAACATCTTTGCTGACCCTAGAAAAATCGACAATATTGAAGAATTACTTACTGTTTAATCGCTTTTTAATCGGGTTTTTATTAGAGCCGTACATTTTGACCAAGATGCCAGGTTTGTAGAGTTAGGGACTTGGCTCTACATTAGATCTGATAACTTTCTAATAGTGAAAGCGATATTTAAGTCTTGGCAACCTACTTTACATGAAATGTTTTTGGTGGGATTATTTATTACGAAGCGTCTTTTATGATCTCTCATTAGATGACTGGTTAGTTCAGCTGGACGTCTGGCCCCCTAGACAAAGTCTCTAGCTACGCCAATGCTTGAATGTGATGCGGTAGAATGAGACTCAAATGATGCATTATTATTTCTAATTTCAATAATTACTACAAATTAATAACCAGTTTGATAAAAGAGGCTGTTTTTGTAATATTTATATTAATTATATCAGTTCCCGTAATTTAAAAAAGATCGTTTGAAATTAATCGGAACATCGTCAGAAAATCAAGAAATACCCTAAACATTTTAGAAATCTATTAATTATTAAACTAATAAAATGTGATTCCACTCATATAAATAAATAGTAACTTCATAGTCGACGCAAATAAAGATATTTATACAATAAATTATAAAATATTTTAGGCAAATGTATATACAATGTGTTTCAGAGGGGTGTGACCAAACTTGGGGGTGTCGTACAGGCCATCAAACTGAACAACTTTTTCCCGGGGACCAACATTGTAATCGTGAAAAAAAACATCAGCTGTCCCTTACATTTGCTCAAGTAGGTATTGAAGTTTTGTATGGGACGGCTGATGTTTTTTTTACGATTACGATGTTGGTCCCCGGGAAAAAGTTGTTCAGTTTGATGACCTGTACGACACCCCCAAGTTTGGTCACACCCCTCTGAAACACATTGTATAGAGATTGTAGGTAAATAGGAAAATATAATTTCATTCGTTATGTACCTAAAATAAAGTAAAGTAAATAAAACATAATAAAAAGATTTGGAATGTTATATGTCAAGAGATACAAGCAATGATACCAAAAAGTTGTAATAGTGTTTTTTGACAAATTGATTATTAGAAGGCGATCAATCATACAGTCGAACTTAATAAACTGTAATCTTCCTATAAGTTGGTAAAATATTATCAATTTATCATTGACTTTTAGGGCGAATTAATGAACGATTAGCACATCTTAATCACGTGACACGTCCAAGAGCTGTCAGTGTCAATATTTGTTTTATTGGTGAAATTGGTCCTTTAAAAGCTATAACTAAGCGCCATTTTTGACATTTTGGAACAGCTTTCTTATAAAGGTTAATTGGCGGAAAGCACGTGCCTTTAGTCCCGGCTGTCATTCGTAGATCTTTGACAGTCGTTACAGGTAGTCAGAAGCCTGGCTACCAGTCTTACCAAGGGGTATCGTTTTGTCCATTAACTAGGCCGTGGAGGTCAGATAGTCGCTCCATGTACTCGTATAATGCTGGTTTTTAATAGTAACGCCTCCACAGCAAGATTAGTCTATGGCGAGAGCTGTATAAACCCCTGCCAATGTTATCGAAATATGTGTCTTCCGCCTGGGCACGCGTTACCGTGGCTGACTTGAAATCTCTAAATAGACTTCGAACCCAACTCGGCCGGAGCAAAGACAATCTCAACAGATGGGGGGACGGCTCGGATCTCCAGTGCGTATGCGCCACCTCCCCACAGACACTGGCCCACCTTCCATCCTGCGCCGCATTGAAACAACCAATTGGAACCGCGCACATAGCTTCTGACGTTTCATAAGTGCCCATGTAGGTTTATGTGAAATAAAATATTTTGATTTGATTTGCATGCCTTGTCACTTGTGCACTTGATAATCTTATGACTGCGTCAGTGAGCGGAGTTCGCGCAGTTGAATTTTGGGCCAAAGATGTTTTAAGCTTTTTGCCATCGATACGCTAAGAAGACGATCTGAATCCGGTGAGACTGGAAGCCGACCCAAACATAGTTGGGAAAAAGGCTAGGCAGATTGATTGATTGAAAGTTAAAATGGCGCTTGAATCAAGTAGCCTTTTAAACATTGCCATCGTTATTATGTTTTGCTATCAAAACTCCAGCTAAATTGATTGTCCGCGCCAGCCCTTATAGACGCCGATATTTTTATAATTTCAACAATATTTCTTATCCGTAACAAGTTTCAATTACAAGATTCAAAACTGGAACTTATAATTAGCGGCCGGAACATAATATCAAATATTGAAACAGACGTTACTAAGTAAAATATATATTAAAAAGTAACTTTATTGGAATAAAGAATTCTCTGACTCCTGCGGGGTAATTGAGTAACACTAACAGTAGGAATGGCTTTCATTTTGACAGTTTAACAACATTAATTACGTTATTTACGTTGTTGAGCGGACAAAAATTTCGATTATATGAATGCACGGTAATCAGGTGAACATTGTGGCGAGAAAGGCTTACCACGTAATCCTGACCAAGGCACCTTTATATCTCTGGAATCAAGATTTGGAATGGCGTAAAGACTAATTCTTGACTATTTTTTGGAATTGAAACAAATTCGATGCTCCCAGTCGTTTGGTTGCTCAAGAGGTGAGGATTGTGTGGAGACCTTCACCACACAGCCCTCACCAACCTATAGCTATAACTTCAGAATCATAATGCGACTATTATTTTTTTACCTTGGTGACTATTTATGGCTATTTTTTGGCGTTCTCAAAATTGATTTTCATGAAGTTTTCAAAAGTGAGGATTGTGTGGTGAAGGACACAAATAACTTTGGAAAAAGGCGAGTTAAAAGAGTATGTTGGTACATAATTATGTATGTATACCTATAGCAGGAGTCGGTACTATATTGAAAAGAGACCGAAATAGTTCGTGCTTAAAAAAATATGTTAATTTTTTCCTTGAGTAGGAACTAACTCCAGATAAATTACATTTCACACAATAGTAATTTCTACTTACCGTTTCTAAAAGGGTGTTCAACACAACAACTATTAGTTGGCAGGCTGTCAAGTTCATGTCAAATGATTTGATTGGCTGTAGTTATTTACCTAGTTAGCTAATTAACATGACGTTTTTTGTATTGACTAGCCTTTGAGAAACTGCTTGTAAAGGCTCTCGTAGACAGTGTGTTTAAGTTCATTATGAATTAAACAACGGAGACTGCTCGAGCTTCTCTGCGCTTACTCCTACTGTATTATTAAATAAATAATGTTTAAAATAGTGCTTCGCGGCGCGGTTAATTAAATTCGCTTAAATAGGAAATTAAATTTTCCTTAATCTTTGCAAAAATAAGTATATTGATTGTATGAAATATTATATACAGGGTCCCATTAAAAGAGAAGGACAAATTTTAACACAGCCCTCAGTACATCTAACCAAAGATATCCAAGCAAAAAAAACTGATTAAAGTGATTTTATTTTGAGCTAAGTAATAAATTGCTGACACGTTAGTGTATTTTCGTTAGCTGATTCTTGTAAGTATCTATATTTGTTTTTCATCGTCCTTATTTTGGTGGTCTGAATGATTTCTAAAAGTTTGTCCATCTATTTTAATGGGACCTTATGTAATGTAAATTATTGATACATTTAAAGTCTCACGACTACACTGCACACAAAGCGAGCATATTGCGCAGATTGCACTGCGACTTTCTGAGATCGCGAGTCGCAGACTCCTGCGTGTAATCGCATCGATATGATAAAACCTTAGCTGTTCACGTACAACTCACGAGAGCAAGCGCGGCAGTCTTTAATAACGTACGTCTGTACGTGAACACTGGTATTACACTATTTTTTATTATGATTGATATTATTATAACGTGAGATGTACGTGAACTTGAGACAAAAACCTATATAATAATTTCATTTTAGGTACATGATTTCGCATTTGTAACCATCTTGCCTGTATCTTGTTATTTGTCGCCGCTACTTAGATTTTACGTGGAGGTATTCGGCGACGAAGACCCGCATGATTTTGTTGAGGTTCTCGATAGTTTTGAAATCTAGAGCTGACATGTCGTCGGCTGGAGTGTGCCAGACGGTCGGGAATGGCGATGGGATCACATGCAAGATGTCCACGTCTGAAACAAGTGAAAAGTAATCAGTAAGAGCACACATAACCAGCCTATAACCGAACGTTCCCACTGCTGGGACATAGGCCTCCTCTCTGTGGGAGGGAATGGGCTGTAAACCACCAAGCGACCGGGCCCAATGCGGGTTGGTAGATGCCACATGTCTTCGAATGTTTGGTTCTGGGACATGCCGATTTCCTCGATGTTTTCCTTCACCATTTCTGAGAGCAGTGGTGATGAAATAAACTACTTACACAGAGTAAAGCGCCTGTCTGGGTTCGAACCCACGACCTACCAGCTCTTAAATTGGGGTGTTGTCACGGGCCACCACTGCTCTCATCAGAAGAGTATGTTAGGCCAAAATATGTTTTATTTGTTTGAATAAATTCTTCTTCTTCGTATTGGTACAGCCGCGGCAGAGTGAATTCTTAAACTTAAATTCGACGAATTTCTTCCTTAAAAACAACTGCCTCTACAGTGAGTGATAAGTAAGTAGGTATATGAAAGTGTGACAATCATTTCTAAGAAGACTTCGGGCTGCTACTAAGGGTTCGGTTACATGCCGAATATGCTTCACTGCGATCCTGATCGCAGTTTAGCTCGCTATCTCTATGTCACCTCTATGTAAAACAAATACATGCTAATAGACACGCACGCACATGCCGAAGGACACCTCACTGCGATACATCGCGGGCTGCTCGGGGGTTTACTTCGATGCCTACGTCATAGGGTACCTACTTTTTGATAGGCCTACGTGAAAACGAAATATATATTTTGTTTTTACATCGCGGTCGATGGCAAGCATCGATGTGATCTGGCTCGTGATTGGTTAAATTGGTTCAACTTGTTCTACTGGAGTAAGTAGGTAGAGTATAGCACAAACACAGGACTGGACAATTGAGCTTTCAGGTGTGACTGAACCGCCGTGTTCGCAACTCCATCCATGTAGAAATAGTGAGTATCGAGATTGCGGCCGCGATCGCCATCATCTTCGGCAAGTAATTACCCTAAAATGTTCCCTGACTCGGGGTTTGAGCCTAGGACCCCACGAGCAGTAGCCGCGCTTGCGACCTTTGCAGCAACAAGAGAGTAACCCCTGGAGTTTGAAGCTCATTTAATTTAATCCCATGTCAAGACATTTGATAGGCTGTTGTTATCAGGCTTTTTTTATTTTTAATTTTCTTCACAAGTATAGAAGTAACAAGAATAATCTACCCAGGATTTTAAAATATCTTGATTTAAAAGAGTGTCCTTGGACTTTCGTGTCCGTTCTTCTCAGAGATCTACGTTTCGGAATGGGCAACTAGCTTCAGCTTTCTGGCTAACTGACCGACTCTTCGGTAGTTCAAAAGTGCCTGTAAATGGTGTAATTGAAATAAATGCTTTGAGTTTGAGTTATTCAGATCAGCCAATCATAGTAAGTAGTTAACAAAAGTTAGAATAGGTACTGTTAGCAATTGTGTTGATTAGGTATTCTAGAAACCGGCAGTTAATATATCCATTCATCTACCGTATCAGTATTTAGTGCTAACAGGTACCTACCTGCCTACCTCCGACCTCGCCTCGTCAATGTTATTGATGTTTAAACTGCGCCGCCGTTTACTTTTACATCTCAGAGTAACTTTCAATGCCATTAAAAACAATCTAATATAACACAATAACTTACTTAGTAGGTACCTACTTATTGCATAAAACATTCTCGGTGAAATCAAAGTATTTTATTTCACATAAACCTACATGGGCACTTCCACAGAACAGATAAAAGAAGTTTTAACTGTTCTGTGGGCACTTCTGTAACGTCAGAAGCCAGGTGCACGGTTCCAATTGGTCGTTTTCTATGGAGAAGAGCCGGCAAGAAACTCCACCGTTTCTCTTTTAGTGAACGGTACTGTACTGTCTTTTAGATGAGAAACTCAGAATCTTAAAGATAGTATACCTAATCCTAAATGCTACAAGCAGTTCGACACTACTTGCGTCAAACATGATAACTTTTCGACTGTTATTAGAGTTTTAAACGAACTCAGACAGGGTCAAGAACGTTTAATGACTCATAGGTATAATAATATCACTTATCTAAGTACTAATAAAACCTCATTAGAAAAGTGACCGCCAAACCCCTCGTTATATATCGTCACTTATTTTAAGAGAGGTTACTGCATCTATTCGTCACTGTTACAAACAAAGCGATCCGATTAGGTAATCTAATCTAAATAAGGAAGCGTGCAGTACCTACCCATTATTGTAATTTTGACCATGAATTATCGCTGTTCGAACTACCTAATCCGTGCTAGTATAGAAATTACACAGCATCCATACAAATGAGCTGTTTGATAAATTAAAGCGAAAAACTAATTGTTTTCTTAGCAATGGAGCTATTTTATGCCTAGACTTTTTAAAATACTAATAACTGTAAAAGTAGGTACGTGCTTTGTATTATCTATATTATTAATAGAATAAGTGAATGAATGGAAATATAAATACATAGGTAATAGGATAGAAAATAATTGTAAACGAAGTATGCAAGTAATAGCGCGGATGGGTATCTAGTAATAGCGCGATGCGATGGGCTGGGTCGGGGGAACAACAAATTTCACACGGAATGAAGTCGCGGGCTAGTCACCGATTAATCACCGCTAATGATGAGACACAATTGATTTTCTATTGTAATGGGCCTTTATCGTACCACGCCGGCCTTGATCAGTTTTCGTCTGTCTGTATGACCGCGTTGTTCTTCTAAACTACGCAACGGGTTTTGATGCGGTTTTCACCATCATTTAGAGAATTTATTCAAGGTGTAATATGTGTAATAATACGTCAAATTCTAAACTAACATCACACTAATATTATAAAGGCAAAAGTTTGTGAGTGTGTGTGTGTTTATATGTTTGTTACTTCTTCACGCTCAAACGGCTGGACCAATTTTGATAAAATTTTGTATAGAGGTAGCTGACACCCTGGATTAACATATAGGCTTTTTATCCCGACATTCCCACGGGATCGACATTTACGCGGGTGAAACCGCGGGGCGCAGCTAGTAATATATTATAATCATGAAATCTCGATGTTTAGTCAAGTCGTAAAAAACCGTGGGAAGCAGGGGCGGGTCGCGAGTATTTTAAACGTTCAATAAATCGCACCATCGATCGGTGGAACAAGGGCACAACTAACAAAAAATCTGAAAATTAGCAATGTGCTTTAAAAACATCCCTTTATCTGGTGGCACAATACTTTACTGTAAAGTACATACCTAAATTCGCAAAAGTTTACACATACTAGGTATTAGGTATTGTTACGCGCCACAATTAATGCCTGACATAAGCTACCACTAGCGCCATCTAGTATCGAGTAGCAGAACTAGTAGGTCGAGATGCTTCCAGAACGTTCGATACTAGAACATTCTAGAACTATCGACATCGGGTCAGTCGGGACCGGTATAATAATAATAATAATAATAATATTCCACAACTATCACACAACGCCATCTAGTCCCAAGCTAAGCAGAGCTTGTGTTATGGGTACTAGACAACTGATAAACATACTTAAATATTTCTAAATACATACATATTATAGATAAATTACAACCAGACACAGAACAAATGATCGTGCTCATCACACAAACATTTGTCCTGGGTGGGAATCGAACCCACGACCTCCGGCATAGCAGTCAGGGTCACTAACCACTAGACCATCAGGCCTGCAATGAACACACTACATGTATGTACTCGAACATTCTAGATGTTTCTACAGTAGAAAGTTCTGGAACTATCTGAGGCCCTATATAAGGCCGGTATGGCCCGCGACTGAGTCAGTATTGATTCTGCGATACAAGCGATAACATTCGAAGCGATCTTCAAGTGCGACTTAAGAGTGATCAGTAGTGCGATTGTGTTTTATAATTAGTGTGTTTGTGTTTTATTGGTGTTATTTAATTAAAGTGTTTATTTTTGGTTATTAAATCGGCAGTTTTTATTGTCACGAACCCCAAGCTCGTAACAATTGGTGTCAGAAGCAAGGATTAAAATCATGCCGATTTTACCCAAAGACGACACGGAGGGTATCCGTACCCGGAGTCAACGTCAACAAGAGACGGACCAGAGACGTTTTGGTGGCGCTACGCCACAGATGTCGGAGGGCCAGCTGCCGACCACGGAGGCTGGCCCGTCCACAGCTGCTCCAGCATCATCAGCACCAGATTTGGCTGCTCTGATGATGATGCTGCAGGAGCAGGCTCGCCGACAGGAGGAACAGGCTCGTCGGCTGGAAGAGCAGCTCCAGCGCGATAAGGAGGAACAGGCCCGCCGTCAAGAGGAACAGGCTCGTCGGCTGGAAGAACAGCTCCAGCGCGATAAGGAGGAACAGGCCCGCCGTCAGGAGGAACAGGCCCTCCGTCAGGAGGAACAGGCTCGTCGGCTGGAAGAACAGCTCCAGCGTGATAAGGAGGAACAGGCCCGCCGACAGGAAGAGCAGATGCTCCTTATGAAGGACCTTCATGCTACCTTCGGGAAAGACATGAAGGAGGTGAAGGATAAGGTTGCTCAACATGACAACCGCCTGTCCGAAGCTGAAACCCGAATCGACCAAGTGAATAATCGGGTTGACAACGTGATGGCTGACGTGAAGAAAACCGTGATGGCTGACGTGAAGAAAACGCTGGATTACCTTCATCTTGGGGATGGAATCGCAGCTCCCGTAGCTACAACACTTTCGCTACGTGGATTTAAAGTACCACCATTCGACGGAACTTCTTCCTGGTCGGCCTACAAAATCCAGTTTGAGGCTGTCATGAAGGCGAACGGGTGGAATGAAAGTCAGGCTATGACTGCCCTCACCCTAGGCCTGCGCGACCAGGCCTTAACTGTCTTGGAAGCTCTCGGTAAGGAAGTGACTTACGAGCAGCTCCTTGAGGCATTGGAGGCTCGGTATGGCGACGCTCACCTGGAACACGTGTTTCGTGCGCAGCTCAGGGATCGTGTGCAACGCAGCAACGAAAACCTGCAGCAGTGGGCCCTTGAAGTGGAGAAGCTGGTTCGGAAAGCATACCAGTCTGTACCTGCGCTTATTGATGGGAACCTGGTGCAGGTATTCATCGATGGCATCCGCGACCTTGAAGTTAGAGCTGCTGTGAGGCTCGGTCACCACGGGACGCTTAAGGACGCCTTGGCCCATGCACTGGAGGTGGAAGCTGTGCGGCAGGATTATCGTTCCCATCGCGTCAGGGAGGTTGCAGCGGCTACAGTTCGCGACCGCTATAAAGGATGCAGCCCTAGGTGCTACGGCTGTGGGGAAAGGGGCCACCTTAGACCCAGTTGCCCTAAGCGAACTGCAGAAAGAGAAGATGGCTGGTATCCAAAGGGTAGTGCGGCTAACAGCACCGCCCAGCAGCAGCAGGGAAAACGAGTAATAGCCAGGACTGTGGGGCGAGTGCTGGCTGATGTTCAAAGAGCCCCGAGGATTTCGATCACACAAACCCATGACGGGAAATCTCGTGGCAACGCAGATGCATTATCAAGAAGACCTTGTCCTGAAGACTGCAAGCATTGTACTAGGCAAGAGGGTAAGGAAGTGGTACCTATGAGGATGCTCAGAACAGACCTCAGCGATGAGTGGAAGGAAAGGCTACAACGTGCACAGCAGGAAGATTCAGACCTCAAGCCGATTCTAGAGTGGATGAAGGCCAGTGCACCTAAGCCCAGATGGAGCGACGTCTCAGCGATGAGTTCGACCACAAAAAGCTATTGGGCCCAATGGGACAGCTTGGTGGTTCAGGATGGAGTCCTGTGCCGTAAATGGGAAAATGCTCGAGGGGACAGCTGTCATTTGCAAATGGTTGTCCCTAAAGCTAAAGTACCGGATGTTCTACAGCTGTACCATAATGGTTGTTCAGGAGGCCATCTGGGAGTAAAACGGACTCTACTGAAGATACGAGAACGGTTTTACTGGGTCCACTGTCGGGACGATGTCGAGGACTGGTGTCGCAAATGTACGAGTTGTGCAGCTGTAAAGGGACCTCAGACTCGTAGTAGAGGTGCATTGAAATTGTACAATGTTGGTGCACCATGGGAGAGGATAGCCCTTGACGTTGCGGGGCCGTTTCCGGAAAGTGAAAGTGGTAACAAGTATTTCATGGTTGTAATGGATTACTTCACTAAGTGGCCGGAAGTCTTCGCCATTCCAAACCAAGAAGCTTCAACAGTTGCAGATAAACTGGTTCATGAAGTCTTCTGCCGTTTTGGAGTACCCTTGGAGATTCACAGCGATCAGGGAAGGAATTTTGAGTCCCAAATATTCCAGGAAACTTGCCGAGTCATGGGTACTCATAAAACGAGAACAACTTCTTACCACCCACAATCGGATGGAATGGTGGAACGATTTAATCAAACATTGGAGAGATACCTGGCAAAAGTTGTGGAAAATCGGCAACGAGATTGGGACAAGCACATACAACCGTTTTTGTTGTCATATCGAAGTGCTGTTCACGAAAGTACATCGGTGACACCAGCTTTCGCAAACTTTGGAAGGGAATTACGGCTGCCTGCAGACCTGATCACCGGAATACCACCTGATGCCCCACGCAGTATAACCGATTATGCGAATGACTTGCGGAACAAAATGAATGACATTTATGAGCACGTCAGACAATCAGGCCAGCAAATGTCTGAAAAGATGAAAACCCGTTATGACCGCAAAATGAACAATAAAGGGTTTGACGAAGGTTCACTAGTGTGGTTGCACAATCCAGTCCGCAGCAAAGGGAAATCTCCTAAGCTTCAAGCTAAATGGGACGGACCGTACCGGATTGTGACAAAGATCAATGACGTAACCTACCGGATACAGAAAGGTGCAAGAGGTACTCCTAAGATCGTCCATGTGGATCGACTGGCGCGTTATTACGGGGCCGATAATGCTCGGGACGAGCATGTCTTAGGAGGGGGCAGTGTTACGCGCCACAATTAATGCCTGACATAAGCTACCACTAGCGCCATCTAGTATCGAGTAGCAGAACTAGTAGGTCGAGATGCTTCCAGAACGTTCGATACTAGAACATTCTAGAACTATCGACATCGGGTCAGTCGGGACCGGTATGTACTCGAACATTCTAGATGTTTCTACAGTAGAAAGTTCTGGAACTATCTGAGGCCCTATATAAGGCCGGTATGGCCCGCGACTGAGTCAGTATTGATTCTGCGATACAAGCGATAACATTCGAAGCGATCTTCAAGTGCGACTTAAGAGTGATCAGTAGTGCGATTGTGTTTTATAATTAGTGTGTTTGTGTTTTATTGGTGTTATTTAATTAAAGTGTTTATTTTTGGTTATTAAATCGGCAGTTTTTATTGTCACGAACCCCAAGCTCGTAACAGTATGTATGAGTAAAGTATTGTTCCACCAGATATACGATGTTTTTAAAACACATTGGCAATTTGGCATACTTAACTCATTTTCAGATTTTGTTAGTGCACAACTAACAAAATCTGAAAATGAGTTAAGTATGTTGTTCCTTGTTCCACCGATGGTGCGAAATCTTCGCAAGGGCGCGTTTTTCCCGCGCCGATTTTTTTCGCGCACTGATTTTCAACGAAGTTAAGTAAGTACCTACTGCTTAGCGCCGACAGATGAAAATCCAACAGTGTTTTTTGACGCACTGTGATGCGCTCTGTTCTGTTCTGTTGGATATGGATTCTCAATGGTCGACTCAACACCGAGAGTTCAAAATCCAATGCGCGGAAAAAAACCCCCGCGATATTTTTACGTCCGTAGTTCTCAGAAAAAAATGCCTACGTAGAAAACGGTTCAGGAAAACCACACAGAACAAATATTTTGATTTAATTTGGACACTACTATCATGCGCACTGGTGCTTATCAGAAAGATACCTAGATGTTTCATTTATGATATCACTTTTGAGAATTTGATGGAAATATTATGTTCGATGTTGTTGCTATCACAAAATAGCCAAAATACTTACCTATGTATTATAGAAAAATATATCTTTCTTTATCTAAGTAAGTGTATAATTATTCTGTATATACGTGTGTATGTCACTGAACTCCTCCTAACCGGCTAGGCTGTACCAATTTTGATGAATTTTTTTATGGGTACTTCCCTTCATTCATGACCTAGAATCATGAAATTTGGCAATAAGCAATGTCATGTAGCACAAGTAAAGGAAAAAATACGAAAACCATAAATTTGTATTTACATAAAAAAATAATATTATTAATTTTTACGGAAACCTCGGTGCGCTAGTCCGACTCGCACTTGACCGGTTTTTTAGTTTGCCATCTATGGTAGGTAGGGTGAAAATTGGATGCATCAAACAGGAAAATCCACCATGAACCCTTACTCAGCACACGCGGGTCTCGCTTTATGGGTTCACTTGGGTTTCTCCGGTAGTTACCCGGAGTTCAAACAAACCCCACTAGGTAAAACGACGAGATGAGGTTTTCCCCGACAAGATAGATTTGTTTATAGTAGGTAGTGTACAGTCACCAAAAGAGAAGTAACCGGTTGAAGTTTAGTAGAAAACCGATGGATGTTTTCGAATACAATTTTACTGTTTGTTTTTATTAATTAAATTAAATTTTATTCCAAAACTTTCATCGGTTTACTTTACTTGTGGTTACCAAGTGTGTGAATGTGTGTGTAAGCGCAGTAGCTCTCGGTACTCTCCGAGACAATGGTGAAGTCTGAAAAATGTGCGTGCGTGTGTGTTATGTGGTGACGCTGCTCGTCTTCACGCACACATTCAAAACGTGTTTGCACAATTGGTTACCACAAGTAAAGCGCCCGTCACTTCGTGAGATAAAAATACTGTAAGTACCAACAACTAACAAGTGAGCCATGCTTATTGCCTTCAAAAAACCAAAGAAACTTACTTCTCCTCATGAACGGGATGTGGTCGTCTTCGATGACAGCGCCGGAACTCCTGAGCCTGAAGTACGTCTGCTCCACCTTCCCCTTGGAGTAGGCTTGGAACTGGTCGAGTTCTGCAAGCCTCTGCTCAGCCACGGCTAGGCGGACGTACCACTTCTCAGTGGACTGGAAGTAGCTGAAGAACACTGGGTCAGGAGCGCCCAGTAGATCTAGGAGGACTAGTACATCCTGTGAACAAAGTTTAAATTAATGCTTTAGTTCAAAATTGTATGTTTTGTTCAAAATGTTTACCTAAATCAAGATCTTCTTTTCTTATGCTTCATCATCATTCAAATTACATACCTATGATTTTATTTCTGTATGTAGATTTATAGAAACACTTTTACACGTCAATAATGATCCAAAAAAACTGGATGAGATCGGTGTGTCCTATCCATGGTCCTGTCCAACTTCTCTGAGATTAAACACCGAAATAAACCAAGAGGGCAGTCTCTTTTAGAGTCCAGACATAATCTTAGTCAAATCATGTGAGGACCATGTAGGTTAGTGTCTGAAATGGTACTTCGAGGAAAAAAACCACACAGATTTGAGTGGACTTGTCCAATCACGCAATCATTTGTTATGGTGTATTCATGTAGAACGCTGGCAACCGGCGCCGATATCCCAGCGCTTGCTGGCGCAGACATCGCACTGGTTGTCAACGCGACCAGCGCGGGCAGTTTTCATACTTCCTGCCAAATCAGCTCGATCTGGCGCTAGTCAGCGAACGAACGAAAAGGAACTTGTCGGCTCTTATCGGCGATGCTTCGCGCTGATTTGGCAAAAAGTATGAAACCTGCCTGCGCCGATCAGGGTTAACAACCGCCGAGAAGCGCTGGCATGTCGGCGCCGGTTACCAGCGTTCAACATGAATACACCTTTAATCGTGAAGCTCAACTCGTAATTAAATTTAGCCGACAGACGTCCTAGGCGTCCTATGTCCTGAGGACGTCCTGGAGCAATAAATACGTGATGTTTCTAGGTTTAAAAAATCGTCCACGTAATAATAAAAGAAAAAATAAAGGCTCAACGTTTTACTTAACAAGAATTCTATCTTTAAACTTATTTAACGACCTCCTTCGGCCGAGAAAGACGCTCTAGAAAAAAAACTAAAATGATCGGAAAGACCCTATTTAACAGATCGTTTTCCTCGTTCATTAGTCCTGGGAAAGAACGCGCGTTAAATACCAAGAGTCGAGACGTGATCGTGGAGGTACCTACTTTATTTTTAACTTCGACCTATTTCTCACTTCCACCTTACTTGGCGAGGCTGAGTGAGCTGTGTCACTGATAAATATATATTATTATCTATACATACATCTGCAAAAAATAAATAAAATTGAAGTGTCTGTTTGTAATATTAAAATAACAGCTTTTTTACTCAATGCAAGATTTTATGGTACTTATAACAAAAAAACAATATTTAAATTTTTGTCTGTTTGTGCCGGCTAACCTCCGAGGCTCCGAAACGGCTGTACCAATTTTCACGGCATTTCACTGGCAGATGTTATAAAGGAGCAGTTTTATTTTAGAAAAGGAATTAGGGTTCCACCCAAAACAAAACCAATGAAATTTCCGAAATCCACGCGGACGAAGCCACGGGCAGCAGCTAGGAAGTTATAAAGAATCAGAGTGAAAATCTTTGGGGATGCATTAACGTAGTAACAACGTAGTCAACCCTCATATCTGTCTGGAAACCGTTTATATCATAGTGATTAAGGCAAGCCCGCGAAAACCAATTTTCCTACGTTTCTTGCAATATGCAGGGTTAGTGTCAGGTTGTATGTTGATTAAAATATGATTCGCGAGAGTAACAAATATGACTTTACTGAATTATGATCATTAGGAATCACTAAAACAACTCCTTGAGTTAGAATTGGTCTCAAATGTTATGATTTCATGAAATACTTAGTCATTAAGTCATATGAACTTAGAGATTGTATTGGTGATTTTTATGATTATAATAATTGAACCCGCACTGGGCCCGCGTGGTGGATTACGGTTACGGCCCACTCCCTCTCACTGAGAGGAGGCCTGTGTCCCAGCAGTGGGAACATTATAGGCTGATTATGTTGTTGTTATGATTATAATTCTATAAATAAATATTTGTTACGGCCGCGAACCATATTTAGATCAACATGGATACTGACCTGCAAATTGCAAAAATCGTAAGAAAATTTGAATTGCGCGAGCTACCCTGAAGCTTTTGCCTTAAAGCTTCAAGTACAGTAAATACCAACTATATTCTCAATTTTAGGTGGTCTCGCTCTAGTTCTCTATTGGTACTATTCTTCACGTCCTACCGTACCTACAACTCAGTAAAATTCATCGCGTACTAGGTACTTGATTAACATGAATTCAAAAAGTTGGATAGTGTTGCACACCCACGTATTTCCACAACTTTTTGAATTCAAGTTAAGGTCGCTGCATACTGGACGGCGTTGAGACGTGGACGGGCCGGAGACGGAACGTGGTATTATGAAAGTACGGACGGGTGTTTAATAGAAATTGTTCTACTGGAGTCACGTTGCGCGTCCTGTCCGCGATGCGATAATGACGCGAAACTAACGTGCTAGTGTGAAGAACAAGAAAGGAAAAGCTCTCCGGAGCGGCCGGAGCGACTGTGTATACGCAGCGCAGCGGAACCACGGAGGCACGTACACGGGCCGTGGCGCGCGCGGGGCGGGATGACTATTAATATCAGCCACGACGATATTTTTCCCGTCCCTTGGGTGCCACGTCGCAGTCCCGTCCGTGCACCCGTGACGTATGCTCTTTCGATATATCTATACCAATACTAAAGCTGAAGGGTTTGCTTGTTTTTTGTTTGTTTGTTTGTTGGCGCTAATCCCTGGAACTACCAGTCGTATTTTAAAAATATTTTTGCATTTGATTTCCCAATTCTTAAGGAAGGCTATAGGCTATTTAACATCACTCTAGGATCATTAGAAACCGAGCAAAATAATAAAAAGTCAGAAAGAACGCTTAGCGCAAACGCAGTAATAGCGCGGGCAAGCGATGCGATATGACGTGGGTCGAGGGAACAAGATATTTCACGCAGACGAAGTCGCGGGCAGAAGCTAGTTTTCTATGAAACGATGATTCCAAAAATTGTCGTCCGGATTAAAAACACGTTATGTATGCAGCGACCTTTAATTGGGTAGAACGGAACGTGTTATGAATTTCACAGAGAACGTAACGAATGTACCTACATCAAGAGATATAAGATGATTGGCTATTAAAATACAATTGTCGATGTAGAAGAAATGACTTATTGCGAAATATTAGTCACTAGCGACGCGCTCCTGCTTCGCACGGTTTTCACGACTTGACAAAACGTCGAGATTTCTTTATTCAATGTAATTATTGTACGAGATTTATTTTCTCACCACAATAAACATTACAGACATTACTACACATGATAAAATATAATATTTGGTTTAGTTTACTGTGGGAGACTTGTGCCTAAACTAGGCATTGTCAGGAGATTCCTCTCTCTGGAGTCTCTGGAGCCCTGACCGCCGCGCCGGTAGCTTGGACCCTGTTCCCGATACCGGTGGGCTACTATTTTTTATATTTTTAAATGTGTTTTATATATTTTATATGCTAATATTTAAAAATATAATTTATATGTAAATAATGAAATAAAGGAATAAAAGTGATAACGGTGGGCTACTATTTTTTATATTTTTAAATGTTTTATATATATTTTTTTATATTCTAATCTAATTAATACAGTTAAACCTTCAGGAATAAATTCTGTAAATGATGGTGAAAACTGAAAACCGTATCAAAATCCAAAGCATACTTTAGATTTTGAAGATCAACGTGGTCACACTCACACAGACAGCCAGGAAAAGTGACTCTAATTTATAATATAATATGTACCTACCTATACAGACAGGTTGGCAGGGACATGCAAACCAAACTGTAACCATGAATAATGACCGCGTAGGTATTGCACTTATCTAAAACAGCACCTACCACCCCCCCCCCCCCCCTACCTACCTTTCTATACTTACCTTGAAACCAAGATGTCGAAACCAGGAAATGGACCTCTTCTTGATCATCAGCTACTAAGCTTTATTTACTTATTTGTTTAAAAAAAAGGTACAAAGGCGGACTTAACTACCAGCCACAGATATTTTTTTTTACATTTCTATGCTACCAGCCAACCAAGGGTGGTGAAGAGATGGCCGGAGCTTTGGTTGAGAGGAACATTGATAAAAAAAAACGATTAAAATTAGGTACACAAATACATAAATAAAGTTATATACACATACATACTATTTACTATAATAAATACTTATAATATATTTCTATATACCTACATACAAATTCAAGGGAGAGAGATGTTGAGACGACTCTACGCTATTTGTTTTTCTAATTTCCGCTTAAGCTTTGTGCTGGTTTTCGCTTACAAATACATTGTAATTCAGTATGTAAAGTTTTTTTCAGGTTATACAGGGTGTCCCGTAAGTCGACGTCAAGCCGGAATCGGGTATAAACTATTATGACTTGGCCTATTACCCGATTCCGGCTTGACGTCGACGTACGGGACACCCTGTATTTTTAATTATAGAATGATTTGTTTTTTTTTTTGATAACCGACGAAAAATTTCAACACAGAATCATGTACTGAATCCATGGTAACAGGTTGCGCGTCGATGTCCCTGCCACCCTGTAGATATAGATGTACATTTTCTTTCTAAACATAATATTACGTCCCGTATTCACATTCCCAGAGAAGCGTAACTACACCCACATTTCGCCAGTCATGTCAAAAAGGGAGCCAATTATTGCCATTAACGCGCAGAAATCCATTCCGGGCTGTTACCTACTGAGGATTCCCTAATGGAAAAATAAAATAATAGGTATGTCAGCCCCCTAGCTCAAACCCACGCTAGGCAGTCACTTTTAATTGCTGTCTGTGTCATCTGTATGCCCGCGTTGTTCTTCTAGACAATGTGGTAAATCAATTACGAGGTCAACCCCACATTTCATTTCATTTTATTTTCAATTGCGTAACACACTATCAATCTCAATCTGAATCATTTTGAAGGACATTGCTAATCCATTGCTTCAGATGTTCGAAAAATTTGTCCGCTCAACAACATAAATATCGCAATGAATGTTGTTGAATTGCCAAAATGAAAGCCATTGCTACTGGTGTGTTAAGCAATTACCCCACAAGTTCTACCAACCAGAAAAGTGGAAAGGCGATGGAGCTCAAAACGTGAATCTGCCATCCTCTCTGCTGTAGCCGTGCAAAAAAATTTGATTTCCAACAAAAGGTTTATTAAACTCTGTTTCTATGTATCAGGTCTGGGAACTCGGCCGTGTCGCCTGCGGAGGTCAGAAGGCTATCACTGGTTTTGTTATTTCGAATTATTGTAATTGATAGGTCATGAATTGTAAGTCATTAATGACACAAGTGCTGATAAAAGTCGCCTGCGTGACAAAACTAAAGTTGTAGGTAGTAAAAAACACGCCGATATTATTACTCTCGTAGTAGGTACCTACATATAACCTATTTAAGTACTATTAATTCTATCTATTCTCGGCCCTTGTTTTATTAAGTATATTTTCTTAAGTGGACTTATTCGTTTCTTTTTCATACATAGTGCCTAAGCTAAACAAAATATAAGTCTGGCAGAACATTTTCTGGATAAATTTACAAAACGTGTGCGGAAGGGGGACTCCCTGTCAGGGGGTGTACCTACCTACTCGCTAAGCACGAAGGCCGTAGTTACGTGCGTTTCCTACTCCGCTTCACTTGCAGACATGAGTGCCGGGCCCGAACTATGTAGCGGGATTGTCCGAAAGGGTTACCGCTGCCCGGAACATAAAGGGCTAAGGAAGGAACACGGGTGGGTTTTAGTCAGTAAGAGTCTGACACTCCCTTCCGCTCCACCCAGAGCGGGAGGAGTCATTAGATGATTTCCCATCCATAAAAAAAAAGGTCCCGAACTATAAATGAATGACAACATGATTTGACAGGTGTCCCCACTCCCAAGGTGTATAAAGCTCGTCCGAAAAATTTAATTCCGACTTCTTTTGACGGATTAACTACGTTCGGACGGGCTCGTTGACGGACTTAGACCACCAGGAACGAAGTTCCTTACGCGATACCCGCACGCAGGCGCACACACTCGTAAATAGAAAGAGACAGAGAGAAAGTGAAAGACTTCGTTCCAAAAATGCAAAATCGTGTAAAGCATCAGATAAGACCAACCAGTACAGTCCTGAAATGCCTAGAAAAAGGTCTAACAAGATGGATAATTTTATGAAAAAGAAAAACGTACCATTCTCTGTAGCTCATTGGCTCCATCCTTATACTCCGTGCCATGCCATTTCTTCGCTAAATGTCTAGCACCATATATGGAGTCGTTGGGGCCCCATTGTCTAAACGCCTCTTCACCGTCGAAGAAGATGAACATGATGCTGAGCCGATTGTTCTTTAGCGGCTCGAGCTGCGCTGACATGACCTTAGCCAGGTTTATCATCATCGCACAGGGCACTGCTGAGTCCGTCGCACCTAGAAAAAGAAGTAAACTTTACATACCGTTGCAGATACGGAGTTTTAGGGTACTACAGAGCGTGTATCAGAAAGATGTGGTCATATTTAACGGTGTGGTACAGCCCATCAAACTGAACAACTTTCTCCATGGGACCAACATTGTAATCGCAAAAAATGCGCATACGAATTCCCATACTAAACATCAATACCTACTCGACCCAAATGTATGGGACAGCTGATGCCACACCACAAATCTCTGTACCGCATAATGGCTATAATAAAAAGACACTTAACGAAGCCAACAGCCACTCTTGTACCTACTCCCCGTCATTGTAATCATTTTTTTGTTCAGCACCCTAATTGCGTAACACACTATCAATCGGAATCTGAATCATTTTGAAGCAAATTGCTAATCCATTGCTGCATAAGTTCGAAAAATTTGTCTGCTCAACACGTAAATAACGCAATGAATGTTGTTGAAATGTCAAAATGAAACCGATTCCGATTGATAATACGTTACGCAATTGCCCCGCTGGTTACGGAGATATTGGAATTCATAATTCCAACTTTTGCTATCGTTTTTTTACGCACAGTAAAAGCAGAATGTGTTGTGTGTGTTTTATTGTGCACTACTGCAAACTGCAAATTTTCACACCACACACCAAAAATAAAAGCCGTTTCGCAGCAATTATTTTTGGGCAATGTTACTTAGTTTGGTGTACAGAATGCGTAGTTGACGGCTATGTGATGGGTCTTTTTACATCCTGTACTTATATCTTCTTTCCTTTAAAAGAAGAGACCGTAGAGTCGACAGCCTTCATTGTCTGACGCGAAATGATTTCAATTCAGTAGGATCACCGTCATCACCGATTCGTTAGTTTGAAAGTGATAGAAAGGTCAAAGAGTTGAACTGATCCGCTGATTAGTATAAATACTTTAAGGTGCTACATCGAAAATCTAAAATCCTCTAAAACCTACTAAGCGAGTGAAAGTGATGCAATTAATTTTGAAACGCAAAAGAAGACTGATGGCTAGCGTGCGTGCGCTCGGAATAAAACGACGTATGTGCCAAAACGAATTTACTCCTTTTTTAACGAAATACTTAATAAATAAAACTACTTTGAGCAAACTTTAATATGATAATTCTCTATGTTTTAAAGTAAATTCCATTGAATAACTCTTAAGCGTTACGCCGTGATGTCGAAAAAAGTAAAAAATAGACATACTTAACTGCAATTTTTTTGTATCGAGAAAAATTCATTGAATCGTGTATTCCTTTTACACGATACTAGACCAAAGAGTCAAAAAACATAATATGTGAGTGGTTGACCAAAAAGGGACCTGGAGGGATTGGAAACCGTTATTTATTTTTTTTGAATTTTTTAATCTGTGGTCTTTTAGCTTTGTTTTGGTCTAACCAGAATATTTTTAGGTGCCGTAGTGTTTTTTTTATGATCTTTTTTGTGAGCCGAGGCAGTTTTGTAAAAATTAGTTTTTGTGATGTCAGACGCACATAAAGACAAGAAACTGACACTAAATAAGTCGCCAATAACGTAGTAACCGCAAACACGTGTTGACACTCACTAACGAAGTCGCATACTGACATAAAACATGCCGCAACTTGTTTCTACACGAAATTTCAAACGCGATTTACTCGAAATCAATTATTTTCCCTTGAGGTCCCTTTTTGGTCAACCACTCACATATACTTATATCAAAATGTTAAATCCCTAGTTACACGAAATGGAAAAACCACATTTTTTTCAACAATCACCTTAAAGGCCTGCGCAGACGAGGGACAATTTGTACGCGGACAAATTGTCCGCAACGATAGAACGTATGGAAATCTATGCAGTAACGCACACGAAGGACGAGTAGACTGCTGGGATTTCCATACATTCTATCGTTGCGGACAATTTGTCCGCGTACAAATTGTCCCTCGTCTGTGCAGGCCTTAACAAATTACTTTTTTATTTGAGTGACTCTCGTCCTACATGCCTACGGCCCAAAATATTTGTTTTGATTTTCTTCAAGTCGTCCCAAATGGGCCGTAGGACGAGTTGACGAACCACTCTTTTATTTGGTCTAGTTCAAATGGTTCGTCAACTCGTCCTACACACGCCTATGGCCCATTTGGGACGACTTGAAGAAAATCAAAACTAATTTTATTTTGGGCCGTTGGTTTGTTCGAATATCAACCTAATTATTTATATACTACCATAGAAATGTTATATCTATGCATACATACTACGCTGATTTTTGTTACCGATAACAATAATGGTACCTACAGCGTAAGCAATCGAGTGTAAAGCTAATAATAAGTGAGTATTTCCCTCGTGACTCTCGTCCACTATCCCAAGGGCCGCAGGTCAATTACACACGGTCACAATTTAATGACATTATATTACTAACTAAACTTGCCAACTCGAATCCATATCTACTAATACTATAGAAAGTGAAAGTAAGTAGGTATGTCTATTCGGTAACATTTTAATGCTAAACCGCCTAATCGATGTTGATGAGAAAAGGTATGGTTTAGTACATACATAGGCATACTTATTTGGAACAATGGATGGATGAAACGCGATATATCTGCAACTAGCAGCGCCCCGCAGTTTCACCCGCATAAGTGTCGATCAAGTGGGAAATCGGAATAAAAACTATCCTATGTCCTTTCCCGGGACTCAAACTATCTTTATACGAAATTTCATCTAAATCGGTTCAGGTAACAGACAGACAGACAGACAGACACACTTTCGCATTTATAATTGATGAGGAATTTTTGTTCCTAAACGCTCGCCGAATTAGGAAAGGTTAGTAAACGCCTAACTTATCATTCAACAACATAAACTAATAGCAACAGGTCAATACTTACCAACAAACACATGTTCCCTCATATATTTGCTGTCATAATGGCAAGCTAGCACCAAGAACCTCTCAGCATCAGGGTTCAGTTTGGCTATAATATTCTTAAAGTTCAATGGGCCAAAAACAGGTGTGTTGTCTGAGAATACGTTCTCAGTAACATCCCAGCCTAGGTCCCTCATCTGTTGCGAAATGTAGCTGCCGACTTTATCGTGATTCGGAGTACCCACAACTCTTGGAATCAGGATCTCGTTCAGAACAGATTTGAAATGAGTCATGTCGCTCAATGCTGCAATATCTTTCACATCTTGGTCGGATAGCTCCTGAGCTTCGTGTAAAGTCTGCAAAAAAAGTATAGTTAGATGTTTGGAGAAATGAGGAAGGAAGGTGATTCTGTCAAAACATTGCACTAGTTTTAAGATTGCTTTTAGTATTGCAGAACTTTGTAGGGACGAAGCCCGATGCAGACGGCGGCGAATGACTACAAATTGACACAATTGGCGAGTATGGTATCGTAAATATCGTAATGCTGCGCGGATTCCTGTTCTTGTTCCCATCACTTCAGACAATAGAGGAAAAATTTTAATAGGCTTCTGACCAACTTCTGAGGTTCAGACTTTCAGAGAACCCTCCTCTTATTGTGATTATACACACCACTGACAAATAACAGTAGCACACTCAAGAATTTATTGAATTAAATGTCAGTTTGACACTAAGGCCGAGATGTGCAAACGTAGGTAGATAGAGAAAACTTCTGTGTACAAACGAGGTACAAACGTAACTTATAGCACCTACGGGGTAATTGCGAAAGTGCGTAACACACTAACAGAAGCAATAGCTTGCATTTTGACAATTCAACAACATTCATTGCGTTATTTACGTTGTTGAGCAGACATATTTTTCGAACATATGAAGCAATGGATTAGCAATATCCTTCAAAATGATTCAGATTGTGATTGATATTGTTTATTGTTAGTGTATTGCTTTGGCTGAGACATGTTCCCGTCTCTATCTTGTGCTTGTAGGTTGATCTCGGCCCTAAGGGCCCGATCACACATACCAAGAACACCACCAGAGTTTTATCAAACTCTTAACTCACGGCAATCATTCTAATTTATAGTTTATTACAATAAGTTAAGAGTTGGTTTTATGGCATTCAAAGTTGGTTTTACGTCATTCGAATTTGATCGTGAATGGCTACATGGCTTTTTTTACAACCCGTCGCACGGTGGGCTGGAAATCGGCTTTCATAGACTTAGGGATTTCAATTTGCATGTGCTTGTTTTTATGTCGGATATCGCTTCTATTAGTCATTACTATGTACAAAAATGACACCCGAGTTAATTCTGCCCAAAAACGAAGGAAATATAATTTTTTTACGAAAAATTTATATGAAGCTAGTATGAAAAATCGAATTCTCTCCTAAACGGCATGTTTAACCGTAATATCCTTGGAGGTGGTCATAGTGCTAATTATTTATGATTTTTTGGTTGCCGATTTGACGAAAAATTTCATGCCGTTTTTTTTTTAAAAATCGTCAAAATATTTTTATTTGTTTTTACATATGAAACGATTCCTTTTAGTGTTTATGTTGAAGAACACGGACTTTTAACTACACGTAACATAAAATAGCATCACTCCTATATTTCCGAAGGAGTTGGCAGAGGTTTATAGTACACCCACACGTAGACAACTATGTTTGAGCTAGATATTTATCAACACATCATGAGTTTTAAAACTATTCATACAACCAAATTACCAATTTACCAATTCATACAAAAAAAAACAAATTACCAATTCATACAAAAAAATAAGAGTTTGATAATCTTTTTTTATTTAAATTAATAAAAATGTGTCAAAAAACAGCAATTTTTTTATTAAATTTTTCTTGTTTTGTGTGTTCTTAATATTTGGGTTAATAACATATCGAACTTTTTAACTTGGACACTAAAAGGGATCGTTTTACATGTAAAAATAAATAAAAATATTTTGATGATTTTTTAAAAAAAAACGGCATTAAATTTTTCGTCAAATCGGCAACCAAAAAATCATAAATAATTAGCACTATGACCACCTCCAAGGATATTACGGTTAAACATGCCGTTTAGGAGATAATTCGATTTTTCATACTAGCTTCATACAAATTTTTCGTAAAAAAATTATATTTCCTTCGTTTTTGGGCAGAATTAACTCGGGTGTCATTTTTGTACATAGTAATGACTAATAGAAGCGATATCCGGCAAAAAATCAGGCACTTGCAAATTGAAATCCCTAAGTCTATGAAAGCCGATTTCCAGCCCACCGTGCGTCGGGGCGTCGCCGCGCGTGTCGCCTTAAGGTGGATCCACACATTGCGAGCATGCGCTCCGCACGGCGCACAACGCATGCCTCGGCTTGAGGCGTGCGTGTTGACAAATTATACCAACATATGCTCGGGTCGAGCCATCGCGTGCGAAGCAAATGCTCGAGGCAAGTAGGCGCGCAGACTTGGCAAGGCATGCGCTCCGCACGGCGCACAACGCACAGCGCGTGTGCGCCGCACTCGCGCTATTCGCTGTGCGCCGTGTGGCGGCCGGCTCATTGCGAGCAGTGCGTTGCGTTTGGATGGTTGTGTCCGCCTCGCTGCGGATGTACGCGCGCATTATGAACGACAAAGAAATGTTAAGAAAAGCAGTTTTATTATACGAAAGTAATAGATTATTATGGGATCCTAAACATAATCATTATTTTAATAAAAATAAAAAAGAAGACGTATGGCGTTTTCTTTCCTTTTCTTTTCAATAATTGAATTAATAATTATAAAAGCAGCAGCGGATACGCGCACGCGATGCAAAGGCGCCATCTTGACTGCTGCTGTGTGGGTTGGATCGGCCCGAGCATGCGCTGCGCGCTGTTTGGCCCGAGCAAACGCAGTTTCATTTTCGCAGTCGAGGCGTGCGTTGATATTCTACGCGGCGCACGCCTCGAACGTGCATGCGCGGCTACGTCCACACCTAACGTAATGCTCGCACTGAGGCACTTTGATCTTGAAGCATTTGCCGACATACGTTGGCTCGCCCTCGCGCGTGCGGAGCGCATGCCTCGCCACGAATATACAGGTCCACACTTGGCGAGGCATGCGTTGTGCGCCGTGCGGAGCGCATGCCTCGCAATGTGTGGATCCACCTTTAGAAGGCTGAGGCGTGTGCATAGGCCCTTATTTGTATTGCATTCATAGGCCCTTATTTGTATTGCATTCATGTCAATTTATTACTTATTAGTATGAATTGGTGTTATTTATCATTTATTTCTATGAATTGGTGTTGATTTGTCACTTATTTGTATTGAATTAGTGTCAATTTGTAAGTCATTTATAATTTTGCATAGGTATAATTATTGTCAATTTAATGATAATATTATTACTTTGATTCAATGCAGAGCTCAATTATTGTTTATAATTCAGAATCTCAGGTCAAATAAGACTACAAAACTCTAATGACTAATGTAGACAGTTGAAGAGGTGATAACTGATAGTTAATTACATGTAAATTATCTAAGATTGTGTATTCAAATATATGTTAATTTTTGTCTCAAAGTCGCATCTAGCTACTAAGATAAATAAAAGAAAGTAGAGCGAAAGAATGAGTGCTTCCTTTATTTTACAATACCACATGATAAAAAGAAAAAACTATAATTTACCTGCTACAATAAGATGTTAGTAATAATATGAAAATACCACAGACTTAAGAATATTTAACTATTTTCAATGGGAAATACTTTTAAGTTTCATAAAATGGACACTTTTTCTTATGAAAAATCAAAACAGATTTGTCTCAAAATAAATTTTACTAAAGTCAAGTAACCACTCAACCAGAACACTCATGCAGTGTTGTCTGATCTGAAGTACCAGTTAAGTGTGTATTAAGTGGCTCTTCATATTATCTTATCTGAAAGATAAGATTCTAGGTACAGGGGTTGGCCACCATAGTAAAACATTATGATTTTATAAAATCAGTTCATTTATTTATTTAAAAATAAAATACAAACCAAATCAGGCCCGGTATGCCACAGTTTCTGACTTTTAGTACAGCCGAACTATTCTGTAAAAATCTTACCATGACAATTTTGGTAAAGTGAGCTTAAAGTGAGGTGTCAATAGTGTCAATCTCTAGCACCAGGTGGAATGACAGCTCACTCACACTTCACCTAAGTTTTCACAGTGAGACTTGAACAGAATAGACCGGCTGATTGTGGCATTCTAGCCAATTTAACATTGGGGTCACGAGCGGGCCCATTTAACAATATAAAAAAAAACTTTTTTAATGTTAGTCAAAAGATTTACAACCCATGAAGCAAAACAAGATGTGTTCACAGTGAGAAATGAATGTGTAGATATAGTAATTATTTAAAAAAAATATATATATCTAGGTTTTTTTTAATAATAGAGAGGATATTTTAAATTGAAACTAAATACAAAACACAATGTACTCTTTATACCCATACCTTATAAAATATATCTCTTACCGGAAGTCTAATGGGCTTTACCTAATAAAAATCAAAATCACTTAGGAGACGGACAATTCAATTGAGATATTATTTTCTAAGCAATGTTTAAAATCAAATAAAATCATGATTAAATTAAATATGGATTAAAATAATAGTAAGCAGGTAATAATACAAAACATGTAATAAATTAGACTGCAGAATAATTCAAGTTCAGTTGACGAAATAAACTTCGGGATCAAAAAGTTGGACGAAACTTGTTGACAGGGGAAAAACTTATTAAATATTTTAAACAGTCATAAAATTATACTCTATTACTAGTACTGACCTTTTCCTCGTAAAATTTTATCCGTTTTTTAGTGTTTACAGATGCAAAACAAAGTATCACGACGGCCAAATATAGCATTGATTTAGACATGTTTATTCACGTTACTATATTTACAGGATATTTTGTTACTTTTGAAGCATATGTACGTGTTCACTTTACTACTGTTACGTGCTCTCGGCCACTTCACTCAGTATCACTGATAAAAATAAAAATTGGTTTACGAAACTTGTTTCGAGTTTCGACAACCTTTCACCTCTCGTCCACAACTGATTTTGACAGTTCGTTTCAGGGTTACCATGTAAAAATGTATATTTCCTCCATAATATACGTTTAAAAGACGATGACTGACTGTATTCTTTTATTGTGTGAAATAATTTGAATATTAAATCAATTGAAGATTTTTTTTTAAGTAATAACAAGTTTTTATTTTATCTTTTCAACTTAATTAAAATGTGTAGTTAATTAAAAGCTAAAAAATAATATTATGTGTACAAAAGTACGTAAAAAGGAGGAGAAATAATCAAAGGGCATCAAAAAATTCGTCTGCATCGCTATCAACAGGAAACGTGCCCAAAAGGCTGGCAGCATTGCCACGTTGTACGGCAATGCCAATATAAGGAACGTTACTTACTCTGTGGCAATGCTGATTCTTTTATTATTTTACATTTACAATTTCATTTTTAAATTAAATATGATATCATACCATCTATAATCTAAGTCATACAAAGACCACACTTTACGGGAAAATTATTGACAGAGTATCCCTAAAATACAAAGATTATGTAGCTACTGGAGTCTGGATTAACTGTAGAAAAGACTTCATTATTTGCCTACTTTATTCGTTGTTTTATACCTACGACCAGTGTTATCATTTTGTAACTGAATAAATTACTGAAAAAGGAATGAGATCTTGGAATGGAATATCTGTGTACGTAATCTGTTGTGGGGTTGTTAACGGAATGAACCGCAGATTGGGAACGGTAGGTAGCCTTTTTTCTCACAAAAATACCTACGTACATAAACTCACTCCTTCTTCCCTTGGGGGTAAGCAGAAACCACAGAACGCTACCCACACTTATTAAGTACAATCCTTTAGAGTTTTGCGAAGTCCGTCTGTCTATCCCTTGGTACTACCTACGCTGTTTGGCCTGGTTATACGAGTACCTACATGGTAGTCACGCCTACGAAAGATGAATATGATGGTGAAATAAAATCGTGAAAAAAAGGTACTTCCTTTACAGGTACCGTACCTCGGAAAGCACGATAAGCCGTTGTCCCGGCTGTCATTCGTATATAGGCTTTGACAGTCGTTACGGGTAGTCAAAAGCCAGAAAGTCTGACAATCAGTTACACCAAGGGGTATTGTGTAACTGGGCTGTGGAGGATAGGCAGTCGCTCCATGTAAAATACTGGTATTCAGTTGCAATCGGTTAGACTGGAAGCCGTGGAACGCAGAGCTAAGGGGCTCATTGACGACGTAAAACTGGTAGATGCCAAGCTCCACAGCTTGGCTCATCGCCGCAAGGTTGCCTGCTAGTCTGTCTTCTACAGATTGTACTTCAGTGAGTGTGCCCAAAAACTCTACAACCTCATTCCACCGGCCCCCTTGAGCCCCCTTTTACCTTCGGACTTCCAGACGCACTGCAAAGTACCATCCCTACCTAGTTGCAATTCCACCAATTCGCACTAACCGTTCAAATGTCTTCTATAATGCGCACAGCAAAACAGTGGAACTCTCTACCTGCGTCTGTGTTTCCGAGCGCATGGAACCCGAATCTCTTCAGTGAGAGTGAACAGGCTTCTTCTGGGTAAGCTCACTTCATCATAGACTTTGTCTCTGTCACCTCACCTAGACTAGAGTCAAGAGAAAAAATATATAATAATTACTTTGATTTTCATAGTTTTTCGAAAAATGCTATGAATTATTCAAAGTTATTTTTGCGGTCGATTCACTGTCTGTGGTCCGTCCGACGCACTTGGCCGGTTTTTTTATTTACGCGCTGGTTTTTAATTTCCTATCTGTTTATTTCAAATCTTTGACCGTAAACTAGTGACGTCACTCGTATCCCTCGTGACGTCAGTGACATTCAATGAGACACGATGTGATTTACTAGAAATAATATTGATACGCTATAGCACAGAGTACTTTTTGATAGACTGAAACGCTATAGCGTGGGCGTAGGTATACCTAGGTAATTATTGTAATCGATTAAAAATAATGTTCAAAGTAAATATTTATGAAGATATATATCGCTGAAGATAACGGAAAATCCAGAGTATAAACTTTGTTTGGCGCTGTGCAAATGCCAATGATTAGTGAATATTGATGGGTCTCATCTGGATTTTATTTGTTGAACTTGAAAGTCCGTATTTTTTACGACGCTAGGCCAGCTCCTGGACACGGTGTTACCAAACACGTTCAGCTTTATGTACTTACCTATTTACCATGAAACTAAGTATTACTTACTTATTATGAAACTTTGACTGCGAGTACTTAGTTTATTACGATCGGTATTGCGACTTGCGACCCCCTGACGTGACGCACCGGGTGGCCGCCCGCGCTCCCAAGGGCCATGGCAGATAGCAACGCAGCAAGGTTTTTTTAGCGCGTGGCCAAAATCGGAATTAACGTCACCATTTCTTATTAAATACTTCTTGAACATGTCCTATAATAAGTATAAGTAGGGAGACAGTAGCGTAGCTAGTCCTTAAGGTCTCTATGTCAAAATTTGCAGGGGGCGAAGGTCCAAGGGAGGTCCTGTCATTGTGATTTTACTAAGAGAATACAAGAGCAAGCGAAGCGAGCTCGTCGTCGTCAATAGGAGCCAGTGGCGTAGCTATCGGAGGGCGAGGCGGTGGCGTGCACCGGGGCCCGCAAGCTCAGGGGGGCGGGGGCCCCTCGGTCCCAAACCAGCAAACCTCGAACTGACCTAGCAAAAAATTTCTTCCACCTTCAGAACATAAATACATACAGGGTGTGGCGTAAATAGTGGTCCACCGTTAAGGATTCGATATACCTGATAATTTACTATAACATATTACAATTTTAACCATTTTAGTAGTAGGTACATTTTTTTTACAAAAATCGCTCTTGAATTTGCATGATTAAGTAGGTATGTTAAAAATTTGGGTTAAAATAGAAAACAACTAACTTTTTCTTCAAAAGCTCTAAAACCTAAAAAAAACATAAGTAATTTTACAAGATAGCTCTAGTATTCAGCAGTAATTAACAGGAATAAAAATGAAAAAATAATGGTATTTGTTGAAACTACAAACAAATTCGTAAATAAAAAACAAAAAAATATATTCTTTCGGAACCCTTAGGTAAAAATGGTTAAAATTGTAATATGTTATAGTAAATTATCTGGTATATCGACTCCTTAACGGTGGACCACGCCACACCGTGTATTAATAAATTATTTCTGTAGTGTTGTGTAGTTCTTGCGTTTAGCCACTTCAACCAATTGGCTGTTATGCGACCGATTTATGATTAACAAACCTTTTTACCGTCTGTTCAACCGATTTTGACTTCTATTCCGCATGCATAAGGATGACATTAAAAGCAAAAACGAGGTTACAATACCAAATGTTTACTGCATCTGCCATTTTTCATGCCAACAACACAATACATGTCGAAATTGGTTGAACGGACGGCAAAAAAGGTTTATTTAATCATCTTATTTCAAACTAGCTGCTCGACTTCGTCCGCGTGAAATCCTATCCTAATTAAAAGTTTTTTTTTTTTTTATTAAAGTAGCCTAAGTTACTCCTTATTACATCACCTATCTGCCAGTGAAAGTACCGTCAAAATCGGTCCAGCCGTTTCAGAGATTAGCCGGAACAAACAGACAGACAAAAAATTTTAAAACAGTAATTTTGGTATATGGATATGGACCGCGTCTACATCTAAATGCATTTAGTATAAAGCAGTTATTTTAATATTACAAACAAACACTCCAATTTTATTTATTTGCATAGATGGAGTCTTAACATAACGACTGTAATCCCCGAAGGTTTAGGCAGAGTAGGTACCTACCTATAAGTAGTACACCCACATTTCGAATGAGGGCGATCGAGCCTCTTCAACTGGGACCAAAACCAGACTCCGAGCTGCTACTGAGAAATCCGTATTGGTTATTTTTTAATTTTTGACGAGTAAATGTGTTTTGTTTAAGTACAGGTGTACTTAAACAAAAACCCTAAATGCGTAACACACTATCAATCGGAATCTGAATCATTTTGAAGCAAATTGCTAATCCATTGCTTCATAAGTTCGAAAAATTTGTCTGATCAACACGTAAATAACGCAATGAATGTTGTTGAACTGTCAAAATTAAACAGATTCCGATTGATAATGTGTTACGCAATTGCCCCGCTGTTCTTCCAGGTTTCTAACCCTAGGTAGGTAGGTACCTGAAACCTGGTAGAACCTGCATGAGAGATGGCACAGGAGCGTGGAAATCGACACACGCAAAGACAGACCCATGCAGGCACCAGCACCCAATAGGTGTAATATGAATGACGATGTTGGGTACCTGTTAGTGAGTACATAGTGTACCGAAACACAATGAAAAAAACACAATCACTTTTTCGCTATATATACTTACCTACCTAAGTACTCGTATATAAAAAACCAAATACAAAAAAAATAGCAAAATATAAAAAATAAGAAGGAAAACCACAAGGAAAACAATTAAAACTGGAAGACTGGTCACATATTGGGGAAATAAATTAAATTATAGAATAAAAAATAGGTTTAGCAAGTTTATCGAAAAAATGGATTTGGAATTGATTTACGCCACGCGACGAGCCTAAATAGTGATTGCAATCCAATGACGAATGACGACAACACGACTAGGGTGCTGTAATTTCAAGGTTTGTAGTTTTTCTGATGCTCCTGGCTTAAGCATCAGGTCTCTATGTACTTCGGTGTTCCTCATTAACAGTACGTTTATCCACACATCGAGCCCTTTTCAATGAGCCTAAACACGATATATCTGCTGTTAGTTGTCGAGGAGTTAGGTACTCTGCAGACTATCTTGACTGCAGCATCAGGTCATGACTTGATGATCATGAGACCAAATGTGGCAAATGCCCTATCAAACATCAAAACAATTTACTAAAACAGTCCTTGCCTTTTCGAGTAACTTCTTACTGTTAAGGAGTTGTACCTTCCATCATCAGCCCAGCTACCTGAGATGGTGACAACCATACGCAAATACACAAGATACTTCATAAAATACGCGAAAAACAATAAGTGAGCCTATAAAATTTGAGGGTTGCCCTCGATTTCTCTAAGATCCCATCATCAGATTCTAACTTGGTGACAGTGGGACCACCTCAGAACTGTCTACTTTCGAACAAAAAAAGAATTTTGAAAATCCGTCGACAATTGGTGGAGTATTCAATGAACAAACATACAAAAAAAAAAATACTGCAATAGGTACTAGCTAGTCACAAACTGACATCGTAGGGGATTATTCCCAGGAGCCATAGTAGGGCCTGCGTAAGATAGGAATTAAAAACAATACATAATTCAATAGCCTTAATTTCTTTATTAACAAGCTTATACCTAAGTCAGATAAACAATACCTATTGTTTGGGCTACAACAATTGTTAAACGCATCACGCACCACTTATACACACTTATGATTTCATCTATTGATTACTCATACTCTCGCTCAAATACAACAAAAAAACAGTTCTCGAGTTTGTAACTGAATTGCTGTGCCACTCAGACCAATCGTATAACCCAGTAACTGGGTTATGGAGGGCAGATAGGCAGTTGCTCCATGTAAAATACTGGATACTAAATATTCAGCTGCATCGACTGGAAGGCGACCCCAACATAGTTGGTAAAAAGGGGGGGGTTCTAAACGGCCAAGCCTAATATTTTGACTAAGGTGTAGAGTTTGTGAAGTTAGGGCGTGTAGCGTTAGAAGCTTGGCTCTTACACGAGATCTGATAACTTTTTGACAGTGCGAGCTATATGTGGTCTCGTCCACAGAACAGATAAACCTCTTTTATCTGTTCTGTGGTCTCGTCTTGGCAACATTTTACATGAAAATGTTTTTGGTGAGATTCTATATTTTATAACAGGTTTTTTTAAGTAAAAATTTTTTAGGCGCGTTAAAAACCCACTGTTATTTCATAGTTTTAAAGTTTTTACTTAGGTACTTCTGTCTGCAGTCCCCATGCCTGCCTATGTTCTTAATGTTTTTGTATATGCCAGTCGGGGTTTTCGTGGCTCAAGTACAGTTTTAAGTTAGTAAAGCAAGTACATCATTCAGACTCTCGACAGCTTGAATAATTTAGGGAGGGGTCATGACCCCCACGACCCCCCTTCTCGGACCGCGCCTGAGGCAGATACATGATGATGATCCATTTAGACCAATAACTATAATTGCCCATTTTTGACCGAATGGGTCAAAAATGGGCCATTCCGTGTTAAAGAACTGCAATCATTTAGGGCTTCTGAACTCCTACTAAATGTTTAAGGTCGAGTCCTGCGAGTCAGTCCCTGTATAAATTGTAGATAAACAACTTTTTATGTAC
Source organism: Hydraecia micacea (assembly GCA_914767645.1). Lineage (NCBI taxonomy): Eukaryota > Metazoa > Arthropoda > Insecta > Lepidoptera > Noctuidae > Hydraecia > Hydraecia micacea. The sequence goes on from OU611780.1 coordinate 16,893,378, forward strand.
AAATATGTACAAGTTCCGTCCATAGTATTCTTCGATATTGTTTCATTTCTTCCTACATCTATTATTAAGCCACGTAGTTTTCATGCTAACTCTAATGATATCTTTTAATAACATCATTTTTTATCTTCTTGCGGAGTTTGCTGTCATAACCGACGCTGCGCCTGAGACGATATTGCGTCACATGGAGTTGAGTTTCACCTGCTATCCTTATGCGCATCGATTTCCGAGGGTATATGCGACTCGAGAACACGACCTCTCCCAAACCACAGAAAACTTCTATGGAACTGTAGTCAACGAAGATGCGCCAGTGAATGTGCGAGACGGGTAGCCAGTCGGCTCGCCGGACGCCGTCCGCGCCACCGCGGTCCACGCTCACGTAGCCACGCTCCGACGAGAACGAAATGATGTACTTCCGCTCCCCACTCCACTCCAGGATGATCGCAGCGTCGTACATCACCGAGCTCGAGTTCACAAGCATCTCGAACGCTTTGGAGCCCGCGAAGAACGCCTCCCCGGGACTGTACCAGGCGTCCTCCAGTACCTCGGCTCGCAACTCAACTATTTCTCTCACCGGCACCATCAGCAGTTTGCCCTGATACGTGAGCCTTAGTTCTCGCACTAGAGTCAGCATGCTCGCCCAGCCGTCGTTCGATTCCTCGAACTCGCTCTCCCACATTCCCAACCAGGCGATCAACAGTGTCCGTCCGTCGAGGGCTTGCATCGTTTTTGCTGCGTAAAAGTCGTGCCCGTAGTCCAGTTCGTTGAAAGTTGCCGTTGAAATTTCCAAGTCTTCAAATTCTCCACTCAGATAGTTGAAAGTTCCAACGACGTATCCCGTCTGGTATAGATTTCTGAATCGATGGCCGTCACCTTGTATACCTTGAACTGACAAAATGAGGACGTTAAATCCATCAATTTCAAAAAAGTCGGGGCTCTCCCACATGTATCCCATGTCTCCGTAAGATTTTGCTATTGTCCCGTTATATTTCCAGTCGAATAAGTCGGGTGACGTGTATAGTAATAAATATGCCTCTTGCAACCTCGAGCTTCCTATAAGCATGTACCACGAATTTCTAAATCTCCACACTTTAGGGTTTCTGAAGTCTGCGTTGCCATATGGTGCATTTCGTATTACGGGGTTATACAAATACTTCTGGAAGATGATGCCATCAGCACTTATGGCGACGTTTTGAGTTTGGAACGTCTTGTTGTTAGATATAACGTGTCCCGAGTAGAAGATTGTTAGATAGCTGTTGTGAATGACTGCGGAGCCAGAGAGGCAGCCGTGCTTGTCGTAGTGGTCCTTGGGCACGAGCGCGGGCGGATAGAAAGCCCAGTCGACGAGGTTGTCGCTGATCACGTGGCCCCAGTGGATCGGGCCCCATGCGCCGTTGTACGGGTGGTACTGGTAGAAAATATGGAATTGGCGTTTGAAGAATATGAATCCGTTTGGATCGTTGAGCCAGCCCACTGGTGCGGAGATGTGGTACATAGGCCGGTACTTCTTCTTCAGCAGGTATCTCTTTTGCTGTATGAAGTCCTCGATGTGCGCCAGGTCTTGCGCGAGTTCGGCGGCGGCCGCGCATAGCCACGCTACCAGTACGAACACTTCACAACACACCATCTCTGTAGGAGTCTGCTCAAACACTAAAGCCCGCAGCTAGTAAATCCATACAGTCGTAATTACTCGAATAAGAATGTCACAATAGAAATATGTTTGTAAACAATACATAATAGTGATGGGATGTATTGAACAACCGCTTGTTCTAGTACGGAACAAATTGTAAACAATTACATAATTTTATTTACTTAGATCATCTTTTGTAAGGTCTTCTGTTTAGGTAGGTAGGCAGGATTGCGTAACTATCGCATAGTTGTTCCAATCCACGAGTGACGTCACTTTATTGTTGCATAGCAGTTCGGAAAATAGTAGTGAAGTGCGTGGTAGTACGTATTTGTAGTATCTAATCTGCGTTCGCGATTTATTTGCCAAAAATATAAACAAATATGAATTAATGGAAAAATAACTTTAATTCCTACAAAATAAAGTTCCGTTTACGTTACAACTTCAAACATTTTTATAACTTTTTCAATAGTGCTAGCTCTGAAATCCACTTACCTAATTATCATTTAAATAAAATTGATATTTGTTTAAATTGAAATAGGGTGGAGTTGTGCAGCACTGCGCACTTTTACTATAGGTATTGTATATGTTTTCATACAACTATTGTGAAATTTTGTGATAGCCTAGTGGTTATGGCGGCCAGCAATAGTCATCTAGCTGCCAGTGCTGCCACTCCTTAAATTCATATCCTACTACCAAGTCTGAGTCTTGCTGCCGCGGTGCCGCCTGTACCTATTAAAAAACAGGTTCTGTCTCATTACAAAACGAGTTTTAACTTTAGCCCAAACATAAACCATAGAGCCAGTCAGTGGCGTATTAACCTTATTTTCTTATTACGAGGACTATACTCTTCTAGCCTGCCGCCCCGTAGTATAATTTTCGAGCTCGCTTCGCTCGCTCTGGCATCCTAAAATCTCTTAATTATCCTGAAGCTTATAAGCGAAAGTCCGCAAAGTAACTTTAATAATCTGTACGAATTTTAAAAAGAAAATCTAACTAGTCCGAGTTTTAAAATTTTCGAGCTCGCTTCGCTCGCTCTCACACCTACTTGATTTCTCTTACTTTGATGCTTTCATGAATAAGTCGACAAAGTAACTTCATTAATGTGAATGAATACGCGACAACAAATCTTAAACTATCTGAGGCGGAGTGCTAAAATTTTCGAGCTCGCTCTCGCATATTATTTTTGTAAAGCCATCGCTTTTTTGTTCAATTACGGGGCAGGCCGGGGCGCCAAATCTTAAAATACGCCACTGGTGTAGTTAAAATAAAATCTATACAAATAAATAAAATTGAAATAACAAATAACAAAATATTAAATTGTTTGCCAAGGGAGCAAACAACTATTTTGAAGGCGAGTGTTGTGTGTTGTTGAATCCAGAGCGGAGCAAACTCAAACTCAAAGCATTTATATCAATTAAACCATTTACAGGCACTTTTGAATTGTCAAGAAGTCGGTCAGTCAAAAATAAAATGAAGCTAGTCGCCCATTCCAAAGCGTAGGTACCTATGGAGAAGAACGGGCAAGAAACTCCATGGACACTCTTTTAAATTATATTTTTACAAAAATATTAGTTGCATCATTAATGTTGAATTTATAATAATATGTGAGAACGACGTAAGAAAAAAGACGTGTGCGTTAAAAGCGTCCAGAGTACAGCAAATAGTAAATAAAAAAAAACAACAATCCAAAAATAAAATAATTAAAAATAAAAATAAGCGAAAGGATTCAAAGTACATACGCCAGCACATCAACCTACTACAATCTGTCACATTTCTGTAATATATTTTCAACTTTATCGCTAAAGCATAAGGTTCAATGTTGATTGGGAAAATTTGACAGTTAGGTGTAGGTTGATGTGCTGGCGTCTGTACGTCACTCGAGCTTAAAATAGTGTGGCTCCCGAGGTGGACACTACTTTTTATCACCCTCTATGAAAAAATAAGTAAGTGCAACTTAGGAATAAGAATAGTAGGTACGTTTATTTATTTACATACAATTACTTGAGGAAGACATACCTACTCATTTTTTATAAAACTAAGTAATATCCTAATTTGAGTAAACAATTATGAACGAAGGCACAGGCAGACTGCTTTTCGCACGTTTTTTTTTTTTTTTATTTGGCTTGCGCGTTTTACTTTATCATCCAGCCTGTTACTTGTTCATACAATGTTCGTGATTAATCTCTTTGGTGATTGGAACTTTTACTAACAATATCCACATTACAAATTCAAATTACTTTTAGTCCCTAGGGACTAAAGAGCTATTTTAGTCCCTGTGGCTGTTTAAGAAGAATACACTACCTAGCTCTTTTAGAATAGATGTGATAAAAAAACAATTTTAATTTTTTTGTCGGTTTGCCTGCTTAGTCCGGCTAACCTCCGAAACGGCTGGACCGATTTTGATGAAATTTGGTATTGACATACTTTGAACCCTGGGGAAGGACATAGGTTTTTTATGGGCACACCACGCGGGCGAAGCCGCGAGCGGTAGCTAGTTAAAAATAAAATTACTGGGTTGAAGGTTTGTACTAGTTAGAACTCGTTTTGTAATATGACGGGTAATGTGATCTACTACCCCAACAGTCGTAGTCGTACCTACTAGTTCTTGTTTCGGGGTTTCTCGACAATAAGTCCAACATAGTCGGTCCTTTGCCAGTGCCACTTCCACTTGCGTAATCTATTGCTACGACAATTACTAAGGTTCCAGTGTTTCCAACTATAGGGCTACGACGGCTACGAGATTATTTTGGCGCGTGGCCAAAATTGGAACTAACGCCGCCATCATGTTTTTTTAATACAAAGGGGTTTGAGTAATTTTGTATGAACCAGTGGCATGATTTTTTTTTTGAGCGGCCACGTAGTTTATTGTTGCTAACGTATGGTGGTATATATAATAATAATGACTCTTAAAAGAATTTTGCCCTAAGTAATATCGGAGCTGAAATATATATGATATCGAAGTAGGTAGAATTTCAACATCATGTCGTCGAAATAAAGACGGAACCCCGTATATGTATTGTGAACAAATACAGCACGTATGACACAATACATACAATCATAAACTTACGCATGTTATTGGAGGAGTATGTATGTATGGCATTATTATAAGATAATTAAATAAAAAACAATAATACTACAAAATCACTATATTTTTACACAAACTTTAATTATTTAAAACATTTAAACGACTTGTCGGGTGTTTTTAACCGACTGCAAAAAAGGTGGTTCTGTATTTGACCCGTATGTATGTTTGTAAGTCCGCGATTTTCTCAAAAACTAATGAAGTAATTTTGAATTTTGTTTTTTAAGTAATTCTTTCATTGCGATCTACATACTTTCAGGAAGGTTTTAGTATATAATACATTAGTTAATTATTCTTATGTACGAAGTTATATCCATAAATGTACCTACTGCATCGGAACGAGGAGATCGGTGCTTTTGGTGGGCTCATGGGCGGCTTTTATGTTGTTGTTTATCGCTAATCACGAGTTACAGAGAGAAATAGAAGTAAAAGTACAATGTAATGACGAAATAGACACCATTTAAAGCAAATGGCGATTTGATTTTATAGATTTTTCACATTAAATATCTCGGCTTCGATGAACGTGAGAAAGAAACGTTCATAGAAAAAAATGAATGTCTTAATGTGTTCTCTTTAACGAAACACTTTTCATAAGTGGCCGCGTATTTAAAAAATCATGCCACTTTTACTCAAACCCTTTTCAAGTGCCATTTCGCACAATCACTCGCTGGACTAAATACCTATACTATACGTTTTGTGCCGATTTAAAGCGCCCCACTAGAGGTTCTCAGGAACTAAAATTCAAATAAATAAAGTTGTGAATGTTCCATGTCGATAATGTGTCGATAATTTTCTTCAGACAGTGAATAATTTCATTACGTCTTTCAAATTGAAAATTAATGTCACCAGAAAGTTCTGCAATTTGATTAGCTAAAACAAATTAGCAAATAAGTAATATGTAATGTTTACTTGCTTCAGAAGTAAACACCTAACATCGAAATAAAACTTGCCATCTACAATGTACTGTATACTTTAGCATTTTTACTTTAATTAAATACTTAATTTCAGATTTTCCACCAACTCAACTAAGCAGTTATGGTTCATTCAACCATAGTAGTTTTAGGCTAAATTTTAAGCCTATCCTCCTATTTAAAGCTCACTGATCTGACCGTCATGCGCTATAACTTTATAAGGACACTATCCACTAGTTTATAGCTTGCGATCTGACCGCGCCCTAATGAATTTTCAGTTAACCTTTGCAGCAATTATTCTATTACCTACTTACTTAAAAATGAAGTATAAAAATAACTGGGAGTGATTAGATTTTTTTCTCTTAAGGGGCTTACAGGACCTAAACGCAAAAAACGCAAGTTTTAGAAACAATAAAAGTAAATGATCGCCTACAGTAAAAAAAAACAAAAAAATATATGATATTCTTCAGGATAAATGCTAGGATGATAGTGTGTTGAAAACATAATACAACTTATTTGGTACGATAGAAAAAAATCATGAAGATACCTCTAAAAACTTTTTATTTACAACAAAATTCATACTAATATACATACAATCATTATGATTTTTTGTCAGATTATTCTACAAGCAACATACTAAAACTATAGTGTTTTAGTTTTTTTGTCCAAAGACTAGATTTTTCGTAAATCGATAATTGCTTCATATTTTGCAATAAATTACCAGCGTTGTGGCATCGCGCTTCTCTTTCTTTTCTATGCAGACCGACAAAGACCGCGCTTTAGGTCATGTAGTCCTCTTAATAAATTACTCTCAGTGGATTAAACGATCGATAAAGTTCATATAAGTTAACGAAGGATAGGTAAGTCCAATCTAAGTATAATATTAGTTCCGCGGAACCTCACGTTGCTATCAGCGCGAAAATAGCGAAAATCAAATGTCTTCATTTTGTCATCGATCGTATGAAGTCCAGCGTACTTGTATAATACAGGTCAGTGCACACAATGCACCAGCAGCGCCCCTCCGTCAACGGCATTTGAGCGCCAAAATATCGTTGTGGTAGCAGTGTAGCTTTTTTTAATTATTATCTCCATTACGCCTGATGGAAAGCGATGGGTGAGGTCTATGATGGAACGAGCGTGCCCAGAAGATGCCTGTTCACTCTTGTTTTGAAGACAGACGGATTAAATGTGGAAGGGAACACAGACGCGGGCAGAGTTCCAAACTTTGGCTGTACGCATAATAAATATGGGGGAAAAGCGCTGAGTACGACTGGTCGGGATATCAACCAAGTGCGGATGGTGTCCTGCAGTACGTCTGGTAGCCCGGTTGTAAAGGGCGATGGTGGGATCAGGACGTGGAGACATGCGCACTCACACACTCAGAAGTACTTACTTAAAGTCTGTACAAGACAGAGAGGCAAGCATCATTACGCCAATGCGCCAGGCTGTGAAGCCTAGCCACCAACGTCTCAACGCCTATAAGCCTTTTTGCTCTGAATTCCACCAAAATAAGTACAGCAAGCTAGTATTTTGCTGAGCCATCGCATAAAGTGGCTGCTATACCCCATACGTACGTACGTACGTACATACATACGTTAACTGCCCGTGACTATATAAAAATGTACTCTGTGCCCGTGACATCACAGCGGGCCCTATCAGAATACCAGCGCTGTGACATTTATTTTTTTAAATGTTGCAACATCATGCTGAGATAGGAGCCTTTTGGCCTCGTATAGGACTTTTTATTTTATTTTTCTTTTTATTACCTACTTTGTTTTATATAACTTGGATTTTTTTATTTATATTTTTTACTGTGTTTAGTTTAGTTTGTGATCATCCTATACGAGTCGCAATAAATACTTTTTCTTTCTTTCTTTCTTCTATACCCGAATGGAGCTGAGCTTTCTACAGACTTAAAAGCTGTCCAGAAGTGAAGTATCGCCTCGCCTTATTTAGGATGCCCAGCTTCTTGGCTGCAGTCTGTGCTTCTGACTCGATGGTTGAGCCGAAGTTGAGATCAGACGGCAACTCCATGCCCAAAAGCCATAGGCGGTCGGCAACTGGTACAGATGGACCTCGGAAAGTTAAGATAACTGAAACTCCAATAAGCTGCTTTTCCATCACTTTACACAGCATGGAGGTTATGGCGATTGGTCTATAGTTGACAGGATCGCCATGGTTACCCTTTTGGGCACTGGCTGCACATTAGCAAGCTTCCAAGACTCCGGCACCACTCCAATTTTTAGAGACAGGCGATACAAGCGCGTCAAAACAGGAGACAACTCTGGAGCATAGCTCTTCAGGACTCTTGCGGGTATTCCATCAGGTCCGCTGGCTTTATTCACGTCTAGACTGCAAAGGGCCTTGGACCTCTTTTAGATGAATTAAGATCTAAGGCATAACAGAGCCACAGTGAGGTTAGAATAGAATATAATTTATTTGCTAAATGATATGTAGAGGCGTGAATTTCGCCTCGTTCTTCTTGAGTTTTGCCTCTTCTTGCGCGGTATGAACCAGCGAGGCGGCGAGTCAGCCTTTCACACATGGCTGTCATGCCAGTTGGGCCCCCAACTCCCTGCAGTCGGCTAACGGCAAGACCGTGCTTCGGATCCGGTTTGGATAATTATTATTTTAATTAAAAGGGCAGGTATGCTTTCAGGTTTAATTTTTAAATTATTTAGCAAAAACATTAATTAACTGTTTTAACGTGTTTTATACAAGTCTATCGGGTAAATTCTAGGTTATCAAGGTACCTATCAACAACATCACAGAGAGAAACACATTTTTGTTAAAATATTATATATTTATCAAATAGTAACAATAATAATTACATATTAATAACAAAATATAGGTACGCATATATGTTTATTTTCTATGTATTAAAAATAAAATACTCTACAATCCTTTGAAATGCTAAATAGTTCATCTCTTTGAATATTAATTGAATGAAAGTTTCGTTAGAATCACATTACTGTTTCGAATTAACTTTTTACATTTTCCTAGATCACGTCATAATTTATCGCTGCATGATATTAGTGGTTTAAAACTAGTAGGTTTTAAAATCCAAAATGTTAAACGAATACAAAAGCTAACCATAATTTAATAACAGGGCTACATTTGCAACTGTAGCCTTTAACATGGGCCTTAAAATACAGTGTTTAAAACAGGCAAGTTGCACTACCGCCGCACTTGCCTCAAGCCAGACCTACATGGCCCCGTGCGCCCGTAGCCCAGGCTCAGTATGAAACCGCCAAGGAGCCAAGCCATGCCCGTAACCCGCCTGGCGCGCCCCCTGAGGGGACGTAACGACTACCCACAGTGTGTAAATGATCTTCGTGGAGATTCAACAAAAAACACGGACGAGTAACAAATGGAGAGATAAGGGCGTACGTAACTGGGAAATGTGGCGGATTGCCAGTCGACGTCAAAAACCGATTGAAGATTTTCATTCAGTTCTTTCGTTAGCGCTTCATTTGTTTCTTCCGTGTACTACGATATCACAGGATTTAGGCGTAAAACAGGTTTATAACACAGATCATTATACGATTTGAGCTTTAAAATACCATATCATAAAAACTTAAAAATAATTAGACTACTATTACAATAAGGCACTTTATTTGCTTATCTTACTATATTATTATATTGCGTTAGTTATTCACGTCCTTTGATATTCCCCTACATGATTAAAGCGATTTTTTTTTATATTGCGAAATTTTTTGAGCGATTTATGTACGAGAACATAATGGAATGTATTTGAGAAGTTTAGGTACACTGAGATTACAATAACAACTTAATAACTAATATATTCTACAAATCGACGGAGAAAAGTTTCATATCAAAATTAAGAACATACAAGTAGCTGTTTCTAACGTGACTGTATGCATCACGATAACACAGGGAATTAAAATGTATGGACAATAATATGAAGACGCTTTTAAATTTCCGTCCACGATAACGTTATATAGAGGTATGAGGAACAGGGTGTAAAGTTCACTCATACTCTATAGAAAAGGGAGGATCCTCCGACCAGACAGGTGTTGTGTCTGGCGGGCAACTGCCCGATGGTTCATGTCGGGTCGTTGTATCTATGCTAGTTGCGCGGTAAACTCTGCTTGCGAGATGCAGGATTTGCGTGACGTCAGTATGACGCGTTGTTCGCATGTGGCGTTGTAGAAACCGCTACATGCTCGTATTTCCATACATTTTATTAAAATGGTCATGAACGTCCACGATAAAATGGTCGCGTTAGAAATTATAAATGCGTACATTAGATGCGTTTATTTTTACTAAGTTCGTCGACATCAAAATGTCTTGTACAGCCAGTGTTGGGCAAAATGTATTTAACTACAAATTAACAATTACAATTACAAATTGTAATTGGCGACTTCAATTACAAATTACTTGAAATTATTGAAAAGTAATTCAACTAACAATTACAATTAGTAATTGTAATTGTTATTTGCAATTACTCAATTACTTATGTTTATAATTTCTTTTAAAGTTGATTTAGTAAGTTAAATAAAACGATGAATGATTCATCAAATGTGTTTATTTATTTAAAAAAAAAGTGATTTACTTTAAATTAGACTTTAACACTACTCTTTGTTCAAACATTTGATCAGAAAGTTTGTGAGATTTTGGTAAATTAATCATTGTAGCATATGAGAATAATCTCTCAACAGGGCCTGATGACGGCATTAATGTATTATACTTAAGAAACACTTGCTTAATCTCAGGATGTCTGTTTAGCATTGAAGTGTCTTTATCCGAATCAGCTAGGTACTTGGACATAAGAATTTCAGGTCTTGTCGAACGGAGTGATTCAGTCAATTCGCCTTCAGAAGAATCTGTTTCGAAAACAAAATACGAATCATCATCATTCTTTGAGCTTGTGCTCGCAGATTCTCTTGCAGTTACCTCTTGGATTTCAGTTTCTAGGGCTATTTGTTGTTTAAACATATTTTTTATTCTGCGATGGTACTGTTGCTCAATAACAGCAAGCCACTTATCCTTAAATCGAGGATAAGAAATAGTTGCAATTACTGCCTTATTGCCCCTAGACGTAAACAAATCTCTCATTGACGCTTTCTAGGTATTGGGCTGCCAAAGCGTTGCAGTATTTAAAGTTTTCCTCGGATAATTTTGCCAATTTTTTGCCGACTTGCCGTTTCGTTTACCGTCTCGTTCTATCCAATGTTATTTGTACGCGTGTTGTGCTGCATGCGCGCAGCAAGCGAACAACTGCACAATTTAGGTGGTTTTATATGTTACCCGCAATGTTACCCCGTAAACAGTAATTGGGTAATTTGAATTACAAATTAATGTAATTAGAATTACTTGTGACTTATGTAATTGGATAACAGTAATTTCAATTACATGTAATTTTAATTAAAGTAATTCAATTACTTTTCATTAATTTAGTAATTAAATTACAAAAGTAAATTAATTACGCCCAACACTGTGTACAGCCCGATTCAAATTTTATGGCAGCTCGAAACAGGAGGCGAATCACTGCCTTGCGCAGTAACAAATTCACGTGTCAGCGGGGGTGAGGGGTGGGGTACTGAGCAGGGAGTAGCACCACAGATTACTGTAGGACACTTCAGAGCCGCCATCAAGTTTGAATCGGGCTGTAATTCGACCGTTTATTTTTTTTAAATTGTAGTCTTTTAAATATTCACCAAATGTACAGTATTTTGCTTAAGAATATTGATTTTTACATTTTTTTTGTTTCAAAAACATACAAATAAAACTTCGATCTGGCAGTTTGTTTATCGCAAGGAAGTGGCCTTTTTCCAGTCGTCGATTGCTATACTTATTATTAGCAAAACATGTAGGTAATTAATTATAAAGGTTAAAGAGCTTAGTCAGTTAAAATAAAACTTCAATGTTCATATTACACCTTTCCCTTTTTGTAAATTATAGGTAATATTAATAAAATGATGAAATAATTGTAAATAATTAAACAACTGTAAATTGTAATTAGCAAGTTTGTATACAATGACGGAATTAAATAGAAATAAAATAATGAATGGGTGACAGTTTTATAATTTATAGAACATATTATATCGAGTACGTTTTTAGGGTTCCGTACCTCAAAAGGAAAAAACGGAACCCTTATAGGATCACTCGTGTGGCTGTCCGTCCGTCTGTCACAGACAATTTACTCCGATCCGAAATATGAAGTTGAAATTTGGTACACATATGAATCTCTGTGATATAAACACAGACGTGTAACGTAAATAAATGAATTTTGAATATGGGGTCATTTTTTGGGGGCAAATAGAAAATAAAAAAAAAGTTTCGCAATCTGTACCGTGTGGCATATCAAATGACAGGGCTTACTGTGAGGATCTCAATAATATTTTTTTTCGTAATTTTAAAGTAAATTGTATTAGTTATTTAAGAAAATAGACGAAAATTAACTATCTCCCCCCCCCCACTCTTTATCTCCGAAACTACTGAGCATAAAATTTTGAAAAAAAAAAAATACAGAAAATAGTTCTATACTTACCTACAGATTACAGGAAAACCTATAAGAAGTCTGTGGTCTTGAAACAACATGGTAAATCTCTCAATATTGTGCGTACTAACTTACATTTTCAGTTGGAATGTATGGGAGAACATGTTTTTCAACTACAATGTTAAGTTTGTTCTTGGGATAAATTCATTCCAACTACGGAACCCTTCATTGCGCGTGGTCCGACACGCACTTGGCCGGTTTTTTTTAAATAAAAAATGGAGTGTCTTTGAATGTTGAATATCCCACTAGTCTTAATTACCATGTGCAGTCAAAGAACTTGGTTGTTGAGTCTACGAATAAGTAATCTTATTCGTATTGTTGAGTAGACACACTATGTCAGTCTGCTGTGCTGTACATTTTTATACTGAAATACATTGACAGTAGTTATTTGAATTTACGGACAATTACAGCTGTAGGATCTTTTGGCGCGTGGCGATAATCACCGCCATCTTGTTTTATCTATACATTTTACAAAAGAATTTCACAAGTGTTTACCAACAGCGCCACCTGTCTACGTCATTCTAGCCCCAAAAAATCCTTCTAGCACTCAACATGATAGTCATTTGCTATTGAATGAAATTCTCTGACTCCACAATATTGTACACGGCGAAGTCGCCCGTCAGTAAGTGCTATGCGTGCGTGAGTGCTCGATGCAAGTCCTGCCACAGCGAGGCGTGCTGCGCATGAGCGGCGGCGCGGCTTCCAGCCAGAGCTGGAAGTGCTTGCAGTGCCCGCGCAACATACGCGCGAGCCACGCACCCCTCCTAAACAATACGACAACGTCAACCGAAGGTCTTTTAAGGCTTTTATTGTCGGTATATATTTAAACAAAAATGGTGATTTGCTGGGAAGTTTTTTGCGACAACTTCTTTCCAATTCCCAGCTAAAACACTAGGACGCGTTAACAGACGGACATTTTAGCGTCCGTCTTTTGTAAATTTTTACGTTCATAAAGTGCAGTAAAATTATTATCCCTCAAAACCCCCTTTAACACTTCCTAGTGTTTTAGTTGGACAGAAAAAGTGGCGCAACAAACTCGCCATCAGCATAACTGTCTGTTAAGTTAGAAAGAAGAGATAATGACAGATCAATGAAATCTGAAACTCCAATAGCTAATTGGCATGATGCCTCACCTGCAGCGCGGCGCGCAAGGCGTACCGGTGGCGGTGGCGCAGCGACGCGGCCTGCGGCGAGCGCGGCGCGGCGGCGGCGGCGGCGGCGCGCTCGGCGGCGGCGGCGCGCTCGGCGTGCAGGCCGCGCGACAGGCGAGCCACCAGCTCGCGGTACGCGCCGCACGCCTCGCCCGCCAGCCGCACCAGCCCGTCCGAACCCTCCTCTTCCGAGCACTCATCTGACTCCGGGCCCACACTGCATGCTAACCTACGATAACCCTATTTTTTTACTAATTATCTCACTGCAATGCAAAGGCCTCTTCTCATATAGAGAAGGCACGAGCATTGATCACTACGCTTGCACGAGACGGTTGAAGATGGGTGACGGAATTATTCATGCGAAATGTAAATCGTAAAAATCCGGTTACTCCAGCCTCATGAAAACAATGTAAACAACGGAACATCATATAGCATTCCATTTGCTCACTACTCTGTGTTCGTTCTATCAAAAGTAAGTAGGTACAGATTTCTCAGGACAAGTATGCGCTTTGACAAAAATCGTCTATTTTCCGTAATACGAACGCGCGATGATGAGATCTAACATACAGCTGTAACAACTATGGAAGTAACTAGGAAGTATTTGCCTATTTTGTATTACCATGGTTAGAGAATTATAGAACTTCAAATTACGAGGTGCAACCAGAAAACTTCATACAAACGCGCAATGATAGGTAAACTACTATGGGGTTCGTGATTCGGGTACGGTGTTATTCTGTGGCGTGAAGTTCGCGGTAATTCGGAAAGACGAAGATTACCGAAGCGCATACCTTTTCTGGTTTAACTGTACGACAGCATAAGCGGGGGCTCAGAGGTCCATTTATAGTTAATTAAAACGGTACAACACCGATTACACTAATTAACATAATGTAAGGTACTGACACTACACACACACCTACCCTTTGCATAAATTGATTTATTAATCGATTATCGGTTTGCATGGATGGAAGGTGTGAAAGATGATATGGTTAGAAAGGGGGGTGACTACCGAGATGACGACTAATAGAGAAGCATGGAAGAAAATACATGTTGCACCGACTCCAAATAAATTGGGTTAAAGACAAGAAAAAGATAATGATATCAGGTAATCAGGCCCTAGTACGTACTGCGCGGCCGCGGCGAGCGCGCGCGACGCCCCGGCGCAGCGCGGCGCGTGCAGCGCTTCCAGCGCCGCCAGCGCGCTCAGCGCCGCGCCCAGCTCGCGCATGTCGCTCCGCTCAGCTCCGCATCTGTCCTGCACTGAAACGCATACAGAGTCCTTGTACAACTTTATGACGTAATGATTCAAGATTTCAAGTATTGCCCGTATTTGCGCTGTCAAATATTTCATTAAATTATATTGAACGTCTTCTCAAGTTTTTTTTTTAACTTGCTTCGTTCGTATGTTTCCAAGTATCCGATTAAGCGGAAACTTGGCATACCTATGTAACTTCGGTGACATTGCAATAATTTATACCATGGAGCTGGTCTGATCATGGCGCCAAAAGGTGGACATTGGAACTCCACAACTACACAAGATAGCCCCGCCGTGTTTGATCTCGTTTGATTAGCGTCGACAAGTACTATAGCCCAAGGTAGAGTATCACTCATCGCACTCATGTTTGAATGATAGAACATGTTCATTCAAAAAAAAATACAAAGAATGAAGTCGGTTAAAAATGACCGCCATCTGCCGTTGTAGTCACGCAATTACCTTTCTCAAATATCTGTGTCAGCCTGCCGAGCCCGAGGTGTGCCAGCCGCAGCTGTTCCTGCTCCGTCACGAACGCTGCTTGCATGTCCTCTGTACTTATTTCGCTCTGCAAACATTTACATGTAGTTCGCATGAAGTGATGTATGTATACATAATTATATGATAAACAAATTGACCAACAACTTGAATTGTTCGTGAATTCAAATCACAACTGTCATACTTCGTTAGCCATCATTATGAAATGGGTATTACACGGCAAACTGACGATAGTGTTATGCTCAACAATCAAGTTCCCTGACAGTACAATCTAACAATGATATAAGTAGGTATAAAAGCAGGGCAGCTGACTTGCAACTGTTGTCTGACGTCTGTATACAGTGAAGTAGAAAGATTAATATGTTTGCCTGTATATAGGGTGGATTTTTAAGATGGGGCCATTAGGGCAGGTATCTTACCCATTGTCGCTACAAGAAAATGGTCTTAGGAAACTGCCCTTAACTTTTTGAGAAAAGTTAATCTGTTCACACAGATTTTGAAAAAAAAATTACAGTCAGTAATTTTCACAAAAACTTTGATACCAATCGATCCTGTTTCTTAATGAGGATCAGAGAACTCTATCGGACCAACTGAAGTTTGAGTACTAGACAATTCAGAAATCGCAAAAATAGTACATTACTGCAGCGGCCTTCAAAAGAGGCATTGATGGACGAACGTGTAAATGCGGGCCGAGGCGAAGCCGAGCCACACATACGTAAGTCCATCAAGGCCTAGTTGTGGCCAAGTCTAGTATAGTACTTTTCTCAAATAATGCGCGGAAATTAAAACTAAGTACCTACACTACCTACTGTACCTAGGCAGAACTTTTTTGTCAAATACAATTACTTTCAAAATCAATGACAAACAACGCTAACAATAATTTTTCCAGCGTTAAAGTGTTCATTTGTTTTTTTTTTCAATAAACAGCATTACATTTTCAAGCCAGTTCAAAATTTAAATTTGTCCCATTTTTTAATTACACGACAGATATGAGTTTACTATTTAATTTATTTGGCTGCAAAACACGACGGATATGGATTTTCATACAACTTTTGCCGGCCGCTGCTCGCATGTATTTGTCCAGTACAGCAATTTCGATTTATCTCGAAGAAGGTTGTCAAAATAATGCTGAAATCTCCAAGCATGTTTGAGAAAAATAAATTTTCTCATTTCTTACCGGGCCTTCTTCTTGTGTGCCAGCAAGAACAAATTCATCATGTTTCGGTTTATCAAGTCGTATGGTGCTCTCACACAGGAAGATTCTGAGATCAGCGTCATGGGCCAGAACTGGATGTCGCGCGACCAGGGTCAGCCAGCGCTGGAGGGCGGCGCGTCGACGCAGGAGGAACCGCGAGCTGCCACCACCGACCACCACGCGCTTTGGTGGCAAGCGGCATATCGCGCTAGAATTTTGTAAAAAGAATCACGTAAATCAGCCGTAGACAAATAGTCATAAACATTTTTTATGGCGGATTGCACATTAGGTGGTTGATAAGTGTGACTTTTATGTATCACCTTCTCCTTTTTTGAAGATGTTGATTGTACTTCCGTCTTCTAAAATTATGCAAAATCTTATACATGCACAATGTGACAACAAATTCAATTCACTCACTGACAGACAATGCACAATTTTGAAAGAAAGAAAGAAATATATTTATTTAGCACAGACCAAAAGACACACAATACACCAGATACATAGATCAGATAAAAAAACAAACAAGATCTAAAAAAAAAAAAATTAAAAAGATAATAAAAAATAAACAGGAAAGTGTGCCTCACGGCTGCACTAAAAATGTCCAGTTCAGCAAAAATGCCAGACAACTAGTGCCTCACGCTGGTTTTCAACTGGACCTGGTGTGTGAGGTGACGGATGTAAATCACATTTGCACAAGAGTTCCTTATGTAACGAAAGTGTGCATGAAGGAACAGTTTTTGAAAATTATCCCCTAAAGGGGTTAAATAGAATAATGCGTGTGAAAGTTTGTATTATATGGTAGTTCGTAATTTTTGCATACGTCTTGTGCTAAATAAACAAATAACACTATCTTTGCAGTCCTGCAGTCGGGATTTCCCCTTTTCACATTGACAGTACTTTGATGCAGTCAGATAAAATTGAATAACTGGTTTTATTTGCTTAATATTTGCCTTGTTTTTAAAAGGAGCAACATAATGAGAGAAAAAAAATGGCTTCTTCCCAAATCTTTACATATATAATTCTGTAATATGTTTGTATGTCACTGAACTCCTCTCAAACGGCTGGGCCGATTTATTTGAATTTTTTGTAAGTGTTTGAGGTGAGGTTTGGGTCCCTGGATGATTTAGATTCACAATTGGACCAATTAGATGGCGCGGTTGGAGTGTAGCCTTAGGGGCGCTATGGGGCGAGGACTTTTAATTTTTTTTCGGAAATATAACAATTCTATTGCAGTATCGGGTTAACTTTGACTATAGAAACCATTTAGCTTCTAAGAAGCATGGCCCTACGACGCACCGTTTCCGAGTTAGGAGCTTTTGATTTTTTTCATAAAACACTATATTTCCAAAATGATAGGTGGGATGCTAAGTAATCTTTTCTAGAAAGAAATTGTTGCTCTAGTCGTAAACCATAATATGATGTAAAATGTAGATTTCCGAAAATAAAAATTACTGTCCCAAATTTTTTTTTTACATTTCTTTGCTTCTCATAGTGCCCTAAGCGTATACTCCAACTCCAACAAATTCAACCCTAAGACAACCCACGGACCGATGGCGCGGGCGAAGCCGCGAGCAGAAGCTAGTATGATATATACATTTTGGGAACAAGCCACATAAAGAAATAACAGAAACATACCGATAAGGGTATTTAGCATATAATACATCATATAACTGCACAAAATCATTGTATCTCCTTGAAACTGTTGTGCCATGTCTTCTTGAGCTGACATAATACTCGCAGTGTTTCAGTATAAGACCTTTACGTTCAGGCACAAGTTCCACACTGATGACATCGGTAGCTTCCAAGTCTTCAAACTTCACTGTCTCACTTGACATCATACAACTGAAATTTAATATTTATGTCTTGAAAACTATATGCTTTAACATAACTTATAAAAACTTAAATATCTTTGTTTTTACATAATAGCTGGGGGCCATGCATGTGCGCTTAAAATTTTATATTATAAAAATTCGCTAATCGCGCCTATGACCTTGGATTCAGAGCAGATCCTAACATGAATACACAACAAATTAAAAAATAAACAATATTTATTCAATTTGTTGGTATTCATATTAGCAATTTCAAATGAAGTCATTTATTCAAACTAAGCTGATAATCAGCACTTTTCGAACATCAAAATTATAAAAGACAGTCCCCCACAACGCCCGCCGTTCACCACTTCCTAGTGCTTTCGCTGGGGAGAAATTTTGTTTGATCATGTTACAATGTTGTCACTGCGTTTGTTAAACGACAGGGTGTATAAAGTCGGAAGTTCAATATAAAACGGGGCGTATTTATTTGTGAGTGTAAATAGTCACTCACTAAATCCGGAATGTTTAGGCGCCTTTTTTATCAGTTCCTGATGTTAATAACTTTACAAGTTCCTACTCTTCTCAGTTCCCTAACTTCCCTGCGTTAAGTAGGTACGTAGTATAAGTATAAAGTAATCTAAATTTAGTTACCTTGCTTACAACTCCGTTTGTTTACGAATACAATCGGTTTATTTCTCTGACGAATACACTTTCAAACAACCAAGTTAGCGTTAAGTAATGTATTGGCAAGCTGCAGATCTTCCAGTGTATCGACCTCTAAACTTTCTGTGGCATTTACTTCTAGTACAGTACAACTGAAATAGTCGTTCTCGTATTAGTGTGTTATTGGTGCCGATTCTGTTGTCACAAAATTCACTAAACTAGACTAAAAATCACTAAAATTTAGTTTAATCCTGTCAAACGACGTTTCCTATTCTGAAATTCACTAAAGTGACACAACTTAACTATATTATAGTTTGACAGCACTAATATAATTTTAGTTACTCAATTTAGTGAAAATGGCAATTAAGCTATTCTGAATTTGACGTTTTTCACCTAAAATGTTGGTTGTCAAACTAAATCAGACTAATTTTAATCGCGATTAAAAAGGTGTGGAATAAAATTAGTTGTCATGAACTAACGTTGAAGTTCTTGAAAGTAAGTTGAAAGTTTGGATGCTTGTGAGTAATTATGGAAGCTTATGTGATTGCAGCTGTTGTCGGTTCGGCAGAAAGGTAAATAATAATCTTTGATTATATAATGTCTAGATAGAGCATCAATTGCGCGCAAACGTGTCAAAAAATACCAGCCAACTGTTGGACTGTAAGTACTTACCCGCCGATTAGTGCCGATCGTACCGCTTTGGTGTCACTACGTATTACGCGCGCTAAGTAATAAACAAATAACAGCGATAAAATGACGGTATGTGCTATTAAACTGTGCCGAAATTATAAAGGAAGGGTAAAAAACACCAAACACATCACATATCATCAGTAAGTAACCAAAAAAACTACGTATTTGTTTTTTGTTTTTATATTTACCAAATTACGCCATATTACGCCATATTTTATCAGTGTTGCCAGTTTCTTTTTCCATTCTCCCAACTTAACGTCCTTTTTTTGTGGGTATATTCGTTGCTTTATGGTTACGTTTATATTATTTAGTTGATGTACTTTTATTATTCGATTTCAAAAAAGGTGAAGTTTTTCAATTCGTCTGTACTTTTTTATAATAATATAATGTTCGCGTATAACTTTTTTGTTTATGAGCCCATTTTAATGATTATTGTTGCATTGGGTCCAATAAACTGATTTCAAAGGTGCCAAGAGTAATTTTAATAAGATTAATTTATTCCATTCGTATTATCTGTGATCTTTCATTTGAAATTTCCAAATACAAACTGCCTAAAAAGTTAAATATTCTAATTGAATTAACTTAGCTGATTTAATATAACACAACATTCACACACACAACTCTAATTCAATTAAATAGTGTTTTTTATTTATAAATACAAGTAAATAAAGACACTACTAAAACTGAATAATACTACAAACATACACCTAAAACTTACTTATATTATTTGTATAGTCAATTTTTTTAATATGTGATTTATGGGAGAATTGTAGTAGCTGGTATCATTATTCACGCACACAGAGACATAGATGCACAGTGTAAAACACCGCCCGCACGCACACATGTTTGAAATTGTTGCCTCGTTTTCTTTGTTTTGATTGTAGGGCGACGCTCTATCTAGACATTATATAATCAAAGATAATAATATTATTGTTATTAGAATACAATACGAAATGCATTTGTGAAAACATTAAAGGAGTTTTGCACTGAATATCTAAGTAGCTTTGTACTACAATATGATTTGAAAAAGAAGTGGATAAATCGACTCCCAGATTCTGTGAAATAAGAATTACTTAACTATTTTTTAGAAACCATCAAGAAAGAGTTCGGTTGGAAATACTGCGAGACCATTCCAACCCATTCCACATGGATGAAGTAAAATTCAAGAAAATTTTTAGACTCCCTAGATCGGGAGCACTTCATTTGGTGGATATGTTAAGGAATCCTCGGTTGGATGAAGGATGTCTCCCCAAACACATAAAGGTTAGAACAGTTTTGTTTCCTTTTTTTTCTTTTTGTAAGAATTAAAATTCCTAAGACTGTGATTTTTCAGTCAGTGAGGGTGGTATCTCACTTTTATATTTAAGAGTGATAGATTATTTTAGTCATTACTTAGTATCTACCTGTATGATAATAGAGCTCATATTCAGATTCTAGCTGCACTCAATCTGTTTGCCCAAGGCAGTTATCAAACAGCTGTTGGGCAAGACAATATACTTGGGCTCAGCCAGCCATCAGTGAGCAGGTGTCTAGCTACAGTAGCAGATGAAATTTTAAAAATATTATCCCCTCAACACTTGAGATTTCCCATGACCCGTGAAGAAAAGGAAGCGGCCAAGACAGAGTAAGTTCAATTTAATATTTCTTTCTTTTAAAAGGTTCCAGGTTTATGAATGGTTTTTTTTTTATTTCTTTTTTGTCAAACATCAGAAAACTGAAAAGAGAATAATAAATAAGTTTAAGATAATTAAAACATCCCCTTTTACAGTTAACAAAACTGAGAACTGCATCACTCTTATGTAACACTTTACTTGTTCCAGTTTTCAAGACCTATATAATATGCCCAACACATTAGGTGCAGTAGATGGGACCCATGTTGCAATAGCAAAACCTCCGCTCAATCACCCTACTGCACCTGGCAACCTTTTCTACAATCGAAAGGGCTATTATAGCATCAACTGCCAGATTGTGAGTATAAATTAATTTTTTTAACATACTTAATTATCTTAAAACATTGACTAAAACAAAAAACTTTCAGGTATGCAGTGCGAGGGGCAAGATTATTGGCCTCAACCCAAATTTTCCGGGCTCCACCCATGATGCTGCAATTTGGAGGGCATCTACGATCAACAGAGTCCTGAGAAATGACTTTGTGCGTGGGGAAAGAACTCAGTGGCTCCTGGGTAGGTCACTAGTAAACTTGTATAATATATACTACGTATACCTATTAGCTGAGTACATTATAAAGTTTTATTTTTTTGTAGGTGATAAGGGATACCCACTACAGCCATGGCTCATGACTCCCATTATGGTGCCAGCAACTGAAGCGGAGGCTGCCTACAACGAATGCCACACCAGGGCAAGAAATGTGGTGGAAATGTGCAATGGGCGCCTCAAGAATAAATTTAGATGCCTACACAGGCATCGCTGTCTGCACTATCAGCCAAAAAAGGCAGCTAAAATTATTCTGGCATGTTGCACCCTGTACAATATGTTTTTGGAAACATTGGGTGGTAAGTGTACCTAGTTTGCTTATTAATATTATGTAATTCTTCTCGTTTTATTTACATTTACAAAATAAGAAATCTAAATAAGTATATTTTTGCAGATGAAGAAGATACTGATGTGACTGAGGATAGCGATGTCACCGAGGAAAGCGAGCAGAGTGCAATTGTAGAGGATACCAGCACCGATTTTCTTGCCGAAGCAAGGCAAATTCGGCAATCGCTTATAAATCATTTTAATTAAATTAAACATCTTATTATTTTACTAAAACATTTTAATTTTTTTTAATCATTAAACCTATCCTTAACCCTAAAAAAAACAATCAACAAAATATAATAATCAACAAAATATAACAATCAACAAAATATACAAAATAATTAATAATCAGCTAAATAATTTAAAACATGAATGATAAACATGAAACATGATGATGTGGCTTAGCGCTAATATCAGTAGCGAGCTGTAGACGATTTGGAACAAGCACTTAATGAGAATAACAGGTTTGTTGCAGTTGTAAGCTCCAAGACAAAGTAATGGAGAAGAAACCCATCAGGTTTCATTCCCATTATCTTCGTCTTGGGCATTTTGCAACAAAACTGGAATGCCGGAAGAGCGAATGGCAGCAGCCAAAATTTCTGCTGCCTGGACTATGCTCTCCCGGAGTAACCGGCTATTCTCATTAAGTGCTTGTACCAAATTGTGGTGCACTGGCGGGCGGGGAGTCCTCGGAACTCTTCGACGACGGGTAACTCTACCGCTTCCGCGCCGAATTGACACGACAGGAGTCCCACCGTCGGTTTCCACTGGCTGCTCTTCTAGTATGGGCTGTAGAGAGGGCGACATACTTGGTTGTGGGGCAGGCGACATGGCCAGTGGGGACGAGAGAGGTATTCCCTGAAATAAAAAAAAATACAGTTATTCATTGAGTATCATGTGGTCACCAGAGATCCAATAAAATAGATAACTGTTGGTCCTTATTATTGGTGCTGGAAAGATTAATAATATTTTTCTGAATACCAGTCTTAGTAATGTATTTATAAAAATTGCCCTTCAGCCATAAAAATACCATGAATCCATACTAATATTATAAATGCAAAAGTGTGTCTGCCTGTCTGTTTTTAAGGGGGTGGAAGTTTGTATGGGGAAGCAATAACCGCTGAGCCAATTTAGATGAAATGTTTCATGGAGATTGTTTGAGTTGTGGGGAAGGATACTTATAGAATAGTTTTTATTACCGAAATTATCCCTTAAGGGTGTAAAAAGGGGGATGGAAAGTTGTAAAGGGAATCAATAAAAAAGGACTAGTAACACTTTTATCGCGGGTGAAACCGCAGGGCACAGATAGTAATAAAATAAATTACCATTTCCAAAGACGCAAAACCATCAACAGAAGCAGACCCAATGATATCGAGAATTTTATTCTCAATATCACTGAGATCTGCCCCTGCCGGTCCTCCACCTGTGGCCCTGATGGAGTCTCGAACTTTTCTCGCCTTTGTTTTAACTTTTGCCACCCACACAGTCCAAATCTGTTGAAATTAAATTAGTTTAGAACACGATGAAAATTATGCAATCCAGTTTAACATTTTATCTGACATAAACCACTTACATGTTGCCACTGCTCTACAGTCCTGCTGCAGCCCAGTTGGTTCAGCTCGCTACTGACATTAGCCTAAAACTCCACAACTTCCGCATCAGCTTGATTTTCTAAAAATGTAAGAAAAAAAAAATAAGACGCTACTTAGTAGTACATCTGAATTTATACCTAATAATAGGATAATTAACATACACAACAATAAACTGATAATTAATAATGATGCTCTTCAATTTTCTTTCGTTTTTTATGTCATCGCTATGGATTTATCAATAAAATAACAAGTTCAGTTGTATTTCTTACCTCTGGCCATTAGCCGATTGTTGTGGAGCCGCTCCACGAGAAGCTCCTGCTGTCTTTTATTTGCTCGTTTTCTCAACGACGAAGACTGCATGTTGGTGTATCCTATTTCTAGTCTGATGCTGATCTCTTAAAATAACACTGCTAAATTATAAAACACCCAAACCCAATCGACATAGATCAACAAACACACAGAACAAACATAATGAGATGTCCTTGATAGGGCTTGCCTACGGCGACGAGAATACCGGAGATTTTCAACTTAGTGTACGAAAAACCGCTCTTTTTTTCCTCGAGATCACATTTTTATTGTTAAATAAGCTTTATAACGCTGAAATAAAGAGCAAGATAATAATGCTACCTGAATATTTTATTTAAATGCTGTAGTTTGTGAATTTTAATAAAATTAAAGGTTTTTTACTTATTGAAAACCGAAAAAATCTCCGCCAAAGTTCTAAATCGTTTTCGGTGAACAACCCTACCAGGATCTCATTGGCCACAGATAACAAAAACAAATATAGGTTATTGCATCTTAATTTGTTACAATATAAACAACAATATAGTTTTACGCCGTCATTATGCTCCCTATAATTCATTTAAATAACTGTTGCTAAACAATTAAAGATTATTTGGTTTTACTCAGGTTTTTTTTTGCACTTCAGATCATTTCGTTCACTTTCATTCACTTTTTATTTTAATTTCCAACAAATCTTGGTCTATGGTTTACTTAACTTAGCGATTGTCAAACTCGATTTTAGTGATGTCAAAATTGTTTTTAAGTTTAGACAACCTTGTTTACAGAATAGCTTTTAAGATTCTCTTAACCAAAAATTAGAAATTTTAGTGATAGTTTAGTTTAGTTCGGTGTACAGCAGAATCGGCACCATTGTGTGTAAATCATAAATAAATGGAAAAATAACTTTTGTAAAATGTACGAACACACGTAAGAAGTAACTGTCAAAAGTGCCATGTGTCAGTGTCAGTACTGTCAGTGTCAGACTGTCAGCTGTCAGTCAAGTTGGCCAACCAGTTGCCAAAAGAAAAAAGAAAAAAAAAAAACAACCTCGTGCACTGCAACCACAGAGTGGACCACAACCACAACACAGAACCAAGAACCTTTCCTCTGTCTACGCAAGAATCACACACAGTACAACCCTGTTTTTTTTTTTAATTCGCCCAAAGTGCAGGCTATAGTTTTTCGACCATACCGCCTCATCTTCCGTGTAAAATTTCTTACGGCAACCCTCAGATAAAGAATGCCCTTTATCTGAGTCAGCGACATAGAGTAAAGTAATATATCGGGTAGTCAGCGACAACCTATAAGCTTCTTGGCGACAACCAGCCGTAGACCGCAACCAGCTGATATCACATCGGTATTAATTACCATAAAGAAAAAAGTGGCCGTCTAAAGGTTGCCATGATAAAGTGCAGCCGTTGGGTACAACCGTGCAAGACAAATAATTATTTTCGTCTTTTGCGTTGAACCTGAGCGTTGAACCAATATAAAATGTCAAAGTGGTGTTCTGTTTTTAATTAGGTAGTATTGACATCTTCGTTAGTTTTTTATGTCAAGCACGACAGGTCATTTGCAGGTGCACCCACAGAGTACTTTTTGATTGGGTGCACCGTTATGGAAAGATAGAAAAATTGATTTTTATGTGCCACAGAAATACGTGCATACAAAAAGATAAACTTGAGTACCTACCGTAATAAGATGGGGTGATTTACGTGACCCACGCCCACGGGTGCCGCCGCACTGTTTAGCATGAACTGCTTCATAATAAAATTTTAGTGAAATATTCGATCCGTGTCTCACCGTGCCACGGCCTGCGCCCGGCAGCCGGCACACGGTTACGTTGTTATTTATACCTACTTGTAATTTTGAAATTTTCCCTTTTCCAAAAGCCTTCTCCTCGTTATATAAAATGCTCCTGTTTCCAAAAACTCTCCGTTCCAATCTTGCCTGCGAACTCGACCATCAACTTGAAAGTTTGCTGGATAGAATTTTCCATTCAAAAGCTGCCAACGAAGCTTGTAACTCCTAAACAAGTCGTTTTATTAGTTTAAAACTTTTTCATCTTATTGTTTATTTCAAGTACCTATGTTACCCCAGTCACTTACATAATATGCACAAAGATTTGCAATCATTGTGCAGCGTTTCGACAAATCGCTCATCCCAACAAAAGTCGTCGGTACCTATCATAGAAATGTAAAAAAATCATAGGTATATCTATGGTACAGACGCCAGCACATCAACCTACTACAATCTGTCAGATTTCTGTAAAAGGCGTTCTACACGATCCAGACCGACCGCCGACAGAGGTGACCTTGGTCGGATCAACCAACTTTTGTATTCGTTCTACACGGTCGGTGGTTGACACCAACTTGTCAATTCCATCCGGTGTTCACAGCGTAATGACGTATCAATATGGCTCCTTGCCTTTCAAAGCAACGGAAGGTCGGTTTGGCAATTTAACTTTTTTATGCTTGAGTGAAGAAGAAAAATTAATTATTAAAAAAAAATAAAAATTAATTAAACATTTTCTTATTCTTATCTTTATATAAATTAGATCCAATGTACCAAAGACATGATAAATCAGTGTATAAAGATATAAATTCGGTCAGAACCTCTCGTTCGCGGGGTTCGTTTTGTGAATCAATAAAGAGCACTCTACATTTTTTATAACATGCGACTTACATTCAAAAAATATACCCGTCGAGACCCAACACGGCTAAGAATTCCTTCACATCAAAGCACATTATGACATAAGAATAGCTTTATCACAGCAATAAAAATATTCAACAATATTCCAAAAGAAATAAGGGAACTCCCTCTAAAACGCTTTAAATCAAAACTACACAAATGGCTTATTGATAATTGTTTTTATAGTGTAAAAGAATTTTTTGATAAAAAAATAGACGATAAATATAAGATAATGATGCTGAGTTTTAATTATATTACTTTATATACCTATTATTCTTATGTGTTCAAATAGATACGAAACCCTAATAACCAATGTTATTAAAAATATGTTAATTTTAACAAATTAATGCGTTAAAGTCACATTTAGTATGTTTAAATATTTGCATGCCAGTCCATGGCGAAACATGTAAGATCATCACTTTATTTATAAGACCTTTATGTACCATGTTTTAAAGCAAATAAATATATTCTATTCTAATCCATCGCTGTGACACGCGATGACGTGCGCCCACATTGACTGACAATCGCACACTGAAGCTCTCCCGTCGGACAACAGCGTTCCAGACGGTTGAGGCCGACCACGGACGCAGCCTGTCGCGATGGATGCGCTGCCGACCAAGGTTGTCCAAAGGTCGTTTGACCCCGCCCATATTTGGTCGACCGACCAACGTCTACACGGTAGATTTTCACACCAACTGGACCAAGGTCACCTCTGTCGGCGGTCGGTCTGGATCGTGTAGAACGCCTTTAATAGATTTTCAACTTTATCGCTAAAGCGTTGATGTGCTGGTGATGCACGACATAGAGTAAGTAACGTTCCTTAGAATGCACGATACTCTCGCACACTTGTATTTTGCGTATTTGTTCACTTTATCAAAAAGTACCGGTAAGACGGGGTGAATCGGGACGAAACTTTAAAATGGATTTTAACGTTGATTTAATAAAGTTTATTGCCAACAAGAACACTTAATCGTTAATTAACCGACTTCAAAAAAGGAGGTTCTGTATTCGACCCGTATGTATGTATGTATGTATTATGTATGTATGTATGTATGTATGTATATTTGTTTGTCCGCGATTTTCTCAAAAACTAATGAACCGATTTTGATAATTCTTTCACTAATGTGATCTACATACTTTCAGAAAGGTTTTAGTATATAATACATTATATAATTATTCTTATGTACGATGTTATATGCATAAATGTACTGCATCTCCGGCATTTCTATGCGAATTTTGATGATTCTTCTAGTCGGTGTCTTCAATTCCTCAATGCACTAGTGTTATTTGAATTTGTGTGGAGTAGGTACAGACGCCAGCACATCAACCTACACCTAACTGTCAAATTTTCCCAATCAACATTGAACCTTATGCTTTAGCGATAAAGTTGAAAATCTATTACAGAAATCTGACAGATTGTAGTAGGTTGATGTGCTGGCGTCTGTACAACTAAAAAGTGAAAAATAAAAACTTTTTTACAAAAAAAACAACCGACTTCAAAAAAAACTACAAAGTGATAAATAACTTTAATTTCGGAAGTCGGTGTCAAACAAAAAACGAAAATGCGGAACCAACGACACCGACTTCCGAAATTAAAGTTATTTATCACTTTGTAGTTTTTTTTTAAGTCGGTTGTTTTTTTTGTTTATAATATAACTAGCTGCCCGGCGCGACTTCGTTCGCGTGGTGTCCTACTAATACCCCCTACCCTACTCCTACCAATCCTACCCCTGCCCTTCTCCTACCTTACTCCTACCCCTTCCCTACCCCTTACTCCTACCCCTTCCCTACCCCTTACTCCTACCCTACTCCTACCCTACTCCTAACCTACTCCTACCGTACCCCTACCCTACTCCCACCCTACCCCTTCCCTACTCCTACCGTACCCCTACCCTACTCCTACCCTAACCCTTCCCTACTCCTACTGTACCCCTACCCCTACCCTACTCCTACCGTACCCCTACCCTACTCCTACCCTACCCCTTCCCTACTCCTACCGTACCCCTACCCTACTCCTACCCTAACCCTTCCCTACTCCTACTGTACCCCTACCCCTACCCTACTCCTACCGTACCCCTACCCTACTCCTACCCTACCCCTACTCCTACTCTACCCCTACTCCTACCCTACTCCTGCCCTACCCCGAGCCTACTCCTAGCCCTGTCATTTGCGTTTTGTTATTCCAAGTCTGATTTTTTTTTTTTTTTTTTTCTGATTTTTTTTAGTATCTTATGTCCGTCTCCTGGCTCTAAGCTACCTCCCTACCAATTTTCACCCAAATCTGTTCTGCCGTTCTTGAGTTATAAGTGGTGTAACTAACACGACTTTCTTTTATATATATAGATAAACACAGAGTCATTTTTGGCAAAAAAAAACAATTATTTCAATGTTAAAATCCATTTTAGTTTCGTCTCGATTCACCCCTGCATCCCTATTCACCCCGTTTTACGGTACTCTGTGACTTTTGAGTAGACGTGTCATGATGACTAGATGAGTGACCGAGGCTGAGGACCGAGGCGAGGAGGCTAGCTAGATAATATAATTACCTTGTCACAGAAAACACACAATCGAACGGAACAGGACGCGCAATTTTTTTATAAGCGCTTCTTAGCTGTCTTGGTAGTGTAAACGGTGAAGTAACTTGCATCAATATTAAAATCGTCACTTTTGGTCGAGATGACAAAAATTCGAGCGCTCCCCATATCGAAGGTGCCCAATCAGTGGCAGTTACAAAACTTCGATGAAAAACGGTAACATTATCTAAAACAATCAAACAAAGACAAAATCTAGTCAGTTAAAAAAAATGAATTAATAAATAAAAATAATAAAAGCCTTATGTAAGTATATTTTTTACTGAAAAAGATCATCATCTGCCTAGCCTTTTCCCAACTATGTTGGAGTCGGCTTGTTTATTACGGCATGGTCTCAAGCTGCGTCCTAACAGAAAGCGATCTTGGCACGAAAACGCGACCGTTGCGTTCTTACGTAAGTCAGTTTTGTTTCGGTGAACCAGAACGCGAGGTCGCGCTGAACGAGGGCGCCTTCCGGTTTTCCGAACAAAAAGTGACATGAACGCAACGATCGCTTTCTATTAGGACCTGGCCTCATGCTACAAACCTTTAATGCTTTCAAGAGCTATTAATGGATTATCAGTGGATACGGTTATGTCATGGAAGCCAGCGGCCTTAGCCGTGTGTATTGTACGACTCAATAAACTCGTACCGCCCACCTTTTGCAGATTTTTAAGACGCACGCCCTTTGAGCCACCTCTAGCGAGTATGAGGACCGCAACTTCAGCGCTACTGTAAAATAAGCTGACGGGCAGGAAATAAAATATTATTAAAGTGTAACTTCTTAGGCGGCGATTCGATAATTGGATGAGAATTGGGAGTGAAGTTTCAAGGACGCGTCATGTTTAGGCACATTTCGTTACATGAGAGAGATGAAAGATATAACTCTTTCTCTCAAACACACACTAAATCTCTCTTTTAAAAGAAGTTTCATTTTTAACCATGTGAATCAATGACTTTTGATTTGAAAATTCAGTTTTGCTCCCACAATCGTCTGTTTCGTAAACTATGGGCAAACTTTTGACAAATCCTATTAACGTCACACTAGTGTTTTCGAAATGGGTAGGTAGATATGTATGCCGTGTACGTATAGTATAAGTACCCTCATTTCGCTAGTCTACTCGTGTCGGTATTTTTTTTGGTCTCATGTGTGTTGTTTTGTTATCACTTATATCAAAAATTATGCAGCACCCTAATTTCGCACACATAAACACAAACTGAATCATTTTGAAGGATATCGCTAACCCATTGACCCATTTATTTATTTTATTATTTATGTATGTAAGTACACACAGTAAAATACATAGAGATATAACATAATCATGTTCATGTTCGAAAAATTTGTCTGCTCAGCAACGTAAACGCAATGAATGTTGTTAAACTGTCAAAATGAAAGCTTTTGCTACTGATAGTGTGTTACGCAATTACCCCGCAGGATTAAAAATGCTCGGCTATGATGAGCCGTGGCTGTATGATCGCAGCATTGCCTACTGACTCATGACTGTACTCATTCTAGTCAGCATCAAAACACTTGATTGTACCTACGTTCACAAAACAATACTTTTAACGCAATGATGATATGCAGGGTGCCAGGATGGCCAAAAAGTCGTGGATCGAACGAAGTAGGGAGATAAAGGAGGTAATTTGTAACAAAAGTCTTTCTACAGCATGGCCATAATTCAATTGCCCTAAAAGTTATGAATATTTTTGTATACTATTACTAGATAAGTATCAGCACTACAAAAGTTCTATTGCGGCTCTGGGGTACCAAATTTCAAGAGCAATTAATTTTTTTCCAAAAATTTTGAAGCGTTAGCAAAATGATTTCTCACTTTAAAAGCGTTAGAAATGGCCTCCTTTATCTTCCTATTTCGTTTGATCCAGGACTTTTTGACCAACCTGTATAATTAAAAGACTTAAAAGGGTAACCTAGGTATACCTATCCAACATTCGATCTTCAAAAACGTTAAAATGTTACACTTTTAGATGACACGTGGAAGTAGGATGGCATGTCGTAATATCGGGACCGATAAAAGGACAAGACATAAAACTTGGCTAATTAACCAAGTTTTGACGAGCCTACCTCTTTATCATTGATACATTCAACGGTTAAAAAATAACATTTGAACACAAACACTAAAGAAATAATTATCATAACAAACAATATTACTCACATAGTTACAATAGTTAGAACTTTAAACCACATTGTTTAATAAGAAAATAAATTACGCTCCACTGTCGTAGTATCACATAGCTTATAGATAAAGGAGTACTTGGTAACTTTAGTATCAACAAAAATTCAATAATTGTAGATAGGTACACTGATTTTATTTGCGCCCACTATGTGCGCTCCAGTTCACTGCGTCGATTTAAATAAAAAATATTTCCTGACCAGTGATACGCGGACTCAGAAGGAAGTCGCCAATAAATCGATAAGCATACGATGAATTGAAATAAAGTGGTTGAGATATTATTACCGAGCTCCTAGAGTACATTTCTATGATCGCTCCGCTTGGAAAGCTGCACGGAACATATTATTATTATTGTGAGGTACCGCTTTGTCTTGGTCTTGGTAAAGGAACGTTACTTACTCTATGTTCAGTACCTTACTTACATTTATACCAGCGGGGTAATTGCGTAACGCACTAACAGTAGCAATGGCTTTCATTTTGATGTTCATTGTGTTATTTACTTTGTTGAGCAGACAAATTTTTGGAACACATGAAACACTCTTTAGCTATAGGTACCTATCCTTCAAAATGATTCAGTGTTACGCAATTAGGGTGCAGCTTCATAAGGCACCGACGCTACTATAGGCCACAGAATCTCGACAAAACAGTAACTGTTCTATTTAGTAAGTCCGAAAAAAAGCCTTTTGACAGCAGATAATAAATGTCGCTAGCGATTCCAAAATCTGTATGTGGACATTTTTTTATCCCTGCAGGATGTAGCATCATTTACAGGATGGATTTTTTAGACGGGGCAGTAAGGGTAGGCACGTTAACTTGTTTATTAACGTACAGACGCCAGCACATCAAGCTACCCGAAACTGTCAAATTTTTCCAATCAACTTTGAACCTTATTCTTTAGAAATAAAGTTGAAAATCTATTAAATAAATTTGACAGATTGTAGTAGGTTGATGTGCTGGCGTCTGTACATACCATGGTAGATACCTACGTTGTAGCTACAGTTAATTCGTTCGAAACTCTTCACAGATTTTGGAAAAATGGTACAGTCAGTTAGAAAAATGTCGGATGTAAAAATATCACGGAGGCCTTTTATTGCGCAATTTTTAACTCTCGGTGTTGAGCCGAGCATTGAGAATCCAACATAGGGCATCCCAACGCGTCAAAAAACATACTGTTGGATTTTCAACTCTCGGTGCTATACAGTGCGTTGAAAATCCAGTGTGCGATAAAATCCCGCCGCGGGAAAAACGCGCCCTTACGATCCATTTTTTTTTTCTTGGAGAAATGCTCATGCTTTCTGTACTACCACGGGGAGATCGTGCGGTTATATGGGACTTTAACCCACTAAAACTCCACGGTGTTCTCACGGTGTGTGCACGAATGCGTTGTCTGTCCGTAGAGTGATCACTAGCTTCCTACTTCCTAGTTAGAGTATTCCTAACTAAGCTTCCTTAAAATTGGATAGTGTAATAAGCGCTTTAGATAAGAGGGGGTTGTAGGATTGAACAGAATACGGTAGAGCTGAAATAAGATATGAGTATTCCGGCGAAGACGTATGGCAAGCCACTTGAGCTTTGTACGAAATGTGAACACAGGTCAAATATAAATCTTATGTAAAAGTTTTGAAGTCACTCAAGTAGGTAGGTATTCAATACATTGATCGATTTTGAACTGAGTCGAGTCTTTTGTAACGTCATTTTTTAAATTTCATTTAAAAAAGTAGTAAGTTGGTAACACAAGCTGTAATTTTCATTTTACTGCAGCTAATTTTAAAAGTCCGACCATAATTGTGTTGTGTAATTACAAGTTTATAATTTATTTGTAAAACATAGGAAATGAACAAGCCTTGTTAGCCATGTGGTTTCAGTACGAGAGTGTATTAGAGTATATTAATCTATGCGAGAGCGTGAGAGCGTACCACGGACTTAAAAGAGAAGTTAGAGTAGAGCCACAGTATTACAATATTTCCTATTGTAATACCAATGACTAATCCCAACTCAGTGTGTAATACTGGTATGTCAATGGTAATACTGTGGTATGGGTAGAGCAGAGCCATCCTTGAGCGTACTCAGAGTAAGTAACGTTCCTTACTCATTTGACAGTTATCTGACAGAAAGGCAGTAAATAAAAAAACCCGACAGCGACAGGCAGGTTGATCTTCTCTATAAACACAGAGTACTTTTTGATAGACTGATCTATAAAAGAATTATTAGATTTCTCATGCTGTAATAAAAATGAAAACTATAGAAGAATTTGAAAAAGAGCTAAAAAGCGTAGATAAGGAAATATCTAAAGTTGACGCAGAGTTATCGAAATGGAAGAATCTCCAACGTGTGCTGCACGAGAAGAAAGTGTCGTTGAAGAATTCTATAAACAAACTGAAAACAGACACTTTAGCCAGTGTAGATTGGGCTGGCACCACTTACGAGTGGTCTGAAGATGTAGTAACAACGTTGAAAAATGTGTTCCTCATTGATAGCTTTAGACCTAAACAGCTTGGCGCAATTAATTCGACTCTGTCAGGGCAACATGCCATTGTAGTGATGCCGACTGGCGCGGGGAAAAGCTTATGTTACCAGTTGCCAGCATTAGTAAAACCTGGCCTAACTGTTGTTGTCTCACCTCTTATATCACTAATGGAAGATCAAGTAAGGTCACTAACTAATAGAAACATACCAGCCAAGTTGATCACAAGCTCTAGCTCTAAAGAAGAAACTTCAGCAGCTTTAAACATACTAAAAGATAACAAGACACAGGTCAAGTTGCTCTATGTTACCCCAGAAAGGTTTGCTAAAAGCAAAAGATTTATGTCAAATTTACAAAAATGTTATGCAGATGGTAGATTGCAGAGGATAGCTATAGATGAGGTACATTGCTGTTCTCAGTGGGGCCACGACTTCAGGCCTGACTACAAGTATTTAGGTATTTTGTCTAACATGTTCCCGAATGTGCCTATCTTAGGGCTGACGGCCACTGCCACAGCTAGTGTCTTAACAGATGTACAAAAAATTCTTAATATTCCTGGTTGTTTAGTTATCAAGTCTACCTTCAACAGACCAAATTTATTTTATAAAATACTGGAAAAACCAACATCACAGGAAGAGTGTGTTAATATTCTTGAAAAATTGTTGAAGGGGAGGTATAAAGGTGAAAGTGGAATAATATACACAAACAGCATTAAAGATTCTGAAGACATTTCTGAAGGTTTACGTAAAAGGGGATTGAGAGTAGGATGCTATCATGCAAACTTAGATGCTAATACACGATCACAAGTCCATTTGAAATGGCATGAGAAGCGCTACCAAGCCATTGTAGCCACTGTAGCCTTTGGTATGGGAATTGACAAACCTGATGTTAGGTTTGTCATACATCACACAATTAGTAAGTCTATGGAGAACTACTATCAAGAGAGTGGCCGGGCGGGTCGTGACGGCCTCAGAGCAGAATGTGTGACTATGTACAGAATGCAAGATGTTTTCAAAGTCAGTACTATGGTGTTCTCTTCCGTAGGGAGTCTAGAGCATCTGTATGGCATGGTGAAGTACTGCCTCAATGGCACATTGTGTAGGAGGCTCCTGATAGCTGAGCATTTTGATGAAACTTGGGGAGGTGCAGACTGTAACAAAATGTGTGATGTGTGTTGCCATCCTCATTCTAATGTAAAAGAAGTTAACCTCAAGCCCCACTGTAAAACATTAGCTGGGATTATTGAGAATGCTGACAAGCAAGATGTAAAACTAACAGCTCAGAAGTTGCTTGATGCATGGTTTCTGAAGGGGCCAGTAAACCTGAGACATAAAGGAAAAGAGCCTAACTTTTCAAGAGTATTAGGTGAAGATGGGATTGCATATTTATTAGTTGGAAATTATTTAATAGAAGATTTTCACTATACTGCATATTCAACTATAAGTTATATAAAGATTGGCCCAAATATGGATGCAGTTGATGATGATAGCTTTATACTAAATATGCCAATAAGGAGATATTCATCCTTTGAACTTCAATCACCGCCTCCCAATGATTATCAACCAATCAAAACAATTGAAAAACCTGATGAAGGAAGTAAAACAAAAAAACGGAAGTCTAGTAGTGCTTTGAATGAATCCAAGTCGAAAATTACTAAGACAGTAATGATTGATGATAGTGATTAAGGTGAAACAGGTCTGCTTGTAGCCAGTTTCCTGCTAGATGGAGCTGAGCTGAAGTCAACATTTCAATCAATCCATTTTTGTCAGTCTCTTTCTAGTGCTGCAAATATATTTTAATTCCTGTGTATTAACTAGATACTC
The DNA here is from genome assembly GCA_914767645.1 of Hydraecia micacea. Lineage (NCBI taxonomy): Eukaryota > Metazoa > Arthropoda > Insecta > Lepidoptera > Noctuidae > Hydraecia > Hydraecia micacea. The sequence goes on from OU611780.1 coordinate 16,928,930, forward strand.
AACCAGTGCCACTCGATAGCTAGAGTAATAGCCCTGCTTCTCAAGGCTGATATGTCATCATCATCATCTTCCATGTCCCATGTAAGCCCACGTTCGCAGGAACGTAAAAATATCGCGGCGGGATTTTATCGCGCACTGGATTTTCAACTCTCGGTGCTCAGTAGTGCATTGAATCCAGTGCGCAAAGAAAATAAAACGCAGGAAAAATGCGCCGGTGCGAACCTGTGCTTACTTGGGGTCGGCACAGACCTCAGATGTTTTCTTTTTCCGTTCTCCCCTATCAACCGTCTACTATCATTCACTCTTCATAATGCATAATGAGTTGTGTTCTTGACACCTGTCCTGTCAGTGTTTTCCGAATTTGATCTTTATAAGCTACTAGTATTGTCGCACTGACAGATGTCAGAGACGCATTCTCTTGACGGCCGGGGTATAATGGTTTAGTTAGGGGATCTCATCATAGTTTTAATTTACTGATATAGGCTTGCCTAGTTCGAGGCCAATGTAAAACTCCTGTAATGCTTTAAATGGCATTTTTTTTTTATTAAAAAAAAAATTGTAAGACTAAATAATAAATTATATTATTATATTTAAAAAAAAATGTTTGAGTACTGTATCTATAGGCCATGCGGTGTACCTAAGAACCCAACCCACAAAATTCAAAAATCCTCATTCCCCATTTCACAAAAATTCCCATTTGGACAAAATTCTTTAAAAAAAAAAACAAGTTTGAAATAAAAATACAAATATTGTTACAATTAATGTTTAAAAAAGTTTTATTATAATAAGTACCTGTGACAATTTATAAGACATTCACAAATACATGCAAACAAAGTTCCCATTTTAATTGAGGTTGTCAGACGCCAGCACATCAACCTACTACAATCTGTCAGATTTCTGTAATAGATTTTCAACTTTATCGCTAAAGCATAAGGTTCAATTTTGATTGGGAAAATTTGACAGTTAGGTGAGGTTAGGTGTAGGTTGATGTGCTGGCGTCTGTACTTGTAAGTACGACTAAGTTCTTAGTACAAAAAATAAAAATATTGTATTGAGAACTTTAACATTGTCGGAATAAAGTTCAAAATATAAAAAAATTGCGCGCGCAGCACCGTACACGTGAAAATGAAGAGAAGACAGAGGGGTTATTATATTTCTTCTCTTTTCGTAACGAAATCTGCCTAAACGTGACGCGTCCTTGAAATTTCACTCTCAATTCTCGTGCAATTATCGAATTGCCGCCTAAGAAGTTTCTCTTCAAAAACTGCCTCAAAGTTTTGGGCTTGGACTAAAGCGGATTGAAGATTTTTATATGAAGCCTGGCATACCTGCTATCGCACCATTTTGACTTTTTTTTCAAAATGGCGGCCACGGTGACTGCGATACGTTTCCGAAATATTAGCGTTTTTTGAGTGGCTTTCTGATCCCCAGAGCTCTATAGCATAAGTCCATCCATACAGTTTTAAGGATGCATTTTATAAATTAGTAATAATATTTAATAGCCAAACTTTTCGATACAATTGCTTTTGAATTTGACTTAGTCTATACATCATATTTTAGCCCCTGACTGTATTAACCTTTTGACCGCTTGTGTCGCATTTATGCGACACATATTTCCGTGCCCCTACCGCTCGTGTCGTATTTCTGCGACAGAGAACATGCATGATTTTTTCGTTCTATTTTCGCCCTATTATCTGCGTGTTACACACGGCTACACATCAAGCTATACATAACCAGTATAAGCTGACTTCTGATTGTATGAAAATCCTATACAATGCGAGGTCAACTCAAACTGGAAATTTATAGCTTGATGTGTAGCCGTGTGTACAACTAAAACCATGATTAAATAGAGATAAAAACTTTTTGACTATTTTTTAATCGATACAACGATTTCTCCTTATTTATTGTACTTAGGTATTATTTTATCTTGATTTTATCGATTTTTAGCCGCGCGCTAGGGGCACGGCAATTGATATTTAGCAAAGCGCTTAAAAGGTTAAGTACTAACATACCGTGACGTAGAGCTGCCAGGCGTACAATTAATTTATAAATTCGATCATAAATGACAAAATAAAAACACTATTTTAGTAACAAAGAATCTTAAGAACTTACTATTGCTCACCAAAGCTTTGTGATTTGGATAGTCATTGGCTTCACACACTATGCTAGTACAATGCCGTTTTGTTGCAACCGGCGCGGCGGGCGCGATCTCCAGTAGCCGTGCCGCCAGCATGGTGTGTAGAAGCCTTAAGAGGAAACGCGGTCACCTGCACCCTAATTGCGTAACACAATATCAATCTGAATCATATTGAAGGATATTGCTAATCCATTGCTTCATATGTACGAAAAAGTTGTGTGCTGAACAACGTAAATACCGCAATGAATGTTGTTGAACTGTCAAAATGAAAACTATTGCTACTGTTAGTGTGTTATGCAATTACCCCGCCCCGGTCGTTGGCGCTCATTCTATACTATAACGTAGTCCTGTTTTCTCCCTGGTTAATGATACTAGCTAGTATGAATATTTTTTTACGAACTAATGTATATCTATCACTGCCATGTCCCTGTTTTGTTTTTTGGCGTAATAATATACAGGGTCAAATTAAATTAGCTAGCAAAACTCCGCAAAGTTTTTTGGCGTAATTATATAGGGCGACTGATACCTAAACACGTGATTGTACTCATGATGACAAACAACTTTTACTATGGGACCAAACCTGAACCAGATTTTTTTCGAAATTTCAGGTTTGGTCCCATAGTAAAAGTTGTTTGTTATCATGAGTACAATCACGTGTTTAAGTATTGGTCACTAATTACCAGTCACCCTATATACATTTTTTTCTAACTTTAATATTATTACACCAAAAACAGAGGGATACGTTAGTATGGAATGAACGCCAACGACCACGTGATCGCGTTTGAATCTCCTATGCTTGATGCACAAAAAACGCCGAAAATAATAAAAAAGAAAATAAATAGTTGGCCTCTTGAGATGTTTCATTGAATGGTCATTGCCGACGTCTAGGAGAGTATTGCAACGGCGTCAACTGAGAGTAGGAAGATACGTTTTCTTCCTTGTCCCGAGATCGGACTGTACTCCGGGCACTTCGTTTTTTCTCACCTACTTTTTCATCCTTGTCCCGAGATCGGACTGTACTCCGGGCACTTCGTTTTTTCTCACCTACGTTTTCATCCTTGTCCCGAGATCGGACTGTACTCCGGGCACTTCGTTTTTTCTCACCTTTGTCTGACCTACTTGATGGAACTGAAACAATTTATAATTAAATTATTAAAAGCCTTTGATGTCCCACTTTTCTCTGTGTAAAGCTGATAAGGGACAGTTACATTAATCTATACTAAACTTATATTATAAAGAGAGAGAGCGAATTTTGTGAGTTTGCGTATTGTGGAGGGTAATTTCCGGAACCACAGCTCCTATTTGAAAAAATCTTTCACCATTTGAAAGGTAGATTATTCCAGATGGTCATAGGCTATATTTATATTATGTAAATAAAAGAAATACTTCACAATACTAATGAAATACTATATTGAATTCATGCAAGCCTGTACTTTTTGTTAGGTTGCTTGTTACTGCTCCGAACTTGTGCACAATCATGTAATGTTTATACTCCAGTATAATTTTTGCGCCTCTTTTCTTTTAATTTAAAAAAGTGTCTATCATTAGCAGGTCAATAAGTTTTTAGAGGATAAGTTAAATATTTCCCTTTATGAAATCAATCTAACATCCTCCCATATCTTTTTTCTACAAGTGAATTTAGACATTCTTAGGATTAATTAAACTACTCCCTGAGGGTATAAAAGACATAGTCTATGTTCTATATTAGGTTTGGTTTCCGCACTTAATCCTTCAAGTGGAACATTGTGCGTGGGCCATGGCGGCAGTCGGTGGTTATTCCAATACGACAGACATAGTTCATAATGCTACAGTGAATTATTTTTTTGGGTACGGGGCCCATACAATATTAGCCATTGTCCTTTAATGTAAAAAAAGTTGGAGTCTCGGTTTGTGCGCAGTTGGTGCCAATAGTGCCCAACCTTTCGTGGAATAAGAGCGTGATGTTATATTTACACCGTAATGCTAGGTTAATTAAGATCAAACAAAATTGAAGTTGCGTCTGCAATTTTGTTTCATGATTTTCCCAATTCGTTGTAAATTCCCTTAAGGATAGAATGTGTGCGTGCGTGAATTTTAATATACTTGGCTCATTGCACATTTAAACAAATACAAGAAAATGGACAAGTAAGTACTTACCTGATGAATTACGTCTCTGACCATCTGGTTCCGGTTCCCGGTATCTTAAGGTAAATCCAGAAGCTGCTGATTTCGGTGTGGAGCACTCACTATCATCAATGCCCAAAGCATCCAAGGCACGCATCCTCTCCGCAATCTGATCTTTTATAATGTCTCGGTGTGGGCCTGCCTGACCCAAATACTCCATTTCGGCAAGCCATTCGGTACGTTCTCGAATTTGAGTAACCACTGTAAATGTTAAAACAGTACAGAATTTTAAAGTCAAAACAAGAAAATGTTGTATGTATAGATAGTTATTTTTTTTTATATTTGTTAAAAAAAAAGTCAATCAGTTAGAAGCTGAACATACCATACCTACTGTTTACCTATACTACGCTATGGCCTTTAGGAGCCATACAAAAAGAAAAAAATTCAGAAATGCAACGGGGTGGGCCGGGGAACCAGAAATTTCACATGGACAAAGTCAAGGGCAGAAGCTAGGAGTTATTAAATTGATGAGCAAAAGATTTATCCTAAAGGTCTTACATTCATTCCATATTTCTTTGGAAGTTGGCAACTTGGGCTGTGGTTTTTTGATCATTGGAGGCGGTGGTTGTGGCCGTTGTTCCTGGTCATCCCCGTATGCCATTGTGTTAGCCAACCTCTCCTTCATTTTCTCTCTGTCTTCCCCACGTTTCAATGGCCGATATCTTTAAAAACAAGTAAAAATAATATCAAGTAAGCATAGGTGCTTGGTAACACCCAAACATAATTTAAAAAGAAAGCATAATTACTGACCTAAAGTCGGTGTCAAGGTTTCCAGACTCCCTGATAGTAGACAGTGATCTTCGCCGAGATGTCTGAGGGCGGTCTAGCGGCATTCGAACCAGCAGCTCGGAGTCTGCTTTCTTTTCATCATTTTCACGAAGTTTTAGAGCAGTTTTTTGTCGCTGAGCAATAGTAAGCTTTGATTCTTCTAAGAGTACTAAATGGGAATCAAATACATCAGTTATTTACATTTTGCCTGAAATAACTAAACTTATAACTTTGATGAACAGGAAAACAGTTTATAGCTTTAGAGCGTGAAACATATACAGAGTGATGTGGGCACTTATCAATAGGAACTGGCTGTTCTCCCAGTAGCATAGTTGCTCCTGCCCTTTGTTCATCTTCATTTAGATTGATAAGGCTATAGAAGCTAGATATGTCATTTTCAGGCTCCGCTCTGGAGTAGTAATCAGTAAGGTTTTCAGATCTTAGGTCAGGTGCTCGTAGTCCACTCATTTGATTGCCCATTAGACTTGAAACATTTCCTCTAGAATTTTCAAAATTGACTATATGCAATTTCTCCCACCTGCAAGATCTAGATAAGGACTCCAGTGCACGTAAGTCCTGCTTTAGATGACTACCATAATCATATTCAGCTGGCATGATCTCATCAGCATTCATTAAGGTGTAATAATTTTGATCCCATTCAGCTGCTGGTATTGGATTGTTTTGATAAAATATCTTTCTATATAACACTGCAGCCTCAGAGTTATTTGAATCTGCCAATGCCATAACTGTTGCTCTTAGATTAGATAGAAGGATGTTCTCAGGTCTTGGCACAACTTTACCATCAACTTCGGTATTTTTGGACATTACAGGAAAATAAGCACCTTCGTCTTCACTTTCTAGTGTTCCGATCGCGTCTATTATTCTTTTTAAAGTTAAAGGAATCCAATAAACTATTAAATGTCCCAACAATTTGTAGTCATATTCATAAACGTGTTCAAAATTTCTTGGAGCTTGGCCTATTTTAATTAATTTTACCTCAACAACAGCGAGCAGTGCCCGGTAAACAGCTTTTATATCTGGGAGATCATTCCTCGATTGAGATCTCATAGCGCTCGCGCTAGCATAAAATGAACATAGATTAAGACCAATTCCTCGAGTTGTAATAGATAATAACACTGGTATGCAACTCCAGTCAGATCCACGCGAAAACGCCATAATTTAGTAGTCAAGCACAGTTTTTAAAGCGCCGAAATTAATTAGGTTTTTACTGTGGGTACTCTGGTTACTTTACTCTTTGCTCAGCAGTCAGCATCTACTTAATCCTCCCTGCTTATTTTAGAGAGTAAATATTATGTTCCTTATCTTTCCACAGAACACTATTAGTATTACTCCTAGTCCTAGCGGAGGATCTGTCTTTAGAATAAGTAAGTACCACGCATAGACTACTATTACCAGGATAATCTGGGTAATTATTATTTCACGAAATATGAGAACACACACAGACACAGAGTACAATAATAAACATTTGAACAACAGAAGAAAACAAACAAACAAACCATCATAATTAAGCAATGTTGCTAACCCTACCAAAGTATGTACCAAACTAAAATACCACAAATAAAAAAAAAAAAAATCAGTAGAAAACAGTAAGTAAATATAGTCATTTCAGAATAGCAGTTCTACTGTTTAGCAAAAGATAAAGACTGAAAAAGATAAAAATATCTGAAAATGCATACTTTAAGCACAATTTTTTTTTTTAGCTTAATCGCTGTTTATAACTACACTATTGTATTAGGTAAGCCTGTGATGATAGTTGTATGTGTTTTATTTTTTTTTATTTATTTTGTGTTTTAAAAATAAATAAATTATAATATTCCCTCGGTTGGGCCCAGTGCGTGTTGGTAGAAGTGACATGTCTTCGAATTTTTGGTTCTAGGTCATGCCGGTTTCCTCACGATGTTTTCCTTCGCCGTTTTGAGAACAATAGTGTATAACGCCCGCCTTCCTGGATTCGAACCCACGACCTACAAGTCTACAACTCGTAAGTCGGGGCCATTACCACTGGGCCACCGTATTTAGATATCGATACCCATCACGTCTGCAGAGTTTCACTAGCTAATTTAATTTGACCCTGTTTAACAATACAAAAAATATAAGTTTACCCACCTTTGAGTAATTGTTGTTGATTCTCCGTTGGTTCGGCCACACGGGTATGGAAAATACCGCCATGTGGAATGTTTTTACTCGGCCAATTTACATTCACAAAACCGTCAGCATCAGGCTTTAACATGGTAAATGATTCCTTATAAAAATATTTTGTAGCCTGCTCTTGTGTATCGACTTTTTTATTTTGTTTACAATATTTCCTAGGTAACCAATTTTTCTATGATGTCAATAATCTTACATTCCGTTACAACTCCTCAATTCGTCATGTAAACAGTTCAATAATATATATAAAATATTCTTGAATATTAATGGATTATGAATGGTGCCCAAGATACAGGCTTGCCTAGTTTGGGGCCAATGTAAAAATAACTGTAATCCTTTTGAGTAATAAAGTTTTTATTATTATTATTTTATTATTATTACTAAATTAATCTACTTTTTGGATAAAATATGAAAACCTATTTTCTATTTATTTATTAGGCCGTCCGTCACCATGGTATGTAGACAATGCCCATGCTCCTGGTCTACCATGGCCCACATAGGGCATGAAACTTTATTGATGGCCCAGTCATTCACCGCCATCCTTCTACCATCCTATAAAGTTGTTGACAGATAACTCTATCTACGTACACACGGCTACACATCAAGCTATACATTTCCAGTTTCAGTTGACCTCGCATTGTATAGGTTTTTCATGCAATCAGAAGTCAGCTTATACTGGTTATGTATATATATCATATGTATAACCAGTATAGCTTGATGTGTAGCCGTGTGTACAAAATACGTCATTGGTACAAAGTATGTACTTCCTAATTCCATGCCACCCACAGAGTACTTTTTGATAGTGCCACCATCACACTGCATCACACTCAAAGAGTAAAGTAACTATAGAGGGAAAGAGTGACAACTCTGTGGTAAAATTTGCATGTATGGAAAGTGCTGCCACCTTGAGTTTGGTGGGTGACCTAAGGCTCTAATAAATATACACATACCTATAGTTAAGCATACTTACTATAAGTAGCGAATCTTTATTTTAATGTTTAGGGTCACAATCAGGGTTTAACAAATAACAGTAACAAGTAACAATTTTAACATAATTAGCTGAGATAAACTCGGGATTTCGGGAAGCGCATCAACGTCGGGAAAGCCGGAGTTGCGGAGTTGACAATGATAATGGCGGATGGCCGGCGGCGACAATGACCACAATGACATTTGTTTGACAATTTGACAAACAAGAAAATGGCTGCCAAGTTTTTTTAACCCACCAAACTGCAGATGTCGCTGTCGTCTATGGAAATTGATGACAGTGCTAAGTGTGCCCCCCCTGATCACACTCCATTACACTTGGCGCCATTTTTTTTTTAATTTGTTTCGCTTAGCCTTCTGTACAGAAGGAATTATAATAAATTAACACCACTAAATTATGGACTCATCTGTAGGGCAAACAATTGAAAGAATTAAACTGCAAGAACAAGATAATGAGGTCAAACTGAGAGAAAAACGTGAACGTGAGTTTTTTTTCAGGTTTCAAATGCTAGTCATTGACATATTACTATGCTACCAGATCACGATTACGAGATTCCTTTTGATTTTACAAGCTTTTTTTGCACTGCAGCATCAACTTCAAAAGCAAATGGCCCTGTTTTTGCTAAATAGTAAATACCACTATATCTGTGGTAAATACTTATAAAAGAAATTCCAAATCGACGAAAAAGTGGATTAAAGTAGTAGTAGATAGGTAAGTAGGTCATGTATTTATTCAAAATTATTTTAATTTTTTTACAGTAAATAATGCGGTGCTGTTGACCAATCGAGAAATACGCGATACATTGATACATTTAGGAAGGCTGGTAAAAGAATATCAATCCCTTACGCTTGCTACTGATAAGTTGTTGCATCAGTTGACTGTAGAGAAAACAAGACGCAACGCTCTCGCCTATCAAATAGAAAGCTGCTGTGTGGAATTGGAAGAACTTCGTATAAAGTCTGTAGGTTTGGTTGCAATCGTTACAATAATCAACTTCACCGGTCCTAATTTATAAAAAAGAATAAAAGTCATCAATTTATTCAGATAACCAAGCGTACATTTTACATTTTTTGTAAAGATTTAACATTCTACATTCGCATACTTCGCATTAATATTAAGCATTTCGTTATCAAGTTGATTGTATTTATAAAATAGGTACCTATTTAAAACCTCCAAATAATATATTCTTTACTGAATTAACAGAGCAATGGCGTATCTACTGTGTGGAATAAACGGTCAAAGTTACTCGAGACTATTCAAGGCATCGCGGACAAGTGTGACATTTGGGCATTACTTATTAAACCTTCATGCCACGAAATAGTTCCATGCATAAAACATGTTCAAAATACTGAGCGACTCATCCATGACGACAGTAAACTGAGAAATGCTTTAGAAAGACGAAAAAATGCACTTGCTGAACGCAACTATTTGTTATCTGAGCCTGAAGTAGGAGAAGAATTCATTCGGTAAATGATAAAGTTAAAAAATATTACTTACTTCTCTACAATACCAAGCTGCTTGGTCTAAGCGTCTAAGCAGTATACTGTATTCTATTTCCACCCAATAGGAAAATATGAAGCTTCGTTGCCTTTTTTTGGTTATTTTACGCTAAATTAAAGTACCTAGTGATTGAAGTAGTTTATTTATTATATTTTTACAGTATTAAAAATGCTCTGCAATATTCGATGGAGATAGCTACTAATGTGTTATAAATAGGAGGTTATAAACGAGGTTCATCAGTACGAATGGAAAAGAAGGAATTGAGCTATTGTTTCCAAAGCATTCATATTTAGGCATGAAAGAAATTGACAGCAAACATCATCAGAGTCAAAGATGCTACCTGCACGGAAGACGAGGCGGTATGGTTGAAAGACGGTGACTGCCCATGGGGCGAATTAAAAAAAAAAAAAAACATCAAAGATGCTACTGTCAAAATATTGTCATTAATGTCATTTGATAATTTTATTGATAAGTCAAGCTTGCCATTGAGACTAAAGCTGAAAAATTCAGCCTTACAGCGATTCAAAGAATTATTATAATGATCTGAATCTAAATCCACAACAATGAACAGACATCTCTTCAACTATTTTAGGTAATTATATGTTAATTACAGTTTAAATCGTTTGAAATGAAGTATCACAACCTCACAAGAACACTTTTTCTTTCAGAATGTTCACCCGGAACTGTAGGACAGGTAGATCATTCAGCAGTAAACTTGAAGCTGGTGAAAATGAACCAATCAAATTTTCTACTAGTAAAGCTGCAAGGAAAACAACTAGACCTTTAGTCAAGAAGGTAGACACAGACATGCCGTGGTATCAGCCATTTTCAGTGGTTGGAAGTGTTGCAGTACTCCTTATATACTTCTGTGTTTTACGGAAAGAGAGCGATATAGACCTTGAATTTGATAAAACATTATATGATAGAATTAAAGGTCTTGAAAAAGAACAACTTTTACAGTCGTATAGATTCAACAAAGAACAAGGGAAAAGTGTAGATGATATAGAAAAGAGACTCAAAGAATTAGAAGAACAAAAACCAAACTAGTTGCATAGATATTTAAGTGAAATAGTCATGTACACAATATTTAAATAGATTGTTTAATTATTAACATTGTTTACATAATGTCTTTTGTTCCTATTTTAACTGTTCAGCATCAACCAGCTGATATGTGGCTGATATAGAGTAAAAGCAAAAGAATCTTGAAAATATTACTTTTGTTGTTTTTCTACCCCCACTATGAAAAGTTTACATAATGTAGATACTTGTTAGCTTGTTTAATGGCAAATATTGTTTCAAAAGAAGTAAAATTTTTTTTGACGCACTGGCCCTGGATCTACAGAACTGGATGTCATGGGGAAAGGCCTTTGCCCAGCAGTGGGATGATACAGGTTTAACAGTAGTAGTAGGTACCTATATTTTCATAAATTTAATTCGCCATATCTTAAATTAATGTACTTACAATGTAAATACTATGGCAAATCGTCAAACTAGTCATATAAATCTACAATGCCTAGAACAACTATTTTAACTTCTGTAAACGGACAACTATGATCATACTCAGGCTCTGCCACCTTTCTGTTACACCGTATTACATATCCCTCACGCTTTGACCCCGTTCCAGTCATAATCATTATCCACATGATATTCCGGATCATAGAAGTAATGTGGCACATAAATATGGATGTCGGAATAGTAATAACAGTTCAATATCTAAATTTTTATACAAAATCTAAGTACATATTAGGTACTGAAAAAATATTTATGTGCATGAGCTGTAAAGTTTTAGTTAAGTTAGATTGACAACTCAATTTGGTCGGGTTATACGCGGAGTTTTAGTATGGAAAATTAATGAAAGCTAATTTCTCTTAAAATACAACACTTAGGAATCTGAATTTTTGGTCGCTATAACTTCTTTATGGGTGCTAATTTTTGTATAAATTTGGGAAGAAATCACGGAGTTTTTAATACGGAAATCTTGAAATGAAAATTTTGCACCGTGACCACCGCAGGACCACCTTCAAAGTCGATTTTCTCGTAAACTACTGGAGTACCTACTAATGTTGAATTTTGGGTACTAATTTTATCTTGCAGGGTACTAATTTTCTATGTAGGTTTGAGGAAAGCGACAAGCTTCTCAAACTTGGAATCAACATTCAAAATCGTGGTCCTGCTGAACGATTGCGCGAAAGTTATCATTCGTTGATTTCTCGGTAAATACAAATGTTTCAGTTCTGTTTTTTTCACGAAATGAATCACATTTATGGGTACTTACTAATTATTTGTATACTTAGAATAGCTGTAGCATGCCCCATTTTTCGGCGCTCATGGTGGTCCTGCTGAAGGGAGCGTGACCACCGCAGGACCACCTTCAAAGTCGATTTTCTCGAAAACTACTAAGGTAAGTAGGTACCAATTTTTTTGTTAGAGTAGGTACTAAATTATTAGTACTAATTATTCACCAAATATGGAAGCGATTGGCGTTGGTGGTCATTGTGGGAAATAGATGCATTTGGTATTGGAAGCAGACATGCTGCGTCTACTCCATTATTCGTATAAAGGGCATGAGGATGATGAACGAAGAATTCGCTAAGTTTGTGCCATCAACCTCAGGAAAGAGGTATAGTGAGGGGTTTCATCTCGACAGCGATGTAGATTTTTTTTGTCACCCATCATACCCGCCTTTAGCTGAACACGTGATACTTGCGACTACCGTACCTACCTTTATAGAATAAGCTTTTCATTAATGACATCATGTAGCTACATGATGTCATTATAATACTAGTTCGAGTAGCATCCTCAAATAATTCTAATAAACTCGATGCAGTTTATATTATATGAAATTAACCTTGGCATATCCTCAATATTGAATTAGGCAAGTATGATTACTTATGTACAGTCATATTATGGGGTGAATCGGAAAAGGTTTTAACATTGAAATAATATAGTTTGTGTATGCCAAAAAGGACTAATGTGTTTACTGTGTTATTATTATTAACGATTAATTGTCAATAAACTAATTTTTTTTTTAACACAAATCTTTTTACTTTTGGGTAGATTCACCCTGTTTACTGTTAGCCTGCATCATCCTGCTGCTGGGCAAAGGCCTTTCCCCATGATTTCCAGCTCTTTTGATTCAGGGCTAAATTATGGTCCACACCGTTTATTCCTTATTTTTTTATGTATTGGAAATCAGCAGTGCAAAAATGCAATTCAATTTGATGACTAATTCCATGGTGCAATAATATGAATCACCATGTATAAGCATTGGATTATTATGACAAAAAAAAAACACATTTATGACCCTAATCATATTTATTAAACACCAATTTTCTCATAAAACATCATAAGATGCAACTTAATTACGCCAAACACAGAATTCTCACACTGCACATGGTTCACATTACCTATTAGACTACTTATGATGTAAAATTACCACAACTTACTAACACAACCCTATGCCTATGTATGGAATACTGCTGAAGTCAATTGCCGAGTATTATTGATGATGACTTAACGGACATCAGTATTTCTTACATACGCTTAGTAAACTTACATATTAAGAATGTATTTAATAAAAACTCAGTTCTGCTGCATCCTTATTATTATGAATGAATATGATGTTAAGTATTATAAAAATTAAAGGAGACATAAACTTGTTATGGAATTTAGATCTAGGTATTGAATTACAAAATAATTTATGATTAAGAAAGTATGCTAGATATAAAAATTTAAGCACGCTCGCCACGGATTCGTCGGGCAAGCTGGATGTCCTTAGGCATGATAGTGACACGTTTGGCATGGATAGCACACAAGTTGGTGTCTTCAAACAGGCCGACCAAGTAAGCCTCACTAGCCTCCTGAAAATTAAATAAAGAAAAGCGTTATGTATCGTATCACATTACACGCTGGTGAACCGCTTTAGTTGGTGAACATAGGCTAGGTAAATCAGTGCTCACCTGCAGAGCGCCAATAGCAGCAGACTGGAAACGCAAATCGGTTTTGAAATCCTGGGCGATTTCTCTCACCAGACGTTGGAAAGGCAGCTTGCGGATAAGCAACTCAGTAGATTTCTGATAACGACGAATTTCACGAAGCGCTACTGTACCAGGGCGGTAACGATGAGGTTTCTTGACTCCACCAGTGCTTGGCGCTGACTTACGCGCTGCCTTGGTGGCCAATTGTTTACGCGGAGCTTTACCTCCGGTAGATTTACGCGCGGTCTGCTTGGTACGTGCCATTATTCACTAAAAGAAAGACCAAGCGTTAGTTCTAACAATGCCTTCAATAGGTTTTTTCCAAACCCGCGAAACACGGAAGATTATGTTACAAATAGCACACTTATAATTTATATTGAATAATCAACTTAATTCGTACTAATTTACACACCTTTTCAAGTTATTTGCAAGAAATAAACCACAATTCTTTAATATCCACAACAAAGATCATATGCTCAAGATGGCGTCGAAGGGAATGGCGGGTGAAACAGACGCCAACGATTTCGATAGCCGATTGGTAGACAGAAATTATGTTTAGAGTATTTGATTGGTGGGAAAAGTGAGCTCTATGATTGGTTGACTAAATCGGAACTTCAAGAATGACATAGTTTGATTGGTCATCACATAGAACAGTGTAGCCATATATGATTATTTTATTGCTAAAATTAAAAAAACTACTTACGCCGGCGCCGCGCCGCCGCGCCGCCGCGCATTGCGAAATGTTGCTATTAGATAAAAGTGATGAAATTAAAATACATTGTCCCCAGTATACTTATGTTAGATTTTATATATTTGAAGTCTAATAAGTTTAGTGCATTACACTTTGTAACTCGGATGTTCGGCTGGTGGAAAAATCGTTCTTTACATACATACAATGAAATGTGCTGAATTTTGTTGACAGCTTACTCACAAATGTACAGATTACTCACGACCTCAGAGTGACTTCTTTTTCGGACCTCTGATAGAAAAATAGCCCCTAAAAATGATAATACGAACTGGTAAGAACATAAAGAGACTGTTATACAAAAAAACTCGAAGCCTAGAAGTTATGATTACATGGGGATTTTAATTTAATTGTTACATATTTTGCTACAACTTAGTAGTATGTACAGACGCCAGCACATCAACCTACTACAATCTGTCAGATTTCTGTAATAGATTTTCAACTTTATCGCTAAAGCATAAGGTTCAATGTTGATTGGGAAAATTTGACAGTTAGGTGTAGGTTGATGTGCTGGCGTCTGTACCTATTTTATTTTATGCCCAGCTGTGGCATAGAAAAAGCTAATAAAAAAATAGTATTTACTACGGCCAGTGCCATGTCTAAAAATACCATGCACAATGCATGAGCTTCGGACAAGTCTCTGTGTCTATTTTGTGAGAGTTACTGGCCTTGGCTATGAATAAAGGTATGAATACACTTCAAGACTGTTCAGACAAAGACAAAGACATTTATTCGTCGGATATGGAAGGTGTACAAAGTTGGTTGGTGGATAAGTTCAAGACACATTCGCCGCTAAAAGCGGCGTAAGAATATTTACTACAATATTAGGTAATTACACGTGGGTACTCTAATAAACAATACAAAAGACTTATACCATGGACAAAATAAAAACACAATAATAACAACATTTCTAATAAACAACTAAATAAATCTACCTTTAAAAATGTCTTTGACACATCTTGGGACCTGCGGGTCCCGGACCTTTGGAAGGCGTATGAAAGTCAACTTGCAGAGGCCCCTTAGACCAATTTTAAATGATGAGGAGGCACCAACCGACAATTATCACTGTATGCACTATGCAAGTGCACCCAAGGACATCCCCCGGTTGGTGCAGGACTATTGCAGAACATGAAACAAAACTTATTGGGCCATGGGTTTGGGTGGCTAAAGTGGACTGGTTACCAAGAACTATGACCCCTGCCTGATCAATGTTTTATATTATATACAAGGATAAAATGGCAGGGGGTGACTTGCACGCTCAATAATGGGCCCCCGGAAACGGTCGCTAGCACATACTGACCTAGCGACAATGGGGCAACATGTCCTGAGGTGCTTATGAGAAGTGGAGGGGAATACCTCTCCACTTCTCATAGCCGTAGAATACTAATCAGGATAATCCCGGAAGTACGGTTAAGATCCCTACCAGCATCCTACTGAAATACTTCCTTCCTCCGAGCACATTTGCTCTTGCGAATCTCCACTCAAGCCGGCCAATAAAGACAAGAAAGAGGTGGGAGCTATGTTCCCGGTCATTGTTCACTCCAGCCAAACAATAAAGGCAAGCCAGAGGTGAGGAACAAAACTTCTCCCGGGGGATAGGGTCCCTGGGGTCGCTACTGCCCTACAGCTCGCCACATGCTGCCCTGTGGGTTTCTGTATCTCTCTTGGTCTGGCTCCTCACCCTGGACCTGTTCCGGCAAAGTAAACTCTTCCGGCATAGGCCTAGAGTTCGGAGCGCGCAAGCCCCACCATGACGACGTCAACGTAGAGATACGGCGGTGGGGAATACTACCTTATTATTAAAAAAATATTATTTACTTATTTACCCTTTAATAAAAAAACTTAAAATTATTTTGGAAAAGCCAAGTTTTTAGATTTTTTTTGTAAAAATAAATGGTAGCTCTGTTATTACTTTTGGAATATGGTTATATTTAATGGACATATCACATAAAGGTGGATCCACACATTGCGAGCATGCGCTCCGCACGGCGCACAACGCATGCCTCGGCTTGAGGCGTGCGTGTTGACAAATTATACCAACATATGCTCGGGTCGAGCCATCGCGTGCGAAGCAAATGCTCGAGGCAAGTAGGCGCGCAGACTTGGCAAGGCATGCGCTCCGCACGGCGCACAACGCACAGCGCGTGTGCGCCGCACACGCGCTATTCGCTGTGCGCCGTGTGGCGGCCGGCTCATTGCGAGCAGTGCGTTGCGTTTGGATGGTTGTGTCCGCCTCGCTGCGGATGTACGCGCGCATTATGAACGACAAAGAAATGTTAAGAAAAGCAGTTTTATTATACGAAAGTAATAGATTATTATGGGATCCTAAACATAATCATTATTTTAATAAAAATAAAAAAGAAGACGTATGGCGTTTTCTTTCCTTTTCTTTTCAATAATTGAATTAATAATTATAAAAGCAGCAGCGGATACGCGCACGCGATGCAAAGGCGCCATCTTGACTGCTGCTGTGTGGGTTGGATCGGCCCGAGCATGCGCTGCGCGCTGTTTGGCCCGAGCAAACGCAGTTTCATTTTCGCAGTCGAGGCGTGCGTTGATATTCTACGCGGCGCACGCCTCGAACGTGCATGCGCGGCTACGTCCACACCTAACGTAATGCTCGCACTGAGGCACTTTGATCTTGAAGCATTTGCCGACATACGTTGGCTCGCCCTCGCGCGTGCGGAGCGCATGCCTCGCCACGAATATACAGGTCCACACTTGGCGAGGCATGCGTTGTGCGCCGTGCGGAGCGCATGCCTCGCAATGTGTGGATCCACCTTAAGGTAGCTGGTTCTGTAGTGGAGTGTGCTATTACAAAACTGGTTTTTTAACTTAGTGGAGGAACACCACCACGTTAAAAAAAAATTTTGCAAATCGATTGTTTTGGGATACTGTAGAGAAGAAGTGAGAGTTTTTCTTGACAAATATGGCTATTTCTAAAATGTAATTTTTTTTATGTATTCAGTGTTCAGTATTCACCAAAAATCTTGTACCTACTTACTGACTGGCTTCGTGAATGTATGTACCCATAGGCGTCTTGCAGGTCCAAAGTACTACAATATAATATAGGGTAGGGCAGTCAAAGAGGGGTATCAGTTCAAAAAGTCGCGGTCGCAAATACTATTTTAATTATTGTGAATGTAACGTCTTAGTGGGTATTTTTTTTCAGTTAGTTTTTGTGTCGGTCTGGCAGTTTGAGTAGGTACTTTAAGCGGCCTACCAACCCAAACGTCTTTTCCTTGTTCTGAGTTGAACTGATGGCCTACCATGATCTAATTAAAAACGATTCAAAAGCAAGACATTTCCGTTTAGGCTCCTAAACTGCATCGCTTGAGCTGCTCAATGGACGTCACGGTACCAAACAAGTATGAATGAAACCAAAACTTGCGACTCAGTTTGGGACAATCGCTGTCAGCAGATGGCACGGCCTAAACTGAATCGTTAAACTGACGTCATGGTACGAATTAGAAGAACAGTTCAGTTTAGGTCCTAAAATGGATCGCGTTAAGAGCTTGTGGTAGGCCTCCTGTACATGATTACTGACAAACGCGTATAAGACGACTGGACAGGTCCACTCAAATCTGTGTGGTTCTTTCATGGACTTATTAAGTTGTAGGTAATATAATAAGTCCATGGGTTGTTTCCTCAAAATACAATTTCAGACACTAATAGACATGGTTCTCACATGATTGATGATTGAAAGATGACCTCTTAGTTTTTTTTTTTGGTGGTTCATCTCTGAGTAGGTGGATAGGAAATAGACGCCATCTAACTTTAAAATATGATTGACCTGTAAAAGTTATTATATATTTATCTATATATTTAGCTTTTGCCCGCGGCTTCGCCCGCGGGGAGGTCGGAAATTATCCCACGGAAATGTATTACCGGGATAAAAAGTATCATGTGTTATCCAGGTTACTTATAATACCTAAACTATCTGCGTGCCAGTGCTAAAATTCATCCAAATTCTATTAAAAGCATAATACACTAGTGATTGAAATGCTATAGTGAATTCATGCAAACCTAGTACTTTTTGTCTCAGAAAGTCGGGTCATAATAATTATTTTCAATCATGATTCGAAAGACACGTAGTGCCATCTAGCGTCCTAAAGCAATAAAATTGTAATTGTAATCGTCGAAAGTATTGTTCCTTTCCTCGGGAACAGTTTTGTTGGGTGAAGGGTGAAAGGTATCTATGTCCTTTTCTATACCTCTGACAACGTATATGCAAAATTTCATGATAATCAGTTCAGTGGATTAGGCATGAAAAGGTAATAAACAAACAAACAAACGAACTTACTTTCGCGTTTATAATATTATATGAACTACCTGGCGTTTATCAGTCAGAGGCACAAGCCCACATAACAATAAATTATATACGCTAGGGAGCACAAGCCACTGCACTGAACTGACACAAGGTCTGTTCAGTTCGATTGGCCCCGAAGACTTTTCACTGCCTCAGGAAGTCAGTCAAAGAGTAAAGTAACTATAGAGGAAGTCAGTCAGGACTTACTGAACTGTATACAAATTTTTGTACAGACGCCAGCACATCAACCTACTACAATCTGTCAGATTTCTGTAATAGATTTTCAACTTTATCGCTAAAGCATAAGGTTCAATGTTGATTGAGAAAATTTGACAGTTAGGTGTAGGTTGATGTGCTGGCGTCTGTACATACATACGAGTCTGGAGAAAACAGACTGAACTGACAAGTCTCGTAAACTGGCCTCGTCCAGGAGACGAGTAAAATCATATTTATTTCAAAGATTTTTTTTTTCATTTTGTTTTGCTTTTCAGGTTCGTCCATTGTTGTTGTTGTTTGATGTAGAAGTACGTGTCCTATTTTTTGTCTCGGTTCCTCTAAACTCTGCTGTCGTTGAACAGAGCGAGCCAAATAGAAAACATTCAACTTGACAGTGCGACAGCGCTGTCAATTGATTGCTCTTTATTTTTATAGGTGCCGAAATTAAGTTCGACTTATAGATAACGCCTTTTTAAGTTCAAGGCCGTTTAAAATTAAACTGTTTGGTGATTTCAATATTATTTTGGTACTACTAAAACCGAATTGAACTTTATTTACCTTTTTTCCCCTTTCTAAAATATTATGTATCACGTGATCGTATATTGAATTTTAATTGGTCGTCGGTGAGCGTGCCCTGCGCGACGCGAGAAGCGCAATAATTTTCCAAAATGCCGTCGGAATCTAAACCTTTGTTAGCAGCTCAAACAGAAAAACCGAACCATTATAAGTAATTACTTGTTTTTATTCGTGATATATGTGAAGTGATAGTGTTTCATGTGAGGTTCAATATAGTGTATTAGCTCTGAGTCTACGATTTTATGTTCCAGATATCTAAAGGAGTTTCGAGTAGAGCAGTGCCCGTCTTTCTTACAACATAAATGTACACAACATAGGCCTTTTACATGTTTTCATTGGCATTTTAATAACCAAAGACGACGAAGGCCGGTCAGAAAAAGAGATGGGACTTTTAACTATAGTGCTGATAACTACTGTACAAAATATAACGAGACATCAGGCATTTGTGAAGATGGGGACGAGTGAGTGTCGTTGCTTTGTTTTGCTACTTATTTTACTTTATTGTTTACTCATATTGTTTACACCAATCAAATGAATATTGTTTCGGGTTGAATATTATTTATTACTAAACATCGTCATTTAATTTGGAACTAATTGGTTTCCATATTTTGTTTACTGCTATCTAAAATATAACCCGACCAAATTCTGAGTGTACAAACGTACTACATGTTTGCTTTCGATCATGGCATTGTAGTTTGGTAAGGTAATATTTGATGTGGCTCATTGTTCAAATTTGTTTTGAAATTTGAGTCATTGTATGATTGTAAGTATTGAAGATTGTCAGATCCTGAGCATCTAAGTCAATATATATATTTATCATGAAAACTTACATAAAATCGCCTACAAAATATTGTAAGTGGCGAGAACAAATTTAGGTACATTAATTCAGTTAATTAGTTAGCAAACTTTGGCCAGTGTTGTAAATAAAAGCCAGAATAGGATTTTTTTTCAATCCTACATGTTTATAATGTATCATGTATACCTAAACAAAGTCTGTGTTGCCTTTCTGTTCACAAGAATTTTGTCAACCGATGTGACTTGGTAAGATCATTGGACAAATCATAATAATTATTATTAAATTAACAGAAGTGACTCATTGAAATATTGATATTATAATCAATATTTCAATGAGTCACTTCTGTTAATTTCACTAATGGTTATTTTATTGTGTGTTGTTACACATTTTTGTGACAAGAAGGTAGGTAGCGTGGATAATTCACATTATAATCATATTCACATATAATTGTTATTAAAGTAAAATTATTCAACTGAATAGACTTCAGTTGCAGTAAACTTGTTGCTCTGTTCATTTGTTCTACATTATTTTATTATTTATTTTCTACCATTTATTTATTTATTTAAACTTTTCGCACAAAAAAGGTACAAAGGCGGACTTAATGCCTTGACATTCTCTACCAGTCAACCAAGGGTGGTGATGAGATTAGATTAGATTCTACTAGTTATCCTGTTTGTTGTAAAGATTTTTTTATAAAACTGAATATAATTATTATTTAGAGAGCAGTAGCGGCCCAGTGGTAACGGCCGTGACTTGCGAGTTGTAGGTCATAGGTTCGAACCCAGACAGGCGCTATACTTTGTATAAATTGTTTCATCACCACTGCTCTCAAAATGCTGAAGGAAAACATTGTGACGAAACCGGGATGTCCTAGAACCAAAAATTCAAAGCCATGACTTGCATGCATTGGGCCCGCATAGTGGATTTTGGCCCACTCACTCACACAGAAGAGGCCTGTGTCCCAGCAGTGGAAATATTATAGACTGATTATGGAATTATTATCTAAACAAGCATTGGCATCACATGCAAGTTTCATGGCTCTAAATTCTAAGTCCAATAATGACAATCTTTTGGATAATCAAAGTAGGTTTTGAACAATAGTGACTAACTTGTTTATTCCATAATAAGAACAGGAAAATTAGTCTGCATAATATAGGTACTATAGGCCAACATCTTCAAATGAGATGTTGCCTGAGGCAGCTGCGTGGTGCGGTAGCGATGATAGTTGTCACAAGTTGACGAATCACTGAGCTCTCGCATCATGTCACCACACCCCTCCTGCACCCCGCTGCTACCTCAGGAAACGTCTCAGTTAAGCGGTTGGCCTATAGCTGTATATTATATAATTTTCTGTGTATGTCAATGACTGCATATTAATATTTTTAACAATAACATTTCGACTCAAACTCAAAGCATTTATTTCAAATAAAACAATTACTGGCACTTTTGATTTGTCAATGGGTTGGTCAGTCAAAAAGATGAAGCTAGTTGCTGTTCTAGAACTAGATATTATATAATATTTAAATCATCAAAATATTATGTAAAACTTGAATTAACTGAAACAAACAATAGAAATCCCAATTTAATAAAGACTGGATATTATGCAAATGTTTGCAAGTTTTGTTGTATTTTTCAGGGTTTTGCATATTTTAACTAAAATCTACTGATACTGCATCTCTGGACATGTTTTCTATCATTAATAACTTTATCTAACTAGAAAAATAGAAAAATGTACACCCATAAACATAAATTAATAAGTATTTTTAGAACAATAATTTTTAAGAATATTTTAAGTTATAGCTGGTGGTTCAATCTTACTACAGAGCTAGTATTAATAATTATCAATGTTTTCAAAACAAAAATGATAATATCTGCTTGTAATATAGTTCCTAGAGTAGGTACACTGATTTAAAAAAAAAACCTTTTGTGGTATTCATAAAACCTTTTGTGGTATTTATTTAAACATTTTCGCACTTTTTGGAGATTTCATAGATATTTCAAGCGTTTTAAGAGTCCCTATCAATTTCTGCGCGCTACTAGATTAGGTAATTATAGGAGCGCAATGTGTCTGTGTGCGTTGAAGCGTACGATGAAGCGGGAACAAATAATCTTGGTCCGGAACCGCTATTATTAGTACTCCATAGTTTTTACTAAGATTCCGTAATACTGGATGGATTTTATTGTGATTATGACATGTTATGTTTAGGTCCCCTAAATACAATAAATATCGTTGAAATAAAAACATCTTAACCTAGTATTCACTATAGCAAAAGCAAATTACAAAGTGTGACCAGCGTATACAAGGTACGTCTGTAACGAATTACACGTGTTATTGTTTACCTAATACAGAACGAAGGGGTCTGTAGTATTTCCCTCGCTATAAGACCGCATACCATGAGAGTATAGTATAGCGAGCCATTTTGTCTTATTTATTTATTAGGCTTTTCAACAATGAGTACACTGTTACTTTATAATTTGTCTTGTTTGTGTGTTTGTATTTTTGTTTTTGCTCATTGATGATGTTCCAAGTAATATTTGATTTTTGGTAGATTTCTGCCATGTAATTCTCTACAAATACAATTAAAATATTTTTAGACTATATAAATAATAGTAAATTATTACAATTTTCTTAATTAAGGTGATTGCAACAATTATTATTTACCTAAGAACTGCACGTGCCTTTCGTGTTTTTTCAACTTTATTCTTTTTACCTTTGATTTTTCCATGATAATAAAGTTCACTTTTTCGACCCATTTTCTAAAAATATATTCACCATATTACTAATAGTATAATACAAAACATTAATAAGTCACACTATTAAAATAAAAAAATAAATATACTTAGGCTCAAAACTGGTCAGGCGTAGTACAAAATCATGCGCGATTCGCTAGTTACGTCGGGAGCGGCGAACGTCACAGGCGACACAGGTCCGTCGTCGAGAAGCCCTCGGGCGCGACTGAATGCATCGAGCGAGCGCATTGGTTTATAAGGCATTATTTAAATATTTTACTACAATTAAATAAGTAGTCTAAATTAAAATATAAAAATTGAGTTTGGTAGATAAACACCTCAAATTTTTAAATATTTAACACTTATTGTTATTTTCAATCAATTCTTACACATAGACGACGGTTTTGCACATGATTTTATTGGAGTTTTTCAGCGTAGTCAACATTTTTTTACAAGTACTAATTCATTAAACTTTTAAAAAATAAATTGTAGACTTACTAATATACTATGTTCCCAATATTTGGGATTTTTTTCAGATTGTTATTTGCTACCAGTAAGCTAAAAAAGCAATTGAAAAACATGGTGTGTCGTGTTTACGTAAAAACGTGTGTTAGATTTTTATTTTTCTTAATTTATATTAAGTAGTTATCAAAATTTTAATTTGTAGACTTACTAGATAAATAGATGATAAATAACTGTGCATTTAAAAAAAAAGTAGATAACTTAAGGATATTGAGAAAATTGCGCTGAAAAAAATTGAATTTTCTGTTTTTAGACAGCGAAATTGATAGGGACTCTTAAGTTGTATATGATCCAGTCTATCGTAATAAAATAATCAATGTTCTACTGGAACATTTGGATTATTTTACTTGATGGTCAGGGCAAGTAGTCATGTTGCTACAACTCTCCCACTGTATTAAAAGTTTTTTATTTGTCCTAGTCAACCAGTATCTACCAGCTCTCATTTAGTCATCAACACTTGAGTGTTGTCTGTTTTTCTATAATCTATAATGTTTTGTTATGATAGGTGTCCGTACCTGCACCGCACGGCGGGCGACACAGAGAGACGGTATCACTTGCGGTATTACAAGACATGTATGTGCGTGCACGACACGGACGCACGCGGCTTGTGCACGAAGAACGGCGCGCACTGTGCCTTCGCGCACGGGGCGCCGGACCTGCGCCCGCCCGTGCTCGACATGCGCGAGCTGCAGGCCCTCGACAACCCCGACGCCGCAGACGCAGACGCCGCGGCGCCTAACGCCTTAGATAGAGAAAGAAATCTACAGAATGAAGATCCCAAGTGGCAAGGTATTTATTTTAAGAAAATGATCATGTCTTTTTGATACTCATTTTGGTAATGCATAAAAAGAAATTAAACAAGTATTAAGTATTTTATTTTTTTCTTTTAATTTTTTTCATGTTTTTAATTTGCAAAATTGAGTTTTGTGTATACTATTGAAATATTGTTTTATTTCAGATACAAATTATGTTCTATCATCATATAAAACGGAGCCGTGCAAAAGACCACCTAGATTATGCAGACAGGGATATGCTTGTCCTCAATATCACAATAGTAAAGTGAGTATGGTCCAGCCTATTATGGAATATAAAGAAACCTGAAATACACAATTATATTTTATTAGATTTGGTCAAACACTTGTAAATTATTTCTTTAATTTTTCTGTCTACGTATTGATTTAGCTTTGTTTCTTGTTTTAAATTCTTATCTGAACACAAAACATATTTTAGGATAAACGCAGATCTCCGAGGAAATATAAATATCGCAGTACGCCTTGTCCGAACGTGAAGCACGGCGAGGAGTGGGGCGAGCCCAGCAACTGTGAGGCGGGCGACGCGTGCGGCTACTGCCACACGCGCACCGAGCAGCAGTTCCACCCCGAGATCTACAAGTCTACCAAGTGCAACGACGTGCAGCAGGCCGGCTACTGCCCGCGCGGCCTCTTCTGTGCCTTCGCGCACGTCGAGCGTGAGTATCGAAGCGCCGCGGGCGAGACGAGCACGTGTGTGTGTATGTGGAGGCTCACGTCGTGTGTCTGTGCAGCCGAGGAGCTGGGCGCGCGCGAGCTGGCCGGCGCGCTGGACTGCGGCACCAGCCTGGCTGAGCTGCTGTCGTCCGCGCTCCCGCCGGACAAGAAGGAGCGCGCCGCCTCGCCGCCCGCGCACGCGCCACACGTCGCGCACGCGCAGCACGCGCCCATCAGCAACGGCAGCGGGGACGGCTCCGAGTGCGCGTCTACGTCATCGGGCGGATCGGGCACGCGCGCGCTGCGCCCAGACGAACACAAGCCGGCGCCGCCCGCTTGGCCCGCGCGCGCGCCTTTCGACGCTGGCGTGCTGCACGACGTGGTGGGCCACGCGCTCGACGACCTGCACCTGGACGAGCCGCTCAACCTGGTGGCGGCGCTGGACCGCGACCTGGCGGACGGCGAAGGCCTTCTGGCCGGCTCCGCGCCCGTCAACATCCCGCAGGCGCGCGGCACGCTGCGCGGCTTCAGCCCGCCGGCGCCCGGCTCGCCGCTGCCGCCCTTCCTGCGCTACTCCAACGACACCGAGCGCCTGTTCAACTCGCACCCCATGAAGGCGGGCAGCTTCGGCGGCGGCGGCGCCTACGAGTTCGCGTCGGCGTCGCCGTCCGCGCCCGCCGAGCTGTCGCGCCTGCGCGAGGAGGTGGTGGCGTCGCGCGCAGCCGTGGCGCGCTGGGACGAGCGCATCGCACAGGCGCGCTCGGCGTGCGAGGCGTGGCAGCGCGAGGCAGACGAGGCGGCGCGCGCGGCGGCGCTGGCGGAGCGGCAGCGTGACGAGGCGCGCGCGCACGCGCTGTCGCTGCGGCGCGAGCTGGACGCGGCGCGCGCTGCGTTGGCTCCGCGACGCGAGCTGCGCGGGCTGCCGCTTACGGCGCTGAAGGCGCTGCAGGTGGCGGCGCGCTCGGAGCTGGAGGACATCGAGAAGGTGCTGTACCTGGAGACGGCCACGAAGTGCATGACGTGCGAGGAGCAGCCGCGCGCGGTGACGCTGGCGCCGTGCAACCACTACGTGCTGTGCGACGCGTGCGCGGCCACGGCCGACGAGTGTCCGTACTGCCAGACGCCCGTGCAGCGCCACCAGTAGCCGACGCTCCCGCTTCGCGCGTCCGTTTCTATCAACACTTTACTAATTGCGAGTAGATGTATATTAAGATTTTCGATTCAGAATATATCGCGAGGCCTAGGTTCTGAGGTCCTTTTAACGCCGATGCGATATGAGCATATTATATCGGTTCGATCCGTGAAACTAAATCACATACTGACATATTGATGAAATGATGGCTAAAGTTAAATATCTTCTTATTGTTGACTTATCATGTTCACCTGCTCACCAAAGTTGCAGATAATTATATTATGGAGAAATATAAAACATTTGTTGGTAAATATTATTATCAGATTGAATGATATTTATAACAGACACATACTAGAACGTAATGTTATGGGTATAATGCTTTTGATGTTAACATTTTGGTTTATTAGCCTCTCGTGTTAGCGGACTGTTGCTTTTACTCCTAAAGATGCATACAAATTATATATTATAGGTATTTATGAGGTTTTATCTTGAAAATTAAACTTTGTGGTTATGCTTTCACCAATGATCGTAGATGTTAAGAAACTTTTGTATCGATTTGGATATTCTCATTGTGACTCAATTTATATGTAAGTTATATATTATATATTGATATTGATGGAAGCACGGCCATGAATATATTAGTGATTATAAGTATCGGAGAATAATAAAATGTAGTATTTAGTTTTATACAGATATCTACAAATCATTTTACATATTCAGAATAGAGTAATGATAGTTGTGTATTGAAAGTGTAACACGGCTATTAAGAGAGTGTGGCTTGTATCGGCTTCCTCGTGTTTATTGCATAACATGATTTTCACTAATAACTAGCTATCTAAGGACCAAATTTTTCTATTAAAGTATTGAAATCGTGACTATAGTAGTTCAGTAGGCGCGCGTGCAGCGTGTGCGGCATGAGCGACGTGCTCCGTGCGCTCGCCGAGCGACTCTAGCGAGTGGAACAAGCCGAGCGAGCGGAGCATGCCGCAGCGCGAGCTCTCTTTAGATCAAACGACTATAACTGCTTTACATATTTGTCTAGATGCCCCACATTAAAGATGCCGAAAAATATATTTTTGTAGACACAACGTTAAGTACTTCATTTATCTAAGTTTCATGATCATGATAATCTCATGAAGAAGCACTGTTTAATACATAATCGATTTCTATCACGTGTTTATTTTCCGCTTTTTGCGATAAAAAGAATCTTTTAGTTATTAACTTAAATTTTGTTCTCCCGGTCTCTGGCGGCGACATGTACGAATGATACTTTACTGAATGGACATGATTGTTTATGGAAATTTAAATTCAAATACGAGGCATGAAAATAAACTTTATTTGAAAGACTGAAAGTAAACAGATACATGAAATTGAGAGTAATAAAAATGGGATAAATACCATTGCTCCAACGCTATGAAAATTTCATCTATTTAAAATATTGTTAGAAGTAGCAATTTATTTTAGTCATAATAATGAACAAGTAAAATAAAATCATGTTTTGCGTCTATCTCCACTCTTTGAAATTATATGAAGTTCAGAAATTGCCTGTATTGGATTTAAAGTGAGAAATTTAGAGCGGAAATAAGCGACTAGCACAAGTTGCTTAGTGCGTGGGGCTGCAGGTTAAGGCAACGATGTACCGCTGCGAGGCCTGACGATGATCGCTGGACTGACATATGACTGGCCTGATTGAATGTAAGAAAAGAAACAGTAGATGGAAGAAAGTTTTATTATTAAATAAAACCATGACATTAATCCGTCGCCTCTAAAGATCGAGTGAAAAAAGTAGAATAATATACAAAACGTAGCGCATTTTATGTTAACATTCCCAAATAATCACTAGATATTATATTTGTATTGAATTATCCCTATCATTATCTTCGTCAGTGTATTAACTGAAATTCTTACAGGATACTTTTAAGATATATTCTAAAAACCATAATATTGTTGTTTACAATATTGTTTATTTAATACAACAACTTTTTACATAGGAGCACATTGAATGCATTTAATTTTTTACCAGGTGTTACATTTATTACACAATGAATGAATCTAAACAAACACAAAATAAAGTTTTCGTGAAAATAATACTTATTCAGTTTGCCTGCCATGGATCAACCTCTTCGTAAATGTAAAGTTTAACTTAATAATTGTTGATTGTACTCAAGTTTATCATATTTTTGTTCCTCAGACGAACAAGATTTTCGGAATAAGGTTCATGAGAATAAACATATTTGATGAACGTCATTATTTATTAACTTGATGTATACCGCGTTATCCATTTGCGAGATTTGATAAGTTGACCTTATACAACCGACTTAGGCTTTGTTTTAATATAGGTAAGCGCTCGTCGCGTTCAATTTGTTCCCGTGTACCCCGAAAGCGACTCGCAGTAATACGCGATTACGTGATCGTTTACATGAATTATGACGTACAAACGCGACTTGATTGATGGCGCGAGTACGTCATATTGAACGCGACTATCGCGCTAACACTCAACGGTTGCGTTCATTTTGTTCGACGGACCCAAACGCGTGGTCGCGGGGACATAGGACGCCTTCTGGTTTTCCGACCAAAAGTGAAATATTCCCGCGAACGATCATTTCGGTTAGGATGCGGGGTTCGGCGAATCCGAATGCTTTGTCGCGCCGACCAGAAGGCACCTTCCATTTTTCCGTATTCGCGCGACGATCGCTTGTATTAGGACACGGCCATAGAATAGTTGCATTTTCATTTTTCCTAGCATGAAATGGGTATTATTACGAGGTTATGCACGATTCCTTCAAGTAGAAATCGCACATAGAGTCCCTCAGATGGCAAGGAAGTTGTTCTATGGCAGAAAAATGAATGCGTTTTTCCACGAACTTTAGTTTTATATAACTTGTGCTAGTATTTCTGTTTGTGTTGTCAGTCTGAGCAACTTCTGCTTCTAAACGCGCATGGGTTTGATGCACTATTGGTAAGTTGGGTACTGGATAGACCGGTTTCAGAAGTCTACAGACACACGGGTCTGTCGTTAAATCTCTTTTGAACTTTTTTTTTTTGTTTTTTTTTTTTCAATGATTCAGAACAGCTAATGTGTCATTTGACAACAGATTTCTTTTGACAAGTGTCGTGTAACACTTGTTCATTTGTGAGCCTTTTGAGCGTTAGATGCAGAACTGTGCTCCTTTGTGCACAGACGCCAGCACATCAAGCTACCCGAAACTGTTAAATTTTTCCAATCAACTTTGAACCTTATGCTCTAGCGATAAAGTTGAAAATTTATTAAAGACATTTGATAGATTGTAGTAGCTTGATGTGCTGGCGTCTGTACATCACACACAGAAATATGCTATTATTGTTGTTGCGTAAAGTCTTAAATCGGAACATGTTTATCTGCAGTTGTTTTCTCTACGGGCTGAATTTTACGAATTAATATAATAAATACCATTCTACTGTAATTAAAACAAGTTTCCTACAACACGTTTTATAGATACATATTTTATTTATATTTTACTATTTTAACGTTTGACCGTCATGGACGCGATGGCCGCATTGTCGCGTGCATCGGGGCTTTACTTGAAATATGTGAGCATTTAGCTGGATCACCGCTTTCTGTACTACATGGTGCATGTCAAACATTTGTTAAATAAAAAAAACAGACGTGATAGTCTTACTATTAATATTTATTATATAAATATTTCATATCCACTGACTGAGTTCTTAAAATTTCTACTTCACTGAAATATAGATTGAATTTGGTATTTCGTTTAAACAAGGCAATAATAAAATACAACGTGTATTATATTCAATATAAAATGGAACTGAGTGTGCATTACAGGATAACGTGTTTATTATGCAAGTGTTATTATTGTAAAAGATAATTCTAACGGATTTCGTTGCTAATCGTTAAATATATAAAATATTTCAATTTGTAGTCGGGCATTTCGTGCGTGGCGGTCAGAGTTAAATATATTTAAACTATGAAACTTTAATATTTTTTTTTTTTTGTATGGATAATATTGTAATAGTAATAACAAATTTAACTTAGATATATTAACTTAGATTTAAGTAGTGTTTTCAAATTGTAATGGACATTGTTTTAAGTGTGTAGAAGCGTCTTGTATCGTAAAAACAGAAGCAATATGACCACAGCCGCCTTTTAAAATATTCAGATATATACACTGTTGAATGGCGTGGCGCACAGGCGGAGTCGTTTATCGATATCGATATACATACAGGGTGAATATACCAAGTGGGCGTGGATGGCCAAATCTGAAACTATGAGGAATAGCGAAAAGTACTCAAAGGAGTCACAGGCTCAATTTTGATGAAAACTAAAACTGCATCATTGGATTATTGAAAAATCGATATTTCTAACCAGGAATCGAACCCGTTGATTTTGAAAAAAGAAAACACATCTTGACTCTAGTCTAGTGTATTATTACACCATTCGATAGTGTCGCTAATAAGGATCGAATTCTGGGAAGTAATGACATACGGCAAACTTAAGGTAAAAGTTATTCATAATGATGAGTACAATAATTATCCCTTTTAAGGATTAACACGATCAAAATGTAAGGGTGTATATACCCCCCCTCTATCCTCGTCTATGTACACAGAAGCACGCGACTGACTAGTAATAGAGAGAATTGATGTATTGAATGCCCTTTGAGTTCATTTAAAACTGTTTTAATTTTCCATCATGCCAATATCGAAGGCCCGCGTGGTGGATTACGGCCCACTCCCTCTCACCGAGACGAGGCCTGTGCTGTGCCCCAGCAGAGGGAACATTATAGGCTGCTTATGTAATATCGAAGGTAATTCAAAGATTACTTAATCCAAAGCGATTTCAAACAATCCATTGCAGAACTATATTTGAATAAAGAATTTGAGATAATTTTTTTCAAGTTATGGAACAACAATGTGAATGTAATTCTAAACAAAGTTCAAATTCCATTGCAGCCACAAACTTATTAGGACCTTTTTTGTTTCAAATGGTCAAAAATCAACTTTCAATATATTTCACTAAAGTAGATCACTGATTAAGTGGCGATGGAAAGTAAATTACCTGAGATTATGAACACTGAGAGACCACGAGATCACTTGACGTGGTGCTACGCAGCTCCGAAGCGTTTGGCTTTAATCCTACTATTACAATATTATATTAACGGTTCACTCAGATAATGCTCAGTGATAGTGAAGTAGTAAGATAACGCCTCCGCTGTGCTCCGCAACCCTTGTGTAATTATGTCGACACGGCACATTTTGTATACTGGCTTGGTTTTGTGAATCAATAACGAAATAAGATCTCTGTGGTAGGCTTTCAATCTTTTTTTGAATCAGTAGGTAATCTATGAATCAGTATTTTAAATCAATTTATATTCGATCTGAATCAATTTATTGTTTCATATAGCAAGTAGTAATTGTGAAAACGTATATGTTACGGCATAAACGGTTATCGTGCAGTCAGCTTCAAAAAGATGTGTACACGAACAAGGAACCATTTATTTTCAACAACCTGTGTTCCATAAAATTGTATCCACATATAGGTACGAAACAGTACACAGTTTATTTTACCAAAACGACGAAATTATTTGGTCCCAAAACTATGTACAGACGCCAGCACTTCAACCTACACCTAACTGTCAAATTTTTCCAATCAACATTGAACCTTATGCTTTAGCGATAAAGTTGAAAATCTATTACAGAAATCTGACAGATTGTAGTAGGTTGATGTGCTGGCGTCTGTACATAGTGCTATCATTTTGTACGTCATACGATTTATAACGAATAACATGTCTTTAACTTCGTTTAATAGAATTTTATTATTTTCAACTAAATACAACAAGTATTCAGTTTAAGCACCTAACGAAGTTGAACTTTTGAACTGAATGAACTCTTAGATTTGTTTACCTCGTTAATGAATGATTACTGTGTACAATATTTGTGAAACTTATGTACATTACCTTGTTTTGGTCATAGGGTGTATAGATGATTATGTATTGTGTAGAAGGTTTCGGTACAAGTGTATACTTCGTTTTGGTGAGAAACATTGGATTCAATGTTCTGTAGCTTTACATGGGTACACAACTATGGAATAATGGTTATAGATAACAACAAACTGGTTCCTTGTCCGTGTATACATATTTTTGGGGCTGACTGTACCTTCTTACTACAGTGGAATAGTTTGTCAAAACATATTAGATTTATTACTTTATATGACTGAAGAATAAGCCTGAAATCATGTTTGTCTATCCGCCTTCCACATTTAATCGAACGAAATTAGATATAGGTTTGGAGTTGGACAGTCTGTTTACAGTCTGTGCGGTTTATGGTCGCGAGTTGGGAAATATAAAAAAAAAACATTTTGGACCCCAAGTTAGCTCTAGACACATTTCAAATAAAAAAAAACCCAAAAACTAAACATTATTTTCAATTAACCGGCCAAGCCCCGCGCGTACCATGTGGCACGATACAATAGAAAATCAATTGTCTCATTAGCGGAACTTATCGATTAAACCATTTAAATAGGCACTTTAGAATTGCCGAGTCGGTAAGTCAGAAAGATGAAGCTAGAAGCGCATTGCAAAGCGTTTACCAAGTACCCTGTATTTGTAACAGTATAGTGATATGTCGCACACATACCTTGGCTCCTATCAAATTCCAAACCGAACCAAGTGCGTTTTGGGTTTGAATTTGATAAGGATACAAAGTTCAGAAAATTGTCGTTTATATCTTGATAAAGTACTATTGCTGACGATTGCTCTCATCAGCTGAAACAATTTCTATGCATGTCTAGCTCAATCGTTGTGAAATGTGAATGCTTTTGGAGTTACTTGTCTAAATTTAATTTAATCGTAGATTAGTAAGAAGGGATCTTCACAAATATCGTGATCAATTGATTGTGTCTGAAACATATTGAATAAGTGGCGTGAAACAAAATGTTCTGTGTGGCCATAGCGTATATTATAGTCTAGCTTGCTAATAATTTGAGATTTAGATGTGTATTAGAGTTGATATTTATTTTTATATAGAAATCTTTATCACATGGAGAGTGTAATTTTGTTGATGAAATTTTGTAGTTGCTATAGATATCGCGTGGATCCTATCTGTACCTTGCGTGTTTAGTTTAGTCTGGCCTGACTCGTACGTGTTGAAAAACATCGGAGGAACCGTTAGAAACATATTTGGAGAGTCGCTTGTACGTGGCGCGTGGGTACGCACTGATGTGCACCATGTGCTCGGTGTCGTATGGCGCGGCGCGGTACCGACAAGATCAGAACCGATAACCAACGGGCGTGGTGTGGTTATTGTTTATGTAACATTGTTTTATCCTCGTTTTAAGGTATTATTTTATGCAACATTTATATCAATATTGTATACCTACAGTTTGCATTTTGTTTTTAGTTTGTTTAAGGACCAATGTAGTTTAAAGGCTTTTAAGGTTTTTTGCATGTGCATAATAACAGCATTCGACTATTTTACTTAATATATATTATACATATTTTAATTTTATTTAATTTTTAGGTAGGTAGGTCCAACAAATTCTTTCAAATTTTTATTGTTAAATTAGAAATAGAATGTTGTAGTAGATAACAAATTGAGACATGCGTTCACACTCACAAGATCAAATTGTTTTTTTTTTTTTATTTATTACAAAAATATGCATTATAGCTTCTAATATCATAGTAGATATTTTTTAACAAAATAATTTTCAAATCCATGTGATACAAATTAATGTGTAACAGAGATGTGAAGATTATGAATATTACTAGATAGGTAGGTTTAATAAATTTAAAATTCCATTCAATAGCATACGAGTTTTATTTATAATGAAGTGTCCCTGTATTATGTAAGATACTACCCAGAGCAAGAAAGCGAAGTGCAAAGCCGAAACTGATGCTAAAACTTAATGCCCCACGAGGCTTTGAGCCCACATGTGTGAATTTAGCGCGTGTGATGCACCCGCTAATTCCCCGCGTCCCACGTATGTGTGTGGCATACATGACAAGAAATACACGTGTGACTTAGGCATGTCCGTGACTACCGCCACCCCACCAACGCCATTTTGTAAATAATTAGTAATCAATTGGTACTTAGTACTTGAACAAAGAAATTGGTACCTTAGTAGTTTTTGAGAAAATCGACTGAAGGAGGTCCGGTGGTGATAGTCACGCTCCCTTCAGCAGGACCACCATGAGCGCCCAAAAAGGGGGGCTTGCTACAGTTATTCTAAGTATACAAATTACTACCCTTATATGTGATTCATTTCTTAAAAAAAAACAGAACTGAAACATCTGTATTTACCGAGAAATCATGTTCAGCGATGATAACTTTCGCGCAATCGTTCAGCAGGACCACGATTCATGTTAGAGATAAACAAATTTCATATTTCTAAAGTAGAATAAAGGCATACCTACTGTATAGGTAGGATACTTCTCCAATCAGCCTATCCATATGTTTTGACGTCAAAATGGAGACCAAGGATTTTGTTAAATAACTACGTGTACATAGGTACCTAAAATTATTGCATAGGTAGCAAATAGTAATTTACAGTATTAAACTTTTATGTAAGTAGGCTGATTTGAAATCCAAGACCGTCGACCTCGATCCTCGGTGACGGTAACCAGAAACTATATACTGATAGACTGAAAGGCTGGTCGGAGGAGTATCCTACCTATACAGTATACCTTAATTCTACTTTAGAAATATGAAATTTGTTTGTCTCTAACATGAATCGAAAATATACTTAAGTCACAGATAACAGTGCCTTAAAGTGCGGGTTTACGTCACTGTGCTATAAAGTGCCAACTGTTATAAAGAATGTATCTAGTATATACGTGGTCGCACATTTGACAGATTTTGCGTCGCGTAACGCCAGAACGGACAAGTAAATATTAAAAACATTCAAGCGAGAGCAGTTTGGCCCAGTGGTACCGGCCGAGGTCGTAGGTTCGAACCCAGACAAGCGCATTCGAAGATAATAATTATGACACCTACCAACCCGCATTGGGCCCGCGTGGTGGATTACAGCTCACTCCCTCTCACCGTGAGGAGGCCTGTGTCCCAGCAGTGGGAACACTATAGGTTGATTATGCACTCACCCGATGATGCCTTAGTGCTTCGGGCGAATAAATAGACGCCACCGAAGTTACGCCCAATGCATCTTCCGTCAGATGTGCGACAACCTTACGTGACTTGTGTTTTGGGACAAACCGGCACAGAGTCCGAGACGAATAAAACAAAAAAGTCAAATTCTGGTTCTTTAATAAATATGTTACAATATTGCATTGTTTTAAACTTTAAAGAATTGGTTAACAAAAACAATGGTATGTTAAGCGCACTGTAGCTCTGCCTGCTTTACCACAGACGGTAGATTGCAAATAGAGTGCTTGTGTTACCAGCACGGAAGGAGGCGAAACGGAATATTATGTGAATGTCCAGGTAGTTTTAGCAGTACAGTCAACCGCATGACAACGTTACCAGCTAAGAAAGCGTCTTTATTTCGAAGCAGTAGAAGCTAAATTCAAGTGTTTCTACTGACGCGAGTACGCGACATGCGGATGACCCTACGATGTATTTGAGTTTATTGCTTAGAATGCAACTCAATACTGCGGAGAAAATGATATAAACTTAAATGGGATTTATAAAATTATATTCGCCATTTGAGACAGGATATGGCCAAAAATATGTGAATATGTAATATGCCTGTTTCGGTCAATTAATTTGCTAGGATAGGTACGACAAATACAACACAAGAATCTAAGAAACTTTATTTAAGTATTAGAAAAAAATAAAATAAATGTATACCTATTTTATTTCGATGGGGTAAGTATCAATGAATATAGTTGATTTCCGTGGATGTGCGCTGACCTTTAGGCTACCCGCTCACAACACGGGCATATCACGCATCCGTGTGCGGGGAGCCTTAGGCCCTTTTAACTCGACAACAGCTATACCTACATACGGCGGCGCCCCACGACTATATGACGCAAATAAATAAAGGCTAAAAATCAGACAAATATTGTATTATACAATGTGTAACATCTAACAAAAATAGTGTAAGTACAAATATTTAGGGGGTTATAGTGTTTCTTTTGTTATTTTGGTTCAGGAAGAATATTTATAGTACTCAATCTCATGCATACTCGTACTTATCGTGTCAAAACTTGTTGATATCATAAACCACTTTAACGACGGATACACAGTATTTTTGGTTAGACGTTAAACCTATTACTTTATTATTTACAGATGCTTAGTCGTCAATTAATTATTATAAATAAACTTACAAAATACATGGTTAACTATTATTGAAAGTAAAGCTTAGAAATGCATTGGGCAATGTTTTAGTGAACACAGGATACTAGAAATTATTCCGTTGTTACTTCCCCAAGGGCCGAATTGACAATAACTTTTATCTAAATATATTATCTAGGCATGCGTCCGATATATCAAAACGAATTCAAAATCCGATTTCAGACACAAATCGATTCGTATCGATTTCGCAATCTTGAAGATCTGATTTTAAAAATCTAACTAGCCGAACCAAACGCTAACAATCTACCTCCAAACGAATCGACTCGAATAAAATCACTGGATCACATCACCAACCAAACGCAAACTGGCGAGTTTGCGTTTGGTTGGATTTCGTTAGAAATTCGCTTTCTCTCTTTCTAACTAAGCGTAACATGCGCGGAGTAAAAAGGATAGCGCGAATTTTGCGATTTAGATTTCGGTTCTCGGATACGTAACAAACATTACAATGCGATCAATATCATCTTTACTGCTAAGTATTTAAGGACTACATTTCCGAGATTATACGTTGATGTATTTTGGTTTATGCTTCAATGACTCTCGGAACGTTTTCGTTTTACGCGTAATCTTTAATAAAACTTTTCTGCTAGTCCTAAGCCTAGATTAAAGCATGAAGGAAAATCGCGCAATCTCTATCTGATTCCAACGAAATCTAAGTACGCAAGCGAATTGGTGAGGCTAGATCGATAGGATAAATCGGATTTCTAAAAACGGATTTTGAAATCTGAAATCGGATAAATATCAGTTTGTGTTCAAAACCAAAAACGCCCATCCCTAATATTATCTATAGCAGTTTGGCATTATTTTCTGTACAAAAGCTGTCAAAGTGCAATTTTTATTCATTAGGGCTGATTTTTACCAAAGTGCGATATCTAGGCTTTTAGCCGTGGAATAAAATTGACGTCTGATAGTTCTAGTATGGAAAAACTGTCAAAAATTCAAAATTTATTCTCAGGATAAGACTTATTCTCGCTATAAAATTTTGGTGGAATTCGCCCTTAGATAGTTATCTTACAATTGAAAATCTCCCCTAGATCTGCCATCCTCTTTTTAGAACTCCTATAATTATATTAAAATAACAGTGTGGTATAGAAAAATGGTTAAGTAGTAGTTTAAGTAAAATACATGAAGAAACGTGTACGGACAATAATTTTTGCTCGAATGGATCTCGTTAGATTTATTTAACAACAAAAATAATGTTTTCTTAAAAAAAAAAAGTTACATCAATGGTTACAAAAATATTGAGACAGATCATTATTAAAGGTTGAGAACCTAAAAAAAAAACTATGAGTGGGAAGTAATTTTCGGGTTAATTATAAAGGACGGATACGATGATCAAGTTAAAAATCTCCTGCCAAACTTATAAAGCCTTGTGTGTTATTTGAACGTTTTCCATGAAACTAATATTGTGCATCAATAAATATTATAATAACGAATATGAATGGCGTAGTATCTTAGGGACTAGGTAGTATATTTTATACGTAAATGATGAGCAAATGCCGCTACCTCAGCCCGATAACATGGCAACCTACACTTACCCTAAATAATATTAAACGATTTAGCAAATTAAACTTTATTTCAACAGGTTGTATAATAGGCCTGATATATATATTAAAATAATTTCTTCACTCAATTATATAATTATAATCTATAAGTCTAGAATCTAAGAGAGAGCGTGTACCTACTTGTAATAGGTAGGTATGTTAGTCTACCTCTATAATGGTAATCACACATGCATTGAAGCAAGATTACTAATCCAACTGACAACACCACTAAATTACGAGTTCTTTGGTAAAGTTTGAGAAACATCTTCAATCATAGTCACTTACACGTCTTACAATGTAGGGTTTGCTGTGTACAGGTACTCAGAACGTTTGTCCACCGCCATGTCAGCGGGACGTCAACGACAACGAGATGACGGACGCGATACATAAGTACATTTACTATGGTGTCGTGTGCAGCGCACGTCCATCATCAGGACGTTACTTTCGGTTAAAAAAATCCCGTTTCTCGTTGACGTTGGTCTTGGACAAACTATGTTAGGCCGTATGGAGTTTTAGAAGAGTTCGGTTTTAAAGATTGCCCTCTCCTTCACTCATGTCAGCGTGACAGGTCTCTCTCTAATACTGAGACTGTCATACAGGTAGGTATGACTGACAGACGAGGCTCCTCCGAACTCGTCCTTAACTCCGTGTGCCCCAATAACAGCCAGTACTGTCGGTCACCAATCTGTCCGTGCTCTAGGAATTGGAAGCGCTAATATAATATTACTAGCTTTGGCCCGCAGCTTCGCCCGCGTGGCATGGTCGACCTGTATGCTGTCTGTTGAGCCGTTAAAGCTTGAAAAGGTGACAGACAGAGTTACATTTGAATTCATAATAATGTAAGTATGGAGTAAAAGACGTTTGACAAATACTTACATGACTTTTTTGTATGGTACGTAAACGTATCATAAGTATTATATTATTATATATCATATGTATTATAGTATATTATATACAATGACATGAATATTTACTTTGTAAAGTATTTTTATTTTATTTAATTATTGTGAATGTGAGGACTATGTGGGTCATTTCTTTTTTCTGTTTTCCTTCTTAGTTAGTTTTAATCATGATCTGGCAGTTTGAGTAATTTACGCGGCCTACCCAAATGTCCTTTCTTTGGTATTGTTCGTCGAATCGTTGAGCTCCTCAAGTTCTGAGTTGAGCTGCACGATTTTTGACAAATGCGTGCACTGACTGGACAGGTCCGCTCAATCTGTGTGGTTCTTTCCTCAAAAGACCATTTCAGACACCAATCTACATGGTCTTCACATGATCTGACCAAGATTTTGTCTGGACTTTAAAAGAGACTGTGACCTCTGAGTTTGTTTCGGCCTTTCTTCTCAGAGTAGTCAGATAGGAAACGCCGACCTCATCTAGCTTTAAAAAAATATGATTGACGTGTAAAAGTGTTTGTACAAACCTACTTACAGAAATAAATCATTTATCATTTATCGTTTATTCCTTAGCCAATTCAACATAATCCCTAAGTAATTCGTAAATAAATATGAAATAATAATGTATTTATAAACGCTATTATCGAAATAATAAAAACAATAGGAAATATATTTCATATACCTAATTAGATTACTAATAATAAAGTTCTTGATAATAATAAGAATAATAGACAATTAGGCAGTAAATTATATTTGCTCAATATTTACCGAGATTTCTTCGAAGCTGCGAATTTTTCATTCGTTTTAATCATACGTAGCTATGTTAATACGGTGTTGTCAGTTTGATTACGTCATCTTATTAATAGTTACATGCCCAGTGCGTTTTACAGCACTGTCTGTTTATAGTTAATTTCAAATATAATTCTTAACTTCTAAAAAGGCAAATTTGAATGTTAAGCCATTTATACTTTGGCGGTCTAATTCTAGTATGCTAGTAACCACTGTACATTAGCTCAACAAAAAGTTTCCGACATGACACGACATGGGGACATATCAAAAACTTTTAAAAACTTACGAAATTTCGTTCGTTGCACTATAAGCATGTCTAGATAAGATGTTTTACGCGCGAGTCTGTACGCCTGTAGCCTGTACGTCCTCATGACCATGCACGCACGTCTACGCGCGTGCGCGGTCATGCACATACTACATACTACGGCGCCTCTTGCGTCCAGTATTACGCGCGTAAAACGCCTTATCTAAACAGGCATTTTGCGCAAGTACACTGTGATACTTATCTCAGAGTACAGAGATAGGCCGCGTCCTATTTAAAAGCTATTGTCGCGTTCATTTGTCACATTTTGTTTGGTGAAACTGAACGTATAGTTGCGCCGACAGAGGGCGCTTTCCGGTTTTCCGAACAAAAAGTGAAATATGAACTCGTCGATCGCGTATTTGCGCGACGATCGCTATTGAATAGGGTGCGGTGTTGAACGCCGTACGGTATCTAAACAGGCATTTTGCGTAAGTACACTGTGATAGTTATATCAGAGTACAGTGATACAAGCTCAATCGTTGCGTGAGGTGAGTCCTTTACAATACATCTATCACTAAATACGACCTAACCTAAATAAAGCTTACAGTCATGGTCTTAAAGAAATGCAAAACTCTAAATACTATATTTTCGTACTAATTCGAGGTATGATTTCTTTTTACTATTGTTCAAGAACTTATAATGTGAATATATATTATTTTCGCTTCATGGGCTTAGCAGATCTGGATTCACAACGTTCTATGATTCAAGAATCACCCGTACTTATGATAAGAATCATTTAGATCTTAAATAAGTATCGAGTTTTTTGAGTTTTATTCACTATGAATTTAAAAAATATATATTTCCAAAGCAAACCAGGAAAGATCAATTTATCAATTTTCAATCTGTAGAGTTCATAGTTATAACAACACACACACAAAGATTTGTTAATTGAAACCACACTCCAAATGGCAGTGATTTGTCAGATCGACCATTCCAGACATTCGAAATAGTAACTAACTGAGAATCAATTTAACTGAGCCAAACCCTACCGAACCGCTGGAAATATTATTTACAGCACTGTGTGGCCTAAACCCACACTTAAGTTACGCTTCTGTGACTCAAGTAGTCCACTTTTACACAGAAAAGCTTGACTAAAGTGCGGGTTTAGGTCACACGAGCTATAAAATAGTATACGATACGTGTGACTTGTCTAGTGCGCATAGAGCGCTAATTTCATGCCGTACAATAATGGACCACTTAAGTCACACGTATCGTAATGTACTAGTATCCATAACGAAGTATTTATGTGCGCTTTTGTTAATTTTCTATATAAAACTTGCGATAAGGTCACCTATACCTACCTAGGCCGCTTTCACAATTACTCAAAATAATCAAATAATTTCTAACGAACGCTGTATTACGTTATGATGAGTTTATACCAAGAAAAATAACCATTTTTCACGCTGGGTTTATTAGTAAGAGTTATATACGACGTCAACATATTTTGTTATAGTTTTACAAAGTGATGGGTATCGATATGTAATGGCGATAAAATAAAAAAAGTAGATATAAACTCATAATATCAATCCATACCCATCCCGTATGTGCAATTTTGCTTTGCATAATAATCTTCAAAATAAATCAATACTTTAAAGATTCGACAAAATTAAAAAAAAAACCGTAACAGTTTAGGTTTTAGACCCACACACAGCTACAGTTACAGCTTAGTACGTGTAATTTGAGAGCGGCCTTAATCTGGCTCAGTCTACGCCTGCGCGTGTTTCAACATAATTGACATTTCACTACAAGTCCCGCAGTCTCTCACCTCCCTCACAATCGTAATAGCCTTTGGATTGGCAGCGCATCTGTCAAAAGACGAAGTTCATTGTAAACTGCAGTATTACCAAAATGAAAGAGAAGGGAAGGCGGTTACAATTGAAAGCTATTGCTATCGTAAGTGATACTC
Organism: Hydraecia micacea; assembly: GCA_914767645.1. Lineage (NCBI taxonomy): Eukaryota > Metazoa > Arthropoda > Insecta > Lepidoptera > Noctuidae > Hydraecia > Hydraecia micacea. Next base: position 16,970,859 of record OU611780.1, read on the forward strand.
AGTTAGATTGTCGGTTGACTAAATATCACTACAAAGCCGTTATACTTCGATGATTAAAAAAATTATGAATAGGCGGAAGAATAATCCCTTTTAAAGTGTTTCTTTCATACTCCATGTTCTGCTCGACTAACTACCGTCTAAAGTTTTATATTTATTTTACTGTGTCCTTAAATATACGAGTTACAGCTGCCATCGATCGGTTAAAACAAAACGATTCCTTAGTAAGCTTAGGTTCACGCTGAGAGTTGAAAATCCGACAGTGTTTTGTTGGATTCTCAACGCTCGGCTCAACACCCGAGAGTTGAATATCCAATGCGCGATAAAATTTCGCCGCGATATTTTTACGTCTGTGCGATTGTGGGCTAATTGAATAAACACAATCTCAGAGAAAACTTTAGTTTTCGAACAACATGCAATATTCTACTTTTTTTCGAGATCTTAACTCAGATCCTGTGACGTTTTTAACATCTCCAAAACATGTTTTTTTTTTTATATATTAATTTATAGAATTATAATTATGATAAATATTCATACCCAGCAATTATATACAATTATTTTTATTTACAGTACACTACCAGGACCTAAGTTTTGGTACTACGATCTGTTCGTCTAGGCACTAAGTATTTTGTTTGGAGGCTTATTCCCGTATCATAAAATCCCGGTCAACTCAAAAAAGCTGTTATGATAGATTAAACTCACAGGAAACTAACCTTTTTATTTGTAAACGTTGCTTAAAGTTAATAGATGTTTAAACGTCAAAAATGTATGGTTAAACAGTCGCTGATCACTACTTAACTTTAAGCAACGTTTATAAATAAACCTCTTAATTTTATACCTTAATAGAAAACTCATAAAGTGCAAAGTTGTACGAACATCGACTTAGACATTAAACGGATCCTCTGGCGTCTACATGTTTGCACTTTAAGCCACTAATTATAAAGTTTATTATTCAATGTCATCAGAAAATCCTCTGCTGTGCGTTCCTTTCGGTCTGGCTGAGCAAGTAGTTCTTCTCGTTTCTAAGGGATGATTCATGCTAGACCGTCACGGGTGAGTCGCATCCGAGTCTGCTGGAAGGGTTTAAGCAGAGGTGTACCCACTTTTCATCAGTTATATTGAAGTCCCATGTAATAGGGGACAAGCCTATTGCCATCAACCGGGTACGAATTTAGACTCCGGGCTGATACTGAGAAATTTCAAATGGAAAAACCCAATAATACTGCCTAACCTGGGAATCGAACCCATGATCTCATGCTCAGTAGTAGCGCTTGCGACCACTAGAAGAACGAGGCCAGGCAGTCCGACATGAACTGCTTTATATACAATGTTCGTGAAGGTTTGGATCCGTGCCTCGTTTGCGTCTCGCACGTAGCGCGGACGAGGAACGGTCTACCATAAACCATCCCTGAGACTAGCAGTATAGAGCAGATATTTTTGCAATTTTTTACTCAAGCGTATGTAATAATAAAATTGCAGTATCTGTACACTGTACACGATTACAGATACCAAATCATAAAATAATAATTCGATAAAAATAAAGTTGTATGGGCAAGAACACTCGTTGATCAACCAATCCGAGTTTCTTACAAATAATATTGATTTTACAATCTTACAAACTATTCATAGCGTTCTTTGTCAAAACGTAACCTTAATTAAATAATTAATAATCTCAAGCAGTTTAGAATTTAAGTATGTCACGATTATGATCCTTTAAAATAGTTTGGGACTAACGTAATAATATTTTTCGAACAATCGTCGGAAAGCTCGGTAGCCGTATTGCGTAACATCCAACCAATCGCAATCGCTTTGATTTGATAGTTGAACGATATGCGTCATTCATTCATCGCGAATTTCGTTAGACTATCATGTCGTGACGTTAACCAACAAAACTTGAAACAGACGGTGAATAAACAGAATAATTTGATTGCCTTTAAGACCCGGCTACACGCAGCGATCTGCATGCGCAAGCAGTTGGTGCAAACGTTTGCGTTAACAACATGGTGTACTGTGCGGCGTCCACAGGATCAGTAATGCCGTCGTAACGAACATGCTTGCTTGTACAAGTAAGATTGAACATGTAACCGGGCCTTTACGAGTGTGTCGCGTCAAGAAATATCCTTTCACCTCTTTCACCTTTTCACACTATAATTCTCATTTGTAATGTTGGCAGTACGCAGTCGGAAGAATAATGTATCTCATGCGATGTAAGGGCAAATATAGCTAAAGGAACGCGACCTTTTCATTCCGTAACCATTATGACTATGTAATGTGATGTTCACTATCGTATGGGGTAGCATTACAGTAGCTACCACAAGTGAGGTACTTATATGTACCTTCAGCGTGCCTTATGGTGGGTACACGTATGCGGAATGTAACATGAAATGTAACACGCTAAAACGAACATGCAGTCCAAATATAGGCAATGCAACATTAAATGTAAGTACACAAAGAAACATACTTTTTATGGTTTCGAATTTAAAGGTCAAATTCGCGTTTTAGTTAAATCTCAAAACTACCTTTTTAATTGCAAGTATAGCAACAGCATAAATCATAATGTAGAAATAAATACCTTCTAACTAAACCACCGAGTCTATGGCAATTACCTCCCAACTTCCATGGGACACGTGTGGCCTTCGAAAGTTAGAAGATATTTGCACTTCGATCAATCAAATTAACTTGTCAAAAATTGAATAGCTCTTTTCACTTTGCCGTCGATGTGTACTCACCATTAGACAGTCAGAACAGCTTGCCGTCTAGCAAATATTTTACTGCGACATGAGCTACTCCAATAAACTTCGCGCCAATACAAGAGAAAAGTGTGATATTTCCATAAAAAGAGAGTTGTAAGGTAGTTTGTGAGTGGAGGAACAAGATGGAACGTTCCTCTATTGAAAAAGGAGTATCTTACGACCAGACAGTGTGGATCATTACCCAAAGGTTGGGAATCTGTAAATACAGGGTTAAACTATATAAGTTAGCGAAACTCGACAAACGTGATGGGTGTTGAACTGATATCTAAACATAATAAAAACAATTGATTTGATGATGTTTTTAGGGGGTCAACGTGAAGCATTAGTTTTAACATTTTTTTTTTTGCTTTAGCGTGTTTATATATCGATACCCATCACGCGTACGGAGTTTTGCTAGCTAATTTAATTTGACCCTGTATACCATTCACGCTGTAAAGACGCCTGGCATGGAGGATTGTGTGACGTCAGTAGCGTAAGACACGTAGTCAGTTGGGCGGTTGATGTCCGCACAAAGGAGGTGCTGCGGTGTTCACACGGAGGTGCCGTGCGCGCGCTCGGTGTCGAGCGTGACGTCCTCGGGCGACGCCAGGTCGGCGCGCAGGCGCACGCCGCGCCCCGTCAGCGTCCAGCGACACGCCGCGCCCGCGCCCAGCGCGCCGCCGCTGCCCAGCCTGACACACATCATTCTAATTCAAAATCATTTTCACACCACCTGCTCTATAAAGTTAAATTACATGTCATGCAAACCCAACCTAAAAAAAGCCATAAAAGCCTTGAGGTCTAGGCGGGCAATAATATATAGGGTGACTGGTAATTAGTGACCGATACCTAAACACGTGATTGTACTCATGATAACAAACAACTTTTACTATGGGACCAAACCTGAAATCGCGAAAAAAAAATCTGCTGTTTAGTCGTTTATGTTCGCCTAACTGGTCAAAATGTACTCAACAGCAGATTTTTTTTCGCGATTTCAGGTTTGGTCCCATAGTAAAAGTTGTTTGTTATCATGAGTACAATCACGTGTTTAGGTATCGGTCACTAATTACCAGTCATCCTTTATACTGAACAGACAGCTGTGCTGCTTGAGAATTTTTTGCGCCACTTCTTTTCCCAGTGAAAGCACTAGCAAGTGGTTGAGGGTGGGCGTTTTTGGGGACTGTGTTATATAATTTTGACGTAAATGGTGATTCTCAGCCGTTTCTTTGTTTCGTTTAATCTATGTATAAAAGGAGAAATTGGCTGACTTATGATCCGATCCGGCTTGTCCCCGGCTGCCCTCCCCTAGCGACGCCCTAAGTCAAGGCCCATATCCGACATGGGGTGCCCCTAGCTACAGGATAGCCCGGTTAAGCAGCCGATAATATCTCAGACTGTATTTAGAGCTATATAGGGACGGTCCGCACGGACAACCGTACGGTTAACGGTTTTAGTGCTCCATGGTACAACGTACGGCGAGGACGAGTATAGTCGCGCACAAGTATCCGTTTTAAATGATTATAATTTAGTTATTATTTTATCATAATTGTCGCGTATTCAACATACGAGGGCGACACTGAAAGTTTTTAGAACTGGCCACTTGTAAACGATATAATAAAAAAATAAGTTCAAATTTTGAAAATGGAACTTTTTTTCCAGTATAATTGTGTATGTAATTTATTCATTTGTCATTTGTTTACGATTTGGCGGCAAACTGAAATTGTCGGTGTCACGTCAGCATGAATTTAACGCGAGATTTTTTTTTTGTAAACTATCATAGACTCGTGTACCTGCACAGCGACTCGTCGGGCGGGCTGGGCGCGGGCTGCGCGGGCGCGTCGTCCTCGTCGGGGGAGCCCTCGCTGGCCGAGCTGGAGCCCGCCGAGCTGCCGCCGCCGCGGTACCGCTCCACCTCGTCTACATTTTACACACATACGTAAACACATACCTTTTTCCCAAGGGCAGGAAGACACTACAGAACGCCACCTGTTGCCTACCCGCCCTTACATACTTCTTTTGCTTCTGCGCTAACGCCGCCATCTTTGGCGGCATTAGTTACGATTTTGGCCCCAAGCCAAAAGCACCTTGTGTATGTGCAATTTTAACAGCCGCGTTCTGGCTCATGTTACGCGACGGAATCACGGTGCAAAAGAAGAGAACAAGACGGTATTTTCTTGTTAAGAGTATACACCTCGTACATTACCTCGTTTGTCGTCGCAGTCGGGCGCGTCCTCCAGACTCCTCAGGATTTCGGCGCACAGTTCCGAGTCGAGAGGCACCGGGTTTTCAGACTCCCTGCAAGTTACAAAGTTAGATTAAATTTGTTTAGCTGACCGGTTCGAAATTCGGCCATGTCGGCCAATCTCAGCGGAGACTAGCCATCGATCAGGAAGATATTATAGTGCACAAGTGTTTGCGCAGATATAGTTGCACACTCTCTTCCTTCACTCTCACAGAGCGATGGGACGGCAATTCGACACGACGGGAGAGAGATCACGCCCAGAACCAACGGCTGTATGTGTTGGAAGGGGCGAGTGTGCTGGGGTGTCTGTGTCAGGAGGCAATCGCTTCCTGTGCTGGTGCAGTACTCGCCTGCTGCGGAAGTGTAACGTACCGGTTGTGCAGCACCAGCGCGACGGCTGCGGGGTGCGGCACGGGCGGGTGCAGCGGCGCGCGCGGGCTGAAGGCACTCGCCTCCAGTGCTGGCGCCGACACTCGCGGGAGAGCACTGCCGCCCCACTCGCACCACACGCCGGACGCTGCAACACAACAGATTTACAGGTCACATATTAAAAAACTGGCGTTAAAAAGCTGGTGGTATTATAATTATATACGCGTACGTCGGGCGGGGCCGCATCACGCCCGCAGCGCGCCGCCCACGCGCGCTCCGCCTCGCTACATGTGTGTACTCACGCGTGGCGCCGCCCCAGTCGTCGCGCTCGGCCAGCACGTCGGGCGGGGCCGCATCACGCCCGCAGCGCGCCGCCCACGCGCGCTCCGCCTCGCTACATGTGTGTACTCACGCGTGGCGCCGCCCCAGTCGTCGCGCTCGGCCAGCACGTCGGGCGGGGCCGCATCACGCCCGCAGCGCGCCGCCCACGCGCGCTCCGCCTCGCTACATGTGTGTACTCACGCGTGGCGCCGCCCCAGTCGTCGCGCTCGGCCAGCACGTCGGGCGGGGCCGCATCACGCCCGCAGCGCGCCGCCCACGCGCGCTCCGCCTCGCTACATGTGTGTACTCACGCGTGGCGCCGCCCCAGTCGTCGCGCTCGGCCAGCACGTCGGGCGGGGCCGCATCACGCCCGCAGCGCGCCGCCCACGCGCGCTCCGCCTCGCTACATGTGTGTACTCACGCGTGGCGCCGCCCCAGTCGTCGCGCTCGGCCAGCACGTCGGGCGGGGCCGCATCACGCCCGCAGCGCGCCGCCCACGCGCGCTCCGCCTCGCTACATGTGTGTACTCACGCGTGGCGCCGCCCCAGTCGTCGCGCTCGGCCAGCACGTCGGGCGGGGCCGCATCACGCCCGCAGCGCGCCGCCCACGCGCGCTCCGCCTCGCCGCGCTCTAGCGGCAGTCGCGCTTCGTCCGCTTCCAACGCCACCAGCACTTCCGAGTCGAACACCTGTACCAAACACCTTATTTGTTATTGGCGACTCGCCCCTGCTTGTAAGTAGATATCATGTGCGAGGTACTGTCCGCACCTCGACGAGCGTGTTGGCCGCGAGCGCGTGCCAGTCGGCCACGTCCAGGCCGCGCGCCGCCCACCAGTCGTCCGCACGCGCCGCTCCGCCGCACGCGCGCGCCAGCTCCTGCGCGCACGCCTGCACCGCGCGCTGCACGACACACATAAACAAACATCTTATATAATTACTTGGTCAAATCGTGACGGCCGTCATGAAAACTATGACAACGGCTCATAGTTTTCATGACGGCCATCACTGCGGCCGTGATGTGGCGGCCACCGCGATCGTAGGAAACCTAAGCTTACAACCACCTAGGTTGACCTGTGAGATGCCATTCAATAAGTATCAGACTGACCCGCAGGTCGTGCGAGGTGAGCCGCACGCGCGCGCGGGCCGCGTCGCCCAGCCCCAGCGCCAGCTCGCGGCGCCGCGCGCCCGCCTTCTCGCGCAGCGACGCCGTCAGCGAGCTGCACTCCTTCTCCAGCTGCTTGTAGGCGCCCGTCTGTACACACACTGCTACGTCAGAATATCACGTATTAAGGTGAAAGCGCCAGGGTAGCCCGCTAAATTCTTTAATTAACTTTTTTTTTGCAATTTGCTGGTCGGTGTCAGGTTGTATGTTGATCTAAATGTGACTAGCGACTGCAAAAAATATGCCTTTACAAATTAAAATCATAAGAGTCATCTGTAAATTAGAGTTAGAATTGGCCCCAAATATCATGAAATGGTCAAATTAGGGCTTTAGAAACCGTATGTGAAAAACTCTTGAACTACTAACCTTTGCGATCTGCACAGAAAAGGGTCCGAAACAAGCGTGCACAAAGTGCTCGTAGTCGCGCAGCGGGCGCTCGATGGCGTGCTCGCGCTCGCCGAGCCAGCTAGCCAGCGCGTCCAGCTCCGCGCGTGCCATCACCGCCGCCAGTGCCTGCCCGCTCCTGCACCAGTGACAGAGTAGGTACACATGTTGTTATTTATTAGGCTCTTCAATAACGAATACACTATTACTAAACAATTTGCATGTTACAACTCAACTCAAAACATTTATTTCTATTCCTTGACAATTAAAATATGCCTGTAATTGGTTTAATTGAAATAAATGCTTTGAGTTTGAGTTTGAATTAAACCATTTACAGGCACTTTTGAATTGTCAAAGGAGTCGTTCATTCAGAAAGATGAACCCAGTTGCCCATTCCAAAGTGTAGTAGGTTCCTATGGAGAATTCCAATGCGCGTGTACTGTACAGTGCTCACGTGATCTGGTAGTACGTAGTAGCGTGCAGGCCAGGCCCGCGCACGCGCCGACAGAAGGCGGAGTCGTGTGCGTGTACTGTACAGTACTCACGTGATCTGGTAGTACGTAGTAGCGTGCAGGCCAGGCCCGCGCACGCGCCGACAGAAGGCGGAGTCGTGTGCGTGTACTGTACAGTACTCACGTGATCTGGTAGTACGTAGTAGCGTGCAGGCCAGGCCCGCGCACGCGCCGGCAGAAGGCGGAGTCGTGTGCGGGCACGCGGGCTCCTCTCGCCAGCACGCCGCGCCAGGCCGCCGCCTCCCACGCGCCGCGCAAGGCCCACCACGACACACCACCTGTACAAGAACAGTGTTAGCTAAAGATCTAATCATGGGTATAAATATGGAAAATATCTTTGCTTTATACTTCTACTAGCTGACCCGTGTCCACTTCGTTGGGCGGTAAACATTTTAACTTGTGATGAAATTATGAGTGTGGTTCGGTCCTGCGATGTTCTCGCGCTTTGGCTAGCGAGCCTCTGCGAGCGCTCAGCGCTAGACTCCCTATCCGTTGTTTAAGAGCTGAGACGCTGCGCAAGTTCAGCGCTAGATTACCGAGCACGGGCCTGCGATGTTCTCACAGTTTGGCTAGCGAGCCGCTGCGAGCGCTCAGCGCTAGACTCCGTATCCCTTGATGCAGAGACATACTGCCTTAAATAACTGAGACGCTGCGCACGTTCAGCGCTATATTACCGAGCACGGGCCTGCGATGTTCTCAGTTTGCCTAGCGAGCCGCTGCGAGTGCTCAGCGCTAGACTCCCTATCCCTTATTGCAGAGACATGCTGCCTTAAATCACTGAGACGCTAGATTCCCCAGCGCGTGCTTCCGAAATATTTTCTCTATTCCTCGAGAGGCGCTGATGATTTTCAAGAGCAGACTCTTCCGTACGGCGTACTCGAGCTGCTCTTGTCTGGGATGTCTGACGGGAAAGTTGTGATTTCCTTTTAGGCATGATAAACAATCGCTGAAACTGTCCGATATCCCAAAAACAGAAATACCACAGCTTCGAACTCGAAGAATGAGAACGAAGTAGTATTTATGTTTTAAGAAATGAGCAACCAAAACAATTTTAAAGACCAACAACATCCAACCAACTACTTAGTGCGTACAACTCACCTACCTAACGACGAAAGTTAAATAATAATTGGAGAGGGTCATTATGCACAACGCCATCTATGGGTAAATGGATAAAACGTCCGTACAAAGCATGTTCTAATGCGGTTCGTGAATGGACGGCGGCATTTTCCGATTTAGTAATTTTATATTATCTTAGAAACTATTTAACCAATTGACATACTGTTTGGGGCAAATCGTATCTCTACGATGTTCTTGTGATCATAATAATATTTTTTTCGATAAGGTTTAATATTTTGTTGTTTAAAAAATCGTCCAAAGGTAAGTACGTCGAAAAATACTTTTTTTAACACATAAAAGCTACTATATCTGCTAAAATATAAAAGATAGAAATATGGTGTCGCGGACTTTTTTGTAGAACTATTCAAAGCGGACATGCGGGGCAATTGCGTAACACATTATCAATCGGAATCGGTTTCATTTTGACAGTTCAACAACATTCATTGCGTTATTTACGTGCTGAGCAGAATTTTTTTTCGAACTTATGAAGCAATGGATTAGCAATTTGCTTCAAAATGATTCAGATTCCGATTGATAGTGTGTTACGCAATTAGGGTGCTGGTTGCCATACATTGTTTTCAATTATATACAACTGTTAAGGCAGCGCATGCAAATAACTCTGTTGTAAGAGCTATTTTTTTCCGCCTGGCTAGACAAAAATTGAGATAGTTCGGCTAATATGCATGATATCTTTATAATTTATAGCCTATAGCACTCCCGAATAATGTAGCTTTCTACCAGTGAAACAATTTTTAAAATTGGTTCATTACTTCCGGAGATTACCCCCTACATACAAACTTACAAACAAATGTTACCTCTTTATAATATTAGTATAGATAAAGCGGCTTGAACATTATCTGACCGATATTTATGCAGCAAAAAGTGATTTTAAATATGTATGCTGCCAGTGCGATGTAATCAGACATTATTGCCGAATTATCAGTTTTTTGGTGCGTTGTCAAAATCGGAACGAACGCCCTGTCAATGTCATTCTGTCGCCAAAAGATTTGTAGCACTATGTTAAATTTTGGGGGAAACTGTTATACCGCATTTCGGGACATGAGCCTGATTTTGAATAAGATTAAAATAGTTCAAGCAACAAAGATCAATGGCGATGTTAAATTGCCTAGTTATTTTTTACGGGAATTTTAGCCAAAAAAAAAGAATCCTCAGAAAATTATGTTTTAAACCGACTAATGCTAAAATGAGCTCTGTTTTAGCAATACCGGCCGGAGTATGCAACAAAATATATTTTAATTGAGTTTTTGCTTATGTGTTTATTATTCAAGTGGCACTCCACTCGTAGGGTGCAGCTGAAAATAAGCGTCAGGTGCCTTGTACTGTTATTTGACATTATGCTGAGCTGAGGCCCCTTTGGCATTATAAGTATTGTTTTCTTTCTGTTTTTTCTAGTTTTAAGGCGTTTTTTATTTGAATGCCAATGAACGCATTTTTGCTTGTTCGTATGAAAGAGTTACCTATGAGCAGCAGCGCGGCGGCGAGCGGGCACAGCAGCAGCGCGCACAGCAGCGCGGCCAGCGCCTGCAGCGCGCCCAGCACGCCCGCGCGCCACACCAGCACCTCCAGCAGGACCAGCCATCTGCACACCACACACTCTAACTCGAAGCATTTACAGATACTTTTGAATGGAAGGTTGGTTACTTAGAAACCTAGGACCTGCAGTATTACTTACGTCGTCAAGATTTGTAGCACGTCTATTTACATTTAAAATTAAGGAGGTGTCGTCAGCAAATAAAACCATTTGTGGTTGATTTTTTAATAGGTGGAGTAGAACTTTAATATACACCAAAAAAAGGGAAGGGCCCAAAGTTGAGCCTTGTGGAACCCCCATTATTAGTTTTAAACCCCGTGAATTGACATCATTTATTAGAACTTGTTGCTGATAATCATTCTAATATGATTTTACTAAGCTTAGCGCTAATTCGTCTAGTCCGTAATGCTCAAGTTTTAGGAGTAATGTATCGTGATTTATGCAATCAAAAGCCTTGGATAGGTCGTAAAAGATACCTATGGCATCTTGGGCTTCCCACACTTTAGAAATGTGTTTTAACAAGGTTGAACCAGCGTCAGCCGTACAATGTCTCTTGGTGAATTCATCCATCTGTAGGTCGTGAAAGATTTTAGTCGTGTTAAAATTAGTACACATTCCTTTAAAAAAAAATCTTCCTGAAAACCGGAAATACGGATGCAGGTCTTTAATTATTGCTTTTTTGGGTGGAAAGAGAGTGGAGAGGCTTGTGCCCTGCAGTGGGAGACGTGTAATATTTATAATAACTGACCTGTTAAGATGATCAGGATCCGGACAGTCAATATCATAGAGCAGCGCGTTAGTGACGTGCGTGGCCAGCGCCAGCGGCGGCGCCCACAGCGGCGCCAGCACGGCCGCGGCCGCGCACAGCGAGCACGCCAGCAGCACCAGCAGCGGCAGCCCCAGCAGCAGCGCCAGCGACCCCGCGCCGCCCACCACGCCGTACGTCCACACGCGGTGCGCCAGGCGGCTCAGGCCCTTGCCCAGCAGACCTGGGGTGAAGGAAACAAAAGATAAGAAGACGACTTGAAAGCTACTGCGGGATCCCACATAGAGGAGAAAAACTCACTACTGTGAGCTACGGAAAAGCATGAGGGAGACCTATGCTAAAGAGCTAAGCAGCCTTAAATGTGGTTTTTTTTTTGAAATAATAAGTTACTTATTATTATTTAATCAGGAGATTTCTGGTATCTGGTAACTAAAATAAATTGTTAAACTAGTTTAAATGTTGCTAATAAAGGCTATTTAAAAATTGAAATTGAAATCGAAACAAAAACGATTAATTCTGTAAAGATGAAACAAGATTGCGGTCGATCGATGACATCGCTACGACCCGCGATTTCGCTCGCATAGTTTTCAAAGGAAACGAACATTATTTGGCACATAAATAATCCTGTTATTAGAGAATAGTTTAGCTTTCTATCAGTGAATGTTTTTTTGTAATCGGATAAATATTTCCAGAGATTACCTTTTATAAACATACAAACTTTTGCCTTCCTCATAATAATATGGTGATCAGGTGTCACATTTTGAGGCTGATCAACCGTTTACGTTTGTTATGTATCAGTTTATTGATTTAAATAAATCGTCACCTGTATCGGGCTCGGTCTCGAAGCGCGTCCTCTCTTTAGACACGTGTCGCCACAGCGTCAGTAGTCGCGACCACATCGTCTGCGTTTCACTGCTGCGTTTCGGGAATAGGGTTCCATTTACCTGATACAAAGAAATTGTAATTACAATTTCGTTTTAAATATATCAGAAAAACAATTCCCGTAGTTAAAACGTTCAAAATTAAGCCGCAATGTCAAAAACTTGTTAAAAATGTTGTTGAAGTATTTATGACAGACTGAGACTAGAATGTGAATGTCGCATTAGGTCTAAGATACGTAAAGATAGTTGAAAGAGGAAAATAAATAAATAATCAATATCAACAGTCTTCAGCATCACACACCAGTCGCGACCAAGTTTTGCGCCTGCCACGGACGGTGTTATTTAATTTATAGACGAGGAGGTTAGAAGACGTCGTCGTGACATCGAGGTTTCTATAATTAAGTAAGTTTGATGTTAATGTTTTATAAATATAAACCTTCCGAAAAAAAAAGTCAAAATGATGGTGTAAACAGCATCTAAATTAATTGCGAAGCTTTAGAATCATATGCTGAATTCATGGATGGTTAAATTTTTAGTATTTGCATAATTACCTGCGACAACTCGTAGTCGGGCACGAAGGGTTTGATACAGAGCAGCGTGCGCAGCGACAGCGGCGAGCACCACGGCACCAGCACGCCCAGCACGAACATTATGTTCCAGCACCAGCACCATGTCCTACACGGGACAGACGAAAATATGTCTTAATAGATGCGCCCCGCGGTTTCACCCGCATAAGTCTCGATCCCGTGGGAATATCGGGATAAAAATTATCCTATGTCCTTTCCCGGGACTCAAGCTATCTATATACCAAATTTCATCTAAATCGGTTCAGCGGTTTAGGTGTGAAAAGGTAACATACAGACAGACAGACAGAGTTACTTTCGAATTTATAATATTAGTATGGATTGAAGTAAGATAGGTTCAAAACTTCAGGGGTTATCGAACACTCACTCACAGTGGAGTTTTCATCGGTTTTGTACGATGAGCTGACAATTCTACATTAACGGGTGTAAAAAGACGCTTAACGACGCCGCTTATGCCGCCCGTCGTTGTAATCATTTATTTTGTTCTGGACCCTACCTAGGAACATTCTAGTTGAAATTCCAAATTTTTTTAATTTTTTCACAAAAATAAGATTTAATAACTTAACTTTAAATACCCTCATAACTGTTGTACAGTTGCATGCACCCATAAACATATTTTTTAATCCTGGACTATATCTGGAAGCTTTCTGGTTACGGAGATATTGAAGGTCAAAGTTCCAACGTTTTTTTACGCAAACAAGGTTTATAAATGTTGAGACTGAACTTTTAAATACTCCGACGAAAAAAACTTTTTAACAAAAAAAAACGGTCTTCCAAAAAAACACTACAAAGTGAAAAATAACTTTAATTTCGGAAGTCGGTGTCTTTGGATCTGTATTTTAGTTTTTTGCCACCGACTTCCGAAATTAAAGTTATTTTTCACTTTGTAGTGTTTTTTTGGAAGTCGGTTTTTTTTTTGTTAAAAAGTTTTTATTTCTCGCTTTTTAGTGGGTCTGCTTGTAATTTATCTAAGTTACAATAGCCTAATGTCAACTTGCTCATCGCCTTTTACAAAATATTGTTTTTCCCGATGCAGGGACGTTAATTGTTCAGGAGTTCTCCTGCGAATAGTGAAATGGAGCTGATGGTGGACACCATCAGCTCCATTTCACCATTCGCATTGTGATGAGCATAAATTGCTTAGAAACTATATTAAAGTAATCGAAATCGCAACCCGTAAAATACTTATAATTGAGTAGTTCCGGTGGCCATCTGTGGTCTTCATCATCAGTTCCACTTCACCAAATGGTGCTTTCCGAGAGCAAATGCACGAGTTACTATAGGTAATAGGTATTTAAAAAAGAATTTTCCAAATCGGTTTATAAATGACGGCGTACTGAGGTAACAAACAAAAAAAAAAAAAAACAACCGAATTGAGAACCTCCTCCTTTTTTTGAAGTCGGTTAAAAATAAAAGTTGTTTCCCAGCAAAAAAAATATTGCTCAATGTTAGTTAGTTTGATGTACAGAATGCCAGGATAATGGCAATGTGATGGCTCTTGTTACATCCTGTATGTATTGCGTTATTTACGTTGCCCGGCAAACGAATTTCTCAAACATATGGATAAATGGATTTCGTTGTATTGTCACTACGGAAGGGACTGCGGAGCTGTACCTGTGCGCTAGGTTGAGCAGTCTCCAGGCCGGCCAGCGCGTGGTGGTGGTGCGGGTGGTCTCGCGCTGCACCAGGAACACTGGCTGCGACGGGTCGGAGCGCGGCGTCACGATGTTGGTGGCGCGCGCCGACAGCACGGTGGGCACGCGCTCGCGCCGCCCGCGGAAGTGCCGCTCCACCGCCCACTGCGCCGCGCGCCAGGTGCGCCGCGACCACGTGAACGAGCGCGTCGGCGACACGGCGCTGCGGAGCTCCTGGTGCCGTCCAACAAATGGGTTTATAACTTAAGGTGTCCTAGATTTTAGAAAAATACAACATTGTAGCATGGGATACCTTTAACTGATGATTTAACTTCATTTGATGAGGGGAAGACGTCATCCAAAAATTATAATTCCATCGAGATTCCTAATATTTATGCCTGTTTTAAGAAAAAATCATACCTTCATAAGCAATGGTTCTCGATCCCTAAGAAAAGCCAGATCCCTAAGCAGGAAATATCGGTGCTGATGTAACTTGTGCGCTTGCATCGCTGCAGCGGCGTCCTCCATGGGCGTCCAGCGCAGCTCGTTCTTAAGCCGCAGCGCTGCAGCCGCTAGCTTCTCCTTGCGCCACGCGTCCGCTCGAGAGAGGATGGGGTGTGTCGCACATATTCGTGCTTCAGCGGTCGCTAAACTTGCTTCTAACTTTCTGCGGACACCTTCTTCAGCTCTGTGATAAAAAATATTATAATATTTACAGACTTAAGACTTTTTAATCTTTTACATCCTTATTTATTTTGAGTTTTTAAACAAACACAACATATTAAACATAGTACCTATTTATTACAGAATTGCCCGAGCTAGCTCCAAGAGTTCCACAGATGGAACCCAGTCGGGCGATTCTGTAATAAATACTGAGCTAATACGCAGTGTTACTTTAAAAGAAAAATACAATATTGGTGGAAGTAGGTGATACATATACCATTGCCTTCCTATTTCTATTTCATTAGCATAAAGGGTGTAAAAAGAGTCACCACGAAGCTGTCAATTACGCATTCTGTACATCAAACTTTGTACAAAAATAATTGCTGAGAAACGACATTTAGTATTGGTGTGAAAATTCGGTGTTTACGGTAGTGCGCAATGCAACGCCCGCAAAGTTTTGTGCTTGCAACGGTACAGGGATCGTCGGAATATTTAACTTGTTTTCGCAAAAAAACGTTGAAATCTTCAATATCTCCTTAAACAAAAGGTTCCCAGGTATAGTCCAGTACAAACACAAGATCATAATAACGGGAAGACAAGTGACTCTCGGCTTCGTTAGGGGTATTTTTACACCCGTTATTACTGTAATCAATTGTTGGTACCTGGTGACGATGGCGGAGGCCCGTAGCTGCGCGGCCAGCAGCGCCGGCACGTCGGGCCCCAGCGCCAACAGCGGCTCACTGGACAGGACGGCCGCGCACACGCGCGATACGTACTCGCGCATCGCTGCTTCCCGTACCTCCTACATACACGACTTATCAGAAATGCATAACACAATAAAATAGGAAAAAAAAATACAAATTTAAGGATAATCTACTTAAAGACCCAGCTTAAACCGCTGGGTCTAAAAGCACGGAATTGTGCACAAGAATCCATACTATAATATTATAAATGTGAAAGTGTGTCTGTCTGTTACTTCTTCACGCTTAATACGCTGAACCGATTTAGATGAAATTTGGTATAGAGATAGTTTGAGTCCCGGGAAAGGACATAGGATAGTTTTTATCCCGATATTCGCACGGGAAACTTATGCGGGTGAAACCGCGGGGCGGTGCTAGTATCCTAACTAATATTAAAAATGCAAAAGCGGGTTTGGTTTGTTTGTTACGCTTTCACGCTAAAACGGCTGAACAGATCGTTATAAAATTTGCCACACAGATAGCCTGGGACCTGGAAAAGGACATCGGCTACTTTTCATCCTGGATCGCACACGAAGTCGCGGGCAACCGCTAGTTCCTTATATAACGAAAGTGAGCAATAATTGTCAAACAAAGGCCGGTTTTTTGAAAATTCATCCCCTAAAGTGGTTAAATAGGGGATGAAACTTTGTATGGAAATTCTTAAATGATACCGATGGGAAACTCATCGGGTATTATGGCTTGTAAGTGTAATAAAATGGCACAATACATATTAAGGTGCATCAGTTGCGTTTAAGTCCCGATAGAGAGCGTAATTACGTCCCATGCATGGTAGGACGTCGTCTCTGTCAACAATGTGACAGTCACCAGAAGGCCAGTTCACGTGGTTAAAAACGTCCAAAATCTAGTCGCAATCTCATCTCTGCGACAATCAATTTCAAACACTTATCAAAAATGTAGGGAAATTAGAGGAGAGTATTTTTGACAGATTGAAACTGAAATCAGACTGTGAACATTCTTAAAATTATGAGAATTGCCCCTCTGGTTTATCCACACATATCAAGGCCGTGCCCCGGACGTGACACCCCTACTACGTCTACTCCCTAAGCACGAAATCCGTAGTGTCGGCCGAATTCCTTCGTATCACTTACGGAGATAAGAGTAGCTCGGGGGCCGAACTAAGAATGAATGATAACACGATTTGTTAGTTGTCCTTAATCCAGATGTGCTTTTGTCTACTTATTCGAAAAATTGTTTTTGTCTCTTGTTTTGACGGATGTACTACTTTCGGACAGCCGGAACCAACGGTTTAACGAGCTTTCAGAGACACGGAGGTAAAGATGGTCACCCATCCACGGACTAACCGCGGCAAGCGTAGCTTAACATGATCGATCGACCCGTGCGGCTGTTATTATTAATACTTAGCAACAAGCCCCTAGTATTCTACTCTAAATATTCTGGTCAAATGTTGAGGCATAACAAGTTTGTAACTTAATCTAGCTCATTTCCGTTAAGTTTACCTCATCCAAAACTGAGTAGATATTATCGATGCAATATTTCGAAGCGATACGATATCAGCACCTATCTCATTGAAGTGTATCGATGCAAATTATGGAGATAACATATCGGAAACTATTGTTTTTTATGTTTCTGTGTGGCAAAAAATTAACCGGCCCTTCTGAAGGTCACCGCAAATGATGTACATCTGTAGTACCAGAGGAATCTTAGACACATTGGCATCAAATATAGTAATAATAAAAATAGTCCTTCAGTGCAGTGTTATTTCGGCCCTGGCGGCCAATCTCAATGGACACCAGCCTTCGGCGCAGGAGATATTATAGTGCACAAGTGTGTGCGCAGACACAGGTGCACTCTCTCTTCCCTTACACTCATAGTGCGATGGGACGGCACGTAATCCGACACGACTGGAGATTGAATATTTCCGGATACTCTTAGGAACTGTTGCAATGATCGTTTTTTGGCTCGATTTATAACAATGGACGAAACATGTCTTCACCATTACGATCTCGAAACAAAATTACAGCCTATGACATGGAAAAGACTATCATCTCCAAGTCCTAAGAAATTCGAGGGGATTCCTTTTGTAGGTAAGGTCATGGGCTCTCTTTTCTGGGATAGTCAAGGGCTAGTAATTATTGAATATCTCGATCTTGGAGCAACTTTCACAGGCCCTTTATATGCATAACAAATGAAAAAATGGGCAACTAAATCCGCAAGAAACGGTGATGAAAACTTGCAAAGATTGTCTTGTTTCATCAAGATAACGTCCTCGCCCACAAGTCCACCATTGCGATGACTGCTATTCAAGACGCTGGCTTTAAAATACTTGAGCATCCTCCATACTCACCAGACCTTTCCCCTAGTGATTTCTATTTATTTCCGACGTTGAATGAGTATTTGAGAGGACAGAAATTTGAAGATGATCAAGCAGTAGTTGCTGGCAGTATAGGTGCTCAGGAGGGAGAGTTATTTTCTTTCACTTTGCTTATATTAACTAATTTGCCTGTAATTACTGAAAATTACTTTTTTTGCTTATAACTGCTGAATACTTAAGTGCTTAATTTTGTAAACATAATTTTAAAGATACTTAAGAATAAATGTGTTTATGTCAAACAACTCGAAGAAAAGTAGGTGAATGGTGTTTAAAAATGTTGGTGTCCGTTATTTTAAAACCTTGTCCAATTAATGCAGATTCTAAAATAGTACTTACAATAACAACTGATTCCATTATTATAAACAAAAGTTAAGCCTTTTCTATTCATAAGAGCTGAATTTACAAAATACACACACAATAATAAGATTTTTTTTTGTATTAGTAAATGATTTCATTAAGTAGAAATACAGGCTGATTCATTTATTAAATAGAAGATGTATGACCTGCTCTATGTCCTTCATAGGCATCTTCTGGCTGGCGAGCTGTGCGGCGCGGCGCTCCCTGAAGTGCAGGAACCAGCCGCGCGCCTCGCGCTCCAGTATACCCTGCAGGGTCGACGCCGCGCGACGGACCAGCTCCCGTCGGTACAGGCGGAGGTCCACCTAGGTAATACACAAACAAATAATATACTTATACCATAATTATTTGAATCAGGCGAAAGCGATATATTAACCCGCGAAATTCAATATTTTATTTACGTTCTTTTATTTTTCCGTACGCAAAATATGCGCATTGACATGGAGTTGCGGACACCAGCCCGTATTACCTTACGTGTTTTTTTGCAATTTGTAGGTCTTATATTGATCATAATATGATTCGGGACAGTGACAAAAATGTATTTGCAAAATCATAATTATTCAAAATCATCATTACAACTCTCTCAGACTGTTGTATTGAGTTTGGCGAGTTACCATGTTTGTAAATCTTACCAATTCTTATGACATCATGAATTATTTCAATTCATGTTATAAGAATTGGTAGGATTTACAAACATGGTAACTCAGTGGTGTTATTTTTCTACATAGATAGGCACACGTTTGATTGAAAGCAAGGCTTTTGGGCATTTATGATTACTGTACCCTGTATAGCGCTACAAGTCTCCTTTGGCACGTGGTCAAAATCGGAACTAACGCCGTCATCTTGTTTTTTCAATTCATGTCACAAATGTTTACCAACAGCGTCCCCATGTCATCGTCTTTCGAGTGCCAAAAGATCCTTGTAGCACTATATTCCTATGTGCTCCTGGTGCAATGATGTGACACCTGTGTGCGCTGCGGGGTGGTGTAGAGGCAGGGCACGGGCGGTGCGGGGCGGGGCGGCTCCCGCGCGTCAGTCTTCTCGGCGGCCGCACGGCGCATCGCACGCGTCACCCATGCCGCTAGTGCTGTTATGTCCTCCTGGTGCTCCGGCTTGACGGACAATACAAAATTTACATAATTTTTTAACAGGGAACAATATTATTGATGTTGACATAACATCACGGCTGTAATTGCCGAAGAGTTTTTATCTGCAGTGCATCCTTTCGCCAGTTATGTTATGGGCACAAATCCAGACTCCGGACTGCTACTGAAAAATTCCTGATGGAAAAACTCAAAATCACTTTGCCCGACCTGGGTATTGAACCCAGGATTCACGACGAAAACTGTTCATCCTGTTCAAAAATCAAGATAAACTTAATTATTTCGTACCTTGCATATTAGCTCTGCTACTAAGTAACGAGACCTCTCTTCTCTTATCTTCTTGTCCAGGTCACGAGCTTCCAGAGATGGCATACCGAAAGCCAGGTCCAGAAGTCTAAAATAACAAACGGTTAATATTTGCTGGATCTGAATAAAGAGATAAATTGCTAGTTTGGTTACAGCAAAAATAGATAATACTTCGTTTAGAAAAATCGCGCTCTGAAAGCGTTAAATATAGCCCACAGCTTTAGGGTCAATCAACTCAGCCTATCGCCGTCCACTGCTGGCTGGAGAGCCGTAGCTCTCCCAAGCTGCGCCAAAACTCCCTGTCCTTCGCCTTCCGCATCCAGTATGCCCCAGAAACCTTTTTAAAATCCAGCGACCTTCAGCTTCATGGCATGACTTCGCTTCAGGGCATATTATATTTCAATTTTCCTTCGAAACAAAGTATTATTTCCTTTTCTGCTGTTACTAAGCATTTTTTCTCTTTTTCCATTACTATTGATTACCTATGCAGCCCTTGCAGAAAAGACTTGGCCCCAGCGATGACAGACAGCGGCTCATCTCGCAGCAGCCTGTCCCTTGCCACGACGACGATAAGAGCAAGCGCACGCGCCACATGGCAGTACAATTCCTCACGCGCCCGCGCACGGCCGCGCTGCAACCAGCCCGCCACGCGCCACACGTGGGTTTGGCCAGGGAAGTGGCGGGAAGGGACCTCGAACTCTCTGTGTAGATACATTCGATTTTTGAGAAGGTCATCATCATCTGCTTAGCCTTTCCCCAATTATGTTGGGGTCGGCTTCCAGCCTAACCGGAAGGTTTACTACCATTAACATAGTAACATGGCATTATTAGATTGGTCAGAATAAGATGGAGGGGGACCTATGCTCAACAACGGTACCGTAAAAAAACTATCAAAATGATTGGCACTCGTATTTAGGGCGTTCGAGAGCTAAAAGACTGTGGCTTAAGATTTTAACTAATTGAACTGTTGGCATGTTGTTGAAATGACATTGTAGAGTAAATTTATGTTTTGTATGCCAAAAGCAGAAGATAGAACCATGAAGTTCAGAAAGAAAGAAGAGTTCTTAATTAAAACAAGACTAGCTGTCGTAGGTTATTACATGCTGCTGTCTGTAACTCTTGGAGCCGTCCAAAAACGGGAGGAGAGGACATGTGTCGAAAACAACCGATAGGTTATCGCATTGCTAAGATAACCTAAACTGAAGTCATTTATTCTAAGGTGATACAACAGTTCCATAAATCAAAATCGGTCGCAATCATACATCAGCCAGTCACATTGGACGAGCCATATTTAAAACAAGAATAATATTTTATGTATACAGAAGAACCTTTTTAAATCGTCGCCTCGTGACGTCAACGAATTGATTTTTCATAGACATATTGTTGTAGAGTTGCTTCGACAATACAAAAGAGGCTAGGTTTGAAAAGGTTCCACTGTATATTCAGATATACAATTCACTTGGATTCCGAGATTACATATTTTGTGATACTTCGTCTTAACAAAAGGTTATAGAAAACAGTATAGTCAAGAGCTCAATCTATGGTCAAGATACTATGTTCAGGTACTATGTTCTAAAAAATCAGAGTATACCTACCAAGCATCATACATAGACAAAAAATACTTTTATTAATTACAGGAGTAACCAAAATATCAAGTTCGTATGTACATTTTTTACTCAGAACAGTGGCAGTGAGAAACTCAGTGCTATTTTACGATAATATTAAGAGCAACGAAGATATAAGGGTTTCTAGAAACTTCCATGGAATGAATTATGAAGACTACAGTACGATGGAATGTATAGGGTACACTAAATAGTTATGATAGCACTGCACAGATACACATAATGCATTTCTAATGGTCATGCTATGTATGGGGGCCAGGACATTGGCTCCAATGTACATATTTAAGTTTTTAACTCTATTTTTGTAGAAGGTTTTAGCCGAAAACATCCTCGTTTTAATAGATGGCAATTCATGCGACTAAAGGATACAATTAGTGACGTTTATGTTTATTTCATACTGTGATCTAATCGCAAATCCTCGGGCTAAACCTTCAGTCTTTTTCCAACTCTATAATCCATAGAGGTCGCAGTTTAGCCAGGAGGTACAGGACTACTTACAATTTAAGAGGCATGCGCTAGGTAGCTCGCGAAATTCCAATATTCCTACGTTTTTTACAATTTGCAGGTCAGTGTCAGGTTTCCTATTGATTATATTCTATGATATTTCATGAAATACTCATTCAATAGGATTATATGAACTTGAAGGGTTGTATTGATGATTTTAATGATTATAATTCTGTAAATACATACTGTTACGGTGGCGTATTATATTTTGTTCAATATACAACCGGACACTGACCTGCAAATTGCAAAAAACGTAAGTAAAATTGAATTTCGCGGGCTACCCTGGCGCTTCCCCAAAAGATGCAATTCTTGTGACTTAGCAAGTAAAATTAAGTACTTATCAAGTCCATGCCCAAAAGGTGGTGTAATAATTATATAAGCACATTGGAGCCAAAGTCGAAAATAAAACACACGTAAATATAGTAACATACATATATATAGATAGGGCGACATACCCCCATTCACGTATCGATTCCAATTGCTTAGCGCTTAACTTCTTCGGCTTAAATACTTTGTCCTTGTGCAAGCTTTATGAGAAAAAAATCAGCTATATTGACCATTACACATTATCAATGGGGGCGAATATGACACCTATGTTCTAGTGTAGTGAGTCTAAAACTGTATGTCATCTACGCTCACTTCTAAGGGGATGATCATACTTGATTCTAGAAGCTTCTAATTTTTCTGCGTTGATTTTTGAGGCGGCGACTATCGGTGACCGGTATTTGATGGGTTAATAAAAAATTACCTGAAAATGACGAAGTAAAAAACGAGCCCTTGTCTCTCTGAGATTTTCTTCTTCGAATAACAATAAGTATGACAATTTTGAAGGGCCGGTAGAAGAGCCCAATTTTCAATAAGCTATAAATACACATTATGTATAAAATTCAGCGCAGAATTGGCTTACAATGTCACCCGCTCTAATTAGTAAAGGTCGACGCATCGTATCCCTTGTAATTTACGTAAAAACGTTCTGCCGCTTGTTGCCATGGCGGGAAACTGGAGTTTTATAACTCGCCACAAATTGTTAATAATTACACAATTAACATGAGGGTTTTAGACGCCTATTGTAATAGATCTAATGTCACATCTGATCCTACTAACAATAATGTTATGTATCTTATGTCTGGATGTTTTTTACTCAATCACGCAAAAACGGCTGAACTGATTTGGATGACATTTTGCACACAGATAGTTCATAACCTTGATTAACACTTAGGATACTTTTTATCTCGATATTCGCCCGGGATCGAGACATAATGCGGGTGAAACCGCAGGGTGCTGCTAGTATTTACATAATTATTTGGTGGGTGTTGCTATAATGATTTATCGCTCTATCAATCACTCCAGCAAGCATAATATTTGACGTTAATTTGCCTGCTGATTAAACAATAAATTGACCAGGCTTTCAGTAAACAGAGGGGCAATTCCCGTATTTTTGAGAACGTTCGCATTCTAATCTGTCTCCATTTGTCAAAAAAGCCTCTAATTTACCTATATTTTTGACATAGATTTTCGTGGCGATGAAAGTGCGACGTGAATTCGAACGTATTTTAAGTACTTACGAGAATTCTCCCTCTGGCGTTTTATCCTGAATACTGCAAACGTATCCTGACAATAATAGGAGACTCCGCGGGAGACCTAGACAAGTAGACGATCTGTCTTTCTATAACTAATCCGCCTATAGCTATGACGTGTTTTTATGGCACTATCTCTCCCAGACTGCAGACCAAATAGAGCGATCTATGAACACGCGTCTACATTCAAGAATTTACGCCGCACATCTAATCTCTAAGCGTTTTTTGATTCTCTTAAAATAAATCTATACTAAAACTGAACACTTCCCAAGTAGCAAACAAGAATAGTGATTAAATCTTACATATCTATACTTTATCTAAAGTTGGATTTAGCTAAATCAAAAAGGATTTCGTTAAGTCTTTTCTTTCTTTAATACTAAATCGTTTTAAACTAGCGCTACTTAAGTAAGTTAGGAATACCAAAAACCAAGTTAAGTATTCTTAAAACTAGTTTGTATTAAGTATGTCTACAGTTAAAACTAAAAATATTTTTTTACTATACTCAGAATATTTTAAAGCTCACTTAAAACTCAATTGAATAATTGAAGTACCTTTTTAGACAAACAAAGAAAAAATTGATTTTGTAGATAGAATTAAGATAATTATAATACCAAATTCTAGAAACTGATTTTCCTGAGTATATTTTATTCCTTTTTGACTAAAATTAGTAAGTTTAGAGTAAAAATACATTTAACGGGACGTTCTCTTCAAATAGAACCAAGTAGAAATATGGATAAAGTGGAAAAATTAAAAAGATCTGGTGGCTTTCGTCGGCGTGTTATAAAATATAAAAAAATAAACTTAACCAATGTGCCTATATGTGCTGCAAACGTTACTAACAATGCGATATCTTCGAGTCGGTCCTCAGTGACGTTAACGGATTACGAGGAAGATGATCTGTAGTCATCATTTATTTTCGTTGTTTATATGTATATATAATATGTATTTATTTATGTATCTATTATACAGCATTATATATATATGTATCTATGTATCTATTATAGTATATTATTTTGCACCACTGACAACCCCATTTTTTTTATATCCACGCAATCACTGTCCATTCCAAGGTTGCCTGGAAGAGATCGCAGAAAGCGATAAGGCCGCCCATTGTATGTTTTATGTGAATCATCGTTTTTATTGTAATGTTTTTTCATCATCATCTGCCTAGCCTTTTCCCAACTATGTTGGGGTCGGCTTCCAGTCTAACCGGATGCAGCTGAATACCAGTATTTTACATGGAGCGACTGCCTATCTGACCTCCACAACCCAGTTACTGGGTAATACGATACCCCTTGGTAAGACTGGTTGTCAGACTTTCGGGCTTCTGACTACCCGTAACGACTGTCAAAGATCCACGAATGACAGCCGGGACCAACGGCTTAACGTGCTTTCCGAGGCACGGAGGGGTCTTGGTATGTAAAGATGGTCACCCCGGACCAACCGCGGCAAGCGTAGCTTAAACCTGATCGATCGACCCGTGCGGCTGATATTACTTAGCCACAAGCCCCACCCATTGTAATGTTTTTTCTGGTGTACAATAAAGTATATATAAATATAAATAAATGATACCGCGGAAAATTTTGGAAATCGTAAAGTGGACTGTGATTCCGACTCTAATGAATCGACAGCTGATTGTAACACATCGAAAGTTGATCGTGATTTTGGTTTTAGAGTCCAATTAAGAAACTGGTCTATTGATCACAATATACCACATACTGCAATCAATGGCTTATTGCAGATTATTTACAAGCATGATCCGGGTGTTGTGCCAAAAGACGCTAGAACACTTCTGAAAACAGTCAAATCTGTAGATATTGAACCCTGTGGCAGTGGAAAATACTGGCATAACGGATTAAAAAACAAATATTGTGCAGTATTTTGAAAATTTGGACAAAAATGTCAATTTATGTACTTATAAATGTAAATATCGACGGGTTACGGGTTAAGTAGAATTTTAGCCAATTCTATGTAACATTCATGAGATGAACACTGTGCCTGTAATGACCATTGGAATTTACTGTGGTATTGGAAAACCTCAGTCTAATGAATTTTTAAAACCTTTCGTAACTGAAATGAAGGAAATTTTTCAAAACGGCATTGAGATACCTAAATAATTATTTAATAACAATAAAATTGCGATCATTTATATGTGAAAATTAATTTTCCTTTTCTTATACCTACCAAATGTTACATCTCAATTATTTTTCATTCAGTGGTAGTGAGTACCTAAGTGGAAAAAAAAATCTGCTGTTCCCTGCTGACAAGTCCTATTTAACTATAATATTCTTTCGACTATCTTGCATAAACCTGTTTTCACCACAAAATAAACAAGAACCACACAAGGACGATGAAATGACAAGTTAAGAAAACATTAAGACGTAATCTGGTTTTAACTAAATCAAACTATAGAATCACTTAATACCAAACAAATTAAATAGTACTTCACCAAAACGGTTTTTAGTATAGGTTAAGTATAATATCTCTTAAGTAGTACTACTTCAAGTGTAACTTGTCTTTACTTTGTCTGAACTAGCCTTACAAAATCAGCATTGTCTAAAATCTTACTTCGTTAGGAAAAATAAGATTTAACGCCATTTTGCACTATAAGTGAAAAAATTATAAAAAATTTGCCGACAACACTTCATCAAAAACTAGAGTAGATTGAACTTACATTTTTGTTATAGTAATTCTAATTACATTAATAACTCACGCATTTATAGAAAATGTAGTAATCTGCAGTAAATGCCACAATTTTTTTAATTTGCAATATTATTATTCAACATTTTATTGTTTGTTTTCTAGTATTTTAAAAGCCCGTCTGTTTTATAGCACTATCTATAGATTTTACACGAGAAATGATCATGCGTTTTAAATTTCTAATGCATTCAACGACATAAGAAAGCCTTTTCTAGTCATAAAAATTGTTGTTTAATCGCCATTTTCATAAGTCTTAAAACAGTTTTTGTAATACTTTAAAAGTTCACCATATTTTCTAAAGTAATGTTACTTAAAGCATTTTAAAGCAAAATAAGTTTTTATTTATACTTCACTAAGACAAGATTGAATATCTGCAATTCAATATTGATAGTTTTAATTCGGTATTGTAGATATCTTTAAGTCTATTTCTTGATCTTAAGTCAACCTACAAGATATCTTGAAGTCAGTGCTTAAGACTTCTGCAAAACCACATTCTTAAGTAGGGTTAAAGTTTATCTAAACAGTAGTATTAACTCTTTCTTAACATGTTCTTAAATGCTGTGCCCACTTTTACTTAACTCCCCCTTGGAGTGTATCTAGAAGATATCTTGAGGGACATAATAGTTTTAGCCAAGACAACCGCTGGAATTCGTCTACTTGCCTTCAAGATATCTACAATACCTTTTTTAGACATTTGTTTGCTACTTGGGTTTGTTTGTTTGAACCCGCTAATGTCTGAAGCTACCAGTCAGATATGAAAAAATATTTTTTCATTTGATAGCCCAATGCTTGAGGAAGGCTATAGGCTATTAAATCACGCTAGCACCCTTAGGAGCCGAGTAAAAAGAAAAAGAGTCAGGAAGAACGCTAAACGAAAACGAAATAGCGTGGGCAAACGATGCGACGCGACGGGATGGGTCGGGGAACAAGAAACTTCACGCGGACGAAGTCGCGGGCATAAGCTAGTATCTTATACAAGTCCCTGCCACTACCTACCACCAGCCAGATCTGCCATACTTAGCCAGAAAACACCTAGGAATTCAAAGTTTTTTTTTTGTTTGTAATAAAGTTTTTATTTTCATTAGTGCTTTTCGCCGACGGCTGTAGACGTGGTACCCCACAAAAACTTTCACTATGATTTATTTTACATCGCAAGTAAAATAATCATTAATTATAATAAGTATTATAAAATCATCAACATAGACGAAGTAAATTAAATGAGTATTATTGAAGCGAACTCAAGATTTAATCAAAAAGGGTGAGTCTGAAATCTGTTAAAAAAAAGACAGCGCTGAGGACAGATGTGTTAATAAAACTCAAATTTCGCCAGTTATTATTCCAATGTAATATGGCGATTAAATTATTAATCCAATCTCCAGTTAATTATTGCAAATTTCTTGCTGGAAAGAGCCAAAAATATTTTACCAACACACGAATACACGAGACGTTTTCGAACTATAAGACAGAAAAGCTGGAAGGGTAAATTGTATCGTAGAAGCCAAACATTTTTCCCTTCAAGTTTCTCGACATGAGTGTACTACACGAACACATGTAAGTGATCGCAACGCGACACCGTGAAGCGGCAGCGAGTACGCGGTATACTATTACATGGATATAATTAACTGTATTAATTCAATGGGCGGCCTGACAATGTAGAGGTGTTGTGTGTCTTGTCCACTGTGAGAAATCAACAGTAGTTCAATTGGTATTAAGAGAATTTTCTTTTAAACATATTAAACAGACAATCATACATCGCATAGCCTATCTACCAAATGTTACCTCACAGGGTACCTCAGGGTGTGTAGAGGGGCACTTACAAGTCTACCCCTTACCCCTTGAATGGGTCAAACGGGATTTTTTGCGAAGTCGTAAGACCAACCTTTAGGACATGACATACATAGATATAGTGGAGATTTCAGCATAGATTTGTTTAATCCTGCTTGCCCGTAACTACCTCAGAAAACCTCGAACCAGTCTGGAAGACAAAACAGCTAGAAGTACGAGTAACTACCCAATTGTACACTTGTTATAAAAGTTTTTACAATATCCTGAGACCACAATTTAGTCTGCCAGGCGTGGTGATGTAATATTTCCTGAAAACTGCTGCTGAGCTGACAAATACTGGGTGTATTTGTATATTTAGTTATAATGAACTTATGACCATGATGCAACAAAGATGCACAAGCATTGTTGAAGCATCTCGTGTAAGAAAATAAATATGATGTAGAGCGTACTGCACGAACTCTGACGCATGTGTGATTTACCATGCATGACTTTAGTCGGTAGCTAACTGCGGTTTGTGAATAGAGATGCAAGACTTTGTGCCCTTGCCTTTCTGGGAACGACAACTACAGAAGACCTGATGATAAGCCTGTATATTTTGAAATAGACGACCGACTGTATTACGAAGGGCTTGTAGCTAAGTAATAACAGCCGCACGGTTCGATCGATCAGCTTAAGCTACGCTTGCCGCGGTTGGTCCCGGCTGACATTCGAGGATCATTGACAGTCGTTACGGGTAGTCACAAGCCCGAAAGTCTGACAACCAGTCTTACCAAGGGGAATCGTATTACCCGGTAACTGGATTGTGTAGGTCTGATAGGCAGTCGCTCTATGCAAAATATTGGTACTCAGCTGGATCCGGTTAGACTGGAAGCCGACCGAAAAGACTAGATGACGACCGACTATATTCCATCATTTTAACCGCAATAAATGAGATCGCAAACTGTGACTCACATTTGGATGCATCCTTACAATATGTTTGTTATTTAAAACAATTGAGATCACTAAAAATAGACTTGTTTTATATTTTTATCTTTTATAATATCACATGAGTAACATTTGGTTGAGCGCCGCAGAAAAACAAAAGAAAAGAGTAAAGTGATTACAGTGTCGTGGGATACAATTGTACACATCGGGCCGAGTACACTGTCGAGCTCATACGTTTGAGTGAAAACATTAATTGAGCTCGATGAATAAAGGGCATGCAGGGATCCCCTGCACATCGCATCTTAATAGCCCCAAACAGCGGTTAAACTTCCGCCAGGGCTGGCTCTACGCGGTTTTTTAGATGCCCAACGGAATGTTAACGTAACGATGCACGAGCACTATTTTGAGACGTCCCTAAATAGATGCGACGTGTCTCCTTATAATAAAATACGAAATATTTTTGGTACTTCAAACAAATTGTCTCATATAGAATACGTGAGAACTCGGCAACCCTACAGTCCGTCTCGCTGCTAGTGACCATTCAATTAGGATTCTTTTGACCGGTAGTCCGGTGGGCGGTGGCGCACGGACTAATGAACAATGGCATTTCATTACCACGTAACTCTGTTCCATTTGCTTGTCCTGACGTGTATGCTGGGCCAGCAATTACACAACACCAATAACATTCTTCTTTAAAATTCCAACCAGAATTGTAAAGAACAATATATTTGGAGCTATCAATAATAACTTGTTACATTATGCTACTGAGTGCCTTTAGCTATTACTAATTGGTGTCGGTTAACTAACTGACGTAATTAGTACCAAGAGAACAATATAGCTATGATTTATGTAACATTAACTGGTTGTAAAATAATTTTTATGGAGTTTCTTACCACGTTTTCAAGGTTTGCAGGGATAAAAAAATCTAAAGGTCTAAATATACCTATTGAGCGATAACTACCTACTGTGCAGATTTATCTCTACCCTGAAGATATCTCAATACACAAACAGACCCTCTAATCAAATAAACTCATAAAAAGTGATCTTACAAAGATTGAACTGTAAAAGATTACAAGATAACGTTACATTATCTTTTATTTGCAGGACGTAGATTGAGAACAACATTATGCTATAATTTAATACCACTTTACAAACCCAGTCGAGTGCATGTAATGGCATCCGTGAGTCAATCAGTGATTGTCATCGTATATCTGTGCTGGACCGATCAGATTATTGCCTTGAGACGCAATCATTTTACACAAATTAGTTATTATGCTTCTCACAATACTGCAAGTTAAGAGTAACTCGCCTGTATTTCTCTATGGGTTAGTCATAGGTGTATAATTCCCCAACATGTCTCCAGTTATTTTTTTTATCTAATTTTGTTTAGGGGCTTTTATCACAGATATGCCAGCCCCATCGTACCCTTTTACATTAATTGGCTTACTTAAACAGTATTAGTTTATAATATCCTTAATAGTAGAAAGTTATTCGTGGAGGATCATAATCAAATTGCACAACTTTTTCCAGTTATTTTTAAGACCATGTGGGGGCACATATCTCTGGCACCCGACACTCCTCGAAGCAGCCCAAAGCACTCCCTATTTTCCTTCATCATTGTAAGGGTCATCAAGATACTATAACGTTTTTACGACAGCCGAGTCCGTCGATTTGGTGTCTTGTTTACGTTGATATGGTTTTTTAAATTGCGTTAAAATACAGGGCCGTGTTTAGATTTCGATACTCATCACAGCTGCAGAGTTTCGCTAGCTAATTTAAATTGACCCTGTATAATAGAAGTGCCTTTCATCGGACCATGGCTTTTAACTTCTTCATTTCTATAGTGAGAAGATGGTCAGACAGACTTCGAGCTGCTACTTTGGTAAATGGTGTTTCAATCTGAATTCGTCCGATCTTACAATATTATTCTACAGAAGGCGATTATGTCGACGACTGAAGCGTGTTACGAGTCCTACGTCGAACATACTCGCAATGCAAGCCGTGTTGGAATGTCAGCCGCGCCGATAGCCTCAATTGCGACCAGTCTGAAGAATTGTCCAATAATAGCGAAACGAGTGGTTTTAATTCGGGTATTTTTTGTTTTTAGTAACAACTCGTGCGCCCAATAGCTGCTGTTGGTCAAAACATGGCTTCTAACCAATAACCCTTGCGTGTAGGACCTGTTCCTGTTTAAGAAAGTTTAGCTCAAAACCAATTTGCGTTAAGTTTATTATATAGGTAACTATTTAGTTTATTACAATTTTTTATGACGACTGGATTTAAAAAATATTGCCTTTCATAAAATCTAGTAAAACACCGTGTTCGTATACATTTTTAGGGATGCCCATAGTTTCGTTTCAACGGTCTCTTCAGCTCGAAGTAAGTTTTGGCGAATTCCCTATGAATGTCGGCTCTAGGATTTTTTTATATATTCCAAAATTAAAGTTACTATAGATTCTATCGCCTACGTCCCCTTAGTGAGCTATGATGTATGAAGCACTAAGCTAGGTAGTTCGGCTGTCCAACATACTGCAGCAGGAGAACAACTCACCCCTTTTCCCTGATGGCGTGCAGTTGTTTTGGGGAGAGTGGATGCGGCTCCACGCCCGCGTCCAACGCTGCGGCGTCCAGCTCGTCGCATGGCGGTGCTACGATGATGTCCGAGGGACGGTTCCCGGGACCCGCGAACCGGGATGGTGGAAGCACTGTGAAATGGGATTCAAGTTAATATGGCACTTACAGTCATGGTAACCCTTTTTTTTATTGCTGAATGCGCCCGCTCTTGACCTCGATCACGCCTGAGGAGAGAAAGACGAGGTCTACGATTAAATGAACGTGCCCAGAAAGTGACTAAAGCACTGGAACTCCCAGGCATAGACGAAACACAGCAGGCTGCTTGACGCCGGACTCCGGTGGGGGGGTGGTCGCAAACCAGGCGGGCGTTAGCCCTACCACCGTAAGAGAAGAATTGGCCAGTCAAATAAGGTGTTGGGTGTGTGACTGTCCAGGATGAGCCGAGCGCTCGGTTCAGTTGAGTAACTGGCGGAACAAACTGCGCTACACGAGGAGGCTTCTTCATGCATCACAAACCCCTTTTGCTGGAATGTCCCAAGTGTGTGTAGCATCTAATGAACGCCACTGGCGCTGCTATAAACTTGGCCACCTACTGAACACAACTAATTTAAAAAGTACTATCAACTCGAAAAGAAGATGAAAAATCTCATTGATGGTGTTGAGTATGCTATGAGGATAGAGGTAAAAGCAAGAAATAATGGATAGTTTGTGTGAAAAATGACATGGGTAGAAGAGGGACCACAGAGTTGATGGCTGATAGAGAATTTCGCCGACGACAAATAAATGAGATAAGGGCAGAAGGATTATGATTACACAGCTATTATTGATGTTATAACATTAACATAACGTCACGCCTGCATTTTTCCGAACCTAAAGTGTACAGTCACCAAAAGAGATAAGTAACCAGGGTCATCGGATATACTTGAAGTTTAGTAAGACCCCGATGGATAATTTCGAATGAAATTTAATTTGATAAATAAACTGTTTGTTTTCTATTAAATAAATATTTTTTATTCGAAAACATCCATCGGTTTCTTACTAAACTTCAACTATACCGACGACCCTGGTTACTTATCTCCTTTGGTGACAGTACCTAAAGTACACCCAGATTTCGCCAGTTATGTTTAAGTCCGATATAATTGAGGGCAAGCCTATTGATTATTGATGTCATTAATTTTATCTAACTGAAAGTGATGTCACATAGCTTGCAGAATAAGCAAACTAAAATGGTAGTGGGCTGGCGATATTTGTCAAAGGACCGATGGCCGGTGGAGCAGACGAGTCCTTGAGTGGAGACCGCGTACCGGCAAGCGTAGTGTGGGACGCACTCCAGCTACATGGACCGCGGACAGATTGGATACGGAAGGCGAAGGACAGGGTGTTGTGGCGCAGCCTGGGAGAGGCCTATGTCCAGCAGTGGACTGCGATAGGCTGAGTTGATTGAAAATGGTATTATAAACATTTGGTTTGCTCATTTATTATCATGATAAATAAATGCTTACAAACCTAACATCATGGACTCATTATGTCACTTGCCTGCTATGAAGTTAATTAACATGTTCCTGTCAATTTAATTACTTGCTCTTTTACTGATTTTTTCTTTATTTACTTTCAAAATTTTGTATTTTCATCAAAGGTCAAATCAAATCAAAGCATTTATTTCAATTAAACCATGTACAGGCACTTTTGAATTGTCAAAATTAAATAGTCAGTCAGTTAGTCAGAAAGTTGAAGCTAGTTGCCCATTCCAAAACGTAGATCTCTATTGAGAAGAACGGTCTACTCCCTAAGCAGAAATCCGTAGTTCAAATTCAAATTCTTTATTGCATTCATGTGTACATTTAGTTGTTACAATATAAGTAAGTTTCGTCCGAAGTTACGGGCGATTCCTACTACGTTTCACCTACGCACATAATGTGGCGCCCGACCTTAGAATAAATGACAACATAATTTGACAGTTGTCCCTACTCCCCATTGACTTATATATTACTAGCGTAATCATTGCTACTCCCGATGTGTCTTTGGCCATCCGAAAATATTAATTAATCGTGTGAAGGGTTCACTCCGAAGTTTTGAACTACTTTCGGGGGGGCGCGTATCGTCATTGACTGGACTTTGGTTTAGTGGACTTAATGAGTAGGCTCCCAATTCTTGTAATTTTAAGATAAGTCTGATCTCAGTCTCAATCTATCAAAAATACCTCTAATTTCCCTTAATTTTTGACTTTGATTGTCCCTGAGTCATGCTACAGGATTACCTAGACATGTCTATGAAGAAAATAAACAAATAACGAACAAAGCATCATGTTTCTATTATTACAGACTGTCAAAACATAAATAAATTAACATTATTGATACAAAATAAAACACTGCAGTAATGAAGATTCCTACAGAGTGATTACATTTTTTTTTTGTCAAGAGAAAATAGTAACTAGTTATAAGCTATTTTAATGACATGGATGAGAATATCTTCTTAACAATAGACATTCATAGTGTTGCAAAAAAAAAAACATGAGCGTTTTCTAGCTTCTTTTTCAGCACATTAACCCTAGATTCTGGAAGACTTCATAAATCTGCTGGCAACTGCTACTTACTTACTGACTTAGCAACATGTATTCTATTCTATTTTTCTCTATGGCAATGGTGCCGATGTTGACAATGCTGCCGTCAGATGTAATTTTTGTATGTTTGTTTGTTACACTTTCACATTAAAATGGCTAAATGGATTTGGATGAAATTTGGGACATGGGTCGACCATGACCTGGATTAGTATATAGGATACTTTTTATACCAATATTCCCATGGGATTGAGTCTAATGCGGGTGAAACAGCGGGGTGCATCTAGTAAATAAATAATAAACTAAATCCAATTCTAGTTGGTTGAGATGTTGATAAGAGATAATAGACCTGAGTCATCACTATACTTTTAAAATGTGGGGGTATGTCTCATATCACTTAGTCTGCTGTTAAATATCATATTATCATCATGCTTACTGGCTACTTGGTTGTCCTGGGTGTCCATAATACAAACAAAAATCATACAACTAAGGCAACAACAATCAAAATCAAATTAAATTATTTATTGGTTTGCAAACATGGGTATTTAGTACATAGAACCAGAATATAAGATGATGAGAGTATTCTGAATAGGTTTCTACAAACAAAGAGGCTGAAGGAGTTGGCATCTATCTATAAGCAAGTAATTGAAATATGTTTTGGTAAACAATAAGTAGCATACATTTTCATTTGATTTCAAGTACCTAGGCACTTCAAGAATTTGTTGGTTTAAGAAGCATTTGGCCAGTAACAAATAATTAAGTAATTAAATTATTGTCTTTTATAAATAATATAAATCCTCTTTGCTTTATGTAGGACATTATTAGATTCCATTTTCATCTGACATAGCCTTTTTCTATTCAAGTGCAGGGATGATAAACAACAAACATAATAAACAAACTCCTAAAAAGTAGGTCAATTTTATGGTGCACTGCTGTTCATTATGTAGGTACCTACTACTTCTAGCTTCAAGATGTTGTCTAATCTTGGTAAGAAACATGCTATGTTACAGACTTTCTTTTGTTCTTTCAGTGTTTTTGAACCTATTTTGTCTGAGACTATTTCCAAGAAGTGGTCTTTTTAATAGAAATAATCAGCAAAATATTATAATATTTATGCAGTTACAATTTGCACAATTTTAGCCTCTTACATATTTACTAACCAAGACTATTTTAAATTGAAACAACACTAAACACACAGTAAGTATAACAAACAAATAACAAAAAACTGTTCTCACCAATAGGGAAAGTTTTCCAATGATAGAGGAAATCTTCGGCGACTTGCTTGATGTTGTTGACGAGCTGCTCGACCTCGGGCGGCGCACCGACCAGCTGCACGTCGAAGTGCAGCGGCTCGCGCTCCGGGGGCGGCGCCTCCAGCACCAGCGAGCTCGGACGCGACGCCCGCTCGCCTTCCCCAGACATCCTCAGATACCCCGCAGCATCCACTCACCACTCAATTCCTGTCTCTCTAATCGCATAATGATCGCAGTGGGCGGAGAAATCACTTAACACCGACCTCTTATTGTTTTATTATTTACATTTATTTAATCAATTCTAAACGACACACAAACACATAATTGACGACGGGAACAGCTTACAATATTAATTATTTCATTCCGGCTGTGGAATCTGATGCCGATTTATATTTTGTTTTGGTCACATAAAAATAGGTTTTCGTAGACAAAATTAAAATGCCAAGAAAGAAAACCGATCCCAGCCGCACGCAACCGAGTTGACAATTTCTGAATTTCTGATACGATTTACGAAATGACTGACAGACAGACAAAAAGTATACAATGAAGTCTGTCTGTAGCGTTTCACGTTAAACGGAACGTTAACTGAAATGCAATCCCATAATTATCCGCAATGATAACATAGTTTGCCACTATTTTATAAATTAAAAGAACCACAACATCATGAAAAATACTTTCCGATTCGATTAAACGTTTATATCTCGAAACTTTATAATTATATTTTTGAACTAGAACACACAGAATAATCTTTTCTTGAAAAGGCTGAATACTACAATGTCTATGACAACCGACTGATACAAAAAAAAGAATCATTATTGTCAATGTGTTAATTTGTGGACTTGTTTGTTATTTACAATAAAATCTTAAAATACGGGTTTCATTGACAAAAGTAATTTGCATTTACAGAAAATTTAATACATTCCAGCATATTTTGCTAGAACCGCTCAGAGTGCTATATTTATACGCTATATTCATTGGTTTACTTGGAGAGCCCGAAGGTGATCGGATTAGGTATGTCCTACATAGCACATTTATTGTAGAATTTATCACTTATCACCCGCGGCCTGTGTTCAATCGTGTTTTTGCTCGTGAAAACGTATATATGTTAGTTTTAAGATAGGTAAGTTTCGTTTTGTTGATGTATCATTTCGATTTCCTTTGTTTTGCTAATAATACCCAAACTATTTCAGAGAACTATGGAAGCAATGGATATTCAGGCCGTAGAGTCGAAATTAAGTGACGTCACGGTGACGGCCATACCCATGAGCGGGAAGAACATTCATAAAGACCTGAGCCATGGGAATAGCAGCCAGGCAACTATATCGACTGTGCCCGCGACTTCGCCCTCGTCTGTCGGAAAGGATAAAGATAATGGAATGTCGAAGTATGCTCAGTTGCTAGCCGTTATTGAGGAGATGGGTAAGGAAGTTCGACCAAGCTACTCAGGCAGTCGTAGCTCAGCTGAGCGTCTGAAGCGTGGAATCATTCATGCAAGAATTCTCGTGAGAGAATGTCTCATTGAAACGGAGAGGTCTGCAAGGCAATAGCTTGCCGATGGAGAAGTTTTCACATTCAATTTTAGTGTACCTCGAGTCTTGGAAAAGCTTGATATGGAATTAGGAAAAGAATTGTAAAACTGCATGTTTGTTATTGTTGATTGTTTTATGATAGAACTTGGTACCTGAAAAGAAAAAATATGAATTTAAAACAAATGGTATTGACTAGATCACTCATAAATAAAAGCTCAAGTAATTTTGCAATAATGTAATGAAAAGATCACTCTTCTTATTTATGTGTACTTGTCACATACCATGTTCTATCATAAGACAATGCTTCAATAAATATAAATGAAGGCCATTGAGACGTCACATCAAATCAGTGTAACAATGCCCAATTTGAGCTGTCATAAATTAATATCTATGGACTCTGGAACTTGGAGTCACTTACAAATACTTCTTGCTGTATTCACTCTAATATTTGCCTGAGCAGCCAATGTTTTGAGGAACCATTATCACTTTTTTTATAAAGATTTCTGTAACTTACAAAACATTATTACTTACTTGAATTAGTGAGTAGCAATAAAAGCATTGCAGTGGTGGCCCAGTGGTAACGGCCACAACAAGTTGTATGTTATGGGTTCAAACCCAAGCACGCTCATTACTTTGTGCAAATTATCTTAAAATAGTGAAGGAAAACATTGTGAGGAAACCGTTATATCCTAGAACCAAAAATTCGTAGACATTTGACATCTACCAACACGTATTGGGCATGCGTGGTGGATTATGGCCCACTCCCTCACACTCACCAAGAGTAGGCCTGTCTCCCAGCAGCGGGAACATTGGCTGATTAGTAATTATGCAAAAAGCATTGTTAATTTTTCATGAAACTTTTTAAAGTTAAAGGCTTACTTACTAATATATTTATTTATTTACTCAAAACAAAGGATTGTAGAATACATTAAAAATACAGTTTTACAAAATATGTACTATTTCTACAAACGTGTGGGTGGGCACTGCTCTCCTAGCTATATATATTTTTGATAAACTTCATAACATTGGCTGCAATGTAAACAATATACATAACATTTTCTCCTTTACTTATATTATAAGCTGTAATTCTAATTTTTATATTGATTTCACTGACAAGAATGGCAATTTGATTGTTTCAGAAATGATTCTAAGTAAAGGTTTTGTGATTGGTTTAAATTGTAGAAGATTTAACTTAATGTTTTCCTGCAAGATTAGGCGCACTGCTGAGTTTTAGACTTTTCTGTAGTTAATATATTAACCTGTATAAAATGCAATAATTGGAAATAACGGATTGATTTTTTAATGATTGTGTCCTAAGCAATATTAACTTGAGCCATTGTGTGGCTCCCATAAGCAATGTTTCTATTAAGTATCCCATAAAACAAAGGTTTTGAAGAAACAAACAATACTTTTTGTTCTTTTAACCGAATTTACAAAAGTATTAAATTCAGCAGGATATTTAAAACATCTAATTTATTAGAATTAAATATAATTCAGGGTACTTAGACATAAATTTAAGAGAATTTACTTTAAAGTTATGATCCCATACAAAATGGATGGCAATAAGTTACAATATATTATGAATTTTTACCAGAGGTGGCCTTAGGGACCTTTATTCATACAAAAGCTGATAAAATACAAAATTAGTTCTTTCAGTGTTATTAAATTTAGTATAGTAAGGTTTCATAAAATCAAGATGCAACTAACTGTGCATACACACGAGCGACACGCGTCGACGACAGAAGCGACTGCAACCGTCGACGTCGCTCATGAGTATGGTTCTCAAATACATGAGCGACACGCGATGACGGCCGTCGCCGTCACACGTCGACGGCTGCAGTCGCCTCTGTCGTCGAAGCGTATCGCTCGTGTGTATGCACACATACTGCAACAGTCACACTCTGACATACTTTTGTGTTAGGAGTGCTCTTTCAGGAATCACTTTTCTGTTATCAACTAATTCAACTTATGTGTTAATGACTGAAAAATGTAATACCATATTTTAATGTGAATCAATATTAACACTTACACCCCTGTATGTTAAAAACCAAAGGCCACCCCTGATTCCAAAGAACACAATACCTTATCGGCTGCACCTAAGCATGTTTGTCAAGCGTGCATGGAGCATCAGCTTCAGGCTAACTTCAGTATTTCTGTGTTAATACTGCTCAAGCATTTACTAAAAATCCTGTAGGACAGCTTGCTTGCTACTCTCATGCATCTTTGACAACCATAACAATGATGTGGCTATCCATATTTATTGAAAAACATTTGATTTGATAGTGATAAGTGTTAAATGTAAGTTTGGCAGTTGAGAATACAAAAGTAATTGATTCAATGGCTAGAAGAACAAGATGAAGTTTTTGAAAACTTACAATATGACATGAGCTTGTAAAGAGCAGTAGACGTTTGTAATATTCTTGATAGTCTCAGTTTTCAAAACATTCATGATTACCTCTCCTAGCCATATAATCGCCATACTAGAGAGTCAAAACGGTTTATGAACAGTTAAAATGTCCTGAATGAAAACAGGCTGTGATCGCAACATTTATTGTGAACATCTACCTCATACACAAACAAAATATTAATATTTTAAATGTTTAAAGTCATTGTCGTATATTTAATCTCTGGCATAGCTTGATTACATAAAGTTTTTATGTAACTTTTTGAAAATTGTTCCAATTTAACGGATAGGTGGCGTTGCTGAGCTGGTATAAAATTTATAATTTATATTGAGACCTCTATAAGGTTTATGGCAATATCTAAAGGGACTGAAGATTTTTTTATGGAGCCTGGTATACCTATTACCTATCTGCTCGCCATTTTTTTTTTTTTGATGGCGGCCAAGCATGAATCCTATATAAATCGATAGCTGACATAAAACATGTAGGACCAAACACCGTAAAGCTTCACGTTTCCGAGATATTAACTCAAATTCGATCACGTGACATCCATATTTTTTTTTAGACCTGCGTACATCTTGTTGCTTAGATGTTTGGTTATTTAAAACATCTAAGCAACTAAAAAAAATCAAAATGGCGGACAGGTAGACATGCCACGGACCTTCAAAGCTCTTTGTTTACGAATGTTATTCCTATAACATTTTACTATGGTTAAATTTGCTCAAATTATAGGAATTTATAAACTATTACATTCTATTTCATTGATATTATTGAGTGGCAATACTGGCCAGAAAACAGCACAGTAGCGCCACAATCAAAAATGTGTTTTAAAACAGCACAATAAAGTTGATCTAAATCTATTTAAATGTAGTATGAAACAAACTTTGTAGGAAAGTATGAAACAAACTAATTACTCTTGATTTTCCGACGATATTACGTTGATATTATACAATGGCTTGGTTGTTTTATAGACATATTTGTTAAATCCCAAAATCAAGCCTTTATCACAGTGGGTAGATAAAAGCAGTAGATCAATTTAAACATTTCAAGGAACTGTAAGTCTTGTTTCTATTGAAGCAATAAGATCTGGTAAAATTTTAGTTGTTTAAAAAAAATCCATTCTATTGTATGGTACTGCAATAAAAACTTTTTACAAAAATAAAATTCATTAGAGAATTTGGAATGGTTCATTGTATTCATAGAACCACAATAATAACACGCATTATTTATTTATTTAATACTTCAAGCACAAAAATGTACAGAGGCGGACTTAATGCCATAGGTATTTTCTACCAGTCAACCTTATATTATTTTATATTTATATTGGTAGGAAAGGAGAAAGTCACTTGAATTATTTTCTTGCGTCCAGCCCACATTCGCATGGACGTAATAATATCGCGGCGGGATTATATCACGCACTGGATTTTCAACTCTCGGTGTTGAGCCGAGCATTGAGAATCCAACAAAACACATCCCAGCGCGTCAAAAAAACTGTTGGATTTTCAACTTTCGGCGCTAAACAGAGCGTTGAAAATCCAATGCGCGAAAAAAAATCGCCGCGAGAAAAACGCGCCCGTGCTACCTGGGCTAATTTGTTCTGTTTATATCTACCCACTGTTTTTATTTGTGACCTCATGATAGATTACGTCATAGCTTGTAAGAAACGTGCTCATTGATTTATGATCATTATCGTTTGTTAGTGTTAAGTTGTATATATTTAGTTGTAGCGCATACCATAAAACGACAATAGTTCAATATAAGAGTATAGACGGGCACCAATTGTCAGTTATCCGAACAAATCCTCAGACAGATTGTCAAATGATCGTGGCATGTGAACCACTTTGCATAGCTCATAAGGTACGCACGGCTACACATCAAGTCAATATAAGCTGACTTCTGGTTGTACGAAAGACCGATGCGAGGTTAGCTAAAACTGGAAATGTATAGCTTGATGAGTCGCCGTGTGTGCTAGAAAATAAATAGCTTCAATGTAAAGAGTATCAAAATGACGTCTACAAACGGTTTAATTTCCTTTTTAACACAATTCATAAGTTTGTAATTCCCTAATTATCTATTGAAATATAATTCATCATCGGGGTTAAAAAAAAACCAATACAAATATACTCAAGAAGTACCACCGATTTTAGACTTAAAAAAACCTCTTAGAAACCCCCCTCTGCTCGTCTGTACTGATCCACGTTCAAAAGTTAGGAATTTGGTCCAACTGCCGTCAAGTATACTTCTTAGATTAATTAGATGTAAGAAGAATTTACGAAGTAGATTTTAAACTCTTATAAAATAAGTTACCACTAATAAATAATGTACTTACGTAAATAAATGTTATTGTAAATGTAACCCCTTGAAGTCCATTTCGATTGATATTTTTGTATTTAT
The DNA here is from genome assembly GCA_914767645.1 of Hydraecia micacea. Taxonomy (NCBI): domain Eukaryota; kingdom Metazoa; phylum Arthropoda; class Insecta; order Lepidoptera; family Noctuidae; genus Hydraecia; species Hydraecia micacea. The sequence continues at coordinate 17,012,453 of OU611780.1, forward strand.
ATATTTTACCTGTCATTTTTTAAATTTTGTATCGTCTATTTTAATGTATGCTCTTTATTACTTTGCTTTGGATTTACTGTCAAAGTATAGCCATCGTCATCGAACTTCATTGAAGGGGGAAGCGCCAACGTAGCCCGCGAAATTCAAAAGCAGTTTGAAGGTCTGTGGCGTACCTACCTGTCCGCGATTTTTTCTTTCAAAATGTCGGCCACATTGAATCCTATGTCAGCTATTGATTTATACAAGTTTCATGCATGACCGCCACTTTGACAAAAAAAAAAACAAAATGGCGCGACAAGCAGTATATAAAAATGTTCTCCATATAAAAATGTTCAATCCTCTTTCTTACGTTTTTTGCATGCAGGTCATTGTCAAGTTATATTTTTTAATCAATATAAATGATTCCCGACAACAACACATGACATATTACAGAGTTATAATCATTAGAATCATCAATACAAGTCTCTTAGTTAGAATTGACCCCAAATGTCACGATTTCAAGAAATAGTCAGTCAATAGGGTAATGTGAACTTAGGGAGTTGTATTGATAATATTAATGATTATGTCATATTTTTTACGGTCGCGAATAATACTTTGATCAAGATAAAACCTGATACTGCTTTGCAAATTGCAAAAAACGTAATAAAATATGAAATTCGCGGGCTATGCTGGCGCTTTCGTCTTGAATATAAATGACCGGTGTCTACCGATCTGTGACATAAATGACTGCCTGATAATAAATTAAAATACTATATGTTATGGGGACGACTGTACTTTAACAAGATAATAGAGAATCAGTTTTATAGACAGAGTTATTTACACCATTTTTAGGGTTACGTAGCCAAACGGAACCTTTATAACTTTTTATTATTACATTCGGTTCACGGTATAGATTTGTCTGGATCGCTGTATCTTAAAAAATAATGTAAATGTTTTCATAATCATTAATTTGACAATATTTCAGAGTAAACGTTTATGTTACAGCGCTTTCAATTGGACAGTCTGCTGATACGACATTGCATTTGTACGCGGGCGGTACCAATTTTAGCCCAGGACGCACGGCTGATTTTTTATGGCGCACTGGATTTTCAACCCTCGGTATTGAGCCGAGCATTAAGAATCCAAGAGAGTGCATCCCAGCGCGCCAAAAAACCGCACTCAACTCTCGGCGATAAACAGTGCGTTGGTAATCCAGTGCGCGAAAAAAAATCGCCCGTCCGTACCAGGGCCTTTGTTTCAATGAAAAGCGCTTTCAAACGTTAAAATACAAAATGGCTATTCTTATACTACAACTTAAAAATGTAACTAAATGAGACAGAATTTTAACAATTACGACAATATAAAATGATAGTGTATACGATTTGTAATTTACTGTATACTCCGTAGGTAACATAAGCAGATCTAGAAGTTTCTTAAACTGAAAGTTCTATTTTATTACATCATCAATAAAATCAATGATAGATAAATATTTTTACTTTATGAGAGTATATTTACATATCTATGCATTCGACTGTACTTTGGTGTGAAATTGTTTTAAATACTTTTTATGAGGGTAGTATGAAGTTCTAATCTAAACTAATATTATAAAGATTAGATTTTTTTGTATGTTTCTTAGGATTTCACGCTAAAACGGCTGAATGGATTTAGATGAAATTTCGCACATGGGTAGACCATGACCTGGACATTGGCTACTTTTCATCATGGATCGCAGACGAAGTCGGGGTCAACAGTTAGTGCTCAATATTTTGAAACAACTTTCTTTGAATTACATTTACATGAAATAATATAGTTTTGATTAAATATTAGAACTTTATACTAACCTGAATTATACGAAATGAACAGTGATAGAAATATGAAATCAAACGATATGATATCGTCATACCTTGCAAAGCATACCAATATAAACTAGCATTATTGTAATTTTGAAACATTCTTATACATTTTTTTGGACGGTTGTTGACCAAGACGGCGCGTGCTCTTTGTTTCATAAGCCTCTTGAATTTTTTCCCTACGATCTGACATTGTACAAAACATAACGCTAGACGCCTAGACTTCGTGAGCTAAATCATCAACTGAAATCCGTGGTGTCGGCTCGAACCACCTTTTAACCACTATGTTTAACACACTAACAGTAGCATTCGCTTTCATTTTGACAGTTCAACAACATTCATTGCGTTATTAACGTTGTTGAGCAGACAAAATTTTCAAACATATGAAGCAATGGATTAGCAATATCCTTCAAAATGACGCAATTAGGCTGCGTTCAAAATCTTTCATATTCCAATTTATTGTGACTAGATGGGGCTCATGCCCTGCACTGTGGCAGAAACAAGGTTTTTACTACACCACGCGTCGTCATGTCAAAAGAATCGTGATTTCGGGACAGTCCTATATTGTTTATTACTTCCTTTGTGTCCCAATGTAATAAGTAAGTGGCGAACCACAACACAGTACAAATTTTAGCAAATTATTGTCTACATGTAACGTTGTGAATGTAATGAAGAGATACTTTGCTCGTCTTTATAGCGTTAGTAATTTCATGTATGGGCATATTTTTATTACAATAAATGGGTTTAAAATAGTCAATATTACTTTTATTTTTGAGCCTGTTTCTGTTCATTCCTGCATTATTTCTGAACTACTCTTACGGTAAGACAGGTTGAATGTGGGATGAATTTATTCTACTGTCTCATAATGTACAGACGCCAGCACATCAAGCTACTACAATATGTGAAATTTCTAGATTTTCAACTTTATCGCTAAAGCTTAAGGTTCAAAGTTGATTGGGAAAATTTGACAGTTTCGGGTAGCTTGATGTGCTGGCGTCTGTACCTTAATTTGCGGTAGGTACTCGACAAGCAACTCGTAACTCAATGCAACTGCCAAATATTAAAATTACCTAGTCTAGGGGAAAGTGGGAGTTAATTCCATAATAAATATGGTTAAGTTAGCTTTGAAGAACAGACTCTGTACATAGGAATGCTGTTTTTCTGCTAAACTTTAAGCTAACCTTTTCTTTGTAGGTACCTACAGAGTGTCATATTCGCTTTAGCGAAAAAACTAGAAATAATTATTTAAAAAAAACAATAAAGATCATCACACTGCAAATAACCACAGCTATGAAAATAACTTTATTTTAAAATTCTTTCAGCTCAATGGCAGTGTGGCAGAACAAGTGGCGCTGGGACACGGGGTACAGCGCCGACTCAGTAGAGTGGTGTCCTGTGGAGCCCCACCGCGATGTCCTAGTCTGCGGGACTTACCAACTCGATAAGAATGCTGAGCAAGGTAACATATTAATGTTCGATGTATCGGCATTCATTTAGCTGCGTGCGAATTGCGATGTTCATTTGTTTCTTTTCGACCCAGTCATTATGAATGGAGCTCCTGCAATATCTGACTTTAATAGCATGCATCAGTTTTTTTTCATCATCATCATCATCAGACATTTTTTTAAAAAGATTTCCATAATCTTCTAAACCTCTCTTTTTCTGGTAATGTAATGAAAACAATTAAGAACCTTATTACTTAAATTATATTTTTCCAGACGATACTTCAACCAAGCAGACGAGGCTGGGACGGATATATATATTTTTGATCAACAAGAACACAACAGAATTAGTTCCAGTTCATTCAATAGATACTTCAGGAATATTAGACCAGAAATGGTGCTACCATTCCATTCAGGACTATCCCACGCTAGCCGTCGTTACATCCGTAGGCACCCTACAACTTTACCGACTAACCAATGAAAATGGTGCTTTAGAATTGAAACTATGGTTGGAGCACGTAATTGGGCAAGACATTTTGGCTCTTTCCGTTGATTGGTCGACGAACAAAATGAGTTCAGCAGAACCTTGCTTGGTGGTCAGCGATTCTGCTGGTTGCGTTCATGTTTTGAAGATAGTCGAAGATGGATTGAAGACCATGGGGAAATGGGAGAGTCATGGCTTTGAAGCGTGGATCGCTGCGTTTAATTACTGGAACACAGATGTCTTTTATTCAGGTTTGTGATTAGCATTTTTAAACTGATTTATTCAGTACTAGCTTCTGCCCGCGACTTCGTCCGCGTGAAATTGCTTTTCCCCCCTACCCGCCCCGTCGCATCTCATCGCCCGCCTGCGGTATTACTTCGCTTTCGTTCCGAAGGGTCTTAGCGTGATATATGTTAGATAGCCTATAACCTACCTCAAAATTGGGCTATTAATGCACAAAAATCATCAAATCCTACTGGTAGTTCCAGAGATTAGGGCGTTCAAACAAAACAAAAAAACTCTTTAGCTTTATTATTAGTATAGATTGAAGATAGGCTACTATAATACTATTTTATGTAATGCACCTATGATATGTGAAGTTGATCGTTAACTTTGTTCATTATTGCAGGTGGTGACGACTGCATATTCAAGAGCTATGACGTCAGAATTCCAGATATACACACAACTTTGAACAAGAGACATGAGGCTGGAGTGACTTCGATCAGGAGCCACATAGATGTGGAGCATCAGCTGTTGACTGGAAGGTAATATTGCACTGAAGTCAATATACCTACTTCTACCCTACAGTAGCCACTGTTGTGGCATGTTTAAATTTAGAAAAAGTTTGGCTTTGTAGAGCGTAGGTTGCAGTCTCACTTTGTGGCTCACAAAAAAGCCGATCAATTCTGTAAATAGTGAAGTGAGCCGTCAATAATATCAATCCATAGCATCAGATGAATTGACAGCTCACAGCTCATTTCACCTAATGCGGGCGTTACACAAGTGAGTATAGCCACACGATTTTCGCCGCACGACGATAATCGACTGTCTAAATGGCAATTCGGCTAGGCCGCAGGTGACTAAAATCGCAAGTTACAGAGTAGAGTAGGTTTCGACTTTTGTCGTGTGGCGACATGTCGCATGAAGACCGACATTTTGATGCAAAATGAACTAGTCACCTGCTATTTTTATCGACCTGTATAAATGCGGAGGCTTCTGAGGCGATTTGGTAAGCGACCACCCGCACGGCGAAAATCGACCTAGTGTAAATCCCCCATAAGTTTTCACGGTGAGAATTTTACAGAATAGCAATACAGTTTGATCTCATCTGTGCCAGTATCTAAAGCTCGCAACAAAAAAAGAATAAGAAGGAGAGAGCACAGAACATATACTCCTAACGGAGGGAGAGAGTCGCATGTCTAAGCCCAGCTGCACTCTTTTACTTTAGCTTTCTTTATTTATTAATTCTAGCTACGACGAAAAAGTCCGTCTCTGGGATACTCGAAGCCTGAAGTCCTGCATCGAAGAAATCGACGTCTGTGGCGGGGTTTGGCGTCTAAAATGGCACCCCAAAAAGCCAGACACAGTTTTAGCGGCCTGTATGTACGGCGGGTTCCGTATACTGCGCGTTGACGACCAAATGGAGATCCTTAGCGAGTATTTAGAACATGAAAGTATAGCGTACGGGGCTGATTGGCAGTTAGACAGTGATTTAGTAGCTACATGCTCGTTTTATGATTGTAAAATGCATATCAGTGAAGTTGCAGTGTAATGTAAATACATGAATTTGGTTTTTGTATAATAAAGAGTTGAATATTGTTTTTCTTTTTTTAGTTAATGGGTCCTTGTAAAAGTAGATTTTGATTGGCATGTGTCGAATCGAACCTTTAATAATTCCTATTCTGCGCTCCTATATTTTGATTGCGTTTCTTTTTGTGAACCTCTAATAATTACTATTTTGGGGTCCTAACAGTATTAAATAGCCAAGTAACTGCGACCAACTTGGATGTAGCGGTTGGTCACAATTGTAACCTAACCTATTCGGTCGGGATGAACCACTGTTCATCCCGACCGAATAGGTTAGGTTACAATTGTGACCAATTCTGCTTGCGCATGGTTGGTCATGGTTCTAACCTGACCCGTTTGATCGGGGTACCCTAGCTTAGTTACTGCGAACAACTGTGAGGAAAGGCCAGAAAGTTAAAAAGAAGATAATTTATTATAAAAATGTGCATCATCAGAAGCCCAAAGTTTTTAGAAGTTCTTAAATTTAAAATAGGATTGATAGCACAATCCCAGTAGTCAACAAGAAAGGCTTATTTTTGAAGGATTTCGGTCGTATACAGGGTGCTTAAGTTTTTAGAGGATCACGTTAATTTCCCATTTTGATTTAAATCCTACTAATATTATAAATGCGAAAGTTTGTTTGGATGTTTGTTATTCCTTCACGCAAAAACTACTAAACGGATTTTGATGAAACTTCACAGTAATATAGCTTATACATCAGAATAACACATAGGCTACCATTTATAAAGATTTTGTGTGATTTGGTCATAATATAACGATAAGTATCAAGTAAGTCGGAAAAATTCCTGCCTTCTGAGAGCTATCTTGGCGTGCGCTGCCTAAACCGTTAGAGTTACATGAAGATAATGTATCGTGGAACTGTTTGTCTTATAAAGTTCTAAATAAAAGTCCGCGAGAGCATATATCTATCTTTTTTGTGGAAGCCATTATATCCAAAATAGTGATCCATAAATACATTTAAATTGGGTACTTTTTTTACAATGCAGAGTACTTTGTTAATTCTTATTAAAATCAATACATTTATCGCTTTCGGTATTTCATGTAGATAAACTTTGTCTTTTACACTAAGCAATTTGGACGAATACTTTAAAAGTTATCACGATAAGATTGACCTGAGTGGAGCGCTATTAATGCCTACATGAGTCGGGGCGCGCAAAGACGGGGTGGAGGGGCGGTCCAGTCCAGGCAATGAAATCCCGAACGCGGGCAGGCAGACCGTGGAACACCAAAGGAAAGACCGTTCTAAGGATTTCAATAATAAGTTTATTATCCTTTTATTGGAAGGTGTGTCTACTAATATTATGTGCGTGAGGCACAGGACACTTTTATACTGCTGGGCGTGAGGGCAGACCGGCAGACGTCGTTGACGGTTGTGTTCATTTTGAGTTTTTTTTACAGCTTTAAATTCGTTTCAAAGCGATTTATTACTAACTAACAGTAGGCATTATAATGTTTAGGTAGTATATTTTAAGTACAAATATAGATTCGTTTTAAATTCAATTATTAGTTATATTACAATTGTTTTCTTTGTTTGTTTAATTACTTATAGGTAGGATTGTATTTTTAGTTAGTTAGGTCACGGGTTAGGTATAGGTTGTATTTGTAAGTATTAAGTACCTAAATAGATTCGTTATTATTTTCATTAGGTACCTACTTAGATTATTATTAGGGGCCCGTGGCTAAATAATAACAGCCGCACAGGTCGATGGATCAGGTTAAGCTACGCTTGCCGCGGTTGGTCTGTGGATGGGTGACCATCTTTACATACCGAGACCCCTCCGTGCCTCGGAAAGCACGTTAAGCCGTTGGTCCCGGCTGTCATTCGTGGATCTTTGACAGTCGTTACGGGTCGTCAGAAGCCCGAAAGTCTGACAACCAGTCTTACCAAGGGGTATCGTATTACCCAGTAATTGGGTTGTGGAGGTCCGGTAGGCAGTCGCTCCATGTAAAATACTGGTATTCAGCTGCATCCGGTTAGACTGGAAGCCGACCCCAACATAGATGGGAAAAGGCTAGGCAGATGATGACCTACTTAGATTATTACAATTGTTTTTTTTTTGTTAGTTTAAGATTAACGTATAGTTTTAGGTTGTGTTGTAAGTAGTAAGAAGTTAGATTCGTTTTCCTCCTAATTAGCTATTGGAATTATTTTAGTTAGTTTGAAAATTACTACCGATTAGGTGATTTTTTATATAGTACCTACTTACAATAATGACTCCAAAAGCGTAAGTCTAATATTTCATAAAGCTCTAATAAAGGTCGAGCTATAAAAATAGCTAGACTTAGAATAACGAGACGTCTCAACAAACTGATCTGCGAAGGTTTGAGCAGGCGGTGCGTGAGGCGGCACACAGAGCTACTGTGACACCAGAACAGTCCCAAGATCGACGTCAACAACACGCTGAGTATTTGGCATCTCAACAACTGCTGAAACTCCAGAACAGTCTCAACCTCGACGTCAACGGCATGCTGAGTACCTATCTGATGTCTCAACGGGCCCAAGATCGGCGTCAACAGCATGCCGAGTATAGCGGTGTCTCAACGGGCTGCGGAGACACCAGAAGAGTCACAAGATCGACGTCAGCAGCAGGCGACTTACATGGCGTCCCAAAGAGCCACAGAAACCTCTACAACAGCTGAATCTCGCAGAAGCGCTGTTGTTACACGAATATAATGTATCATGGGACTGTTTGTCTTAAACAGTTCTAAATAAATGTCCGCGACAGAATATATTATCTACCTTTTATGTGGAAGCCCAAAATAGTGAGCCATATCGAAAGTACCTCTTTCTGTGTGTTACCTTTTCACACCTAAACCACTGAACGGATTTCGATATTTGGCAAGGAGATAGATAGCACCCTAGGGAAGGACATGCGCTACTTCACCGGTACTGTCCTGTGGGATAATTTCCGACATCCACGCGGGCGAAGCCGCGGGCGGAAGCTAGTCTAATCTAACGGTCTACTGCAGCTCTCAGAAATTATGAATTCCTCTTTGACGTGATCAGCAGCTCCTATAAGTATGTAAGGTCCGTCTTATGAAAGAAGTCTCGCGGCAATAAGTTGAATATATTTTTATTATATAGTTAGCAACATTCCTACAGCAACCCTCCTACCTCGAGACTACTTTCTCTAAGATTGTACATTTTATTAACCAGTGCCAGTAATAAGATGTTAAGATCAATAATTAGATAAAATTTATGTCTCCGTCGCATGCCTGCAGCGCCGCGACACAGAGACTTTTTTCGTTCGTGAAACGCCAACGGACTCTACTTAGGTGATAGATATAAAGGAGTTTATATTTTATAAACGGCTAGCAGCGCCCCGCGGTTTCACCCGCGTAAGTTTCGATCCCGTGGGAATATCGGGAAAAACTATCCTATGTCTTTTCCCGGGACTCAAACTATCTCTACTTATACCAAATTTTATCGAAATCGGTTCCGCGGTTTAGGCGTGAAAAGGTAACATACAGACAGAGTTACTTTCGAATTTATAATATTATAGTATGGATGATTAAGTTAAGTGACGTTCAAACACCAAAAATGTATGGTTAAACAGTCGCTAAACACTACTTTTACTTTAAGCAATGTTTATGAATAAGGGGGTAAAGGCAGTACAAATAACAGTCAAACTCTCATTTTAAACATGTTGTATTTCAATTTGCTTATAATGTCATGATAAATATAATTTATAACAATTACATACTTAATAAAGTAATCATTTGCCATAAGTGATAAAAAAATTCTTACACCATTTACATTTCAAGGCTTTGGATGATGTTGATTGTTCGTTCGAGTTCATGCGTTCATTGTCCCAATAAATTTTTAAAAACACTAAACTGGCCTGATTCTCCCTACTATAAATTTGTACCTTAACATTTTCTAAATAAAGTCTATTTTTCTATTCACTGGAATTAAAGTACGTTACCAACGTCGCACGAAGCTGGCGTGCTCACTGTCTGGCAAACGAAGACAGCGCCTTATGGTACCCTTAGACGCACGCACTTCAAACGTTGCATGTGCACTGTTATAAAATTATATTCAATCTTAATTATACTATATTTTTTTAACATCTTTTTATATATTTATCATGTTATGCGTTTATTGTTCCTGTTGGCAGTATTGGTGTGACAATCACTCGAGATTCTCGACTTGTATGATGATCTAAACAAGTTGGAACTTGCTAAAACTCTGGTAGCACGAAACGTTTGAAGTGCCACGTTTAAAATATGTAAGCGTAAAGTTTTCGGTATAAATAACCATTAAGTATAAGAGCGCTACACACATCGTGTATTACTTATTTATCCACCGATAACAATGCAGTATCCACAAACATACATGTTAATCCATTACCAAGCTAAAAATGTAAATTTTCATAGACCCCAAAACGATTTTTATATTTTTTTTTATTTAAATCACAAGACACTATTTATTTAGACTAGTTTTTGATACTATAATGGCAACTAAACAGTTGTTAATTTATTTATTTATATATTTTTTTACATAAAAAATATACTTATTACATTCAAGGTCCGTTTATTACTTTAAAATATCACTGCATTGTTACATGATCATGTAAACAATTGGAAATTGTTGCGTACAACAAATAGTTCATGATGAGTACACATACACTATAAAAAAAAAACGAAAATATAAAATACATTACTAGTAGATATTTTTCGAATAAACACATAAACGAAGTGAGATTTTCAATTTAATATCGAATAAATATACGTGTGTACTTACTCACCATAAACCTGTGTTGGTCTGACCCCCCGGACTGCCACATTCACTCGCAGATTGATTCGCGAACATTACTACAAGACTTAGAACATGCGTCTGACTCTGTGTGCGTTTGTTTATTATTGCATCGTGAGCGGGAGGTGCGTCAGTCAGGCGCGGGCCGCGCGGCTACGTACGAACACAAGCGCGCCCTGTATACTACGAAATACTGTCCATTCGATTACAATGCCACATGATGTCATATAGTACATTACGTCTTACAAAATGGTGTTCCGATGCATAAAACTGCTATTTACATTAATCACTATATTTACAAATAACTCTAGACTTTAGATTACCAAGAGTCGCGCGAACACTACTGGTGCGGTATAACATCTGTACATACGCGGCACGGTCACTAGGTCGCTGGCGGCGGGCACAATAAATTACTCCTACAAAATGTCAACGGGAAATCTATCTACAATTTCTTCTATGTTACAGTTATGAGGGGAGGCGGTGGGCGCTAGGCGTGGCGCGGACACAGCGCGCGGAACTCGTCCTCCTGCAGCGACCAGCCGGGCCGCGCGCACGGCAGGTGGGCGCGGGCGCGGCAGCCGCGGGCCCCGCACGCCAGCGCCGCGCAGGGGCCCGCGCAGTGCGCGCAGCGGGCCGCGCGCGCGCCCCACACGGCCGGCGCCAGGCCCCACAGGCGGGCCCCGCAGGCCACGAGCCCGGGGGCCCACACGGCGCAGGCTTCGTGGAACCACACCTCGTCGGCGGCGCCGTTCGCGCCGGTGCAGTAGCGCTGCCGCGTCGCTTCGTCCAGCGACCTGAATAATGATTAATATTCAGTTTCCAGAAAAAAAAGTTAAAACATTAACAACAATTTTTTTTTATTTATACATACCTGACCCAAAAACATACCTCGGTCATTACGCCGCTGTGCCAAGACTTTTTAGGCAATTTAATATAATAACTACGCACTAAGACATCTGCTAGATTCTGTCAATATATAGAAATGTTTGAAAGATGAAAACAAAATATCAATATTTAAAGATACGAAAAAGTAACGTGTTGATATTTTGTTTTATGACCTTTAAAAGTGTATTAACTTTTCATATTTTACTAGGATTATTTCAATTTCTCTTAAAATATGTTTAACTACTTATTATTAATATTTTAACTTTCTTAGCTCAGTTGTCAACTTTATTGTGCATGCTGGTCTCCTAAAACTAACACCTGATGTTGCCCCTTATTTATGTGTGGAGATCTAAAATAAATCAACATAGGAAGCATACCTGTACTCATCGCAGTCCGTGTCGAGCGCGTAGGGCCCGAACAGGTCGCCCAGCGAGGCGGCGTGCGGGCCGCGCGTGCAGAAGGCGCACAGCCACGTGGCGTCGGGCGTGGTGGCGTCGTAGCGCAGCCCCAGCGTGCTGGCGTGCAGGCCGCGCACGCCGCGCACGCCGTTGCGGAACTCCTCGCCGCCCTTCCGCCGCGTGCTCGTGTCCTCGTCCTCAGCGGTCGACGTGTTCATGACGCTCACTGATAGCGGAGAGTCGCGGGGGCCGCGGATCTGTTGAGTGGTGAGAAGATGGAATAAGGATGTTGACCAATATAAAAAAAAAACCGGGCAGGTGCAAGTAGGACTTGCGCCCTGTGTTGGGTCTCCGCCCGAATTTTTGATCCCAGAACGATAAAACAAAGGACATCTGTCAAGTGTCGAAAATATTTTATATTTATCCAAAAAATTTATTTATAAAAATATGATTTTTGGTATTTTCAATCTCAAATATCAGCCGAGGGGTTAGTTGTAGAATTTCGTTGTAATAGTAAAAAAATGCTCAAGAGGTCATTTCCCATAAGAAAACAGTACTTTAATTTTTGGGTACGAAATGAATGATGTCCTAATAAATTTCCAGTCGAATAAAATATTCTCTCATACTTCGTTCTACATTACGGTCGATGCTATAACTGCAAATGTTAGTTTGTAATCGCATATTTTTTATTTACTTGTGATATTATACTAAATGAACTTTTTGGATTTATTTGCGAGTGTCAAAATATGCGGCATAAATAGCCGTATTTTTTATTGTGTTGACTTAGAAGCTTGATTTTTTTACAGCTCTGTAGGACGATGTAGGTATTTGATATTAATTTCTACTTGATAGGTATCGATACGCTCCAAGACCCCTTTTTCTAAGCAATGCTTGGAAGTCCAAGTGTTGCTTAGACAAAGGAGTGTTGACAGACAGAAGGATAACGAAGTGAGACTTTATGGGTTCCGTTTTTTCCCTATAAGGTACAGGAAACCCTAAAAAAATTGGTATATATAATACTATTTCAGTAAGTCGGTAGTGTATGTAACACGGTCACCTAGCTTTCTCGAAATACCATATAGGATACATTCTAGTTGAAAAAGTTACAAGCAATAGTCTGTTAAATAAAAAGGGCGGCCGTACCTGTATGTAGGGTCCTCGTGACTTGCTGGAGCTGGCGTTGCTTCCAGAGTCGTAAGCGTCGCGAGCCTCGCGTCCCTTGCGCGGCCTGCGCGCGTCCGTCTTCTTGCGCGCAGCCTTCTTGCGCGGCTCGTCCGAGCGCGCCGGGGCCGAGCGGCGCCGCTTGCGGGCCGCGGCCGGCGCCGCCGCCTCGTCCGCTGACGCCGCGGCCGCGTCCGGCGCCGGCGCGGGGCTCGCGGCCGGCTCCTCTTCCAGTCCGGCGAACATCTTCTCTAGCTGGTTCTCCACCTCCACGAAACTGGCGGCGGCAGGCTCGGCCGAGCGCGCGTCGCTCGCCTCGGGCTCGGCCGGCTTGCCTTCCGACGGCGACTCCACCGGCACGTTGGGCGCCTCCGGGTTGGACGTGCGCGCGCTGCGGCGGCGCGGGGCGGCGGCCGGGGCGGGCGGGGGCGCGGGCGCGGGCGCGGGCGCGGGCGAGGTGGGCGCGCCGGGCGGCTCGGGCGGCGCGGGCTGCACGTCCGGCACGGGCTCGGCGCGCACGGCGTCGGGGCTGGCCAGCACGGAGCGCAGCTTGTCCACGGTGACGGCGGCGACGGGCGAGGCGGGCGGCGGCGGGGGCGCGAGGGGCGGGGGCGGGGCGCGGTCCGTGTCCGCGATCATGGCGGCGATGTCGTCTATGGTCTCGGCGGAGCCGGAGCGTGTTTTTCTCCTCGCGTGAGGCTGGTCGGGGCGCGGGGACGCGGGCCGGGAGTCTGGTGCGGCCGTCTTCACGTGCGGGGCGTCACCGTTCTCCCGAGGGGGAGGCGCGGGCGCAGGCGCAGGGGGCGGGCTAGGCGGGGGGGACACGCGAGGCGCGGCGGGGGGCACGACGGGCGCAGGGGCCAGGGGGGCGGGGGCAGGTGCAGGGGGCACGGGCGGGGGCGGAGCTGCGGCCACGCGCACTGTGCGCTCCGGCTTGCGTTTCCTCTTGGAGCCGGGCGGGGCGCCGCATGAGTCTGCCGAGTCCTGGGAAGATACATTATTCAAGAGTAAAGTAAACGTGTGCAAACATGGTTAATTTACCAAGTATATAATTATACAAACCTCATTAGAAGAGGGCGGCGAGGGCGTGGGCGCCGCCCGGGAGTGCACGATGACGGAGTGCGGCGACACGGGCGAGGGCACGAGGCGCTCCAGCAGCGCGTCCACGCGCGCGTGCGGGTGGCGCGGCTGCGCGCGCGCGATGAGGCTGTTGATGGTGGGCGCGTCGCGCACGGACAGCGCGGGCGGCGCGGCGTGCGCGGGCGGCGCGGGCGACGTGGCCGCGCCGTTGGAGGCGCGCCCGCCGCCGAGCGACAGGTCCACGCCCACCCGAGTGTATGCCATCAGCTCATCGGCGCGGAGCTTGTCTGCTACAAGAAGAACATGCTAGTTTAACAAAATGATTAATTTTGCCTAGTTTGTGAAGTCTTCAAAATCAATAAGATTCGACAAACTTATATTTAACTGAGTTTTCAAAATCATACAAAGGCAATTAAGTAAAATCAAAAGTAATTTATTCAAGTTACGCTGAGAATCAGCACTTTTTATTCACCACTAGTGCTTTAGCCGGAAAAAAGTGGCACAACAAACTCCCCATAATGGTGGTTTCCAACTCCTGCGTTAAAACTATAGGGTTTAATAAAACTACTACAAGATGCTATTTACCTCTCGATGGCGCCAAATGTTGATATAAGTCTACTGGAGGTAATGCTGCGCTCGCTTTTATGTCGCCCGGAGACGGAGTGTGTCTGAAAAATAATACACACATGTATACACCATTCGTCTTTTGCTGCCTTCCGTTTGAGCTCTGGCTACGCCAACGACACCAGTTTCATTCGAACTCAAACTCAAAGCGGTTATTTCAATTAAACCATTTACAGGCACTTGTCGTTTGTCAAGGGGTTGGTCAGTCAGAAAGAAGAAGCTAGTTGCCCATTTCAAAGCGTAGTACGTTCCTATAAAGAAGAACAGACAAGAAACTCACTGGACGCTGTTTTAAATCATAATGTTGATTACATCCTTCAAGTTGAAATTATACATGTGAGAACGATGTAGGTAGAAAGACGCGCAATTAGTTATTTCAATGAGTGATTTTTGTTCTTTAGATGCTCAAGTAAAAAATATAAAAAAAAACAATAAAAATAAATTTCTAACAAAACATTTCCCTCGTGCAAATATTTCAATTAGTGATTTTCGTTCTTTAAATTCTAAATTATAGAAATAAATTCTTAATAGAACCTTACCTCATGTGGTGTTTATCCGGTGGTGTGGGAGTGTGTCTGTACAACTCAGGCGGCGTGGCCGTGTGTCGGAACACGGAGTTGCCGCCTGCCGACTTCAACGCCTGCAATTGCAACAGACCCTACGATAGTCCCCGAGAAGGCAGATTAATATAAAGAAGTTAGTAGTATGAACATGGGCGTTAAATTGTAAAGCAGTGTGTGATATAGAGCTTGGGTTTCGTAAGACAGCTCTGGCCGCTGTCAAGGAAATAACAACATCGTTATAAGATGGCACTGTTTTAAGTTCTTCGCAATATTGCAACCGTTATGTTGCGGCATCACTGTCTTAGTAAACCCAAGTTTTAGGGTGAATTCTTTTTATTAGACTATTGGTGACATTTGACATCAGCGTTAAATCACAGAGTATTTCTTAAGCGAGTGCAATCAGAAAGTTACCAACATTGCAAATGGCTGTCAAATAACTCGCAGTTTTTTCTTTTTTATGAAATGTCGCTTTGTGGTGCACTAAAATACCACAAAATATTTTGTTTTAGGTGTAAAAGCGTTTGTAAACTTTCAAAATGCTTGTTTTACACCTAAAGCTAATCATAATCAATAATTTAGTGCACTTAATTTCATTTAAGTAGTAATATTGAAAAATTAATCAAAACAGCGTTATATTTGACAGTTATGCTATTTGCGAGGTTCCAACGTGATTGCACCTTCTTAAGCTGCATCGAACTTGTGAAAGAGACCACATTAGTACATTTCCATGGCAAGTATCATGACGGGGCGCACGGTGTGGTGCTGTATTAAGGTAAGCGCACATTAGAGCCGCGTCGGGCCGCAGCGCATCGCATCCCAATACAAAAACGCGCAGCGATGTTGGCCGCCTGTATAGTTCATACAATGCGATGGTTCATACAAAATGTTTGAAAGTGATTTAGGAAGATTTTTGCAATGCGGTGCGGTCCGAATCTGCTTCAGCCTTCATAGAGCCGATGGCATGTATGGGAGACTCCAGCCTTATTCAAAGTCATGATTTTAGTTGCTGAGTTAATTTTCTTATCTTACAAGTACACATGGTATCAAGTATCAAAATCATGTTAAATTATTTTGATTGGTTGTTATTTAAGTCAGCCAGTCACAGCAGTTAACATGAGTTTGACAGTCTTTAGCTAATATTGTGTTGGTAAGCCTATCAGAAACCGATTGTAAAGTTTCATTGTATTACGGTTTAAGTGTAGGTAGTGTGTATAGAAAGGTCTCATCATCAGTCTCTTGCCCTCAATTAATTTGAGGTTGTCTTTTTCTATTAGTCGTCATCTCGGTGTCACCCCACGTCTAACTATATCATCATTCACACAGTCTATCCATTGTTTCTCTGGTCCTCCCCTAATACGGTTAATTATAGCCATCCACATTCATACTCAAAACTATCCTTACGCCATTTTCCTCTTTCCTCCGTATCACATTGCCCATATACCATGACAACCGATTCCCACAAAATGTTTTAGTCAGTAGTGCTACTTTCAGCCTTCCTGTACTCATTTCTTATTCTATCCATAGAAAGACAGTCTAAAATAATAAATTAAAGTTACTAAAACTACTAGTTCGCTTCCCCTTGCTTCGATTCATCAGTAAAATATTTAAATTGCGAAACAAGTATCGGCATTGTAATTTTTCTCTTATCGCGGCGAGAATGTAGAAACTATGTGAAATTTGCCTAATGGCTGCATACCTTATCTAACATTAACGTTACCTACATGTTAACTAACAGGCGCGGATACAGGGGACCCTGGGCTTCGCACCAACTGACAAGTCTAAATATGACATAAACGTAGTTTTATAACCTGTATTTTTACTTTGTATACAGTATATTACTAAGATATAGATAAGTGGTAGTCATCCTCGAAACAGAGGGGGGGCATTCTTGAATTTCGGAAAATAAGTGGCGATGTTTTTTTTTTAAAGGCTTTTACGGCTCTAGAGATTTGCCCTCTCTCCCCCTTCTTAAGCAAAAACCTACATCCTCGCCTGCATATTATCGCAGTCGTCTATCCGAAACCGGACTACGAAACTCCACTCCTAAGAATGTGTAGCGTACATGTATTACACTTAATACTTTAGGAATCAAAATTGAAAACCACGAAGCTGTAACCTTCGCCATGGCGGTTTTGAGTTTCTGATCTACATAGCGTCAAACTTAGAAAACTTGAGGGTAAACGACGTACGCGGCCTAAAGAAAGTGGCTGGGACAGACTGGATGCGGAAGGAGGAGGACAGGGTGTTGTAGCGCAGTCTGGGAGAGGCCTATGCCCAGAAGTGGACTGCGATAGGCTGAGTTGATTGACGACATTAGTACTTTTTTTCCCTTATATTTATTAAGTAGTCAATTTGATTAAAAACATTAATTTCTTTGACTACAACTAACAGAGAAAAGTATGACATTATTACTTTTTTTCCTTATCCAACGAACCGACTTTGACGATTGAAATATCATAAATTCGTCGAACTTGTAAATACATTTCATCAAAACTCCGACAATTAAAAAAATAAAACTGTGATAATTACGATTTTCACAATACAATAGAACAAGGTCACAGATATCTCGGAAAAAAAAAACGCCTACAGGGGAAAACGTTCAATTATGTGCCCTTTAAAACAATTAATAATTATCTATGTTTACACTACTTATCAGTTTCTAATAAGGAAAACGCTTATTCGTGCTAACGTACAAAACAGATTGATTGTACAATTTCTTAATTTTAGAATAGCATACACATACATACATAAACACACGCTTTATTACCATGGGGGAAAACAGCAATTATCTACAGAACGTTATCCTGCTACTATCCTTACATACTCCTTTTGCTCCGTTTACGATCATATATCTGGTTATACACGCACGCCGGTTGCGAGTACTACGCATGTGACCTAGCAAGGCAATCTAGCATAATTATACAGTTGTTAAGAATTCTTCAAATCAGATGTCACAAGTGCTTATAGTGTTCAATAAAGGAATTAAACAGGTGCTTAGTAAAAAAAGGCATTTGTTTCCTTTATTGGTGTCTATTCAACACACAACACGACGCCTTTTTTCTCGACGAGTAAGCTGAGGTATACCTACAGGACATCCACATTTCGCGAATTATGTTTAAATCCCATGTGACACGGGGCGAGCCTATTGCTACCAATCGGGCACAAATTCAGACTCCTGGCTGTTACCGAGAAATTCTTGAAAGAAAAACTCAACAATACTGCCCGACCCGGGAATTGAACCAACGAGACAGTACTCAGTGCCTATTTAAAATGTCTTAAAATAAAAATTTAGAAAAAAACAGTGTCGTGAAATTAAAAAAATGACGATGATATTCCCCTATAGAAAATCCGTCTATGATATGTGACGGAGTAAAAAAAAAAACATAAACATCCGAATTGAGAACTTGCACCTTTTTTGAAGTCGGTTAAAAGAGTAATTGTCTCATTAGTGACACTTCAGCTCCTAATTACAATTATTTTAGATTATTCCTTTAGACGTCATATTGAGATTGCCATAAACAACTAATAAAACGGGCCCAGATGTTTTAACAATATATTGTAGTAGTGTGGGCAGAAGTTGGAGAGATGTTATAAAGTGTATCTCTATTTTAAGAGTCCCACTTCTAATAACAAAAGTGGGCTTGTTTAATGCACTTGCCGCCTAAATGTGAACTAGCTTGACTGATTAACAAGATACAGTTTTTTTACCTAGTTTGGAATGCAAGGAGTTCATACAGATTTAGCAGTCTACTCACTTACATCATTTTTGTCTTAGTAATATTAGGCAATATGTTATTGAGTCCAAAACAAAAAAAAAAATGTAATCGTCACCGACCCTGTCATACCCTTCCTGTTACCTAGTTAGACATCATAATGTACCCAGGAACTCTGCCTTTTCTCTGTGAGAGGTAGTGGAACATAACCCACCGCACGGACAGAGTTTGCTTTGTCCAATAGTTAATTGAGCACGTTCAAACATCTGGTCAAACACGTGCGCTGGTTTTGAGTACTACGCATGTAACCTTTTTGAAGGACATCACCGTTACGCAGTGTATGTCTTTTTTAAGGCCGTTTTCTACCGAGCGTAGCCCGTAGTTTGTGTCACGTAGTTTGATAGTTCGTCTTTGGCTTTTTTGTTCTCAGCAGCCCGGAGCCTGGATTTGTGTTCTGTTAATGGGAATAGGCCCACCCTTACACGGGAATTAAACATAACTGGCGAAATGCGGGTGTACTATAGATACACCTCTGGCTAACCCTCCGGGGAATACAGGCGTGAAGTTATGTTATGATGTTTGCTTTTTTGTATGTTAGTATTGCCCGGCTGTTCGGCTTTCTATAAATTAATTGGAATTCTGACAAACAGATGTGTTTACCGACGGAATTTTCTATGCTAACATTTCGCAGCTTATTCAACTTAAAATTTCAAGAACTACCTACTTTAATATTTATAAAGTTATGGTGTGTAGCTGCTAGCTGCATAACATCACGTAGGTTCCACTCCACCAAGAGATAGATGCAAATATTTCTTTTGTTACAAATCGGTAAATAAACGACTTCAAAACTCATTAATTAAAGGACTTGACCGGTTTTGACGATATTTTTTTTCTGTCATCGCCCATTTCCCCGTTTGATTTAAGCAATTCATGTTTTTTAACGACTGCCATTTGTTTAGGTTTTTTGGTGGAGCAGTAGGAAGGAAAAGGGCATGCGTTCTATTTATTATTAATATGATTAATGCCATGTTATTAGTTAAGCTAGTTGTCTTAAATTGACCTTCACAAAACATCAAATAATAAAAATAATATTAATTACAAATGCTCCTGACGATGACGTAGCGAAGGTCAGATAGCAGTCGTTGACTATAAGTTAATTATCCATATTTAGCTGTGATTTGAAGTCAACCTTAAGTTGGCTAGCCTTCTTATTATATTCCTATAAGAAGAGTGCGGATCTTTGAGCTATGGCAGTGGCGTAGCGTGTCTTGGCGGGTCCCCGTATAAAAATTTGTTTGGGGGCCCTTAGGAAGGGTAAAGATTTTTCACAAAAAAAAATGGTTGCATAAAATTAAAATCACTACAAGTTTATTCCGTGTATTCCCGTTGTCCCCGTAATCTGTGTCCCCGTTAACGGGGACAACGGGAATTATTCATCATAATTATCTATCTGACACTTTTTCCAAAATTTTTACAAACAATTCAAATTAAATATACACTCTCCTTTCCTTGCCTTTTTTCGGCAAACTGATTTATTAAATCATTTATAGCTGACGATGACTTTAGTTTTTCTAAAGTTTCTGCCTCAATGGACAATAGTGACAGGTCTGACAGGCGTTATCATGTCCCATCGAAGTTCTTAGGTAATTTTTTATCAGTTTTAATTTTGAAAAACTTCTTTCAGCAGAACTTGCGGTTGTAACTGGAAGGGTCAAGAATAAAAAGCATGCTGTTATGACCTCCGGAAAACTGGATGCAAGACTATTGAATTTTATCAGCAATAATTCAATGAGTTCCTTAAATGGAATGAATTTTTTGAATTTCGGATTTTAAGCATGTTTTTAGAGCCTTTAATTGATCATAAAGATTAACTGAGATGCCTTTACTGTATTTAGCCGACAGTTTTCCGGAAGCATTTAATATCTCTTCGTTTGAAGAAGACAGGAGTTTCGGTTTACGCGGGAAAAAAAAGAAATAGCTTTTTTTGACTTTTGTCATTTGTGAAATAAATAAAAAATTGGGAAGTTTTTATTAATTTTTGCTTACGCACGTTGGGGGCCCTCGTAGCCCGGGGGCCCCGTATAATTGATACGGCAGATCATCATTGTCATGTGCATAAAAGAAAACTACAATTATTAGGTATTTTGGGATCCCGAGGGGAATTCCCATCGGCAAAAAGACGAACTTCCATGCAAACTTTAATCTCCTGTTAAAGAATTTTCAAAAATACTTCCTTAATGCTCACTTTCGCTCTACAATACAGGGTTATTTTAAATTGGATAGCAAAACTCCGCAGACGTGATGGATATCGATATTGAAACACGATAAAACATAAGAAAATAGTTTTTCTCAACTCCTACTTCAAGTAAAAAAACTAACAGTCGTTGGCCTGCTAAAAAAAAGACATCAAATAATTTTATTTGATCTTGTCTAGACATCGATACCCATTGCGTCTGCGCAGTTTAGCTAGCCAATTTAAAATAACCCTGTAAAGGAACTCTTGTGCAAATTTCATGCTTATAGACGCAGTGTTTAATGCTGTGCGTTGTCTGTCAGCGAATGAATTTAATTTTTTTATTAACTAGTTTTCATTTGGCTAGCTGGGTAGTTTGATATTTTGTGAGAGCTGATCTTATAGTTTACACACTTCGTACATGGGCACTGGGAGCGGAGTTTAAGAGGGTGCACTTGCACCTCCCTAGCTTCAAAATAAAGGTGTAAAAACATTCAGAACTAAAAAAAATATCAGCAAATACCTAAAAAGGTCGCTTCGTTCGCTCTTGCATTATGCAATCTCTCGATTTTATAGCTTTTTTTGCTTTAGTCAACAAAGTACCGAACTCCTATTTGGGGCTGTCCATTAGATTTTCGGAAATTCCGAAAATCTAATCGATTGAATGCTTCGCTCTTGCATACTAATCTATATTAATTCTTAAGCTTATTTATATAAATCGACACAGTTAGTACTCTTTCTGTATGCATGGACAAAATAAAACCTATCCCATTCGAGGTGAAGTGCAAAAATGATCGAGCTCGCTTCGTGGAACTGAAGATGCACCCCCCTGAACATAAACTTGCCGGCGCGGCGGCGCCCATGACTTCGTAGGCTAAAGTTAGTAGAGAAATTCAAATGTGATGGCAATATTACATGGGCTATATCTAGCTCAGAGCATACTTACGTCCAAGTGCTAAAACACGGCTGGACAGGCACATTTCGGCAGGAAAAGCTAGAATCGAATATTTGAAGACAGTACAAATCAAGAAAAGAGACGTGTCGTCGGTGCCTGCTCAAACGTGTTAGAAGCCACTTTAGCTTGAGCAGACCTGATGAAGATCAGCCTTTACCGGTTCCAATAAACGATCAATCGTATCGTTTTTTAAATAAGTTCGAAAATGTATCAACGCGTATTTAAAGAGTAATGAAAATAAAAAGCATGCTGCTGCATCCAACTCTTCAATGTGCTATTAGATTTGGTTTCCTAAGACAGCGATGCAGTCACATATCGGTCGTCTTAAAATAGTGCTTTTTGCATCGTAAATTTAAAGACCGATGCCGTCATTCACATTTCATGACAACAGTAATGTGCCACCAAAGCCTTTGGAGAACCAAGCCCTAAGGCAACCCTAAGGTCTGCAGCAGCGTAAAGGATAGGGTCGCTTCACCAGGTCCGTTTCAGCCCCAAATCTACCCAAAACAGTGTTTAAAACAAAGCGTGTACCTGAAGAGGGTCCGGGGGCGAAGGAGCGGGGACGTGGTAGAGATGTGGCGGTGGGGTGGGTGTGTGCCACGTCACACCTCGGTCCGAGGCCATGTGAGCTTGAGGCGCGCGCGCCAGTAGGTTCGCCACCTGTAACTGATTGGCGGGATGGTTTATTACACGAAATTACCTACTTGTTTACCTGGGTGTTATAGAGCCTAGACATATAGGTATGAGTGACCAAGCACAACTACGCAGACGTTTTACTAATCTCTTAGGAACCTACGGGCGATTTTTTTATCGCGCACTGGATTCTCAACGCACTGCAAAGCGCCGAGAGTTGAAAGTCCAACAGTGTATTTTTTTGACGCGCTGAGTTGCACTCTTGTTGGATTTTCAATGGTCGGCTCGACACCGAGAGTTGAAAATCGAGTAAAAAAAATCCACCGTGCGAACAAGCACCCTAATTGCGTAACACACTATCAATCACAATCTGAATAATTATGGAGGATATTGCTAATCCATTGCTTCATAATGTTCGAAAAATTGTCCGCTTAACAACCTACGCAATTAATGTTGTTGAACTGTCAAAATGAAAGCCATTGCTACTGATAGCGTGGTACGCAATTACCCCGCTGGGCTCATACTCGATGTGCCATGTTAGGGCCGAGTGTTTTAACGAGTACGTAGAGTGTAAAAACTTAAAACATAGATTATGTATACATGCAGAACAAGAAAAGCAGCTAAAATAATGGTAGATATCCTGGTTTCTTGAAAACTGATCGGTAAAGTGATGGCTCTAGATCGAATGGGTTTTGCAGAAAAACTAGGGGTAAAACCTAGGTTTTCCCAAAGTAACTATTTTGAGTGATGTGATGACGATATAGATACCGTCAAATAGGTTTATGGGTACGACGACCCTGATAGGACTTTATCGTCGTCGCGATACGGTGCGTCATCGTGATTTCAGTTTGTCTACACCTTACATTGCCTGCATCTGGCTTTGAATGATGACCTATCCTGATGGCTTGAAGACTATCTAAGTTATTTTTTTGCTGTACAAAATTGTTTACATTCATTCACGAATAGAAAATTAGTAGTAAATGATGCATTTAATATTCCCACGGCTGGGACAGGGCTCCTCTCTGTGAGAGGGAGTGGGCCGTAATCCATCACGCGGGCCCAGTGCGGTTTGGCGGATGTCTTGGAATGTTTGGTTCTAGGTCATGCCGATTTCCTCACGATATTTTTCTTCACCGTTTTGAGACCAGTGGTGATAAAAGAATTTACACAGAGTAAAGTATGCTTGGGTTCGAACCCACGACCTACAACTGGTGTGGACGTTACCACTGAGCCAACACTGCTGTAAATGTTTAATTGATGTCATAAATACCTGCCGTATTCACCGTAATTACAAAGAAGTTATTTTGGAAATTAAACATTTAATTAGTTGTAGGTATCGAGTTATTTGGCTATTAAGTACAAATCTATCTCGGTATCGGTTATCGAATTCGTGTCCGGATTTCGGTAGCCATAGCCACTTAACCCAACTCTGGGTCATCGGCGACGGTCTTCAGGGGTCACATAGGGGTCGCGCCTTAGTGCCTCGTGGACAGCAAGTAGTTGCATGTCGGTTTTAGCTAACAAATACTTTTCCGGTTCAACCATATTATATTTATGGGTTTAACCATATTAATCTATGGGTTTAACCATGTTTTATTCTACTATGTTTAGTTATTGCTGTAGGGTTTAACTACGAGAATAAAGCATTAAAGATAAAAGTCTTAAGTCTTTATTAAACAGCTGATACGTGAGATTATGATGCTGTACCAAAAGTCAATGCCAAAATTCAATGATATTTTATAGTTTTATTTTTAGAATTTTACTCAATTCTAGCTTTGGAAAAACAAGCCCCTTGACCTCTATAATATGTACTTAGTAACGAGGAATGAAACTCATAAGTTAGATAAAAACAAAACTAGTGACAAACGTTTTGACCTAAAATTCAGTAAACAAGTTGAATTGAGAAGAAAAACAAATTAATGGCCAGTATGAGCTAATTCTAAACTGAATTAGGCCAGACATTTCTAGAGCATTCCAGTACAGTTTCAGTTCCATTAGAATAAATGTGTGGAAAATAAACTCTGATTGATTGCTGCCTGCCAAAACCACAATGATAAGCAAGTCTGAAATCATTGAAACAGTTAGAACATTAATTATGATACAGATAATAAAAATGCATGAAAATATACAGTTGGCCGGTTTTTTCACATCAGCTGTTTTATACAGTGAATAGAGGTAAAACATTTAGTAAGACATAAGGTAAAAAAATTAAGGGTGCTTCGGGTAATGTTCATTTTTAAGTAGAAGTTGCATGAACTGGAAGAAAACTAAGGAAATTGTGGGGCAAAATGATGACATTCTATCCTTTTTTAACATTGCCTTTTTGTATTGACATTGAATTACCAACCAAGTATGACCTACAAACAACTTAACCAAATTGTACAAAAAAAAACTTTACCATATATCAGTTGCTATTAGAATTACCTCATGTTGTTTTATTCTAATTCACAAAGAAAAGAAAGAGCTATTCTTACTTAACAACAGTAACTTTCAAAGTCCAGAAACAATGTACCATAGAAACTTTCCATAAAGGAAACTCCAAAGTTTTTCTTCTAAATAAAAGTTAAGGTAAACTTGGTGTGGCATTGAATAACACTTTCTTTTCTTACAAATTAAGTGTTGAAAAGTTTATGAAAAGGGTCTTTGAGACAAGTATATTATGTTATACACACAGAAAAATATGCTTTTTTAGAAACAAGGACCTACACCTCACCCTACTTTCCGGAAAAGCATTTCTTTTTGTTCTGTAGTGGACTGCGAAAGATTGAATATAAGAATAGTAAGACAGTGCTAGTAAAAAGTATGACAAGTAAAAGTCATTAATATTATAATTACAAAAACCATTTTTATGTACACAATAATACTTGTATTCTAAAGATCATAGCACCAGTATTCTTTGTATGAAACTCCCTGCTGCAATGCACACTAATCGGAATCGTAACGTAATCACCTCACCTCGAGACAAGCTCAAGAACCGCGGTGGTCAACTTGCAGTTCCCGCGCTTACGTCTCTCCGTACAGCCTTGCCCCTCTCACCCCTCCCGCAGCCTGCCTGCAGCACTATCAACCAGCGATCGGCGAGTCGTAAGCGCGGCGTCGCCTAGCCGTAGCAGAGTCGACGTATCGGAGTTCCTGATCCGTTTTGGTTACGTGCTTACGTTAGGTTGACGCCTGTTTGACGGCGAGGTGAAAGACGATATGGTGACGACCCCTTTATGAGTTCATATGTGTGTTATGACCTTTAGGACTTTCTAGTTTTAAATCTAATTTAAGTTTACAAAATAGTTGAATATTAACAATTAACATTTCTAAAAAGCACCCAAATTAGTTCAGTAGATGTGTGAGAATTGCAGACATAATAATATGGATTCAATACAAAACCACAAATAGATAAGAATACATGCCTAATTATGAAATAGTCATAATAAATCTAGCATATATAGATTTTGTTAGTTTCATTATTAAAAATAATAAAATATAATAGACAACTAGATTTTGAAAGTAACTTTTTCTTCAGTTTTTTTACCATGTTTTAAAAAAACAAATTGGCCAATCAAAGAGGTAAATAGTAATTGGTTTTTAGCATTGCTTAATTAAATTAGTGCCCAATAGTAACCGCATTTATGACTGATTTTTATTGCTTGTCATTAATTGCAAATATGTTGATTATTTGGTAGTGGCACACACTGCTAACTGGACTGAAATAAATTTTTAGAATTAAACAATTAAATTGTTTTTCTTTTCATAGTTTAAGGTACCCCAGTCATACAATATGTTATGTTAATTTATGTGATCAGCTAAGGTATTCATTGCCTGTTTTTATTTAATGTGGTATCCTACCCATCCCATCCTATTCTATACATTTGGGTTAGTGATGGATGGCAGAGACATAATTCAAAAACCAGAATAAAGACAATCATAGAAAGAATGCATGCCACAGAAGCAAGTATTTCAATTAAATTGGTGATCAGTCTCCACTTTGCATACTAGGACTATTTTACTTACTGTAAACTCTCAGTAAATAGGTACTGTAAATAACAACAAATTGATATCTGTGGTAATCACTTTGATACCAAGAATGCCATTATATGTGTCATCTAACCAAGTGTGTCAATGAAAACAGCTGATTGGTATTGGTATGTGATTAGCACACACTCATACAACTCAGGGGCAAACTAACCACACAAAGGATATTAACATTTTAAACGATAAATTAGTTTTCGTAAGTAAAACCTGCTTACATTAACATTAAATGTAAGATTCGTGTAAACAGCATGCAAATGAAACACTTCCGAGAGGATGTTACGAAATTCATATAGGTTAGTTAGTGATCAACAATATGTGAATAATAAGCACCACCTGCAGGGGGCTCCATCCCGAGCCCAGCTGCGACTGTCGCCCATTGGGGTTGTGCTGCGAGCCGCCCGACATGGTGCGCGGCACTCTCGCGACACTGTTTACTACACGTATTCAACACCAGTCCGTCAACAAACACTCCCTCAGTCCACCATAATGATGCCGGCAAGTTTGAAGCCCTCGCCCGCGTAACTGCGCTCCCTTACGACGTGTACGTGTACTTCTGAAACGTTTTCATCAGCGCACATTAAATTTTTAACTATCCATAGCGTGCCACATGTACTCTGGGCGCGAAACAACTCACTTCCACCGGTAGCAAACACTTATTCCAAAGAAAACTAAGATTATTTAGTGCATGGTATGGTGTTCACGAATTTGATGCTCACTTCGCGTGACATTTTGAACGCATTTAGGTTTCGAAATTAAACACTTCTAGCACAAATTGTAGTTTGAATTCGGTTGCCGGAATACTGGAGACTGTATCTTACCGAATAAAAGTTTATATTTCGCCGATAATTATCACAGAAAACGTAAAAACCCTCAAAGTATTCTATAGATTCGCCTTCACAATGGTGGCCGATTAGGTTTTTGAAAGCACATACAACGCCATCTTGTGACAAAACTTCAAAAATAAGTCGGTAAAACAGCAAAACGGAAGCATGTTTTCTTTTGTCTTTGGTGCACAAAAAACACCGCGTGCAGGGAAAAAAAATAAGGTTGTTGAAACTTTATTTTCATTACAAAACATAAGCAAATAAATAATACTAGTGCACTTTGAGATTGATTAGTTATTATTTATGAAGGATTTCCATAAGAAGTTTATGAATTGATAGCATTTAACAGCTATGAGAATAGGTCCCTTTAATTTTTGTGTAATGGCAATATTAACGCGTTGCTATAGCAACGATTGTTTTGTTTTCATTGTGTTAACGACCACAGACAGAGCACCACACAGTGAGTACGTAGGCGTAGTTTGGTATTCAAGTTTACCGTGTGGTATATCGTGGTTCAAATTCAATGAAAGATAGTGAGATCACGAAGTTTTTAGTATCATTTACGGGTCAGATTGAATATGTGACCTTTCCTGGTGGCGTATTTGATGATCAACTGTATGTATACTATGAAACCGTTTGGGGACCTGATTGGGAGCCTGTTTCGGGTCTTACATCAGGCACGAGTCAAATGGCACGGTCTGGGGTTGACCCTGAACGAGTAGTCTTGAATTTACCTTTAGAAATGGTATTCAGCAGTACTAATGTTTCTGGTTGTAAGTATAACTTTCAGTAATTTTTTTTTGCGGTAAAATCAATGTTTCTAGTCCTCTACTAATTGCGTTAGACATGCAATCTCAATAGCGGTCAATTCATTTTACAGGGCCACAAATAATAATAACAGTGAGGGCACAAAACACCATCAGTGGTGATGCTCTAAGAGGCTATTCCTTGTTCCTAATGCCGCCCACCACTGGCCCAAGTCTGGCCTCAGCCCCCCTTGTACGGCCACAAGCTGCCACCTTGCTGGGCGACTGGATGGCATGGATAACCGGTAGATACCCTGAGTTGGCAGACCCTAAAATGCTAGCAAGTGGGAAGGATAACTATTGTAAGTTTTTTTACTTAATGTATCATAACACCACGCTGGTATTCAGCTGCATCCGGTCAGGGTGGAAGTCGACCGCAACGTGGTTAGGAAACGGCTAGGCAAATGATGATGATGATCATTACATCAAGCCTGTATTCCTCCAAGGGTGGGGTTACTTACACAAATCCTGTGCACACCCTCATTTCTCCAGTTTACTACATTTAAGTTATAGGTACTTACCTACTATAGTACTTACTTAGCTAATATAGTTTTTACATTTTTCGTTTCTATTTAACCATTTATGTACAGTCAACAAAAGAGATAAGTATGCAGGATCGTCGGATATAGTTGAAGTTTAGTAAGAAACCGATGGATGTTGTCGACTGAAACTTAATTTAATAAATGAGCTATTTGTTTTCTATTAATAAAATTAAATTTTATTCGAGAACATCCATTGGTTTCTTACTAAACTTCAACTATATCCGACGATCCTGCATACTTATCTCTTTTGTTGACTGTACAAGCATATAAACAGACAAGAAGAAAGGAACAGAACAGAAAAAGACGTATAAAGCGTTGATGCTTATTTCTAAAGAAATTCTTCCAGTATACCTACCTGCGATAGGAGTGTACATAAATAGAGATTTAGACAACGTGTGTACCTAAGAGTAGAAGGGAAGATATGATACTTACAGTTACTTACTAATCAAAAACAATTCTCTAATTTAAATATAAACATACAATATGCGAATACATACATAGGTACTTGTTTTTACATGAAAAGGGTGTTTTTTAGGACAAATTAACAAAGGGGAGAAATTCCCCTAGTACGTAGTCGTCCACACCGGAGTAATTGCGTAATGCTGTAACGCACTATTATGGGTTTCATTTTGACAGTTCAACAAAACAACATTCATTGCGTTACCTATTTACGTTGTCGAGCAGACACATTTTTTTCGACCATTATGAAGCAAGGGATCAGCAATGTCCTTCAAAATTATTCAGATTGAGATTGATAGTGTGTTACGCAATTAGGGTGCTATGTAGTATAAAATAGCTTTCGACAGATTCTTTAAAAGTTCGCTCTTAACAAGTCGTGTTTTTTTATTTCCAGTGCTGAGGACAGAATCTTATGGAACTGTGACGGTGTCCTTGTCCATGGTGTCCAAAGATCTCCGGAAACTCGGATATGATAACCAGCCGCCGATCTATAAAGTTTACAATGCATGAAGATTTTATATTTAACACTACGTACTTATTCATGTACTTAGGTATAGTCAACAAAAGAGACAAGTATGCAGGATCTTCAGATATAGTTGAAGTTTAGTAAGAAACCAATGGATGTTCTCGAATAAAATTTAATTTTATTAATAGAATACAAACAGCTCATTTATCAAATTAAATTTCAGTCGACAACATCCATCAGTTTCTTACTAAACTTCAACTATATCCGACGATCCTGCATACTAATCTCTTTTGTTAACTGTACTACGTAGTAAATTAATATTTATATACATATGTACCTAGGTACCTAACGTTGGTAATTTTGTAACATTTTGTGCATTTATTGTAAGGAAATGGCGTCGTATTTGGCAGAACATGTAATAAATAAATAGGTAGGTATTCATTTTGTAAGAAAATCCATCTTATTCAAGTATAATCAAGGAACATTACACTTATTTGTTGTGTTCTTATTCTCGTATCTGTAATAATCCATAGTCGTCATTTATTTTTTAGTAAGTAGGTATGTATTTATGTATCTATTATGTAACATTTATTTATTTGTATATAACAATGTGTCTATTAAAGTGTATAGTACCTATCTATAATTATTTTTCACCAATGACAACCCCATTTTAAGTCCACGCAATCAATGTCCATTCCAAGATTGCCTGGAAGAGATCGCAGCTAAAGCGAAAAGGCCGCCCATTGTATGCTTTGTAGTTTTATGTATTTTTTTTTGTTATGTATTTTCTGGTGTAAAACAAAGTACATAATATATATAAATAAATAAATCATAAGGAAACTAGTTTACTAAGGGCGGTATGCAAGATCCCTACCCCTTCTGAAGTATCAGTATGATATAGGTACTATAATTATGTCTAAACATTATCCAAACTAAGGACCTCAGTTCCTGAAATCCCAAATAAAACATACAACCTTCCAATCGAAATTTGTTCACATAACCGAATTACAATAGGTTCCTAGGTTATGTATGATATCATCACGAGATCAATGGTGCTTTATTTATATAAGTAGATGTCACGTACACTAATTGATTAAATTCATATCAATGTAAAACTTTTGTTTAATTCTGGAATAACCTAGCTGTCCCAGATATCATGACAATGGAGGCAACGCATCTTAATTGCTAAAGACCTTGCCCGCATGTTTTAAGATAGGCCTCTAATTGCAAACATATATTTAACTTCATTGTCATGCATTATTTAAATCGCTTTGTACAAATTATATCGTATTTGCGTACGATCATGCGGTCTCCGAACTCTGAAAACACCGTCCTGCATTTAATACAGCAAGGAATCTAAGCCCAGCCCGTACCCAGTTATTGGGTACAGTATGATCAGCCTATAATATTCCCACTACCTACTGGGACAGGTCACGGGACTCCGGTCTGTGAGAGGAAGTGGGACGTAAATTTATGCCGTAATCCAGCACACGGGTTGACGAATGTCACACGTCTTCGAATCTTTGGTTCTAGGACATGCCGGTTTCCTCACGATATTTTAATTCACCGTTTTGGGAGCAGTGGTGATGAAATGATCTGCGCAAAGTAAAGAGCCTGAACCTACGACCTACAATTATGTAAGTCGGGGCCGTTTCCAGTGAGCGAACACTGTCATATTGGGTACAGACCAAATATGTGTCTTTTCACTAGCACAACAAAGATTTATCATCTCTGTAGGACTGAGTGGGCGCCTTCAGGCTAGGTGGAGCCACTATCTTCCTAGGGTGACTGGTGATGGGTGAGAGCGGCTGAGGATCGAGCAGTGGCGTGAAGACGGCCTATGAGTCCACACTAAGGGCTTTATTTTTACTTGCTGTTATATTCTGAAAAATTTACGTTAGTGAAAATCTGACCGCAAGATACAGGCAAACGCCTAGTTTGGGAACCACCGTCAATCTGCTACAGGTAGAGGGTATTTACTTTCAAACAAGATAATTTTAAAATAATATAATAATAATTATATGTACACGTATATAAATAAGGAGGGCTAAATCATACGGCATCGCAAAAAATTCGTCCGCATCATTGTCAACAGGAAAACTGATGTGCCGATTCTTCGGCCAAAATACAGGCCAGCCCCCTGGTCACGTGGAGGGGCGACCAACCGCTTAGCGATGTCTTGAAAAACCAAGAGGGCACTTGGACCCCATGGCCCTAGTGTTTGAACCCCAAACAGCTCGAACAGGTAACTCCAAATAAGATTGGAATATTTTCACCGTTTGAGGTTTTCCGCACCTGCAGCAGCCGCCGCAGTACAGCACAACCCGCCGTGCTAGGAAGGTGGGATGGCACAAGGGTGTCGACACTTGTTGCATCCAACACGAAAGGCCGACCTAACTTCTAAGACATTATGATAATTCCGTCTGTGGTCTCTTCCCATCGTTGCGTGCCAAGCCGTTGGATTCTAAAACAGCGGGCACGCGGTGACAAGAGCATTTTACATGCTACTTATTGTATATTGTACTTGATAATAATTACAGACAGACTGTATTCATTCCCAATATTATTTTTAATTGTTATTAAAATGATAGGACGTAATTGAGGAACATTTGTAGGGAGTTGTTTTCCTTTACCTTGAGCCAGGTAGATATGTAACGTGTTCTCAAGGACCAGTTATCATTAAAATTAATGACTAATATTATGTGGACTCACTGTCGGCCTGCCATTATCCTCAAGTAACCACGTAAGTTTTCTAAAGCCATGTTAATGAAGTGTGACAAACTCAAAATGGTGGCTTAGGCTTCCGTATTCAATTGTTATTCGAGAGGTATAACAAAAAAATAATGTTTGTTGATGCAGAGTCTAAAACGTTTCATTTGCGTATAGCGAAAATCTGTTGTAGCCCGGCTATGTTGCTGCAGATTACCTACGGCACGGCAAGTTGGTGAAAGAAATCACAAGAATTAACTTTTAGAAAGTTGAATATTCATCTACAGGGTCAAATGCTATAGCTTAAACTACGCAGATAGATGGGTATCGATGGCGATAAAACAAACCAAAAAAAGCTTAACTATTCATTTCAAGTAGGTGCCTATTGAAATTACGAGTACTTAGGTACAGACAGATATTTTTTTAAATTTTTATTTTATTATTTCCTTTATTTCATTATTTACATATAAATTATATTTTTAAATATTAGCATATAAAAACATTTAAAAATATAAAAAATAGTAGCCCACCGGTGTCGGGAACAGGGTCCAAGCTACCGGCAGTCAGGGCTCCAGAGAGAGGAACCTCCTAACAATGCCGGCCGTGTCCAGAAGTACCGCTTTCTGAATCAAACCCTTGATCCAGCTGCCCAACGAGAGCCTCCATTTTATTATTATTTGCTTTTATTGCTGTTAGAAATCGATACCTACGACCTACCCCACATCTGCGGAGTTTTGCTAGCTAATTTAATTTAATCCTGTATATAAAATTGTAAGAATAGGCCAAATGACAACCGCTTTCTAGTGTGGAGACGTTGAAAGGGAAGAATAACGGCAGACATCTTCCGGGCACGCTCGTTTCATCATAGCCTCATAAATTGCTTTCCATCAGGTGTAATTGAGGTGGAAGAGTCAGCAAAGCAATCCATCCATACTAATACTAATATAATATTATAAATGCGAAAGTGTGTCTGTCTGTCTCTTACCTCTTCACACTTAACACGTTCGAGGACGCTACCACTTGAGCCTGTGTACCAAAATGACACAGTAAATGTCCATACAAATTATACGACGTATGAGTACGTAGCCTCCCATGAAAATATATTGTTTTAAAGACATCATGACACAACCGTTTTATCACGTTATCGTATAAATACGTTATGTCATTAAAAGTAAGTTAACTAGACGTGAACGGGATTAATTCATAGTAAAATAGTATACTGTCTGGCTAAGGAATAATACATAAATCAAATAAACTAAATACTTACGATGTTTTGTCGCGGCAAATATTACGATACGCCACGAAATGTTTAGCGAACGCGAGCGCACCCCGCAGTGACGCAGCCGCATTGAATGTAGGAGCGCGGTAGGCGCGCGCGACGTATTTACACGTTGTGCGTGTGTGAGTACCGTTCCCGCCCACTGTCAACGGCACTTATTTGAAATAGTTTAAAACTTACTCTACGTGACAGTAAAGCTTCGGGTATTTTAAATGTTGTGACACAAGATACATTCAATAGGATTTTAACTTGAACGTTCATCGGAAATGTACGTTCTGTCGTAAAGTAAAAAAATTATTTGGACGTCATTGTACGTTGTGCCATATCAAAATTTCGAACGATGACGTATAATCTCGTTCTGTCCTCGAACGTGTTAAACCACAGAACCGATTTAGATGAAATTTGGTATAGAGATAGTTTGAGTCCCGGGAAAGGACATAGGATAGTTTTTATCCCGATCGATATTCCGATCGAAACTTATGCGGGTGAAACGGCGGGGCGCTGCCAGTCTTCTATACATATACATACATACTACAAATAAATAAAATTGGAGTGTCTGTTTGTAATATTAAAATAACCGCTTTTTACTAAATGCATGTGGATGTATACACGGTAAGTACATTTTTTACAATTTTTGTCTGTCTGTCTGTTTGTTCCGGCTAATCTCTGAAACGGCTGGACCGATTTTGACGGGACTTTCACTGGCAGATGATAGCTGATGTAATAAGGAGTAACTTAGGATACCTATATTTTATTTAAAAAAAATAGGATCCCACGAAAAAAAATCCACGCGGACGAAGTCGCGGGTAACAGCTAGTAAACAATAAAAATAAAAGAAATAATTTATTTTATATGCTTTGTGTTTCGTCGGTCACGAATTCACGAGCCTCAGCATCTGTGTAACAAACGTTACAAGTTCTTATCTTCATAATCCTATCACAAAAGTTTGTCAGAAAACATCAGAGTAGGTAGTGGTTGTATAGTTTTATTGAAGTCACATTGTTAACGGATAAGATTTCAATGTGGCAGAGAATTAATCTGTTAATCAGTGAGGATTTACGGTGCGCCACCTTGATCTAAAACACCTTCATAAATATGATACTCATCAACATAATTTAGATCTGCATGGGTCTGGTGCCTCGGAATCCACGTCGCCATTGGTCCCGGCTGTCATTCGTGGATCTTTGACAGACGCCCGAAAGTCTGACAACCAGTCTTACCAAGGGGTCGGATAGGCAGTCGCTCCATGTAGGTATAATAAGTACTAGTGCCTACTCATCAGCTCCATCCGGTTAGACTGGAAGCCGACTCCAACATAGTTGGGAAAAGGCAGATGATGTGACTGACTTACAGGAACCAAAATCACTCAAATCCAGTCGTACTAAAGGCAAACGTGATGTGATGGGCGTGCCATCTACGTAAAACGTAAAATAAAATCTAGACGTCATGAATAAATACCTAAAACCACATGAAACGATGACTGCTAGGTCTAAAGGTGACAATAATACTAATTAGAAAGGTGACGTGTTAATTGCGTCAGTGGACGATTTCCCCAAACGAGGTAAAACACCCGAAGATGCACATAGGTACTAACATACCTATCATATGATAGGGAAAGTCACGGGTTTCGATATGTAATGGATGGTCACCCATACACGGACCGACCTCGGCAAGCGTCCCATTATTTAGCCACTTGCCCCTCCTGAAAATCTTCCTTCTCAAAGAGAGGAGGCCTGTGCCCCAACCGTGGGAACATTATCCTTACTGTTCATAATCAGCTTAAGCATCCTGTAAGTAATGTGCAATAATGGTAGTAGGTACAATGACTTTTTTAACGAATAGATTAGAATACTCTTTATTATGTACACCATATAAATTTACATACATAAATATAGAAACTTTACAATGGGTGACACAATGGGCGGTCTTATCGCTAAGAGCGATCTTTTAAAGACAACCTTTGGATGGATTAAAAATTAAGGACAGACAAGTACTGTAGGTAGTCTGTATCATTTACACAATACAATAAATTTATACATACATAAAGTATATTATACGATTATACTAACCTAAATAAATATATACATATGCGAAGCAGCAACTATGATGGCTGTGGTGGTAGTAGTAGCAGCGTTTGAATTTTACCTGATTTGTCTCAAATGTGACCTTATTAACGGAATACCTAAGGTGCATTAGATATGTTGTTAATTATACATTCTGCATGTCTGCTTGATCCATACTATCCATAGTAATATTATAAATGCAAAAGTGTGTCTGTCTGTCTGTCTGTTACCTCTTCACGCTTAAACCGCTGAACTGATTTAGATGAAATTTGGTTTAGAGGTAGTTTTGAGTCCCGGGAAAGTACATAGGATAGTTTTTATCCCGATATTCCTACGGGATCAAAACTTATGCTAGTGAAACCGCGGGACGCTGCTAGTAGTATATTAAATCACAGTTATACCAGACACCCTAATTGCATAACACATCAGCATAGCTATTCACAACCATCCGACAGGCTATCGTATCGAAAAAGACACATTTCAACAACCTGATTTGCCTTGCCCCCGACAGCACACAGCTGTCGGAAGAATAGCGGTCGTCTATTTGATTTAAACTGACAACATTTTCGGGACTTGGACTTGTGAACAGCGTTTAGAGGACTCCTACGATAACACTGATGGATGTTCGATACGGTACGGAAGCGTATGTGGTTGTGAATTCTGGTTTACTTATTAGATAGCAACATTCGACGATTGAAAGGCAAAATTTTGCCTAACGATTTAAAAAAGAATCAAATAATTCCGATTCAGATGATAAATAAGAATTACGCCTGTAGGATGATTACAAGAATGTATGTATAGGTAAATCTTTTTTCAGAAATTTAAACTGTTCTCTTGTAAAGTTAGCCCTATGTTTGTCGCTTAGCCAATTTTGCATGTCAAGCGTCGATATGTACTCGACTACCTAAGCTTACGCAGTTTGCGTCATATGAATAATTATAATATCCTAAACTGCAACAACTTGTTTTTAGCCCTTAAATGTTGCACAATCAAAAGTTTTCCTCTTCGCTAAAAATGTAGTTCCCCGATACTTTCCTGTTGAGTGCAATCTTAATGCTCGACACTTACATTATGTAGGATAGGTACAGTCAGCCTTATACATATAGATGTAGGTATTGGTATAAATCGACAGACTTTCTAAAAATAAAGTCTGACAACTAGTCTTACCAAGGGGTATCGTGTTACCCGGTAACTGGGTTGTGGAGGTCAGATAGGCAGTCGCTCTATGTAAGTACGAGAATTCAGCGACATCCGGTTAGACTAGAAACCGACCCCAACATAAGTGGGAAAGGCTAGGCAGATTGATTGGTATCGACAAGAATTCACTTGATTGTCAAAAATTTGATGATTAATTCCGGTCTGATCCCCTGAGCCCCCCCCCCCCCCCTCCACCCCCCCTCCTCGATCCCCTGCTAGTTCGTCTTCTGTTTGTATGGACGTAAACGAAACAAAAGGAGTGTAAGGATGTACGTAGCAGGTGGCGTTCTATAGTTTTTGCCTCCCCCATGGGAAGAAAGTCTAAGCAGGTATATGTAATGTGTGTCTACAATTTGTGTTATATAATAGATTCTGTATCAATGTATAGCTAAAAGTAAGCACCACCTAATGTGTAATAAGTATATGTCCCGTTGTCTGCACATTATAGGAGTTGATGTACGCTACTGAAGGTGCAAAGCTCGTAGCCAAATTCTGGGCTGTCTATAAATTGCCATCGAGACGCTGAGAAGAAGAATATGTTTTGTGGCTACACTGCACACTGATACAATATTATGGAACAAAGATTGTAGACAGTTAAATGAATTATTGTCGATGTAAGTACCTACTTTAATTCTTGTCGATTTACGTACGTATTGGTACGTCTTTTTGAGGCCGGCTGTACCTATCTACCACGAAAGTCTCAACTCCACAAGTCCACATACGTACTCTCTGTAAGTAAACAACTTCACCACAGGGACATGCCCACTAGTTACAAAATGCGTCAGAACTATAATAGACTGCGACAAAGCGCGATTTTGCTGAGAAGAGTGAACATTTTCGCGGGTTTTGTAGAAACTCACTTACCATATGTACGTAATCCCAAGTACCTAATAATAATCGAAATATTATATCCCACCAAAAACATTTCATGTAAAGTAGGTTGATAAGACTTACATAATGCTTTTACTGTTCAAAAGTTATCAGAACTATCTTGGTCAAAATGTAGGTAAGGATTGGCTGTTTCGCGTTCGTCGCACAGATCTTCCTATGGGCTTATGATAAGAAATTAAGTCACTGGTCTTTAACGTTGTGTCATGCAATAGTTGAATGGAATGGCCAGCCATACATTTTGTCCATCAGGGTTTGGCAGACTATCGTGATATAACCTTTAAAGCCAGCTTGAATCTTACCGTGGCACTGCTCCATCATCATCTTTTGACCGACAGCGTTCAGAAGAACCTTCTCCTGCCCTACGCAGGTGTAAGCCAATCATACGCGAGGGCATCGCGAGGGATAAGACAGTTTTCAAGTACAATGTACGCTACAAGATTCTTTGACTTGTTCGTCAACTCGCGAGTGTCAAACTCGCGCCCGCGCGCGCACCTTCCGTGGCGCGTGTTCAAATCTGGAACTATAACGCCGTCATCTTGTTTTGTCAATACACTTTTTATGTCTGTCAATGTCATTTAGGCGCACTCCTTGCTTATCCAGGCTTATCCTGGTAGCACTCTAGGACAGCCGAAATATTAGCACAGGCCATCTAAAGGTACAGACGTCGTCCACTTCGCATTGTCATATTTTTCCTCGAACGGCCTGTAGTGCGTGCGAGGCCTCACGTCTCCTTGGCTACCGATGGGTAGTATTAATTCCATATTACCTACTTACATTACAGTGGCTTGTTTTGCATACGAATTTTATTGCGTTAGAATTACTTACGTCATATATTTATGCATGTAAGTATGAGTAAGAAACTGTCTGATGAGGCTCTGAGGCCTGTGAGGCAAAAGGAAAAGGGAGCATTTTTAACGGTCTCAATATCCTGGTCGATGTCATCAAGGTTCTTCTTTGTTTCATGGATGCTTATCGATAACTACTAGCTGACCCAACAGACGTTGACCAGTCAAAATTTCAATATGGTCTTGAGGTCATACAAGAATCCCATAGAAAAATCACTTATTTCTAATATTGCTGGTTAACCTGTCATTGGCGACTGAGTTATGGTTACCTGTTACTTATAGTATTTACTTAAGTTATATTATACACAGAAGCTGTTGGTGTAGCTTAATAAATAAATATAAAAAAAGCTGAGAAAGAAAAACAAATCATATATCTTGACTTCGCACACGAGGTTGTTGACATGTGGAATGTGAGCTCGGCTGTCATTGTGCCGATTGTCGTATCGGCCAATGGCCTGACGGCCGAAAGCCTCGATCAACATCTATCGAGGCTGTCGTTACGCGGTTGGATCAAAGGGCTGATTCAGAAGGCAGCACTCCTCGATACTGCTCGCATTGTGAGGAGGTTCCTGTCTCTGGAGCCCTAACCACCGGTAGCTAATTGGACCCTGCTCCCGACACTGGCGAACCACTATTTTTTATGTTTTTTATTTATACTCATTTTTTCAATTTTAAGAAATATTTCAAAATGTATAAAATAAGGAACTAAATAAATAAACGAAAATATTAATAAAATACTTCAGTTTTTCCCAAATTTTCCAATTTTCGGGCAATCGGATTTTTTTTTTCTTGCTGTAAAAACATAATTCGGAATATTAAGAATTCATTTTTATTTTTGTTCAGACTTTTGCATGTTATCTTGTTACATGGTACTGTTGGTAGGTATGACAGTTCTATTCGTTTCCAGTCTGGAACAACTTACAACCCACGCGAATGAAGTCGCATGCAGAAGCTAGTTTGGGATATGTGTACTGTGTGTCTCTTCCTTTTGTAGATTTTGCTAGTGAGGAACTTTAAATTGTATCCAACGCGCCTGATTTCCTACCAGTCTTACCAAGGTATATCGTGATACCCAGTAAACTTGGTTGTGGAATAATCAGGTAGGCAGTCGGCCCACGTAAAATACTGGCAATCAGCTGCATCCGGTAAGACTGGAAGCCGACCCCAACATAGTTGGGAAAAGGCTAGGCAGGTGATGATGATGCTCCTGATTTCCTTACGTAGGTAGATAGCTAACTAGATTTCCGTCCTTCCTTCTAGTCTAGATATCTTTCCTTCCTGACTGTATTCACTATATCAGCTTTTAAGAAAACCTTGTATCGAAGAAATCTAAATTATTATGCGCTGGTAGGCAGTGTAACCGGTTTAATTAAACTATTGATATCTAACGTATCGTATCGTAATTGCATGTGACGTCACAAGACATCTGTAATTAAAAAATTGATGTTGTAATTATCATTTAATGCCATGTGGTCTAGACTATGGACAGATCGCTCTATTTTTCTTGTAGATGAGGAAAAACAAGTGAAAATCATCGATGGAATCGTGTTCAAAACTTGCCGGTCTAGTCTGTTAACATCTCACCGTGACAATGTAGGTACCTGACACGCGGTGAGCAAGGGTAGGTATTTAGGTATTGACAGCCCACTTCAAATGCACTTCACCTAAGTTTGGAGCAGTGGTGGCCCAGTCGATACGGCCGTGACTTACGAGTAGGTTCGAACCCAGACAGGTGCTTTACTTTGTGTAAATAATTTCATCGCTAGGTACTGCTCGCAAAACGGTGAAGAAAACATCGTGAGGCGGCATGTCCTAGAACCAAAAATTCGAAGATATGTGACATCTGGCAACCCGCACTGGGCCCGCGTGGTGGATTACGGCCCACTCCTTCTCGCTGGTTATGAAAATCCAGACCAGGGAGATCTGCAGATACTTCATAAGTTTTAAATTAAAAAAGTACCAGGAAAATAAGTAGATACCTACAGTTAATGCCATCCACGAAGACGCACTCCACTCTTCTTCCTAATTGCTAGTGGTTATCGCTTGTTAATTTCGGTAGTGTTTTCGTTTTTTCGATACACATTAATTACCCACTAATAAGTAATTAGTGTGTATCGACAAAACTAAAACACTAATGGAACGTTGCACACTTGTATTGTAAGCATTAGGAAATGAGTGGGGCGCGGTCTTCTTGAATGGCGCTATCTGTATTTAGTTGATTAATCATTAGGTACTGTGGTATCTAACTGTAACTACCTAAGTACATAGTTGTGGTAGATACAGCTCCCAGTGGTAAACACTTTTGTTTTTAAGTGCAATTCACTTAATCATCTATTGGTTATTGGTTGATAACCATCTTATCATTAAAATCGAACCCATTATGTAGAGTCCTTAATTTTAACAATGGAAT
The DNA here is from genome assembly GCA_914767645.1 of Hydraecia micacea. Classification (NCBI taxonomy): domain Eukaryota; kingdom Metazoa; phylum Arthropoda; class Insecta; order Lepidoptera; family Noctuidae; genus Hydraecia; species Hydraecia micacea. The sequence continues at coordinate 17,053,532 of OU611780.1, forward strand.
TCATGTTGACGCTGACGTTGTTATAAAACAATAAAATTGAATTTTTGTCCATTATGAGTGGTTTTTGGAGAGTTGGTATTCCCTATTTCGCACGATGCACCTCTCAACCCAGAAAACTCCTTGGTTGACGTTATACAATGTCATCATAAGAATAAAACGTGACAATTGACGTTCTTCTAGCTGACTGTACCATTTTTCAAAAATCTGTGAATAGCATAATCAGCCTATAATGTACCCACTTGTTGGGACACAGACCTCCTCTCTGTGAGAGAGAGTGGGCCGTAATACACCACGCGGGCCCAGTGCGGGTTGGCGGATGTCACATGTCTTCGAATTTTCGGTTCTAGGACATGCCGGATTCCACACGATGTTTTCCATCACCGTTTTGAGAGCAGTGGTGATGAAATAATTTACACAAAGTAAAGCGCCTGCTCATGCATCGAACTCACGACCTACAACTCGTAAGTCGTAACCGTTATCACTGGGCCACCGCGGCTCTCTGAAAATTCTGTAGTAAGTACCAATTCCTCAGCCCTCCCTAACGTGGATATCAGGAGCTACCACAAGCTCTTAACGCGATCCATTTTAGGACCTAAAGTGAACTGTTCTTCTAATTCGTACCATGACGTCAGTTTAACGATTCAGTTTAGGCCGTGCCATTCTGCTGACAGCGATTGTCCCAAACTGAGTCGCAAGTTTTGGTTTGATTCATACTTGTTTGGTACCATGACGTCCATAGAGCAGCTCAAGCGATGCAGTTTAGGAACCTAAACTGAAATGTCTTGTTTTTGAATCGTTTTTAATTAGATCATGGTGGGCCACCTGGGATGTGCTGAAGTATCCTGAGCTAGCACTAGTAAGGATTTTTTTTAAAAAGGTTACGTATAATGGCCAGTGGTGAACACCCCAACTTGCTTCAATCATTTATTACCTGTCTGCATGACCAACCAAATTATATTAAAATAAATGACTTTGAATAACTTAGCCAAATTATTAAAAGTCAATAGTGATGAATACAAAGCTACTGACGGAAAGATGCTAATCAAATGGCTGGTCCGCGAGTACATCCAGCACAGGATTTGCACTCACAAGAGTGATGTCTGGGCATTCGACAATCTCAAATTCCGTCTACGAAGATACGGGCCCGTCCGAAAGTATTTAGAAACTTTGGAATGACCCCTAAGCCCGATTAATTAACTTTTTCGGACGGGCAAAAATACTACGGGAGTAAGGACAAGTTTCAAATCGTGATGTCCTCGACATTCATTTTTAGGTCGGGCCCCAAACTAATATTATGTCCGTAGGTGATACGAAGTAGGAATCGCCCGTAACTTCGACCAAAACAATAAGGATTTCGTGCTTATGGAGTAGACCTCCTGGAAACTGTTGAACTGCGGTGCACGGCCCTACCTATACGAGTCGATTTCTGCTCGAAATGTCCCCGAGCCAATTGTCCGAGGTCGTAAAAAAGAAGGTGTGTCATAATTAGTCTTAGCACCTATTATGTAGATACATGGACATCGATGCCTATTCGTCATAACTACCATCATATTTACCGCTTTTCTGCGGTGTACTACGTCAAATCATGTTTATTTGTTAGTCTTTTCTGACGCACTGAACAAGCCCCCATACTTACCGTTACTGTAAAATAACAATGTTTATGAGTGCCTAAAGGAATTCTATATGTGCCTAAGTACGTCATAGGAGAAGGACACATGTTATAACAATGTGCTTATTTGCGGGTTTTCCTACTATAAAACAAGTAAGCAAATATTCAGTAATTTACCTGTGTAGATCTCAGTTAGTTTCTGGTTAAGCACAAATTCCGTACTGCGAAAAAAACATGCGATATACATATACAAAGTGTTAAAAAATTAACCTTACAAACTTTAAGAGGTGCTTTAGACCATCGAACTGAACAACTTTCACTATGGGACCAACTCTGAAATCACGAAAAAAAAAATCAGCTGTTTCATACAATTTGGTCAAATAGGTATACCTAGGTATTCAACTTTTGTATTAAACATCAGATTTTTTTTTCGTGATTTCACTGTTGGTCCCAGAAAAAAACATAATTTCATCATTTCATTTCATTACCTACTAGCTGACCCGGTAAACTTCGTACCGCTTCAGAATCAATAAGAACGAATGTATGAGAAAATGAATTATCTTCATAAATTTTTATTTCATGAATTTTTCCCATGTTTTAACAGTTATTCTATTCGGGGCGGAGAGAAATGTAACAAATCAAAGATCTTAACAATCACTCCAGTGTTCCATAGTTATAAATGGTGTAATTAACCCGACTATGTATTACTCAACAAACGAGTTCCTGACTGATTAAGAATTATAAAATATTGTAATTAGCTTTAAGTAAATATTTGTACACCAGAAATGGTAGAATGTATGAGACTATGACAATCGCAACACCTTATTGTAGGTACTACATTTTTACAAATAAACTGTTCTTTCTTTCTTTGCTTTATTTATTTAGATTACAGTTGTTAACCAGTAGGTTCTGTATTAAACAACCTTTAGAGGTCAGTCACCTGCCAGTAATAATGACCTTTTGTATACATATAACAAAAGAGGGTACCTATAGCCAATATTTCAACTAATATAAAATATAAAAAATAAGAACAGTAACAAAGTCTTTAGACCGTACGTAAGTAATTTAATATTCATGAAACAGACGCCCAAAAACAGCGAACTAGAATTTGAATTTTTATCGCAATATGTAGGTTAAAAATAAAACATACAATTAATTTATGCATGTGCAAACGAAACAATGAAAAAAAAATATATTGACTCAAAGATAGTTGCTAATTTATCAGCACATAATGGCAATGCAGTGGAAACTGCCGCGACTTAAGTGTTGTAGGTTCAAACCCAAGCAGGCACTTCGTGTAAATTATTTCATCACCACTGTTCTCAAAACGGTGAAGGAAAACATCGTGAGTAAACCGGCATGTCCTAGAACCTAAAATTCGAAGCCATGTGAAATTAACAAACTCGCGTGGTGGATTATGGCCCACTCCCTCTCACAGAGAGGAGGCTTATGTGTCCCAACAGTGGGAACATTATAGGCTGATTATGCTGAATGTCAATGCAATTCCCACCAGGTCTGAAGATCGTCTCGTTATCGTCAGCCAAGACAAGGTCGCAAGTAGTACGAACGCACAGTTTGTGGTTCTATGGGTGAACAGGTTCGATCCATCATCATCATCATCCTGCGGCCTGCCTATTTCCTACGTTACTTGGGGTCGGCGCAAAAAGTTTTCTTCTTTCATTCTCCCCTGCCAACCGTCATGATATCATTCACTACCTAATCTTTCATATCATTCCTCACACAATCAATAATCTTTTATTTGATCTTCCTTCCCTCTCCATCGTGTCTCGTCCTCGTCTTTTCATTGGCTTTAAAACATAAATACGTAACTGAGGAAAAGTAGACCAGCATAGCTATTCACAACTACTCGATACGCTTCCGTACCGTATCAAACATCAATCAATGTTTTCGTAGAAGTCCTCTAAGCGCTGTTCACAAGTCCAAAACCCGCAAAATTTATCAGTTAAAATGAAATAGACGCCCGCTACTTATTTTTCCGACAGCTGTTTGCTGTCGGGGCAAGTCAAATAAGGTTATCGAAATGTGTCATTTTCGACACGATAGCCTGTCGTATGGTTATGAATAGCTATGCTGCACCCCAGGTGCGTAAAGCGTAACACACTTCTTTCACAATCCAAAAGATTTTGAAAGAACTTCCTAATCCATTCGATTCATAATATGTTTGAAAAATTCGTGTGCTTGATAAATAAATTACGCGATGAATGTTGTCGAATTGTCAAAATGAAAGGCACTGCAATTGTTAATTTGTTATGCGATTAGGTACCCCGCGGGTGTACTCTCTGCCTAACCTTTTGGGAATATCAGGGAATATAGACATGATGATTTTTTTTTGTGTATTGTCTATTGTCTAATCCTATCCTCACAAATGGGGATGCCATTAGAATAACTTATTGAATTCGCAAAAAAAAGTTTAAATGTTCACGAAATTATGAGTTATTTTCAGCATGGACAATGGGTCAACGAACAGCTTATCAAAACTTTTGTTCTATTTTCTGGTGACCTGAGTAAAGCTCGAATTTTCTCAAAAGCTGCGCAGTTCAAGATCAAGCGACCGGCGCCGGCGGCGGGCGGGCGGTTGCTTTATTTACGTAATAGGACACACCTAGATCATTTAAGAGGTAATTTACTTCATCGATATGTCCTTATAAATGTAGACTTTGTTCTTATTTAGGTACATATTTCGTACTAAAATAATTTATAATTTGAACTAAGTTATTTAATCCTAAAAAAATACAAATAAATAACCTCCATGAAAAGTCAAAATAAAATAACCCAAACGATATACCTAATGGCATTCAAATACTAATCCAGATCCAATTAAAAAAATAAAGCTAATGTAGTCGCGATGCTCTTATCAGGTATAGTGTAGTATAAAAGCGTGCTCTTGCGCACCTTGCATCTATTCACGAGCGATCTTCAAGGCAGTCACTGTCACTCGCGCAGTCGTGTCCGCGTTCGCGACTCGTGCGCATGTAATCGATTATTCCTACGAAATGTCAAATCGATAACGAATTATAAGATACTTTAATTGTATTATTGTACCAGTGGTATAGAAACACTGTTATAGTGCAGTTATAATTAATTAGTTTCTTTTAGTACGAATTAGAGTTGGTTAGAACGAGCTGTGTTTTGAAGCCCGTAAAGTGAATGGTGTCCTTTTGTAAGGTAAGGCGATATTGTTATGTTTACTTTATTCCTAAGTTTTTATTAATTTTAAATTCTAAAAAGAAATCTAAAAATAATGATCAGAGTCACACCCTGTATATCGCAACATACTTAGTTGAAATAGGTAGTTTTCTAAAAGACGCCATCACATTTTATCCACATTTTTTATTTTGGTTTTTTAGTTTGGTTTTGGAAAAATATTAATTATACACAAAATACTCGCGGAAAAATCTAAACCCAAAAACCGCAATATAAAATAACTTAATACCTAAATGAAAAGAATGATTCTAATTGACTTTTTTGGAAAAAGGCATTAATTATCAAGCGAACAGTATTTTTATAATTTAAATAGTGTAGTACCAATTAAAAATAACAATAATTATGATTTGTCACCTTTTGCCCTGAAAACTCTTAATGAAATCAAAATTAAATTGTGTTACTTAGTTCGGAATGTTAGAGGGAAAAAATGTTATGGAAAAACCTTCAATGCGGCCTTCTATAGTTTTTTTTAAGTTTTTCGCCCGCCAGATTACTTCAAAGTACAACAAAAGAAAAATACGATTATAAAAATAAATGAAACATTTCACGTTTTTCTTTCTTCATGACTATACAACTAGATCTAGGCTCATTAAGCTACGGTAGAGAAACTGAAAGTTCAAGAAAACTCAACGCCCAACACTTACCCCTTCATTCATAAACGTTGCTGAAAGTTAAGTACCGATTAGCGACTGTTGGTCACTAATTAAACACTGCTGCTAAACCCTTCGATATCAAAAATTAAGTCTAACTCCCAAATGCAAAATGCAAAAATCCTATCCCACTTAAGATTATCATGCGGCCATGGTTACGTTTTCAAAATTATTTTGACAGCTTCGATTTAAATGTCAACATTGGCATTGCCACTAAACGTACCGGTTTAAAATACTGCAACTCTATCATTACTTTCCTTACAAGGAACTAATAAAATAGCGTTTAAATGTTCGGATTGAACAGCACATTTCCTGTTAGGACTTTTTTTATTAAATGCTGGTTTACTATACTACTATCCCGATGAATGGTTATAAATAAATTAGCTCAATTTGGATTCTTTGCATCCCACTGAAATATAAATTACGATAACATTATAATAAAATGTTAGAATAGTTAATTAAAAGTCCTAATAAAGGAAAAAGGAGTGCGGTGAAGCTGTCGACTGCTTCGGACATCCATGGCCTATCCTGCAGTAGGGGCGCAGGCCGAATAGCACGGCACGCCAGCATTAATGACAGCATCTGTCGTGCTCTTGTCACCGCCGCCGGGGTGTCAGCTGTTTTAGAACCCAACGGCCTGGCACGCGACGATTGGAAGAGACCAGACGGAACGACCATAATGCGTTGGAAGTTAGGCAGACCTTTGTTGTAGGATGCATAACGTGTCGACACCCTTACGCCATCCTATCTTCTTAGCACGGTAGGCTTTGCTGGGGCGGCTGCTGCAGGTGCAGAAAACCTCAAACTGCGAAAATATTCCAACTTGATTGGGAGATATATTATGTTCGAGCCGTTTGGGGTTGAAACACATGGGGTCCGAGTGCCCACTTGGTTTTTCGAGATATCGCCAAGCGGTTAGCCGACTCTTCACGTGACCAGAGGGCTAGCCTATTTCTTGGTCAAAGAATTAGCATCGCTATACAACGTGTTCGCTGTTCCTGTTGACAGCGATACGGACGAATTTTTTGATGCCCTATGATACTTTTGCTTATTTTTAAATTATACATTTACATATTATTGTTTTAAATATTAGCTTATAGTTTTTTGACACCGACTTCTGAAATTAAAGTTATTTATCACTTTGTAGTTTTTTTTTAAGTCGGTTGTTTTTTTTTTTGTAAAAAAGTTTTTATTTTTCACTTTTCAGTTATACCTATTATGTAAATATTAACTTGGTTAAGTAAATATATACAAAATGTCAAATTCCTAATTAACCTTAAGTATGAAATTGGTTTACAATACTTTGGTAATTTTCACTGCTAATTTGCCCAACTTAATTGTGATGAAAATCGAAAAATGTACGGTGTTTTTTGGAAAAAAGATTTTCTTCCCGGAGAAAAATAGTTCTTACTGCCAATACTCGTACGTAGATTTGCACTCGCCATGTGCCATAAACTGACCCCAGAATAGATGCAGGAAAAACTAACGTGAAGATCTTTAATTACAAATAAAGTTACGTAAAGTTTTAATAAGGATAAACCCACAGAACATGGTTATTACACATTTTACATAATAACTGTATCAATTATCTTCTACATACAATGTTCTTACGTCAATACATTTCGTTAATTAATTAATTGATTAAAAATAATTAGAGGAAATTGGTCTCCTAAAATAATGACAAATCAGAGGGATTCCCTCCAAAGCGTAAACAATAAAGGTACCTAATAATACTCCTTTGTATAATTTTACCTGTATTCATTATAATAAATTGTACATTTATGATGATTTAGGATGATTGGATGATTGTTTTGAATGCTGTACGGGGTATACCTTTGCCATCTTCTATTTTTTTATTATTATTTAGGTGACTACATTACTTACATATTAGTGTAAGTTTAGTAACCTTATTTGATGACCAAAATAAACAACAACGATTTTTTTCTCTTTTAATTATACCTAAGGATGAAGTAGGTACCTAGTTATAATATAGTCTGAAGAATAATATTGTCCATACATCAGTCAGCTATAAATATACACCAATTAGGGATAATTTGCGGCTGCAGATTTTCACACTGTAGGTAATAAAATAATTAAACTCCCGAGTTAATGACAGTGGCCAGCTGGTTGATGAGTCTTGTCAAGTGATGTACCAAACACTTCTTTTTTGTCACTATCCGGCCGAATTTGGAAACCGAATATAAATATTGTCCAAAACACAGCAGTAGTAGAAAATAATCTCAAAATTATATAAGGTATATGATTTTATTTATCTCTTCAACAAATAGAATTTAAATCAATTTAGTTACGGCATATTTGCAAAACAATAATAATTTACAAATATTGTTATCCTATTTCAAAAAACTTAAATAAACGATTGGTATTTTTTAAATAGGACATAGATGTTTCATTTACACGTGTACTTTTTATAAGATAATAATTAAATAAAAAAATCACATTAAGTGCTAGGATATTTTAATTACCTAGTGTTGCGAATTGCGATTGTTGCGAATATGTAAAAACAACTCCGGTTGTGATTTAAATAGATACGTGAGGATTATAAAAAAACCTTCCGAATACAAGTAATTAAGTAAGTAGGATTGTGGTCCCGCAGTTTGAGGCCGTTAACTCGTAACTGCTAATGTTGCTATGTGCTTCAAATGGTGGAGGAAAATTGACATGTAAATATAAGACAATAATACAATTTGAGACTGTTTTCTATGTGTCCGGAAAACAATGACGTCTTTTGATCTGTTAAGGAAAACTTGGACTGAATCGCTTGAAGTAACCAAAATGCAAGTGCGATGATCCTCTTAAATTTTTATATTCGGCCATAAGTTAGGTATAGAAAACCACATCACTTCATAATTATGGTCGTAATACTTAGGTACCGCAAATGCTACCTTCGTATACAATGCTTTACTGTTATAAAATAGTCGTTTTATAATTACACATTTATATAATGAAACTGCAATGTCATTATTGTAACAAGGCAAAGCTGGAGGTAAAAGTGTCATTTTGATTGAGTATCTGGCACAATTATGACTGTACACCACTTTGTTAACTTTAAAACCGTACACTATTATTTTTTTAAATAGTTCGAGTTTAAGTTTGAAACTAAAAAGGGCACACCTCTGCGCTACGCTTTGGGGTATATAGGCGTGATGTTATGATATTTCACTATTATAATTGTATCTAGGTACCTTACTTTAGGACCTATTAGTCACAATAGGTCTCATTTTAGACCATGGTGTAAGGCTCAGAGTTAAAACTACTTAGTTTAAAAAAAAATAACTGGCGAAATACGTCTGTAAATATCCTTTCGGGGACAACAGGCGTGATGTTATAAATTGAAACGGAAACGAACCAATTGTCAATAAAAAATGCCATAAATTGCAAAATGTCGCGTCACTTGCATCACACAAATAGATCTGTCCGACCTTGGAACAGATAACTTTATCATATTTCTTTTATCAGATGTCGAATTAAGAGCTCTTTTGTTTTCACAATATTTGTTCTAACTTTAGCCTGTACTGTATTATCTATGTAGAATCTGAAAAATTACATGGTTAAACTGTAGACTTTTTTACTTATTTAAATCTCACTCTCAGGTAAAGAAGACACGTAGATATATCTTTTTTTTTTTTTGGATGGGAAATCATCTAATGACTCCTCCCGCTCTGGGTGGAGCGGAAGGGAGTGTCAGACTCTTACTGACTAAAACCCACCCGTGTTCCTTCCTTAGCCCTTTATGTTCCGGGCAGCGGTAACCCTTTCGGACGATCCCGCTGCCCACGTAGACATATCTAATGTGGTTATGCAGTATTAGTGAATCAAATAGGAATTCATATTGATTCATATCAATTCATTCATTCATTCATTTGCATCATGTTTTTTTAATTCTGGAAAATATGCGCAGACGCAAATTCAACTTTGGCTAAAATACTTTTAATGGGATTCTTGCCTTATTTACATAACATAAAAAATACGTACACTTTAAGAGGTCAAGAGCGATACATTTATAGGTTGAATAAATGATGAAGATTTTTTGTCGTTGTTTTACAGCTTGCCGGTAAAACCTGAATGAGGAAACTTATTATCTTAATTATTAATAACATTAATATAAAACTCGTTCAATCTTTCTTGATTTAAGTTATCACTAGTGTGTTTGTTTTCCTCATTTTCTGAAATTAGAGACATTGCTGTGTTTGTAAAAAGTATCCGGCCCACCTGGGTAGGTATACCTAAATAAAAAAAACTATGGGTAGGTATACTACACCTAGGTACTTCAAGATTTTTAGTCTCTCCTAAATACAGATTACTCAGTAATCTAGCGATTCATCCAACAATTCTTTGTACCTACACCATGTAATTAATAATCCCACAAAAAATATTTTCATGTAAAATGTTGCCAAGACGAGACCATATAGCTCGCACTGTCAAAAAGTTATCAGTTCTCATGTAGAGCCAAGCTTCTAACTCTACAAGCCCTAACTTCACAAACTCTACACCTTAGTCAAAATATGAGGCTTGGCCGTTTCGTTACTACAAGAACTATTGTATAACAGAAAAGTAATGAACAGTGAATTTTTTCACCTTACGCCTATGTGACGGTAGCGAAACGGCCAAGCCACATATTTTTACTAAGGCGTAGGGTTTGTGAAGTTAGGGCTTGTAGAGTTCGCATTTTTATATTGTATTTTATAACCAAAAGATCCTTATATTTTGTAAGAGGCTGTAACAATTACGATGCGATTTTCCTCGAGAAATTATAAAGTGTCTATCGGGGATTTACTTTGTGTCAGTTATCTATAGGTACCTAAGCCGACAGTAGGACATACAAACAATTATAATGTTATATATAGGTACAGAGAATAATATGTCAAGCGACGAAAAGAACTCGTTGTTAGTGATAGCATCTACTTCGCTTCGATGATATTGATAACGAAAAGAACCTAGGGAAAGAAAAAAAGAAACAAAATGATAACGTTCTCTTCATAACCTCGTTTGTAAATTCAAATCTAAGCATGTACACTCTGTACATGAGCCACAAAATGCGAATTACAAAATATAGAGCATATAAGCATACCTACATTCAAGAGCTTAGTAATCCTCCAGTAGGTAAAGTCAGGGATATTAATTGTTAATCAAATTGACTACCAATTTAAATTGTACGGATATTAAAATCACAACTGTCATTCTTTGACAGTTGTATGAAATGGCTATAACACGACCAATTGACGTAGGACTTCAATATACTTAATTTCTAAGACTGTCCATTTTTCAGTACCTACCTATGTAACTCATTATCTACCTAGCCTTTTCCCAACTATATTGGGGTCGGTTTCCAGTCTAACCTGATGCAGCTGAGTACCAGTATTTTACATGGAGTTACTGCCTATCAGACCTTCACAACCCAGTTACTGGGTAATACGATGCCCCTTGGTAAGACTGGTTGCCAGATCCTATGTAACTGCGGCAGTGAAAAACACTTAAAACACTTGATTCATCAAGTGAATCTGGCTACCATGTAAGTGCCACGTAGACCTGAAGATGATACGTATGTTATATCTTATCAGATAGCTAAAGACGGGCCCAATACAAAATAACTTGAGATAACACCATCGACGCATGACTTACATGAAGTGTCATCAATAGCAATGTGACAAGTATTGCCGAACATGTGATTAATAACAAGAAGCAGAATGCTTTTAACTTTACTCAACATTTGAAGTGCCCTTACATCGGGAATCAGCACCGTAATTGCACAAGACACGATCAATCACAATCTCAATGATTTTGAAATATATGTATTGTTAATCAATTTCTTCATATGTTCGAGAAAGTCTGCTCAACAACGTAAATAACGCAATCAATGTTGTTGAATTGTCAAAATGAAAGCCATTGCTACCGATGGAATTCCTTGACTTAGGTACTACTTTTATCCACTTCTGAAAGCGGACTGAATTTAACTTCTGTAAAATCTCATTTATGGGGATATAGTGTGTGTGACTCCAGAAAAGGATTCTTGGAAGGATTTGGGCCTTTAATTGCTTAGCAGTGGGACAGAAAAACTCATGTCATGTGAAAATATGATCGGCTGTTGTTATTTGTCTCAACTGTCAACCAATTTAGGTAGGTAGTACATTATAGTAGGAATATTTAAACTTAGTTTAAGACGGGCAATTCTCGTAATTTTAAGAACGTTCACAGTCACATCTCTGCTCAATGTGTTAAAATACCCCTAATTTCCCTACATTTTGACAAGTTTTTCACATTCGTTTGTCGCCGAGACGAGACAGCGACTAGATTTTTAACGTTTTAAATTACGAGAATTTGCCTTCTGGGCTCTTGATATTCGACAACGTTTAGTTATATAAAGGTACGACTTATGAAAATAAAGCAGCCTGGATTTGTGTCCGGTTGATGGCATTATACAGTTTTATTGGAAAAACACCAACAACCTTTTAAGAGGTCATTGTACTCATCATTATGAACAACTTTTACTATGAGACCAAATCTGAAATCTATATATGTTATGTTGCGAAAAAAAAACAACATTCTAGTTTACCTATGACAAAAATATTCACCAGTGACTTTTTGCACCGTAAATAACACAAACACAATGTTGACAACAACACGTCTGAAAAAGTGTTGTTTTCCTTATTTTCTTCTTCTATCTATGTTGGTAAGACAATAAAACCATTACCTACAGCAGTAACGTACTTACGTAGGTAAGTCAGAAATAGGGTTGCCAACTCTACTATTTAATATAGTATCCTGCTATATTAGAGGCCCAAATACATATGATAAAACTATAGTATGCGAAAGTACTAAAAAACCTAATAATAAGACTCAAAGTAGCAAAACGTTTGCATAAAAAAAAACTTTTTAAAACTCTCAACTATGTATACCTACTTATATTTTTTTGCCATCTACTATAGTTTTAGAGGCAATACCTTCGAAAATACTATATTTGATAAAAGATGGTAACCCTTGTTGGAAGTTACGCTTTAATTTCCGAATGACAGATGCACTAGTGATACATAAGGAAAAATGTTTTCCTCTTTGATTCGAAACCTACCTATTCATTGGTTGACAATGACCAACCTGTGGTTTATACGTGCCCGGAAAATAAGCCTTCCGCTTGCTGTAAGAAACTGACTCACTTATTTTTGTTGTAAAGTCAGGGAAATATATGGTTTAGCCTATTGACTACTAACTCAAATTATCCGTGTTTCCTTAATTCACAAGACTGTCATTCGTTGACAGTTGAAATGGCTATAACCCGGCAAATCGGCGTAGTGTAACAATTATGTACTTAATTTCCCTGATTTCCCTACACAAAGTCATCTATGTCAAAACATATGTAGGTAATACCTACTTTGTCTCTTTTTAATATAAAAAAGTCTCTTCAGAATCAATGCGACCGCAATTTCGTTCAATCGCTAAATGAAAGAGCTATAATTGAAATCGCATGCCGAAATAAGGATGCGGATTCGACTAGGATTCTAGTCCTATCTTTATTTCCAATACATAGCTTTGTAAAACCTTATCGGAAGATTCCTTCTCAGGAAATGACCGCCGCCTGTCCGTTGTTCCTTCATCTTTTCAATTGCCACGTTTGAGTGTGTTTACTGGGTGTAAACAGTTACCTAGTAAAAAAAAATGCACATATCTCGTGCCTGTCACGACCTTCGGATATTGAAAATGAATTTAATAAATTTAATTTTTTTTTATAAACAAATTCTCAAAAATTAGCGAAGTGACAACACCCACAAGACCACGACCATCATCCGAAATCTACCCCAATGTAACCGTCGAGAGATGGTTGTGCCTCACTCACCACCGCAGCTTCAGCTTGCGCCTCAGCCGCGGCGGGTCGCTCGCAGCCTCCTGTTCCTCGCTACGCGCCTAGCGCCTTCCGCGTGTTGCCCAAAATACGGCTACACAAAGGGCACCTTAGCACCTAGACCGTAAGAGATAGAGAGGTCCTGTTTTTTTCAAAAAACTCAATACCCCGATCCCCGATGGCTTTTTTTATTTTTTTGATATCGCATTTAGTTTTCGAGATATAGACGACTTTATCACAAAAGACATGTACAAAATGCGATTTTTATTAACATTTTTGCATTTTCCAAAAAAAAGTTTTTGACTTTTGCAAATTTTTTTCACTATCTTGTAGCTCTTATCAATATAAATTTTTTGAGACCTCAACTATTCACGTAGCCCTAAAACTCACGAAGCCCTAGCCAAATCTCACTATTTCGTAAAATGAGGGCCTATAATATCTACCTATTCGAAATTCCGGAGCCAGTGATAAAGCATTTTCAATGCTAAAAATCAGTAAAAAATAAAAATCATAGGATCGGAAATGTACGATTATAATAACGGTTCATAATTTACTACTGTGTAAACAATAATAAGCTTTAAATTATTTCATTAAGTCTAGCTAATGCAATCCGTTTTATGTTGGAAGCGTGATGTAGTGTAACGATTAGTTTACTTGATCCTTTAAAGTAAACACTGAAATGTTCAGAGCTGCCTGGATAGATAAGATAATTGAATTGTTTTGTTTGTGACACACTTGTGTTTATCAATGACTTCATCATATTTCATGATGATTGTGCAGATAAAGTTATTTGCAGAAACTGAAAACAGCGTTGTTATTTTGATGCAGAAATTATTAAAATATTTTTAGACAGGAAAACAGAATTGTTGATAGTAGTTTATTAAAAGTATCGCCCTTACATATAATATTACAGTAGTCAGTAGAGGTCCTTTATAAATAATCAGTTTTGGGAAATAGGATCTGCCATCAAGCACCATTGCTGATTAAGCTGAGTTTTATAGGTGCCAGTGTAATCAGTCAGACACAAGTTTCCTTTGGTTATAAGGAGGCGATGCATTAGCTAAAATATCCTGCTCCAAAAGTTTTCCTCTTCACCTTCTTTCTTCTGCTTATTTTTTCTATTATTTCATCATTTTCTTACCATTATCCCATCGGTCGGGGCAACATCTTTTTCTTCCATAGGTAGTAGGTATTTCTCAATTAATCGTCATTTCGGTAGTCAACTCGTTTCTAGCTATATCAACTTTCACGCAGTCCATACATCATTTCTTTGGTCTTCCCCTACTCTTATAGCCACATTCATACTCAAAGTTTTTTTTCTATGATATTAAGAGATATAATATACTTAACATTGTCTTGCCTATAAATAATCTTCTTCTACATAACAATTCAATAAGTGATTAAGACGGACAATAGGCAGTTAGGACTTCATATACGTTGTGGAACGAATCATCACCATTCATCATTTTATGGTTTTACATTTAGGGCAGCTAGCAGCTTCCTTAACTGTTCTATGTCTGTCATCGTTATTTGGACGTGGTTAGATTGGAAAGAAAACAATAATAGGTAAGTACTGACTTATGACTGACTTATGGTTTGCGTAGTCTATGTACTTAATGATGGAATTCTAAGGCCATCTTGGTATTTAATGTTGTTATTAAAGATTATGCAAGATAATCCATAGTAAGTGATATTGTAGTCGTATCTCCACATTCATCCGTGGCATCCGATGTTAACCCACTTAGAACAAACATTTTTGTCATATGTAGAGAAAGTAGAAATACGGATTAAAAGAGACTGACCTCCGAGTTTGTTTCGGTCTTTCTTTTCAGAGTTAGGATAGGAAACACCTAACGCATCTAGTTTAAAACAAAATTTATTTATGACGTGTAACAGCGTTTTTTACAAAAATAAATGGGTATTTTCTCGTGGTCCTACTATTTTGTCCTACCAGTAGGTCTACGAGGGTATGTTATTGCTGTTATCATTTATCATCACTATCAATTGCAATAATAATAATGCGGGTAAAAATTAAACCAAGCCCAGCGCAATCTTGAAAAGATAATGGTACCTACCTAGGTACATCAACTGTAATTATTATAAAGTCATCATCTGCCTAGCCTTTTCCCAACTATGTTGGGTTCGGCTTCCAGTCTAACCGGATGCAGCTGAATACCAGTACTTTACATGGAGCGACTGCCTATCTGACCTCCACAACCCAGTTACTGGTTATTCCAATACCCCAGACTGGTTGTCAGACTTACGGGCTTCTGATTACCCGTAACGACTGTCAAAGATCCACGAATGACAGCTGGGACTAACGGCTTAACGTGCTTTCCGAGGCACGGAGGGGTCTCGGTATGTAAAGATGGTCGCCCATCCACAGACCAATCGCGGCAAGCGTAGCTTAACCTGATCGATCGACTTGTGCGGCTGTTATTATTTAGCCACGGGCCCCTCTTTATTTTATTGATTATTAGTCAGGGATGAAAATTGAATTGAAATTGAGGGGGTTGTTAAGAAAATTGACTAGCAAACCAACTTAAACTTTTCGTTTTATAACAACTGTCATTGTTTGACAGTTGTTTGATATGGCTGCATTAACATAGCAAATTGACGTAGGTTATCAATTTGTTTGACAATTAATTTCCCTGACTGTACCAGTCAAGAAGAACCCTTTTCATCTGCCAAGTAACATTATAAAATAGTCCGCTGAATAATAAAACATCAATTGAATGTCACGCACGAGGCCTGATAAAAAGCAAGGGCGAGGGCGCTCGTCAATAGGGAAATATTGAATGAGAGCGATTAGAAAAAGGTTACTTTACTCAGTAAGTAAGAGCTGCCCTTGAGTATCTTAGTGAATATTATTTAGTAAGGATATGACAACGATGTTGGTTTGTGGAATTGTATGGTTCAAGCAGGCGGGCTCGTAGGTATTTTATTAGATGATCATAATCATCAATCACACGGGATAAGTATTATTGTTTGTATCTTGTATTTTTCATTCCCCGTGAGAGGCATCGGCATCCCTATTACGTAACTAACTCACAATCGTAATAGCTTTCATTTTGACCGTTCATCGATATTCATTGCATTGATCTATGAGATGTAAGGAAGCAGTACTTTTGCAGTTCAGTGTGAGGTTAGATTTACATTATATACTAGCTGTGCTCGCGACTTCGTTCGCGTGCATGACGGAAAACGTATTAATTTTTTACGCGGAACCCTAATTTCTAACATAAAAGTAGCCTAAGTTACTCCTTATTACATCAGCTATCTGCCAGTGAAAGTCCCGTCAAAATCGGTCCAGCCGATTCAGAGATTAGACGTAACAAACAGATAGACAGACATACAAAAATTGTAAAAAAAGTTATTTTGGTATATGTACCGTGTATACATCCATATGCATTTAGTAAAAAGCGGTTATTTTAATATTACAAACAGACACTCCAATTTTATTTATTTGTATAGATCTCAATATTGTACAGACGCTAGCACATCAAGCTACCCGAAACTGTCAAATTTTCCCAATCAACTTTGAACCTTATGCTGTAGTGATAAAGTTGAAAATCTATTAAAGAAATTTGACAGATTGTAGTAGCTTGATGTGCTGGCGTCTGTACTTTATTGAATAAAAAAAATACAGTTTACAAGGATGATAAATAAGTAACGGTGCTGGGTTATTAGACGCTGAATTAAAAGTAGGTTAATAAGATTGTCAGTCGACTGATGACCTTCCGAAAGCGACCGTGGTCGTTACGATTGCAAGTGGGTCACATTCGTTTCCGCCAAAATAATCCTTTCACATTGATTGGGTATTTGCGAAACTTGATAAAGCTTTGCAGAAATTACCTAAGTTTGTAGGTCTTTTGTGCTCATAACATAATCAGCCTATAATCTGGGAGACAGACCTCCTCTCTGTGAGAAGTGGGCCGTAATCCACCGCGTGGGTCCAGTGCGTTTTGGTAGGTTTCTTCGAATTTTTGGTTCTAGGACATGCCGGTTTCCTCATGATGTTTTCCTTCACCGTTTTGAGAGCAGTGGTGATGAAATAACTTACACAAATTACAGTGCCTGCTTGGGTTGGAACCCACGACCTAAAAATAACATAAGTCGCGGCCATTATCACTGGGCCACCACTGTCTTTCATTCAAAATACCTCTTTGGTTAAACCTACGGGTTAAACGAATTCACACATCATTGATATTAATTTTGTTTTGCTTAGCTGCTAAAAACTTTACCAGTCATAGGTACAGTTCGCGTCAAATAACTTTACCGCTCTGAAGTAGGCAACAAATCACTGCGCAGTACTTTAATCATAGGAATAAAACAGCAGCGCGCATGCGCGGCGTTCGGAAAGCCTAGCTTCAGAGCGGCAAAGTTATTTGACGCGAACTGTACGCATATTGAAAAATCACTTTATTTAGCTTAGATAATTGCAATGTGATTGATAGTATGTTACGCAATTAGTGTGCAGGTATAGTGATAATTATATCGCGCGAGAATTTTCCGGTGCAAAAAATTCACACATTAGGTAGAGACAAGGCATTCGTAGAATCGACTAGTTAGAGCTAACACAAAAATCTAAATTTAGAGATAGTTGAGATCAAAACCTGTTTTTAAGTAGGTACCACTTAAATGATAAATGCTCCGTACCATATCCAGCGAATCAAGATTCTCTACCTAAAAACGTAAGCGTTTATTTGTTACTAGCAGCGCCCCGCGGTTACACCCGCATACATCTCGATCCGTGGGAATATCGGGATAAAAAGTATCCTATGTGTTAATCCTGATTCCTGATTGTAAACTATCTGTGTGCCTAATTTCATCCAAATCCGTTTGTGCGACAAACTTACAAACACACTCAAAAACTTTCGCTTTTATAATATTAGTGTGATTATTTACGAGAACTTTGCCTTGTTTGATTTTGGCAGAGCCTCTTTTTAGGAGGCGTCATTGTTATCTAGATTTTCCCATCCTTTCTTTTTTATCATAATTCTCTTGTCCTTATTCCGAATTAATTTGAGGGCGGTGCAGCATTCTTCTCTCTTAACCACTCAAATGTCCGTCGAAGTTGCGAGGCGCCCCGTGCCGCGCCGGAAAAAAGTGTTCTGGGACATTCTAGACGATGTCACGGGTGGAGCGGGGCAAGTCAGTGGTTATCCATAATGTCGGTACTTATACAAGTACCAGCCATTTTTCATCTATACTTTCGTAATTGTCGTCCAGCGTCCTCTACTTGTATTGTCATCTAAGTACGTTTCGTTCAGGTCAGTAGGGGTTCTTCAACCCTGATGATCTTGAATAGGTGTGACTATTTCTATGAATGAAACTCCTACATCCTTCTGTACCTTGGAATCAGCACCCTAATTGCGTAACAAACTTTCAATTACAATCTAAATCATTTTGAAAGAATATGTTCAAAAAATGTGTCTCACCAACGTAAATAACGCAATGAATGTTGTTAAACTGTCAAAATGAAAGCCATTGCTACTTTTCTAAACCAAGGCATTGCCAAAACTGTTCGTCGCTGTGAGTGCAGTAGCAGATGTTTATTTTAAAAGTCTTCGATAACGAACTGTGTGACAAAATATATAAAAATAATAGGTACACGCGATCCAATTATTTACACTGATAATACAATATAATTATGTATAATCATGTTCTGATGTGTACTATAGTTTTCTATTTTAAATGCGTACCTATGTAGGTATTTGATACGCGTAGCCTACCTTGTTATGCATAAGGCATCCAGTTACGTAAGTTGTAATACAAAAGTACTAATATCAATCGTATGCGCACATTATATGTAGGTCTGTCTATTGAGTTCGTGTCAATATCATCATTCAGCTTAAAGTTTTGTCATTATAGGAGAAAAGGTTAGCGTCAGAATGGCTGGTTGCCTATGGCAAGCGGCTCTGAACACGGAGGCAACCATCCATCCTGACGTCAGAATGGCTGGTCAAAAAAAAGTTCATATTTCTCTGAATGTATCATATGTAGCAATTATTGAAGAAATGTAGCAAATATAAGCAATTAGGTAGCAATTCTTGAATATACTTCCAGAGCCGCTTGCCATAGGCAACCAGCCATTCTGACGCTAACGAGAAAAGCCTCCCCTTGCATCGCCAAATTGGCTGGTACACCCCGATTCAAACTTTTTGGCGGCAAATTCACCTGTCAGCGGTGGTGAGGGGTGAGGTAGGTACCGTTTGTTTGAAACCGGTTGTAGGTAGGTATTGTGTTTCCCGCATGCAGCGGATTTTCTTGATCTTCACCAGGTAGTCTAAGTTCGTCTGGAGAAGTATAGCCACCATTCTTGGTACTTATTGCCAGCAAGTATTATGGTCTTCCGATTTATAGGGTTTGAGCAAATGGGCCGTGACTTACTAAGACGACAGTAGCAGAGGGCCCGTCAGACGTTTCACTTTCATCTGTCTCGCTAGTATCGCGTGTTCTACTTGATTCACTCTTGCGCAATTATCTAATGCATAATAATGTCACTTACTGTTGTTTGTAATCAATATGAGTAAAAGTATCTCTTAAGGCATTTCAATCAGTCATTGCAATCAGTCTCACAGGTTTCATGATTCTAAAAAGGATTATAAAATTTAAATTGTTCGCATTTAGGTACTAGTAAAAAGGTGGCTAGGACAGACTGGATGCGGAAGGCGGAGGACAGGGTGTTGTGGCGCTGCCTTGAAGACGCCTATGTCCAGCAGTGGACTGCGAAAGACTGAGTTGATTGATTTAGGTCTTACGTTCGATCGTAAACAAAACGGTGTCGATTCAAATATTATCGATTGATTGAATCTAAATGTTTTGCCTTGCATTATTGCTAACGAGGTGAGAGAATCGAAGGCTTAAGCCGTAATTAAATTAATTAGACAATAAGAAGGAAATTATATATTTTATTTCTGTCTATTCTATTTATCATGATTCCGGTTTACAAGAACACGCGACTGCAGATAACTTTCGTTTTGCTAGGCCCATCCGTCTTACCAAAGCAACTGTAGATCATATAATTATTGATGCAATACAATTATAGTAAAAATATCTAGTCCTAGTGTGCATCGTATCATCTCCTCTCCATCTAAATTCAAAATCTTTGGCACTCCAACTGCCAGTATTATCCATAGATCTCATTCAACGGGATACATTTACGATAAGTTTTCATTGTTGAAACTATGAACAGGTGGCCTACCATGATCTAATTAAAAACGATTCAAAAACAAGACATTTCAGTTTAGGTTCCTATACTGCATCGCTTGAGCTGCTCTATGGACGTCATGGTACTAAACAAGTATTAATGAAACCAAAACTTGCGACTCAGTTTGGAACAATCGCTGTCAGCAGAATGGCACGGCCTAAACTGAATCGTTAAACTGACGTCATGGTATGAATTAGAAGAACAGTTCAGTTTAGGTCCTAAAATGGATCGCGTTAAGAGCTTGTGGTAGGCCTCCTGATCAATAAGTACGCTGGAAAGACCCACAATCTATCGATATTCTTCAAACAATTGCTATAATGTTTAGTGTTTACGATAATAGCGTTCGAGACAGTTTATGAAAAGCGGTTCTTCTAATAATTAAAGTGAGTCAACTTTGTTAACAACACGTATAAATTGTCGCCTTCATTTGCCTAATTGATACCTTTACTCGAAGTACTTTCTATTTCCTTACGGCGACTGACTTATCTTCCTGATGTACATTTTTGGGTTCGGTTTCCACTTCAGCTTTTGATCTATCTTCTTCTGCACTTCTTTCACCACCGACTGTTCTCTTTTCAGCTTCTTCAAAGACATTGACGGTCCGTCCGGCAGGCAGTGTATGTGTGTGTGTAATGTACCTACTTCAGGTTTTAGTCTTGATCTTGACTATTCACTATTTCCCATTAGACAGATTGTTTTATGGAAATCAGAACAAATGAGCTGTAAACATAAAATTCGAATCTATCCGTGTTTGAACATACGTTTGTCAAGTATCTTCCCGTCTCTTTTTGGGTACCAGTTCCCAGGCAGCAACCTTGGCGAGCTCAGAATATCCTTAGCCGAATAGTGACTTTTATTAGATACAAAAGTCGTACATATCTATTGGACTGTCTTAGTTTAAAAACAAGATTGATACTCCCAACAATAAAAGAAATAAGATTATAGAGTTAATGGACTTTAAAATAAAACTGATTTTTAACTGCTTGCTTTTAATCGGTGTTAAAAATAACAAAGTCTCGGAGGCCAGGTGGTTACGTTACGATACGCTGGATTTAACGTAACTATTACACCGATTCATTTACAATTTGTTTACCTACATTATTTTAAATGTTATATATTAGTATTTTATTAACTATAATGTAACTATATACACTAGATACTAAAATAAAAGACTAACTAACCTACTATAAAAATAAAAAAAAAGCAAAGGAAACTTAGGCGTCGAAGTACTCGTCCGCATCGCTGTCATCCGGAAACGTGCCCAGAAGACTGGCCTAGCATTGCCACGTTGAATGGCAATGCTATTCTTTACATTATATTGTTGTAAAGTACGTGGTTCTGGTATAAAAGAAGAAGATATGGTATCCATGGTAAGGAAATATTACCATTTGGCCTCCACTCTCAATCCACAATATTAGTGAAATTGATGCAATTTTGATATACCTACAGAAAACAAATCTTACTACTCTCGTGTATTTCAGGATAAATTTTTGATACTTAAAAAATTTGCTTGTTTCCATACAGTGATGGTTTAGCTAATACCTGTAAAATTGTTTCACGATTTCACCCAATACCAATATTATTTTATGTCAAGGAAATAAATATTTGCGTGCTAATGAATAAAAACTAGCCCGTCTGCTGGCTAGTTTTTATTTAAAAGGCGGAACGACATTGGGTCATGCTCACTAAAATTTGCATACTGTCTGTACATTAGATTAAAAGCAAAATCAATTTTAAAATTGCTAAAGTAATAGTACATGATGGAGCAATCTTCTGGAACATATAGCGTAACTAATCACGTCAAAAAATACAAGTTTTTTTCGTAATCACCATTAAAATAAATTATAAACATTATTTTATATTACTTAAATCTAAAAAAAAAACAAATATGTGCAAAAAGTAAAACGGTGTAATCGTTGTGATTACTTTACGAATCATTAGATCAAGAATGATCTAAACCATCATTCCTGTTAATGATTCGTCAAGCACAACGTTTACACCGTTTTACTAGATTCACGTCATTCATGACCACAGTCTTCGTCAAACCGTGACGAACGGTTTATAGATAGGTAGGTACTTACCCCGTAGTTTAAAAAAATAACTTACTCGCAATAAATAGCTGCATGTATACTTGTGTTGAGAGCAGTGGTTGTCTATCTATCAACCCGCACTGGGCCCGCGTGGTGGATTACGGCCCACTCCCTCTCAAAAAGAGGAGGAGGCCTGTGTCCCAGCAGTGGAAACATTATAGGCTGATTATGTATACCTACTTGTATTTCCCGTACCTATGTAGGTAACTAGGTAGTACCTATGTACGTAATTAGTACGTACCTATGTAGGTAATTTGTTTTAAAGCATATTGTTTCTTGTTCCAGATGCGGGAATTTCTGATCTTGTTGGCGGCTGCCGGTCTGACGGGCGCCACCGACCTGCCCCCCAGCTGCGAGAAGGCAGTCTACTGCAACAGCAAGATCCTCCATTACGTCCAGATGGCCAGGATTTTCAACGACTCCAAGACCTTCGTTGATCTCCCTATGAAGTACGACGAAAACAGAACGTTAACCGAGTTCGATCTTTTGCTGAACGACACTAATCAAAATCCGTCATCAGCACAGTTAATACAGTTCGTTGACGACCACTTCTCTCACGAAAGCGAGCTCGAAGACTGGACTCCATCAGACCACAGTAGTAACCCTGCGTTCCTTAACACTATAAAAGACGAAGCCTTGAGAGCATTCGGAAAAGGCATCAACGACATCTGGCCTCTTCTTGCTCGAAAAGTCAAAGCAGATGTTCTTGAAAAACCCGAACAATTTAGTTTAGTTCCGGTTACTCATGGATTCATCATACCCGGAGGACGATTCAAAGAGATTTACTACTGGGACTCTTACTGGATCATCGAAGGTTTGCTCATAAGTGGAATGCAAGAAACCGCCAAAGGAATGATTGAAAATCTCATAGAACTCTTGAATAAGTTCGGTCACATCCCCAACGGAAGCAGATGGTACTATCAGCAACGCAGTCAACCGCCTATGTTGACGGCGATGGTTGCTCTTTACTACCAATACACCCTGGATACCGCATTTATTAGGAATAACATAGCATATTTAGAAAATGAATTGGACTTTTGGCTGAAAAATAGAGCCATCACTATTGAAAAAAATGGCAGGAGCCATACGCTTCTCAGATATTATGCACCTAGCGAAGGTCCGCGACCGGAGTCATATTTTGAAGACTACAATAACACGATCGGGTTTAGTGAACAAGATCGCACTGATTTCTACATCGACACTAAAAGCGCAGCAGAGAGCGGTTGGGACTTCTCAACTCGGTGGTTCATCTTGCCGGACGGAAGCAATAATGGTACTATCACTGACATTCACACCAGGCAACTCATCGCTGTGGATTTAAATGCCATCTTCGCTGGTGCCCTCCAGTACTTGTCGGTGTTCTATGTTTTAATGTTAGATCTACAAAAGTCTGCCGATTACGCTATGTTAGCCGCAGAATGGAGGGACAGCATTGAGGCAGTGCTGTGGAACGAAGAAGATGCAATGTGGTACGACTACGATATTCGGGACAATTTACATCGTAAATACTTCTACTCTTCTAACGTCGCACCGCTGTGGCAGAATGCCGTCAGCTCGACCTTTCTGAAAGCCAACGGGCCCAGAATTGTGAGCCATCTTGAACAATCCGGGGGTTTGGATTTCCCCGGGGGTGTACCCACATCACTCATCAGGAGCGGAGAGCAGTGGGACTTCCCTAACGTGTGGCCGCCAGAAGTGAGCATTGTTGTGAATGCCATTGATAACATCGGTACGAAGGAGGCGAAAGCACTGGCGTTGGAGGTCGCACAAACATTTGTAAGGTCTTGCCACTGGGGCTTCCTGGAGTACAAGCAGATGTTTGAGAAGTACGATGCGGAGAATCCAGGCAAGTTCGGCGGAGGTGGCGAATACAACGTACAGTTCGGTTTTGGTTGGAGCAATGGCGCTATTCTGGAGTTCTTAAAAAAGTATGGCAGTGTTTTGACTGCTGAAGACAACAATAATGTGACAACTACAACTGCTCCTTCCACCACTAGTGCTTCAAATAATAGCGCATGACTAGGCGTGGGTGTCATAAACAATTTCTTAATATTCCTATCAGCAATAAAAATATTTATTGATTTATATTATAATAATTGAAGGTTGTGAACTTACGTTTTTAAATTAAATTAAGTAATATTTAACTAAAATCGTGTGCCATTATGACATACAATGTCATGGACAAAAATATATTTCGTTCGGTCTTCTACAGGAAAAGGGAGATAACTTTGTACAAATGAATAAATACTTCAAGTAATAATTCCTAAAGTGTCCTACAATATCACAATACAATTTAGATAATTAAAATTGGCCCGCTATAGGAAGTTAGGAACAAACCAAGCATTTATTCAGCGGCAGAGATAGACAAACAAAAATAAAGAACTCTTTACGTTCATAGTAAAATTGTGCGTGTCTCATGTTAAAATCTTGTAGACAGTATTATCATAGACATAACAAAGTCCCTCTGCTCCTTGAAGCGTCGGGCTATCACAAATATAGTCACAACGGGTAACTGGAAGCCCAGCACACGTAGCACAACCACTATTGACCACTTCACAGAGTACTTTTTGATAGACTGAAAGACCACTTGTATCTACGAAGACAAAGTGACATTTGTTTTCTTCATTTTTGTCATCGCGCCCAATCTGTCATTTTTCGCTTCTTCTGTTTCTGCGAAGGTCATGCTACGCGTGCAGTCTACCTTAAATTAGAAAGGATATTTCTCCACTTGTTGGGTTTTGTAGGAAAGAGAGATTGCCAATAAAAGCAGCTTAGCAGATTTTACAACAACAGCTGTTTAATTGCATTACAACTTGCTATTGCTTTAGTTTTGACAGTGGCCTCGACGTTCATTGGCCGAAAGATGTTAACTGTCAAAATGGATACCATTGCGATTGTCAGTTTGTGACGGAATAAGGCTGCTGGTATGACTTAAAGCTACATAACTAAAAAAAAGAAATGGTTTTTGCATTAGTTAAAATATTTCATTCACATTGTCAGTCGTACTTAGTTAAATGTATCATTTTTTTTGTTTTACTTTAATTAATATTAATACTTTAGTAGGTCATTAAAAGCCCAGGGTATATCAGGGTCAAAAAGCATAGTTTGGTGTTACCTATTTATTTATAAAACCTACAGTTTCAGCAGTAGGCATTTATTAGCATAATATCGTCAATAAAATAGTGTTATTTGAAACTAAATGTTCAAAGTACTTAATTAATTTAATAAGATACCGCTGTAAGCATAATATTATATCGATACCTGTAGTATTAAGTTTTTTGAGCGTAGCTGTGAGTACCTATTACTGTAATATTATAGAGTCGGCAAAAAAGAATACCACCAGCCAGCCAATAACATCTTTACACTTCGAAGGCAATGTTTTGCTACTTGCGTGGTTTACTTTTTTGTAAACTGTACACACAAAATAGGAACCTTATTACTTACCTATATACAATATAATATAAAGTTAGGGGAGTTAATTGTCAAACAAATAAGAATACCAATTTAAATTGTCCGTATATTCAAATCACAACTGTCATTTTTTGACAAATGTAAGTATGAAATGGTTAAGTATAACAGTTATAACACGGAAAATTTATTTAGGATGTCAATTTGGTTAACAATTCATTTCCATTACTATACTTACCAATTTATTTATTTTAGTATTTACTGTAAATAACAAATATTATGTGTTGATGTTATTATAACGTTGCCGTTGTTATGATTAGTTATTATTTATGTATTTATCTTTATTATAAGACCGTTAAAATAATGAGTGTTTCCCCTTCTCATAATTATCCTACAATATAATTATTATGTTCGTGTCTCAAAAAAGGTGGGTGCTGTAGGTAGGTATATAAATAACTCCCATTTTAGGATTCCGTACCAAAATGGTAAAAAGAAACCCTTATTAATCGTTATTTCGTTAGATATTTTAGGGCAAAATTCATAGATCACTTTGACTTTACTTTGCTAACTTAGCGTTTCAAACGAATATGAGCTTTATTCTTACTGCAGGTAGCCCGCGAAATTCATATTTTCTTATGCTTTTAGCAATTTTCAGGTCAGTGTCAGGTTGTATGTTGATCACATAGAAATGTAAATATATCTATGGTTCCGTACGTAAAATACGCGCATTACGTGAAATTGTGGACACCCCGTATTACCTACGTACGAGTATATCTATGGTTGATTACAATATTTATGTTTCGCGACCGTAACAAATAAGAATAGGTAAGACTTTACAGAATTATAATCATTAAAATATCAATACAATCCTCTAAGTCCATATAATCCTATTGATAGATATTTCATGAAATAGGTAAAGTCAAAATGCGATCTGTGAATATTGCGTTCAGAGTCAACCAAACATTAATACTTAAATAGCTAATTATCACTAAGGCAAAAAAACAAGGCTCACTAAAAGTAACACTTGTGTGTAGTACAGACGCCAGCACATCAAGCTACTACAATCTGTCAAATTTCTTTAATAGATTTTCAACTTTATCGCTATAGTAGGTATAAGGTTCAAAGTTGATTGGGAAAATTTGACAGTTTCGGGTAGCTTGATGTGCTGGCGTCTGTACAAGATTGATTTTTGAGATGGGTTTTCACTTTTTCAGGCCGAAAACCGAAACTATGACAAAAATAAGGTAGTTCTAGGCATTCAGTCAGGACTTAGGAGTTGATTTTCTCGAGTTTTCCCAATACTGTTTTTCATATCTCATGACTACGTTAATCATCTTGCTCTACTTCTCATAGTTCGGATTTCGTCCCGACTACTATCAGAAATTCACTCTGTACCTACTTAAATAGATACTTAAGTTTAATTATTCTTGTAAACTGTGTTTTTTGTCCGTTAATAGAAAAATGTTGTGTTAAATAAAGGCTGTGTCGATATATCTGTGTGTTTATTGAAATTCTAAAGCAGTAATATTATTTCGTAAAAACTTAGGTGAAGTGAGCTTGAAGTGAGAGGTCATGTAGTGTCATACACAATCTGTATCATTTTGAAGGATGTTGATAACCCATTGCTTCATATGTTCGAAGAATCTGTGTGCTCAACAACGTAAATAATGCAATGAATGTTGTTAAACTGTCAAAATGAAAGTCATTGCTACTGTTAGTATGTTACGCAATTACCCCGCAGCTATGGAATTACAGCTCACTTCACATTAGGGGGCTTTCAGAATAGGGGGGCAGGGTTCCCTAAACTTACACGTCCATGCTGTGTACCTCTATTTTTCCCCGAGGTTGGATAGGAGGCTGGTTTTTACATGGATCATAGATAACGATAACTCTCATTGATATTTTGAAAATTACATGTTACTAGCAACGCCCCGCGGCTTCACCCACATAATTAGTGTCGATCCCACGGGAATATCGGGATAAAAAGTACCCTATGTGTTAAACCTGGCTATAAGCTACCTGTGTGCCAAATTCATCCAAATCCAGAATTTCGTTCAGAAGAAACGAACAATACAAACACACTCACAAACTTTCGCCCTTATAAATTTATAATATTAGTGTGATTAACTAACCTGCAATGCTTTACAGTCTGATGATGTTGCTAAAACGATTCTTTTTTATATCTATGCTTAAAAGTCGTACCCATAGATATATGGTCGTACCCATAGGCTTTATTTGACGCAGCCCACTCAAGGGAAAGTAGTAGAAAAGTAATTGAAATCTGGCAAAGTAACCTTTATTCCAACTACGTTGGGGTCGACATCCAGTCTAATCGGATGCAGCTGAATACCAGTAATGTTACAAGGAGCCACTGCCTATCTGACCTCCACGACCAAGGTTCTGGGCAATAAGATTCCCTGTGGTAAGACTGGTTCTCGGACTTTCGGTCTTCTGACGACCCGTAACGACTGTCAATGATCCACGAATAACAGCCGGGACCAACGGGTTAACGTGCTTTCCTAGGCATGGAGGAGTCTCGGTCACTCATCCAAGGACCGACCACGGCAACCGTGGCTTATTAACCTGCACCCTAATTGCGTAACACACTATCAATCACGATCTGAATCATTTTGAAGGGTATTGCTATTACCGTTTCTTCCAGTGTTCGAAAAGTTGGTCTGCTTAACAACGTACTACGAAGCTGTAAAATTTTCCCAATCAACTTTGAACTTTATACATTAACGATACAGTTGAAAATCTATTCAAGTTTAACAGGTTGTAGTAGCTTGATGTGCTGGCGTCTGTATATAACGCAATGAATGTCGTTAAAACTGTCAGAATAATAGCTATTGCTACTGTTAGTGTGTTACGCAATTACCTCGCCATGCGGATTTTTATTACGTACCTATCTGATTTTTTTACATAGACTAGGTATACCTACAAAAATCAAAATAAGTACCGATTTCATTGAATTTCCTTATAGCAACCGTCCAAGATCAATGTGTTTGATTAGATAAAGCTATTTTGAGCTTGTTCTTAAAATTAATTGCATAGACATACTTGGACACCTACGTATAAAAAAATTTGTTGTAACGATCGATTCATGGACACACTTACTTACCTACTCATAACAAAAAAGTTTAGGAATGCAAAATCATTGCCAAAAAAATGTAGGTGTGAGCTTGATTTATTTATTGTACATAATA
The DNA here is from genome assembly GCA_914767645.1 of Hydraecia micacea. Taxonomy (NCBI): domain Eukaryota; kingdom Metazoa; phylum Arthropoda; class Insecta; order Lepidoptera; family Noctuidae; genus Hydraecia; species Hydraecia micacea. Next base: position 17,082,785 of record OU611780.1, read on the forward strand.
TTCTGTGGCGAAATAGTAACAGCCGCACAGGTCGATCGATCAGGTTAGGCTACGTTTTCCGCGGTTGGTCTGTGGATGGGTGAACATCTTTACATACCGAGACCCTTCCGTGCCTCGGAAAGCACGTTAAGCCGTTGGTGCCGGCTGTCATTCATCTTTGACAGTCGTTACAGGTTGTCAGAAGCCCAAAGGTCTGACAACCAGTCTTACCAAGGGGTATTGTATCACACAGTAAATGGGTTATGGAGGCCAGATATATAGGCTGTCGCTCCATGTAAATAAAATACTGGTACTCAGCTGTATCCGATGAGACTGGAAGCCGACCCCAACATAGTTGGTAAAAGGCTAGGCAGATGATGATGACAGTTGAGGGTCTCATGAAAGTTATACCTATCCTATCCACCAATTTATTATTATTGGTCGTCACCTATTAAAATAAGTAAGTAGGTACTTATAGAATAAACTGTAAGGTGGATCAATGTCCGTCATTCGATCGTCAATAACCAGTATTTCGAGTTTTGCGAAAATAAAAATAAAATTGTTCTATAGGTAAATATTTTTTTATTAAATCTTTTCCAAAGTACTCTCCACTAGCCTCTATACAAAGTTTAAACCAGTTTTCGAAACACTTTTTCCAGTCCGCCGCAGACATCTCGTTTACAGGCTGCTCGAACGCTGACAGCGCATCTTCCGGCGACGAAAATTGTATGACTTGGAGCAGATTTTTTATTTTCGGGAATAAAACAGAAGTCACACGGTGCTAGATCAGGGCTGTAAGGAAGTGACCCAGGAGTTTGACCGGCGTGCTGCTGTCCAGGAAGTCCCTCGTTTTGAGCGCGGTGTGCGAAGGCGCGTTGTCGTGGTGGAGCAGTAGCCCGCGGAGCCCTGTGTTTAGTTGCTTGTTCCTCACAACAGAGAAAACTTCTGCAAAGCATTTGGTATTGTTACGAGCTTGGGGTTCGTGACAATAAAAACTGCCGATTTAATAACCAAAAAGAAACACTTTAATTAAGTAACACCAATAAAACACAAACACACTAATTATAAAACACAATCGCACTACTGATCACTCTTAAGTCGCACTTGAAGATCGCTTCGAATGTTATCGCTTGTATCGCAGAACCAATACTGACCCAGTCGCGGACCATGCCGGCCTTATATAGGGCCTCAGACAGTTCGAGAACATTCTACTGTAGAAACATCTAGAATGTTCGAGTACATACCGGCCCCGACTGACCAGATGTCGATAGTTCTAGAAAGTTCTACCATCGAAATTTCTAGAAGCCTCGACAGCTCTAGTTCTGCTACTCGATACTAGATGGCGCTAGTAGTAACAAAGGTCAGACATTAATTGTGGCGCGTAACAGTATTATACCATTCAGCGTTGATTTTTCTTTGGTTCCGTAAAGGAATTGACACCAAGTAGCCAGTCAAATTGATAAAGCTTGCGATCAAAATCTTCCCCCCGCTTCTAGATCCCTTCACTTTGATAGGCGCTGATTCGTTTTGAAACACCCAAACCGTCGACTGGTGGTTTCATTTCTGGATCGTATTGATAAATCCAAGACTCATCACCTATAATGATGTCGTATACACGCCGAGACGGGCCTGCTTCAAATATGTTTATCATATCACAGCAGCATTCCACCCGGGCCTGCTTCTGAGCATCGGTGAGGTTGTGCGGCACCCAGCGTGAAACTATCCTCCTCACGCGAAGATGCACGTGTAGAATTTCGTGACGGCTTCCCGATCCAACCTGCAGTATTTGCTGAATCTCTTGATACGTAACTTGCCTACTGTCTTGGATTAAATTTTTCACTGCTAGCACGTTTTATGCCGTAACAGCCGTCAAAAAGGGCGACCACTTCTTTCTTCATCCCCCAAAGTTAGTCGAATGCGCTTGAATTCGTTATACCTACGATACACGGTTGCCTTAGAAGGGCCTTCATCCATGAATGCCATTTGAAGTCTATCGTACGATTCGTCCGGTTTCAGGCGACACTTGAAATAGTAAAAAATTATAGCGCGAAAATGTTCATGAGACACGTCACACGATAATTTAAATTAGGTCGCAAACAATGTGGAGGGAAATTTTTAAATTAGAACGTACGGTCTACCTATTTTTACTTACAAATAATCATATTTTCAAAAAAGATTATAACTGGCCAGTCTCTCATACATAAAAACTTTTTTTCACAATACTTTCCGAGTGGCCTGGTAGTGTGTATTTCGGAACGATTTTCTGCTTCAGATACGTATAAGGAAAAATTTAAGAAAAACTTCGCAGCCACTTGTAGTAATGTTCTGAAATTATCATTGAGTATGAAAACGTCGGTCGTGTGCATAACAATCTATTTTATTTTTAAGTTGTATTGTATGGTATGAATTATTTATGGTAGAGTCGAGGGAGGTAGGTACGAAGTGAACTTTATCGGGAGGAAACCTTTGAGAGAATTATCTAAACAATCACTTTATGAACAGCCGAAATCCCCACAAATAATTTTCCCGTGGGGAAATCCTCATAAGTACCTTCCGCCTTGAGAAAACGTAGGGTTATGTTGGACTCCTACCGGTACCAACTATCCCCCTTACTAATAAACGTTGTACTTATAGCGTCTGTATAGTTACACAACGCTTTGTTTTCTTCTTTCAAAGCCAAATTACTGACCTCAAACCAAATAAAAAACCAAGACAGAGAGCTGTCAACAGTAAAGTGAAGCCGGTTTCGTAAACATGTGCGCACTTAGTGAGGTGTAGTTTGATTGTACTTAAATGGTTGTAAATGTGTGCATGTGAGCGTAGTATGCCCAGAGCGGAGGTGTAGTTTTGGCATGCTTCACTGTATTGTTCGCAGCGCTATGTTTTGACTTTTTTATTTGGTCTGAGTTACTGACGACTGAAACAGAGAAATTGGTGTGTAACTAACTATTCATCTGATATAATACGATTATTAGTAAGGGGGTTAAACTATTATAATAACTAGCTGTGCCCGCAACTTCGTTCGCGTGGAATAGTGACTTTTCGGGCAGCATATTTTGAATTACATATACCGTCGTTTGGGTAGCTAAAAATTTACTTTACAGTAATGCTTCTCTGTATTACCTTAACAAATGTTCGCCGTGATTCTTTAAATTGACATAGGTATCTTTTTTATTTATGAACCGATTGACATGAAATAAACACTAAATGTTAAGTGAAGCTTACTACAATATATTAGTGAAAACCGCATCTAAATCTAATAAGCCGTTTCTTATATTAGCGTGCACAAACACACAGACAAACAGACAAACCGACAAACAGACAAAAAAAAAATTAATTACACTTTCGGGTTCGGCATCGATATAATAACAACCCCTGCTCCTTTTTTTTTATATATTTCCATTGTACAGACACTGCACTTTTCTACAAATTTATTATATGTATAGATAAACTGTTCCTTCTACTTAGTACCATAAGCCGAGGGCCCGGGAGTAACTTGTAAATTCACCGCACCCCTGACTGGTATCATCCCGCCATGCCTAGCGGACCCCATCACTAAGTGCGGCCGATCCCACGACCGCACGGGCGTCCTCCCATAAAGGCGCGCATACAACACTGCGTGCGAGCCACTTCTTTGGGCCTGACTGTTCGAGCAACGATACAGCCCTAGTTACGCCGCCCGCAGCGCAGGCCCCTCCTTATGGTGGCCGGAGATCCCTGCTTATGCTTGGGGAGCTATAGCTATAGTGGGTCTAAGTCGTGGTTTCGAGTAGAGAATAGCGCTTGACTTTTGTCGGGATTAACTTCTATTCTCCACTTTATGAACCAGGCAGCGAGGTTGTTGACTGCGGTTTGGAGAGTAGAGCTCCCCCTTTTATAGTCGTGAACAAACAACTTTGACGTTTCTATCTACCGTCATCCAAAATATCAACGACATAAAAGGTGGATATCCGTTTGGAATATTTTCTATGTTTTGCTACATTATTCCTTAATATTTAGGTTATGCAAAACATTACTATTTTATCAAGTTTTAACAGTAAAATATTAACAATAATAATACCTATAATTAGTTATGCAAAACATTACTATTTTATCAAGTTTTAACAGTAAAATATTAACAATAATAATACCTATAATTAGGATATTCTATTACACTCTACAACTCCGTTGTTAAGTGAACTATGATACGACAATGGTGCGGATTCTCTTGTCACAAATGCCTCTAAAATAGACTAAAAATCACCAAAATTTAGTTTATTCCTGTCAAACAACGATTTCCTATTCTGAAATTGACTAAACTGCTATATACAGAATATATTTTTAACCAGTGCGCAAACTGTTACCATAAATTCAGCACACGATTCTAGACGCGTAAGCGAGACATTTTTCTTTAGTTATCAAAAAAAAAAACTGCTGTTTCATGGAAAAGTGCAATACTAGCGGTCAATACTATTTTGGAGAGGTGTTTGGGCACTTTTCTTTAGTATAACGTTTAGATAACACTTGCACTTGTTAATTAATCTATTTTAATCATATTTCACTATTTATTATCGGCGTATCTTTGTAAATACTTAGTATTTTTAAACAAATAAAATGCGTAGAGCTGTGATGTGTATGTGATACGTGGCACTAGCGCCATCTATTCCAGGCAGTCACTGTCACTCGCGCAGCACTGCGTGCGCGACTCGTGCGCATGTAATCGATTATTCCTACGAAATCTCAAATCTACAACGAATTATAAGATACTTTAATTGTATTATTGTACCAGTGGTATAGAAACACTGTTATAGTTAAGTTTTAACTAATTCGTTTTTTTTAGTACGAATTAGAATTGGTTAGAACGAGCTGTGTTTTGAAGCCTGTAAAGTGAATGATGTCCTTTTGTAAGGTAAGGCGATATTGTTAAGTTTATTTTATTCTTAAGGTTTTATTAATTTTAAATTCAAAAAATAAAACTAAAAAATAATGATCAGAGTCACACCCTGTATATATCGCATCATAATTGAATTTAAAATAGGTAGAGTTTTCTAAAAGAAAATACTGCCATCACATTTCATCTACATATTTCTTTATTTTGGTCTAGTCAAATGGGAAAATATTAATTGTTTATAACGTTATATAAGTAGGTTCACAAAATACTTACTTACGGAAAATATAAACCTAGAAACCGAAATATAAAATAACTTAATAAATGAAAAGAATGATTCTGATTGACTTTTTTTGGAAATGGGATTAATTATCAAGCAAACAGTATTTTTATAATTTAAATAATATTACCACCAATTAAAAATAACTATTATTATGATTTGTAACATTGCCCTGAAAACTCATAATAAAATTAAATTAGACGGAAAAAAGAAAAACTTTCATGCGGCCTTCTATAGTTAACAAAAAAGTTTTTCGACCGCCAGATTACGTCCAAGTATGTACAGACGCCAGCACATCAACCTACACCTAACTGTCAAATTTTCCCAATCAACATTGAACCTTATGCTTTAGCGATAAAGTTGAAAATCTATTACAGAAATCTGACAGATTGTAGTAGGTTGATGTGCTGGCGTCTGTACCTACAAGAAAAGAAAACCATTTTTAGAAAAATAAATTACTTAAACATTTCACATTTTTCTTTCTTCATGACTACTTATACAACTAGATCTAGACTCATTAAGCTACGGTAGAGAAACTGAAAGTTCAAGGAAACTCAACGCCCAAAACTTACCCCTTCATTCATAAACGAAAGTTAACTAGTGATTTAGCGACTGTTGATCACTAATTAAACACTGCTGCTAAACCCTTCGATGTAAAAAATTAAGTCTAACTCCCAAATATATTTTAGGCTTAAAATAGAAAAAAACAAAATGCAAAAATCCTATCCCACTTAAGATTATCATGCGGCCATGATTATACGTTTTCAAAATTATTTTGTCAGCTTCGATTTAAATGTCTATATTGCCACTAAACTTACCGGTTTAAAATACCGCAACTCTATCATTATTTTCTTTCTAAGGACCAAATAAAATAGGATTGAACAGTACATTTTATTGTTAGGATTCTTTATTAAATGCTGGTTCAAACTTTACTATCCCGATGAATGGTTATAAATAAATTAGCTCAATTTGGCTTCTTTGCATCCCACTGAAATATAAATTACGATTACATTATAATAGGACTTTAGACTAGTTAATTAAAATTCCTAATAAAGGAAGAAGGAGTGCGGTGGAGCTGTCGACTACCTCGTACACCATGGCTTATCCTGCAGTAGGGCGCAGGCCGGATAGCACGGCACGCTAGCATTAATGACAGCATCCGTCGTGCCCTTGTCACCGCCGGGTTGCCAGCTGTTTTAGAACCCAACGGCCTGGCAAGCGACGATGGGAAGAGACCAGAAGGAATGAGTAGGTATAATGCGTTGGAAGTTAGGCAGACCTTTGTTGTGAGATGCAACATGGGTCGACATTCTTGCACCATATTCCTAGCACGGTGGACTGTGCTGGGGCAGCTGCTGCAGGTGCAGGAAACCTCAAACGGTTCTTGCACACTCATGTTTTCACAATATTCAATCTAACTTTAGCCTTTACTGTATTATCTATGTAGAATCTGAAAAATTACATGATTAAACTATAGACTTTGTTACCTACTTATTTTAATCTCACTTTCAGGCAAAGAAGACACGTACCTAGATATCTCTGATGTGGTTAAGTATACAGTATTAGTGAATAAAATAGGAATTCATAAAATATTTGCATCATGTTTTTTCAATTCTGGAAAATATGCGCAGGGGCAAATTCTACTTTGGCTAAAATAGTTTTATGCGATTCTTGCCTTATTTACTTAACATAAAAAATAACGATTAGTTTACTTGATCCTTTAAAGTCAACACTCAAATGTTCCGAGCTGCCTGGATAGATAAGATAGGTAATTGAATATTTGTTTTGTTTGAGAAATAAGTAAGTACTTGTGTTTATCAATGACTTCATCATAAAATTTCATGTTGATGTGCAGTTAAAGTTATTTGCAGAAACCGAAAACAGAGTTGTTGTGATGATGCAGAAATGATTAAAATATTTTCATACAGGAAAACAGCATTGTTGATAGTAGTTTATTAAAAGTATCGCCCTTACATATAATATTACAGTAGTCAGTAGAGGTCCTTTATAAAGAATCAGTTTTGGGAAACAGGACCTGCCATCAAGCACCATTGCTGATTAAGCTGAGTTTTATAGGTGCCAGTGTAATTACAGACACAAGTTCCCTTTGGTTATAAGGAGGCGATGCATTAGCTAAAATATCCTGCTCCACAAGTTTTCCTCTTCACCTTCTTTCTTTCTTCTACTTATTTTTACTATTATTTCATCATTTTCTTACCCTTATCCCAATTTATTTGGGGTCGGGGCAACATCCTTTTCTTCCATAGCTACTTCTCTATTAATCGTCATTTCGGTAGTCAACTCGTTTCAAGCTATATCAACTTGCTGTCCGTCATTTTTGCTATGTTGGTATTCAGTTTTAGTGCAAGTTCCATACAAGCGCCGTTTTTCATGTTTTTCTATGGGACTCCCGTCTCTTCTTACATAATAATGAACATTACTTACTCTATGGAAGAAACTTTTTCATTTACCAAGTAACATTGTAATATAATCCGCTAAATCTATCTATAAGTCTAAGTCTAAGTATAAACAAAGTCGGGTTAGTTACACCATTTATAACTCAAGAACGGCTAGGTCGATTTTTATGATCTTTGATTTGTTGGATTTGTTTGCGCCCCGAATAGCAGAATGACTATTAAAACAAGGGAAAAAATTCACGAAAAAAAATATGAAGATACCAAATTTTTTCATAATTATATTTTGTATGGAATGGCTTTTTAAATTAATACCACAATACGTGGCACGAAGTTCGCCAGGTCAGCTAGTAAGTAAATAAAACGTCAACTGATTGTCAAACACGGGACCGTCAATTGTCTGATAAAAAGCAAGGGCGAGGGCGCTCGTCAATAGGGAAATATTGAGTGAGAGCGATTAGAAAAAGGTTACTTTACTCAGTAAGATAAGAGCTGCCCTTGAGTATCACTAGGGAATATTGAATGACAATGATGTTGGTTTGTGGAATTGTATGGTTCAGGCAGGCGGGCTCGTAGGTATTTTATTAGATGATCATAATCATCAATCACACGGGATAAATATTATTGTTTGTATCTTTCATTCCCAGTGAGAGGCATTGGCATCCCAATTACGGTGAGTTGTCAGTTTATCACTCGCAATCGTAATAGCTTTCGGGACAATTCATGCTTTTAAGCGATAATCAACGCGACAGGCGCGTTGCCGGCATTACATACTCTATGAAAAGTTTTTTTTTGACAAATATAAAAATAAGTCAGTTCCTACGCCACTTTAAAATTCGCACTCTGGTTAATGTTTGTTATTTTTTGTTACACACCCTTTACTCACACAAATGTAGCTCTTAACGCGATCCATTTTAGGACCTAAACCGAACTGTTCTTCTAATTCGTACCATGACGTTAGTTTAACGATTCAGTTTAGGCGTGCCATCAGCTGACAGCGATTGTCCCAAACTGAGTCGCAAGTTTTGGTTTTATTCATTTAATTTTGTACTTGTTTGGTACCTTGACGTCCATAGAGCAGCTCAAGCGATACAGTTTAGGAACCTAAACTGAAATGTCTTGTTTTTGAATCGTTTTTAATTAGATCATGGTAGGCCACCTGTCTCTAATTGGGCGAAACCAAGAAGGGGTGTGGTTTGTCACTAGCTGCGCTCCCGCAGAAATATTTTCTTAAGTGAGCATGCTTAAGTTTCAGATGCGGGCATTTCTGATCTTGTTGGCGGCTGCTTGTCTGGCCGGTGCCGCAGACCTGCCCCCCACCTGCGAGAGGCCAGTCTACTGCAACAGCGAGCTCCTCCATCACGTTCAGATGGCCAGGATCTTCATCGACTCCAAGACCTTCGTCGATCTCCCGATGAAGTACGACGAAAACAGAACATTAACCGACTTCAAGCTATTGCTGAACGACACCAATCACAATCCGTCATTAGCACAGTTAACACAGTTCGTTGCCGACCACTTCTCTCACGAAAGCGAGCTCGAGGACTGGACTCCATCAGACTACAGTAGTAACCCTGCGTTCCTTAACACTATAAAAGACGAAGCCTTGCGAGCATTTGGAAAAGGCATCAACGACATCTGGCCTCAACTTGCTCGAAAAGTCAAAGCAGATGTTCTTGAAAAACCTGAACAGTTTAGTTTAGTTCCGGTCACTCATGGATTTATAATACCCGGAGGACGATTCAAGGAGATTTACTACTGGGACTCTTACTGGATCATCGAAGGTTTGCTCATAAGTGGAATGCAAGAAACCGCCAAAGGAATGATTGAAAATCTCATAGAACTCTTGAATAAGTTCGGTCACATCCCCAACGGAAGCAGATGGTACTATCAGCAACGCAGTCAACCGCCTATGTTGACGGCGATGGTTGCTCTTTACTACCAATACACCCTGGATACCGCATTTATTAGGAATAACATAGCATATTTAGAAAATGAATTGGTGTTTTGGCTGAAAAATAGAGCCATCACTATTGAAAAAAATGGCAGGAACCATACGCTTCTTAGATATTATGCACCTAGCGAAGGTCCGCGACCGGAGTCATATTTTGAAGACTACAATAACACGATCGGCTTTAGTGAACAAGATCGCACTGATTTCTACATCGACACTAAAAGCGCAGCAGAGAGCGGTTGGGACTTCTCAACGCGGTGGTTCATCCTGTCAGACGGAACCAATATGGGTACTATCACTGACGTTCACACCAGGCAATTCATCGCTGTGGATTTAAATGCCATCTTCGCTGGTGCTCTCCAGTACTTGTCGGTGTTCTATGTTTTAATGTTAAATCTACAAAAGTCTGCCGAGTACGCAAAGTTAGCCACAGAATGGAGGGACAGCATTGAGGCAGTGCTGTGGAACGAAGAAGATGCAATGTGGTACGACTACGATATTCGGGACAATTTACATCGTAAATACTTCTACTCGTCTAACGTCGCACCGCTGTGGCAGAATACCGTCAGCTCGACCTTTCTGAAAACCAACGGGCCCAGGATTGTGAGCAATCTTGAACAATCAGGGGGTCCGGACTTTCCCGGGGGTGTACCCACATCACTCATCAGGAGCGGAGAGCAGTGGGACTTCCCTAACGTATGGCCGCCAGAAGTGAGCATTGTTGTGAATGCCATTGATAACATCGGTACGAAGGAGGCGAAAGCACTAGCGTTGGAGGTCGCACAAACATTTGTAAGGTCTTGCCACTGGGGCTTCCTGGAGTACAAGCAGATGTTTGAGAAGTACGATGCGGAGAATCCTGGCAAGTTCGGTGAAGGTGGCGAATACAACGTACAGTTCGGTTTTGGTTGGAGCAATGGCGCTATTCTGGAGCTCTTACAAAAATATGGCAGTGATTTGACTGCTGAAGACAATCATAATGTAGCAACTAGAGCTGCTCCTACCACCACTAGTACCCCTTAAAATAATAGCGCCTGACTAGGCGTGCGTGTTATAAACAATTTCTTAATATTCCTCTCAGCAATAAAAATATTTATTGATTTATATTATAATAGTTGAAGGTTGTGAACTTACGTTTTTAGATTAAATTAAGTGATATTTAACTAAAATACTGTGCCATGTCATGGAGTAGAAATATATTTCGTTCGGTCTTCTACAGGAAAAGGTAACTTTGTACAAATGAATATTTCAAGCTTAGTTATATAATTTTACCTAAAGGCTATCACAAATATAGTCACAACTCACAACGGGTAACCGGAAGCCCAGCACACGTAGCACAACCACTATTGACCACTTGTATCTATGAAGACAAAGTGACATTTATTTTCTTCATTTTTGTCATCGCGCCGTTGATATCTTTTTAAGTACAATCTGTCATTTTCCGTTTCTTCTGTTTCAGTCTACCTTAAATTAGGAAGGATATTTCTCCACTTTTTAGGTTTTGTAGGAAAGAGAAGTTTCCAATAAAAGCAGCTTAGCAGATTTTACAACAACTGCTGTCTAGTCCCGTTACAACTGGCTATTGCTTTAATTTTGACAGTGGCCTCGACGTTCACTGGCCGAAATATGTTAACTGTCAAAATGAATGCCATTGCGATTTTCAGTTTGTTACGTAATAAGGCTGCTGGTAGGACTTAAAAGCCACATCATGCTCACACACGTCATGCTCACTTAAATGTCTCACTGATGGTGGCGCGTGTGTTGGATCGTTCGGTTCCCTACAAAATGGTTGAGCTGGACGGTGCTGATCCACGCGTCATGTTCGTGAACGGGCGCCGTCGGTTGAGACTGGTCATCTCTTAACTGCCAAGGCTTATTTTTAATCTTATATTTTGAATTGTTTCTTCACTTGTGTTTTTTTTACATTGTTCTCACATATAGAAGCATCAAGAATAATGTACACAGGATTTTGTAATATCGTGATTTAAAAGAGTGTCCATGGAGTTTCTTGCCCGTTCTTCTCCATAGAGATCTACGTTTTGGAATGGGCAACTAGCTTCAACTTTCTGACTAACTGACTGACTATTTAATTTTGACAATTCAAAAGTGCCTGTACATGGTTTAATTGAAATAAATGATTTGATTTGATTTGATTTGATTTGAACATAACTAAAAAAAAATTGGGGTCACCAATGTAGGAATAATTTAAGTAAATCCTGCCTTCTCGCTGTGGTTGTTTCCTTCTTTAAGTTAGTGTGATTCTGGGCGATGGAATGAAAGTCTTCGGGTAAGTATTGTAGCTAGCTTATACGTTCCAAAGCAGTACACAGCTATAATGAAAGCACAAGAAGAACGAAGGATTGAGAAGCACAGATAGGTTAAAAGTATAGTCACAAGCACAGGTGTGGAAAGCGAAAGTGCATCAGTTTAGGATATCACAGTACAATTCTAATCACAGTATAGTTTAGCATAAACCATAAGTGGGTATAAACAGAACGGTAATCAAGCGAGCAGGGTGCGCTCCGCGTCGAGAGTAGGCAAGACTGGTGTGAAACAGATGATGATGTTAATACGTATTACGTATTAAACAAAACTTGAAATTGTAAAACTTTTTTAAATTTTCACTCTTTAATTTTTTTTTTATTTGTTGTTCTCTCCACAGCCTGAGTGACTGTTGAATGGTCCCGGCCTCTTTGCAGCTCTGGGTTGACACGTAGGTTCCCCGGATTCTCCATGGTTCTCATCTGATCTGCAACCTGTGATTTATAAGACTGATTAGATGGTACTGAGAATGATAGTATGATTAGATTACTTAGAATTATAGATTTTACAGGCTGTTAATTTAATGTGTAATTGAGGGGACTGATTTGACCAATGATAGCTGTAACAGCTATCATTGGTATAAATCAGTCCCCTCAGTTAAAACGCTTATCTGTTCTGTGGCCGTGCCAACCTGGGCTTACAAGTTGTATGTTGCTTGCTGTATATAAGGTCAGTTTTGTAAAACTTGTGTTTACCAAAACCTAACTTGTTATAACACTAGGCCTCCTTCGTAGAGTTGTAACACGGACATACATGCATGGTGTGCGTAAATTGATTACCCCGTTGACACTGATAATTTAGAGAATTTGATTTATTTTGTTTTTAACTTTGTTTATTTCTTTTATTTTAAAAGAATATAAGTACTGACTTTATATTTTTATTATTTTGGTGTTAATTGAACGCTAAAAGAGAATTTGATTTTTCTAGAAAAAAAATATTGATTTTATTGTTTTTATTATTTGTGATTGAAACGACTGATTTTACCAATGATACTTTTTTTTAACTTTGTTGATTTATGTTTCATTTATTGTTGATTTTTATAAAAAAAAAAACATATAAGTACTGATTTTATTTTTTCCCTATGGACCCTGTCTGAAATAAAAGTTTTGTATTCTTTCTAATAATAAAAAAAACATAAGGTCCGGCCGCGATAAATTTGCCAAAGATGTAAACAACAATGGCCGCCCGAAATTTAATAAAATCGATATACAAGAACATTTATTTTAAATAATATCTATTTGTTTTCGTCTAGTTTCCTATGTTTAAAGTTCAAACTGAAAGCCTTAAAAGTTGGAACTGTGTTTGCTGAAGAACACAATAGGTAATTAATTTGTAACTGTATCTATTAAAACATATAATAAGTATTAGAATCATCTTGTTTTTACCGACTTCACAAAAAGGAGGAGGTACTATGTTCGGCTGTTTGTATGTTTTTTTTTTTTTTTTGTATGTTTGTTCATCGAATACTCCGCCAATTGTCGACAGATTTTCAAAATTCTTTTTTTGTTCGAAAGTAGATAGTTCTGAGGTGGTCCCATTGTCACCAAGTTAGGATCTGATGATGGGATCTTAGAGCAATCGAGGGCAACCCTCAAATTTTATAGGCTTACTTATGGTTTTTCGCATATTTTATGAAGTATCTTGTGTATTTGCGTATGGTTGTCACCATCTCAGGTAGCTGCGCTGATGATGGAAGGTACAACTCCTTAACAGTAAGAAGTTACTCGAACAGGCAAGGACTGTTTTAGTAAATTGTTTTGATATTTGATTGGGCATTTGCCACATTTGGTCTCATGATCATCAAGTCATGACCTGATGCTGCAGTCAGGATAGTCTGCAGAGTACCTAACTCCTCGACAACTAACAGCAGATATATCGTGTTTAGGCTCATTGAAAAGGGCTCGATGTGTGGATAAACGTAATGTTAATGAGGAACACCGAAGTACATAGAGACCTGATGCTGAAGCCAGGAGCATCAGAAAAAGTACAAACCTTGAAATTACAGCACCGTAGTCGTGTTTGGGCTCATTTTAAACAGGACTAAATTTTAAGTTTAATGCAATGTTGACATAAGTTTGGCCTGATGCTGCAACCAGGATTATCAGCATCTAGTCTAATTAATGAATAAGGTATGCTTCAGAGGTGGTCCCATATAAATTTTATGAACTTTGCTTGGGTAGTTTTGGAATTAGCGTCAACAATACGTTTGTTTTCCACTTAGTTTATATTGATGATGTTTATCTTCCTGTCACTAGCAAGTAGTGTTATATGAATTTGTATGGGGTACGTACAACTAAAAAGCGAAAAATAAAAACTTTTTTACAAAAAAAACAACCGACTTCCAAAAGAAAAACACTACAAAGTGAAAAATAACTTTAATTTCGGAAGTCGGTGTCAAAAAAACGAAAATGTGGAACCAACGACACCGACTTCCGAAATTAAAGTTATTTTTCACTTTGTAGTGTTTTTCTTTTGGAAGTCGGTTGTTTTTTTTTGTAAAAAAGTTTTTTTTTATTTCAGTTAAGTAGAAAAGACTTGCCTAGTGTTGTAGCTGATTCTCCATTTCTTCTTCCTAGCTCGTGAGCAATATGATGGTAGCCTGCTGCGGTTTGCTATGTTAGGTAATATGTAGCACGCAGCAAGCATTTACTATTTTCCCAGCAGTGATGGTCGTACCTAATGCTCTTGCTGCTAACAAACATCTAAAAATAGATAACTTTTTATTATTATTTATCTAGACATACTTCAGACCGGCACCTCATGAGTAGGTTCTTGGTATCCTATGGCGCGAATCTTCATATGGCCACCGGTGGTACATCACCGCCCCATGAACCAAAAGTCTTGCCGGGCGGGGTGCGCCATGAAAATTTGTCTATTTTACTAGGCGAGGGCGGTAAATACAAAACTTTCTCTCAAACGGCGCGAATTTCTTAGTACATTGAAAGTACAATGTGACGTGGCCACCGGTGGTACACCTCACCGTGGCAGCAAATGCTCCGTGCTCCACCGGTGGTACACGTGGTCTGAACGTGTTAAATCATCAGATCAACCCATACGCGTCTCCTCTAAGGAGCGGGTTCAGGCCGTAGTTCACCACACTGGCCCAATGCGGGTGTGGGACTAAACAAAATTATGTGACTGTATGGTTGTTTATATAGTTCTCTTCTTCTTCTGCCTAGCCTTTTTTCCCAACTATGTTGGGGTCGGCTTCCAGTCTAACCGGTTGCAGCTGAGTACCAGTCCACAATCTATGGTAATATGGTAATGGTGGTAATGGTTTTTAAAAATATAATTGACGTGTAAAAGTGTTTTCACTTCAGTAGCTCAAACATGTAGGTTTTGCTGCCTGAAATCAGTGAGCAAAATTCGATTTTGCTCACTGAGTGAGACAAAGTAACTTTTTAATTTTTGTTTTCAGAAAGCCGCGAAAATCTTATTCAGCCTTGGGTTAATCATACAATTCGAAACATTCACACTCTATCTCTTTCCCGCCATTAGAAAGAGACAGAGACAAAGACCAGCCCTTTCGAAGTTCCGATTTTGAATTCGACCTCAAAGACAAACACGTTCGGGATTTTGTAAGTAGTAACTAAAGAAATTTTGCAAAAAGATAATTAAGTATGTCTTTTAATGTAATTTATTGAATTTTTAACTTATTGTTGTATTTAAACGAAAATAAGTATTTACTGCAAATAAAACTGATATTTAACCTGTAAATTTATTGCTAGATAGTTTCAATAATGTTACGTAATATATTTTGAATAATAAAATATCATGGGTACTATTTCCGAACACGCCTTAATTTATATAAAAGAGCGGGAATAAAATTTCGTGGCTGGCGTAAAGAGTTGAATAAGTTAATAAATATTAAAATAATCGTAAAATATGAGTGAAACTAGCGACGAGACCAATATTTTAACACCGGAAGAGTTAAAACAACAAGTTATGAATGCAGAATTAAGTTTCCTACCTGAGAAGTCTCGCGAGAAATATCTGAAAGCATACCATGTCTTCAATGAATGGAGACTTACGAAGGGCGCAAGCAGTTTTTCGGAGACGGTGTTGCTATCTTTTTTTTTAGATTTATCACAGACGAGGCGATCATCTACAATGTGGAGTATTTACTCAATGTTGAAAGCTACTTTAAAAACAAAACATAACGTGCATATTGAAACATACGCAAAACTCTTATCTTTTCTAAAAATAATGTCAGTTGGGCATAAGGCTAAAAAGTCCAAAATTTTCACGGCCCATAACATAGAAAAATACCTAATAGAAGGTACCTCTACCTACAATGTTAATTATTTTGATTCACAATAAATAGTTATTTCAATCTATTCCTGTTTATTATTTTATCTCCTAAAGTGTTCTCGCTGCTGAAGTGAAAAGTTATGTGTGTTACACGAGAGCAAAGTTTTTTGCATCTCGTGCCTTTGAATCCCTCGCCACACTCAGGATTCAACTTTAGAATCACTCGCTACGCTCGTGATTCAATCTTTGAATCCTTCGCTTGCTCAGGATTCAAAATCAGCACTCACAGCAAAAAACGACTTTGCTCTCTTGTTGCACAAATAACTATTGTGCAACACTACTTACAGAAATAAAATCATTTATCATTAAAAGACTTAAACAAATTATTATCTCAAAACTAGGAATTAAAGTTCAGCTTATTAATTCTGACAAATAACACTCACTTTGCCTTGATTGCATTGCTTTCTTGGGGATGCATTGGCCAAACTATATGTTTATGATACTTAGATTTGGTTCAATGCATGGTGACTTGTTTCACAGATCTTGATATACTGCACACTGTAGTCTGTGAGACAGTCACATGTAATGCGCTTTGGCCAACCAGGTGTTTGGTATGGTATGGATGACCCAGTGGCGTAGAAGCTCAGACTGGTATCATATTTTAGAGTTGGTCCTATTGTAAAAGTTGTTCATCTTCAGTATATTAATTATGTATGTCCCTCGTTTAATCAAACATATCTATTGAATAGGAAAAACTGATTCTTCACCCATCATAGTGAGTTGATGACTGATCGTACCAAGACCGTACCTACTTATGTATAACTGCAATCAAGATTCACATCCACACGAAAAGAACGGAACGGGGTTGATGTGTTTTTAGTATTCCTTCCTAATAATAACAAGCATAAAAGTCACTGACCTATAAGTCTTATGACCATCTTTCAAGGAACCATTGAACCTCTTTTTTAACCAACTTCAAGAAAAGGAGGTTATCATTCGGTTGTTTTTTTTATGTTTCTTAGGTAACTCAGTACTCCGTTATTTATAATCAGTTCAGTAGTTTGGTTTTTAAACCAAAATTACTGGTAAAAATTCAAGTAGGTAATTAAACGAAAGTCGTTTGCTTTCCTATGCTATGACTTTTCAGTGATGGCTTACTGGAATTGTCATGGGATGCACTGTGGCTATAAGTGCCGTATCTTTACATAATATTAACCGATTTCAAAAAGGAGGAGGTTCTTATTTCGATAGTATTTTTTTTGTACCTACCTACCTATGTATGTTACGCGATATCTTTGGCAAACAGATTTCAAAAATTATTTTTTAATGGTATGCCTCAGGGGTGGTCCCATTTTTAAGTCATAATTTTTATTACCTAACTTTGCTTGGGAAGTTTTTGAGTTAGCTTCAATAATACGTATTGTTGCCACTTAGTTTATATTGATGATGTTAAAATAACTTCCTGTCACTGATATTTACATAGCAAGTAGTGTTATACGAATTTGTTTGGGGTAAGTACAACTTAGGTACATGTGATAAATAAAAACTTTTTACAAAAAAAACAACAACCGACTTCCGAAAAAGTGATAAATAACTTTAATTTCAAAAGTCGGTGGCAAAAAACGAAAATGCGAACCCAACGACACCGGCTTCCGAAATTAAAGTTATATTTATCACTTTGTAGTGTCTTTTTTGGAAGTCGCTTGTTTTTTTTTGCAAAAAAGTTTTCATTCATTGAAAGATAGCGCCATCTAGCTTTAATAAGTAGAACTGCGTTGGTATTGAGCATCGGGGGCACTGACCTGTATTAAACAAGTGCTTAATAGAGGTCAGTGATCGGGGGGTTTTGTTCCATGCGCTCTCTATAGATGGCGTTAATTAACATCCTATATGAAACTCTTCACGCCTATCCATGCCTACTAGATGAGGTAAGCAGAATCTTTTTGCTTATAATAACATTACTGTACTCGCGCAGTCATTATGGCTTAGATACCGTTTGTCGTGAGTTATGTTTTGTTTTATCACGTTAGCGCTAAATAGCTAAACCTCAAGTTCAGTGAACGGTTTCAAGCAAGCCTGTCCTCATTTACTGGGCAAATTACAACGTTCAGGAGATCACCGGGAATTTAAACTAGTATTAAATTGGCCCCACTTGTAAAATAGGATCGGGGCTTTTCGAAATTTCAATGGCGATCGATCAAAAGAAAGACTGCTGTGGAAGCTGTGGCGAGACAGTGCTTCTTTACCCATACCATTATTCCGCTTGCTGAGATTCATTCTTCGATACAATTTGGCAAGGAGATAGATCTATCCTGGGGAAGGATATAGGCTTCTTGTCTATGGGATGATTTCCGACATCCACGCGGGCGAAGCTGCAGGCAGAATCTAGTACTCAATATATTTATTCCATTACACAATGTGAACTTTAAAGAAAGGTCCTTGTTCACACAACAAATTAGGAGAGAGGTAAATAGAGGCTTTAATTCGACAACTAAGACCAAATTAGGTGAATATTGAGGAAACGAGAGTAGAACTCGGAAATCTTTAATTTCGTTAGCTTTTCGGTGTAGGTATACCCCAATTTTCTTAATAACATACAATAATTATGTACTTATTAATAAACTGTTGTAGGTAATTAGTATAACATTATCAGACTGATATTTGTTTAATGAGGAAGTCTAGCGATTGACCTTGTATAATATAAACATCCAAACTAATATTATAAATGCGAAAGTAACTCTGTCTGTCTGTCTTTCTGTCTGTCTGTCTGTCTGTCTTTGCTTCACGCCTAAACTACTGAACCGATTTGTGTGAAATTTGGTACAGACATAGTTTGGAACTTGAGAAAGGACATAGGATAGTTTTTATTACAAAAATAAAATAAAAAATAAATTTTATTCCGGACATACAGCGCCATCTATTGGTCAAGAGTCGGCATCAATTCAGTACTGAATATTCATCGGAAAAATGTAAATAAATAGTAAAAAGGTATGAAAATATAATATAATACAACTTTTAGTACAAAGAAAATGCTCTAACGGAGTATAGATAATTCTATTAGTACTATAATATGTCGAGTTGGTGATCGCGCAATGGTGTCGATCGTTACACGAGTTCGGTTCATGTTATTGTTTTAATTCATCGGAAAAAAGTAAATAAATAGTAAAAAGGTATGAAAAAAATAATATCAATATAATAAAACTTTTTTAAGAAAATGCCCGAACGAAGTATAGATAAATAATCCGAGTTGTCACTATGCTCGATAGATGGCGTTGGGATCGAAATAGATCGCGCTATGGTTTCGTTACACGCATTTGGTTGGGTAACGGCTTTAATGCCCTAAGTGAGTATACATATCTTCAATTCAAACGCAGAGCTCACTATGTTGATTTTTGAAGAGTTCCCTAGAATATCTTCCACATTTCATTTTTGAAGAGATCCGCGAGATCGGGAACTATGTGGGTAAAACCAAAAATCTGCCGGAAGTCACTATTCCACGCGAACGAAGTCGCGGGCAAAAGCTAGTTAGACTATAAAGCGCTTCACACACAGTAAACGTAAACAGTAAACGTTGTTATTATGATATCCGTTTTTTTATAAATAATTGTGATGAACGGATGATTGATCTATTTTATTTTAAGTATTCAATAAAGTTGTTCTACGCATCGGTTCACTGCACATACACTCTATTACACATGGTCCAAGAATCATATAACCACTTACCACCTGCAAACGTGTTTTTTATTTTTTTTAATTCATTGATCTTGATAAAAATGTAACAACAAGCCAATACGCTTAGATAAGATAATTAACCCGACGTTTATGTACTTGTTGCATACGTAACTCCTGTTATCAAAATGCTATTTGACTAATAAGATAGCACTCTGCTTAGGCCATGGCCGGGCCATATAATATAACGTAAACTTACGCGTGTAAGCGTATCACGCGTTTATGATAATAAACGAGTGTGAGTAACCCCAGCAAAATAATGTCGAAAATAGTAATTTAAATCTTATAGATAATTAGTTGCCCAGCTTCTGTAATTGTTGCGCACATTTTTTAATTTGTTGCACTTATAGTTTTTTAGTTATTTCACAAAATCATTTCCTACTGGGGTAACGTCTATAACGTTGCCGCAGGCAGACATTTTTTTTTAATGGGAATTTTGAAACAAATAAAATGTTGCACCTTATTTTGTATTTTTGTTCTTTCTTCGTCTGCGAAGTTATTCAAAGTCAAAGTCAAAGTCAAATCATTTATTTCAATTAGGCACAGTAAAGGCACTTTTGAACGTCAAAAATTATAGTAAAAACAATTGATTCTAGTCGCCCATTCCAAAAGGTATTCGAGATCGTTCCGAGTTGCGCTGTAATCGATTTGAGGATGCTTTTACCTCTTCCGAATTAGCGTGAGCGCGATAAAGATGTCCCGTGATTCCGTGAATCATCATAGCTGACGTCATGAGTCATGACATGCATCATCTTGCGATAACGCCGACCATGCCCTAAAATAGTAACACCGTGAGCGCTGTCAAAAATGAAAATTGTGCTGTTTTGTTTTGAGTCGCATCATATCTATAAACTAACGTGGCATTTTCGAAATTATTGCGTGCTTCTAGCTACAGTCGCCAAATAACCGAATAAGAAGAAATTTGTGGTGTATACACAAAGAAATAATGTTATATTGTTTTGACGTTCAGTGAGCAGTTGAGCACTGTGAGCGCATTCACGAGCGTTCGGAATTGTTGACAGCTCTCAGCTGTACTCATAATCGTGATATCTAAATCGGAACGCAAATTATTGATATGTGCTTTGAGCGATTTTGGCATAATTCGGAATCATGCATGTCAAACAAAATTGTCAAAGTGACAGTTCGCGATCTGAATTTGGGGGACGGTCACGTCTCCCCCCGTGTTCCGAATTGCGTCAAAAGCGATTATATCGCGAATCCGACCAAATTTAATAGTCACAAAATATAAGGGCTATTCGAACTAGCCTCTAAAGAGAAACTTTTTACAAACCAAAAAAATAAAATTAAAAATAATTTGTGGTAAACCCCATGCAATTATTACCAGCTCAAAAAAACTAATGCGGATGAATTTTTCGACGCTATATTTTAGTTTCTGTATAGTTTTAGTTAATTAGGATTTAATTTTGTTATTTTTAGTATTTGAATGACAGATAACATTGACAGTAGTTTTTTTGAGCTGGTAATAATTGCATGGGGTTTACCAGGGACCACCCACAAATTATTTTTAATTTTATTTTTAAGGGCTATTGAGTAATAATTGTGACATTGCGCGTTGGTCGGATTCGCGATATTATCGCTTTTGACGCAATTCGGAACGTAGGGTCCGTGTCACTGTCATTAGTGTCATTCACTATCAAAAAGTACTCTGTGGTGTCATTGTCCGTGCGAATTTATTAATCGGGAACAAAAGACCTTATGTAATTTAGAGCGTGCGCAATGTACCGATAGTCCGCGGTACTCGGTAGTAAAAGTGCTCGCACAGTATCAGCTGAGATGGGTCGGCGACCTAACGCACAGTCATCGCAACGCGCTCGCGACAACTGATCGTCATGATGCACGAAATGCATTTAATGGGTGTTGCTCGGATTTGCGGCCACTCGCCCCGCGCCGGTCCTCGCCGTTGTACGAGTTCGCAGTGTGCTCAAACATTGCGTTTATCGTGCAATTCCCATCACACGCGGGCATCAATACGGCGAAAATTGTGACAGTGAATAGCAATGTTCAAGATCTGTTCGCCGCGGTATGTGCGGCTGTATCCGGTACTAGGGCTGCTGGGTGCTTGCGCGCAGGCGATCAATATCGTCTCCGTCTGCAACTCCTCCATCTACTGCGGTGGAGACCTTCTCCGTACAGTGCAGCTTGCCAGAATTTTCCCTGATTCGAAAACCTTCGTCGATCTAAGGCTGGCGCATTCTGAAAATGAAACGTTGGCCAATTTCACTAAACTTATGAGTGAGACTAATAATAATCCATCTCGCGAGCAAATCAGTTCATTTGTGGATTCAAACTTTATCGATGGTGACGAGCTGTTCAACTGGAACCCACCAGATTTTGACCCCAACCCACCGATCCTCGATCAGATCGCTGATCCAAAGCTGAAACAGTTTGCAAAGGATATTATCAGTATTTGGCCGGGACTCGGCCGGAAAGTGTCACAGGATGTGGATAGGAACTCTGATCAATATAGTTTTATTTATGTGCCCAATGGATTTATTGTTCCTGGTGGAAGATTCACAGAGTTGTACTACTGGGACTCATACTGGATCATCCGTGGCCTCTTGATCAGTAATATGACCCAAACTGCAAAGGGAATGATTGATAATTTCATCTATCTAGTTAATAAATTGGGTTATATTCCAAACGGAAGTAGAATTTATTATTTGGGACGAAGTCAGCCGCCTCTCCTAGCCTTGATGGTGTACGACTACATTACAGCGACGGGAGACGTCGCTTGGCTGGAACAGAACATTGGTACTGTAGAAAGAGAACTTCATTATTGGTTGGAGAAGAAAAAATTTACTGTTGAGGTAGATGGCAAACTGTACAGACTTTTACGCTATGTATCGGATGAAGAAGATACGGGCCCACGTCCCGAATCATACTACGAAGATTATTTCAGCAGCAGCGTACTGTCCGACGCCAGACGCGAAGAGTTTTACAAAGAAATGAGAAGCGCGGCGATGAGCGGTTGGGACTTCTCGTCGAGGTGGTTTGTGAACGCAAAAAATGTGACCACAGACAATTTGACCGATGTCCACACGTCGCGCATCCTACCAGTTGACCTGAATTCTATGTTTGCAGGCGCCCTACAAATAGTAGGTGACCTAAAACATCAACTTAAAGATAGGCGGGGTGCGCAGAAATGGTGGAGCCTAGCGAAGTACTGGAGGTTAGCAATCGAAAATGTGTTGTGGGACGCGAATGATGGTGTGTGGTATGACTACGATACCAGGGCAAAGTCGCGGAAGAGGCACTTCTACCCAAGCTGTGCGACGCCGTTGTGGGCAGATGCCGTGGAGCCTGCGTGTGCGCCAGTTTACGCGTCACATTTAGTGAAATATTTGCTGTCGAACAATGCCCTGAGCTTTCCCGGTGGCATCCCGACCTCGTTGTGGCACACAGGCGAGCAGTGGGACTTCCCGAACGCGTGGCCGCCTCTCCAGAGTATCGTGATCGGCGGTTTGGAGAAAAGCGGTTACGAAGAAGCGAGAAAGTTGGCGAGGGAACAAGTCACGGTTTGGATTCGTGCGAACTACATAGGTTATGGGAAATGGCAGAAGATGTTTGAGAAGTACAATTGTCTGCAGCCAGGGGGACACGGGGGAGGCGGGGAGTACTCCGTCCAGTCTGGGTTCGGATGGACAAATGGAATTGTTTTGGAACTCCTACAAAGATATGGGAAGGAGTTACAGCTTGATGAACATGGTGAAAATGGTTTGCCTAGCATACGGATGGTGTAGATAGTGCATTGAAACTTTAATCATACTTGTCAACTTTACTTATAAGTGGTTATAGATGAAATGAGGTACAGTATAATATACTGTACCTCATTTCATCTATAACCATATTAGCCATATTATGGCTAAGTTATTTCTCAATTTTCAAGTGCCTTTGTGACATCCAAAATGTCAATTTGCCCTTTGGCTTGCATGCCAAATATTAACATAAAGTTTCATAGTATTCCTACCTACTCATAATGTAATTCTAGCCAAGCAATGACAATGCTATTACACTGTATATAAGTTCAATTGAAACTTGTGTATTTCACTTGTGCTGGACTTTACCTTCTTAGAACTTTATTCTGTAATAAAGTTCTTTTTCTTCATTGCGTTTATGCAAGTTTTTCCATAATAGAACTGTCGAACGTCAATTTTATTCCACGGATAAAAGATATCTGACTGGTAAAATCAGCCACCAGATAGGTAAGTCTATGTTGTCATGAGTATGTTTAACTTAGGTTATATAAACTAGATTTTATATTTTTATGAACAGTGATATTTACATGTAAATATTTAATATTATATAAAATATATTGCGCACATATTTTTATTATCTATTTGATAAAAAGTGGAGTTGTTTGTACAGTGACCAACGAAAGTCGAACAACACTGCTGCAATGTATAAAATGTTTGTGTACTACTGAATAAATAAATAAATAATAAATTTACATTTTACCAGACAAAATAACTCATTTGATACGCAGTTTTTGGGCATTTCACGCAATAATCGCTAAGTGATTTTACTATCATAAATTTTCATGTCTTCACATTTTCTTAAAGGTAGGTTCGTGAAGTAGCCAATAGTTTGAAAATGTATAGTGTTAATCGACTTTTGTTGTTGACCATACTATTAAGGAAGTGCAACGATTACTTACGGAAAATTACGCGTTTGTTGTTACTTATGTTTATTTATAATTTTATAGCAATATTTTATTAATGTTGAAGACAAATAGGAACAAGGTAAATGAAGTTAAAAATTAATAAAGTTTTGTTATTTAAAATGTGTTTAAATTGAATTGAAACCGAAAGTTTCCATTTTGCATAAATAACTACGTACCTACCTAACGAAGTAGAATAGCGGACTGTAAGTTACTTGCATAAAACTCAAGTTAAGAACGTTCACAGTCGGATCTCAGTCTCAATCTGTCAAAAATACCTCTAATTTCCCTACATTTTGACATTTGTTTTTCGCCGAGATGAGACTGCGACTAGATTTTGAACGTTTTAAATTACGAGAATTGGCGTTCAGATCTCCGACGCGTAGCGGTGAATGCTTATGCGAATCCCGCATCCCTGGCCATAGGTAGAGGTAGAACACCGCGGTGGTTTTAGCCGGTAAGGGTCCGGCATGCCCCTCTGTAACCCCCACGATAGAGGAAGTCCATGAGGATTTCCACCGCGCACCAAAAAAAAAAGATCTCCGACGCATCATTTTCGCTAGTGTGGACGCAAAATGATACGCGATCGATCATGTTACACACTGTAGGTACCTAGGTAGGTATATAATATATTATGTAGATAAAAAAGTCTAGATAAGTGTTTCTGCTGACCTAGAAACAACATAGAAGGCCTGGCTACGTACCTTCACATGAACTGGTCATTCCACTTTCAACGTTTCATATCGTGTTAAGCCTGTGGAGTCACCCCGAAAGGCTAGGCAGAGGTGTGTCCAGTGCTGTGGTCTAGTTTCAGTGTAGTATACAGGGTCAAATTGAATTAGCCAGCGAAACTCCACAGACGTGATGGGTACCTAACTACCTATCGATATCTAAATGATCAAACAAAAAATTAAATAATTAGATGAGTTGTTTTTTGGGTCAACCGCAATTATTGTCAGTTTTCTTTGTGTAAACTTCACAAACGTGATGGGTATCGATATCTAAAACACGATAAAACAAAAAAAACGGATATCCTCAACTCCTACTCAAGTAAGAACACCAAGGGTCGTAGGCCCCCAAAAAACATTTTTTTTTATTATGTGTTGTTTAGATATCTCACCACGTCTGCGGAGTTTTGTTAGCTAATTTATTTAAACCCTGTAGGTACTCTTATTTCGCCAGTCAATCAATCAACAGTAATAGTTATTATTTATTTCCAAACTTCAGTACACCTCACATCAATGAGGTCTCGACTCCTGAACTAGGACATCCTGCATGATAGGCTTCGAGGTTTCTCCAGTCATCAATCTGCCTAGCCTTTTCCCAAATACAGGGTGTCCCTGGAAGTATGGATCAAATCGAATAGCGTGGGCAAGCTAATTTCCAAACTTTTTAACCCTGAGACCCTCTCAAAACAGTGAAGGAAAACATCGTGAGGAAACCGGCATGTCCTAGAACCAAAAATTCGAAGACATGTGACATCTACCAACCCGCACTGGGCCCGCGTGGTGGATTACGGCCCACTCCCTCTCACAGACAGGAGACCTGTGTCCCAGCAGTGAGAACATTATAGGCTGATTATGTTATGTATGATTACCTACATAATTATTATGTACCTATCTTCATTTCTATTGTATCTGCTTTTTATTGAATTATTTTATTTTTATATTTGTACGTTGACTATTTTATTACTAATAGACGTTTTATTATTAAAGGCAGGTAAAGATAAGATATTGTAAAAAAAACGCGCCTTATTTTAAAAGATTTATTTTGCATTTATTATTCATATTTACTTACTTAATTATTTTAATTTGATAAAACTAATAAATGCAATTGAAATTGGCGCCAACAGCCAAATTATTAATTACAATAATATTATATCTTTATGCAAACGTTATGAACCAACTTGGCAACAATTAAGATGCATGCGCTTCTTTTCTTCAGAAATGAGTATCAGTTGATTTGTATTATGAATCTTCATATTATAACCATAAAACAAAACAAGAAAGCGCTAAAGTTCGATTTGTTGAATGTAATCAAAGCTAGATGAATTGATGACATTCAAAAAGGCATTTAACTGCATGGGTCCCTATACTACAAATATTTGGTAAAGGCTTTGGAAGGAGTTAGTGCACCTGATAAATACATCAACATTATTACCGAAAACTAGAGAACTATGAGGTTCCTATGCGTAGAGAGTAGACGTAAACTAATAATCAATAGAGGAGTTCACCAAGGGACTGTTCTAATGCCCTCCTTATTTTGACTTAGGCATTGCTGTCGCCAAAAGAATAATATGTTTGCATGTGAATAATAGGAAGACAAATGGCCTTAACCTCATCATGCGGGATTAAGACACGAAAGAAACACTGAACAAGACCCACACTGATAACATAAAACCTTATAGGCAGGGTGCCTATAGCGTTTAAGTCATCACTCTATCCTGTGAAGTAGGAAAGTAAAGTGTATAATATCTAGATCTAATAAGAAAATGGAAACTGCAAACGCTTGTGCAGTTTCTGTTTTCTTATGTCGGTATGATGTTATAAAATTATGCAGTTTAAAGACGTCATAGGTAAGATAATGTGCTTGTTGGTAACGAAAGTAAACAATGCAAAGTTAAGAAGAAAGATAATAGCGTCACAAATAAGATGTATGGTGTAAAACCTTACATTAGACAATCAGTAACAAACTATGGTCCATATAAGTTTTGTCAAACCATCTGGGAGGTAAAAAAATGCAATAAATTATTTTTAACTAGCTGACCCGGCGAACTTCGTACCGCCTCAGAATCGAAAATGAATTGTCTCTATTGCTTTTTTTTCGAGATTTTTTCCTATGTTTTAATAGTTATTCTGCTATTCGAAGCGGAGACAAATCAAACATCATAAAAATCGGTCCAGCCGTTCTTGAGTTATAAATGGTGTAACTAACCCGAATGTGTTTTATAATAATTATATTTATATCACGCACAAACGGAAATTTTGTAGGGATTCTAATTTGGATTAACTTATTTGCCCTCTTCTTTCGTCTACATAAAAGAAAATGCTCTTAAAATTTATTGTACAGACGCCAGCACATCAACCTACTACAATCTGTCAGATTTCTGTAATAGATTTTCAACTTTATCGCTAAAGCATAAGGTTCAATGTTGATTGGGAAAATTTGACAGTTAGGTGTAGGTTGATGTGCTGGCGTCTGTACATGTTCCTAACGTGTATGTTGTTGCAATAAAATCTATGTGCTATGTAATAAGTATCTATTAAAATCCGGGAATCTATTCAGCCTTATTCAACCGCATCGAAATCACAATCACTTGCCGGTGTCACGTAGGGTATTTCCATTTGAGATCCGAATTCTGCTTCCAACAATACTTGTTGGATTTTAAGTCTAGCAAACGCGTTCTGTTTAGGATTCAGCCGTTTTAGTGTGGGGGCACAACTAATGAGGAAAAGTTCGTCAGGGTCCGATCTGTCACAGGTGCAAGCGGTCACTTCTTCGTCAGTGGAGTTCTGACGAGCTTTCTTGGGCGAGGGTTGGGAGTTGTCGTCGTCTTCTTCTTCGTATTTGATGTCCTGACTGTAGTTTAGGTCCGGCTGGCATTGTAGCGCTCGTTGACGTACATCTTCTTCATTATCTGAATCTTCGGGTTCTTTTTTGACTGCGGTTGTTCTGTGGACATGAAAATGATGAACGGTTGAAAGTCTATGAGTGTTTTCTACTGCTGTTTCATACATTTTGGTCAAGTAGGTTTTGAACTTTTGTGTGAACAGCTGACTTTTTTTTCGTGATTTCAGAGTTGGTCCCATAGTGAAAGTTGTTCAGTTCGACGGTCTAAAGCACCTCTTAAAGTTTTTAAGGTTAATTTTTTAACACTTTGTATATAGAATTATATAGGTAATCTTCTGCTGGTTTAGATCTAATTAACTGTTCAGCCTTTAAATGACAAGTGAGGTATGTAGGGAATGTTGTAGTTCAGCGTTCTCCAGTGCCAAAATAGAGCATCATTCATACACCATTATAAAAGTTTATAAATGATCATCTGCCCAGCCTTTTACCAACAATATAAGTACCTACACCTAACTTCTACGTTGGGATCGGCTTCCAGTCTAACCGGGTGCAGCTGAATACCAGTATTTTACATGGAGCGACAACCCAGTTACCGGGAAATCGATTCCCCATTGATAAGACTGGTTGTTAGACTTTCGGGCTTTTGACGACCAGTAAGTAACCACTATCAAAGATCAACGTATAACAGCCGGGACCGACAGTTTACCGTGCTTTCCGAGGCACGGAGGGGTCTTGGTATGTAAAGGTGGTCACCCATCCACGGGCCAACCGCGGCAAGCGTAGCTTAACCAGGTCGATCGACACGTGTGGACGGCTGTTATTACTTAGCCACAAGCCCCTTAAAAATAGTAATCCATTAAAAAGCCAGAAAAGTTTATAAATAAACAATAGAAATAGGTTCTCACCCATTGTCTTTGGGCTCTATATGCGGCAGAAGAAACCTCATGTGCTGATGGTAAGGCCACCTTGTACGTCCTCCATGCGTTCTCTGCAGCTTTATGAACGAATCGCGGAGGGACCTCCACCGTTTCTTGCATTCCGTTTCTGCGAAAGAAAACATGTTATTACACAAGGTAAACATTTTAATAGATAGGTACCTACTAATTGTGTACCTACCTACCTATTAACATTTTACATTGGCTCTTTTGTAGTAGGTAAGTAATGACTAGTGGGATTCTTAGATCACTGGCAACAGAGTGTTTGCTAACAAAAACAACATAGTATTGCGTCGGGTGACGATACCACACTGTTGAATGTTGTCGCTGTTTTTCTAAGGTTGTTTATTATGATCAGAAGTCGAATAGTACACCATGTAATAATGAGGAATGGTGAGATTCAAATAAGGCATTCATCTAACGTAAAGTAAGAAGCATTTAGCTTATCATCTTGAAAACTGAGATTTGGCTAAGATACAGCGTTGTCATAAACAAAAAGATTTGGAAATGTAAACTTACCAGAAACGTGGAGTGACTCTTGAACCTCTTTCCAGGCATCATCTCTAAGCTTTGTTTTATTGAAGCCGCTCACGGATTTGTCATACAAAATTGGGCGCTTTTCAACCTCCTTGATCAAATCAATCTCATTCATTGTTAAGCGTATCTATTATTGTTGCCGGCTGTGCTAACAATATTTAAAACGTAGAATACAATACTCGCGGGGAAATAATAACGAACTTATTACTTATTGTATTAACCGATTTCCACAATGTGTAAATAAAGTGTTAAAACTATTTTAATTTTTTCGGGGTTTTACCGAACACGGACGTGATTTTACCAGGTTCATTTATTCAATATTTTGCGGCAAATAGCACTGAACTATTTAGTTTATTAGTTACTATTTAACAAATTCGATGTTATACAGGTGGTCCACGTCAACTGAAGTCGGGTTTCATTGGCAAATCACTGACACACAATCACTTTTTTATTAATTTTTATTTTATTAACACTTTAGGGCGTAATTTTTTTAGCTTTTAATGATAGGTACACAATGACGGACTGATGGTGAAATGGGGTGGCTGTGATCTGAGGAGTGAGGTGTGTGACGCACGGTACGCGCGCGCCGCGCGTATCGAGCGGCGCGGCCGGTGCGGCGCGACGCGGCGGTGCCCCAAGACCCCAGCAAACTCCAACGTTATTGATTTTGCTGATTAGGAAACAAATGAATGGGGATAATGTATGTTGGCGTAATGTTACATTTCGGTTATCTAATAAATTGACGTCATGAGTACCCCGTTTCCTTTTCCCAGAGCTATTTTTAATTAGTTAAGTATTTATTTCGTAAGTACGTAGGTACTTTAGATATCATCATGAATGAGCCATTTTAATCAAATCAATACGACGTAACTACTGTTGAGCTTATTGCAGCATAGAACAAAGGAAATTGTTTTTCAGAAGTCGGATAATGTGCTTTGATGTTAGTTATTAATTAAGTAAGTAGGTATCTATAAACTTATAATTGTTAAAAAGATATTAAGGTGGTAAAAAAATGTAGTTTTTCTAACTTGTTAAAAGTGTAATAGGGATTTAACATTTTGGTACATGTTTTTTGACTCTTTGGTCTAGTATCATGTAAAAGGAATACTTACGCGATTCAATGATTTTTTCTCGATACAAAAAAATCTATTTTTTTACATTTTTCGACATCATGGCGCGGCGTTCAATAGACTTTACTTTAAAACATAGAGCATTATCATATCAAAGTTTAATCAAAGTAGAATTTTAAATTCAATTCATTTATTTAGTTAAACTTTTTACATAAAAACAACCGACTTCAAAAAAAACACTACAAAGTGATAAATAACTTTAATTTCAGAAGTCGGTGTCGTCGGTTCCGCATTTTCGTTTTTTGACAAACACCAACTTCCGAAATTAAAGTTATTTATCACTTTGTAGTGTTTTTTATGAAGTCGGTTGTTTTTATGTAAAAGTTTTTATTTTTCACTTTTTAGTTACGTACCTACCCCACACAAATTCAATTAACACTAGTGCATTGAAAAATTGAAGACACCGACTAGAAGAATCATCAAAATTCGCATAGAAATGCCGGAGATGCAGTACATTTATGCATAAACATGGTACATAAGAATAATTACAAAATGTATTATATACTAAAACCTTCCTGAAAGTATGTACTTAGACCACATTAGTGAAAGAATATTATCAAAATTGGTTTATAAGTTTTTGAGAAAATCGCGGACATACAAACATACATACGGGTCGAATACAAAACCTCCTTTTTTTAAGTCGGTTAAAAAGGAGAAAATTCGTTTTGGCACAGACGTCGTTTTATTCAGAGCGCACGCACATTATAGCCACCACTCTTCTTTTGCGTTTCAAAAGTAATTGCATCACTTTCGCCCGCTTTGTAGGTTTTCGAGGATTTTAGAACTTCGAGGTAGCACCTTAACTGGATAGGTAGATAGCTGGATAGAGACGATTGTAAGCACGGAATATGTATCAACAGAAAAAAAAATCAAATTAGGTACCGTAAAATGGGGTTACATTGATCAATTTTAAAATTCGAGGTTGAATATTTCTGTAGGTACTAAGAAGGCTGAAAAATTTACAAAAATAAATGTAACATCGGTTTTATGGGTTGTATATGTTTACATTAAAAGTAATATTTTTGGACACTCCTTTATGAAAAAAAAAAAATTATAATCATCGTGATCAACTTCATACTGCATCGGGGATACTTTGATCGCACTAGTTTTTGGTACGTATTTTGATAGTAACCCCAAAAAACAAATTAATATCGGTCCACAAATGTTTGTGCTGCAGTTGTTTTAAGATGATGGTTTCTGGGTGGGATTCTTTGATAAATACAAATAACTGTTTTTTTTTGTTCAAATCTATATATTTAAATCTAATAAAATTTAAGTTAAGTTAAGTTTTTCATAAGTCGAAAGTTGTTATCAAAGTAAACCCGTAGTATCAAACTAACCCCATTTCACCGGTACCGATAGCGTGCTTAGGATAAAGTTAATGATTCAATATTTTCAAGTGGCGGCTCTGCGCGGAAGTTATTTATATTTCAGTTGAGTTTCTTTAAATTTGTTGTTAGGATGTACCTACTTAGTTCCTTCTTATTCTTTCGATTTATTGGCGGGTGGCAGAGGTTTCGCTTATTCGTTTTAGGGATGCAACGTTTTTTTGGATGACGTAATAAATCATCGTTTAGTAATTATTTTTAACTAGCTGTTGCCTGCGATCTAGTATGATAAGTAGCCTATGCCCTTACCCAGGTCAAGGTCTATCTGTGTGCCAAATTTCATCCAAATCCTTTAAGCCGTTTTAGCGTGAAAGCGTAACAAACAAACCCACTTTCGCATTTATAATATTAGTTAGGATTCCCTGTTGGGAAACCTGTTTTTTGTAGACACTAAACCACGGGGTGATTGCGTAACACCAGTCTATCAAAAAGTACTCTGTGCGTAACACTAACATTTCAGTCTATCAAAAAGTACTCTGTGCACTAACAGTAGCAATGGCTTTCATTTTGACAGTATTAGTTATTTTTGAAATACATAATTACATATAACGTCGCACAGTGGGCTGGAAATCGGCTTTCATAGACTTAGGGATTTCAATTTGCAAGTGCTTGTTTTTATGCCGGATATCGCTTCTATTAGTCATTACTATGTACAAAAATGACACCCGAGTTAATTCTGTCCAAAAACGAAGGAAATATAATTTTTTTACGAAAAATTTGTATGAAGCTAGTATGAAAAATCGAATTATCTCCTAAACGGCATGTTTAACCGTAATATCCTTGGAGGTGGTCATAGTGCTAATTATTTATGATTTTTTGGTTGCCGATTTGACGAAAAATTTCATGCCGTTTTTTTTTAAAAATTGTCAAAATATTTTTATTTGTTTTTACATATGAAACGATTCCTTTTAGTGTTTATGTTGAAGAACACGGACTTTTAACTACACGTAACATAAAATAGCATCACTCCTATATTTCCGAAGGAGTTGGCAGAGGTTTATAGTACACCCACACGTAGACAACTATGTTTGAACTAGATATTTATCAACACATCATGAGTTTTAAAACTTTTCATACAACCAAATTACCAATTTACCAATTCATACAATAAAACCAAATTACCAATTCATACAAAAAAATAAGAGTTTGATAATCTTTTTTTATTTAAATTAATAAAAATGTGTCAAAAAACAGCAATTTTTTTATTTAATTTTTCTTGTTTTGTGTGTTCTTAATATTTGGGTTAATAACATATCGAACTTTTTAACTTGGACACTAAAAGGGATCGTTTTACATGTAAAAATAAATAAAAATATTTTGACGATTTTTAAAAAAAAAAAAAGGCATTAAATTTTTCGTCAAATCGGCAACCAAAAAATCATAAATAATTAGCACTATGACCACCTCCAAGGATATTACGGTTAAACATGCCGTTTAGGAGATAATTCGATTTTTCATACTAGCTTCATACAAATTTTTCGTAAAAAAATTATATTTCCTTCGTTTTTGGGCAGAATTAACTCGGGTGTTATTTTTGTACATAGTAATGACTAATAGAAGCGATATCCGGCAAAAAATCAGGCACTTGCAAATTGAAATCCCTAAGTCTATGAAAGCCGATTTCCAGCCCACCGTGCGTCGCCCAGCAGTGAAAACCTCGGATGTCTCATTTCCTCAAAAAAAAAAAAAATGTTCTTTGGATTTATAAACTCGGTAAGCACAGATTACTCTAGCAAACTTTCGAATCAGCCACTCCTAAGGAATGCATAAAATCTAAAAAAAAAAGGTACCTACTTAATATCTTCCCCACTCATACATTTTTTTTCAGTAGACAGTTTTTTCTTCCTCCTGTAAAATTTTGTTATAAACACTTACGTGGTTTTCACTGCTGGGCGACGATAAGTAGGTAGGATACAACCTCATTTTTTTGTCACTTTGCTTAACCAGAAACTTTATTTTGAATATTTTCAATTATGGGAATTGTTTTTACGTCATAAGTTATTAACCTTTTAAGCGCTTGGCTAAATATCAATTGCCGTATCCTAGCGCGCGGCTACAAATCTATAAAATCAAGATAAAATAATACCTACAATAAATAAGGAGGAGAAATCGTTGTATCGATTAAAAATAGTCAAAAGTTTTATTTCTATTTAATAATGGTTTTAGTTGTACCACGCAGTTAATAGGACGAAAATAGAACGAAAAAATCATGCATGTTCGCTGTCGCAGAAATACGACACGAGCGGTAGGGGCACGGAAATATGTGTCGCATAAATGCGACACAAGCGGTCAAAAGGTTAAAATCTTCGAAAAAAGTGATGCAATTACTTTTGAAACGGAAAAGAAGAGTGATGGCTATAACGTGCGTGCGCTCGGAATAAAACGACGTATGTGCCAAAACGAATTTACTCCTTTTTAAACTAAATAAATGAATTAAATTTAAAACTACTTTGAATACACTTTGATATGATAATGCTCTATGTTTAAAAGTAAATTCCATTGAATAACTTAAGCGTTACGCCGTGATATCGGAAAAAGTAAAAAAATACTTAGATATCATCATTTTGCAATTTTTTTGTATCGAGAAAAATTCATTGAATCGTGTATTCCTTTTACATGATAGACCAAAGAGTCGCAAAAACATATAGGTACCAACATGTTAAATCCCTATTCCACATACTTAACAAGTTACACGAAATAGAAAAACTATTTTTTTTTCAATATAAATATACCTTAATAACGCCAACGTTACTAATTTATGTAGAAATTTTAAATACCCCTACGACCCCTATACCGCTGCATGCACCCGTAAGCACAATGTTTTGCATGTGCAGCGTGTGCTACATAGCGCACTACCGCAAATAGCTTTCACACCAAAAATAAAAGTCGTTTCTCAGCAATTATTTTTATGCAATGTTACTTAGTTTGATGTACAGACGCCAGCACATCAACCTACACCTAACTGTCAAATTTTCCCAATCAACATTGAACCTTATGCTTTAGCGATAAAGTTGAAAATCTATTACAGAAATCTGACAGATTGTAGTAGGTTGATGTGCGGGCGTCTGTACAGAATGCGTATTGACATGACAAAGAATGCGTACATGACAAAGACAATGTAAATTGCAATGATGTATTTAAAAAAAATTGGTTGTCTGTAGTCGGTTTACGGACGATAATTTTACGTGATAACGTCATAAGAAAACATCAGAATGCCTATAAAATTCTCGTAACTTAAAAAGTTCAAAATCTAGTCGCAGTCTCATCTCGGCGACAAACAAATGTAAAAAACTTGTCAAAATGTATGGAAATTAGAGGTATTTTTGACAGATTGAGACTGAGATCAGACCGTGAACGTTCTTAAAATTACAAGAATTGCCCCTCAAATAAATGCGTCCGTCACAAGCCGAACGCTTAGGCCGATCGTGCCTCTCTATTGCTTGTTCCGCGCTCTCGCTTGCACGCTCGGCTCAGGCAGAACGTGACAATGAGTCATGCTTTTTCGTGCGTGCAGTCGGCGTTCATCGATTTATAGAACGTTATCACGTCAAAATCAAATCATAAAAAGTGCTTTTATAAAAATATTTTTGTATTATATCGTAACAATCGTCGAGACAAGAAATTACTCTTACATCTAATTAATTCTTAATATTAAATACCTAACTAGGAATAATATAATCAGTCATTCTTATAATCTAGATACCTACCAATGATTCTCCAGAATTAGATAATGAAGCGCATTACTTATTGATCCTTAGGTAACTTGTCTTAATTTAAAAAAAACTTTTTTACAAAAAAAAACAACCGACTTCAAAAAAAACTACAAAGTGATAAATAACTTTAATTTCGGAACTCGGTGTCGTTGGTTCCGCATTTTCGTTTTTTGACACCGACTTCCGAAATTAAAGTTATTTATCACTTTGTAGTTTTTTTTGAAGTCGGTTGTTTTTTTTGTAAAAAAGTTTTTATTTTTCACTTTTTAGTTGTATCTACTCCACACAAATTCAAATAACACTAGTGCATTGAGGAATTGAAGACACCGACTAGAAGAATCATCAAAATTCGCATAGAAATGCCGGAGATGCAGTACATTTATGCATATAACATCGTACATAAGAATAATTATATAATGTATTATATACTAAAACCTTCCTGAAAGTATGTAGATCACATTAGTGAAATAATTATCAAAATCGGTTCATTAGTTTTTGAGAAAATCGCGGACAAACAAACATACATACATACATACATACATACGGGTCGAATACAGAACCTCCTTTTTTGAAGTCGGTTAAAAATAATCAATTTTGACAATATTTTGGTAGAAACTTAACAATTAATTTACTTACTTGCCTAATAAAAAGAGGTAAAATTGTTTGTTTCTATATAAGAGACCTCTTGAAGTGTCCGATTACAAAAATGTTTTCACTGATTGAAAGCTACACTATTGCCAAGTGCCATAGTATACATAATATTTTGTATGGTATAGTTGACTTCCACATGGACGTTGGAAATAATCACTCTGAAAGTTTAAAGTAATCAAACATCTATGCAAAAAAATGTAAGCATGTTAAAAAAATATGGATGTCACGTGATCAACTTTGTACGTTAATATCTTGTAACGACTTTACGGCGTTTGGTCTGATAATATTTTGTTTGCGTTGATGTCAGCTATCGATTTATACAGGGTCCCATTAAAATAGGTGGACAAATTTTATCACAGTGCTCTGTACGTCTAAACAAATATTTCCAACAAAAAAAAAACGAATTAAAGTGATTTTATTTTGAGCTAAAATAATAAATTGCCAGCACATTAGTGTATTTTCATTAGCTGATAATTTTTTTTGTAAGGATCTAATGCGTTTTTCTTATATATTTTTTTACCATCATCCTTATTTTGGTGGTCTGAATGATTTCTAAAAGTTTGTCCATATATTTTAATGGGACCTTATATAGGTTTTACGCGCGGCCGCCATTTTGAAAAATATAAATCAAAATGGCGCGACAGAAGGAATGCCACGGACCTTCAATGCCCTTTAATAGGTATGCTATACAAACCGTAGAACTGTTATTAAAGAATGTGCTAATTGATGCTTTCTGATGTCTATATCTCGGTTTGATACATTCCACTCTGTTTTTTGTTTATTGCTGATAGTTTCATCGAAATCACCTTTCATAGAAACTTTCCACTTTATTTTCGCTTTTTATTTTATTTCTTGGATTTAGATTTAGACTTTCTTTGGGGCTTATCTTGCGACTTTCTTAGGGGTTGATCTTGGGACTTTCTTAGGGGTTGATCTTGACGCTTTCTTTGGGGTTGATCTTGAGGCTTACTTTGGGGTTGATCTTGAGGCTTTCTTAGGGGTTGATCTTGAGGCTATCTTTGGGGTTGATCTTGAGACTTTCTTAGGGGTTGATCATGAGGCTTTCTTTGGGGATTATCTTGAAGGCCTATTTGGGGTATAACTTGTTCCTCTTGTGGATCAAAATTTTGCGACAAAGTCGGCTCTAGTTTAATTTTCGTTGCGTGTACCAATTTGATGTGGGATTTCAAATCCTGTTCTTTATAATATCCAATACCACACTCACAGATGTAAGGGAATGGTAAGTGGAGAATGGAATGTTCATCAAGAGTACTTTGCGCAGCATAACTAACATCGCAATCTGGACACTTGTAGGGTTTCACAATATCATGGTTCTGAAATTTGGTGTTTTTTCTTACATTTCTCCTGGAAAAAAAGATGACTTTACAGGTCTTAAATCTAGTGAGGTTTTTATGAAGCTATAAACGCTTTGTGTATATTCAACAATAATATTGTTAAATAGAACATATAGAATGTCAAGGCTTTAGGAAAACAAATTGGGCAAACAAAGAGAAGACAAGGAAATCTAGCCTTTCCACCAAATTAGATTAATTTTAACAAGTTTGTGAGAGTCATCATCTTTTCCCAACTACGTTAGTGTTGGCATCCAGTCAAACCTGATGCAGATGAGTACCAGTATTTTAAATGGAGCATCTGACCACTACCCAGTTACTGAGTAACACAATAGCCCTTGGTAAGACTGGTTGTCTGACTTTCGGGCTCCTGACGACCCGGAACGAATGTCAAAGATCCACAAATGACAGCCGGGACCAACGGATTAACATGCTTTGCGAGAATAAGTCACTAAATACTTACACGTTCTCCTGTATGTGCACAAGCTTATGAAGCATAAAATCTCTGTTATTACAGAATGTTTTGGTGCATTTGTCACATTTGAATATTTTGGCCCTTTCTACAGATACATATGCACTACTAGCCTGAAAAAAAAAACATACTTTCATTTTGTTATTTGTAGCTGAGCATTAGGTCAGCTTATTTTGGCATTTTTTGTAACAAGTCTTTGATAGAATAGTATTTGAGACAAGGGCATAATTGCTGAACTAGTAACAAATAAAAGCACAAATTGCTGATAATTAATATAATAATTTATCCATGTCATTATCATCATCATCTGCCTAACCTTTTCCCGGCTATTTTGGGGTCGGCTTCCAGTCTAACCGGATACAGCCGAGTACCAGTATTTTACATGGACCGACTGCGCCTATCTGACCTCCACAACCCAGTTACTGGGTCCAAGTATCACGTAAAAGTGTTGTGCGAGTTGTTCTAGAAACATGTTTTAAACAGGAATACTTATAATATTCCTGGCACAAAAGAAGACAGAGAGGTCAGAAGCCGAGCTGAACTGGCTGTTGGGGTGCTGGGTAGCACATTGGTAAATAACTTAAACTAAAGGCATTATGTTGCATTTATTTCAATTAAACCATTTACAGGCACTTTTGAATGGTCAAGGAGTTAGGCAGTTAGTTAGAAAGTTGAAGCTAGTTGCCCATTCCAAAAGGTAGATCTCTATGGAGAAGAACCGGGAAATAGCTCCTAGGAAACTCTTTTAAATCAAGATATTACAAAATCCTGGGTACATTATTCTTGTAACTTACATGCGATAAGAAGACTTTATCATGATAAGACTTATGTTCCATGAGGACACTCCTATTTGGGAAGAATTTTGGGCATATTTTACATTTGTATACATTCAGCCTTTCTAGCTTTACCAGCAGTTCTGGTCTCTGAAACATGACATAAAAGGAAATTATATTTTTAATATAGATATATATCTTATTTGCAAAGTATGTAGGCACAAAAATCAGTTGTGAGGAATCCATGTACAGACGCCAGCACATCAAGCTACTAAAATCTGTCAAATTTCTTTAATAGATGTACAACTTTATTGCTAAAGAATAAGGTTCAAAGTTGATTGGGAAAATTTTATAATTTTGGACAGCTTGATGTAAAACTTAAAAACTTATTATAAGTTCAGTAACAATAGAAAAGTAATTGTCTCTCATTAGTGACAGTTGAGCTCATAGGTATTCAGAATTATTTTCCTATTTACTTAGACTCCATGTGAAATAAGATTAGACATTTAAATAAACCTTTTTTTACAGTCCATTCAACCAATTTTGACTTCTATTACATTGGTGGCATGACAAATGGCACCTACAGGATACAGTTGGTATTGTAACAACATTTTTGCTTATAATTCCATCCATATGCCTATGGAATAGAAGTCAAAATTTTATATAAATGTCTAATCTTATTTCAAATGGAGTATAGTCTTTTATAATAATCAAACATTTATTTCCAGCTACAATGACCCATAGACATTATACTTTATAGACTAGCATAATAGATAAAGTATATAAAACAAACTTGTGTTAGTTAAAAAAACTATGTTACTAGCAGCACTTCACTTTGCACTACCCTACTGCTACCAAGCTGCTTTATTCCCAATGATGATGGATAGTATACCTTATTATTACTTGAGGAGTAAATAATAATAACATAGTACCATATACTTTTGTTTGTTAGCTATATCTATCAATTCAGAGTATTATAAGTCAGTTCACAGTTCATGTTCAAGCTGCAATATTATTTGTAATTTTGCCAATGAGGTGTAATGGGGCATCATTTTAGGGGTGATATCGACTTGAACTACGAATCTGACGGCTTATCTATGCTAACCAATGTGGTATCATCTTATCAAGTTATGCCAGTTAAAATGTTGTGTGCTGCAATAGATTTGTTTAAAGAGCGTTAGGTTATGTAGTGAAATAATGGTCAGTGGGTCGTCTTAGGGGCGGATTCAAACCTGTAACTTTAAACTTACTCGTTTCATGTTTGCTGATAATATAATATAAAACACCGGAAACAAACTTTTTTTTTATGTTAGATAAAATAAAGAACTCATGATTTGCAGATGCTTTTATACTTTTAGCGAACAAATGTATATAAACTATGAACTATCTTTCGCAATAGTACAACTTTTCCACCGTGTAAATAATCAATCAGAATATTTATATTATTTTTATTGAAAACCGCGCTAACGTTTATTGACCGTTGACGTGACATTTTGATTTGACATTTGACGTTGATTGAGTTGAGTTTGACAAATGACAAAATCAATCACTAAACAAATAGTACATTCCGAATTATGTTATAATTGCTCACAGCACACATTTTTAATTTGCGTTCCGATTCAGATATCACGATTATTTATATCGTATAGGACTTTTTATTTTATTTTTCTTTTAAGCTATTGCATAGCTTTTATCTTGGGCTTTGAGCGCGGCGACCGAATGAAGAAATTCCGTAACGAAAATAAACCTAAGCATCGTCTAACGTCGTATCAGTTCGGCAGACTTCGGCACGGTGTTTGTGTGCGTTGCTATGCAATAGCTTTACCGCGGCAGTCCCCGAGTGCCACACGTATTTTTTTTTATTACTTTGTTTTATATAACTTGGATTTTTTATTTATATTTTTTACTGTGTTTAGTTTAGTTTGTGATCATCCTATGTAAGTCGCAATAAATACTTTTTCTTTCTTTCTATTATGACAGCTGAGACCTGTCAACGATTCGAAACGCTCATGAACGCGCTCACAGTGCTGGCTTAACGTCAAAAAACACTATATTCACTTGAATACTCTTGGTTAGATTACAGTATTTCTTGGTGTATATGTTACGGCTAATAGCCGAAGTGCGGCTACACCAAGTTTTAGCCGGAACGTCGGGGCTCCTATTTCTGTGTAAAGGGTTTAAAGAAACCTAACCTCGGGGTGCCCTTCGCTAGCTCTTGCATCCTACGTCGCCTATCGACCGACCGCAACCATGTAACCGATGTCACCCAAAGTACACACGAACCGCATGTGGCCGGCTGCGCTGCACCTACTTGTACCCAGCGAAAACTAGGTGTAGCCGCACTTCGGCTATTAGACGTGACATATATAACACAATTTTCTTCTTCTAGCACAATTTCCAAAATGCCACGTTAGTTTATAGATGCGACATAAAACAAAACAGCACAACTGTAATTTTTGACAGCGCTCACGGTGAAATTAATTTAGGGCATGCTCGGCGTTATCGCAAGATGGCGCATGCTAAGACGTTATCTATGACAAACACAGGACATGGTTCATGGTTATCGCGCTAACGCTAATAAGAAACGGGTGAAAGCACGTCAAATCTATTACAGCGTAATTCGGAATGCATCCTAAGTGGTCAAATCATTGAACATGAACCAAACCATGAATGAACTTGGCTAGGTTGTTTTTCCACTAGACGGCAACACATCTATATATATAATTATATAAAAGGAGAACTGACTGACTGACATATCAACGCACAGCCCAAACCGCTGGGTCTAGAGATTCCTGGCACGTAGGTTCCTTATGAGGTCTAGGGGTGCACTAAGAAAGGATTTTTCAAAATTCACACCCTAAGGGGGTGAATGGGGGAGGGTGAAATTTCACGCGGACGAAGTCGCGGGAAGAAGCTAGTAGGAGTATATTTTTGTGTTGGCGTCTGTATTATTCAGCTAATAAATATCCAGAATGAGTTATGTCATGTCTTTGATAATTTTGGCGTCAACACGAGAATTTCTAATGTAAAATTCAATCATTTAAACGCTTTTGGTTCTATCAAAAAGTACTCTGTGCTCTGTGCTGTGCTTTTGGAGTTGGCAACCAAAGAGTAAAGTAACTATTTGGCAACAGTCGGCAACACCATGACAAGACCGCGTTAGCTTGCTGTCATCTTTTGCTTTGAATTGTTTTGCTTAGAAAATTGTGTACAGTAATTTCGGCAAAGAACCTATAAAATTATAAACTCTACTTTAAACTTGTGAGCTACAATACAATTCTCGGAAAGTATTTATTCCGATGAACGGCTACAATCAGCTGATTGAGAGGCAAGTATTAAATTCAAAATTCTTATCTCTCTTTACAAATCATTATGTCGGTAAGTAAATACTATTTGCACACACACATAACATAACATATATGCCAAACTAGCAGCGCCCCACGGTTTCACCCGTATAAGTGTCGATCCCGTGGGAATATCGGGATAAAAACTATCCTATGTCCTTTCCTGGGACTCAAACTATCTGTATACCTACCAAATTTCATCGGAAGAGGTAGCAGACAGACAGACACTTTCGCAATTATAATATGGATAACATACCCGCCCCTAAGACGATCCACTGACCCTCTAAAGGCTTATTCCTAGAAAAGGTGTGGATAATGGTAAAAAATAAAAATCGTTTATTTCAACATTCAAATTACAATATGGAGGTAATTTGTGTAGTTTTTTGAGTCCCATTTATGTAGTATGCCTTGGCATATACCTTTATTAGCATGTAATATTGACATGGTGATGGCTAAAGTATCACACCATATCTGCTGGTTGTTTCAAACCTGATTGTGTCTGACATCAGAAGTTTCTGTTTACCTGAACAGTGTATACCATTGTTCTTTCAATTCTATTTCAACTCTGTCAGTGGTTTTTGTGGACAGTATATTAATTCAGATTTGTTACAGTTGTAATGGTAATCATGTCATTTAGTTGAAATAGGTTTTTATTTAAACCAAATTTTATTTAAGAGCAGTGGTGGCCCAGTGATCACGGATGTGACTTACGAGTTGTAGGTTGTAGGTTCGAACCCAGTCAGGCGCTTTACTTTGTGTAAATTATATCATCATCACTGCTCTCAAAATGGTGAAGGAAAACATTGTGAGGAAACCGGCATGTCCTAGAACCAAAAATTCGAAGACATGTGACATCTACCAACCCGAACTTGCCACATATCAAGTGCTCGCACCTCTTTCAACCATCATTTTCATTCAAAATGTTGCCAATGGCCGATGTCAGAAAATAATAAGGTGCCAGTAAAAATTAATCTTAAGGTGCTCAACGTATTAATTCCATGGCTATATCTACGAATACCAGTTCAAATCTAGTTTGAAAATAACGTCTTTATTTCTAGAAGGGGTATGCAAAGGAATACCTATAGTACCACCCACATTTCACACACAGTTTTAAAATAATTAATTGTTTGCATTGTATGGAGTATTTACATTATGTTATCTTATCTTGGCTCAGTCTGATGTCTGTGTAATAAATGTCTTAAATAAATAAAGACTGGCTTTGTGGTTGTTGCAAGTACATTCACACCTTTCTGGGCCAGACTCAATATATTATAACACCTGTTTCACTCTGCTCTTTTAAATAATATTTATTTAAATTAAATGCATTTCAATTTCCAGTTTAGTTTATTTGCATCATGTTTAATCAACCTTATCATTGTGTACAGCGGAGTAATTGCGTAACACACTAACGGTAGCAATGGCTTTCATTTTGACAGTTCAACAACATTCACTGTGTTATTTACGTTCTACCTTTTGGAATGGGCGACTAGAATCAATCGTTTTACTATAATTTTTGACGTTCAAAAGTGCCTTTAGTGTGCCTGATTGAAATAAATGATTTGACTTTGACTTTGACTTAGCAGACAAATTCTTAGAACATGAAGCAATGGATTAATTAGCAATATCCTTAAAAATTATTCACTTGCTTGCTTGCGCTTGATAGTGTGTTACGCAATTAGGTCTGTCTGTAGTCTGTACATATTATATAGATTTACGCTTAAACCACCGAACGGAAGTTTTCTTTTGGCACTGAACAGATGTTGATAAAATTGGGCTATCAAATGTAAAATGAATTTTTCAAATCCAACCCGTTCCAGAAATAAGTGTGTTCAAACAAAAAAAAAAAAAATATTGTGGTTAATGCAAAATATGATAACAATTTATGGAACATATCCTGCTGCATCTATATGTTTCACATTTAAACCCATATGTGTATGCTAATAAATATTTAATGTGATTACTTTGCAGATAGTGTCACATTCATTGTTCCTCACGGACTGTTATGTTGAAGATGTCTGCACAGGTCAGTTTAAATTACAATATTATTTTAAATATATTATAATACTAGCTTTTGCCCGCGACTTCGTTCGCGTGGAATAGTGACTTCCGGCAGATTTTTGGTTTTACCCACATAGTTCCCGATCTCGCGGGATCTCTTCAAAAATGAAATGTGGAACCCAACCAAATGCGTGTAAGGAAACCATAGCGCGATCTATTTCGATCCCAACGCCATCTATCGAGTATAGTGACA
The DNA here is from genome assembly GCA_914767645.1 of Hydraecia micacea. Classification (NCBI taxonomy): domain Eukaryota; kingdom Metazoa; phylum Arthropoda; class Insecta; order Lepidoptera; family Noctuidae; genus Hydraecia; species Hydraecia micacea. The sequence goes on from OU611780.1 coordinate 17,127,375, forward strand.
ACTCGGATTATTTATCTATACTCCGTTCGGGCATTTTCTTTGTACTAAAAGTTTTATTATATTGATATTATTTTTTTCATACCTTTTTACTATTTATTTACTTTTTCCCGATGAATTAAAACAATAACATGAACCGAACTCGTGTAACGATCGACACCATTGCGCGATCACCAACTCGACATATAGTACTAATAGAATTATCTATACTCCGTTAGAGCATTTTCTTTGTACTACAAGTTGTATTATATTATATTTTCATACCTTTTTACTATTTATTTACATTTTTCCGATGAATTTTCAGTACTGAATTGATGCCGACTCTTGACCAATAGATGGCGCTGTATGTCCGGAATAAATTTTATTTTTTATTTTATTTTTTGTAATAAAAACTATCCTATGTCCTTTCTCAAGTTCCAAACTATGTCTGTACCAAATTTCACACAAATCGGTTCAGTAGTTTAGGCGTGAAGCAAAGACAGACAGACAGAAAGACAGACAGACAGAGTTACTTTCGCATTTATAATATTAGTTAGGATTTACCTTATTAGGTAGATATTCGCTATTGCCCATAATTTATTTTTCAAGAACTTTATTTTAATATGAATAGTAAAATTAGTAAAATAAGCTATTTCTTTATATAAAGGGTTACCATTTAAATACATTCACAGCATTAACCCATGATCTTTGTCGTCAGTATTATTAATGAGCATACATTATACAAAAGAAAAAATATATATATTAGTAATTTTTTTTTCTTGTTACTACGTTATAGCTGTACAGGATGGCACATCGACGCGCAACCTGTTACCATGGATTCAGTACATGATCCTGAACCCCCCCCCCCCCCCGTTGTAATTTTTCGATAAATGACGAAATCCTTTTTTTTTTTTTCAAAGTAATTCATGGTTACATTTTATGCGCTAATGTCACTGCGACCCGGTATACTCAACCACAACTACCCCATTAATTACTGTAATTTAATTCCACAGCTAGAATACATAATCAGTGCATACAAGACCCTGTCGAAGATACCGTCAGTTGCTGGTGCACAGCTCAACAATGCTGCCACCAAGATCAATGCTAAGTGGTCGGTGCGAAATCTGGATAAAGGCAAGGTCTCCAAGTTCGCATCCTCGTACACCCTGGATAAAGACTTCAACGTTATTGATGAAAGTGACTTCGGGACTGATATAAGTAATGAGTAAGTATCCCACTGCGTTTGCTTTGTACATTGGTATTGTTTTTGTCTATGAACTACTACCAAGCGCAACTAATAAAGTTATAATAAAGGTACAAAACATCATCATCTGTCTAGCCTTTTCCAAACTATGTTGGGGTCGGCTTCCAGTCTAACCGGATGCAGCTGAGTAAGTGAGTACCAGTATTTTACATGAAGGGACTGCCTATCTGACCTCCACAAACCAGTTACTGGGTAATCACGAAACCCCTTGTTAAGACTGTCAAAGATCCATGAATGACAGCCGGGACCAACGGCTTAACGTGCTTTCCGAGGCACGCAGGGGTCTTGTATGTAAAGATGGTCACCCATCTACAAACCAACCGCGGCAAGCGTAGTTTAACCTGAACGATCGACCCGTGTGGCTGTTATTTTGCCACAAGCCCCTCTACAAAACAGTATCTATACATATAAATGAAACAAAGTCGGTTTAGTTACACCATTTATAACTCAAGAACGCGGCTGAGCCGATTTTTATGATCTTTGATTGGTTGGATTTGTCTCCGCCCTGAATAGTAAAATAGCTGTTGTGAAAAAAAGGATAATTCATTTTCTCATACATTTTGTATGGGACAGCTTTTTTGATAATAACTCGAGAACGGGTCGTTAGCCGGGTCAGCTATTTATTAATAACTTTCTTTCGTAGCAATTTTTTTGTGGGTTTTGGCAACTGTTTTACATTCTTAAGTGAAAATATTTTGTGATGGTTTTTTATTTAGCTGTTTCTGGCTCTCTACACAGAATTATATCTCACTCAAAAGCAAATCAAAACAAAAAATAATTTATTCAAATTGAGCTAAATGGATGAATGAATGGTTGAGAATCAGCACTTTTTGAAAGTCAAAATTACATAGGTAAGCCAGTCTTCCAAAATGCCTTCACTTTAAATTTTGAATGACGTAAAACCGTTAGTAACTCACGGCAATCGTTCTAATTTATACCTTACCTTACCAAGATAAGAGTTACATTGTAATGACTTAGTAATGTTTTTACGTCGATCGTGAATGTCCATCCTAGACTTTACATAATTATGGCATATGATTTTCAGAATTCTATCAGCGGTGTCTCCCCGCGAGACCTACAAAGCATTGATCAGAGAAGAGAAGAACGGCAAGGATCCGAAGAAGCAGTACCTCGAGGTATGGAGTAAGAAAACCCTCGCGCATTGTGTGGACCTCACCAGTCTGGACAAACATGGCGATGTTTATGCGGACTGTAAGTTTTTTACTGTACTGATACTAAGTTATTGATCGTCGTTAGACTTATTTAACTTGAACAATGGATGAATTCGTCAAATAATTAAATGATGTAGGTATTATTCACTGCCCCTGTGGTGGAATTGGATGTTCGAAATCCCCAAATTTTATGTTTTTTAGCCTCGACCGCCACTGTCAACAAAATGGCGATTATTGCATTTACAGACTTGAATTTAATAAAGGTAAATTAATAAGCTTGCGCTTTAAATATGAAATATTTAATGGCGTTAACATATGAGTTTTTTATCCAATTCTCTTAATTAACGCACATTCATACGATTTCATGGGTAGCATAATAAATATTTACATAATCAATGTAGGGTGTCGTATGTCGTAATTCTTGGGTCCGAACGGACCCATTACCGAGTCGGCGGAGGTTCTTGTGTTCGGGTCCTTTCGGGGGCGCTACCGAACTATACGGTTAACCTACTTACTGTTATTATGTTACGAAATGTGCGGGTTCACCGTACATACTGCCAACTCTAAAGGAGAAGACGAGGGAGTATGTTGAACCTAGATGAAACCTAGCGTGTCTAAATACAATAAAAATGATGACTTTGGATAAATGATACAATTTTTCGTTGAAAGCTGATACAGGCTGATTTCAACAATATCTACTCTAAGTACAATGTATACCTAACACTAAATTGTCTGATTTTCTTCAAGTTAATATTTCACCATAGGAGAGGTCCCTTTATTTACACTTTCGGTTATCTTAATTATATCACTGAATTCACTGATCACTGGCACTGGCACTGTTTCACGTGCGCACTCAGTAGCTCCCGGTGCTGTGAGGTCAGCTTGCGCCTCCGCCCCCGGGGCTCGCTCGCCCACCGGTACACGTACCTCCAACATCTCACGCTGCTGCGACGCAGGTGTGGCTTGGCACTTGCTTCTTATAATTAAGTATAAGCATATGCCTCCTAAACCGAGGACCAAGGCCAAGGTGACATACACGACGGAATAATGATGGATGTCGTGGACGTTTGCTTGTGTAGAAGATTGTTCCTTTATATTGGTTATTTGGTCTTTAAGCTGATTCCACAATGGGTGTGGTATTTCGGTACGTCGAAATCATTGGGCAAGGTTGTGTTTATTAGAGAGTTCAATATGGAAACCTCTGGGACTTCGATATTCGATCGCATGTTCAAATAGCGTAAGTAATTGTTGTGCGTATGAATACTGTACGAATCCGATTTCAGTGTGCATCCATAACCTAGGTCAATGATACCACTGCCTCGTATAACTGCCGTTGTTGTGTCAGCAATACAGGAATTAATACGGAGTTCACATGACTCACAACAGGTGTAAAACCAATAGTTCAAATTGTGTAGGTTGACCCAATAATTGTGGCTTGTTTACAAGCGCTCCTCATATTACTTACAGTCTGGATATCGCGTAACGATTGTTTTATTCCCAGATTGTAAACAGGTTTGTGAATAGAGCACAGTAGCCGATTGTTACAGATGATATGTAAACATGCTTGCAGATCGCTATCTGATAAGAGAAGAGCGAGGTCCTTTTGTATATTGTAGGCAATATATGGTGAGCTTGGGACCGTGCGAACGTGATTCGACCCCCTTTTCTGAGGGATAGGTATGATTCTGTCTAACTCGAAGATTTCGTGCCCACTAACGGAATCTTTATCTCTATAATAAGATAGCCTTCATACAGCATTGCCGACGCCTTCATAATCTTGTACAGTTCGGATAGGTTTGATGACTCGATTGCGGTCATTAGATTTCCCTGCAGTTGCCCGGAGATTATGTTAATCTGACTAGCCAGCTGTTCGGGAGGTACGGGTCGATGCGACCGTGGCTAATGTCTGTCACGGTGTTAATAAGTGTGTGTTGGATTCGCATTAGGTTTGACAATATGATACTCGCAGCTATGGCGGATGATGTTACATAAATGCCGTTTCTGTTGTCCAGACGCACCTTATTGATTTCGTCAGTGATGTTTTGAAGATGTTGTTTTATAAATTTGAACTGTTTGTTCATAGTCTCTTCGCTGCGGCGCAGAATGTTATATTCTGATTCCAAGACCGAGGTTTGACTCTTCAGTAACGTTTGAAGATGATTTTCATTATTAGTTATTCTTTCTATGTCCTGCTTATACTGTTGAGCAAAGTTTTCATCTAATACTCCGAACAACGTGTTGGCTAGGTACCCTACTCCGTTGATTAAACCGCGTTTTTGCCTTCTTGCGTCTGTTGTAGACTAGGAGATGCAAACAAAAGCATTAGTAAAGCACTGATGAAAAAGGCTTGCAAAGTTTTTTGCTTTCGTGGTCGCGGAGGTCGCCTTTTGCCTTTAACTTGATCTGATGACGGAGTGGAAGGTTCATCCTGGCACCGGTCCATGGATTTGGGTGGTGATACCTCCTCATTTACAGGCAAGTATACAAGCTTATTGACTGGACGCTGTATGGTGTTATTGCTTGTCTTGACAGTAACTACTCTCACATACCCGTCCTTTCCAGGATGAAGTAGGTGCACTCGTCCCATTGCCCATTTCCCCGGAGGTACGTGCTCTTCACGGATGAGGACGAAATCATCGATTTCAAGATTACGTCGTGCCTGTTGCCACTTGGTTCTGGTTTGTAGCTGTTGCAGATACTCCGATGACCACCGTTGCCAGAAATTCTTTGTCATAGCTTGGACTAGTTGCCATCGCGCCTTTAGCGTTGATGATTCCGGTTCAGTTTGAGGCCGTGATAAAATCGATGCCCCAGTCAGGAAGTGTCCCGGAGTAAGGCAGTCGTCGTCTAAATTTTCCGTGAGTTGACATAAAGGTCTGGAATTCAGACACGCCTCTATTTGGCAAAGTAACGTCGTAAACTCTTGGTACGTAAGACGTTGATCGCCTATGACCCTTTTCAAATGGTATTTCAGGCTCTTCACAGCCGCCTCCCAAAGTCCGCCAGCGTTAGGCCAGGCTGGCGCATTAAAATGCCACTGGATGTTCTGCTCACTGATTTTGTTAAAGAAGTCCGGGTTGATATTCTGGATAATCTCCTTATATTCCTTTTTCATGAGTTGATTAGCGCCTACAAAGTTTGTACCGTTGTCACTATATATGTGGCCTGGTGATCCACGTCGGGAGCAGAATCGACGAAATGCTGCTAGAAAGGCGGTCGTATTCAGGTCTGAAACCAGTTCCAGATGGCCCGCTTTCGTTGACAGGCAGACAAAGACTGCTACGTATCCTTTCGTTGTTTTGATCCCGCGTCCTTTATTGACTTTCAGCTCTACGTGGCCCGTGAAATCGACACCAGTATGCGTGAATGGCCTTGACGGAGTGACTGGCTCGTGGTAAGTCTGCCATAATTTGCTGTTGAACTTCGTTGTTAAATCGGCGGCACTTAACGCACAGTCTTAAGTGCCGTTTTACCGTCCTGATTCCGCTGATGATGCAGTATCTATCTCTTATGTAGGAAAGTGTTAGGCGGGGACCACCGTGCAAAGTTGATATGTGCGCCCTGCCTAATGACAAGATCAGTAAGTCGACTGTGGCTTGGTAGGATGATGGGATGGTTCGCCGATTTGCTTATATTGGCGTGTTTTAAACGTCCACCAACTCTTAATAAGCCATTTTCATCTATCCAAGGGTTTAGACTGCAAATCTTGCTTTTCGAGCTCACGTGTTGTTTACACTTAATCTGTTGCAATTCTTGACGAAATTCTTGTGATTGCACTTCTTTAATAATCAAATGGTAAGCGTTGTTTATTTCTGATGACTCCAGAAAACCATGTGTTGCCATCTGTTTGTCGCGAATTCGCTTGATGAAACGTGACACCCAGCCTGTAATCCGCACAATTCGTGTCAACGAACTGTAATTTTGCAGTAAGTCAGTAATAAATGTACCTAACATTATTTTCCACTAAGGCTGTGTTCACACAAACTGCTTTTGTTTCTATTGTTGGGGACTGGTATACGATCTTAACTGCATCTTTCCTCTCGCAACCTTTTAGCCATTTAAGCCCTTCCCACCACAAAGGTTGGTTTAACAATTGATGAGACGTTATGCCTCGTGTAGCACAATCAGCTGCATTTTCTTCCGAGCTGACATGACTCCAGAATTCTGCCGGGACTATGTTGGTTATCTGTTTAACTCTGTTAACTACAAATAACTTCCATCTGGATATATCTCCCTGTAGCCAGCCCAAAACTATCATGGAATCTGTCCATGCATGAAGCGTCATACCTATATTTGGTAAGGATTCAATGACCTTCTTTACTAGTTGAGATAAGAGTAGCGCGCCGCACAGTTCCAGTCTAGGGAGCGATGTTTTCCTTGCGACCGGTGCCAGTTTTGTTTTTGCAGCAACAATCGTCGATGTGTACTCGCCCTTAGTGTTCTTGGTGCCGAGGTAAATAACGCAAGCGTAGGCTTTGTCTGATGCATCGCAAAATGTATGTAATTGACAAGTTTTTTCTGTGTTACCTAAGAATCTTGGTATGCGAAATTTGTGGATGCAGTAGATATCTTCCTTTAGTTTAAGCCAATATTCTTGCATGTCCTTTGGTAGTTCTTGATCCCAATTGGTTTCAATGGACCACGTTTGAAATAGTAGCTTCGCTCTGATTGTGAGCGGTGATAACCAACCAAGAGGATCGAATAGCTTCGATACCTCTGACAACAATTGCCGCTTTGTAACTACTGCATTACTATTAAGACCTTCTAATATTTCCGATTGACGAGCGCTTAAACCGGACATTATGGTTTAATAAAAGGAACAATCTTACTTGGACACTGACGAGTTGCGATACCAATTATGGGCTGCCAACGCCCGTGTGCAGTACAGATGTAGATTCAGCTCCACCGTTGTCTTCTTGGAACGATTCACTGAGTGGACTGAGTTGAATTATTTGCAGAACTGTCGCGAAATACTCAACGAATATAATCAAGTGTGTGTTTGTGATTTCAACACACCTTGATCTATACACCCGATATATTGTTACGCGTGATCACAGAATCCGGCTCGAAGGACCAAAAAAAATGTACGACGATAGTCTATACACCTTGTTCAAGCGTACGATGATTATTCTGTACACTTGTTGTGTAAGAAGGTTTGGTTTCCTAGAGAGAGTATTTTTGACATTGTAACGTGAAACGTCGTCTTCGCGTCCGCTATATTACCCACGCATTATTGTAGCCGTAAAGTGTAATGTTCAGTACTGTCGACATGAGAGCACTTTTACGCCCCTGCCTAACCTTTGGCGAAATACAGGCTTGAATGTATATTTTTTTAAATGTCGCAGTATCATGATGAGATAGCCTTTTGGCCCCGTACAGGACTTTCTGTTTTTATTTTCATTTAACTTTTGTATTTTTTTAATGTTTCTACGATTGTATTTAGTTGTTTCTGATATTCCTGTGCGAGTCCCAATAAATACATTTTCTTTCTTTCTTTCTTTCAAACGAGTACAAAACAGAGAAGTGTTTTGTATTGTTCTTAGCAATATAAGTTTTCAGTGACTGGACAGGTCCACTCAATCTGTGTGGCTCTTCCCTCAAAAGACCGTTTCAGACATAAATCTACATGGTCTTTACATGATCTGACCAAGATTATGTCTGGACTTTAAAAGAGACTGTGAGTTTGAAAGTGACCTCTGAGTTTGTTGCAGTCTTTTTTCTCAGACTATTCAGACAGGAAACGCCGTCCTGATCCAGTTTTTAAAATATGATTGACGTGTGTTTGTGCAAACCATTTATTTTTTATCATAATATCTTTATGATTCCAGCTGAATTTGGAGGTTTACAATGGTCACACGACGAGACGTCGCTAGTGTATGTTGCTGAGAAGAAGCTGCCCAAATTTGAGCCTTATATCAAGAGGAAAGATGACAAACCCAAGACCGACGGCAGCGGGGAAACGGCGCCCATAAGGGTAAGTTTCAAAGGTATTTGAACTGTAATAAAACTGATGATAATTAGAATAGCATAATCATCCTATAATGTCCCCAATGCTGGGACTCGGGCTTCCTCTCTTCGAGAGGGGGTGCGCTGTAATTAGATTAGAATAGTAGCCAATGTAGAATAAATAATTCGTAGAATTTCCAGGCGAATATATTTGGTGAAGCTTCTTGAAAAATTGAACCGACAACCAGCATCCTATTTGACCCTTATCAACTACACTATTGGTTAGTGCAATAACAGAGAGTGCTGGTTTTGTAAACAAACTTGGTTCGATTCCTGGCTTTGGCTTTTTCGAAAAACAGCCATGGTTTATTTGACCACTTGGCTCTGTTACCATTAGTTTCGGATTTCGCAACGAAGTCCTATCTCAAAAACCACCCTGTTTATACTGATTTAACTATGCTCAAACTGACAACTGATGTTTGGGTTACACCACTATACAAAATTTCGTATATTATGTTATACCAACCTAAAAAGGTTAAAATTATAATATGTTATAGTAAATTATCTGATATATCGAATCCTTAACGGTGGACCACTATTTACGACACACTCTGTATATATATTATTAGAAAGCTTACCCCCTTACTAATAAACGTTGTATAGCGTCTGTATAGTTACACAGCGCTTTGTCTTCTTCTTTCGAAAGTCAAATTACTGACGACTGAAAGAGAGAAATCGGTGCGTAACTATTCATCTGATATAATACGTTTATTAATAAGGGGGTAAATGTATAAAGATTTTTTAATGGCTATAAGAGTAGGGAGACCACAGAAACGATGGACGGACTGTGTGAATGATCATAATAAGAAAGGGGGTAACTACCGAGATGACGACTAATAGAGAAGTATGGAAGAAAAATACATGTTGCACCGACCCCAAATAAATTGGGATAAGGGCAGGAGAATGATGAAATTTATAAAGTTTGTTTTGGTTATTTGCTTTTTATATTTATTAAGAGTCATAATCAGGCTAAAATGTTCCCACTGCTGGGACACAGGCCTCCTCTCTGTGAGAGGGAGTGGGCCGTAATCCATACCACGGGGGCCCAGTGCTGGTTGGTAGATGTCACATGTCTTCGAGTTTTTGGTTCTAGGACATGCCGGTTACCTCACGATGTTTTCCTTCACCATTTTGAGAGCAGTGGTGATAAAATAATTTGCACAAAGTAAAGCGCCTGTCTGGGTTCGAACCTACGACCTACAATTCGTAAGTCGCAGCCGTTACCACTGGGCCACCACTGCTGCTTTGTTAGGAATAATTAGGAATAATCAAGCAAATTTTCCAGGGCGAAGAGTACATATACCGACAAGACTGGGGCGAGCAGTTGGTGGGCAAGCATCTGTCCGTCATAGTCGTGTTCAAATTGGACGGAGAGAAGTTTACCGTGCTGGGCGGGGTTCCGGACAGCATGTGTCCGGGACAGGTAAGGTCTATTCATATTTTATGTTTCCAACTGATGTTATTTCAAGTTAAACACATATAAATTTTTTTATGGTAATTTAGTTGATTTCAAAGTGACTAGCGCTATTGAAAGTTATTAAAATGTTTTAAGTTGTAGCGTAAAGTGAACTTTATTGTGTAGGAATGAAAGTTACTTTTCATAAACTCATATTTGTTTACATTTTTGGCAAGTGAATCGCGAACGCAGATTAGGTGCACTGTAGCCAAGGCAACTCTGTCCATTATAGTGGTAGTCAAGCTACTCTCAAAATTATCACGAAATTAGAGATGGATGAATTATCAGATAAAACCATTATCTGATAACTCATCAATTAAAATTCAATATTTTGAAAACCCCGCTAGATTTAAAAGCAGTTTAAACCTGACTTGAACTGGGCCCAAATCCCCATACAAGTTGTCCCAAGTCCTTTTCATTGCCGTTAAAAAAAAAATTACGTCTATGAACAAGTTTTGTTCACCCCAATTTTTTTTTTTGTTATTTTTACGTTCTATTTTTTTGTTCGTGTTAGGTTCGCTTCTCTCCGGATGACAAGAGCGTAGTGGGAGTGGTTTGGGAGACGGAGCCCCGCAGACTGGGCCTCATATTTTGCACCAACCGGCCCAGTTACATCTTTGAATGTAGTCTGGAAGGAGATTTTAGTGAGTTGTTTAGTATAATAATAATAATTTTTACGTTTAAATAGTGAACTGCGCACTCACTCAACATCTTCCAATGTATTTATATGTAAGGGTCTAAACAGACGGACTGCATTTGAACTGCATGCCACCTGCAACATCGCAGTTTGGATGCAGTTGACATAACTAGGTTTCGAAGCAGTTAAGTTAACTGCATCCAAACTTCGATGTTGCAGCTGAAATGCAGTCCATCTGTTTAGACCCTAATGTGTTCAGTAATAAAGATTTTTAAATGTTAGCATCATAGTAACTATTTGGAATACTGATGTGTAGGAAGGTTGTCTTTTTTAACTATTTGCCATTTAAAAAGTACTGATACTAAGCCTATTTTAAAAACCCGTTTTTGATTTATGAATATTAAAAAAAAAATACATTATTTCTCCTTGATGAAATTTTTTTCAATATGGTATGGTTGCCACCAGATAACAAAAAAATAAAAGTCATTGACACCCGTCTACCAATGTTTTCCAATATTTCGAAACGATACGAAATAAATGTAAAGGCAGTGTCGCTAACACGATCAACACAAACGTATCGCGGTAAGGGGCACCCTTGACGCTATTATGAAACACGACCGAAGCAGTATTAGCGACAGTTTTGTGTGACGAGCGATCTATATCGAATAAGTTTGGACTTTTTGGTACAAGTCGGATCAATGACTTTTAATAACTGGCGAAATGTGTTTGTACTACATACACCTCTGCTCAGCCCTTTGGGAATACCAGGCGTGAAGTTGTGTTATTTTTTGAAAACTTATGTGTTTTTGGCTTGTATATAACCTATCTTTATCTTTTTTTATTATAGAGTTGATAACCGACGACGGCCTAGCGGTCCGGTCTCCCAGGTTCAACTCCACCGGAGACCTGGTGTGGTTGCAGCGCAAGGCCTATGGGCCGCATCACGCCTGTCACGCGTTGATGAGCAGAAAAAAGGGCGCTGTAAGTTATAACCTGTAATAAGAATTTCGTTACACCTTCACGAGGATCCGTAATTTCGTGAAGGTGCAAGAAATTAAGAGCAGCGGTCGCCGTTTATACGTGATTAAAAACATGCCTATTAAAATTACGTCAACTTACGTCAGGCGCTGATTAATTTGACAGGACTAAACTAAAATTTATCTTCTGTCCTTTTTTAATGAAATAGAAAGAAAAAGATGAACTGAACTTAAATTTAGTTTAGTTTGTGAACAACTGAATCGTCACCATTATTGCCGAGCTGTCCACAGTAATATATTTATGCTTGTGACTGAACAATACCAAACTTTTCAATGATTTCAGGATACACTATCCCTTATACGCACATTGATTGAAGTAGTGGATTCCTCCATAAACATAAAGCATGGGGATGTTTCGGAACAGTTCTTCGGGATTTACTGCCAAGCTCTCCCCAGTAGGTGCTTCAACGCAGCCGGGGACAGAGTTCTATTCTCGAGTCCACAGGAGACCGAAGTGCGCGCCTATGTTTATAACATGAGTATGTATTTAAGCTTTTATACAGGGTTATTGAAAACCACTACAATGTGTAACTAAATTAATGTACATTATGATGAAAGTAGCTTGCTTGTTCAAAGTCGTTTACTGAATCGATTTCTATCATTTTTAATATAGGTAATTTTTTATCCCAAAAATTAATTAAAACTACGTAATTTACAGTCGCACTTCCGCTGTACAGTCAAAACAAAATGGACGAAGTATCTATTACGCTAGTCCCACAAAAGTGTGAAACTGTGTGCATGCTAGATTTGTAACGTGACCACAATTTTCACCCACAATAAGTATTACTAATTTAATGACTATACAATGTTTTATACATAATGTTCAAAATTCAATGTACGTATTATGATAATAATATTTGTCATTCGTGGATCTTAGACAGTCGTTACGGGTCGTCAGAAGCCCGAATGTCTGACAACCAGTCTTACCAAGGGGTACCCAGTAACTGGGTTGTGGAGGTCAGATAGGCAGTCGCTCCATTTAAAATACTGGTACTCAGCTGCATCCGGTTAGACTGGAAGCCTACCCAAACATAGTTCGGAAAAGGCTAGGCATTATGATAATAATAACATAATATTCTAAATGGGGTGTTTGTTGGTGTGCGTTAAATCCGGGACATGTTGTATAAGTACTAACTTTGTACTCTGAATTTATGACTCTAAATAATATTTTAGCAAGTGTCGTCTAAAGAGAATATTCAAAATATGCATTTACATACTCGAGTAACTTAGATATGCAGTTAATGCTTAGTAGATAGGCAGTCGCTCTATGTAAAATACTGGTACTCAACTGCATCCGGTTAGAATGAGAACCGACCCTAACTAAATTGGGAAAAGGTTAGGCAGATGACCGCTTGAACTGAACTTGATGAACTTTCACCACATTTTAAAACACATTCTTGCACCTTTTAAAGTAATTTTCATTTAAGACGTCGATAGCAAGTAGTTGAATAAATAAATCTCATTCACGCTGCAAGTACAGCCCGACTTTATGGCGGCTCTGAAGTGAGCCCCTCACCCCCACTGACGGGTGAATTTGTTACCGCGCAGCGACTCGCCGCATATTCCGACCCGCCATAAAGTTTGAATCGAGCTGTATTTTTTATTCCAACGATTTTTATTGCACAAAAAGTCGTAATCGTCCCAGACGGCGATTTTTTTAAAAAGCTAGCGCTTATGTTGCATTTTTTCCTCTTCCTGTTCACCTTTTCATTCCTCGACTGACATACCGTCCAACCGCTCATATAGTAACAATGTCACACAGACAGCAGCAAGTTAGTGGACATATCCAACAGCGCCCAGCGAGGTTCCACCACTATTCTGGACGTCCGCGGTGACGTCATACTCGCGACTTGCTCCAATCTGAAATCACCGGGACAGGTAACTATGAATTTTTATTAATGAATTTATTATTATTTATTTATTAACGGATTAGCTCAGCAAGCGTGACATGTTTCTGTAATGTTCATGCTTCTAAAGTCTAACCCGTGCGTTTCGAAATACGCATATATCTGAAAAGTAAAAACTCATTTACCAACTTAAATTCACGGCTTCACAAGTTAACAAGTAACAGTCGACCGACTTACATTTGCAGTTCGAATGTACGGGAGAACATGTTTTTCAACTACAATGTTAAGTTTGTTCTTGGGATACATGTCCTTCATTGTGGGTGGTCCGACACGCACTTGGCTGGTTTTTGATGATCATTAAATATACAATACGTATTTTTCAAACATAATTACGGAATGTGGGTTTACTTTTAAGGTAAGCGAATGTTAGAGCCGCATCTGCCGCAGCACATCGCATTCCCATACAAAACAGCCCGCCCGGTGCGGCCCGCCTGTAGCGCGCCGTGTGCGATGGTTCATACAATATAATAATAAATATTTTATTTATTTATTTAAACTTTTCGCACAAAAAAGGTACAAAGGTGGACTTAATGCCGATTTTGTGTTGCTTCTTCCTACCTCTTCAGACTATACAAGTGTGTTGTTATCTTGTTTGTGCCAGTTGTACGTGGCGCGACTGCCGCCTGACTCGCGCGAGAGTGAGATCGTTTGGAAGCGCGTGAGTTCCAACTTTCAAGCGCCTTTCTCCGTCACCGAATCTGATGTTGTCTACTTCGAGCTAGGGGAAAAACCTAAGGGTTAGTATTGCTCACTATAGCCAGTTTCGATAGGAATGGTACTACGTCACACGTTGTGGAAATTTTGCACGACACAACCAATCGGTTGTGTCGTGCTAATTTAGCACTGCAGTTCACTTTACAAAATATTGTAAAGTGTATAAAAAAAAAAAACACTTTCCACAATAAATCCAAGTTAAATTTACAATTAAAAGTTACATTGCAATTTTATTATTAATTAGATATTGATTTTGCACACTTCGTACAAAGTCATTTGACATTTGTGTCGTGCGACCTGTCTGGTCTCTGCGTGAACGACCGTATAACGTGCAATTTGATAATCTCAAAATGTTAATGATGAAAACTGCATCAACATCTAGTAAGCAGTTTAGAAGCAAAAACAGACTTTGCGTTATACTATTAATCGCTTAATCGCCGCTAACGAGACAATTGATTTTCTATTGTCCCGCGCCGGGACGGAACAATTAAGAAAAATGATTTAAGTATAAGATTGTGGACTATTTCTCATAATTTCCAAAATTTAAATTTTTAAACGCTTGCCAACTATATTTTTCTACCAGCCAAAACACCTTATTTGGTAGGAATATCAACAAAAGAATTTTTAAAAGAGTGTCCATGGAGTTTCTTGCCCGTTCTTCTCCATAGAGATCTACTTTTTGGAATGGGCAACTAGCTTCAACTTTCTGACTAACTGACTGACTATTTAATTTTGACAATTCAAAAGTGCCTGTACATGGTTTAATTGAAATAAATGCTTTGATTTGATTTGATTCACATGTTACCAAAACATGTAAGTAATTACTTTCTTTTGTTGAGAGTTCTTTTGTTTAAATGTCCTACAGAGAATTTCACGGCGATTCACTTCTCGCCTGCAGTCCAGGACAAGAAGCTACCTTTGATAGTGTGGCCGCATGGCGGACCGCACTCCAACTTTGTCAACACATTTTCGTTCGACGCAGCCCTGTTCAACATGTTGGGTAAGCTGTAGTTATAACTTACAAAGTATAACTAATTTAAAAAAGGTCCGTAGTAATAAAAATTAAAAAAATATTTTATAAGACGTAAGGATCCGATAATAAACCCTAAGTTCTATCAAAGCGCAAACATTTCAAAAGCTTGTTAACACGAAGAGTTTCTCGCTCGTCGATAGGCGAGATTATCTAAGCGAGTGTCGCAGGCGAGAAGAGATCTTGTGTAAATGAGCCTTGAATTTTTTTAGTCAGGTATTAAATAAATAGAATAACTTTAGTACAATTATTTTGTAAATGAAATGCCTGGTCAAAGACAAGTAATGTAACGATAATTTTCTATGTATGTATGTATACAGGCTCAAATTAAATTAGCCAGCGAAACTCCGCAGACGTGACGGGTACTTATCGATATCTACAAATGACAAAAATATAGATTAAAACAAATATTTTTAGTGGGGTCAACGACCGCTGGTGGTGTTGTTACTAAAAGTATGATGTGAGAAAATCTGTTTTTGTTTTTTGTTTTATCGTTACCCATCATGTCTGTGAAGTTTACACAAAGAAAACAAATTTTTTAACTGATATTTCAAGTTTTTAAACACTACCTGCGGTTGATGACCCCAAAAAACTCATCTAATTAATTTCTTTTTTATTTAATCATGTTTTGATATCAATACGCCTGCGAAGTTTCGCTTGCTAATTCAATTTGACCTTGTATTAATTTAGTAACCTACTATAGGTACTCTTTACACCTATGTATCATTACTAAAAGAAGAGGGTTTTTAGTATCGCGGTGTTCGAACTAAGTCAGTTTTATCCACGATCAAACTCAACACCAAATTCAATCGATAAAGTAGTCAGAAACAAATAAAATTACAGGATTCGCGAGCTTACAAGTCAACTACCGCGGCTCGACGGGCGCGGGGGAAACCTCTTTAAATTCCTTGCTAAGTCGATGCGGCGACGAAGACGTCAAAAACTGCAAAAAAGCCACAGACTATGCAGTGGAAAACTATCCCATTGACGCGAGAAAAGTGTTCCTCATGGGAGGCTCTCATGGCGGGTTCCTAGTCACGCATTTGAGCGGACAGTACCCAGATACGTATGCAGCAGTTGTAAGCAGGAATCCGGTCATAGATATTGCCAGTATGTTCAATACCTCGGATATTGCCGACTGGTGAGTTTGCATGTTTCTTAAAAACGGTGGAGGTTCTCAATTCGAGGGTATGATTTTTTTAATATCTGTTCCCTGCCTGCGTTGAAATTTTTCATCGGTTATAAAACAAAACAGCTGCAAAATGTATGGAACACTTAATTTTTTTTTTTTTTAATAATTATTAACGAAAATTTCTTCGTCTAGAATCATTGCTGTGTGTTCATGATTACAGTTTGCGCTTTGATGTCCCTGCCATCCTGTATATTTTTCGTCAATTGTGGATTGATTTAAAAAAATATTTTGTTAATCTGTGGTCCCTTTTTGTTTAATTATGTGTCTGTCGCAGATGTATTGTAGAATCCGCTGTTTTACATAACCGCTAGTTTTTTTACAAAACAGGTCCGTTATGTAACACACTATGGTTCCATTTCACCTTATAGTGGGCACATGACATCTTTTTGGATTGTCATTTTCATTCAAAATTCAGTACGTAGTCGTACAAATAATAAGTCCCATGGACGGCGCGCCTGTAAAAACCATTTTATTCCGCACTTTGCAACAAAAAACATTCCTATCCAATTTCATCAAAATGCATACGAGAGGTGCAATATATTCGACGAATAATAAAAATCATCGTGATATCATGTGTTCTGCGCTCTCAGCAGGCGCGGTCATGCAACGTGGAAGTGAGAGGACACGAGACTAGCCCTACTCGCACGTGTAAAATAATGTTATTATGATGACGTCATGTTCTATTTATTATGTTATTTGGAAGTGGTAATTGAACGTTATTAATTAAGAATCACAGAGGCATGCCCTAAATGTATTGTTTTTTTTTTTTTTTTTGTTTCTGATTGCTTTATTTTCGTTCACCGTATTATTATTATTATCAAGTACGTTATGTTAATTTTAGGGCTGATTTTACCACCGACAGATATCGGCGGGGCAATTGTGTAACACACTAACAGTAGGAATTGTTGTAATTTTGTATTTGAGAAGAAAAAACGTGTTTCATCAGGTTTGTTATTTTTATTGAAGTGTCAGGTAACCTAGTTACATAGAATAAGAAGAATTTTGAATACAGTTAAAAGAACAGTATAAAGCCAGTATTATTACAACACGCCCCCTTAATCAAAATTCTCACAAATAAATAACATATACAAATGGACTCAAAATATACCAATTTAAAAAAAAATGAAAATGTATACTAAATGCTGAAGTAAACGTGTAAAAATATATTTACACTAAACCTAAGCCTAGTACACATCTAACATGTGCCACACGCTGCAATCCTTTAGTTAAGATGTCAGCTGGCATATCACTTGATTTGGTATATTTTAAGTTTACCGAATTATCACTAATCTTTTCTCTAATAAAGTGATATCTGGTATCTATATGTTTCGTCCTATGGTGGTGTACCGGATTTAAGGCCAAACTCTGTGCACTCTGACTATCGGTACAAATAGTAACAGTATTAGGTAATAACTTTTGCCTTACCATAGGATCTGAAATTAATTCAGTGATAAACCTCCTTAAATAAATCACTTCCTTCGTAGCTTCAGTTATTGCCATATACTCGGCTTCCGCTGAGGACAAAGCTACGGTTTGCTGCTTCCGCGAGGCCCATGAAACCGGACTGCCTGCTAATTTGAAACAGTAACCTGTATAAGAACGGCGATCTATATTACAGTTTGCCCAATCGGCATCGCAAAATCCTACAAGGGGCATACTTGACTTTTTATAACAAATCGAGTAATCTAAAGTGCCTTTTAGATATTGTAAGACTCTCTTTGCGGCTAACCAGTGAGTCTTGTTGTACCGAGTATTGAACTGACTCAGGTAACTAGTCGCGTATGCGATGTCTGGACGAGTATTAACACTCAGGAACATGAGGCAACCAATTAATTCTTGATAGGGATACGCTTCTACATTATGATCACTATCAATGCTGGTACTGACCTCCAGTTTTCCAGATAATGGAGTTGCACATGTTTTGCAATTCTCCATTCCAAACTTTTGTAAAAGATTATTTATATAATTTTTCTGATGTACTTTTATTTCATCATTTTTTCTGGTTATATTTAAACCAAGATAATAGCTTAAATAACCCAAATCTTTTATCGAAAAATATTTTTGCAAGTCATTTTTGACGATGTCAAACGTCTTGTCATTACTGTAAAAAACAATTATGTCATCGACATAGACTGCAACGATAACCAACTCTTTTCCAAAAAGTTTCGTATACACACATGGTTCAGATATAGTTTTCACAAAACCAAAAGATGATAAAGTTTCATCTAACTTTATATTCCAGGCACGTGGAGCTTGTTTAAGTCCATACAAGGATTTTTGTAAGAGACACACTTTGTTCTCCATACCTTTTACTTTAAAACCTTGAGGTTGCTCCATGTAGACCTTCTCTTGCAGATCTCCATTTAAAAATGCAGTGTCAACGTCCAAGTGACGCATCTTCAAACCCAATTCGACTGCGAGAGCTAGTAGAGTACGCAAGGAGGAGTGCCGCACGACAGGAGCAAATGTTTCAGAATAATCTACACCTGGCGTCTGGGTGAATCCCTTAGCAACTAATCTTGCTTTGTACTTCACAACATTTCCTGCTGGATCTTTCTTTAACTTATAAACCCATTTACATGGTATAACTTTCTTGTTTTCTCTGTCAACCAATTTCCATGTGTTCAGCTTCATCAATGAATTATATTCATTCGTCATTGCCATCTGCCACTTCTCAACATCATCAGCCAATGTAGCCTCATTATACGTTCTAGGCTCATCAGACGCTTGACTAGAAACTTGGTATGAGAAGTAATTAGGAGGTTTCCGGTCTCTTGATGGATATCTACGTTGTCCATCAGTTTGACTAGTAGAAACTACTGCTTCCTCAATTGCCTCAAAAAATTGTTCAGTTTCAGCAGTCTGATCTTCAGTGACATCAGTATGGCCTGGAGCTGGTTCAACAGTGACCACTGGAATATGTTCAAAAGACTCTTGAATTGTACTAGTTTCTTCCTGTATAGGCAGACTATTATAAAGTACTAAAGGTTCAGTAGAAGTCTTAGTATTGTTGACATTTCTATTATTTAAAGAAGAAAAACAATCTTCAAAAAATGTAACGTCTCTAGACTTTTGTAAGGTTCTAGGACAAGATGAGTTTCTAAAAAGATAACTATTAGGATCTTCTGTATAGCCTACAAATATAGCTTCATCAGCTTTAAGATCCAATTTCTTACGGTTACAAGAAGGTATGTGTATAAGAGCTCTACACCCAAAAACTCTGAGATTACTTAGGTCTGGTTTGCAACCATTCCACAACTCATAGGGAGTTTTATTATTTAAGGCACGGTGTGGGCATCTATTCTTCAGGTACACAGCCGTTCGAACAGCATCTTCCCAAAAGGCCTTAGAAAGATCGCTTTCTGCCATAATAGAGCGTGCCTTTTCTACAATTGAGCGATTAGTGCGCTCGGCAACACCATTCTGCTGAGGGCTATATGGTACCGTAGTTTGATGCTGAATACCACAAGATCTAAGATAACTTGAGAATTCACTATTGACGAATTCCTTCCCATTATCCGTCCTTATTGTTTTAATTTGAGCCCCAGTTTGTCTTTCAACCATAGACTGGAAGTGACAAAATTTATCCTTTACCTCTGTCTTAGAAGAAATTAAATATACAAATATAGTTCTCGAAAAATCGTCTATAAAAATTAAAAAGTATTTATTACCCTGAAAGGAGCTAACTGACATTGGTCCACAAAGGTCAGAGTGGATCAGTTCTAATATTGAAGTTGCTCTTTTATAAGTAATCGCTTTAAACGGTTTTCGAGCTTGTTTCGCTTGAACACAAGCAACACATGGATTTTTATCCACATCCTTATAATCAATAACCTTATGACTATTTTTCAGCAGATTCATACCGATGCGACATAAATGACCTAAACGCTTATGCCATACCTGATACCTAGAGATAGAATCAGAGTGCACATCATAGGCTCTAAATTGGGGAATATTCACCGCACAATCAAGTGTGTACAATCCACCACAGGGCGAGCCATGTAGAACCGCATCACCTGTAAAGGAGAAGGTTTTTGAATTAAATAAATTACAACCAGACTTATCAAACATTACAGTAAACCCTTTTTCTACTGCTGTCTTCACAGATAGAAGATTTGTTTGCAAGTTAGGTACATACATCACATCATTAATTATATTGACGTTGTTTTCGGTATTTATAGATATTTTACCGATGCCTTCAGCGTCAATCTTAGTCCCGTTTGCAACTGTTACCTTATTATCAATAGGCTTTAAGTCTACAAACCAATCTCGTCTTGAAGTCATATGTTTGGTAGCGCCTGAATCAATGTACCATTTGTCCATATCATAGTTATTCGTTGCTCCTAAAGCAGACACAGAGGTCGAGTCCTTATTAGTGGGATTCTTCCTTTTCGTGACCTTCTTTTTCATTATAGGACAGTTTGGTCTCTTGTGACCAGGTTCTCCACAACCATAACACACAATTTTCTTTGCCTTTGACTCAACAGAAGAGGCATCAACCTTTGACTTCATAGCTGTCTCCAGTTTCATCGAGCTTTCCTTGGACATTTCGTTCAGTAATTTGGACTTTACCAGTTCGGTGGTAACGTTAACATTATTATTTTCGAGAGCCATAATCAATGGGTCATATCTCGACGTTAGACCTCCCAATAGAATTGCAGCAATGGACGCATCATCTATTATTTTGTCTATATCCGCCAAATCTTGGGCAGTGGAAATAACAGAATTGATATACGACTCAATATTATTATCAAAGTCTTCAAGTCTCAATCTGTATAACTTCCGTTCTAAATGTAAACGCCGACCCATACCTTTGTCTTCATAAGCATTTTGTAGAGCTTTCCATGCTTCAGCTGCCGTAGTTGCACTTCGCACATGCGTAATTGCAGATGATTCAAGGGTAAGACAAATTTTAGTTAGTGCCTTCTGATCGCTCCTCATCTTTATGACATTGGAAACGTTCATCCCTGTTGGGTAGCCACTGACCGCTTCCCACAACTCCTCATGCATAAGGTAATTACGCATTTTAAACTTCCACGTGCTATACCCTTCTCTATTATGTAGGGTGAACATTGGAATTGAGGAACTACGCATACCTCGCTCATTTGTGTCTCCATTTGGGTTCGCCATCTCAGAAGAGTACTCGAAGAACTATTTTGTTTCGTACCCAAAAAAAAAATCGCACAAATTTCACTTCAACAAATTATTACCTACACATTTTTTTTTTAATTAAACAAATACTTGAGCTACTGTCGTGCTGATAACGATTTGTTGTAATTTTGTATTTGAGAAGAAAAAACGTGTTTCATCAGGTTTGTTATTTTTATTGAAGTGTCAGGTAACCTAGTTACATAGAATAAGAAGAATTTTGAATACAGTTAAAAGAACAGTATAAAGCCAGTATTATTACAACAGGAATGGCTTTCATTTTGACAGTTCAACAACATTCATTGCGTTATTTACGTTGTTGAGTAGAATTTTTTTTTTCGAACATAAATGATGCAATGGATTAGCAATATCCTTCAAAATGATTCAGATTGTGATTGATAGTGTGTCGCAGTTAGGGAGCAGATATTTATCCGTGGAATATAATTGACGTCAACAATTTAAAAATATTCTTAGACTACTCTAGCCCGCGACTTCGTCCGCGTCAAACTTATTGTTCCCCCGAGCCACCCCGTCGCATCGCATCGCCCGTGGGCCCGCCCGCGCTATTACTTCGTTTTCGCTTAGTGTTCCTTCTGCTCGGCTCCTAAGGATCCTAGCGTGATATTAAATAGCCTATAGCCTTTCTCAAGAATTGGGCTATCAAATGCGAAAAGATTTTTCAAATCCGACTAAGATTAGCGCGTTCGAAAAAATAATCAAACAAAAAAACTCTCCGGCTTTATTATTAGTATTAGTATATAGATTTCTGGCGCTTTGGTGAAATCAGCTCTTAGTTACATTTCACCGAACCACAAAATACCGAAGCACCCTTGACTAACACTTATGACGCGAGTTTCAACTACCCTACTTCAAAGAAAACATTTCTTACTAGGTTTCGCATCAGCAAGAATAAACTTCCGAGGCTCGATCGGCCACGGAGACGAAAAGGTCCGATCTCTTATATCCCACGTAGGCGAATACGACGTACAAGACTGCTATCTCACTCTAACAACTTTACTAGAAAGAGATGAAAGATTATGTAGAGATAACGTCTTTCTGTATGGAGGAAGTTATGGTGGATTGGTAGTGGCCCATCTGGCGGGTCTATACCCTGATAGGTTTAAGGCTATGGTGATGAGAAACCCATTGATAGATATGGCCACTAAAGGCAGTATTGCTGATAATTCTGATGGGTGAGTTTAGTTTTAATGTTTGATTTTCGAGTGGGATCGAACGGGTGTGCTAGATTTTGTGTATTCAATGTAGAATAACGTTCAATTACCGCTTGTTATTAATTCTTTGTGTAAATTATTTCATCACCACTGATCTCAACACGGTGAAGGAAAACATCGTGAGGAAACCGGCATGTCCTAGAACCAAAAATTCGAAGATATGTGACATCCACCAACCCGCACTGGGCTTGCATGGTGGATTATGGCCCACTCCCTCTCACAGAGAGGAGGCCTGTCCCAGCAGTGGGAACATTATAGGCTGATTATGATTAATTCTTTTAAAATATGAGATGATATCAAAAGAAAAGGAAGAAAAATATTTTATTTGGGGCACACACAGGAAATACAAATAGTAAAAAAGAGCGTTTAAAACTAACAAATTTACAACAAAAACAACAAAAAAAAAGGTTTGTGCGAGGCCAAAATTCATCTGATTCACGCGACTATTTTCTTTATTTGCGTGTGCATTTTTTTTTTCTTTGCTTTCTACCTCAAACGGTTTTTACTGATCTCCATTTTTCTGCCAGTTGAAACTACTACTAAACGAGTACAGAGTCGAACTTTGTTCTAAATTACCAAAAACTGAAGCAAATTAAACTTTATCTCAATGGTAAAAAACCCATCAAAAGAAAGAAAGAAAGAAAGAAAAAACATTAATTTGCGGTGAACATGACGCAAAAATGAAACGACAGTTATCTTGTACTGTGTGCATTCTGATACATATCTTGAGTCATTGAGATACGGTTTAATTTCTTTAGTTGTTAAGATCTTTTTGAACAGTGTTTATAGCAATATTTTTGATGAATCAGGTGTGCAGTGGAAACTGGATTCGACTTCACAGAATATGGCCCCGTTAGTGAAGAAATGTTGCTCGCTATGAGACGAGCTTCGCCGATAGTCCACGTCCACAATGTAAAAGCGCCCACAGCCCTCATGCTGGGCTCGGGAGATGTGCGCGTGCCGCACTACCAGGGTCTGGAGTATGCCAGGAGATTGAAGGGGAATGGAGTAGTTACCAAGTAAGTAAACAAGGCAATGTCAAATCATTTATTTCAAATAGACACATAAATGGCACTTTTGACCGTCAAAATGCAGCGGTGGGAACATTATATGCTGATTATATTATGTATATTAAATATTAGACAGTACAACATCTGTCGGGGCAGGTAGTATATGATATATTTTCTTTATTTCCAGAGTATACATGTATGAGGACAACCACTCGCTATCCTCACTCCCTGTTGAGATGGACAACCTCATCAACGGCGTCAACTGGTTCATGCAACATCTGGATGAGCCCAAAAAATGTACTGACAGCTTTTGACAACCTTTTGTGAACATTTTTCCTCCCGACACACAATAAAGCAACTCAAGTCCGTATATTCAAATCACAACTGTCATTCTTTGACAGTTGTATAAAATTGCTATAACACGTTAAATAGACGTAGTGTGTCAATTTGCTTAACAATTAATTGCCCTGACAGTATATTAAAGCCTCGTGTTCATTGGGAAACGAAAGTCGGGCAACATTGTTTCAGCAACATGTTTTGTGTCGCAGGAATTGTATTCATTGGGAAATAAGACTTGACCAACATTGTCTCCAAGAACATTTTGAAGTAATTACGTATTCATTCAACCGGTTATGTGCTAAACATATCTGTGGTGTCTGGTATATATATGATAGGTCCAAAAATCTGATTTGACACTATGAGCATTTGAAACGTTTGTTGATCAAACTGTTACATGTAATTATAGCAACAGCACATTTAAAAAAAACCAAAGGAAAGTAAAAAAAAAAATCGAATATGTGTGATGTAAAAACCGAAAATGACCAATTAATTGTGGACTTATCATGTATAGGTATACCAAACACCACAGATAAGATATTTAAAACATAATTCTATCTCTGCCAAATTCGATAGGCACGAAATAAAACGATGTTTTAAATTCGTTTAGCGGTAAATTAAATGACGGTGAACACAGGGCTAAGTCATTTGTTGTGTTATCGGACCTAAGTATACCTAAAACATACTACATAAAAAATGATGCGTCAACGACGTAAAACAAAAGTGATTAAGAAAATTTAAGAGACTTTCTAAAAGTAAACATGAAACATTTTCGTAAAGTGATCGTATAAAACATAACCCTTCTTTGCAATCGGGTAAAAAGTACATAATTATGCACAATCTTTACCGTGTCGGTAGAGATGTACGGATACCGATAAGTACCGATTTATCGATTTTTGCAGTTTATTTGTTTTAAGTTCTGTTAGCGAGGCGTGAGAAAAAGCTTTATCCTGTATTTTTTTAAATAATCTAACACGAAAATAATTTTGCCAACTACAAGATCTATGGATAACAGGTACAATCGGTACACCTCTAATCTAATAAATATAAGATCTTTTTCTTCGTCGTATCGATGATTTCCATTTTATTAATTTTATATAAGCTTCGACCACAATTCGGCCACTTTGACAGCATTAGAGTTGGCCTTGCATAGGTCTTCCATAGTGCAGGTGTTTTAACATACAGGGCACGATAAGAGGTGAGGCATCGTTTGTGTTGCGGCTTGGAGTACTACCTACTACTACCACCTGACTAAGTTGACCACGTGACTTCTTAGTCGGTTAAGAGATTTCCAGGTGGGCCATGGTAGTCGGTGGCCCGCTGGGAGAGGTTTTTAATGAATAAGCATTTATAAAAAATAACAGATAAAATGTTGGTGTTGAAACTAAACGTTTTTAATGAACATTTGTCGAGTTTCTACAGCACTGTCAAACTCTCGACCAGGGTAATTAATAAATAAGTTTGTAATAATATATGTATTTACATGTGACTCAGGCTGGCTGGACAAATCTTCAAAATTGCTCGCTTTTAACTAGGTCAATAGGGCACTTTATGTGACGGCTAAACACCCTTATTTCAGAATTTGTAACGCTACAGAATCTTAGATAATCGATCGAAAACGTGTCCAGCCATCTTGAAAAACCACTTTTCGCTGGTCTCTCAATCTCGGTAACGGAAGTGATTTTGACGACTTTTTGCATATCAACGGGCGTTACATAAAATTGTAACAGGCATCGAGCTAAAAGCTTTGTGGTACGTACAGCGGTTTAGTAGAAAAATGCAAAAATCTGTGTCCAGCCAGCTTGATTTTACGTATAAAACTTTTGGCTGGCACTTCCGAATCTCAATAACGGGAGCGTTTTCGAATATGGTTACTTTACTAACATTTAGTAACGCAATGTGTAACAGTAATAACGTTTGATTTATGGCGTCACATGTAAGGGTTTACGAGAAATCAATAAAAACTTAATGTCCAGCCAGCCTGAAATCAAGCTGGCTGGACACATGTATCTCCGCTGCCTGATGATCTACGACCTTCGAAATGTGTTCAAAATTTTGTACCGGGGACGATAATGATAACCTGAATTTGTAACGGAGAAACTTTGCGTAGTTTCAAAGATATTGATCATTAAAATGTTTTCATATAAACACTGCAGTAGGGTTACCAATCTTGTAGGTTTTATGTAGGACTAAGTATATTTTAAGGTGTTTTCTTTAATGGACGAAAATCCGTGTATTGGTGATACTAATACGAACAACTGTAGTTCACAGTCTGATCTCAGTGTCAATCCGTCAAAAATACCTCTAGTTTCCCTTCATTTTGACAAGTTTTTGACATTTGTTTGTCGCCGAGATGAGACTGTGACTAGATTTTGAACGTTTTAAATTACAAGAATTGGCCTTCAGGTATTGTGTCACCCCAAATAGACCACATGTCTTTACTCTTTAGGATAAGGTTTTGATCAACGTTCGTAATAACGTGTTCTGCCGGTTTACTTAATACTTAAATGAATAAAACAGGGCGCATACATCCAACTGACGACACAAATCGTAAAAACTAACAACTTTCGCAAAAAACATTGTAATTCACGTTAGTTACCAAGGACACATTACCTTTTAAACAAAACACAAAACAACAGTTGTATAAAAATACAGTACTTATCTGAAAGTTTATAACGGTTACACACAAGTCACACACAAAGCAAGTCTCATCATGGCCGCGTTCCGAATCGCACTCATGAGCGCTAAAATCGCTCTTGCTGGTAATTCATAGAAATGGGTTAGTAGTGATTGAATGTTATGAAGTTGCAGCTGGGTATTGTTTATTTAATTATCAGAATAATAATTAAATAAACAATATCGATTTCAAAATTTGAAATCAATAAATTGCGTAAAAAATGTAGTTAAACAAACGTCGGGGGACAAAATAACTGTGAACAGAATGTAATACTTACTTCCATGATAGCTGATGTTGGTGTCTCTATCTATTGCTTAAAGTTGGTACTACTAGGACAACTGGTGGAATCTTAACTCTTATTTATGTTGTCTACCGCAGATTAATTAATAGTTGTCTTACTCTGATTAGTGATGACACTTCGAAAAGTACATACAATGCCGACTGTAGAGTTTAGTTCTCATTTTCAGTTACCTAAGATAATGAACTAAACGCGAAATACAAGTGGGCTCTCTTTTGCAGCGCTGGTAAGTAGTCAATAATTATTTTGAATTAACACATACTTACGCTTTTTACTGCAGGAAAACCTTTTATTCCCACGGGAAAATCAAATACAAAACAGGCGTGGCTGCTACCGGCCGATTCGTCGATTAAAAAGAAATCCTTTATTTATGTAAAAATTATGGTCACCTCACAATATTAATGGCAGTTTGTATGGGAAAATTTAAATGATCAATATCTTTGAAACTACGCAAAGTTTCTCCGTTACAAATTCAGGTTATCATTATCGTCCCCGGTACAAAATTTTGAACACATTTCGAAGGTCGTAGATCATCAGGCAGCGGAGATACATGTGTCCAGCCAGCTTGATTTCAGGCTGGCTGGACATTAAGTTTTTATTGATTTCTCGTAAACCCTTACATGTGACGCCATAAATCAAACGTTATTACTGTTACACATTGCGTTACTAAATGTTAGTAAAGTAACCATATTCGAAAACGCTCCCGTTATTGAGATTCGGAAGTGCCAGCCAAAAGTTTTATACGTAAATTCAAGCTGGCTGGACACAGATTTTTGCATTTTTCTACTAAACCGCTGTACGTACCACAAAACTTTTAGCTCGATGCCTGTTACAATTTTATGTAACGCCCGTTGATATGCAAAAAGTCGTCAAAATCACTTCCGTTACCGAGATTGAGAGACTAGCGAAAAGTGGTTTTTCAAGATGGCTGGACACGTTTTCGATCGATTATCTAAGATTCTGTAGCGTTACAAATTCTGAAATAAGGGTGTTTAGCCGTCACATAAAGTGCCCTATTGACCTAGTTAAAAGCGAGCAATTTTGAAGATTTGTCCAGCCAGCCTGAGTCACATGTATTTACTTACTTAATTTTTTATATGAAAGTCAATAAATCAATTAATATGCATTTAAGTATTTGTTTTTTTTTCCCGATATTCTGGCTTCATTCCAAAAACCCGAGCACATCGTGTCTTTTTTTCTTATCTTTGACTAGCTTCTACCCGGGACTGTTTCGCGTAAAATTTCGGCCTCCGACCCACCGCGTCGCATCACATCGCCCGCCCGCACTGTTACGTCGTTTTCGGCTAGCGTTTTTCTAACTTTTTTTCTTTTTCCTCGCCTCCTAAGGTTCGTGTTGTTAAAAGGCCTATAGTCTCCCTCAAGAATTGGTTTATCAAATGCAAAAATAATTTTTCAAATCTGATTGGTACTCCAGAGACATAGCGCGTTCAAACAAGAAAAGAAACAAACTCTTCAGCTTTATTATATTAAGATAGATTTTCGCAAAACAGATAAAACAACCATTTATTACGAAAATCTTAAAAATAATAACTTATAATCGTAAAAACATAAATAAGTCTATCAAATATCAAGAGCCTGACAAGAGCCAATATTTTTGTAAAGGGTGGATAGTAAAACTAGGGGTTGGATAGCAAATGGTACGGTAAAACGAAAGTGCCAATAAAAAGTAAAATTACACGGCTAGGCAACTAATCACCCGTATGATGGGTTGTAGTATAAGTATAACAGTAGGTAAAGTGGCGTATGTATACGGGAGGTTACCATGCATTAAATATTTTACTGCCTTGCTGGTCGCATGAGGGTTCGAGTTATTGGGTTTACTATCTGGAATTTTTCAGTAGTAGCCCGGAGTCTGGGTTTGTGCCCGATTGATGGCAATAGACACGCCCCTATTCCATGGGAATTAAACATAACTGGCGAAATGTGGGTGTAGTAAGGTAGACCTATGTCTAACCTTTTGGGGAATACAGGCGTGATGTTACGTAAATATTTTACAGACAGCAGGTCATCAGGCTTGACAAAAAAAGGTGCCAAGCGATTTTGAACCATGTCCGTTGTAACTATTACTGTTATCTTGACCTGTCCAGTGCCCTGCAAAATATGATTATGATGCGGGCTCTGTTTTATTTCACTACCTCCAGATAGGAGATTAACTTCCGGGGGAGTTCAATTTTGGAAAGCTTTTCATCCCTCCCTCATTAACCACGGAGCGACTAATTCTGTCTATTTAAATCTGAAATATAACACAGGAAACGGTGGTGGCTCGACCAAAAAGAAGCACACGTCAAGGACAAAATGAGATTATTAAAGAGTTGTTTACCTACATTGATTTAGTTCCTCCGAATATAAATTAATGAAATAAGCATAACCGTACTTACCAAATTTTGCTCGTTTTGTCCAAAGTTACACTACTGCTATTCCTTCACTGTGCCATTACCTCCCCTACCGTAACGAGACAGGTGCCCACCATATGTCCATGTGTCGTAAACGCAAAGTCCACATGTTCGGACGTTTGTGAAGTCATTAATTAATATTAAGTGTTACCTAATTGCGATACAAGCACTTGAAACAATTATGTTTACGATTATGGTAGATTATATGGTTCAAGAGCCCTAGAGTGGACATTTTAGAGGAGGCCTATGATGTTCATAAACCTAGCAGGTAATCAACTGAAAGGTTCCTAATTTCCTGAGCAATAAGTCACGTAGGTTCAACAACCTACAAAAAACCAAAACCTAATAAACCACAAAACCATAAACCGTTCAAATCGGTTCATATTTTTTTCCATGTAGAGTCTTGTGTCTGAATTTTATTCACCCTAATTATTTATTATCACAGTTGCTAATTATTTACCAAACCTGAGACAAGACCGTGACGAGATATAATGTTATTGTAAAAAATAATGTTTTCCCGCGTTTTTTACCCTTGATGGCGGCCATATTGTCAGGTGTAGCCGCCTACCGGAACGCAGCCGTGCCAGTCGCCGGGTCCGCTACCAAATTCATCCCTTATTATTAAAAAATCTAATTGCAGTGGGGTTTCAAGAGGACGGACAAAAACTCAATCTAATTGGTAAGGTTTTGGGTTGATATTTGAATGTAACCGTTCTTTGTTTTTCTTTTGATCACGGACTGTTGCGGTTTCACGAATAAAAAATAATATTCTGGAAAGAACTATCAGCAAAGGAGCTAGGAGTAGCTTAGATTTTAGTAACTTCTATAACTAGGTGCTATAGACGTAGCTATGTATTCAGTCCATAGATAACATAAGTTTTTTTTTACATTAAATTTCTATGATAGTGTTTGCGAGATTAATTTATGTTACGACTAGTAGGTTGGTTCTATAATACTTGATGCTGCTGCTCTTCTTCAGGAGTTTCAAGACCATTCACATATTCTTTGCATGCCACATCACAAATACATAATCAGCTTATAATGTTCCTACGTGGTCTCAGTGCGGGTTGGTAGATGTCTCATAATTATCTTCGATTTTTTAATGCTAAGACATTTTCGTCACGATGTTTTCCGAAATGGTGATGAAACAAATTACATAGATACACAACGTAAAGCGGTTGTATGGGTTCGAACCCACGACCTAGGTACAATTCGCAAGTCGAGGCCGTTACCACTGGGCCTTACCACTGGGCCACCACTGGTCTCATCAGAAATAGTTACCATCAAAATAGACGAGGCTTTCTTATTCTACCAAGTTCTACAGGGCAGCGAGGGCAGGGGGTTGCAGGTGGCATTCTGTAGTATCTACCCCCATGGGAAGAAAGCTTGAGTTTATGTGTGTGTGCGTGTGTTCTACAGTCTTTCTAACTTTACTCAAGCTCCTGAAATTTTGCTGAGTCACTCCATACTTTTCACAAGTTACAGTGACCTTTAACCTCCTATATAATTAATCGCGTATAACTCAACATGTAACAAAGATAATATAAGTAGATACGATTGGAATTAGTAAAGTCTCGGTAAACATGATGCAATGTCATCGTAAAATCACGTTCCATACTAATGTGATTGACAAAATAATTAGTTTACAGAGGTCAAGTGTAACGACCTCTTAACCTTTCATATTCTATCACACGCGTTTATCTGGGTAATTAGTTGTCTGTTGCATAACTTATTTTATACCTATCTAGTACTATCAAATAAAAAAAATTAAACGAAATTGTTTAATTCTGTAAATTAAGATATCGTAATCACTTTTGCACGACATACAGTGCCCTCCAAAATTTAGTTGACATTTTTCAACTTCAGCTGTGATGCTGATGCCACATGATGATTTAAAATTAAAAAAAAAAAAACAAACAACTTCAAAAAAAAAAACTACAAAGTGATAAATAACTTTAATTTCGGAAGTGGGTGTCGTTGGTGCCGCATTTTCGTTTTTTGACACCGACTTCCGAAATTAAAGTTATTTATCACTTTGTAGTTTTTTTTTTTAAAGACTGTTGTTCTATTTGGAAAAAAAAATATTTTTCACTTTTTAGTTGTACCTACCTACTCCACACAAATTCAAATAACACTAGTGCATTAAAGAAT
This sequence comes from Hydraecia micacea, assembly GCA_914767645.1. Classification (NCBI taxonomy): domain Eukaryota; kingdom Metazoa; phylum Arthropoda; class Insecta; order Lepidoptera; family Noctuidae; genus Hydraecia; species Hydraecia micacea. The sequence goes on from OU611780.1 coordinate 17,159,032, forward strand.
TGTGTTCTAGAATTTTCCATCTATAAAAAAACCCTAACAGAATTAGTGAATGAGTAACGTACCTACGTTATCTAGTTCAACACGTATTTGTCAAGTTACAATATAAGTAGATAGGTAGGTTTTCCGATGTATTTGATCCGTCTAAACAGAAAATTAAAGCAAGTGCTTGTCCAATGTCACCCTTCGCTACCCCTGTTTACTCTGTGTCAATAATGACTCAGTAACTCTATGAAAAGGGTACCCTTGCCATAGGTACTTCGAATTACAAGGTAAAAATATACCTACGTACCTAGATATAAAAGTCGCATGTGACCCTGGATGCGAGCAGCACAGGGATATTAGAGCGAATGGCATAGTTCATGGGAGACTTAGTGGCTAGTTATGCTAAACATTTTTGGCAGCCTGTAGGTCCCTAATTGCATAACACATTATTAATCTCAAACTGAATTATTTTGAAGGATAATGCTAATCCATTGCTTGATATGATCGAAAAATTTGTCTGCTCAACAACGTAAATAACGCAATGAATGTTGTTGAACTGTCAAAATGAAAGCCATTTGCTACTGATAGTGTGTTACTCAATTATCCCGCCGGTAAAGCACTTAGCTGGCGTTATCTGCAAAATCTATCATAGGACAGATTTGCAGTAATCATTATTGAGAATCCTTTACGCATGCCTATCCTCCGTACCCATAACTATCATCTTCGGCGTTCCCTCAATGCTGATGATTGTGACCACATACAACGCGTCTCCAAGTTATGTGGTCTTCTGCAGTGTGGGCCCCTCGGCAAATAATCACAGTACCTATCCCATTGCTCTTAAATGGCTCAAATACTTCAGCACGTACAGGTAGATACAGTTATCTTTTAGCGGGAGATGACAGTCAAGAGGGAAAAGGTCTAAAGGAGAGAAAGGTCTTGTTTAAATCAGCAACGCACGCACGGACCAATACGAAAGAGGCTGCTGTGTAAAAAGTTTTCCGATATTATAAAATGATGGCACTTCTATACATGTACGAGTGGAAGTCGCTGTCTAACCCGAAAAATAAAGGTAACCATGGAGTTTCGAACCCGTCAAGTACCTATTTTTAGTTTAGGGAAGGCCTCTCGGTCTCGGAAGGGTCGGTTTCTTTTTTTTTTCTTGTGAAATCAGGATGGATTAAGACAAATACACCGTATATTACCTACATGAATGACTAAAAGACAGCGCTGAAAATGTGAGTGATATAACGGAAGTACCCTCATAAGCTGACTTGTGACGATATGCCTCAGAAATCATCGATCAGGCCCGCACTTGGGGTTCTTAATGGCTGGTAAATATTAATGGCTTGAAAAAATATAGTTGCACTGCATTAAAATTAATGTAAATCAAGACTCGTTGAGGCTTTTATTACATTTCGAAGTTGTGAAGGCTGGAACTGCTTTTGAAGTTTACCAGTTGGGATAGGTTGGTGCTGCCTAGCAGTTCGGTCCGGTCCTGCGTCCGATAACCGTGACTAATTGTCCGGAGCTATCAGCGATGCGGGCCGGCGTTGTCTTGCGGCGGAAAAATATCGATCGCAGCACACACCTGTTCGGAATCGTTCGACGGTGCACACAATGGGGCGCGCACCTCCACCTGCCCACTAGCACGCGCGCCGCCGCTCCGCGCGCACACACGCACGAGCCGCCGACACGACAGCATGCGCGCGGGGGGGCGCCGCTGACCGCCGCGACGTCACGCCGGCCGCGCCGTCGCCGATCGATTCCCTCCGGACATCTTGGACAACACCGTCCACCACCTTCTATTCTCTCAGGTAATGCAACCCAAGTGATCAACAAATCCCCCATTCATTCCTCGCGTTTCATTATGCATAATAATTCCAAGAAATCGAAGTTTCCAATATTAGCTGATTCATGAACTACGTGACTCATCAGTTCATTGTCGCAATATTTTCAGGGCGAGCGATGTAGTTGGCTGCGATGCATATAACGTCAGGCCTGTCTCCGGCGTCCGGGGAGATGCTGGACGCGACGTCGCTCAATTTCTATGGAGATTCAGGAGACCAATATGGGACGACGTATTTCGCCGTGGACCACACCGTCCCGGAGTCATCCCACACCGTCGAGATAGAATACGTGTACGAGCAACCAGACACGTACGCCATAAACCAAGAAGATATAGAAACGGATGTGGCTCAGAATGAAACGGTGGTATCCGCAGATCAAGATGATTATACTAAAAAGATACGCAGCAAACACAAGCCTAGCAAGATGGTTGTAGATGAGGAGCCGGAGGCTGATCTCACGAACCTGACATGGCTGCAGAATATAACGAATATAATGTCAGTGCCGCAGTTTCCGTTACCTCCGATGTCGCCGAGCCCTCAAGTGAAGACGCAGCCGGAGAACACGAGGCTGCAGAAGTTCAACCAGACGATAGCGAAGTGCCAGAGAGACTTCACTGAGAACAAGCACGAGTATCGGACGAACAATGCGAAGAAACCTCCGTATTCGTACAGCACGTTGATCTGCATGGCGATGAGGTACAACAACGACAAGATGACGCTCTCCGCGATTTACTCATGGATCAGAGAGAACTTCAAGTACTACAGGAACGCTGATCCCACCTGGCAGGTGAGTGCTATCGGTTCAGTAGGGATTCCTCATGATTTAATAAACGTGTGATCCGCAAACAATGTGATAAGATTACGTCTAATTGGATTTATGAATAGGGAGTTGAGTGTATGATTGATACGTAGGTACCTAGATATATTTTTAGTGATTGGTGATTATACGCGGTAGTAAAAGGGGAAGTGAAATATGAATATTTTTTTCATTTTGGGAGTTAAGTTTTTTTTTGTATTGTATTCTGTAACTCCGTGGTTTTATTAACAGAAGGAATTTTTGGGAGTCACTATCACATGGTGTGTTCAAATCTCGCGGTAAGCGTCGGGACATTATGCAGTTTCAATCGGGAATGTGTGACACTTTCTGTGTGTGTGTGGAGTTAAGTTGAAACGTGGATTTTTTTAAAATATGTTGTTATGGTGTAAAAATACAACGAAGCCGAGAGTCACCCCGTCATTGTAATAATATTGTATAAAAAACCCCTGGTACCCCTTGCTCCCTGGTCATGTATGCCTGTGAACCTTTTGGTTACGGAGATATTATAGCTCAAAATCCCATCTTTTAGGCGATTATCACACTGCCACGCATCACGCAGCGGTGTGCGGGAAACGGAGCCAAATTCCACGCGCGTGAGTGCGTTTTTATTGAATTTGTACTTATGTAAAAATCCACGCGCGTGGGTGCGTTATCTGCGCCCCGCTGCGTGATGCGGTGCAGTGTGCGAATCGCCTTACTGATGTAGACCCAATCTCATGACCCCTGTACCCTTGCATGCACTCATAAGCACAATATTTTTCGTAGGTACGTTATTTTGCGCACTACAGCAAATTTTCACACCTTACATAACGTTTCTCACCAATTAATTATATGTTACCTAGATTGATGTACCTACAGAATGTGTAGTTGACAGGTATGCGATGTGTCTTTTTACACCCTGTAGGTACTGTATTTACCGCAGCAATGTTTCAAATAATTAACGATTCGTTTATTCTAATTTCAGAATTCCATACGGCACAACCTCTCCCTTAACAAAGTGTTTGTGAAAGTAGCTCGATCTAAACACGAGCCAGGAAAGGGGGGCTTTTGGAAACTCGACCTCGCACATTTAGAGGGAACCAAACGAATCTCAAATAGACCTCACAAGAAGAAGAAATCGTCAGCAAAAGACAAAACCACAGAGGAAAAAACTGCAGTCGCCAATATACCGCAGGCCAACGCTATGGACGATATTTCGAACGAAATAAATCAGGCTGTCACACTGCATTTGCCTGATTTCAACCTTGGGAGTATTCAGAGCCTCCCTGACATAGATTTGGAGACGAATATAGGAGCCAATGTGATCGTGGAACCAACTATACCACCTCCTATGATCCCTGAAGATGATCTGTCCTCTCTGCTTTTGAATCCAACGGACTGGGACGACTTGCAACTCGACATGTTGGATAATTACCTGGATTCCTGTTTCAAGTAAGATTTTATGCATTTATTGTTAGGATTCGATGTTAGTGAGTGTACAGTTTCGTTTTAGGAGTAGACGACGATAATTATTTTTATTTGGAAAAAAAAATCGTGTCTTTTGTAGTTGTCCGATTTCCTAATATGTCTACGACATTAACTGTGTGTACTTTTATTCCTTTATCTCGTGGATTCTTATTAATGGTGCAGTATTAAATATTTGAAAAAGCCTTAAATAGTGTCGATAAATAAAATAGTACGAAAAAAGCCTTTTACAAACTAAATAGTTATGAGACTTGGGTCCGTCCGATAGGCTTTGAAATTAGAATTATAGTCTAACATCTAGCATTTGGAAAAATGCACAAGTACCTATTAAGTATTTAGTTGGTTTTTATAGCAGTTTGGGGTGAAGAGTTTTATATTTATTTAATTTGTACTACATGATAGGTACATAATTTAGTCTAGTCAAAAAAGGCTTTTGCGAAAGAATAGGTAAGTATTACAATGTTGAATTTGTTTTATATAAAAGGAACATTTCGTATTTAGGGACACTTATTTTTAACCCCACAACTGCATTTTAATAATTCAATAGTTGGTAGATAAAATTATTTGTATCAGTATTAGGTATTGTATGTCAAAAGTCAACATTTTTAGTTCTCTGAAGAAACTAATGATACCTAAATACTTAGGTACGTTGAGAAGCCCGATAAGTTATGTTTCCGGATTTTGTTAATTATTTATGTTTTTTCTAATGTTAGCGTTTAAGATGCAAATTGAATTCAAGCCGTCCACATAGGCTATACCTATTTGTATGTAAAGCGAATTTTTTATTACATTGGTATATTGGCTTTGTAAAAACACCGTTTCCTAAACAAATCATAATGTGTAGTAAAAAAAATATATCGATTTATTATAAATATCGATAATGCCCGCATTATCAGAGGCGCATTAACGGTTGTTTTTTGTGAAACCTAGTCTTAAAATAGTTATTTTTAGCTTAACAACAGAATTGTTCATGCACAATTTAGTAACTATCTTTTAGCTCATATCGGGGTATAAAATACTTCAAAACAACTTGTCTCAAAATTGATTAATGATTTTGCTCAATGAAAGCTCAGTCGATGGCCTAACAAATTGGGCTATTAATTCGAACAAAACAGTATTATTGTATTGGAAGTTATGCACAATTAATTGTAGCAAATATTTAAATTAAATTATATTTACTTGATAAATATATTGTATATTGATTAGAGCACGTTGTGGAAGAGTTAGCAACTCCTAAACGATTTTAAACTATCTAGTATATCAAGCAACTCTGTCAAAAAATGGCAATGATTGGAAATACAAACTGTTATATTGTTATTTATCAAATTTTACATAATTATAAATTAAACTCAGTGTTCGAGTCTGTCTGTGTGACCGCGTTGTAAACTACGTAACGAATTTTAATGGTGTTTTCACCATAATTTATAAAAATTATTCTGTAAAGTTTATGTGTACCTATAAAACATTAATATAAAATTTACATATAATAAAGAATCTTGACGTTTTGCCAAGTCGTAAAAACCGTGCGAAGCACGTAGCAGGGGGGCGGGTCGCTAGTTCATCTACAGATGGCTAAATTAGCTTAATGAATGATAAAGATCAGTATCGTAATTTTAACTACTTACTACTTATAAAAATTTGTGTCTCAAAATAAGTTAGTCATAACAAACACAAAAAAGTAACTAATATGATTCTGATAGACGTTGTTGGACATTATAAACTCTGTTCGAAATTAGACAGAAGACAGAAATACAGCCTGGAATACAGAAAAAAAATCGAAAAGGTATTTGTACGAGTTGCTAACTCTAACGCCCTAATAAAAGCTTATGTAAATTTTTTATACAATGACGTATTTACCGCTCAGTATTATGATGTACAAAGTATGATTAAATAATTATTTTTAATTAGTAAGATGTGTGGCAATACTTTATATATTTTTAATTATAAATGACTTATGAAGCATTATCACTTATCAGATAATCCGTCCAGTATTATGAGAGCAGTGACCTGCTTTTTGAGTAAAGTTTGCTCAGGAAAGATATACAAATATCTGTATTGTAAAGCAATGTAAAAACTATTTTAATGCCTCAAATAGGTTTGTCGTTTTTCATTACTTAGATTGCGCATTTATGCATCTATTTAACAGTTTGAAAGATTGTTTTCTTGTTAGATTTAAATGTTCTAATAACGATGCGATGGTCGTAAATTTATTGAATAGTATTATGATATTAGCACATAATATTGAACAATTATCGGCTTGTAATTTTGTATGAAAATCTGTTTTAGTAAAGTATTGTTTTTTTATTATTCATGCTTCATTTTCGTACCTATATAGAAAGCTTGTACAGACGCCAGCACATCAACCTACTACAATCTGTCAGATTTCTGTAATAGATTTTCAACTTTATCGCTAAAGCATAAGGTTCAATGTTGATTGGGAAAATTTGACAGTTAGGTGTAGGTTGATGTGCTGGCGTCTGTACCTAATATTGTTAATTAAAATGGAACCTATACCTAATAATTGCAAAAATAAGTGGTCACATTTTTCTTTTTAATTGTTGAAATAGTCCGTTAATGTTAGCAGTGTCTACGGCGAAAAACACATTATATGTAGGTCTCTTATTTTACTTGCACAAAATTAGAAATACGGTGTTTAATATTGTGTAAAGATTAGATTTTAATGTAGAAAAACTCTACCGTCCGTGAGTGTCTTAAATAATAAACGATTTATTAAAAAAAAGACGTCAATATAACAAAAAAATATGATGTCATATTTATGCCTTTCTGGAAACCTTTAAAGGAATATTGTTGAAGTGGATTATTCATAACATAAAATGAAAATATAAAAATAATTGTTGTGAAAAAACTCTTGCCTTAAAATTGGCCCATATTTATGAAGTATCGATGTTTTCATTCTCTATTTAGCTGGTGATAAACTAAAGAAACATAATGAAATTTGAGGTGAAAAGGGCGAACTTTGAATGCGAAGAATCCCAAGAGTATTATTATTCCAAATTAAATTAGAAATACTGTAACTGAAAATGAGATATTAGTGTATTCAATATGTACTTACAGTATTTATGATCAGTCTAATAAACTATCAACTAATACGATTATAGTAGGCATGTCTAATTAGCGGAAGAAATACTAAAGACGAAAGCAGGCGTTTTAGTAAATTATTAAAAAAAAAAAGTGAATAATTAGACTTTTCAGGAAACAGCTAATAATGTTAAGCGCCTGCAACATGCACTAGTCATTGTGTTTACGTGTTTAGGAATTAAACGAATAGAAATGTGAGGCGAAATATGTATTATATAATTTATTTTGTATAAGTAACTTAATAAATAATAATGATTAAAAATAATTTCTTGTGGCACAAATATGTTTTTCCTATTATAAAGTTAATTTGAAGTACCGTTCTATGTACCTACCTATTATTATTAAACTTATTTATTATACCTAGTTGAAACAATTTGACACGATAAAATTCTAGAGTGGTGAATTCTGCACCTAGTGAACTCGCTAACTAAAAATGTAATGACAATGTTAAAGGGGAAGCGATTATTTCATAAAATATCTACCAATGGGATTATTTTTGAACTTAGAGGGTTGTATTGATGATTTTAATGATTATAATTTTGTAAAATCATATTTGTTACGGTCGCAAATCATATTTAAATCAACATACAACCTGACACTACCCGCAAATTGCGAAAAACGTAAGAACATTTAAATTTCGCGGGCTTAAATATTCAGTAAAAATAACACTGATTGAAACAAGTTACCTTATAAAATACCACAATTTCTTCTAAACATCTCGTCTCTTAAATTAAATCGTGTCAAATTACTAATTTGAAATAAAAAATGGTTGTTTTGAAATTGACGCTCAAAATCATGTACGCGATTTCAAGTTTAGAAGTGTCCTTAATACATTCAATAAAGTGTTAAAACATAGTTTTTTTTTATTACATTCATTTATACACCAGTAAAAAAATGCTGTACAAAGGCGGACTTAATGCCCGAGACATTTTCTACCAGTTAAACCTTATACAGTGTGTCCCTGGATAAAGTGAAACCCCAAAAGGGGGTGAAACAAGATAAAAAATTATCACCTACTGATTACATTGTCCTTACCTAGTTACTTACTATAGAAATCTTAATTCATCAAAAGAGAGAAGAAAAGAGTAACCGTGGAATTTCTTTGCGGGTCTTCTCCATAGGAAACGACCAATTGGAACCGTGCACCAGCGTTTCTGGAGTTTCATAAGTGCTCATGTAGGTTTATGTGAAATATAATATTTTGATTTTGATCAATTAAGTTTTTTTTGTTTGTCATTGATTTTCGATCTAGTTTCCCCCCCCCCCCCCTCTCGAGTTGCATCTTAGCCAGGGACTCTGTATAATAGGTACAGAAATAACAGTTAGCCTAGGTTAGCACGGGCGATTTATTTCGCGTACTAGATTTTCTACGCACTGCTTAACGCCGAGAGTTGAAACTCCAACTGTGTGTGTTTAACGCATTAGTAGGATGGGCTCTGTTGGATTATCAATGCTCGACTTAACACCGAGAGTTGAAAATCCAGTGCCCGAAAAAATATTGCCGCAAGAAAAACGCGCCCGTACGTACCTGGGCTAAAAGTTTAAAAGTAGTTGCAAGTTTGCTGCTTGTACAGACGCCAGCACATCAAACTACCCGAAATTATCAAATTTTTCCAATCAACCTTGAACCTAATGCTTCAGCGATAAAATTGAAAATCTATTAAAGAAATTTGACAGGTTGTAGTAGCTTGATGTGCTGGCGTCTGTACCAATCTCTTTGTTTGACTGTACATAACAATACGGGATGCTGATGAATCATGGCTGGTCCGAACGTTGCGCAGAAGGATGCGCAATAACATTTTTAGGAACCAAATGCTGAGATGAGGCGAGTGTGAGTGAGAGAAGCCTATGTTCAGACGGGCCATAATTCATCGGCCGTATTTGCTTGCTCCTTAGTTAATGTTTGTGGCGGTGCCACGTAAAATTACGCGCACATAATAGATAATTTGAGCAACTATGTGAAAATAGGAAGTGTGCTTAGGTAATCTCGGTTCATACTCATCGTCCTGCGGGGTAATAGCGTAACATACTAGCAGTAGGAATGGCTTTAATTTTGACAGTTCAACAACATTCATTGCGTTATTTACGTTGTTGAGCAGACAAATTTTTCGAACATATGAAGCAATGGATTAGCAATATCCTTCAAAATTATTCAGATTGAAATTGATAGTGTGACAATTAGGGCGCTGACTTCGGTACAACTTATTTGGAGTTGGTGCAGCTTAATCTCATATAGGCATGTTTAATTTCAGTATTTACAATAAACTCAAGTGTCTGGGTGCCGCCCAGTCAGTATGTTTACATTTTATGAAACAAACATTTAATAAATATTCAATAAGCAGGTCATTTTTATCACAAAATGGAATGTTAGTTTTTACTCTAATACTAGTTTCAAAGAATACACTTGCCATCATTGCGATAGCCGCATTTATATTCCCACTAGGCAACGTTGGCAACACTGAGGCATCGGCAACATACAGCCTTTCAATCCCTAAAACTTTAAAAGAAGTATCAACTACAGAATTTTTTGAGTCTGGCATCCCCATAGAACAAGTACCAACAGGATGGTAGCTTGTCAAAGTTAAATGTTTTATGTAGCAGTCAAAGTATGAATCCGTGAAGATTTCAAAATTTTCACACCCAGGAAAATGATTTTTGTTTGTATAACCTCCGACATTTTGAATTGCCTTCGTATTTACAAAGTCTATGACTAATTTCAATCCATTAACTATAGTTTCTCTGTCGTTTTTATGTGATAAATACTTAGGGTCTATTAAAGGCGGTAATTTAGGGTCAGTACTATTAATAAAGACATGGCCTCTGCTCTTAGGATGCAATATCAAAGGTAAAATGGTTCCCACATAACTGTCAAAACTTTTAGAGAAATATTTATCCCACACTTCATCTTTTATGTTCACATTCTTTCTTAATAAACTACCCCTGTCTGAGGATAGGCCTACTGGCAACACCATGAATTGTAAATCTGGGTCCGACTGATTTTTAGTAGATAAGAAACCAATCACTTCACAACCTGGTGTTGTCCAAGGACCTTTGCCATTGATAAAATATTGTAACACATTTAATGGGTTAATCATATCTAAAGCACTAATTGAAACAGATTGGTTGAATAATACAAAGTCTAACCCAGATCCTATGTGGTCTTGAAGATTTAGACCAACTGGTAGATTTTTGACAACTGGTATCTTCAAGGATTTTAATAGGTTTTCAGGACCAATTCCTGACAGCTGCAAAATTTTTGGTGTATTGATTGCCCCAGCGGATAAAATGACGCCTTTTCTAGCGTAAATGTTACTTTTTCTACCAGATAGTAGGACACTGATGCCTTGAGCAGTGTTGCCATTAAAAATTACTTTTTCTACTAAAGCATTGGTAATTACATGTTTTGATGTATCTAAACTGTCAGAAGTAGACCAGCGCTTACCATTCTTCTGACTGACAATATTTTTCCCAAAACCTAGTTTAAAATCTATACCTAGTTTATCATAGTTTAATTCTTTAGCTGCTGCTAAGACAGCATCAGCTAATTCACTTTGGTATTGCACATCATTTAGGTGTAAAATGTTTTTTTCTACAAACTCAAATTGTTCTTTGATAAACTCTTTGGTGTATTTTCCATGGAACCAGTCTAGGTAGTGTGATAGGTTACCTCTGACGTGTATCATGTTGTTTAGCTTAGATGAGCCTCCTATGATCTTACCTTGGGCTAGTTTACATTTCTGAAAAAGAAAGACAAGCATTATGTAGAAGAGTTTATAAAAGCACCCTGGCAACACTACTAAGTTTAATTTTAAATGAAATGTTTAAAATAATAATTTTTATTTATTGTAGGTACAGACGCCAGCACATCAAGCTACTACAATCTGTCAAGTTTCTGTAATAGACTTTCAAGTTTATCGCTAAAGCATAAGGTTCAATGTTGATTGGGAAAATTTGACAGTTTCGGGTAGCTTGATGTGCTGGCGTCTGTACATTGTTGTAGCAGAGTTGAGAGCAGTGGTGGCCTGACAGCCGCGACTTAGGAGTTGTAGGTTCGAACTTAGACAGGCGCTTTACTTTGTGTAAATTATTTCATCACCACTGCTCTCAAAACGGTGAAGGAAAACATTGTGGGGAAACCAGCATGTCCTAGAACCAAAAATTCGAAGACATGTGACATATACCAACCCGCACGGGGCCCAGGTGGTGGATTACGGCCCACTCCCTCTCACTGACAGGAGGCCGGTGTCCCAGCAGTGGGGAAATTATAGGCTGATTATGTTATGTTAAGTTGTTGTAGTGGAACTTACTTTATTTTTCATAGCAAAACAAGCATGCTTCTGAGGCACAGTTTCATACTGCCAGTCTAATAGTGACCCATGGAAGAATGGAACAAGTACTGGTGCCTCCAGCAATGCATGACTCTTGCTCCCTGCTTCTACCACTATGAAGGTGTAGTTTGTTTCTGTTGCTAGTCTATGGGCAATGACAGAGCCTGCTGTGCCGGAACCAACTGAAAAAAATGGTAGGTACATAGAAGGTACTTAGGTATTTAAATAATCTAAACACCTGATTTCACATCGGCTGCATGCACAGATACCGCTGTGCAACAGTCTCCACACGGTGGGTGCCTGAGGATGGACGGCGCCGCCAAGGCCGGCTCAGGAAGAGATGGCGAGAGGACTTAGACGCGTGCTGCATAGGTTGGATCGAGGTGGCTCCAGAAAAGGATACTTGCAAGGATTTGGGGGAGGGCTTTGCTCAACAGTAGGACAGTGTAAACTAAGTAAAAAAAAAACACCAGAATCTGAAAGCCTAATCGACACTTCGCGTTTGAAATCCCTATCATATTCAATCTGCAATAGTTGAAAATAGCTCTTACCGATAACATAGTCATATTCCGGTTTAATTTCTTGAAAATATATCGTGGATACCAAATCACTGTAGTATACAAGATAAGTAAACAATGTAAATATGTGAACACAAGTGCTAAATAAGAAAAACTGAAAACAGTGTAAAGTCAACATGTCGACTAATAGTTGAAGTAGTCATCTAAAATTAATTTTGTATAACTAAATAAAATCTACATTGTTATTTCTAGGTTATGTTTGTTTACAATTTTATACGACAAAAAGTCATACAACTTTGACAAATGACGTTACTTTTGACAGTGACACTGACAGTAGTTTTTTTTGTGGCACAGGAAACAGTTCCGCGCGGAGTATAGCAACTTGGTAACTTCTTCTCTTCTACTGGAGTCCCTTTGGCCAAGTTGCCGTTGCCCTACTACCCATAATTTCGTATTTGGCCATGTTGTGCCATCTCGAAATTGTGTCCATTTACGCGGCTGATATAATATTCCCCTCACGTCTTCCATGCCGTAGACAATTTTTTTGGGTTGAAGAAGGTTCCAAAAATCGTCCCATAACATTTAGAATAAAATATTATTAGTTTTTCTTGAATATTTTTTTACAACTTTGACGTGCTTTGGATTCCCCCTTGGGTGCGGCGACTGACTCTCATTCTGATGATTATTTTGAATAATATACAACTACTAGCAATGACATTTTATTCGGCAGGGGAGGTGCTGCTATTAGAATTTTGAATTTTCGTTCTTCTCAGGACCCATTTAAATTTCACCGTGCGTACAATTTATAGTTTAGTGAGGAAATTAATAGAAACATGCATTTATTATATATTATCACATTATATTTTCTTAATAAGTAGATACTTATACATTAAAATAAATACAAAACTCCGAATAATACATAATTATACATAGAAATGTGTCCTTATGAAATGCTAAAAATGAAGCCGTATCGACTTTCTCAGTTGAATTATGTGCTCAGACTTAACTTTTATGGATTTGCGGCTTCACTTGCAGCCTATCAATGGTTTCTTGTGGCAAACAATAAACGGGGTTCACAGCTTTAATAGTTTTGTTTCCTAATAACGATAGGCCGGCTATACCGAACAGCGTGTGGAAAGGGTCGGTGACATCGCCCGGCCGGTCGCTAAAACCGCCCGTCTCTGCGTCTTGGCAAGCTAGGATGAAATTCTGCAGTTTTTCTTTTTTTATCCAATGGAGTCTGTTTATTATGGTAAGTGTTGACAACACCCACCTGAAAAAAAAGGATATTTTTCATTGGCAATACAAGATGAACCATGGCAACTCCATCCATTACAGATCTTTGATTTAGATGTGTACTGTAACACAAAAGCAGAGGCGGGGCATAAGAGATAAATGTAAAATTAAAATCATTAGAGGATTAACTTAAGCCCTGAAAGCAAAAACAAATATTCAGTTTTTTGCATTTGTGAACCCGAGTATCATGAGGGATTAGCAACAGTGTACGTTCAGGTTAAAGTTTTCCTTACCAAGAGTAGCATAGGTCAGGCAGTTTCTCTGGTCTGCCATTGAGTCCACCACTGGGCATCTGTCGCTCAGACAACCACCACGCAAGGCGATTTATTCTGACTGCGTCTAACCTGTTGCAAATAGACAGGGTACCCACGCAGCAGTACACTAGACCTAGAAAATTAAACATTAACATTAAAGAGTATTCTATGCAATTGATGTTGTTATTATTTATTAACTTTGACTATACACAAAGCACATAGACAACAGAAAATAAATATGGGTCACAATAAGGCCGCGTCCTAACCGAAAGCGCTCGTTTTTATGATAACTAGCTTTTACCCGCAGCTGTGGATGTCAGAAAATGTCTCACGGGAAATTACTACCGGGATTCATAGTACCCTATGTGTTATATCTGTGTGCCAAATTTAATCCAAATCTGTTCAGCCGTTTTTGCACCAATCCAGAACATGTTCATCCAGACAAACAGATTTTTTTTGTCTAAAAACTACATTTTCGGCATTAGGCTCGTTCTACCCTGCAGAAAACGCATGAGTCTTCGATATCAGAGAACGTATTATGGAACTCAGATGGAGTTGGGCCTCCTGGCAAGGCGCAGTGATGACAAGTGGAGTAAGACTGTGACTGACTGACGAGAAGATGATGTGTCGGTGCTTGGTGGTCCAACGTTGAGTTGGCAGACAACATTGTTTCCATGATTCGAAGACATGTATTGTGACATCTACCAACCTGCACTGGGCATGCATGGTAGATTATAGACCAATCCCTCTCGAAGAGAAAAGACCTGGGTCCTAGCAGGAATATTATAGGCTGATTATTGTTGCCATCATGGGCAAAACCTGTATGAGGCTGGCACAGGAGCGTGGGGATTGGCACAAGAAAGGGAGGCCTATGTCCAGCAGTGGGCAAAGTCGGGATATGTATGATATATGTGCCCTTATAAGTTGCATAAAATGCAGCAGACTGAACTTTTGTTTTTATCACTCACTGAACATGTACTTACCCGCATGACTTTCAGATCCAGGTTTGGATCCAAAGCCTCCGTCAAAGTTCATGCAACTGATCACAAAGGAAGCAGCCTTTTCTACATTTATCGCATCCAGTCTTTTCAGGAGTGACAGGCACATCACTGCACAGAATGAAAATCTCGTGTCCACCTCACCCCATTGGTCACCTGGGTAAGCAAAAATAAGTTTTATTGAGTATGTAGAAGGTTTAAATTCTTTTATCAAGTGTTACATGAGTATAAGTAAAAAAAATGTTGCAGAATTTTATAAAAAACATTACATGTTGATCTTTTTTTGTTGCGAGTGCAACCACAAATCTTGGTTCTTCTTAATTTCTTGGTAAAAAAATAATAATTTTGATAAATGTTTTTGTCTAAAAAAATTCAATTTAATCAGAGACAGCTTCCTTACTGGAAATGAAATGTTTATTTGCAAGAAGGGAACAGTTCACTCCTGTCAATAAACTCCCACAACAAATCTGTTAAGGACTTGTCAAGCTACAAGAAGCAAGAAGTTTAATAATAATATTAAATGGTAAAGGGAATTGAAGTTGTTTATTTCAAAGTCAAATAATTTATTTCAAATAGGCACATAAAAGGCACTTTTGAATGTCAAACATTACAATAAATAGAATTAATTCTAGTTGCATTAGAAGCCAGGCATACGTACAGCTTTCCACCTTTTGTATTTTTTTTTTCAAAATGGCAGCAACACATGAAACCAAACCAACATAAACCAAGCATACTATAATTTCTTTAGTAGAGGTAGGAATTTGTGAGCTGTGTAGAGAGCTATAGAATGGTCATGATTATGTACAGAAACTTACCAAAGAAAGAGCCATCTTTTTGCTGTAGAGATGCCACAAATTGGACAACACCCTCTACATCTATAGCATCCAGCCTGTCATACATTGTGAGGACCTGCAGGAGTTAATGTATCATGATTATAAAAGAATGGAAGGGGTATGCCCACATTTCACCAATTATGTTTAAATCTCACGTAGTGGGCCCAATTTTATACTTCGGCAACTACTGGGAAATAATTATATAAAAATGCAATAAGATATTGGCCGGCCTTGAGATCAAATGGAGGACCCACACTCAACGGTCACATTTGCAACAACCAGATAAAAAAAGCAGTCATACACATAATACAGAATAATAATATTATGAATATAATGAAAAAATCTTACAAGTTTCAATTAAAAACCAACCTGAATAGCACTTAAGGTGTACAAAATGTGTGGGTCATGTGGATAGCATGCCGAGATGCCACCATTCTCCTTGCTCTGACATGAACTGATGAATTTTATGATATCTTCTTTTGGCATCCTGTCAAAAAAAATTGTGTTATCATGTTTGTTTAAATGTCTTTTCATTTTGATTTTTCTTTTGTGATATTATTCAGGAAAATCTGAATTTCAGACACCATTTCAACCCTGCAACTCTGTTCAGCTATGAAATGAAAACTATATACGTTGTTATGTACTACATTAGTCAAGCTCAAGACATTTAGATCACAATAGATAACAGTTAGATACTTTTATAACCTCTTAATTTCTTTATCAACGCAGAAGTAATTTTCTGTGAAAACTAGGAGTACATACCTATCAGAAGCTCCCATTAACTCCATTCCAGTTAAAGTCCAATAAATCCCCGACATTCGAAGATATTCAGTGATATTGTATTCAAAGTCTTCACAGTCTGTTCCATATTTTGACAAATAGTCTGTATGTTTACTCAGCAGCAAAGTTGTAGGCCTGTCCGGTTTTAAGGTCACATCTTTTACATGAAAATCCATAATTTTTTTATTCTGCATATATATCAGTAACTAAGCTAATAGTATTTTTTTTACTAAATTATGTACAAAAGGAAATCTCCAATCAATTGTGATGATTACATGACAGTGACAGATAAGTTAATAGTGTCAATGTCAAAGTAAATTTCATTTGGATAACTGATACGTGTAACGAAACTTGAACGTTTAAACAAACATTATTCTTAATTCCTGGTCTAGTTTACTACTTTGAGGATGTAATTATGTATTAGTATAAATATTTTATTTAATTTTCATAAAATCATAAATAAAACAGATTAATTTTATTCCTGAAGTTATGGAAGCTAAAGGAACGGAATACGTAAACGTAACAACTATGCGTTCCGTTACAAGACAATTATTAGTTTAGTGGTGACTGAAACTAGTTTAGGTTGCTTTCAAATACAACTATCGATCTATCGTTAAAGATCGCTGTCATATTAATCAATACGGCTCATTACCGCCGAGTTTTATAACACAACTCAACTAAGCTCTTTTAGCACATTTTTCAGTTAGGTAAGTATATATAATTTTGATGACGCGTATCGTCTAGCCGTATTTTAAATCAGTCTTACATACATACATATACCTTCGTAAACTGACACCTTCTAATGAGGGTAGGCAGAAACTATAGAACGCCACCTGCTACGATCCTTAGGTACAGACGCCAGCACATCAAGCTACCAGAAACGTAGTGCCGAAACTGTCAAAATTTCCCAATCAATCTTATGCTTTAGCGATAATGTTGAAAATCTAGACAGATTGTAGTAGCTTGATGTGCTGGCGTCTGTACCATCGCGGCCTTTTCTGCCTGTTCACTTAAAATTTTTTTCGCCTAAATCCTGCTGCGGCGCCAAGCCACTAGGAAAGCGATAACGCATTTAGGGCGCCTTCAAATCTGCCGCGCCGCTTCGTCAATCCATATGGGTAGAAAGCGCGCGACTGCAGCGCTACATCCGCGCTGCGGCCGCGCTGCAGTCGCGCGTTTTTTGTTTGTATGGATTGGCGGAGCAGCGCGGCGGCGCGCGCGCCGCGGCCGCGCCGCCGCCGCGCGGCACCCCGCGTCAAATTTGAAGGCGCCCTTAGTTGCAACCTGCACTGCGCAGCTTAGGGATGCATCACGTGTACCTACACCTTATGTGAATTTTACCTTGGCGCGCTTACTAGAGAGCGCTTCTATTTTTTGAGTGCAAGCAAAAATTAACTTAGTGGTGGTCAGGCGGGAGTATCCGCGATAGTACAGACGCCAGCACATCAACCTACTATAATCTGTCAGATTTCTGTATTAGATTTTCAACTTTATCGCTAAATCATAAGGTTTAATGTTGATTGGGAAAATTTGACAGTTAGGGGTAGCTTTATGTGCTGGCGTCTGTACATAGGTACTCATTTTGATTTGTTTACGTTCATATATTTGTTAGTTCACACATATTTACTCGCCGCCGGTTGCGCTTCCTACGCACCTGACCTTTCTGAAGAACATCACCAATAAGGTCACTTATCCTCCTAGGCCGTCGCGTCCCGGCGTTACCAATCACATTTGCCTTAGAAGTATGTTTTGTTATGGACTAACCACAACAAAAACAACAACAACGATTTTGTATGGAGTCCGTTCAGCTTTCCGCGGCTGAACGGATGCGTACGCATCTCATACAAAATCGTTGTTTTCTATGGACAAAAGCTGAACAGAGCTGAATACCTAAGTGTGGTTAGTCCCTAAGTCGCCTTTCATTATTCCTCTCAACATGACCAAAAATAAGCATAGATACTCTTTTCAACTTTTGTCACTACTTACTTACATCTTCTTGCCAACTCATCATTTCTCAGCCTATGTATGATTCATAGTCACGACACACAATAAAGCAAAATGCATTTCCACAGCATTTATTAAAAAAAAAAAACAGAAATATTCACAAAATCAGTCTGTTTATAATATTTCTAAAAAAGAAAATTATTTATTAAATCAAAATGTCTGGAACACGATGGTCTGGAACCTTCGCCTTCGTGACTACAATTCAACATGCGTAGGTACCTACTATGCGTAGGTACTCGTACGAGTAGGTACGGTACACACCTACCTAACTAACATTTGAACCCAGCAGTTTATGAAAGTACATTATCGTCCTAAATAAATAAACAGAAAATTCCAACAATTTACTTTGAGAAGATTATTTACTTCCACGAGGGCCATTAGGTTTGTGATGGATTTAATCCAATTTTCAGATTTTTTGGTGCAGCTGTGGAAAGATCCCACTCCCACATAATCTCATTTAAATACAGGCAGGGACATCGCTCGTGGCAAAAATTGTAGGTAACCATGGATTTTAGTACATGATTCTGAACAGCCCTGCGTTGAAAATTTTCGTTGTTGTCTGTTTCATAGAAAATTGCAATACCTAAGTACGCGTTCAGAATGTATGGAACAGCCTTTTTTATTTCGATTTTTTTTGTTAGACTCATGTTTATTTTACTCATATTTTTTGTCTAGTCTCATTTGTACTGAATTCTTGAGGAGGGACTTGTGACTAATTAATAACATCCACATGGGCCGATCGATCAGGTTAAGCTACGCTTGCCGCGGTTGGTCCGTGGATGGGTGTCATGGGTGACCATCTTTACATACATACCAAGACCTTCGTGTCTCGGAAAGCATGTCATTCGTGGATTTTTGACAGTCGTTACGGGTCGTCAGAAGCCCGAAAGTCTAACAACCAGTCTTACCAAGGGGTTTCGTATTACCCAGTAACTGGGTTGTGAAGGTCAGATAGGCAGTTGTTCCGTGTAAAATACTGGTACTCAGCTGCATCCGGTTAGTCTGGAAGCCAACCCCAACATAGTTGGGAAAAGGCCAGGCATATGACTCTTATGCTGAATTCATGGTTACAGCTGCCGCGTCGATGTCCCTGCCACTCTGTTGTACCGAAAAATTCAGTCCAGTTAACTAGTTTTCAACTGAAATTGTGCATTTTCACTCACACGTCGTACCTTTCACAAAAATAATGGCGTGCGCACGTCAATCTGCGTGGCCTTTTCCCAAATACGTTGGGAGCGGCTGTCAGTCTATCCAGTTGAAGCTGAATACCAGTATTTTAAATGGACCGACTACCTATCTGACCTTCACAACCCAATAACTGGGTAATACGATACGACTGGTTAGCAGACTTGCTAACCAGTCTTACCATGGGGACTTCGGACTTCTGACGACCCGTAACGACTGTCAAAGATCCACGAATTAGGTACAGCCGGCATCAACGGTTTAACGTGCTTTCCGAGTCACGGACAGAGGGGTCTTGAACTCTTGATATTTAAAAATGGTCAATCATCCACGGACCTACAGCAGCAAGCTTAGCTTAACCTGATCGACCTACCCGTGCGGCTGTTATTACTTAGACACAAGCCCTAGCACACGTGTTAGGAGGTATTGTAAGTATTTTACTTACGAATTTCAGTGGATGGTCCGTCGAGTGAGTTACAAAAACATTGTATTGCTTATAATATCATGATTTATATTCACAAAGTTTAGGTACACACACTCCTAAAGTTACAGCAGTAAGTTAATAGAGATTTGCTGATTTGATTTTGAAGTTAATACAGAAACAATGAGAAAACATTTTGCGTGTCCGATGCAAACATTGATGAAACAAACGGGTGGGTAGGTAGGTAGTTTTCAAATTGGGAATTATTTTATGTCAAAAAAGGCGGAGGTTCTCAATTCAGATGTTTTTATGATTACTAGCCACTATCCGTGTGTTTTTAAGTAGCCATTGTTGCGGCACGTTGCACAGACGCTACAAGCTACTACACTCTGTCTTTATTTAATAGATTTTCAACTTTATTAATAAGGTTCATAGTTGATTGGGAAAATTTGACAGTTTCGGGTAGCTTGATGTGCTGGCGTCTGTAGGTACCTACGCTAATATTATAGAGTTGGTAACTTATACCTAAATGAATAATGACATTCATTAAATATTTTAAATTCAATTTTCAGGTGTATCTAACTATTTACGTACATAATAAAGCACTCACATTATTTATGTAAGAAAATACCTAGATAAACACATTACTACAGTGCGGCCGACGAGAATATGAGTTCCTGACACCTGTCAGTGTGAAATTCTAGTAGCTAATAAACATCAAATTCGCAAAACACGTATTCGTTTGTATGAAACTGACAGGTGTCAAGTCAAGAACGAATTCTCGTAATGGCCAGCATAGCTATTCACAACCATCCGACAGGCTGTCGTATCGAAAATGACACATTTCGATAACCTGATTTGCCTTGCCCCCCACAGCAGACAGCTGTCGGAAGAATAGCGGTCGTCTATTTGATTTAGGGCTGATAACTTTATTCGAGGAATATTTTTACATTTTGACAGTTATTTCATACAAAAACTGTCAAACGTCAATTTTATTCCTCGAATAAAAGTTATCTGGCGATGGAAAAATCAGCTCACATTTTCGGATTTTGGACTTATCAACAGCGTTTAGAGGACTCGACAACATTGATTGATGTTCGATACGGTTCGGAAGTGTATCGAGTGGTTGTGAATAGCTACGTGTGGCCGGACTGTAAAATGTTTACCCACAAGCTTTTGGTTATTGTTGACAGATAATTTCATTAGGATTTACGTATTTTTATAGAAGTGTTCAGGCTTTCAAAGGGTCCCCATGACTAGATTATTGGGCCAGGAGTTAATTTAACACGTAGTTGAATGGAACGCTTCAAATGGTTTGCTTATCTGCCCTTGGGGAAAAGGTACCTAAATGTTATCCACGTAAGATCGGGCTGTGGTCATAAAAAAGGCGAAGACAATCGCTTGTGGAGAAAATTTTCATCCTCCGTCGGGCCACCAGTCCTGCTGATATAGGTACCTACTAAAACATTTGTTTTGTTTTATCTCTTGCCAGTTGCCACCGAACCAGCGCTTTTTTAAGTCTCCGACCGATGCCGATGGATGTTTTCGAATAAAATAAACCAAACAGTTCATTTATAAAAAAAAAATAAGTTTAAAAACCAAAACCCGACCACTGAAAAGGATGAAACAAGAAATTACCTTCCCAATTGGTCGCGCGAGCGCCATTAGAACATTCAGGTATGTTTGATCGGACGATCGTCCGATGAATACGGTGCGTCGATGGTCGCGCGACGAAAATTAGATAATTTGGTCGCATCGCATGATCGCGCGACCTCCAATAGGACATTCAGTAGATATTAGTATGTTTGAACGCACGGTTCCACGATCATTTTCGTCGGACGCACGCACACACGCATCGCACGAGCGGTAACAATAGGACGGCGCCTTAAGTAGGTAGTCCGCGGGAGTGCGACACGCCGAAGTCACACGCACGCATCGTATACTATTTTATAGGTCGTGTGACGTAAACTCGCACTAAAGTTACGCTTTCTGTGCAAAATGGAATACTTGAGTCACAGAAAAGCGTGTCACAGAGTGTTATAAAAAGATTTTTCTAACATGGATAGGATTTCATAGGATAAACAGAAAATTAAAGTATGTACAAGAACTACTAGTCAGTCGTATATTTATAATTTTACAGATTACTTAAGTACTTATTTCAGGAAAATTATACCTTCCAGTAGGTCGATAAGTTGCCTAAAATTTTCTTTAAAAATTAAGTAAATTCCTTATCATTTCCAAGATAAATACCTAACTTTCGCAGAACGTGAGCCCCTCAGAAACAGTTTTGTTGTCTCGGCCTTGATTCATTCCACTGTAGATTCTGGCTTCCAAGAGTTTTGTAACAACAGCGTCTGGGAATGTGATCGGAAAACATTTCCCAGAAACAAATACCCATAGTTTAACCTTTTAATCGCCAACGCCGGATTAATTTATTTATTTAATACTTCAAGCACAAAAATGTACAGAGGCGGACTTAATGCCATAGGCAATCCGACAAATATTTTCGTGTCCATTTCGCTAAGGTCGTATATTTACGACCACAAATGCCACAGCTCGTTTAATCTGCTTTTTTATTTAATTAGGCTGTATTTTATCAGGTATTTATTTTTCATTTCACTGTGCCGGGCGCTGCCTGGGGACACGACAACAATATGAAGTCGGGCGGTTAAAAGGTTAAATAAAGTAAAACCGGTCAAGTGTTAGTCGAACTCGCATACGAAGGGTTTCTTACCACAAGGCTAAAAACGCAGATAAAACCACATTTCTTGTTTTAATTTTTAACTTTGTTTTATTTTTTATTATTAAAATATACATATATGTAGGAGACGGTTGTCAATTACAATAATTATTGTGGGTAGTCAACAGAATTTGTTATGATTTGTTTTCTTATTATTAATTTAAGAGATTTTACCTACTATCAATTATTGTCTAATAAATCGGAACATAATTTATATTTTGGTAACTAATTTCGATTTATTGTAATTGTAACCAATACCGTTTTGTTCAAAACAATTGATGACATGCTACTTTGATTTTAAAATTATTTACTTTGTGAAATCACCATTGTTGTTGTTGTTGTAGGGCGAGTGCGTTGCGGGGAGAAACCCTTTATTACTAAGCACACTCTTTGTGCCGGCAGTTCAGTTTGTGCAGTGAAGTCAAACAGTCAAGTCAATCAGTCAGAGTCAGTCGGTCTTCGGACTCGACTGCTGATAGAGGACTAGCTACCGACAAACATTTTACTGTGTATCTAGTTGTGTCGTGTACCTACAGTCTGTGATTTACTAGTGTGATTAATTATTCGTGAAATTATAATTTGATTTGAACTGCAAACCGTGTTTCTATTGCGCAATAACCAAAACTACCCACATAGTTCGCCCACAGTAGTTAAAATATCCTGATAATAACGAGACACAAAACCTACCTGATCCGATATATACTCGTATGTATATTGTATATAATTTCGGCAATAGGAATACAGACCGTGAAAGTTTCAAATATCTACCGGGTATTTCGGTTCATGAGATACATACAGTAATGCTATTCTGTAAAAATCTCACCGTGAAAACTTAGGTGAAGTGAGCTTAAAGTGAGCTGTCAGTAGTGTCAATCCCTAGCGTCGGGTGCAATGACAGCTCACTTTAAACTCACTTCACCTAAGTTATCACGGTGATCTTTTTACAGAATAGCACCGCAGCTCATACAGCCCGCTGACTGTTGACAGTCAGACGGACGGATGGTCAGCCGAACCTCAATAAAAAACCATGTTATGCAGCGTCTTGAAAGTTACGCGCTGCTTTTCCTCATATATTGTATACCTCGTATACCTTTACCTACTTATATATAGAGGTATAAGAAATGGGTGTAAAGTTTCTCATCCCCTACAGAATAGGGTGGATCCTCCACCACCAGACGGGTGTTGTGTTGTGTCTGATGATTGATGTCGCGACGTTGTATTACTAGTCGCGCGGCGAACTTTGCTTGCGCGATGCAGGATTTGGCGTGCCGTCAGTGTGATGCGTAGATGCGTAGTTCGCATGTGTAGATGCCGCCACACCTACATCCTCTGTCCCGCTAGTTCCGTGGCCCCAGACCGATGTAGTCGAAACCCTTTTAGCGCAATTGTTGATGTTTGCTTCTTTGCTCTCACGCAGATTGTAGGCCGAGTTTCTTGTTAATCTTTATGAGGTTTCACTAAGATTGCGCTAGTTGCACCTTGTGGAAGTGTGAAGAGTGTAAAAATAAGCAATTTAAAACCTAGTTCTGCGATTATTTAGTCTATTTAATCATTTGTTTCGAAGTGTGAAAGTGGCACCGGTAACTGAACATTTGTGTGGAAATCGGTTGTCATGGTATGTATGGGCATGTGATACGGAGGAATGAGGTAAGTTTTTAGTATGAATGCCGATGGCTATTAGAGTGGGGGAAGGCTAAAAAAACGACGGGTGGACTGCGTGAATGATGATATGGTTAAAAAGGGAGTGACTACCGAGATGACAACTAATAGAAGAAGTATGGAAGAACAAAACATGTTGCGCCGACTCTAAATAAATTGGGATAAGAGCAGGAGAATGACGACTTGTTTGTTTGTCTTGTGTCTTGTTCTTGGAAAACTTCAAGTGATTATGATTTTTGTATTTTATCCACCAAATCGCACTGGGCCCGCGTGTCGGATTATGGCCCACTCCCTTTCACAGAGACGAGGCTTGTGTTCTAGCAGTGAGGACAGTGTAGGCTGATTATGTTTTTTTTTATATATAAGGTGCTATAAAAATATCTACCACGACTTCAATGGGAGACAGTATTCTGTATATAGATTACAATAGCAAAGATACATTATTGATCTTAGGTAAGTATGTCATAAATTTTTTCATACAAAAAAATGTGCGTAAAAATTTGAATTGATTTAGTTGCATGAAACGGTCCCATAGTAATTAGCTGTTGCCGCACCGTCATTTCATTTCGCAAAATGTGACGAAGTGACACATCGCGCGGAATTATTCCACTTTGCCCCACCGGCCGCCCCACTGGTGGGGCAAAGTGGAATGCCTAAAATTTTGCAGTGGAATCTGCCCCACTAAATCGAAGTAGTGGGGCAGATTCCACTGCTTTAAAATCTTGTTGGATTCTGCCCCACTAGGGTTGGCATCTTAGAATAAACGTACAAACATTTTATTTTTGCAATTTTTTATTTCCTAGTTATTTCATACGATGTTTTGCACCAAATACACACCACACTTTTGGGCATTTTTTATATTCTGATCGCTTTGTATGTATTTATTAAGGCGTAGCTTGGAAGGTTGGTTCTGCATAGATTTAACCATGGAAAGTGATATGTTCATATAAGCAATTAAGGAGTCTTAATAAACTGGGGAGTTTTTTTACTAATCTTTTTATTTAGTTTATTATGACAACCAGTCTTACCAAGTGGTATCGTATTACCCAGTAACTGGGTTGTGGAGGTCCGGTCGGCAGTCGCTCCATGTAAAATACTGGAATTCAGCTGCATCCGATTAGACTGGAAGCCGACCCCAACATAGTTGAGAAAAGGCTAGGCAGATGATGATGATGATTGACATTAGTTGTACGATGTTTTTCACCAAATACACACCACAATTTCGGAATACCGTCTTTTCTATTTTTTTTACTCTGTTCATCATCTGGACTCTGTGCGGCTACGTAAAATCAACCTTCAGTTATCTTTTCTTCTGGTAATAAGGATAAAACAGCTGCACTATACTCCATTTATTATAACATTAGAAAAAAGAGGCTCGCAGAAGCAGGAGTACGAAACCTTTTATTTTCAAGTTAAAGTTCAAACAATTTTAATAAATAATGTATGAGCTTTTTTTGTAAGTAACAATGTATGGCATACAATAAAGCATATTCTATTTATCTACTCGTCACGATGCATGGATGAAATGAAACAAATAACAACTAAACTACGAAAATTCAGGAATAACAACAAGAAAAGGAATTCAAGGAAGGCATTCATAAGTATCCACATAAACCGACAAAATAAAAAAACACGTGCTGCCACAACTTATGAAGGGAATAGGTAACATTTTAGATTTGGTAGAGTTATAGTGACATGAAAAACGTTACCGGTACTTTCCGCCCCTGCTTCTTTTAGATTTTAAAACATTGACACGACAATATTTTATGTAAAAACTAAATAATATTAAATTAAAGCCTTGTAATTTCAGAAGGTAGATAGGTTAAATAAGTACAATTAAGTGTGACTGCTGTTATTTAAATTGATTATATTAAACTCCACATCAATCTTGACTGTAATAATGTTTGTTGTCTTTTATTACAAAGTGTGCCCCTAAAAGAGACTTTTTTAACTTCTGTCTAATGCTATAGTAAATGGAGTATAAGTGCTACTTGTATTCGCAAAAATTTTGATTTTTTATTTTTTTGCTGCTGCCTCAAAATCCGATTGAAAAGTATGTGGTTTCCATTCCGGAATCTGTGATTTTACTACAGAAAAGAAAGCGGTGTAAGCTTCGGTTGACTCTGTACTCATAACAGCATACACTTATGGCACAATATTTGTTGTGTTGGGAGCTACCCAAATCACCATGCACCGTATACAATTGTATGAACGGTAATATACGGGTATTTAGCTGCATCCGGTTAGACTGGAAGCCGACCCCAACATAGTTGGGAAAAGGCTAGGTAGATGATGATGTTCCGATTTGGGGTCTCAGCCCTCAGGTCTCCCCTCTGTGAGAGTTGGCCGCAGAATGTGGGTCGGTGGTAGTCACATGTCTTCGAATGTTTGTTTCTAGGAAATGCTGTTTCTTTAGGGTGTTTTTCTTTATTGTTTTGAGTTTCAGAAACGATTTTATGTAAATGATTTAATAAATGATTATGTTACTGTATTATGCCATACCAAATGATGATTAATGTGTGATTTTGAATAGTTAAGTAGTTAGAATAAATAGCATTTCGTTTTCTATTACGTATATCTGTGATTTTAAAAGTTTAGTGTACAAACTTATATTTTATAAATAAAAATTTGCAAAATAAAATGTTTGTACGTTTATTCTAAGATGCCAACCCTAGTGGGGCAGAATCCAACAAGATTTTAAAGCAGTGGAATCTGCCCCACTACTTCGATTTAGTGGGGCAGATTCCACTGCAAAATTTTAGGCATTCCATCTTGCCCCACCAGTGGGGCGGCTGGTGGGGCAAAGTGGAATAATCCATCGCGCGTAGTTTGTGAACCACGTTATGTAGAATAGAGTACCTACCTGAATGTTTATTTAATTACTTTATTTACTCTAATAATTGATTTAACTATTCTGGGGTAGGTACAAAATTTCTTCACTACTGTAATCTATATACAAAATACTGTCTCCCATTGACGCCTTGGCAGATATTTTTATAGCACAGGATATAGTACCTACTTATCAGTTGCTGGTACTTTATTCACATTACAGTCTAGCCTATTAGCTAATAAGTCATTGAAATATAAACTATAACATTAAAAAATCGTACAGCAACATCTTTCTTGTTAACTACTCGTATGTTAAAGGGGAAGACACTTGATTCACGTGTTCTCTAACACAGCACTCGCACTATAGCTTAAGAGGACTACATGACCTAAAGCGCGGTCTTTGTCGGACACTCGGACTGCATAGAAAAGAAAGAGAAGCGCGATGCCACAACGCTGGTAAGTTATTTATTGCAAAATATGAAGCAATTATCGATTTACGAAAAATCTAGTGTTTGGACAAAAAAACTAAAACACTATAGGTAGTTTTAGTATGTTGCTTGTAGAATAATCTGACAAAAAATCATAATGATTGTATGTATATTAGTATGAATTTTGTTGTAAAAAAAAAGTTTTTAGAGGTATCTTCATGATTTTTTTCTATCGTACCAAATAAGTTGTATTATGTTTTCAACACACTATCTTCCTCGCATTTATCCTGAAGAATATCATATATTTTTTTGAGTTTTTTTACTGTAGTTTATCATATACTTTTATTGTTTCTAAAACTTGCGTTTTTTGCGTTTAGGTCTTCTAAGCCACTCACACTGCACTAAACTAACTCAAAAGGTTTTCAAAAGGTTTGGTTTTCGCACTAGATCAGTGTTGTCAAGTTTGATCGCCTCGACATTCACGTGATGATGAAGTCTGTGTTCATGAGCTTCTGCATATTTTTGTATACTGTGTTTACGACATCCATTTTGAGGTGCCGGTGGAGGTCGCTGTTTCTAATGTAAGGGCGCTTTGACTACTTATATCCCTAAGTAAGTACTTTGTTTTGAAATTGTTGTATGGTTTGACGATTGCTTTAGCTGGTGCAGCCCCACAGCTGAATACCGTAGGTCCATACAGGCTTTAAAACTTGTTTATATAATTATCAACGATCGATTATGATTATGATACATTTATTTTATTTTATAAGTGTTATTCGTCATTGTGTATTGTTTGTTAGTTTTGTTATTTTCTCGTGTTAAATTTTTTTTAAATTGTATTTTATCTAATCTACTGATGTCACTTTTTAGATTGTAAATTGCTCTGTACAACGCCTTGGGAATCTATTCTGTAATGTTGTGCATGTAAACATAAATAAATGATTATAAATAATGATACTAAGAAATAAAACGAGTTTTTGTTGGCTTGTTACTTAGGTAGATACTTACGTATACCGTAAAGTGTTAGAACTTTGCCAACTAAGCCCAAGTTTGCCTATTTCGTTTCAATTAGGTACGATATTTCGAGTTTGCTTAGTATTTTCTTATTATCTAACTTTACATTATTAGAGCAACATTTTGTTAATTTTTAGTGTTCCGTACCCAAAGGGTAAAAACGGGACCCAATTACTAAGACTTCGCTGTCTGTCCGTCCGTCTGTCTGTTACCAGGCTGTATCTCAAGAACCGCGATAGCTAGACCGTTGAAATTTTCACAAATTATGTAATTCTGTTGCCGCTATAAAAAAACAAAAATAATATAATAATACATATTTAAGGGGGGCTCCCATACAACTAACGCGATTTTTTT
Source organism: Hydraecia micacea (assembly GCA_914767645.1). NCBI lineage: Eukaryota > Metazoa > Arthropoda > Insecta > Lepidoptera > Noctuidae > Hydraecia > Hydraecia micacea. The sequence continues at coordinate 17,187,879 of OU611780.1, forward strand.
GCCCTTTTTTGCTCGATATCAATAATGGCAACAGGTAGGCACTTGAAATATTCACAAAATACTCAGTTGTATTTTTACTTTAATAATAAATAATTAAATTAAAATAAAATAAATATTTATGGGGAGCCCCCCTTAAATATACAACAAACGTGATTTTTTTACATAATATATGTGGTGTTAAATATTGTACGGTGGTGCGGAACCCTTAGCCGATTTTTTTTACAATAGTAACTCCATTATTACTTACCTACCTACTCTAAAAGGTTACATGCTCTGTGCCTACTCTGTCAGCTGTGCGATAAAAACCGTTGCGAGTGGGTGGAAATTAGTTTCTTGTCATTTTTGAAGTTTAAGCTTCAGAAAAGGTGTTTTCGTGTAGAAATAACGTCTAAAGGTAAGAAAATACTGTCTTTTTTCCGTATGGTTTGATATTTTTAAGATATCATATAAATAACTTAGTAGGCAATGTTGTGCACTGTTTTGGAAAGTTGAGTGACACATCTTTGCTCCATGCAAAGTTGTGATTTTAACTCGTTTGTGATTTTGACACGTAAGTAGATAAACTCACGAGTAAAAATATTTTTTTTTTCAAATTTTACCAGATTGCTAAGTACCTACTTGTAGCAATCTGTAAAATTTTTGAAAATAGTAAGTAAATAAAAATAAGTAAAAAGAAAAATCAGCTGTTCCCTACATTTTGATGAGTTATGCGAACATAAATGTAGGGAACAGCTGATTTTTTTTCGCGATTTCAGGTTTGTTCATAGTAAAAGTTGTTCATAATGATGAGTACAATGACCCCTTAAGAGGTTTTGCGTTAATTCAATAACACGGTATATTTATTGATATATAAGTATCCTTCTAGACAAATTAGTTTTTTAACATTCCCTACGACTTTGGGTGCTTGTCATTCGGAAAAACTGCAAGATTTTAAAAGTTTGAGTACTACCTGGCAAGACATAAGGTCTGTTTTCCATATGAAACCATAATATAAAAATTTGAGTACTACCTGGCAAGACATAAGGTCTGTTTTCCATATGAAACCATAATAATAAATAGGTTAAGAAATACGAATACAAAACGTCAAAATACAGGCAAAGTTGCAGCATTCTGCGCTACAAAAAACTATTTATTGACTAAATCCTACCTCTTAAGCCTGTGTTGGTTCGATGAACTTCTCAGGTACCTATTCCTTCACAATTTCTTTCAGCCAATAAGATACCTTCTCGATGCCTTCTCATATAAAATATGTAGATTCAGACAGACTTCAATGCACTTGTCAAAAGGTCGTCGAACCAGTGTTATGTTCAGTAAACTGTAATAAAATTGATTATGTCAGACTAAAGTGCATGTTTTAGCGAGATGGCGTGGCTAATGCATATATGAATATTTAGTGATTTTGAGGCTCTTAAGGTGTTCATCTCTAAACAACAAAGATAAAACCTGAAACTATTCTGTAAAAATCACACCGTGAAAAATATAGGTGAAGTGAGCTTACAGTGAGCTGTCATTCTACCTGCACCACCCTAATTGCGGAACACACTATCAGTCGGAATCTGAATCATTTTGAAGCAAATTGCTAATCCATTGCTTCATAAGTTCGAAAAATTTGTCTGCTCAACACGTAAATAACGCAATGAATGTTGTTGAACTGTCAAAATGAAACCGATTCCGATTGATAATGTGTTATGCAATTGCCCCACTGATGCTGTTGACAGTGCACTTCAAACACACTTCACCTAAGTTTTAAGTTGAGCTTTTTACGGAATAAATAGACCCGCTGTTTAGATACTTCAGCCCGGTAAAGAGCTACGTAAATATTTAAAGCTTATTCAAACCTAAGCGGTATTCGCTGCCGCTGTGGGTACATACTGCGCGGGTTTCGCTCAGGTATTTAGCATCAAGTTCCGCGGCTAGAGCGACTGAGCGGTATTCGCTGCCGCTCTGGGTAGAAGTGCAAATCGCGCGGGTTTCGCTCAGGTATTTAGTATCAAGTTCCGCGGCTAGAGCGACTGAGCGGTATTCGCTGCCGCTCTGGGTAGAAGTGCATATCGCGCGGGTTTCGCTCAGGTATTTAGCATCAAGTTCCGCGGCTAGAGCGACTGAGCGGTATTCGCTGCCGCTCTGGGTAGAAGTGCATATCGCGCGGGTTTCGCTCAGGTATTTAGTATCAAGTTCCGCGGCTAGAGCGGAATACTTGGTGCCATAGCTGCATAGTACCGCATAGGTATAGTTTCGCTTGTTGGGCGAAACAATAACTAAACAAAAACTTCTATTACCTTCCTGAGCGAAACTCGAACTCGGTGTTCTATACCTACAAGTATAGCGAAATCCGCTTTGGTGTGAACAGTAATATTACCGCATACCCATTCGGCTTTCTCTACCGCAGACGGTAGCGAATACCGCTTAGGTTTGAATAGGCCTTTATTTTTTAAATATCGCGGCATTATGCTAAGATAGGAGGCTTTTTGGCCTCGCACAGGTCTTTTTTTGTTTTTCTTGTTGTTTTTAATGTAACTTTCTTACTTTTAAATACTCCTTTTTTAACTATTTGTATTACTTACCTGTGTGTGTCCTAAATAAAAAAAAAAACTTTATTTCTTTCTTTCTACGTCATCTGTACTGTAAGTGCCTTTTCACACGTCCCGGCAACCGGGCAGGCGGCGCTGGGTACCCGGCGGCGAAGTGTATAGCCATGCACGTTAGCTTTCTCTTCTCTTCTCTTTAGCTGGAGTTATTGAGTCCGTCTAAACGTTTGTGCTGTGAAGTCTGTCGGGCATTAGCCGCGTTGGGAGCTACAAGTGCCGTAATTTGAAAAAGGTAATTATGACCCAGGCCTGTATTCAGTATAACTATTTTACGCCATTTTTCTCATGCGCGATTTATGTGATTTATTGTTGTTTTTGTTGCTTATTATTTGTATTAATGCTTTTTTATTTTTTTCGGTTTTAAGCTTTTTTTTTTAATTTAGTCGGTAGTATGAATAGAAATGTACCGTGAAGGACTAGAAAGACGACGTATGTTAGCGGTTCTTGAGTATGACGTGTGCCGTAATTCAAAGAAGTTTCCTCTGACAATTTTTTATGCCGTGTTGAACATGTCAGCGGCGGCTAACGGGCTTTTAATACATCGAATAAAAGCCGATATTTGAAAAATCTAGGTCTTGCTCTTGTCAGAGAACACTTGAAAGTCCTCCGGAATTTTCCAAGTTTTCCACGAGAACAGCATAAAAAAATCTGTCAATTTGCTGACGAACCTTCAGAGGAGCCTTCAGCAAAAAAAACAAATGCTCGTAAGAGATGTCAGGTATGTCCTGAATCTACCTGAACCTCAAATGTACCCACGCGTGTCAAGGATGCACCAAACATATTTGTTCTCAACATATTGTTACTTTCTGTGCCGATTGTATTAATACGATGATGCCAATTAGTGTTTTGTTAATTATTCATGTTAGTAGATTTTTAAAAGTACCACTTTAAATATTTAACACTGATAATTCTTATAACTAACTTAGATTTTGCTAGATGAAGCCAAAGTTGATTTTTTTAGAGTACTTACTTGTTTCAAAGTTTATTCTTTTTTTTTTGTGTTTATTACCTCAGTGACAGTAAAATAATGCTTGTAATAAATTGTATTCATTTCCTTAAATAGATACTGAAATATAATTACATTGCCTATTTGGGTAATTATGACCCAGCCGCCACATCCTTGTAACAATTTTCCACCCCCATGAGTTAAAAGGCAAATTAGCATCAATTAACGAGACTTACCTTTGATGCTTTCATTACTTAAGTGCCGAGTGCCGGAAAATTACATAACATTAACATGACGGAGATGGAAGGTTTGTCTCGTCATCATCAGCCATATTTCAACTACCGTGGGCGTAGGTACTATGGGTAGTGTTGGTTATTGCCATTGGCGTATATAGGGGGTGGGGGGGGCGTGCCCACCCTAGAATGGTGTCGGGCCCACCCTAGGATGTTTGGGGACCTATTCGAAATTTTAATCTGGATACTTACATAATATAGCTTCACACAAAAGCAATAAAATAAATAATCTACCACCAAGACCTACACAAACTTATTATTACCTACATAATACATTCCATTTAGTTACTTTTGAAATCACAAAAATAATAGGGATGACGACGGGGTAAAGTAAGCGAAATTCTATTTAGTCCGTCAGTTAGATTATCAAAAAATAATGGACACATATTTTTTCTTGTGTCAATCCACCAAAAAATTACAAAGATAAAGCGTGTCAAAGTTTGGGAGTGGGGGCTCGTGACGTCACGTGTAGGTAAAAATTGTAACAACATGTGACGTCATGCGACATTTCAAATCAATATATCTCTGTAATGTTTTGATTATGTGAAAAAAGAAAAAATACGTGCCCAATACTTTTTAATAATCTACCTGATAGACGAAGAAAAAAAAGTTAGTCGTCATCCCTATTGAATCTACTAATAAGCAACGAAATAAGCTCGAGTGTTATTATGATTAGACGGCCCGCTAGGCATGGCGATGGCGGGCTGATACCCGTCGGGGGTGCGGCGAATGTACAAGTATCTCCCGGGCCCCCGACTTAGGGCAGTAGAAGGAACAATGGGTTTTTAGCCGGTAGGAGTCCGACATAGCCCTCCGTCCTTCCCGGACGGAGGGTATCCATGAGGATTTCCCAACGAAAAAAAAACCTTAGGGGCCAGGCCCCCCTGGAAAAAAGCCCTAGATACGCCAATAACTTATTGCGCAATAGAATAACGCACGTGAACATATCCAGCAGAAGTTGGCCGTAACATCCCAGCGCTGATTTGCTGGATTCGTTTTTTCCTCTACCGATCATTTTTCTCCTGAAAGTTCATTTGGTTTATATTAATGTATGTATGTATCTATGTATTAGTATTTATTCTTGTATTTTAAGTAATTTCCTCTATTTATCCTGTATGTTGCAACTGCCATGTTTTGTCTACCCGTCACCCTAAGGTTGCCTGGTAGAAAATGCCTCAGGCATTAAGTCCGCCATTGTACGGTGTTTTTTTTTTACTTGTACATAAAGTTTTAATAAAAAAATACGTAAATAAATGAAAATAACAGCTTGCAATTCAAATCAGATTATAATTTACGAACAATTCACACACTGTAAGTACACGGCACATCCAGATACGTAGCGAGATCGTTACCGGGCTGGCTAACCAAGTTGACCTTCATTGACTGTCTCTCAAGGAACCTCTTTCTTCTAGCGGAGCTCTCACTGCTCCTCTTTTCCAATTTCCATCAAAAACTCCTTTCATCCCGGGGAACTCCGGGGACGGCACGTGCATCTCGTTAAGTCGTTCTGTTGGCTAACCTTCTTCCAAAACAATGCTACCAACCTAAGTAATACCAAAGTCAAAGTCAAATCATTTATTTCAATTAGGCACACTAAAGGCACTTTTGAACGTCAAAAATTATAGTAAAACAATTGATTCTAGTCGCCCATTCCAAAAGGTAGTTTTCGTATGGAGAAGAATGGGCAAGAAACTCCACCGTTACTCTTTTAAAATGTTTTACAAGTTCTGTATAGGTACATTAATTATATAATTATATGTGAAGACGATGCATCTAGAATAAAAATTAGTCTGCCAACAAAAGGTAAAAAGAATTAAAAATAAAGCAATGACAGGTAAATCAATTATGTGATAGATACATGGTGCTCACATATTTACAACTATTGTTAAATTAGATTATTTTTATATAATTTTAACAAGTGTGTGAGTTACTGTAGCCACAAAAAATAAAACTAATGTCATAAAAAAATATATTATAAATTAAATTAGCGACCAGCTTGATTTTGTCTAGACTCTAGATTGTCCTATGGAGCAGGACCAGCATGTTTCCAAGCATTCTTATCTTGGATGTAATCTTCTAATTTGTAATATCCTTGTTTACAAAGTGTACTTTTAATATGAGTTTTAAATTTTCTTTCATTTAATTGCAATATGTCACAAGGTATTTTGTTGTAGCATTTAACACAGTACCCCATAAAAGATGTCTGTACTTTAGATAATCTGAAAAAAGGTTGATCTAATTTATCTACCAAAGCCAGTGTTGCCAGCCCAGTCGCGAGCTCACTCAAGCGATTTGTTTGACGTATCCGAATGAGGCGATTTCCGAACTAAGCTCATTGCTTAAACCGACTTAAACGTAAAACCATCGCTATCACCACATGGGCGTAAGGTGAAAAATTTATTCACTGTTCATTACTTTTCTGTTATACAATAGTAATTGTTGTAGTAACGAAACGGCCAAGCCTCATATTTTGACTAAGATGTAGAGTTTGTGAAGTTACGGCTTGTAGAGTTAGGACGTGTAGAGTTAGAAGCTTGGCTCTACATGAGATCTGATAACTTTTTGACAGTGCGAGTCATAATTATGTGGACTCGTCTTTCTAACATTTTACATGAAAATTTTTTTGGTGGGATAATTTGTATTTTGACAGTGTTGCCACAAAGGATATTATAATTCGGTACCTACTTAAAATAATACAATTTTAAAATTCAATCAAAGAAATCACGACATTATGTATCTTTAGCGCTAAAGGTATTGGTGCAAGTGGGCGTTGGTATCTACAAAATAATCCCCTGTTATGTACAAATTGTCTGAGAACTCGTCACGGCATTAGTTTTACAACATCAACGTTTTACAACGCCAGTTATCTCCGGGCCGCTATCAGACTGAGGGGTTATAAAAATATAAACAATGCGTACAAACAGTTGATAAAGTTTGCCATTCCAGTGGCAGGTGTACACAGGCGCACTGATAAGTTCTGTTACGTCACTATGATGCCAATGAGTGTGATGCTTGCTATTTTTTTTAGATGTATACCAATAATCTGGGCCCGCGTATAGGATTACGGCCAACTCCTTCTCACAGAGAGGAGGCCTGTGTCCCAGCAGTGGGAACACTATAGGCTGATTATGCTAAACTTACCTATAATAGTAACGGACACAGTTACTATAGTTTTTCTTTTTATCTAGATTAGTGATCAGTCCTCAAAAACGCCCGCTCTTAACCTCTTCCTAGTGCTTCAGCTGAGATGAAGAAGGCCGCATCAAACTCCCCAGCAGCACAGCTGTTTCTCCAGTTACAAGAACTTGATTCTTTACAATGACTCAATTAAAGTCAAACCTAAATGCCTTCAGAAAAGAAACCTACAGCACCTGACCTGTCAGTTTCATACAAACGAATACGTGTTTTGCGAATTTGATCTTTATTACGTACTAGAATTGTCGCACTGACATGATTCTCTCGACGGCCGGCCTGTGTGAAGTGATTACTTATAACCTTTTAAGCCCATAACTCTAAATACTGCAGTTTTCTTCTACCATTCTTGCGATATAATGTAAGTAAAGAAATATATTGCATGTGTAATAAACTGCAGCAACGAACGATTTATGCAAGTATTGTTATGCTCCACCAAGTCTTTACATACAGTTATTATCTCTATAAGACAAATAGCATGTGATGTACCGTTTGGAATATATAGGTACCTACCCATTCAAACAATGTACATAATAATATGATGAACGTAACTTTGATATTTTGTTGCCGACTGCAACGCGACCTGAATGGAAGCGCAATTTCAACGGAATAAAGGCACCACTCCACAGCAAACCACTGCTAAGCTACGCACGTGCACTAAGCTTCTCTTTGTACAGACGCCAGCACATCAAGCTACCCGAAAATGTCAAATTTTCCCAATCAACTTTGAACCTTATGTTATAGCGATAAAGTTAAAAATCTATTAAAGAAATTTGACAGATTGTAGTAGCTTGATGTGCTGGCGTCTGTACAAACATGTTGGCGGGATAGTCCACTGCGATCGACGGCTACGCTACGCACGAATGCGTGGTAAAGATGTAACTAATATTTTGTAACGATATAATTGAAAAGAGTGTCCATGGAGTTTCTTGCCCGTTCTTCTCCATAGGAACCTACTACGCTTTTGGACGGGCATCTAGCTTCATGTTTCTGAATGATCGACTCCTTTGACTATTCAAAAATGTCTGTTAATGGTTTAATTTAAATAAATGCTTTGAGTTCCATGTTATCCAAGGCAAGTCATGTTCAGGTGGGAGATATTTATAATTCAAAGAAATATAGATATTGCATGAATAACATACTGCAGCAACGAATGTTTACCTGGGTAACCTGGAAATCTTTAAAACGGTCTCCGAAGCCAGGTTGGTCGAAGCAAGGAAAACCTGTTCAGGTGGAGATTCCTTGGAGCGTAATTGTGGTGCTGTTCCACAAACGATGGTACACTTATAATTATCATGTCCTACGTGTCCTGTCAGCTGCACGTTACAGGAACTGATGGACGCTAGTGATAGCACCAAACACGTAGTCCGAATTCTGGGCCGAGTCCATTTAGATTGCCATCGACACGCTAAAAATAATGCTCTGAGTTTGAGTGGCTGGCAATTAAATGACCAAGCAAGGAGAGGTTTGCCATGTTAGCTACGCGAGCTAACATGGTAAAGCTCTTCTTGCACATCCTGCCTAGCAGTGGACTGTCGACTTTATGGATTGTAAATGCATGAATGATTGCCGTGTTGTTTCAGACGCAGCTGACTGAAACAGCACGAGATGTATATTTCCTAGAGATGCCAGATTTATTACAGTGTACGTGCTAAATCAACATTCTCCTGCTCTTAACCCAATTTATTTGGTGTCGGCGCAACATGTCTTTTTCTACTATACCTAATTCTCTATTTGTTGTCACCCCGGTAGTTACCTCCTTACTATCAATATCATTTATTAAACCTACGCTTCGTTAAGCCGTCCTGCGTCTGATCTCTCTCCGGTTGTTTCAGATTGCGTGCCTTCCCGTCGGACTATGAGAGTGAAGGAAGAGAGAGTGCACCTGTTTCTGCGCACACACTTGTGCACTATGATATCTCCCGCGCTGAAGGCTAGTCTCCATTGAGATTGACCGCCATGGCCGAAATACGGTCCGAAGGACTATATATAATAACAGGACTATATAATTATGTTTATATAGGTATATATGTTTAAATTGCTCAAAAGGACAGGTAGCCTTATTATCTTTGAAAGTTTTTAACAGTTTTGAGTACTAAAGATATTACCTAATGTTTGAGCACCAATGATTTTCAAGAAAAAGTGGTGAATACGATGGCGACATTGTGAGGAAATACATGTCTTAGAACCTAATATTCGAACACATGTGACATCTACCAACCCGTACTGGGCCAGCGTGGTGGATTATGAGGCCTGTGTCCCAGCAGTGGAAAAATTATAGGCTGATTATGCTTATGCTGTGATGCCGATATTCTCACTTACTGTACCATTTCGGGATTGTAACAGTTAATGGATGTTGCTGCAGCAGCCACTGAACATGGAATAGAACCGAAGAATGCGGTTATTACAAAAAAAAAAGAACAACGGTTTCATAGAAAAGTGCAATTTATTTATTTATTTATTCATTTATTTCAGACGACGCAGCAGGCCCATAGACCTTAACCTAAACATACATATTTTTATTACAAAATACTGCTTCACTTCACTAGCTTATTCTTGTGCAGTTCTGTGGTACTTGTCCGCGGAAGCGACGGAACACCACGTCCTGCGGCCAGAAGTCTTCTTCCATGACGACGGACAATTCGGTATAGTTAGCGCCACGAAAGATGAGATTTGACCCCCCTCCAGCGCTCTTTCCGCCGCCCCTATGACGTCCGGTCCCGTCCCGCGCTCAGACCTCATACCGCTAAAGAGACCTAAAATCGCAATGTACTGCGCAAGTCAAACCACGTGGTGTGTCAAGTCTCATCTTTCGTGGCACGCATCGCGCACCACGAACACCTTGAAGTTGACGTTGCGGTACGACTCCAGTACCTACGCGGTCAAAATGTTCTGAAAAGCCAATTTCTTTAAATAACCGTTGAGATATTTAGCGCATGGGTGTTCAGAATCATGTACTGAATCCATAGTAAAAGGTTGTGCGTCGATGTCCTTGCCCTCCTGTATATTTTCAAGGTGATATTTTTGCAAAGTAGCACTACCGGTACAAATGGCAGTTTTGATAGATGCAGGAATGCATGCCATGCTGCTTCAGGTTCTGATTAGTTTTATATCCACTGTTGCTTTAGAAGAATGTATCCTTGACTTAAGTCTTTTATGGAGCATCGATGTGTTTCACCAGATTTCCCTAGCGAATTTCATGGTTCCTGTCAAAAAGGATTTTTGTTCATAAAACAAGGTGTTTAGGGCATTATCATTGTGCTCCTTCTTCGTGTCGCTGGCACGACAGTAATTCAAATTTGGTCGCCCAAAACTTCACCACTTCCGCGGCGTTATCGGTGGCAGCGCTAAGGTCACTTTGACTTTTGGTTTGGGGCACAAAAGACAGGCATACATGAACGTAGATCTCAATATAAGAACAGAAAAGCAAGAAATAAGTCAGCATAACCCAAGATATCAGAAAAGACTTGCACAACACACAAATGAGCTAGCACTAGCACTGAGTGGAGGACAACAGCACACGTGGCTGAAGAGATATGAAAATAAAACCAAACAAACTAGAAGTTGAACAACACAGTGGAATATTGTTCTAGCATGGTGCAGAAAATAATAAAAAAAAAAACATTGGTTGTCTGTTAAGTCGATTTACGGACGATAATTTTACTTGATAACGTCATAAGAAAACATCCGATCGTGCCTCTCTATCGCTTGTTCCGCGCTCTCGCTTCCACACTCGGCTCAGGCGGAACGTGACAATGAGTCATGATTTTTCGTGCGTGCAGCCCGCGTTCATCGATTTATAAGACGTTATCACGTCAAAATATAGCAGGATAGAAGGTGGAGCGTGATTTGCAACACAGTTTCACATCCACATCCTGATGCCGTTCGGTCGAGGTAGCCCCACTTTACGAAGATGGATTTACACCTTCATGATGTTAAACCTCACGACCAAACCTCCAGCTGACGTCACAAAACACTACAATTCTGAAATAAAATACTTCAGTATAAGCAAGTAAATTACATATAACATATGTATGTCGCGTCAATTGTGATACAATTGTCTCCTATTGAGCACTCTGCTTAAGAATTAATAAACGTTTTTTTATTAAACGTTTGCTATCGCAATTGAGTAGCATTGAGTACCACGCGTTGTGCCACTTCGAACGGTTGTGTAGGACAAATATTAAAAACAAAAGGTATGCTGTGTTTATAGTGTTGATAACATATGTTCTAATGTTTATTGTGGTTTAGACGGCTTTGAAATGAGGTGATAATGTTTTGAGTGAGTTTTTTTTATGAGGAAAGTGGAGTAAATGACGTGGAGGAAATTAAGGAAAAAGTTATTAACTTTTGTTGTTATTATTCTTATAATGCTTGCGTGGGTTTTCTGAATGAAAATCTTGGATTTAGACGGTAATATTGTAAAGAAAATTAGGTAGGTAATTTATTTATTTAGGTAATAACTGCGCCCCGCGGTATCATCCGCATACGTTTCGATTCCATAGGAATATTGGGATGAGAAGTATTCTATGTCCTAATCCAGGTCTAACTCTGTGCCAAATTTCATCCAAATCCGTTCAGCCGTTTTAGCGTGAAAGCGTAACAAACAAACATACAAAAAATCTAATCTTTTCTCTTTATAAATTTTATAATAATCTTAGTTTAGATGTATCGAAGAATAAACTAGTCGGTAACGTTTTGTTTCCAATAACTGCGGGGCAATTGCGTAACACATTATCAATCGGAATCGGTTTCATTTTGACAGTTCAACAACATTCATTGCGTTATTTACGTGTTGAGCAGACAAATTTTTCGAACTTATGAAGCAATGGATTTTAGCAATTTGCTTCAAAATGATTCAGATTCGGATTGATAGTATGTTACGCAATTAGGGTGCTGATTCTCATTTGTTTATCGCTAGAACTTTAGTTACTTAGCACGACTGACTGATAACACATTTTTAAAAGTACAGACGCCAGCACATCAAGCGACTACAATCTGTCAAATTTCTTGAATAGATTTTCAACTTTATCGTTAAAGCATAAGGTTTAAAGTTGATTGGGAAAATTTGACAGTTTCGGGTAGCTTGATGTGCTGGCGTCTGTACCTACCAGTATCATTGTACCCATTGATGTATAAAATGATTGTACCTAACCAGCTGACCCGGCGAACTTCGTCCCGCCCCGCCAGCCGCTCTGCCCCCGCTTTTTAAATCTCTGATATCTTCTAAGATATTCATTTTTTACCCATGACGGTACGGAGACGGTATATGCGTTTGGGGTGAGAGGATGTGTTTGTGCAAACCAATGTTGCCATTTATCTCCAAAACTACTAGACCGATTTTGATGCGGTTTTCAGTGATGGGTTTGGATTTGATTGATGCATGTTCTTAGATAGGTGTTACGGTGACAATTCACCAGGGGGCGCTGCAGTAAACATTTGTTCGTAGAAACGAATGTTGCCATTTATCTCCAAAACTCCTAGTCCAATTTTGATGCGGTTTTCAGTAACGGGTTCTGGTTTGATTGGTGCATGTTCTTAGATAGGTGTTACGGTGGCAACTCACCAGAGGGCGCTGCAGTAAACATTTGTTTGTGCAAAACCAAAACTACTAGTCCGATTTGGATGCGGTTTTCATCATCAATAATGGGTTTGTTGTTGATTAGTGAGGATTCTAAAATAGGTGTTACGGTGGAAAAACACTAGGAGGCGCTGCAGTATTATATATTTTATTTTAGCTACTACATATTAAAAAAATAACGATGGAACTCGATAGATAAGTATTTCTGTAGAGTGTGTATAATGAACCTATGCTCTTTAAAAAGTTTGGAAAAGTGATTGAAAAATTCCCTGAATCAAATCTGAATGAAGTTTTTAGTAAAATTTGCTTCTTCTTAGCGTGTCGATGGCAATCTAAATTGAGTCTGTCCAGAGTTCGGCTTCAAGTTTGGCACCTTCAGTAGCGTCCGTCAAGTCATGTAACGTGCAGACAACAGCGGGGTAGTTACTTAACACACTAAGGGCGGTTTCGCACTACGTCCGATCCGAATCCGAGACATCCGAGTCCGAAGTGACCATAGTCCTATTTGTATGCGGGGTTGCGCACTGCATCTGAACTCTATCCGTCCGAATTTAGAACAATTTCCAATTCGGATTGATTTCTCGGATTCGGATCGGACGTAGTGCGAAACCGCTCTAATAGTAGCAATCGCTTTCATTTTAAAACATTCATTGCGTTATTTACGTTTTTGAGCAGACAAATTTTTCGAACTTATGAAGCAATGGATTACCGATATCATTCAAAATGATTCAGATTGCGATTGATAGTGTGTTACGCAATTAGGGTGCCAGATATTCTAGACTCGATATTAAGTGTCCCATTGTTTGTGGAACAGCACCACATTAACACTCCAGGGCGGAGTCAGCTGTGCATCTCCACCTGACCAGGTTTTTCCTACATAATGATCAAAATCACAGTGATCTTTATCAGCGTTGTAATAAGGTCGTTATTGAGCTGTTGCTTGGGTTGCAAATAACTGGTGACATGACTGTACGTGAGTGTGTGTCACGTTAACATTCATCCTGCTCGTTCAGTTCAGTCATTCTTATCTCTTATCAATGTTTGCTTAACCTTTTTGATCTGTGTGAACAGTTTAATTTCACAAAGATGCCTATAGGCATTATAAGCATGATTAACATCTTACAGCGTTTAGGAATAAGCAGAGTTTAAGGGACCTTTAATTAAGGTAACATTATTGTACCTAAGTGAATATTTAAAACATTTCAAACGTGTCTTGGTAATGAAAACATGTAGATTCAAAAATTTAAATTTAAAAGATGTAGATAAACGTGAAACTAATTCTCTCAAGATCATGTGAGTATGTTTATGAATGAAATATACTGATAAGAAAGATACTTTGTTGACAAACAATAACTTTGTTTACTGTATCATCTACTCAATGTACCTATGTATAGTAGTACCTATCTATCTCAGTCTAAATATTAAAAAAAAAACTATAGTGGAACAATAATATGTATAAGTATCTACAAAAATAGCAACATTAGTTAAAAACTGTGTTACGGCGCAGTGGCGAAGGGTGAATTTATGACAGAGGTAGGTCGGAGCAAAAAATAATTCCAAAAGAAAATTTCAATGATGAATTGACTATAGAGTCGTTATGTTCTGAATTTTCGAAGGGAAGCCGGTGGGAATCGAGTTGTATGGTACCTTCGCCACTGTTACGGCGCTACCTCGAAAATCTAAAATCCTCGAAAACCTTTTAAGCGAGCGAAAGTGATGCAATTACTTTTGAAACGCAAAAGAAGAGTGATGGCTTTGTGTGCGTGCGCTCGGAATAAAACGACTTATGTGCCAAAACGAATGTGCCAAAATGAGTAAACTTTGATATGATAATTCTTCATGTTTTAAAGTCAATTCCATTGAATTACTTTTAGGCGTTACGCCGTGATGTCGAAAAAAGTAAAAAAATAGATATACTTAACTTTGTAATTTTATTGTAAACAACACCCTTCGGCCAGAACAGTGCAGTCTGGACATGTACAGTTGCGTCGTCGGAGGCTTCTTCTTCGTCTCCACCTTGATGAAACCATCCTTTTTGCACGTGTCCTCTGGACCCTGCCTTTTCAAAACTTTGTTGGGTTTCGACATACTCCGCTATTACATAAACACAATTGAAATAGCGCCTCGCAGTGTACATTGTATGTACCCAACTTCGCTCCTTTCTCTCTCACTTCGTAAATTCTTATGTCAGTCACTAGTCCAAGTTTGCTATTGATCGAAAATGTTTTCATACTTACCTATGGACTTAGTTTCCTAACTGATAAGGTCACCGGTTATCGGGTATAGGTTTAATGCTAGAATAAACATATACTTGTAACACTAGTACCTACACTGTTTGTGTAAATTATGTAGCTATTTGTGGACGTTATCACAATATTGGGAACCAAACTCCAACTCGCAGGCCTTGTTCGCCAGCACAAACGCGTCTGAGCTATCTTCACTTGTTTTTTCTTGTAAAATAACATAAGATAATCAGCCTATAATGTTCCCACTGCTGGGACGCAGGCCTCTCTGTGAGAGAGTGGGCCATTTTATTGTAAGGCGGTAAGAATAAGCTATATGAAAATAGCTCATTTTAAAAGGTTGGCCAGTTGGCAATGTTGGTAACGGGGCTGACTAACCAGCACCATTATTACGTAATACACTATCAATCAGAATCTGAATCATTTTGAAGGATATTGCTAGTCCATTGCTTCATATGTTCGGAAAATTTGTCTGCTCAACGACGTAAATAACGCAATGAATGTTGTTGAACTGTCAAAATGAAAGACATTGCTATTGTTAGTGTGTTACGATATTACCCCGTAGGGTGGACGTAGGTGGTAGGTGGCTATCTACATGCCTGCCTGCCTAGCCATTTGCCAACTATGTTGGGGTCGGCTTCCAGTCTTGCCGGATGCAACTGAATACCAGTATTTTACACGGAGCGATTGCTTATTTATTCGACTTTACTTAACGAATTATTTTTATTCATAACATTTTGATAATATGACGAAGTAATAGTTTAAACCCTGGGTAATGAATTAACCTTTTAACCGCCCGACTTTATATCAGATGTAGTGAACCGAGCGCCCGAAAAAAAAAAAACGAAAAATAAATACTTATCGATTAAACGAGCTGTCATGATGTAATAATAATACAGATTAAACGAGCTGTGGTATTTGGTCGTATATATACTACCCTGGCGGAATGGACACGAAAATATTTGTCGGATTAATGAGGCGTAAGCGGTTAAAAAAAATGTAATTAATCAAGCCGAAAAACAATCCCATGTGTTATACTGAGATTTAAGGTAAGGCGCGTTGTACACACATATTTTTTTGCCATGAAAAACTACGGTTGATTCGCCGTGTGTAGGCACGGTCCTCAGTGTTGTATGGATCACTATGGAAGCTTGTTGACGGACACGGCGACACTACGGCACGGCGCCGTCACCGTATGCGTCGTCCGGTGGTTTGTCGTGACCATAGATATCCATATACCTATTATACAAGCTCACACGATTATTCTACTGTGCGTCTAGCGCACCGTGCCGTAAAGAAACCGAGCCGTGTACAGACGCCAGCACATCAAGCTACTACAATCTGTCAAATTTATTTAATAGATTTTCAACTTTCGATACAGTATAAGGTTCAAGGTTGATTGAGAAAATTTGTCAGTTTCGGGTAGCTTGATGTGCTGGCGTCTGCACAACGGACCCGACGATGCCAATTCATGATTAATAATGTGTTATTGTATCGAGAGTTAGAATTATGATAATATCCTTTCATTCCCATAATAAAAATTAAACGAGTAGGTAATACTGACTATTGTTCAAAATCAAAACAAAAAGCCAATATGTTTCTATCGACGAATCCATGCATGATTTAATTTTGGACAGATGCCATTTTTTTTCACGAATCCGTTCAATTTGCGATTTTCACGATTCGTAGAATATTGAACACGTTTTTGTCGAAAAGGCTGCAGGCCGTTTCACAGAATAATAACGGTCCTTCATAAATCACGATACGGAAGAAATTGAGTCAAATTACGCACTAAACTTGTTCGAGTCGGCTCGAGTCGGCACAGTTGGGCGGCAAAATAATGTTTTCGGTTATGCCGCCGGCTGTGCTGAACCATGCCGACCCGGACAAGGTTGTAGCACCCCTTCGTCCACGAGTGAATGAGCTGTAATGTGAAGTTACGTTTTCCTAAGTAAACGGCGAAGCGGTCACACAATAACTGATATCAAAGTACAGTGTTTTTTGACACTTTAATGTCAAATCCTGCCGAAAATGATAGATATGTATAATCAGCCTATAATGTTCCCACTGCTGGGACACAGCATAGGCTTCCTTTCTATAATAAGGAGTGGGCCATAATCCACCACGACGCGAGCCCAATGCGTGTTGGTAGATATCAAATGTTTCCGGTTTCCTCACGATGTTTTCCTTCACCGTTTTGAGAGCAGTGGTGATGAAATTAAATACACAAAGTAGGTAAAGGGCCTGCCTGGGTTCGAACTCACGACCATACCTACGATACTCAAAACTCGTAAATCGGGGCCGATACAACTAGGTCGTCCCTGCTGTCCTAATTTTTATGACGATCGATATAATATGACGGGCGCGCTTTCCCAGGATTCCCAAGCTTAACAAACACTACGTGTTTCAGATACCTACATTAGATGTCTGACATTGAGCTGGTCCCAAAGGTCGTGTGAAGTAAACAGTTAACTCGATCCAGGAGGTTATCACATTAAGTTTTAAGTCTCCACCTTGAACCATTGTGTAACTGTTATTACTTTATCTAATCTCTTTGAAAAGGGTTTGTCTCGGATATAAATATAGCCTTCACCGCACTAACACCAGGGGCCCTAAAAAGGCCACTTTGGCAGAATCGTAAAAGGATAACATTATGAATCATAATAAAAGTAGTAAAATTCATCTGTTTCACAGTTTTGTATGGAGATTCGTAAAATGGTCCACAAAATACGAATTGAGGAATTGTCAGTTTGTAACCATTTTACGACTTTTATTATGATTCATAATGTTATCCTTTTATGATTCTGCCAAAGTGGCCTTTTTAGGGCCCCTGGCCGCCGCGCTCCGTGTCCCGCTAGCAATATTGCTGCCTGGCCAATATTTTTGTCAGTATTTACCGTAGTGTTTACTATTTCAATTAAAATAATAAAGAAAATATAAAGAAAAAGAAAGGAAAATTGTTTATTCTACGCAAACAGTATAATTCGCGCCACGAAAGATGAGACCTGACCCCCCCCCCCTTCCCGCGCTCTTTCCGCCGCCCCTATGACGTTCGGTCCCGTCCCGCGCTCAGACCTCATACCGCTAAAGAGACCTAAAATCGTGTACTGCGCAAGTCAAACCACGTGGTGTGTCAAGTCTCATCTTTCGTGGCGCTAACTATACGCACATTACATAACAAAACCGGTGAAGTGCGAGTCGGACTCGCGCACCGAGGGCTCCGTAGAAATTTGTAGGTACCTATGTAACTACTTTACGGTTTTCGGATTTTTTCCTTTACTTGTGCTACATGACATTGCTTCTTGACAAATTTCATGATACTAGGTCAACGGGAAGTACAGTATAGGTTTTGATTCCCTTCCGAGTGTCAAAATAAATATGTGGCATAAACGGAACGTAAACGCCCTTATCTTTTGATTGCGTTGACATAGAAGTTTGATTTTTTTCACTGCTTCAAGGGATTGCAGCCCTGAGTATTTGATATTAATTTCAGCTTGATAACTCCACGCGTTCCTGAGAAAAAGGATCTTGACAGACGGACAACGAAGTTAATCTTATAAGAGTTCCGTTTTTACTTTTGAGGTACGGAACCCTAAAAATACACACATCAATATAAAGGAGCCAAAAGCCTGGCCTCATACAGCTTGAGAGCAAGAGAAGACGGCTGTATACATACATAAAATTACGCCTTTACACTGCGATCCTTACATGACATACTCCTTTTGCTTCGTTTACGTTCATTCATATGAATAAAAAAAAAAAAATTGTCATAATTTTAAGAAAGTTTACAGTCATGATCTCAATCTGTCAAAAATACCTACCTCAAATTTTTGCTTCATTTTTGACATTTTTGTGTGTCGCCGAGATGAGACTGCAACTAGATTTTGAACGTTTTAAATTTAGAGAATTTACCTTCTGGACATACCTGCACGCACGCCGGTTGCAAGTTCTACGCAGCTGACCTTTCTGACGGCTGTATATTGTTCCTATAATCCTTTTAAAAGTTTTCCCCTCAAGAAAAGTTCTTGAGAAGAAACCTTCAATGCGTTATTTTAAAAAGAGTTTAAAGAATGAAAAGCACCCGCCTTCTCTTGCTCTCCAGCTGTATTTAAATAACTAATAGGTACTCTCTTCTGTTTGAGTGGTACGAAAAATACGCGTATTGACTTGGCGTTGAGGAAACCAGACCGTATTTACTTTTACCTACTGTCGAGATCTTCTTTATTTACGAAGTAGGTAGGTACTTAATGCTGTAATTGATTCAATGTTTTTCTGTTCAATTACGGAGTCTAAAAGGAAAATCGGTCAAACTTTGTCCAGTCCTGTCCTATCATTGTGACTGTACTACCCAACTATTTTATCATGACGTGAGTTATTCTCATATCTATCTATCTATGTTAATAATAAAGCTGAAGAGTTTGTTTTGTTTCAACGCACTAATCTCTGGAACTACCAGTAGGAGTTGTTTTTTTTGCATTTGACAGCTTAATTCATGAGGTTATTTAACATTACGCTATGACTCTTAGGAGCCGGGCTAAAAAAAAAGTCGGAAAGAACGTTAAGCAATAACGAAACAAGAGCGCGGGCGGGCGATGGGAAGCGGCGCGTTGGATCTGGGGCCTACATTTCACGCGGACGACCTCGCAGGCAAAAGCTAGTAGTAGATATGAGAGATTAACTAGACCGTTGTTGTTGATATAATTATGTAGCTACACCTAGATAACGCAAGAGCAAACTATTTCGCGTGCCCAGCTTACGTAAAAAAATCGTAAGCCGCCACTTTCGCGCTCAGTCCTGAGTACTGTGATAATAAATCTCTGATATAAACACCGACGTCTTATGCATAATATTGATAGAAGTTTAAACTTCAGATAACCCTGTTAGTTATCGCTCTTGACCATAAGCTGATTTTGCAACTTGGCTGTAAAGTTAAATTGGCTGCCATCAGACCAATAATTTTATAATTTTATCAGACAAGTCTAATTTTAATAAGTTCAATCATCCTCCTTAAGGTGCCACTAGTCGATATTTTTTCCATACAAATTTTGGGAGACTATTACTCCACTGTTTGAAATTTGTCTTATTATTAATTTTGTCTGTACGGAAATAGAATAGTAAAATAAAAAGCCATTTAAAAGTTATGAACTTATGAGCCAACAAAGATCCGTTTTTCTTGCTATTTTAACGTAACTTTGGGTGTAAATAAGTAACAAAAGAACTGCAAAATCTTCCAAACAAAGTCGGTACCAACAAAACTCATTTATCGAAGAGTTCAATAAACTTTATTTGTAATTAATTTATGCTGTGGTTTTTGCATAAAACTCGATTTTGCAAAGCACTTTTCGATATTTTTTACGCGCCTTTCAGTTCGGAACGGTGTTTCTGTGCATGAGAACTAGACGTTGTACGTGTAGACTAGCGTCTAACTGCTCATCACTGATACTATCTCTGTCGGACACGAAGCCAGGTGAGACAGCGTGCTTTTTGGCCGTGACCACCAGTGAGTTCGAGCTCGCGACTAGTTCCACTTTAAAGATTAATGTCATTAAACATTTTGGCTATCAATACTTTTTTATTGGAGGTCTGGGGTGCTTAAGGGCCTCGAGAATTCCACCATTCATGTTCTCTGAAGCTGAAAATGATTCCATTCAATGATTACTGAAGGCCAGTTCCCGTATTAAAAACGTTCAAAATTACAGTGCGGCCGACGAGAAATTGCGTTGACACCTGTCAGTTTCATTCATACAAACGAATACGTGTTTTGCGAATTTGATATTTATTAGCTACTAGAATTGTCTCACTGACAGGTGTCAGGAACGCATTTTCTCGACGGCCGGTCGCAATCTCATTTCCGCGACAAACAATGTCAAAAACGTTTAAAAAATATGGGAATATTAGAGGTATTTAATATAGACTGAGACTAGGACATTAGGATGCGAATCATCATCATCATCTGCCTAGCCTTTTCCCAACTTTGTTTTTGGGGTCGGCTTCCAGTCTAACCGGATGCAGCTGAATACCAGTATTTTACATGGAGCGACTGTCTATCTGATCCCCACAACCCAGTTACTGGGTAATACGATACCCCTTGGTAAGACTGGTTGTCAGACTTTCGGGCTTCTGACTACCCGTAACGACTGTCAAAGATCCACGAATGACAGCCGGGACCAACGGCTTAACGTGCTTTCCGAGGCACGGAGGGGTCTCAGTATGTAAAGATGGTCACCCATCCACAGACCAACCGTGGCAAGCGTAGCTTAACCTGATCGATCGACCTGTGCGGCTGTTATTATTTAGCCACGGACCCCTCCATTAGGATGCGAATGTCATTACAAATATGGGAAATATCCCCTCTGATGTCTTCTGTAATAGGGATTTCAAAATGGTAGCAACTGAATGAGTGTAGCCGTAATTCAAAAATAAATGGTGTTTGATTGGAGAGGCCTATGTCAGATGTCTAGCTGCTGCAGTAGAGTGACAGATAAATTAATTATGTGATAGACTAAGCGCACGGTGCTCACATATTTACAAACATTGTAAAAGTAGACGAAAACGTCTACTTTTACAATGGAAAACCAAAAAACAAGTAATAAGTTAGTGTATGAGTTAAAGTAATCACAGAATGTAAATCAATGTCACAAAAATAATAAATTAAGTATACAATTACCAACCAGTTTGATTTTGTCTAGACTCTAGATTGTCCTGTGGAGCTGGACCAGCATCTCTCCAAGCGCTATACTGTAGAGAACCACCTAAAGGGGTTCGAACCTTTGTGGCATATCCGACCCAGCGCCATTTTGATTTTTTTTCAAAGTTTTCACGCACGGTGAAAGTAGTACATATAATATGGGTAGATACCTACTATTTTTAACGTGCGTAGAAACATTGAAAAAAATCAAAATGATGGCGGGTCGGATATGCCTGGCTGTGCAATT
The DNA here is from genome assembly GCA_914767645.1 of Hydraecia micacea. Lineage (NCBI taxonomy): Eukaryota > Metazoa > Arthropoda > Insecta > Lepidoptera > Noctuidae > Hydraecia > Hydraecia micacea. Next base: position 17,209,657 of record OU611780.1, read on the forward strand.
TCAAACCCTAGCAACTGACAAAAAAAAAAAAAACACCGATTTGTGTGACCGCCTTAGTGTTGTGTCTGTTATTCTGCGTGGGAAAAAGCACATGTGTTCATAATGTAACAATAATCCCAAATTATGAATTCAGGGATTAAGCAAGAATTACATAATCTGCAGATTAAGCCTAGGTAGGTACATAATATGCGTGAAGTTCAGACCGTTCGGCAAGATTCATGAAAACTCGGTAGTTGAATTAAATAGATGGTTGTTCCTTTCTTTTGGGATAAAAAATCGCGTTTTACGACAGTTATTTAGTAGTCTTAAAGTTCTTTATGCAGCCTTTTTGGCGCCGAGCAGCAACGTGCTTGGCCACAAAAAAGCTGATTTTCGGTTTGATGGGTAACTTGTATTTACACACTCAAGACATTGAAGCTTAGTATTTTGTTTGACCACGCACCTAAGAGCAGTGGTTTCCCAGTGGTAACAGCCGCGATTTACGAGTTGCAGGTCGTAAGTTCGTACCCAGACAGGCGCTTTACTTTGTGTAAATTATTTTATCACCACTCTCAAATCGGTGAAGGAAAACATCGTGAGGAAACCGGCATGTCCTAGAACCAAAAATTCGAAGACATGTGACATCTACCAACCCGCACTGGGCCCGCGTGGTGGATTACGGCCCACTCCCTCTCACCGAGAAGAGGCCGGTGTCCCAGCAGTGGGAACATTATAGGCTGATTATAGGCGGCGGTGACTACTTACCACAGAGCATGGATAGGTATGTGCAGGCGCTGCTAGAGGCGGCGCTATCAGCACTTTCCATACAGACTAAGCGTGTCACCGTTTACTTGCACGACCATACTAATGACGTATAGAAACTGACGAGTATCGATCCTGGTCCGTGATAGAACTTGTGTGCTCAACACACTTTCGGCACCACAAATTTTGTTAGTACCTACTTACTGCCATTTCTAAGCGCTCCCACGCGGCGATTTCGTGCTCTGTCAAACAATCAATCAACTCAACCTATCGGTGTCCACTGCTGGACATAGGCCTATCCCAGGCTGCACCACAACACCGTCCTCCTGTCCATCTAGCTAGGGGGCGTTCCACACTACGCTTGCCGATACGCGGTCTCCACTCCAGGACTCATCTGCTCCACCGGTCATCGGTCCTTCTACAAACATGGCTAGCCCACTGCCACGTCAGCTTGCTTACTCCGTGCTCTGTGCCTTGCCATCCAGTTTTCCACCTGCTTATTTTTCATCCAAGCTGTAACACTTCCTATTATACCTAATAATTTTCATTACTTGCAGATGTCAAATGAAGCGATACCCAAAGGCGAAGCAGTGCTTCTGAAACAGGCGCGCGACAAGTTCGTGGCAGCGTTCGGTCGTCAACCCGCAGCCGCAGCGTGTGCGCCGGGACGCGTCAACCTTATAGGAGAACACATAGACTATTGTGAAGGATATGTTTTACCTGTTGTAAGAATCAATGTTTAATTATGGACTGAACTGATGAACCATTACCCCGCTGATTTAGATATTGAGACACGGAGCAGTTTCTTTAGCGAACGTTTCTTGAAAGCGCCAATTCGTGTTGTGATTATTTATTAATTAATTTACATACTTTAATAAATTTACCGTGGGGTCCGAGTGCTCATGATCTCTTTAAAGAAATTTCGAAACGGCTGGTTGACACTTCCCGTGACCCAAGGGCTGGCTTTTACCTTGGCCAAAGGCTAAGCATTGCCATACAACGTGGTAATGCCGCCAGTCTCTTGGGTACATTACCAGTCGACAGCGATGCGGATGAATTTTTCGACGCTATATTTTAGTTTCTGTATAGTTTTAGTTAAGTTACGATTTAATTTTGTTATTTTTAGTATTCATTCAATTCTTATCAGACGAATTAGGACTAAATTCATTGAATAAACCATCTTTGATAAAATAATCTTAAAAAGGCACCCTAAAAGTAAAAGGCAGAGGAGCAGGTATTGAGGCGCAGCCAGGGTGAGATCTAATTTCCAGCAGTGGACCGAACTACTAAACCTTGGCAATACAGAACATACATCATAACATAACATCATTGAAGGGTTACACAGAGGTGTACCTATAGTACATAATGTAGTACACCCACATTTTGTCAGTTATGTTTAACACGTTCGAGGACGCTACCACTTGAGACTGTGTACCAAAATGACACAGTAAATGTCCATACAAATTATACGACGTATGAGTACGTAGCCTCCCATGAAAATATATTGTTTTAAAGACATCATGACACAACCGTTTTATCACGTTATCGTATAAATACGTTATGTCATTAAAAGTAAGTTAACTAGACGTGAACGGGATTAATTCATAGTAAAATAGTATACTGTCTGGCTAAGGAATAATACATAAATCAAATAAACTAAATACTTACGATGTTTTTTCGCGGCAAATATTACGATACGCCACGAAATGTTTAGCGAACGCGAGCGCACCCCACAGTGACGCAGCCGCATTGAATGTAGGAGCGCGGTAGGCGCGCGCGACGTATTTACACGTTGTGCGTGTGTGAGTACCGTTCCCGCCCACTGTCAACGGCACTTATTTGAAATAGTTTAAAACTTACTCTACGTGACAGTAAAGCTTCGGGTATTTTAAATGTTGTGACACAAGATACATTCAATAGGATTTTAACTTGAACGTTCATCGGAAATGTACGTTCTGTCGTAAAGTAAAAAAATGATTTGGACGTCATTGTACGTTGTGCCATATCAAAATTTCGAACGATGACGTATAATCTCGTTCTGTCCTCGAACGTGTTAAGTCTCATCTAATTGGGGGCGAGCGTATTGCCAACCGGACACAGATCTAGATTCCGGGCTGCTACTGAGAAATTCCTATTGAAAAAACACAAAAACGAACAAAGTACAAAGGTACTACCTGGGAATCAAACGCAGGACCTCATGTTCAGCAGTACCGCTTGCGACCACTGCACCAACGAGGCAGTACAACACAGAAAATTAAAATTAAAAAACGAAATTTTATTTTGAACTGTATCCCGAATACATTTTATATTTAATAAAACTTCGTTTTTCTTGGAATAATTTAATGTAATTTCATTGTATGTTCTGGGAACTCCTTGCCAAGTAAATTGTGTGCAAAACTTTATAAACGATGCTTATATTTTTAAACAAAACCTGGGTCATCCGGGGCTCAGAACAATGGAGTCAGGTTACCGTACCAATTTGCATGTAATTCCTTTGAAAACAGTTATTGTGAAAATATGAGGACTGAAGGGTGTATTACACTCTTAAGGGTGTTTTAATCGATAGCTGACAACAATGCAAACAGCAAACATAATAAGACCCAACCCCGTAAAGTATCACGTTTCCGAGATATCAATATCGAAGCTGAATCGTTCAATGTTGATGATTGAGTCACGTGATTAACTTTGAACGGCATTAAAAAAAAGCCGTTCAAAGTTAATCACGTGACTCAATCATCAACTTTGAACGTTTCAGCTATCGATTTATATAAGTCTCACGCGTGGTCGCCATTTTCAAAATGGTGCGACATATAAAAATGTTCAAACCTCTTTCTAGTACCGTGCATTCGCGATTTATTTGCCAAAAATGTAAACAAATATGAATTAATGGAAAAATAACTTTAATTCCAACAGAATAAAGTTCAGTTTACGCTACAACTTCAAACATTTTTATAACTTTTTCAAATGTTCTAGTCACTGAAATCAACTTAATTATCATTGAAATAAAGTTGATATTTTTTTAACTTGAAAGAAAGAAAGAAAGAAAGAAAGAAAAAGTATTTATTGCGACTCGCATAGGATGATCACAAACTAATCTAAACACAGTAAAAAATATAAATAAAAAATCCAAGTTATATAAACAAAGTAATAAAAAGAAAAATAAAATAAAAATAGGGTAATAGGTAATAGGGTAGGTATCCACCTATGTAAAGTAGAATAACTTTTTATCACAATAATAGCTACTAGGTACAAGATCGCAAGTTTCTCTTCTTTTACGGTTTTTAGAGTTCCCGACCTCAAAAGGAAAAACTCTTATAGGATCACTTCGTTGTCCGTTGTCTGTCTATCCCTGTGGTCTATCCTGTCTGTCAGTCTGCAAACAGGTTGAAATTAATACCTATCAAATATGTCTATGTGCCTTGGAGCTCTAAAACAAGTCAAGCTTCTAAGTCAATTCTCTTAGTAAAATCGCAATGACAACTCATCCTATCCTGATTCCTGGCCCAGAATGCTCCAATTTTCGAGCTCACTTCGCTCAAACTCGAATGATAACTTGACGTAGCCGAGTTACTTATTGCTCCAATTTTCTAGCTCGCATCGCTCGCTTTTGAATTCTCTTAATAAGTCTTCTACTACACTTACTGACCTTACTACCTCGTAGGTAATACTCCGCTGAGAATTAAAAATCCAACAGTGTATTTTTTGGTGCGCTAGGATGTACTCTGTTGGATTATCAATGCTCGGCTCAAAACCGAGAGTTGAAAATCCAGTGCACGATAAAAATCGGCGCGGGAAAAAATCGCCCGGTGGGTACGAGGGCTAAGACATGCTCGCATAATATTCCTGACGGCATTGATCCTGTCTGTCTACTTTGTCACGTAGCTCGTGACAGATATTTCACGAATGTGTGTGGTTACAACCGATTTATTCGGAGAACGCCGCACTTTCGGGACATTGAGCTTTTGTACGTGTATTGTTGGGATTTGTGGTTTAAAATATGGAGGTACGATTTTATTGGATTTAATACAGGCTGTTGATTTTGTCACGTGGGTCATCTGCAATCTTTAACGAGGCGATTCTAACCGTCATACTGAACAACTTTTCATAAGAAACTTGTATCCTCACATTCACAAAATATAAAATAATCTATTTAAAAGATAAACAAAATAATAAAAATAAAAACTTATTTAAACCAAATTGCATTATTGCAATTACAAGTACCTACAACTGTAACAAATCTGAATGAAAGAAAGAAAGAAAATTTGTTTTTTCATTCTTTGTTTATTGTTTGTTAATTGTTTATCTGAGTTACTATCCTGTCCACAAAAGTCGCAAATAGAGTTGAAATTAGAATTATTGTGTAAATAATGGTATAATTTGTTGCCTGGGTCATCGGGGCGATTCTACCCGTTTCCATATGAATCTTGTGTCTGATAAATAAAAAAAAAAACTTCCAGAACTTCTTCCTATTACAAAAGACGATCTATTTTGTAAAAATCACACTGTGAAAGCTTGGGAGCAGTGGTGGCCAATTGGTAACGGCCGCGACTTACAAGTTGTAGGTCGCAGGTTCGAATCCAGACAGACGCTTTACTTTGTGTATATTATTTCATCACCACTGCTCTCAAAACGGTGAAGGAAAGCATCGTGAGGAAACCGGCATGTCCTAGAACCAAAAATTCGAAGACATGTGACATCTGCCAACCCGCACTGGGCCCGCCTGGTGGATTACGGCCCACTCCCTCTCACCGAGAGGAGGCCTGTGTCCCAGCAGTGGGAACATTATAGGCTGATTATTTATGTATGTATGTATGTATGTATGTATGAAAGCTTGGGTGAAGTGAGCTGTCAATAGTGGCAATTCCTAGCACCATGTGGAATGCCAGCTCACTTCACCTGACCCCTTTTTTTGTTTTCTGGGGGAGACCTTCAAAAGGCGCTCGGGCTTTGGGGATAAGACTGGGGAGTGTGGAAGTTTTCCTCACTAAAACCACCCCGGTCCCGGTGGTCACGATCTGCACATGGAAATTGATTAAGTCACAAGCAATCTGTAGGGGTTTGATTCTATCCGTCACACTTAGGGTTACCATTTAGAAATTTGACAAGTCCTGACAAAAAGCCTGACATTTCAATAAAATTCCGGACAATTTTAGTCACAAAATCCAAACATTACCCACTTAGTTACAGTGGTATGGTAGGCATGGTAGCAGGCGCTCGCGAGGGGAGGGAGGTAGCGGGGTGCGGGGTCTAAACAAAAAATGCGCTGAAAAATATAAAAATTAACGTGTATTCCCGTTGTCCCCGTGATCCGTGTCCCCGTTAACGGGGACAACGGGAATTTAATAAAATTATTAAAATTTATTCCCGTTGTCCCCGTTAACGGGGACAGCGTACGGGGACAACGGGAATTCAATAAAATTATTAAAATTACTTCCCGTTGTCCCCGTTAACGGGGACAACGGGAATACACGAAAATTAACGTACCTATACCAGCGTTTAGTTTGATTATTTTACGTAAAACTATTTATATTTCGAAGAAAATATTTTATGTTTGAACTCCTAGTGCAATACAAGATTTATTATTTGATCTCGTTAAGTTGATTGATAAAGAAGTATATTTTGTTTTAAGATGAATATTCATCAAAAAACGAAACATACTTCTTTATCTTAATATAGAATAAACTTCTCATATGAAAAGTTAATAAATATTAAATACTTATTTGGTATTACTCATATAAGTTTTATTACTCGTATTCCATCTAAGCCTAAAAATCCGGACAAATTAAAGAGCCGGACAAAGTCCGGACATGTCTGAACAAATCCGGACGGATGGTAACCCTAGTCACACTGAACAACTTTCCCCATGAAACTTGTATCCGACAAGTACAAAAAAAAAACAACCTATCTAAAGTACTTAAACAGTTAATTACGAGTTATTCGTGAAAGGGCGCGGTTCCAAAGACAGAAAAGCGCTTCAACAATAAAGGCTTCCGCAGACAAGCGCGACGCAACAGCCCAACATGATTAAGGTCCGACCGCGGCAGATTTGCCAAAGATGTAAACAACAATGGCCGCTCGAGATTGAATAAAATCGATAAACAAGACGTAAACTAACATTACTTAAAATAAATACTCTTGTTTATCGATGTTATTCAATTTCGAGCGGCCATTGTTGTTTACATCTTTGGCAAATCTGCCGCGGTCGGACTTTAGTAGATCAATTTCTATGAAAACTTCATGGAAATTGTTCTACCAGAATCGCGGAAGACGGTCGCGTCGCGCCTGTCTGCGGGAGCTTTAATGAGTACAGTATTAACAGTAGTTAAAGCAGGCAAAGACACTTGAAAGTCGAAGAAACCAGACTTTCTTAACTAATTAACCATTAAGTTCCATTGGAACAACCCCTAAAGTAATTATTAATGAGAACCTTTCATAGTAACACGATAATTTCTTCATCGGATAAATGTCTTATCGATTATATCTTCGTCGTCTTCGCCTTTTGTAATTACTTACACATTAAGGCTGCGTTTCCACTAGAGATGAGCGAGGATGTGTAGCGAGGAATGTGTGTAAAACTAACCAGTAACAACGCTAACTTAGTTCAAGCTATGAAAATGAAGCGATGGTATTGGTTTGTTTCACACACATCCCTCGCTACGCATCCTCGCATATCTCTGGTGGAAACGCAGCCTTAATATCAATGGTGGGTTATACCACTGTTTAATCGGAGTTTAAGAAGAAGGAAAAATAGATTTATTTGTCAAAGAAATACGTGCATAAAAAAAGATAATTATCTTGAATAACACAGAAAAATAAAATAAAATAGATTTATAATCACGAGCACAAACAGTAATAGTCGACAGCTACACGTCATGACTGTGACAGGAAGGACTTAGCATGATGATTTAACTGATTTTAGTTTACGATAAACCTTAATTTATTGTATATTGATTAAGTTTTTGTACCGAGTTACAGTATTACTTCTCATTCTACAACAAACTTCGTTAAGCTTTAGAATACGTAATCCCAATTTATTTGGGGTCGGCGCAACTCGTATTTTTCTTCCATACATCTCAATTAGTCGCCATCTCGGTAGTCACCCCCTTTCTAACCATATCATCATTCAAACAGTCCATCCATCCTGTTCACATGATGCTACCAAATTAACTCTTACAAGTTTTAACTAAGAGCGTCAGGAACACGGATAATGCCTTGGGGGCGTGGCACGTGGCGCCTCGATATTATAAAATTTGGTATATGTTCGAGCGGCGGCTGTACGCTTCGTTCATTCGCTATGAAACTGCGTACAGTGTAGTATTGATGCGTAAAAACCCAAAATGCCGAGTTGTGCAGTAAGAATATGTAAAAATAGTTCAAATACCATCAACCTGAAGACAAATGGCGTGTCCTACCACCGGTAACTAAACAATTAAGTCACTGTTTTATATTTTAAATCAATTTTTAAATGTTTTAATAACTTACGTCCGGAGCGACACGAACTAGCCCGAACTAGCCCGAATCTTCCCGAACGCAACGAGCGTTTTGAATTTAGAGAGGTGCAAACGAGTGCGTGCAGCTGATTTTATCGATATGCGTATTATTGCAGTTGAATATTTTTTTACAAAACTCAATGGATATTCTCGTATTACGTGTATAGTAAAAGAGTTAAATTAGTTAAATTTAATGTTGTTTGAACCAAATTAAGACTGTTATTTCAATACAGTTACATGTGAAGTGTAAAAACTTAAATTAATATTATGCCTAAAGATTTTGACAAATGAACAGTTTTTAATTTATAGTACAATATGATAAGTAATATGACAAATACATATTATCATCCAATTATTTATTTTTGGTCAAAAAATTACCATAATTTTTGTTCGATATGCAAAAATATTCAATTATTATTTTAAAAAATCTGGCTATTTGGCGATTTCGTAAGGTGGGCCCTAGACGATTAATAATATTGCGCAATATTATTGTATTGATCACTAAATCGCAAGCCCACCTTAGTCAATCATAAGGCCGAGTAGCCGTCAAGGTTCAAAGTTTGAATTAGAAAATTAGCGGCCCGTTGCTATTTTGTCAAATCTTTGTCTATAATACTGAGTGTTTCACATTTTATTTTATTTCTATACAAATGTGTTAAAAATGTCATATAACTCGCGTGAACATTGTATTATTACGCTCTCGGCTCCAATCCGGCCTCAGACGTAGTAACTTAGCTCACATATAACATAACGTATTATTTGTGAGCCGTAATGATCCACGCGGAGACAGGGTTGGTGGACGTCTTCGAATTTTTGGTTCTCGGATTGTTACTGCGGCGCATCGCAGGGGAGTCGTCGTCAAAGCAAGGCAAGCTAGTAGGGAGTTGTGTCTTCTGAGGCCTTACAACGAACGCGCGACGAAAGCGTAACCATAGACTATACACTTATGAACTGAATAAGGCAGAGCACACTGAGCACATGCTGTAACGCGCCACGCGACGGGGCGCGGGAAACGGAGCCGAATTCTCCTCGATAGGTACTTATATTAAAAAAATATATTTAAAGAAAATTAAACAAAGTTATTATAATACAAGAATGTGCTAAAATTAAATATCGATAAAAATTATCGACCATCGCTTTCGACTCCCTAATTGCATGCGTGTGCATTGAATGCTCGCAAATAGCAAATGTTTACAAGTGAATGCCCCGCCCATTCTATGTATGTGTGCTATTAGAAATTGATTTAGTGTAGCTGCTTTCTTCTTAGTGTGCGTGTTCAAATTTTAAGTGTGTGTCGTAAGTACACTGTTTGTTAATGTTGTAATTATTTGGGTGGGAGATAAGCGGTGGCACTAGGACTCCTTACTATTTCGCAATGAAGGCATATCTCCGGATATCTATGGTCAGGAACAACGGAAGTTGACTTGCAAAGTTGATTAGGAGGACTTCTTATCAAGCTGTAAACTCTCGTTAACGTTTTTCTTACCTTAAAAATGTGCAATCAGCCGTACCTACCTACTTGCATAATCAGCCTATAATGTTTCCATTGCTGGGACACAGGCCTCCTCTCGGTGAGAGGGAGGGGCCGTAATCCACTACGCTGAAAGACAAGAAATTCTGTGAAAATATAATTGAAACTGTGTTTTGTTGTAATAATGATAAATCACCAACTAAATTGACAACTGATGTGGACTCAGCTGTTTTATCTCTTAAAATGTCTTTAGCGACACGGTACTGAAATCTTGTCATAAATTATATAAATTAAATTGTAGGTTAGCTGGATTGTCTTAACTGACATTATAAAGAAAATATTATTAGATTTTTTTCTAAACTAATACCTATTATATTTGTAATATTTAAAGATTATTATTCGTTATTTTATAGAGAAAAGATTTTATTTTTTGTATGTTTGTTTGTTACGCTTTCACGCTAAAACAGTTGACCGGATTTGGATGAAATTTGGCACATGAGTAGACCTCGACCTAGATCAGGACATAATATGATACTTTTTATCCCGATATTCCCTCGGGAACGAGATATATGTGGGGGAAACCGCGGGGCGCAGTTAGTTTATTAATATTATTATGTATCCTCATTTGCCCCAAAACTGAGTTATTCTTCCTCTGATTTCATGTTAACAAAAGTTATGAATAAGTGAAAAGAAATAAAAGGTTATTTACTTATTTAAATTACATAGTTTCGGATAATCTCCGAAACGGCTGGACCGATTTTGAAGGGACGTTCACTGGCAGATGGAATACAGACAAATAGTTCATTTATCAAAACATTCGAAAACATCAATCGGTTTCTTACTAAACCTCAACTATATCCGACGACCCTGGTTACTTATCTCCTTTGGTGACTGTACATGACAATGACGACGTTCAGAACACTTGCAATTAATTATTGGTAACGTGAGACAAAAAAACTACCCCAATATTTTTAAAAAGACATTCATTATAACAATAAAAAACAATAAAAGTAATCTTTCTTCCACCAGGCATTGCCCTTCGTTACCCTCATAGTGGGTGGTCTGAACGAAACAGGTGAATGTCGCCTGCTGTCAGTCCTGGGTACCGGCGAGGAGGTGAAGACCAGCTTCCCTGCGCCAACAGCATCAGCTGCCTTGAAGCCAGGACAACCTGCCTGGGCGAACTATGTGAAGGGTGTGGTGGCGAATTTTCCCGGTGAGTCCTGATTTGGTAGTTAGCATTATAAAGGATTTGAAACGTTGCATACATTTTGTATGAAGCAGTTTATATTACACAGCGCAGGATACGTGCCCCGTCCGGGCCACGTACACGGCACACCCCGGGCACGGCCCGGTCTAATATAAATTATCCCTAAGGCCGCGTGTCCAGTCCACCGCACTCCGTCAACGGGACGTCACGCTCGGTTCGAACAATCTTGCTTCTCGTTGTCGTCCCGTTGACGGTGGCGGATGGACAAACGGTTTTAGGTCGCTTGCGGCGACGTCGTCGGAGCGATCCTGCTTGCTTGAAGCGAATAGGGTGCATCCGTTCAGATTTAAGAAAGTGGACTAATGTTTAGTGCAAATCGAAACTGTCCTAAGTTTTAAAATAGTTACGTAAAAAAAAAAAAAAAAAAAGTGAGCGTCGGCCCGTCGGGCGTGGGTCGATCATAATATTCATTGTACATAATATTAATTTTTATTTTTTTCTGAACTATATTTTTGACATAATTATGTTTTTTTCATCTCCTAGTGGGATTTGTAGATTTCCGTAGCTGTGTCCGCATCACAGCGGGCCCTATCGGAATACCAGCGCTGCGGTATTTATTTTTTAAATATCGCAGCATTATGCTGAGATAGGAGCCTTTTTGGCCTTGCACAGGTCTTTTGCTTGGTTTATTTATTGTTTTTGTTGTTTTTAATAAGTAACTTTGTTCGTGCGTTTTTAATACTCCATTTTTATTGTTTTTAAATATTTTCCTTTCTTTTTCCTTTCTTTCTCAGCAGCAATCAACATTATTCTATTCTATTCTCCAATGCAGGTGGAGTGAGCGGCTTCGATGCGGTGATAGTGACAGATGTGCCGATGGGTGCCGGTCTATCCAGCAGTGCAGCTATAGAGGTCGCCACCTTCACTCTGCTTGAAGCACTCACCGGCAAAAGCGTGGGGTAAGTGATACCAAGGCCTGTTGTCCACGGCGCTCGTCAAAGTAACTTGTTACGAACTCAAGTCACCAATGAGAAGCCAGAATGTCAAAGCACGAGTATTTCAATTGCGGTCGGTACACGACGCCGACGCAACCAGTGGCCGCCCGATTCACTCGCTCCCACATAAGTAGGACTAGCTGCGCACCGCGGTTTCACCCGCATAAGGTTCGATCCCGTAGGAATATCGGTATAAAATGTATCCTATGTGTTAATCCTGGTTATAAACTATCTGTGTGCCAAATTTCATACAAATCCGTTCAGTAGTTTTGTGTGAAAGAGTAACAAACATCTATCCATCCTCACAAACTTTCGCGTTTATAATATTAGTAGGAAGGATTCACCGACCGAGGTATTTACTATCCTTGACGACGCCACTACCCTCCTCCAGGGGAGTGTAAGGCCACCAGTAGGTACTCTTAGAAAGTACAAATCCCGACCGCGGTCCTTCCGTCCTTGCCGCCGAGGCCCACCGCGACGCCCCAGTCCATGTTCGCCCCGACCCTTGTTCGAGCCAGACCACGCCGCTAAACCTGTAACTTTAAATTCATCCCAAATTAATCCGATCCATCCTATCCCTTGCTGTAGTCGCTTGGTTTTTAAGTCTTCGCTGGAAACCTTCATTTATGCCCGGGCCACACCAACGGGGAACGCCGATAATTATCGCGACGATGGGCGTTAGGTAACCGTACGTGCAGCCACAAATTATCGCGATAATTATCGGCATTTCCCGTTGGTGTGGCCCCGGCATTATTAAGGTACCCACAGGCAAGCCCGGTTAAACAGCCGACAAGGCTGAACTGCGACATGCCATTTAAAAAAAACCGGTCAAGTGCGAGTCAGACTCGTGCACCGAGGGTTCCGTACAAATTTGTAGGTATGTAACTACAAATTTACGGTTTACGGATTTTTTTCTTTACTTGTGCTACATGATATTGCTTTTTACCAATTTTCATGATTCTAGGTCAACGGGAAGTACCCTATAGGGTGCTCCCTTGCGAGTGTCCAAATATGCGGTATAAATTGAACATAAGCGCCCGTATCATTTGATTGCGTTGACTTAGAAGTATGATTTTTTCACTGCTTCAAGGGATTGCAACCTTAAGTAGTTGATATTAATTTCAACTTGATAACTCCACGCGTTCCTGAGAAAAAGGGTAGACAGACGGACAACGAAGTGTTCTTATAAGGGTTTCGTTTTTCCTTTTGAGGTACGGAACCCCAAAAAAATCACAAACTCGCAGGTAAGTCACATCGTGTCAGACAGCGGTGGTAGAGTACCTACTACTTAGGGAAAAAATCACCAATGAAACTGAACGCGATCAGCACATATAATCCGCGTTCAAGAACTGTCAATGCCAATATTCTACAACATTGATGACACTGGCAGCTATTGAACACGGTTTAGATGTGCTGAACGAGTTCAGTTTCATTGGTAGAACTGGTCATTAGTCTGTGGTTGGTAGCGAGAATGTTTTTCATGGTGCACCGGGCAGGAGGAGGAGCAGTGGTGGCCCAGTGGCAGCAGCCACGACTTACGAGGTAGGTCGTGGGTATGAATCCAGGCAGGCGGACTTTGTGTAATTTATTCCGTCACTATTGCTCTCAAAACTGAAGGAAAACATCGCGAGGAAACCGGCACCTCTTAGAAACAAAAATTTGAGTACGTGTGACTCTACCAACCCACAATGGGTCCGCGTGGTGGATTACGGCCCACTCCCTGCTCTCATGGAGAGGAGGCCTCTGTCCTGTTACCTATTTTAGTCATACTGTGAGAATATTTTTAAGAGCGTTCGCACTCGCAGACTAATCTCAGTCTCAACCTGTCAAAATGCCTCAAAGTTTCCTTAATTTTCGACAAGTTCTTGACATTGATTGCCACCGAGATGAGATTGCGACTAGATATTCAACGTTTTTAATTACGGGAATTGCCCTTCAGATAGCGGTTTTTAAAAACAACAGCCAATTGAATAAGTTCTCACAAGATTAAATCTGGATTTCTGAAATCGTGAGCTAGATAATGAGGATAAAAATCAGAGCAAATTAAAATGATTAAAAAAGGGATTCAAGGTTAACGGTCTCTGCCCTAACTTATTCTTATTTTAAATATGAAATGTAAATTAAGTTTGCAATTATAATGCTTTTTCAATCTTTTAAAGTGTAACATACTTTTAATACTTACTGATCGTTTAGAAAGTTTTTATATTCTGTTGTGAAATTTCGTTAGCTTAGATTTAGCAATTATTTTATAACTTGACTAGTTCTTAATGGTTCCAATAAAAAAATATCGTTGACATTATTGATTCATCGGTAGTCCTTTTAAAAAGCGACTATTTTTTTAAGGGCAGTAGGATTTATTCTTTAACTTCTTGTATCGCTATGAATTAATAGCTATATGAATAATAAGGGGCTCGTGGCTACACAATGACAGCCGCAAGGACCGATTGAAAGTTAAGCTACTACTAAGTCATTCGTAGATCTTTGACAGTGGTTACGGGTAGTCAGAAGGCCAAAAGTCTGACTACAAGCCTTACCCAGGTGTCGTGTTACCCAGCCAGATTGTGGAGGTCAGATAGGCAGTCACTTCATGTAAAATACTGGTCTTTAGCTGTATCCGGTTATAATAGAAGCCGATAAGGCTAGGCAGATTAAGGTGTATAATGTAAGGGAATAGATCGCCTCCCAAGGTTCCATCATCGAGATACCAAACGTTAAATTTGGAATTTAGCTGTCGGATAATTGGGTGAATGGCTAAACTAAAAATCACTGGCCCGAGGGGGCCACCTTGTTGACAGCCAACAGCAGATTCCAAAAGGTTGTCCCGATACAGTAATTTAGAAGGGTGTCTGTAACATTGCCAAATGAAAATATAACTTTGGGGTATTTCTTTTCTAGTTTCTGCCAGCAAGGTGTCCCTATTAACAGAATTGAAGGCATACTCTATGTCAACCTTCAAGATGACCTCTCCTTTTCCAAAATTTAGGTAGGTTGACAAGGCGTGTACGGCAGCCTCTCAGCCCCCTTTGGAGCCGTAACCTAGCTGCAGGGGCTGAAATTTTTCTGAAACAACCGCACCATCAAATTTACAACAAATTTTGGCTGCCATACGGCGGTAAGTAGTGCCCACGGCAATGGGCCGAATGCCACCATCCATCTTACGCAGGGCGCATAGATTGGCCCCGTACAGAACGTCGATAATGGCCTCGTTCACCTTGCCGGAGAGGAGAGCCTTTTTTCCTTGGGGAAATCCTCATGGATACCCTCCGTCTGGGAAGGACGGTGGGTTATGTCGGACTCCTACTGACTAAAACCTCACTGTTTCTTGTAGTACCATAAGTCGGGGGCCCGGGAGATACTTGTACATTCGCCGCACCCCCGAGTGGTATCATCCCGCCATGCCTAGCGGGCCCCATCATCAAGTGCGGCCGATCCCACGACCGCACGTCCTTTCATTAAGGCGCGCATACTGCGTACCACCTCTTTGAGCCTGACTGCTCGAGCGACGACACGGCCCCAATTTCGCCGCTCGTAGGCACAAAAAAAAATTCTCATCTCGAGATTAGAACCCAGACTACGCGTTTACAAATAAAGTATGGATACTTGCAAAAAAAACCAACACTAACAAAAAGGTCTAACTAACCGCACTCGCTCAATGAACTAATAAAACAGAACCAATTACATTGCAATTCGATTGAAGCAGTGATTTCATTAGCGCGATTGAACAGGGTGGTGTATAAATTGACTTTTAACAAATAGCATCATGTGTTTGCTTTTACAAATAAGGCTGTGTTCTGAGTTCAAGCGATAGAGGGGCGTTAAGCGCGGGCCACGCTGGGAACGATGCTAAGTTCGTTTAGCTAAGCTCACGTAGCTACCGCGTATACTTTGGTTTATAGTTGGCGGTGTGAACCGAAGTACCTATGCAAACATGACGTAATTACTTGAGCTAATCAAACTTAGCTTCGTTCCCAGTGTGGACTGCGCTTTAAGCGGGACGGCAGTATGTCCAGCTTTCTACCAGCACTGTTACTGCAAGGAATCTAGGAAAATTTAAGTGAAAAAAATGTTTAATTTCGCTATCCTACAGTGCAGCTTTTATGTGAAAGGTTGGTTTTGCAGCAGAATCTCGCTGTGTATAAACAGGAAAATATAGCAATTTTATTGGAGATTTTTTCTAAGTTTCCCCATATTTCTTGAATTATTCCTTCTCCCCAGTAGAAATTCAATCTTTGCAGTATTCATTCTGCGATGGATAACAATAATCCTGCCCGCAGCCACCTGAGAGCCTAGATATTCTATCAGCGAAACGGTGGAGGAACAATAAAAAAAAAATTGGATTGACATAAGCTACCGAAAAGTTTTACCTCTACCATGAGTTGTTATCGAAAACTTGCTCGCTAGCGTTAAACTCGCTAGCGTATTAACGTGGATCGAATAGATTTCGATAATCACCATGAGTTTTACGGAGTCTTACGCAGGCGCTACGGTAAACTCGATAGATCGTGTCGTCTACCTAACTTCACTGCTTAGTTTTGTTTCTTTCTTTCTCAGTAATAAGAAGAGATAACGGCATATAATGCTCAAAATCTATGACATTATGTTGTGACATTCAATAATCCGACTAAATAGAAAGGTTGGTGGTTAGTGAACTACTTAAGGCATTTAGTGGTTGTTAAATTTTTATTCCTTATACCTATGTCACTGTTGTCATGAAACTCTGCTGTTGTGTCATCGAGTCTTTGATTATATAATATATAATCAAAGCATCGAGTGTCGTTTTCAATTTGTAATTTTGGTTACGTTGTGTCGTTCTCTGCGTTTTTAAAATTCAGTAAAATAAGTTTACCACAAGATAATAATACAATGAGGACCAGTGTGGCACAAATTCCCGAAACTGCACCAATCTTGTCGCTTCTGCGTTAAGAATCGCGGGTTCATTTCCCGCAAGAAGAAAAAATTTGTATGATCCATTCTTCCACATAATACCTAGTTCTTCCGGGTCTGTTTGTGTATGTGAGATTTGTGTTTGTAAATGCACCCACGGTACCAGTAGGCTCCACATTAATTAAAAAAGTAGTAATTTCAGTAAATTTGCCTCTAAATTGAGCACACATTTCACTGTTGAGTGCTGTGCTCGTACCGCTCGTACAGTTAACTGCACTCCCTTGTTAACAGTTTCGACTCTGAAGTGCCTTTATTTCATAGCAGTAATGGTGATTTTCGCTGTTCTGCTGGTAATGCTGTTGACCGTACCAGCTCGTACACTTGGGCAGGCCGCAAATCACATGGTCTTCAGCTTTATGTTCCATTTTAGTGCCGCCCTGCGCAGCCGGGCACCGCTACGTTTATTTCCGCTCTTTAACACTGTTACACTATTAATTTCAATGATGGGCAATGTTTAAAGAAATAATTGTGTAGAAGTACGTGTTTTTATGTCAATTTCTGTGTTCCTTATTTTGTTATAAATGCTGTATGTTTCCCATATATTAATATAATAAATTAAAATGTTGTTTAAGTAAAATGTCTTTTATTTAAATTTAAGTTAATATTCATCACAGAAAGCCTCCTAGCTAATGTAGGCGTAATACCCTGCCCATTGGTAAGCTAGAAGTTTCATTTTCCTGTAATTTTGGCTTGAAATTCACGTTGTTTACGTCGTTGGTCTTCAAATTCAGTGGCCGCTAACATATTCCATGCTAAATAAGCTGTTCCAGACATTATTTTGACTCAAAATACTCAAAAACGTATATAATTTTAATGTAAACATATGTTTCACACGTCAAAATGCTAGTGAGCTACATAACTAGGTACTATCGTAAGCGTATTTTTCGATAGCGTCTGTCAAATTTGTGACTCATGGTGCCTTTTTGTATGGCGACAGCTGAAAAACGTTAATGACTATCGAATATATAATTACGTTAGGTTTCTTAT
This sequence comes from Hydraecia micacea, assembly GCA_914767645.1. Classification (NCBI taxonomy): domain Eukaryota; kingdom Metazoa; phylum Arthropoda; class Insecta; order Lepidoptera; family Noctuidae; genus Hydraecia; species Hydraecia micacea. The sequence goes on from OU611780.1 coordinate 17,227,495, forward strand.
CTATCGAAATCTATAGTGCTCATGGTACGAATTTTAATTCTTTCTGTGACCGCTAGGGGCGCTGTACCTACAATATTTCATACATATTATGTACGGAGACGCTAGCGAGTTTTGGCTATGCAAACTCATGGTAGAGCTATAACAGTGTAGAAAAAAAAAACGTAACGCTATAAAACCTATTTTCCGCTTGTCTAGGCCCTAAGGTCCGGCGTTTCTAAAGTCAAAGATGTAAACAACAATGGCCGCTCGAAATTGAATAAAATCTTTATAATAGGTCTTTACCTATGTAATTGGAGATTCTATAACCAGCATTTTCAGATTTAATTATCTGTGGTTTGGCGCGCAATTCGAAATTCTAATAAATTTTATTCGAAAGCTGTGTTAATTTAATTTCAAATTCAGTCATTTGTTTTTAGATAGTTTTTTGTTTTTGTGAAATTGTGGCAGTTTTTGGCGCCATGGATAAACTGAAAATTCGTACAATTTTCGAATATGAGTTCCTACGTGGAAATAACGCTGCGCAAACAACACTAAACATTAACGACGTGTACGGGCCTAACACTGCTTGCATAAACACGGTCCATTATTGGTTCAATCGTTTTAAATCTGGAAATTTTGAGTTAAAGAACGAGCCTCGCGGTCGGCCGGTAACCATTGTCGATAACGACGATTTAAAGGCGATAGTGGAAGCGGATCCAACACAATCTACGGCTTAGCTTGCTTTGAGCCTTGGAGTTAGTGTCAAAACAACATTGAAGCACTTGCATCAAATCGGAAAGATAAAAAGCTATATAAGTGTGTGCCACACGAACTATGCGACCAACAGCGAGACTTACGCGTCGAAGCATGCATAGTACAACTGAATCGGCATAGATGAAAAGTGGATCCTGTACGACAACCGTAAGCGTTCGTCTCAGTGGGTGGACCCGGGTACAGCACCTAATCAGTGCGCTAAAAAAAAAGATTAGATACTCATAGGAAGATGACGGTGACTGTCTGGTGGACCAGTGCCGGACTTGTACATCACAGGTTCTTACCGAATGGCACAACAGTGACGGCAGATGTCTATTGCCAAGAATTGCAAACAATGATGGAGAAGCTTGCAATTCAACAACCAAGACTGGTCAATCGCTCTTCCCCATTGCTTCTCCACGACAACGCGCGAGCTCATACTTCATGACAGACCATCGCAAAGCTACAAGAGTTACAGCTGGAAGCTCTCCGTCACCCACCGTATTCACCGGACCTTGCCCCAACAGATTTCTACTTTTTTCAATATTTAAACAATTTTTTAAATGGGAAAAATTTCAACACCCGAGGGGCAGTGCAAAATGCTTTCGTTGACTTCATCGCCTCCCGTCCGGCTGACTTCTACAGTAAAGGGATAAAAAAACTGCCATCAAAATGGCAAAATTGTGTAGATAATTTAGGCCAGTACGTTGATTAGGTGAAATAAAAAAAATACCAATTTTTTTTTATTTTAAAATTTTCATAAAAATCTCCAATTTAATAGGTAAAGACAAGAACATTATTTTGAGTAATGTTTGTTTTCGTCTAGTTATCTCGGAGATTCTCCGAGCTAACTATACGAAAACAAATAAATGTTCTTGTATATCGATTTTATTCAATTTCGAGCGGCCATTGTTGTTTGCGCCTTTGGCAAACGCCTGACCTTACGTTTGTTTCAGTTCGTGGGGCTTAATAACCCGCTGTTTTTTGTACCACACTCCGCCTAGCTAGAGGCTTTAATTTGTTAAGGCTTTAGTAAAGTATTACTAAGTGAGCGACTGACTGCGAGTGACGAGAAATAAACAGAACAGCAACTTACAAACATTAATTTGAGTTACTTAAAATACACGATGCACGATAAAGGTATTTGTATTGTCATTCGCTCGCTCTTGCATCCTATGTCGACGGAGCCCCGCTTTGCGGGGCCGCTATTTCTGTCTAAAGGGTTAAGTAACCTAACCAAACCTAAACTCGGGGTGCCCTTCGCTCGCTCTTGCATCCTATGTCGACGGAGCCCCGCTTTGCGGAGCCCCTATTTCTGTATAAAGGGTTTAAAGTAACCTAATCAAACCTAGTCTCGGGGTGCCCTCTCTGTATTTCTAGTCGCTCACTTAGTAATTTAGTTGCACGGCTACAATTTTAATATCTAAAATGGATTAATCACAACCCACTTTTTGTAAGCTCGTTCTGGATCTTATTATTAATCAATATTCGTCGTTAGTTTAGTTAATTTTTCGCTTACTAAAACAGTATCTCATCATCAGTCGCTAAGTTTTTTATTCGATCGTTTTATAATTCCCCGTGTTTTTCCAAAAATGCTCAACCCGCCTAAAGAAGTTTTCACTTAAAAAAAAGACAGCACACTCCGCTTATGTCCGAGGTTTGCAGCCTACTTGTGTGTGCCGCGGGGCATTCACCACACGTAGCAGATGAACCGCGACAAAAGGGGTAATTAAATGGCAGCTGATTAAATTTGTCACATGAACTTGCATGAACCCGTTGTAGTGTTAATAACAAACTACTTCGATTAAAAGGCTGATTTATCTACAATTATCGACTCACCAGCGTACAACGCTACAAGGTTATTTTCGCGCGTGGCCAATATCGAAACTAACGGCGCAATCTTGGTTTGGCAATAAAATATCTGTGAAATGTTTACTTAAAAGTTTTTTTTTCTTGGCATTGAATGACATTGACATGGCGGCGTCCTGTCAATGTCATTGAAGCGCCAAGAGATCCTTGTAAAGTCTGTTTTATGAAAGAAGTCTCGACGCGGCGCCACTGTCGTGTGACGGAATTATAAATATTGATTGATGAACCTATTTATCTCGACATCTTATTACAGGCAGTGGTTAATAAGAAGCACAACCTTAATTAGAGAAAGGTATCGGAGGTAGGAGGGTGGTGTAGGAATGTTGCTTAATATGTTATTAGTTCCACTTATTGCCACGGGAGTTCTTTCGTGAAACGGAATCTAGCAGTATACACATTTACCAACACAAATAAGTAGGTCCCGAAAAAAGGCTGCATCGCACTTGCACGATTGGACGAAGTCATGTAGGTACTGTATATAAACGCGATAATTGAGCGCAAGGGTTAGGCCTCGTTCATACCAAACGTATAGTCAGCCGCCGATAGTGAGCAGGCTCACTAATAGCGTATCTTGACTTCTAATGGCGTATGTCGGTTTCTTATGAACGAAAAATGGAATATGTATGGAAAAGCAGTAAACTACGTAGGTAACGCACGCTCACAGTTGACGGCTGATGTGAACGTTGGTTGGTGTGAACGCGGCCTTAGAGGGCAGTTCGTCCTATGGCATCTATATCGCCACATGCGAACTACGCATCACACTGACGTCACGCAATATCCTGCATCGCGCATGCAGAGTTTACCGCGCATCTAGCATATTTACGACGTCCCCATAAGACACGACACACGTCTGGTCGGAGGATCCTCCCTTTTCTATAGAAGATGAACTTTACACCCTGTTCCTCAAATCTCTATAGGCCCACTACAAACTGGGCCCACGGGACAGTTAGGCTATGTGTCGTTAGACAAATATTTTTATTCTTCGTATAAGTATCATCAGGCTTTTCTGTAACAATAGGTCTGAACAAAAATCTGGGTTGTTTTCTAAGCAGTTTTTCTTGTTCTACAGGTTAGTGGAAAAGGCAAAGCTATGCCAGAAAGCAGAGCACGAGTTCCCGGGAATGCCATGCGGCATCATGGACCAGTACATCGTCACGATAGGCAGGAAGGACCATGCCTTACTCATCGATTGCAGGTAACGTATCAATCAACTCAGCCTATCGCAGTCCACTGCTGAACAGAGGCTTCTCCCAGACTGCGCTTCAACACCCTGTCCTTCGCCTTCCGCATCCAGTCTACCCCAGCCACCTTCTTTAAGTCGTCCATCCATCTAGCTATGGGGCGTCCTACACTATGCTTGCCGTTACGCGGTCTCCACTCCAGGATTCGTCTGCTTCGCCGGCCATCGGTCCTTGCACAGACATGGCCAGCCCACTGCCACTTCAGTTTGCTTACTCTGCAAGCTATGTCTGTAACTCCGGTTCTTTTCCGGATAATTTAATTCCTGCTATCGTGTACAACGCTACAAATCAAAAATCAAATCATATAATTTTATTGTATAATATGTGTAGACGGGTAGAACATGAAGATAATAGGTAACATTAAAAATTGAATCTTCATATTGACGATTTCTCTGAAGTCTGTAGGCGCCTTAACGTATCCCACGATAAACTTCATGAAGATTGAGATCAGCCGGTCTGTTCTGGTAAACACTCACCGACAACACTGAAGACTGTGAAGTGAGCTGTCTACCTATTCTGGCAACATCTCACCGTGAAAAATTAGGTGAAGTACTCGTAAGCTGTCATTTCACCTGATGCTAGGAATTGACACTATTGATAACTCACGTTTAGCTCACTTCACCTAAGTTACATGTTAGTTACGGTGAGATTTACAGAAGAGGTTGGCAGTTTATATTTTTAATGAGTTTTTATAAAAAAAATATCCGTTATCAGAATGCATGTTTAAAAGTCATATTTTAAAAGCAGACTGTTTTATTTAGTTATTCAGTATGGATTACTCCGTGTTATCAACAAGCCTTGTTGATAACACGGAGTCACGGATTCATCGTTTTTTATTTACAAAACTCTGTCGATATCGATCGACAAGATACCTTTAGCGTAAAGATGCCTGTTAAATTAAATAGTTAAATTAAACTTACTATTTTCATCGATTTCGTAGTACGATGTCTACTTTCTGTTGACGTTACCGTTCAGTCATTAGCAAAACTAGTACATTATTTTATAACCACCTCACGGAATCGCCGCTCTGCGCTTGTGTCTATAGACAGCAGTAGTTATAAAATTCGTAGCTCCGAAGTTGCGTTAGGGCTGATTTTTCCATCGCCAGATAACTTTATCGGAGGAATAATTTTGAATTTTTGACAGTTCTTCCATCCAAAAACTGTCAGACGTCAACTTTATTCCACGAATAAAAAATATCTGTCGATTGAAAAATCAGCCCTTTACCACACAACTTCTGTCACGTACCGGCTTCAAAGCCATCAGTTTCTATACGTCATTATTTATATATACGCGACGCTTGGTTTATATGAAAAGTTTTGAAAGTGCTGCTTGACTGCCGAGGCGTGTACAGTCACGAGCACTAACATGTCCACACTTGGCAACATTCAATTGTGATTTTTTCGTGAAATAACGAATGCAACGTTGAAATACACATTTTACATAAACCTATGGGTTCGAAAATACTATGTTGGTAATAACATAAAATTTCATTCAAAAGTAAAGGAGAAAATTCCCTTTGATAAAGCCAACTGTATACATACTTATGCTCGTGACTGTAGAGTTTAAAACATAGGTAAAAGACAAACAATAAAAAAATCGAGAGGTGTTGTGTGATACCTGATTGGAACGAAGTGCCTTTCGATGGAAGTAGGTATCTTATGTACTTACTAGCTACTACGTTCGCGTCAAATTTCATGTCCCCCCCCCCCCCCCCGACCCTCCCCGTCGCATCGCATCGCCTGCCCTGGCTATTACTGTGTTCTTTCTGACTTTTTTGTTTTTGCTCGGCTCCTAAGTGTCTTAGCGTGATGCTAAGTAGCCTATAGCCTTCCTCTAGAATTAGGCTATCAAATGCAAAATCATTTTTTTTAATTATCCGAGTTGTGGTTCCAGAGAGTAGTGCGTTCAAACAGACAAAGAAACGAACTCCTCAGCGTTAATATTAGTAGATATAAAAGATTAAAATAACAGGCAGAATGAAATAAATTAACAACGACATTTTTTTTGCAATGAACAAACCCACTCCAAATAAGATGATGTACAGACTTTAGCACATCATGCTACCCGAAACTGTCAAATTTTCCCAATCAACTTTGAACCTTATGCTTTAGTGATAAAGTTGAAAGTATATTAAAGAAATTTGACAGATTGTTGTAGCTTGATGTGCTGGCGTCTGTACCTAGAGACCGACTTCCATAAATCCGATTTATTCCGGTCTGATCCCCTGAACCCTCCCATGGATCCCCCCTGCTAGTTGTTCTTCTGTTAAACAGAATCTCTGTCTTATCCATTTTATATAGATATAGGTCCGATCCTCTTACCCTTAACTTGCTTTAATAAAACAAAACCCTGCTTCATTCTTAGATGAAGGGTATAAGCACGAGTTCGTCGTTTCCTTGGGAAAACATTTGACTTTAGGGTAAGTCCCTTGTTAACTTAACTTAAGGCCTGCGCCCACCGGTAGCACGACAGGGGATTCTTCGACATCACTACATGCAAGCGCATAAGTACGGAAACGATGACCCGGTAACCTTAGGCATACGGCATACCGCGACGTACTTAGGGTACCAAAGACGAAACATAACATAAACATAAAGGGTTAAGTAAGGAACACGGGTGGGTTTTAGTCAGTAAGAGTCTGACACTCCCTTCCGCTCCACCCAGAGCGGGACGAGTCATTAGAAGATTTCCCATCCATAAAAAAAAAAGACGAAACATCGCGCTTGCGCGTTTTATTCACAACAGTCGTAACTCTTCATCAGAAATTCAAATTCAGAACAGGATCTCGAAGGCTGCCGAAGCATCCCGAGGCATTCCGAACGCTGCTGACACGGCATGCCTAAGCTTACCGCAGGTTTGTTTAAGGCGCTACCTCGAAAATCTAAAAGCCTCGAAAACCTACTAAGCGAGTGAAAGTGATGCAATTACTTTTGAAACGCAAAAGAAGTGTGATGGATGGTTATAATGTGCGGGCGCTCGGTATAAAAGGATAATTAGTGCCAAAACGAATTTACGAATTTTCACATAGCGTCTATCGCGGTGACGGGAACTGCGCGTGCCCCCGTGCGGGTGTCCATCACACGGAGGCGGGCACCGTTGCGCGGGCGTGGGGCCCGCCTCCCCGCGACGGATGCCCGCGCGGTTCATCGCAACGGAGCACTTTTGTATGGAACAGCGCGGGCGTCCGCTTAGCGCAGTTTATGCTCTAAGAACCTTCGATGTTTACCTATCATCAATTTTCACACTATTAAGATATATTTATATTACCGCCGCTAGTGGGCGCAGCCCCTTAAGATAATTTTCCGGGAATGTGATTAAGCTACTGCGTAGTATTTTGTCTTAATTGAGATAATGGAACATCAACATCAACAAGACTGCGTTTGCGATCGTCCCTTTGTTTTTGGAGCCTCGTTTACAGGACTTTCCCTTTTGCTAATGAATAAAAAAATAACTTGATACTGTGGATTGGAAAATTCGAATATTTGGTTGGATTTAATTTTCCTAATTTTATTTAGGGCAAATACCTCTTTACAATTCATTTTATAACACGCATGTCCACTGCGGAGTATTGCGATCAAGTTTTGGCATAATCAGCCTATTATAATGTTCCAACTGCTGGGACACAGACTTCCTCTTTCCGAGAGGGAGTGCGCCACAATCCACCACGCGGACCCATTGAGGGTTCGTGGATGTCACATGTTGTCGATTTTTTTGTTCTAGGACATGACGGTTTGCTCACGAAAATAGTTTCCCACACCGTGATTCCTATTAGTTTTTAAATTAAACTTAAAAAATACTGCTCTTCTCAGTTGAAAGGAAATCGCAAATATAGAAAGGTATTTCCAAAAATCTATATTGAGAAATTCATACTTTGGAAATAAACCCGCACAAATGCAGACTTTGTGCTGTTCCTTGAAAATTCCTAGGACTCAACGAGACAGGCAAAGAGAATAAAAAACTAATATCAAACTTTTATATATTATATCGGGTGTAAAGAGACGCTTAGGGCCCTTTGTCACAGAATATTATAATAGTACTAGACGCCTTTGTACACACACACACACACACACACACACACACACACACACACACACGTTTTTCTTGCCGTGATAAACTATGGCGCATTCGCCGTGTGTGGGCATGGTCGTCAGTGTTGTAAGGATCACTATGGAAGCTTGTTGACGGACACGTCTTTTCTTTGGCGCGGTTTATACGCCGTACCGTAAAGAAACCGTGCCATGTACAAAGGGCCTAGCAAAGCCGAGAGTCACTTGTACTCCATCATTGTGATAATTTTTGTGACCTTATCATACCTGGGAACCATCTGGTTACGGATGTTGAAGGTTCAAGTTCCGAATTTTTTTCGCGAATACAAAATTGAAAATTTCAAATGTTATAACCAAACTTTAAATACTCCACAACTCCTGTAATGCACCCAAAAGCACAATGTTTTGGGTACGTTACATTGCACGAAAACAAAATTTTTTCACACAATAAATAAAAGTCATTAACCAGCAATAATTTCTGCTCAATAGGTCCTTGGAAGCGGAACAGATCCCCATGCAGCTGGGAGACCTGGCTGTTCTGGTCACCAACTCCAACGTGAAGCACCAACTGACTGGCAGCGAGTACCCCATGCGACGTGCGCAGTGCCAGGAGGCCGCTGACAGACTGGGGCTACCCTCACTCAGAGGGGCCAGGGTTGAGGATTTGGAAAGTAAGTCATGATCATATAGAAAAATAATAAAACAAATAGCTTTTTTTTCCTTAAATTACATGTTTACATTAAAAAAATAGGATATTACGATACGTGTGACGGCGTGAAATTAGCTCCCCAGCAACGGTCGGGAGCTCACGCTTTTCTGTGTACAAAGGGACTATACTTAAGTCAGTAACGGCTGGTTGACACTTCCCGTGACCCAAGGGCTGGCTTTTACCTTGGCCAAAGGCTAAGCATGGCCATACAACGTGGCAATGCCGCCAGTCTCTTGGGAACATTACCAGTCGACAGCGATGCGGATGAATTTTTCGACGCTATATTTTAGTTTCTGTATAGTTTTAGTTAAGTTAGGATTTAATTTTGTAATTTTTAGTATTAGATATACATAGATATTATATTTGTATAGCTTTTAATTGATTAAATAAAATTCATAGTCAGTAAGGCGTGACTTAAGTGCGGGTTTAGGTCACACAGTGTTATACAGGGTGTCCCGTAAATAATGGATCAAACGTAACGGGTAGGTAGCTTACCTCATTTCCAACAACTAATTTGAACAGTAAAAAAAAAACCCATAAGGTAACCAAGATAATTTTTTTTTTAGATTTTTACTATTTTCTGTACCAGCATTCAGTGTTTTTAATGCTGTTGCTGCAAATGGTATCATATTTAGGTGTGATTTTTGTCATACATTTCTGAATAGTTTACTAGTGTTATAAGATACCATTTTTTTAAATAACATTTTATTTGCCTTAGAAAAAAAATCTTGAATTGAAAAGTTTTGTTTTTAAGATGAAAAGACCAGAATTGGAAAAATTCTCCTGTAAAAAAATTGTATGACACCGAAGTGTACCATTATTTTAAAAACTTGTACAATTACTAAGGTTTGCAGATTGGTATAAAACTTACGCCTAGTCTTTGTCGTTACAAAGATATTGCTATGAATCTGACAGAGGTGCAAAATTACGAAATAAAATAAAATTGAAAAAGTGTGCACAATTCAACTATTTTCTTAAAAATGTTTAGGTATCTCAGCGTATGAAAAAACTTAGGAGGTTAAATTAAAAAAAAAATACAAATAAATCGTTTATTTTGTTTTTACAGTAAATGTTCAAACTGACGTCCCCCTACGAGAATGCAAAGTCTGCACCACCTAATAAAGGAAGCTCTTATCCGACGGACAAAATGGCTGTTGTTTATTTCTGATACAGCAGATTGGATGCGCTGACGTAATTCTTCTTCCGACGTTATTCGTTGTTTGTACACTTTGTCTTTTAAACATCCCCAATAAAAAAAATCTAAGGGATTTAAATCCGGAGATCGCGGAGGCCACAAAATTGGTCCTAATCGGCCGATCCATCTGTCAGGGTAAGTTTCATTGAGTTGCGCCCTTACTGCCGTCGCATAGTGAGCGGGGCATCCATCATTTTGTAACCACATTGCTTGCCGCACGTCTTCTGGAATATTTTCTAATAACGTTGGCAACTCATTCCTTAAAAAATGCAGATAGTATTCGGCGTTTAGAGTTGCTGGTAGTTCAAAGGGCCCTATTATTTGCCCATTTATTATTCCTGCCCATAAATTTATTTTAAATTGATGTTGGCTCCTGTCCTCTCGCATCAAATGTGGGTTTACCAGCTGCCAACTGTGCAAATTATGCAAATTGAGATATCCATCTCGCCGGCATGAAGACTCGTCACTCCATAAAATTTTATTAAAAAACTGTGGGTCCGCCCGTATCATTCTAAGCATCCTTTGGCAAAATGCTACTCTTTGCGGGTAATCACGTGACGTCAGCGTTTGAACACGTTGCACGTGATATGGGTGCAACCGGTGCCTTTTTAGAACTCGATGTACCGTCGATCTTGGAATACCTGTGCGTTGCGCTATGACGCGAATTGAGACCGACGAATCTTCCTCGATTTCTCGAATAATAATTTCGTCATTGACTTGTGACGATCGCCCTTCACTGGCACCCCCAACTCCGGTGCCAAGAATTCTTCCCTCAAGAAGCGCGTTATGCACTCTAATGAATACGCGATAGTCGGGATGTCGATCCCGGTTCGGGTATCTTTCACGATACAATCTTGCGGCCGCCCTGGCATTACCTCTTGCTTCTCCGTAGATAAAATGCATTTCGGCATACTCCCGTGGCGTGTACTCGTAACGAGGCATCGTACTACTGCACACACGTACAACCACACACAAACGATTGTTTTCGAAGTCCGTAGGATTGCCAAGTCATTCGTCCAAAACACAAACAGTTCCAAATCGTTAGGCAAAGCAAAGTCCAAATACACCGCACAAGTTTAATTTTAAGGAACACAACAGTTAGGCACAGCGGGAGCGAAAGTAGTCTGACGTACGTATCAACTCGAAGAGAGATTCGTGTCAACTAAACAAATAAAATCAAGCAACATTACCAAAAATACAAAAGCGGCGCTATCTATCCCTTTCACACTGAGTGAGGTGCAAGTCCGCGAGTATCCTAAATGCAAGAAAAGTTAGATTGTACCATTTTAATTTCTGTTCTGTCTTCTTCATCACATTCATACGAGTAGCAATATCTTTGTAACCGCAAGGACTAGACGTAAGTTTTATACCAATTTGCAAACCTTAGTAATTTTACAAGTTTTTAAAATAATGGTACACTTTGATGTCATACATTTTTTTTACAGGAGAATTTTTCCAATTCTGGTCTTTTCATCGTAAAAACAAAACTTTTCAATTCAAGATTTTTTTTCTAAGGCAAATAAAATGTTATTTAAAAAAATGGTATCTTATAACACTAGTAAACTATTCAGAAATGTATGACAAAAATCACACCTAAATATGATACCATTTGCAGCAACAGCATTAAAAACACTGAATGCTGGTACAGAAAATAGTAAAAATCGAAAAAAAAAATTATCTTGGTTACCTTATGGGTTTTTTTTTTACTGTTCAAATTAGTTGTTGGAAATGAGGTAAGCTACCTACCCGTTACGTTTGATCCATTATTTACGGGACACCCTGTATAGGTTGTAATTTTAATCACCGTTTTCCTCTTAAGGGGTCATTGTACTCATCATTATGATCAACTTTTACTATGGGACAAAACCTGAAATCGTAAAAAAAAATCAGCTGTTCCTTACATTTTGACGAGTTATGCGAACATAAATGTAGGGAACGGTGATTAAAATTACATCCTGTATATGTTTTCTTTGAAAGGTATTAATTATTATATTTAATTATTTTAGTTAAGGTCTCATTCAGGTTAAAGCCTCCTCCAACTTTTTCCAGGTGTTTATGTCCTTCGCTTTCTTTGTCCAGTCCTTCCCCGGAATTTGTTTTATTGATTCTGCCCAGCGTTCTCAGGAAAATAGTTATTTCTAAAAATATTTTATACGAGGTGTTGTTTTTGATATCCCATAACTCTATGGTATGAATAAGACCATAATATCAAAGAATCAACTGGCATAAGAATTATTTTTCAATTATATATATATTTTTTTTTTCATACAAAATAATTCGACTTAGTCACGATGTATGTAAAACAACCTTACATGAAATATAAAAATGAATTACTCGTATTTATCAATGAAACTTCGATACATGATATCTTCGAAACTATGCATTTTTGGACCACATATTCTAGGACTTTTTGTATTATTTTTACAAGTTATAGAATATAACCCTAGGTTATGGGATATAAAAAAAACACGTTGTATTCTTATTTATTTTTTTATATATACTTTATTGTACACCACAAAATACATAACATGAAAAAAAATACATCAAACACTACAAAGTATACAATGGGCGGTCTTATCGCTTTATTCTTCATCTCTTGTGGAACAAGTTAAATGGCGGGTGGTTCGTTTGGTAGTAAAAAGATTAGCCGGTCAACAGGTGGTAGCGAGTTGTTGTTGTGAGTTGTGTGTTGTGTTGTGGTGTTGTTGTTGTGTTGTTGTTGCGGGATGTATCTAAATACCACAGCAAACGGACAGTATGTGCGGTAGACTAGTTAAAGTCAAAGTTAAATCCTTTCTTTGATTTAGGCTTATTAAAGGCACTTACATAATCAGCCTATAATGTTCCCACTGCTGGGACACAGGCCTCCTCTCTGTATGAGAGAGTGGGCCGTAATCCACCACGCGGGCCCAGTGCGGGTTGTTAGATGTCACATGTCGTCGAATTTTTGGTTCTAGGACATGCCGGTTTCCTCACGATGTTTTCCTTCACCGTTTTGAGAGCAGTGGTGATGAAATAATTTACACAAAGTAAAGCGCCTGTCTGGGTTCGAACCTACGACCGACTCGTAAGTCGCGGCCGATACCACTGGGCCACCACTGCTCTCTTAAAGGCACTTGTAACGACAATATTTACAAGAAAATAGAATTGATTCTAGTTGCCTTCTAAATCGTAGTATCGTATGGAGAAGAACATGCAAGAAATTTAAAAAAAGTAATGCCAATGTGTGAGTTAAAGTAATCACAAAATGTAAAACTAATGTCATAAAATAATAAATTATACAATTAAATTAGTATCCAGATTTATTTTGGCTGGACTCTAAAAGACCTGCGTTCAGCAATAGATTACGCTTCGTCTTGTAAAAAAATATTTTTGTTCTAGATATTGATTAAAGTGTTCCATCTTTCAACACTTATTTTAATTGTAATTCTTTATACTATTGCAACATCCTTATCTCTTCCCCAAACTTGGAGTAATTTAACTTTACGAATCAATGCCTAGCTTACGCAGCAACTCATACAAAACGTCATTAATCACAGATTGTTTACTTCCTATCGAAATGCTCCGGGAACTTGGACAGCTGTTTACTCGACGCCATTTTCTTGACAGTGAACTAGCGTTGACCTTTGGAATAAGGCCCGACGTCCACGACGCTACTCAAAACTAACGTGTTACAAATCACTAATGAGTAGCCAGAATGGCACCGCACGAGTAAGTATTTCTATGATAAATTATATTTATTATCTATATATATAAAAGAAAGTCGTGTTAGTTACACCACTTATAACTCAAGAACGGCAGAACAGATTTGGGTGAAAATTGGTAGGGAGGTAGCTTAGAGCCAGGAGACGGACATAAGATACTAAAAAAAATCAGAAAAAAAAAAAAAAAAAAGAATCAGACTTGGAATAACAAAACGCAAATGACAGGGCTAGGAGTAGGCTCGGGGTAGGGCAGGAGTAGGGTAGGAGTAGGGGTAGATTAGGAGTAGGGGTAGGGTAGGAGTAGGGTAGGGGTACGGTAGGAGTAGGGTAGGGGTAGGGGTACAGTAGGAGTAGGGAAGGGTTAGGGTAGGAGTAGGGTAGGGGTACGGTAGGAGTAGGGAAGGGGTAGGGTAGGAGTAGGGTAGGGGTACGGTAGGAGTAGGGTAGGGGTAGGGGTACAGTTGGAGTAGTGAAGGGTTAGGGTAGGAGTAGGGTAGGGGTACGGTAGGAGTAGGGAAGGGGTAGGGTAGGAGTAGGGTAGGGGTACGGTAGGAGTAGGTTAGGAGTAGGGTAGGAGTAGGGTAGGAGTAGGGTAGGGGTACGGTAGGAGTAGGGAAGGGGTAGGGTAGGAGTAGGGTAGGGGTAAGGTAGGAGAAGGGCAGGGGTAGGATTGGTAGGAGTAGGGTAGGGGGTATTAGTAGGACACCACGTGAACGAAGTCGCGCCGGGCAGCTAGTATGAAATATTTTTAATTTTTAAATTTTGTGAAAAAATAAAAAATGTTTTAAAACTATGAGTTCGGTGTTTCTTATCCAACTACTCTGAGAAGAAAGACCGAAATAAACTCAGACTTCACAGTCTCTTTTAAAGTCCAGACATAATCTTGATCAGGCCATATGTGGACCATGCTGATTAATGTCTGAGGTCTTTTGAGGAAAGAAATACACAGATTTGCGTGGACCTGTCTAGTCAGTGCACGCCTTTTGTTAGTAATCGTGTAACTCAACTCAGAACGTAAAGAGGAAAATGGCGGTCAAGACGAACTAGCAGGGGATAGCGTGGAGGGGGGAGGGGGCTCAGGGGATCAGACCGGAATAAATTGACCAACTTACTAACGCGTAATTAACTGGTTTGTGATTGGTTGCGTTGTGGACTGACCACCATCGAAATAAATACCAGTGCTGAGACGTTAGAGCAGGGGTGGACCAGTGGCATCCGCCCCGATTTACGATTCAGGTCGTAAGTTCGAACCCAGCCAGGCACTCTACTTTGTGTCTGTGTGTGAATTTCATCACCACTGCTCTAAAAACGATGAAGGAAAACATCGTGAGGAAACCGGCATGTTCTAGAACCAAAAATTTTAAGACATGTGACATCGCCCAATCCGCTCTGGGCTCGTGTGGTGGATTACGGCCCACTCTCTCTCATAAAAGAGGAGGTCTATGTCCCAGCATTGGGTACATTATAGGCTAATTATGCTGATACATTCTAGCTACTCATGGGTGATTTGAGTTTGTAACAACTTTTGAGTAGCATCGTGGACGATGGGCATACGTTCGTAGCTGCGGAAAAGATTCCCAAGCAATCTAGTCGGGACACGGTTCCCAATAACTAGTTGTTATGGTTCCTAGGATGTCTCCCGTGTTGACCGTCTCTGTACACAATAATAAAAGGTACTGAAGGAAGTCGGAATTTGAAAAGTAATCTTCATTTTAAATGTAGCATTGCTTTTGAAAATACGAAAAATTCACAGTTCTTCGATTGTGAATCGATAAGATTATGATATTTGCCTATGATCAATTAAATATTTCGTTTTAATTCTAGGTTTTTTTAAATGTCTTGTCGGTAAATACCATTTTGTAATATTTCATTGACAACACATCCGTTGTATTGTTTTTTTTTTAATTATTGCTAAATGGGTCTGCTCTTGAAAGCGATGGATGAGTTCTATGATGAAGCGAGCGTGCCCAGAAGTTGCCAGTTCACTCCTTCCACCCATTTATTTACTCCTTATTGTAATGTTATTCCTAGCACGTTAAGCCGTTGGGCCAGGCTGTCATTCCTGCCCCCCCGGTGGGTTCCCGCATTGTCGAGGCGGGGGGGCTCAGTAGCCGTGGCTTGGACCCCCACGGTGAAGCGAAGAGGAACCCGAGGAGGGGCCGCTCGTCAGGGCTTTTGCCTGTAAGCCGACGGCGTAGCGGCCAACAAGTAGGTTGCGGTGCCGCTTGGGCGACATCGCAACTGAGGCGGGCCGCGATGTCGTGTGGGAGGCGTCGCGGCTGAGGGTTGGAGGCCGCGGCGGGAGAGGAGTGCCGGTATTGCGGTGCGCCGCTCTCCCTACCTTCCGCGGCCTTGACGGGGTCGCCACCGTCTGATGGCGGACGCGGTGGGGCCGCAGGGGAGGAGGAGTGTTGGTATGACGTTGGCCGCTCTCCCTATCCTCTGCGGCCGAAAATTGGCAGGTGGCGGGGCCAATTACCTGACCCGTCAAAGGGGGACCAAGGGTGCCCAGACACGGGGTCGTCTGGCACCCATGTGCTGGTTTGGTCCCAGAGGTGGTCACGGCGTGCTATGTGTTCTGGTGCGCCGATGATGGGGAATACTCCCCAGAGGGGGGTCCGGTGACGGACAGCCGCGGTGGGTTCACGATGAGTGCAAACGCGTGCCCGTGTTCCCGCCGTAAGCGGCAGAGGAGGACGCCGTGGAGTTTTAGTGGGTTAGAGTCCCACATAACTGCACTATCTCCCCGTGATAGTGCAGAATGCATGAGCATTTCTCCACGTTAAAAAAAAAAAAAAAAAAAGGCTGTCATTCCTGGATCTTTGACAGTCGTTACGGGTAGTCAGAAGCCCGAAAATCTGACAACCAGTCTTACCAAGGGGTATCGTATTACCCAGTAACTGGGTTGTGGAGGTCAGATAGGCAGTCGCTCCATGTAAAATACTGGTATTCAGCTGCATCCGGTTAGACTGGAAGCCGACCCCAACATAGTTGGGAAAAGGCTAGGCAGATGACGATGATTGTAATGTTATTCCTACAACTTATAAAAGATTTGCTAATATCCTTGGCGTCCTTCTGCTGAATGACAACTATAAATATTGACTAAGTACATTAGATATTATTTTGTATCTGAAACGCTTTAATCAATCAGGGACTTCATAATTCTTTAACTAATCGATTGTTTACCAATCCATTCTAAGAAAGTTACGAAAAGTTAATCAATTTCAGATTTTTCCATTATCTAAATAATTAGTAAAGTGTAAGTGAGTTAGTCATCCATTTGATTATTGTGTTTTGATAAAACTAAAGAAATTGCGACAGACATCAGGTGCAGCGAGATGAAGAAGTTACTCAGCATAAGAAGGTACTCAGGCTTTAAGTTATAATGTTTTATAGTCCTAGCTCAGTTTTATTTGTTTAGCAGCTTGTTAGCTTGTTCTAACTTATTTAAATTGAAGAAAATGGAGAATAGTTACCTGCTGATGGACTGACACACGATGCTCAGCCCGAGATACTAACCTAAAGATGTGCAAACATGGGTTTTTTCAGCAACTGCTTTTCGGTAATCATTGACGGAGTAACTAGGTTGAGGAGTCGCTCCATATAAAATACTGGTATTCAACTGCATCTGATTAGACTGGAAGCCGACTCCAGCATAGTTTGGAAAAGACTAGACAGATGATGATTGTCAGAGACGGTGGAGCGATATGCAGCAAATGAAGTTGACAATATTTACTTGTTTAAGCAGCAGCAGTTTAAAAAACCGGCCAAGTGCGAGTCAGACTCGCACACGAAGGGTTCCGTATCACCGTACAACCGTACGTAAAAGACAGATTTTAGTAGGTTGATGTGCTGACGTCTGTACTTGTACAAGAGAATCGGCAGCATTGAAATGTTGTTTGTTTCGTACCACACCTTTCTAGTAAATGCTATGGTATACTTAAAATATTAATTACCATTTTTAGCATGGTACTGTTATTGCTTCCACTTCAAGGCTATTAGAACTAAAATCAAAACTAAGTACTTATATGACAACTGGCTTGCTAATCCAGGTCGCGACCTACATCCAACTTACACCACAACGGAAGCACTAATTTCGAGTCAAACTATTGTTTGTGAAACTCAGCATTGAGCTTAGCAGGAAATAACTGATATCCACTCAACGAGGAGAATAGCAATTGTTCAGCTAAATCCTAACAGATATAATATTCAACATTCTTAACACGTTCGAGGACAGAACGAGATTATACGTCATCGTTCGAAATTTTGATATGGCACAACG
The DNA here is from genome assembly GCA_914767645.1 of Hydraecia micacea. Lineage (NCBI taxonomy): Eukaryota > Metazoa > Arthropoda > Insecta > Lepidoptera > Noctuidae > Hydraecia > Hydraecia micacea. The sequence goes on from OU611780.1 coordinate 17,245,276, forward strand.
TACAATGACGTCCAAATAATTTTTTTACTTTACGACAGAACGTACATTTCCGATGAACGTTCAAGTTAAAATCCTATTGAATGTATCTTGTGTCACAACATTTAAAATACCCGAAGCTTTACTGTCACGTAGAGTAAGTTTTAAACTATTTCAAATAAGTGCCGTTGACAGTGGGCGGGAACGGTGCTCACACACGCACAACGTGTAAATACGTCGCGCGCGCCTACCGCGCTCCTACATTCAATGCGGCTGCGTCACTGCGGGGTGCGCTCGCGTTCGCTAAACATTTCGTGGCGTATCGTAATATTTGCCGCGACAAAACATCGTAATTATTTAGTTTATTTGATTTATGTATTATTCCTTAGCCAGACAGTATACTATTTTACTATGAATTAATCCCGTTCACGTCTAGTTAACTTACTTTTAATGACATAACGTATTTATACGATAACGTGATAAAACGGTTGTGTCATGATGTCTTTAAAACAATATATTTTCATGGGAGGCTACGTACTCATACGTCGTATAATTTGTATGGACATTTACTGTGTCATTTTGGTACACAGTCTCAAGTGGTAGCGTCCTCGAACGTGTTAACATTTCGAAGCCCAATTTTGACATTCTCTATGTAAGTAAGGCTTCAATCAATCAAATCAACAAGAGCAGGCATGTACTAAACTCCTTTAATTTTACGTAATTTTAGTTATTTTATTGATATTAGCATAATTTGGTAATGTTCCATAAACGGGTGAAGACACTGACTCCTGTAACACAGGTACCACCTAGCTCAGGAGTCAGGGCTTCAAATTAAAATGTAAAACCTTTTCTTATGTCAATAAAACTTTATTATTATAATTAATTAGCTCAGCGTATCGCAGTCTACTGCTGGACAGAGGCCTCTCCCATACTGCGCTACAACACCCTGTCCTCTGGATTACTAGCATGTCGTCAGAAACGCAAGTGTTCAAATACGCATTTCGCCAGAAAACGCATGTTGACAGAAACACATCTCGTCAGATTTGCACCACGTCAAAGACGCAGCTCGACAAACACGCAACTTGACAGCATCCAGTCTGTCCCAGCCTCCTTTTTAAGGTCGTCGGTAAATTTAGCTAGGGGGTGTCCCAAACCGCTTGCCAATACGCGGCCTCCACTCCAGTACTCGTCTGCTCCACCGGCCATCTTCAAATCCGATTGGTAGTTCCAGAGATTAGCGTGTTCAGACAAACAAAAAATCGAACTCTTTAACTTTATTATGGGTAGGTATAGATAGAGTTTGACCACCACGTTTCTCCACGTTGTTTTTCTTCACCGATATCAGTAATAACCAGGATAAACCCAGAAAGTGAGTATGAACTGAAAAAGTCACGTCATTGGTACTTGCTCGGATTTGAACCCACAACCTCATGCATGAGAGGCGAGGCCTTAATCACTGGGTCATCACGACACTTATAATCCAAAAAATAAATTGGACTGATTTACAAGAATACTTAATGAGCAACCCACATAAAACACCTCCTCTGTCCTTAAACATCATCATTATTTTTTCTTTTGTGCTCCTGTTTCATGATTATTATTATTATATACTAGCGGCCCGCCCCAGCTTCGCACGGGCGTACTTAATTTTATTTTCGAATTTCCTAAATTTTCTTTCATACAAACCTTTGTCCTAGCAATAGCGAACACAACAAATAAGAAAAACCTTAACCGTTTTACCTTAGAAGAATCTTATTTTTTCAAATAAGTTTTATTGACTACACTAAATTGGATAATAAATACAGCTGAAGTGGACAAGTGTCAACAAACTTTTGGAGGGCACTGTACATGTATATAGATTAATATAATATGTGTTATGTATGTATTCATTGTATTATGTAAATGGCACAGTTACAGTATTGTCTCTCCTTCCCCTTTTTAATCCATCCAAAGGTTGTCTTTAAAAAGATCGCTGTCAGCGAGCAAACCCGTTCATTGTGTCACCCTTTGTAATATTTCTACATGTAAATCTGTAATTTATAATATGGTATACATAATAAAGAGTATTATTGAGAGTTGTAATCTTTATAAAGAAACATTTATGCCAGACGCTTCAACTCTAAATGCTTATATGAATATTCTTTGCAGAACTAAAACAGCAGAACTGTGACGAGCTGGTGCTGAAGAGAGCCAAGCATGTCATCGAAGAGATCGGCAGGACAGAAGAAGTGGCCAGAGCCATGAAACAGAGGGACTTCAAACGAGTAAGTTTTGAAACATGACAGAGAGGCTTTTTTTTTTTGGGTGGGAAATTATCAAATAACTTATCCCGCTCTGGGCGGAGCGGGAGGGCGTATCAGAGTTTTACTGACTAAAACCCACCCGTGTTCCTTCAGTTGCCTGTGTCAGGGACCACGCTATCTCTTTCGAATAACCCGCGACCCTGGCAGGCATATCGGCCCTAGCGGACCCCGTCAGTTAGTGCTGACATCTCTTAGAGGCGCGCGTTGAACACAACGTGCCGTCAACCCGGGCCTGGTCCTTACCGGACGGCGAGCTGCCCATTTCTCGCCATCCGCAAGCCCGAGCCTACGGAGGCCGGGAATCGGCTGTTAACTCCCGATGCCCAGGGCGTCTCCTGCGGCGACTAGGGGCGTGAGGGCGCAAAGATTGCCTCTCCCTCACGCATTCCGCCCCCTCCTTCGCAAGCATTACCGCTTCGCAGAAAGAGGTGACGGCTTCCCATGGACTCTCGCTCCGTACCATGGCCTGGACCGCGGCAGCGCTCCATCCAAGCCGGGCAGGCCTCCACCGTATGCTCCACCGTGTCCTCCGGGCGATCTACACAATGGTGACACCCGGGCGTTTCCTCCCGCCTTATACGGAACAAGAACTTCCCGAAGCAACCGTGTTCAGTGAGGACCTGCGTCAGGCGGAAGGTGAGGACGCCGTGGCGACTCCCTAGCTACTCCTCAAAGAGGGGACTCATCGCCGCAATTGTGGCGTGCCCATGACAGAGAGCCTTCAAGTATAATGTTGGTGTATGACGTAATGTTCGTTGTCGAATACTGGTATTTGGTAAAAGGCTAAAAGCTGGTGGTTGGTAAAAGGCTAGGTAGATGATGTTTTCGTTGGAAGGCTCAGCATAGATAAGCCCCTACCGCCGACCTCGTGAAGAAGGCACAGGACTGGTCAATGTCGTAGTGCCTCAGTGAGGCCATGTCCAGCGTTGGACTTTCGACTGATTGCTGATAATGTGTTGTTGAAGGTTTCTAAAACATAGTATCAGGATGGTTATCAGAGTATTTCGTTTACTGGTTACAATGTACTGCGATCACCAATTATTGTTTGACTAAGAATCTTATTATTGGCAATTTTCTTTAAGTCAAAAAGGCACATAAAAGGCACTTTTGAACGTCAAAATTACAAAAAAATGTAATTGATTCTAGTCACCCCTTCCAAAAGGTAGTTTTCGTATGGAGAAGAATGGGAAAGAAACTCCACTGTTACTCTTTTAAAATGTTTTACAATATTTTGCATAAATTATGAACCTTTTATACCACATCTGTCCTTAGAGAGCCCAAAGTATTACAGATCCTATAGTTTATTGAGACCCAAACAAAATCAGTAATCAATTGCGTCTTCTTTCCACAATCAGGTCGGCGAACTATTCTACCAGTCCCACGAGTCTCTTAGTCAGCTGATGGAAGTCTCCTGTCCTGAACTGGACCAGATCGTGGACATCATCAGGGGAGCACCAGGAGTGTATGGAGCTAGGATGACCGGCGGTGGCTTCGGGGGATGTGTTGTTACTCTGGTAAGGGTTTTACTACGATATCTAACTCAACAGACAGATGCTAGGGAGATGTTGCTCCACTAGACAGATGCTAGGGAGTATGTTGCACCTTCTTGGTCTTCTTCCCAGCTCCTTCTTCTTTTTGAGACTATCATCTGGAATTTTAACATTTTTCATTGAGGTATAACAGTAGAAAATATATTATTATGTTAGATGATGTGGCCGCGCTAAGCATTTAAAACTCTAGAAAGTGGCGAACGGCGAGCGTTTTGGAGGACTGTTTTATGACATACATACATACGGGTCGAATACAGAACCTCCTTCTTTGAAGTCGGTAAAAAATTGCTGATACTCAGCCGAATCTGCATAAATGATTTTTGAAATTATGACAATGCAATTATTTAAACTAAGTAAAACATGACAGTTAGCTCTTTTTCTCATGGTCACGCTATGTGACGCAGAGTAGGTAACCATGCGCCGAAGAGAATCAAATGGATATCTCTGAAAACTTTCACATCTACTGAACAAATCTCCCGGCTTATCTTATTTATCCTGCCATTCAGTACCGAACCATATCAAAATGGCTAAGCTATTTATAACTCGTAGCTATTTAGTTTACCTAATATAAAAATCAAGATCTTGTAACGTAACAAGAAGAAAAAAAGTTAAACAATACATTTATTTAGCACAGATTAAAAGGCAAGACACACAACATATTCTGCAAAGCAATAATAAAATAAAAAGTGTCGTACTGCTGGGGTATATGTTAAAATCATACAACGTTATATTTTCTGCGTTTTGTCCAAGCGAAACTCTTTACCTACATCACCGCGACTGTATTAGGTATCACTGCTTCATCCAAACAAAAACCAAATACGAAAAGAAAGCTCATTCTAAACTTGCTTGGCAGAGCTACTTTATTGCCAGCCTGCATTACATAAGGTCGACTTTTGCAGACAACCTTTACCGTACAATTAGGATCTTATAGTTCATGATCTTTTTTCTACAGTTTCCTTAGTTATTTTTGGCATGAGAAGTGTGGTCCTGAATTAGAAACGTACCTAGTTGAGCGATGACCTGATTAATTATCGCTACTGGTAACTGTAGGCCGTGGGAATCTCGTTCCTTACGGAACCATATGTTTGCGGTCACGCACTAAGGGCTGATTTTGTTACTAACGTCAAGATAACTTTTATCCGTGGAATAAACAAAAAAATCATTTAATCACAGTCACAGAATAAACTTAGTGCCGGCGCGAACTATGCGTTTTGTCGCTGGTACAAAACGCAGAGGGGTCATTTACGTCTGTGACTAGTCGTTACGACAGACTTCGTGCAGGAAGCGATTATTAAGCGACTGTAGCATGCGAAGGTCGTCTGGTGTGAGTGTAAACCGTGCGTCTAGTCGCTGCGACAAATAGCGAGAGCGTGCGACTCCCCTAGTCTGTCGCTGTCATAGATTCGCTGTGATTCTGCAACGCGACGCCACTCGTATGCGGAGCTTTGCACAAAATATATGAAAATTGTCGACCGCAACCTGTTGTTGCGCCTAGTCGCTTAGATGTCGTAGTCACATGTCGTTGATAAAGTTTAGTCTAATTCACCATAAATGTGATAAGTTACGTATAAAATCTTCATTTGTTTCAGGTAAAGAAAAGCGAGGTAGAAAACTTAAAGAAGAAGATACTGTCACAATACAAGGGGACCCCTATTTTCTTTCTGAGCCAGCCGAGTCAGGGCGCGCGTTTGTTAAAGTTGTAATAAATAAATAATTTTTGTTATGTTTTATTTTTGTACAATTCTGTGTTTTTATTATCTATAAAAACCTTCGTTGAATTTTTAGGTTTGGAATTTTTATGTTTTTCCCGGAATTTTTGGAGAAATAGTTTGAGTTCGATATCAAAACTTGGCTGGAGGAGGTTCAATTGAAAAGTTAATAAAGAAAGTAACCTAAGGTCCGGCGTTTCTAAATTTGCCAAAGATGTAAACAACAATGGCCGCTCGAAAATGAATAAAATCGATATATATTACAAGAACATTTATTTTGTTTTCGTCTAAATCTCCGAGCTAACTAGACGAAAACAAACATTTGACTATACATTGTTAGCGTTATGTGAAAATAACAAGAACATTATTTTCTTCATTCAATAAGAAATATTCTGGAGTTGACGTAATTTCGATTGCGATGGCGCCCACCTTAAAAACTTTGATTGACGTAGTATCAAACAAATAATTTTGTGGCTTAGAAACAAAATCAAAGTTTAGAGAGACCAGACTTTTTGAGACGTTAGAGACATTTCATTGACATTATCACTCAAGCGTTTTTAGGGTTCCGTACCTACCGTAACCGACGGGACCCTATAACTAAGGCTCCGTCATACTTTGAGCCGTAATAGCCACTTGAAATTTTCACCGGCCGCTATAAAACAAACTATAAAAAAAAAATACAATAAAGTTCAAAATGTTGTCCTGTATTGTTAGTAATTTTTTGAATTTTGGTATAGAGATTTTATTTACAAATCAAAATATTTACAATATTTAAAAGCTGTCTTAAAATAATAATATGTACAAGTATATCTTTTTTTAATTAAATTATTTCCAATCGAAGAGCGTGGATGGGTCGATTTTTTTGCACGCAAGTGTATTAGGTCCATACATTTTATCAAGCTCAAACTCAAACTCAAAGCATTTATTTCAATTAAACCATTTACAGGCACTTTTGAATTGTCAAGAAGTCGGTCAGTCAGAAAATATGAAGCTAGTTGCCCATTCCAATTTAAGTTATTACAGGACAGAGATGATTAGGTTAATATTAGCGTTAATGAGCAGTGCAGTGGTGGCCCAGTGGAAACGGCCACGACTTACGCGTTTTAGGTAGGATCTTTAGGGATTACGGATTACTTGGTCGATTACGGCCCACTCCCTCTCACCAAGAGGCCTGTCTTCCAGCAGTGGGAAAATTATAGGCTATATACTAACATTCATCCTACTATGTCTTACTTATCCTACTAATATTATAAACGCGAAAGTTTGTGAGGATTGATGGATGGATGTATGTTACTCTTTCACGCAAAATGTACTGAACAGATTTGGATGTTTATAACCTAGTTTAACACATAGGATACTTTTCCGAGATCTTTTGTGGGATAATTTCCGAACTCCTCGCGGGCGAAGCCGCTGGCAAAATCTAAAAACACAAACAACAGCACAATATACGACACACCTTTCGGGCGTAATGACAAGGGTATGATTACCATTTCAAAACATTTAGAAGAGTTAGAACTTACCTGTCATCATTTTCGGATAGAATCCAACATGTTTTGACAGTTGTTACAAATAGCCGTAGAGCCATGGAAGGGTCTGCAAATTGATGTTGATGTTGCTGAACCAAATTAATACTGAAATAATAGACGTCCTGGATTCGGTTCTGATTTCATCAGTTTTGCCCATCAATTTGCACCCGGTTCATGGACCCCCCCCCCCATCATAATAATCATCTCATTGGATGGTTCTCGCCCCCTATTACATGGGACTTACGGCGATAGGAGTCATCCTTTAAACACGTGAGATTTATTGACTACTTTTATACCCATCTTTGATGATACGGTTTGATGTTTTAGGCTACCCCATCACTCCCCGTCCCAGCATTACATGTATTTTCATTATTGTTGGAAAGCACGTACAGATATTTTTAGAATCAGTTTGAATAAGAAAATATCTTAAAAATAAATACTGAAAAACCCTTAATTAATTACAATTGAGAATTTAGATTCGCAATTCAATTCAATTCATTATTGGTAAAAAATTACGCGTCCCACATTAAATTATATCGTGGACGACATTGTCCCCCCGACCACCGTGATTAATCGTGTTCCGTATAATCGTTTTTTCTGCGCCCCGCCTTTTCGAACTTCAAGTGATTAAAGGATGACTTTCACTGCTTTGACTTTGAGGACGATTTTATTAATTTTAATTGATTAGATTATACTTCTTATGATTTTAATTTAATTTTATATATCAAGTGTACTAACGTAGTTTTATAATACTGTACCTGCTAACAAAATATGGATTGTGATTGTCCGAAATAAACGTTTTGAATCGAATTGATTTGAAAGCTAAGTGCACTAACAAACATCTACACTTCGAGGAATAATAAATTGTTTATTAACCAAGTAGTGTTCATACATTTATTTATAACTAAAGTAAAAAATAAACTACGCCTAAAATTACTGTTACAAGGGAAACATCATCGTCGAGCCGTGTCTCGTGTAGTCCTTGAGGGTTTTTAGCAATTTAAAATTTGAATACAATTTGAAGGTCGATGCTTACTGTATTGTAAGATTTATTAAATACTAGCAGCGCCCCATGGTTTCACCCGCATAAGTGTCGATCCTTAAACGAACGATGTATGAATGTAAACGAAGCAAAAGAAGTATGTAAGAATCGTAGCAGGTGGCGTTTTGTACTTTCTGCTTACCCCCAAGAGAAAAAGGCGCGAGTCTAAATGTGTGAATATAAACAAAAGCCATTCAAGCTTAGGTCTCGATTTCAAACCACAGCACACGGTAAATATCACAATGACTACGCCAAGCTACGGCGTAGCCGGTCATATGCTACGAACGCGTAGCCCGTAGACCCTACCTAGACGAAGGCAGCCTTCTTTGTGTAATCTATTCCAGTCTATCAATAAATTTTCTTTAGAAGTTATTTTTAAGGTTTCTGGATAAATAATAATCAATCATTGCCAAATTATTTATGGACATACAATACGACTAATCTATCTATCTTGATTCAATTTGTTCGAATTTGCTTTATTTGAATACAAACACAAAGCCTTAATTGCAATATACTAGCTAGCACTAAAATACATATATTATGTACAAGTATATAATAAAAAATAAAAAGGGAGGAGCTCATTGGGCACCAAAAAATTCGTCCGCTTCGCTGTCAATGTTTCATCAAGTCTTAAATCTGAATCCATGTAATCTCTGAAGGCGACAAGCAATGTCGAAAACTTGTCAAAAATGTAGGGTAATTACAGGTATTTTTGATGGATTGAGACTGATATTAGACTGTGAACGTTCTTAAAATTACGAGAATAGCCCCCTCTTATTTTCCAGATTCTTTTTGTATTTATAAAGTAAAACTTAAACAGTGTTATATTACAAATTAAGCTTTATTTTCAGAACAAGGTTTACAACATTTGAATTTCTTAATAAAAAACTAACAACCATACTAGCGGACTAAGTTGTCAGTTTTTTACACCTCACTGCAATACATCCAAGGAACATATTTACTCTAGGGGAGGATACATCGCGGGCTGCTTGGAGATTTACCTCGGTGCCAATGTGAAAACAAAATATTTTGTTTTTAAATCGCGGTCGACGGCAAGCATCGATGTGATCTAACTCGTGATTGGCTAAATCGGTTCAAATTGTTGTTTTGGAGGAGGTAAAGTACAGCTCAAACACAGGACTGGGCAACTGAGCCTTCAGGTGCGACTGAACCCACCGCCATCCATGTACAAAGAGCGAGTATCGACATCGAGGTAGCGAGATTCCAGTCTAACCGGATGCGGCTGAATACCAGAATTTTACATGGAGAAAATAAAACCCTTGTTTTGTAAAAAGACTAATAAAAAAGGCATTAAATCTGCATTCCGTATACTAGCTAATAAAAAAACGCACGATATTTTTCACGAAGCAACAATTTTCCGTCGCAGGACCCTTCAGAGTTTAGCCTCAGTCCAGTCTACCGCGGCAAGTCGTCGTGTGCAGACCTGTCCTGCTGCTGAGCGCGTCGCTCTCGAAACAAATCGAGACTCGTAAATAAAACTTAACTAATGTCAACTGTGAACAGTGACTATTTTGTGCTGGTTCTATGGTGAATTTTGGATAAAAATGTGATAAAGTTTAGTGAACATTGAATTGGATTTTTGGAACGGAACTTTCTTGTGGTTTTTCGAACTTTTTTGTAAGTATCAGAAGTTTTTTTGTTAAAATACTATGATAAGTGTCATGAAAATATGACACTTCATAGATGTGTTGTTACATTTTGTTTATTGTTACAACTTATTTATACCTGTGACTTTTGTATAATCAAATTATAAATATTCAATTATTAGTCATTATTTATAGATCGTGATTAACGTGAAGCGGTGTGTAGATAATCTTATAAAGTATCCACAAAGTTTGATAACATTATACAATATATCACTTCCTTTGTAATTTGTAAAACATTGATATTCTAAAACGTAGAAAATGGCACGAACGATGTAAAAATATTTTGAATTAATGAGAAATTAATGCAGTTTCGAACGATAATATTTAGATAAAGTTGTAATAGAGTCAGCAAAAAGATATTTTCGAGTTTCACAATTGAAGACGACGACTCTTAAATTTAAATAACTGCCATTTAAGAGGTTTATAATAGGCACTATTCTATTAAATCATTGTGTGGCAAATAAATTAAAGAATCTGAGTGGTTAGCAGTCTCAACTAAGAATCAATGCTTGAAGGTACTTTATCTGCATAAGAAGATGCTTTCCCCTGCAATGGGATAATCACATGCCGAATGTTTTTTATAATAATAAATAATAAGATAATGTGTCTGGAGACGGGCGTCGTCACAGAGACGAAAAGTTGGCGTCATGATTTGGACTCGATCTTGCCAGATTGGCCGGAGGACGCAGCAAATAAAGAGAACTGGAAATATATTTGCCCAGCAGTGGGAAACGATAGGTCAACATCAACGACAAAAAATATGTTAGGGTTTTGCTCAATTTACTTTAAAATCATTTGCATTTTGCATCATCATTTCAGCCGAAAGACATCCACTCCTGGACATAGGGCTTCCTCCAAGCATCGCGACTTCGCACCCGGTTAATTTTTTATCCACTTTAAAACCGGTGCCCTGTCAGTTCACCAAAAATTTATTTACAAATTTTTAGTTGACAAGCAACGATTGGCAAAACATGATTTATCATTTCATCATTATACAACAACAAGTTTGCCAAATAATTCACTTTACAAAATAATTACCCGATAAACGTTCGTTTAATAACGTGTTATTTGACAAAGAATTCATTCCCGCTGTCTGTAAGCTTAGATCTTTTAAACTACGCAATGGATTTTAATTCAGTCGCTAGTGTATTATAAAATGATAGTTTGTATAACGTGATCTTTTCAAAAGAGTCTAAATATTAAATGAAAAATGTATAAATGATTAAATATCATCCGAAACATTTGTAAAGAGAAGCATTTGCCAAATAAATGTTTGTAAAGCGAGTGTTTATAAAATAAAATATTTGCGGAATGAGTTGTTTGTGAAATAAATAGAATACGAAAAGTTGGTTGTAAACTAAAAATTTGTCAATGGAGTTTTGGTAAAACATTAGTGAACCTTTAAAACCTCTGCTTACTTATTATATCAAGTTCATGCTATCTGTATAGAGTGAACAGCTGCTGAATTAATTTAAAACGTAGACATTCTTAGAATTATCGTTTCAGTTCATGGCAGTCTTGTTAAAACTTTTGAAGGAATGAAATAATAACTATACATTATAATTCAAAAGAGTCTTGTTTACAAAAAAACTTCAGGTCTCATAGATCTTATTCTAATGGTTTCATTAGTTTTGTTTGCTTATATCTATCGTTATATTGGATGTGTTATTATAGAGGCTTTTGTGGAGAAGAAAGGTCTTTTCTTTCATTAGGTTTCGTGTTTCTAGGTTTTTTCTTTGTCGTACTGATGATCGTATTATGTTATTGTCCGCTCTAATACTCTGTTTTTGAAAACTTTCGCCTTTATGGTCGTGTAAAGCCCCGTTATACAATGACAGTGTTTTGGTATGTATTAGGTCCTTACCTATGAAATTATTACCCTATTCTTGAAACTGGCTATTGTGAAGATCGATATTTTCATTCTATTTAGAATTCCAAATTCAAATTAATTTTATAATGTAGCATGACATTTTGGTTTTCTAAATCAGTTGTTCATTTTGATTTCCCGCCGTTAGATTAAAAAAAAAAAATATCGCTGTTTCTGTAACCATGGAAAAATCTAAATTGCGCGCATTTTTTGCTTCAATCTTCCTTCTATATACATAAAACAAAGTCGGGTTAGTTACACAATTTATAACTAAAGAACAGCTGGACCAATTTATAGGATCTTTGATTTGTTGGATTTGTCTCCGCCCCGAATAGCAGATTAACTATTAAAACTTGGGATAAAACCATGAATTTTATAATGAAGATAGGTAATTCATTTTCTCATACATTTATTCTTATTGATTCTGAGGCGGTACGAAGTTTGCTGGGTCAGCTAGTTTTATTATAAAATTGAAGTAACAAATGACTTGCATCGTCTTAACAGTGTTTAGACTGGTGCAACTTTTATTGTTGCTGTAACTGCATACGCAATATACTATGCAACAGGCAATCAAATAGATAGAGCACTGGTGGGCAGTGGCCTTATAAGTTGTAGGTCGTAGGTTCGAACCCAGACAGGCGCTTTACTTTGTGTACACTATTTCATCATCACTGTTGTGAAGGAAAACATCGTGAGGAAACCGGCATGTCTTAGAACCAAAAGTTCGAAGACATGTGTTATCTACCAACCCGCACCGGGCCCGAGTGGTGGATTATGGCCTACTCCCACTGAGAGTAGGCCTGTGTCCCAGCAGTGGGAACTTTATAGGCTGATTATGTGTAAATCAGACTTAATATTAAATTTTGTGTTTCCCTTTAACGGCAATCTTTTCACAACGCGTATAACTAGTTTCTCTCAGTTAAAGAAAAATGTAATGTTTCTGGTAAATAGAGATTTTGTTTCAGGCGAATTCAATTACCTAGAGGTTACCTGCGCGAAGATTAATTTTGTTTGAATGTTAAGTACTTTGTCGTTAGTAATTCTTAGCCTCTCTTTACTATGAGACCCGAAGTAGTTGTGGCCTTTACTTTGATAAAAACTACGCAATTTTAAGTTTTAGTAGGTAAGTGTTAGGGGGCTTCTGGCTAAGTAATAACAGCTGCACGGGTCGATCGATCAGGTTAAGCTACGCTTGCCGCGGTTGGTCTGTGGATGGGTGACCATCTTCTCATACCAAGACTTGCTTAACGTGCTTTCCGAGGCACGGGGGGTGCCTCGGAAAGCACGTTAAGCCATTGGTTCCGGCTGTTATTCGTGGATCTTTGACAGTCGTTACGGGTGGTCAGTAGCCCGAAAGTCTGACAACCAGTCTTACCAAGGGGTATCATACCTATTACCCAGTAAATGGGTTGTGGAGGTCAGATAGGCAGTCGCTCCATGTAAAATATTGGTATTCAGCTGCATCCGGTTAGACTGGAAGCCGACCGCAATATATAGTTGGGAAAACGCTAGGCAGATGATGAGTAGGTAAGTGTTAGAAAGTCGTAACCATCTCGTAACTGTTTAGCGTGGGGTTCTGGGCTTGATTCCCAGTGAGAGCATTGTGTTTTTGGGTTTTTTTATTTGAAAAATGTCTGGTTCGCTCTTAATTACATGGCATTTATAACTAATAGGTGTTGCCCGCGACTTCGTCTGTGTGTGTATTGTAATACATCATATTTAACCGACTTTAAAATAGGAGGAGGTTCAATGTTCGAGAGTATCTATATATTTTGGTAATTGAAACTCGCGCGGTGGTCCCCTAAGAATTTTATTAAGTTTGCTTTGGTAGTTTATGAGTTAGCTTCCATACGTATCTAATCCACTTTGTGTATGTTGATGTTTTTGTAAAACTTCCTTTCAGTGTCGTTTTTATAGCAGTGATATACGAATTTGTGTGGGGTAGGTAGGTACGTCAGTTAAAAACTAAAATATATAAAACTTTAATTTCAAATAACTAACTTCTGACTTCTGTAATTAAATCATTTTGATTTCATAACTATAATTTCAGAAGTCGGTGGCAAAAAAGTAAAAAACAAAACCGAAGACACCGACTTCTGAAACTAAAGTTTCTTGTCACTTCGTTGGAGGTCGGTTGTTTTTGTAAAAACGTTTTTTTTTAATATAAATATACAGGATGAAAGTAGCCTAAGTCCTTCTCCATTATTTATTTGGGTGATTTATACACCTCGTAGTAGCCGCCTCCGGCAACATATAAATGCGTCATGTAATGTCACAGCTGTATCACTGTTGGGTTTAGACTGCTTTCCGTAAGTGCCGGAGCACACGATGCGGTGCGGCGGCGGCGCGGCGCCGGAGCAATGTCGCTGCGTCTTCTTACATAGCAATATCTGTGGCATATCACACGATGCGCTGCGGCGCTGCACCAGTCTTGCAACCGCCGAGACGAGGCGGGGAGGGGTGAATGCGTTGCGACGTCGGAGCGGCATCACCGCTCAGTTGTTTATGTGTCACAATCGCGATCCATTTTTATAAACAGACTGTCCAACACTGCTGGGGTGCCAGTGGCGCCGCTGCGATATAACAACGTTGCGGTACCGCACCGCCCGTGTCCCAATACCGCGAAAGCTTTGCGGTGCGGCGCCGCAACGCATCGTGTGCTCCGGCACTTAGCCTAAGGGCGGTTACGCACTACGTCCGATCCGAATCCGAGAAATGCCGGTCCGAAGTGACGGTAGTCCTATTTGTATGACGGGTTGCGCACTACATCCGAACTCTATCCGTCAGAATTTTGAACAATTTCCAATTCGGATTGATTTCTCGGATTCGGATCGGACGTAATGCGAAACCGCTCTAACTTCTAAGCCTAGGTACAAGCATGGACCCGCTTTCATGAATCTTTGATGATAATTCCCCAAAAGGTTCGGCAGATCTGTACCTTTAGTACACTCACATTTTGCTAGTTATATTTAAGTTCCATGTAATAGGAAGGGAGCCTGTTGTTTATCGTAGATATTATCAGAATCGCTCCGATTTGGCAACCGTTTGGCTTGTAGTAAACTGTTACGGCCTAATAGATAAACAGACTCTGTTGCCGATCTTCCTGATTAATATCTGTCGGTATTGGCATCGTTTTGGGTGTTTGTTTATACTCTGTCAATAGCGTGGCGAGTTTATGTTCAAAACATACACAGATCCCAAAGCTTTGCCACTTCCACGGCGTTATCATTGGCAGCGTAGAGATCACTTTGATTGCATGTTTTGGGACACAGAAGGCAGGATCGGAGGTGGAGCTTGGTTTGTGATACAGCTTCACAATCACACCCTACTGCGGTATCGTCAAGGTAGGACGTTACCAGGTTGGACTTACAATAGGATGGGGAAGAGTATCCTGCCACAGTTTGCAACGGGCGTCGGCTGGGTTTCCTGACAGAGACGCTGTCGATTTTAAGAAGCTACATACACAGATAAATACAAACGAACAAGGAGATTAGTTTCTATAGCACCATCAAACTATAACGTTCCCACTGCTGGGAAACCTAATTTCTGTGAAAGGGCGTGGGCCTTTAAGCTATTTGTCATGAATAACGACGGTTTATTCGCCGTGTGTAGGCACGGTCGTCAGTGTTGTAAGGATCACTATGGAAGCTTGTTGACGGACACGTTTTTTCTACGGCACGGTTTATACGCCGTACCGTAAAGAAACTGTACAGTGTACAAAGGGATCCACCAGTCCGACCCATGGCGACCCCAACGTGGTTGGGAAAAGTCTAGACAGATAATTATAATTGGGGAAATAAAAAGAAATGTGGGTGGTCGTTTCTCCATAGAAACGGTCTCGCCCGTTTTCTTTCTGGTTAATGACCGTAAAGCAATGATTTTTTACAGAATAATAAATATTAACTACTTTTATGTCCCTATTTTTTCCTTTTTGATGGTACATTCTTTTTATAACCCTCAAAAAATTAAACTCCTGTCAACAGAGGCCTAGTGTACAAATTTGACAACTATTAACAAAAAAAGAAAAACATAAGTACACAGTATCCTTCTTATTCAGTTTACGAAATATCTTTTAAATCGGTCCAATATTGGAGGAGGAAATAGGCGAGAGCCAAACCTCGAATTACGACTTTTTATTTAGGATTTTTCAAAAGTCTCTCCGACCGCATTTCCTCTAAAAACCAGACGCTACACGTAGAATAATCATAAAACAAAATTGTAGTGAAGCCTGTAAGCTGACTATTATATCTGAACGCAGAACAAGTACTAAATAGTACATAATATATGTTCCACCACAAAATAAACAAGTTCAGTAGTTAAAGTAAATCAAAAAACATAATGTATGCTTGAAATTTAACCAAAATTACATTTGTTGCGTTAACTTAATTATGATTAGGTATGTAGAATGAACACAATGATGTTAATTCTGGTAATCGTAACTTAATTGCATTGTATCTGGTATCATAGGTTTTCACAAAGTAACGACTGATTGTATTACCTAAAGTCGATTTTATTCAATTTCGAGCGGCCATTGTTATTTACATCTTTGGAAAATTTTGAAATACCGGACCTTGTAATATACATGATGTTGAATCAAACTAGAACGGGCTGTAGGTACAACAGCGGACAATGGCGGTCGACCATTTTTGACCCTTATGTCCTTAGTAATAAGATTGAAAAGTGGTCCGCCAGATGATACATAGGGTTTAGCACTCGCAAGCTCGGTTAGCGAGCATTCGGTTTCAAAGGTAGGCGCCATTTTGTTTGCTCAGGCTTTTGTTTAAAAACTAACTACTTTTAGAATACAAACATAACATCGCATCTATATTCCCCGAAAAGGTAGGCAGAAGTACATCTATGACTCACCCACGTTTTGCAAGTTATTTTTAAGTCCCTTGGACAAATCCAGAATCCGGGCTGCTACTGAGAAATTCCTAATAGAAAAACCCAGGCCTACCACAAGCTCTTAACGCGATCCATTGTAGGACCTAAACTGAACTGTTCTTTTAATTCGTACCATGACGTTAGTTTAACGATTCAGTTTAGGCCGTGCCATCTGCTGACAGCGATTGTCCCAAACTGAGTCGCAAGTTTTGGTTTCATTCATACTTGTTTGGTACCATGACGTCCATAGAGCAGCTCAAGCGATGCAGTTTAGGAACCTAAACTGAAATGACTTGTTTTTGAATCGTTTTTAATTAAATCATGGTAGGCCACCAGGACACAGATTACTAATGTGCCGAGGACGTCATGCTTCAATAGTAGCACTAGCGACCACTAGACCAGCGAGAACTTTAATTATTTTTATTATTATTTACAACCAGTGAGTATTAGAGTAGTTTGCGACACCGGGTTCGTTTGTGTGTTTGTTTTTTTTCGGGCCATTAAATAGAGTGCCTTTAATGCTATCGAGTAGCCGTCGTCGGTCAGTGTTTTTCGTGTTTTAAGAGCTTATTGTACCTACCTGTTGTAATTAGATTTTATTTGAACTTTCAGTGTGCAGCCGTATGTGCATCAATTTATTTCCAGCATTGATATCCGCACTCGACCCGCGTGGTGGATTATGACTCTCTCCCTCTCACAGAGAGGAGGTCTGTGTCCCAGCAGTGGGAAAGTTATAGGCTCATTATGTATTGTACTATCTGGGTCTTCTGCGTATATCTGTTTGGTGGCAATATCTCGGAAAACACGAGGCTTTAGTTGCTAACGACCGTCCTTGAATGTAAGTAGTACGAGATGGGATAAAACGGGTTCAGATATAAATATAGCTTAGTTTTATACTTGAGGAGATTTTCGGTCGATCCGTTAGGGAAAGTTTTGTAGGTAGTATTTACCTATACTCCATAGGCTTAGGTGGTTAAATAAAGGTAAACAAAAAAACTACTTGACTTAACTAACCGACTAAACGTAATACCAGTCTATTCAGTAGTAATGCTACGTTACAGTTGTACTCTTCAATTTAGCAAGGTTGTAATTCATTAACAACGTTGACGAGTACGTAACGTAACGCGTAACGCTGTAACGTTGTTGAGTATAACTCAGAACTCATGTAACAAAAATAAAAAATACACACAAAATTCAGGGATTCTTTTGTGAAATATTAAGCTTTAAAGTTCTAATTTTTGTTAGAGTCGAGTCCCTCCCTGCCAGCTAAATGGTTGCTTTTGGATTTGTGAAAAAATCACGGCAGCACTATATATGACGAAATTAAAAGGAAAACTATCACAGCTAAGTAGGCTTTACAAGTTTACGAGTAATAGTCGACCAATTTAAATTTGCAGTTGCAATGTATAGGAGAACATGATTTTCAACTACAGTGTTAAGTTTGTTCTTGGGATAAATTCATTCCAACTCTGGAACCCTTCATTGTGCGTGGTTCGACACGCACTTGGCCGGTTTTCATTCAAGTTGTAGGAGGAGACTAATGGTCTATTCAAACTTTATCGTTATTTACACGCGAAGGGCTGCGCCGTCATATTTACCGCAAACAAAGACAATTTCTTTCTTTCAGATTAGTTTAGTGGATTAGTTTTTATTTTTGTAACTTTTGCATGCCTACTGGTAAAATATCTTTGTCAATAAAAACGCGCTTCCTCGTGGGGAATTAGGCTCCGTGTCCGGCGGCGGCGCCCCGTCGCGAGGCGTGTCGTTAGTGTGTGATCTGCCTTAGTACAGGGATGGCAAATCTTAAAAGCGATTTAAATGTTTGTTGAAATCTCCTAAAATGTTAAGCCTATTTTAACAGCTTTTCTTCAAGACATAAAAATAAGTATCTATACTAAAGAACCCTTTATAATAATAATAAAAAAAACATTTGACTCTTTTTTATTTAAGTTGTAGGAGAAGACTAATAGTCCATTAAAACTTTGTTACTTACACGCGAAGGGCTATATTATACGCTAACGGCCATTATGTTAGTCCGTGGGGACCCCACGTGGGGAAAAACACTTATATTATGACGCTCTTAGTACAATGTTTGATAACTGCGCAGTTTTGTTACACAGGACCTATGTCTTGACCTTGGATGCAGCCTTAGTGAGACTTTGGTTTTATCAAACTTTTATATAGTTTTAAAAATAATAGCAGGAGCATAATCAGCCTATAATGTTCCCACTGCTGAAATAAAAGAAAAACGCGTTTATTGGCATTACAGCAAAATAAATACACCTTAAAACTATGAAAACAGAAAACAAAGATTATAATGCCAAAAGGGCCTCAGCTATATGACGATTACCCATCCACAAAAAAAAAAGCTCGGCATAATGCCAGGTGGTACAGCTTGTGGTGTACCACCATTTATGATTGCCATTACAACCACTAATAAATAGTTGAAATTAGAATTTTCTGTTACATGTAATGTCAAATAAAAAGATTATGTCAAAGAAGTATGTGGAAAATAAATAAAAAATAAATATAGTTAATAGACATTTACGCAGATGTGCCGTTAATGAGGTGCCAGGGAAGCCACATGTGCAGAAGGAAATATTGCCAAATTATCGTGTCATCAACGTAGTCTTAATTCTTATAATATGCTTTTTTGATAAGGACACGTTTGATGAGGGTTTTGAACTTTCCATCGCTAAGTTCTGTAACCGGGTTTGGCAACATATTATAAAGCGGATGCTGTTTATAAGAAATGACTTGCTAATTTTAGTTAATCTAAATTTAGGTGTCACAATTTCATTTTTACTATTTGTGTAGGTATTCACATTATGGAAATCGCTTCATATTTTGAAAAATCCCAAGATTTTGCTAACATAAAAAATACTTTCTATGATATCAAGAGAAGGCAGAGTTACTCTACTTGGCGTTTTCGTATAAATTTAGCTGTAAGTAGCTGTAGATACTAGCTTGATATAGGTACCACATACGACCGCAATAAAACACGCCACTAGACCGAATAATGAAATCGTAAAAACTAGCTATTTTTGTACCTTTATTATTTGTTTAATCTGTATAAAAATGCTTGACTTGCTTTCCGTACATCGATCCTTAGCACTGGGGACCTAAAAAGAAACATAAAATTCCTCTATAATGGGAGATTTACACTAGGTCGATTTTCGCCGTGCGACTGGTCACTTGCATGCATACATAATCAGCCTATAATGTTCCCACCTTTTATCTGTTCTGTGGGTCCCACTGCTGGGAGACACGTCTCCTCTCTGTGAGAGGGAGTGGGTCGTAATCCACCACGCGGGCCCAGTGCGGGTTGGTAGATGTCACATGTCTTCGAATTCTTCACGATGTTTTCCTTCACCGTTTTGAGAGCAGTGGTGATGAAATAATTTACACAAAGTAAAGCGCCTGTCTGGATTCGAACCTCTGACCTACAACCCGTAAGTCGCGGCCTTTACCACTGGGCCACCACTGCTCTCACTTACTCTTGCCAAATTGCCTCACAAGCTGAATCGCCACCCCATTTACAAAGGTCGAAAAAACTGTCAGGTGACTAGTTCATTTTGCATCAAAATGTCGGTCTTCATGCGGCGGGCGACCGCCTGTGACTGAGCATTTTCACAGTAGATTTTAGTCATTCACCGCTTGCGACCTGTCGCCGCACGACAAAAGTCGAAACCTAATCTACTTTGATACTTGCGATGTTGGTCACCGCCAGCTATGGTCACCTGTGTAAAGCCCGTATAAATGCTACGTAACAAATCATTATAATAGGCACTCCGGGAGTGCCGACAGAAGTGAAAACAAAACACAAACAGAATACTTTGCCATCATTCACTGACATATCGGATATACATTAAAACCGAGTACATCTCGAGGACAGCCGAACACATCCGAAGCGGTGTCGGTTATACATTTTCGCCGCGCCGTAAAAAGAGAGGGGGATACTCCTACGCCGCGCCGGCTGTCTACTCTCCATCCGTCTTACGAATTTTCGATCAGGGTCACGTGTCCTGACGCGAGTTTAACATTTTTTACCAATTAAAAAAAAAGTGTACAACGCCGCTAAAGAAGTTTTCACTTCAAAAATAAAATACCAAAAATATCACGATCGCTTTGTCTAAAATTCACAACACATCTTTTCATTTTTATTGTGACTCGCGCCGTGCATTACACGTTAACCGTGCCTCGTGGCTTGATCACTTAGCTCAGGTACGCATGGGCGCGTTTTTGTCGCGGCGTTTCTTTTCGCGCACTGGATTCTCAACCCACTGCTTAGCGCTGAAAGTTGAAAATCCAACAGTGTGATTTTTTGTTGTGATGGGTTGCGCTCTGTAGGATTCTCAATGCTTGGCTCAACACCGACAGTTGAAAATCCAGTGCGCGATGCCCGTGCTTACGTCGGCTTACTGGAAAGTGCTGGCAATTGATCCCGCACCGAAACAAAAAGTGCTCTGTAAAAATGGCAGCCAATTTATCAGGATCGGAATGATCCTAATAGATATTTTTTAGGGTTCCCAGAGGGTGCCAACGGGACCCTGTTACTAAAGCTCCGCTGCATACTCGCTATAAAAACAAATAAAATAAAGTTAAAAATTAAAGGGCATTTTGTGGCTCAATCATATTTTTTTTTTGTTTACCCTATACTGTCCCACTGCTGGGCAATCATAATTCAATCATAATAATGGCAATATATACAAACGTCTAACTAATATAAAGAGCATATTCACAAAAAAAAAAAAAAAATTGTACGGTGGCACTGGATCCTTCGTATGCGAGTCCGACTCGCTCTTGACCGCTTTTTTAACTTCGTTAGCGCTTGAAAACAAATACAGCAATCACGTGGGTGTAAAGGATTTGTTTGTTCAAGGTTTCGGTTGCAGTTTGGGTGGTTTATTATTTATTTAAACTTCATATAAATTAATTGTACAGTCACACGTAATTTGGCAAGGTTTTGGCTTAGTCGGAGTAAGTTTGTGCATGTACAGACGCAAGCACATCAAGCTACCCGAAACTGTTAAATATTCCCAGTCAACTTTGAACCTTATGCTTTAGCGATAAAGTTGAAAATCTATCAAAGATATTTGACAGATTATAGTAGCTTGATGTGCTGGTGTCTGTACACTTATTTTTCTTGTGCCAATCACCACGCTCCTGTGTCAGTCTCATCCAGGTTCTGCCCACGATGGCAACAATGTCATCTGCATGTACGGTCACCAAAGGAGATAAGTACCTAACCAGGGTCTTCGGCTATATGCAAAGTTGAAGTTTAGTAAGATACTGATAGATGTTTTCGAATGAAATTTAATTTAATTAGTAGAAAACAAACAGTTCATTTATCAAATTAAATTACATTTGTAGAGAAGTTATCTCAGGGTTGTGTGTTGGGTCTATTTAAAATAATTGGAACGCACGTTTGATAGTAAAAGTATATAATTATTGTAAAACACAGTATAAGGACACAAACAGGGAAAAATGGGTAAATATAAAAACAATGAAAACTATTCTATATGGGTCGCGAGCGTGGCGTACAGAACCGCGTAATATGGCACATATTACGCGCGTTCTCTCGTCCACTGTCGGTTAGTGCGGCAGCGCGGTCGAGGGTGTATGCTCCCCGTTGCCGCGCATAAGGGCACTTTCACACACATTCGATAAAGGCTGTGTTACACATTCGAAAATATCCATTGGTTTCTTACTAAACTTCAACTACATCCGACGACCCTGGTTACTTATCTCTTTTGGTGACTGTACACTTAGTGCAACAAAAATTTATGGTTATTACCATTATTTATTTTTAAATATGTCTGTTTAGAAGAAAGTTAGAGAAAGGAGAGAGGGTAGGACACTTGCCGAGTTACGTGTCGATAATTCGTAGAACTTTGACAGTCGTTACGTGTAGTCAAGCCCAAAAATCTGACAATCATTGGAAAAGGCTAGGCAGATGTTGATGATCCTTTATTTTAATGCTGTTAGATAGAAAGAAAGTGCTCAACATAGCCAGCAACATAGCTGAGGGAGCAGTGGTGGCCCAATGGTAACGACCGCGACTTACGAGATAAAGGTCGTAGGTTCGAACCCTGACAGGCCCTTTACCAACCCGCACTGGGCTCGCGTGGTGGATTACAGCCCACTCTCTCTCACAGAGAGGAGGCCTGTGTCCCAGCTGTGGGAACATTATAGGCTGATTATGTGTCCGGTCTCTTGCCATCGTCATCTTGCCAGCGTGCCAAGCCATTGGGTTCAATACAACATAAAGCCGACGGTAAAAAGAGCTCGTCGGATGATGTCATTAATTTTCGCGTGGCGCGCTAAGCGACCCGCACTTTGGCTGCAAGATAAGCCGTGGTGTCCGAGGCTGTTGACATCTTCGCCACAGTGACAGCGATGAGGAGAACAGCAAGGAGTGCCTAGTCGCAGGGAAGCAGCGAGGCGAAAAGTAGTGTCGTCGAACATATTTAAATGGTATACCACAGACAGTATTGTTTCTCGATCTAAAGATTGTGTTTAAAAGATCGCTCTTAGCGATAGACCGCCCATTGTGTCACCATAAAATGTCTACATTTATATCTGTAATTTTTATGGTGTACTTACATATAATAATAAAGAGTATCCTATATACCAGCCTACTTTTAAATTGTTGTCGGAGTGCCATGCCGACTATACCTAATTGGGTAAAGCAGGTGTTTGAGTTCAATTCATGAATATAACAATAAAGTATTCTCTGGAGATTTTTCTACATTTCTATTCTATAAATTATGCTATCTTTTATAAGTAGAGAGATTTATTACCTTTTGATATGATAACAATT
Organism: Hydraecia micacea; assembly: GCA_914767645.1. Lineage (NCBI taxonomy): Eukaryota > Metazoa > Arthropoda > Insecta > Lepidoptera > Noctuidae > Hydraecia > Hydraecia micacea. Next base: position 17,268,623 of record OU611780.1, read on the forward strand.
CTTCGGAAAGGTGATTCCCTCTGTGCGCAAAGATAAAATATAATATAATAAATAGGATTGTAAATATTGAGTGAGATAACATTTTGCTGATTCAGTACCCCGGCAATTATTGATTTAATCATAAGTATTTTGAATTGTCAACAATAAAATAATCATTTATTTTACCACAAAGAGAATTTTCAGAATTATGTAATCTACATAGATAAAACACAGGCTTGTTACACTATTTATGACTAAGAACAGCTGGACCGATTTTTATGATCTTTGATTTGTCATTTATAAAACATGTGAAAAAATCAGAAAAAATAAATATTAAGATACTTAGTACATATTCTGAGGCAGTAAGAAGTGCGCCGGGTCAGTAATTTTTAAATAATAACTAAAAAATTACTACTTAAGTTTCAAAACATTTTTCTTGCCTAAATCGATATAGATTTCCTGCAAAGAATTTAAATAGAAAAGATTAAAGGCTGTCTTTATTTGTAGGTATCTCTTGGAACTTAGCAATGAGCTTCAGCAATTGATGAAGTGAGATAATTAATTGAAATTGATTGTTTTCTGTTTACATACACTTGTATTTTTCTCGTGTCAGCACGAGTTATACGAAGTAGGTAATCTCGTATTTTTTTTAATGGAGTTGCCTTTTCTATAGCGTGATACATTGGAGTTGAGTAGGTATTGATGTTTTGCATGCGTAAAACACTAACAGTAGCAGTGGCTTTAAATTTGACAGTTCAACAAGATTCTCTGAGTTATTTACGTTATTGAGCAGTCAAATTTTTCGAATATATAATTATGAAGCAATGGATTAGCAATATCCTTTAGACAAAGAAAGAAGACTTTATAAAACGAGAGCGATGAGAAGGACAACGAAGAAGACGATTATTCTCGGACCGAAGATTCTTGCTGTGTGCAGAGCATAAATATTGACAGAGAGAAGTCAGATAAGCAGGAGAAGTGGGTTTGTGAAGAAGACAAAATAGGGTTGTCAAAGCCCTCAACGCTCTGCGCTGCCGGATAGGTAACCACTTTAACAGCGATCGATGTGCGGATACATGATCATACTTGTGAAGATTGAAATTGATATTACTGACCATGGTGCTCCATAGTGAATGAACATAAAATAAATTGATGAAAGGAACGACAGATCACAGATGGACTGTGTAAATGATGATATGTTTAGGAAGGAGGTGACTATCGAGATGACGACGATAATAGAGACCCCAAATAAATTGGATTATGGGCAGTAGAATGTGAACATAAAAAAAACCTCAACCACTGCGATTGGGTCCGTCGATTAGGATATCTCGTGCGTAATAAACGTATCTATATCTAAGTAGACAGTGTGATGGACGAAGTTTTACGATGACGCATGACGGATGTGTTTTTTCTTCGTAGCTATCCGGAGTCTGGATTTGTGCCCGGTTGATGGCAATACCAAAATTTATGTATGCTGATTATGTAATCAGCCTACAAATTTCCCACTGCTAGGACACAGGCCTCCTCTCTTCGAGAGGGAGTGGGCTGTAATCTACCACGCGGGCCCGCGGGTTGGTAGATGTCACATGTCTTTGAATTTTTGGTTCTGAACTAGGACATGCCGGTTTCGAATTCAAGTTATAGTTTGCACGTCGATGTCCCTGCCACCTATTATACATATACTAGCTTCTGCCGGCGTCAAAATGTCACCCTTTTAGGGGTGGAATTTCGAAAAACCCTTTCTCAGTGGATACCTACTATTCACAAAGAACACACCCTCCAAATTTCATGTCTAGGACCAGCGGCTTAGGCTGTGCGTTGATATATCAGTCAGTCAAGACTTTGAATTTTATATATATAGATAGATATTTGCGTACATCAAATTATGTCTGGCGCCAGAGTAACATTCAAGACATATCTTATTATGCCATGCATAACCGAATATTCTATGATATAAGACAATTATATTACATCAGCTGTATGTACGAAAACAAATACGGTATTATACGTATTCGTTTTCGCTCTACTCTATGCTGACTACTCGATATTCCTGATTGAATTTTCGGTTACTTTGTTATAGGGATAGGTAATTTGATAACATAATCGTGTGCCAAGTCTATATGGTTTTTAGAGCAAAAATACCGGTATAGTCAAAGAAATATCATTCGGTTTTTGCAATCGATTCTGGTTCGACTCTGGACTCGAACAAAGTACCTATTATTATTTTTTATTAGTTTCTCAGCAGCAGCAGCCCGCATCTTAATTGCGTCTGAATCATTTTGAACGATATTGCTAATCTACTGCTTCATAAGTTCGAAAAATTTGTCTGCTCAACAACGTAAATAACGCAATGAACGTTGTTGAACTGTCATAATGAAAGCCATTGCTACTGATAGTGTCTTACGCAATTCGTTGGTGTCTAGATTTGTGTTCGGTTTAGGACAATAAGCTCTCCTCCTATTACCTGGAAGATAGCTATCGTTTGGGTTTACTAAAAACCTCTACCTTTCGCAGACTATGTATGGTTTCCTTTTATTTCTTTTGAAACTTTGTGGTATATGTAAATATTGTTATTATTAAAAACTACCTGCGCCCGCGGTTTGACCCGCATAAGTCTCAATGCCATGGGAATATCGGGATAAAAAGTATTTTTTGTCCTAATCCAGGCCATAGTCTACCCACGTGCTAAATTTCATCCAAATCCATTCAGCCGTTTTAGCGTGAAAGCGTATCAAACAAACATACAAAAAAAATTGGTTGTCTGTAAAGTCGGTTTGCGGACGATAATTTTACGTGATAACGTCATAAGAAAACATGCGTCTCTATTGCTTGCTCCGCGCTCGAGTCATGCTTTTTCGTGCGTGCAGCCAGCGTTCATCGATTTATAAGACGCTATCACGTCAAAAATCAAATCTTTTCTCTTTATATTATTAGTTTAGATGGAACGTTACATTATGTTTAAGTTTATTGCCACTAGAGGCGCCACTTCCTGCCAACGCTCTCTTGTTATCCGCCAACAAAAATTGTTAGACACATTTTACACAATACACTAAAATATTCCAAGAAAATACTGCTTATACTTAGAATATTCCATCAAATATACAGACAAACCGTGAAAACGGTTTTGCGGGGCATAACATTTTGCGGGTTCTTAAGTCAAGATTATTTATTTTATAAACTTATAAAAATAAAATAAATAAATAATATAATAATATGCATACAAAACAATATATTGTATTCAGTGTGTACATAAATAAGTAAATAACACACGAAATATCACTAAACTGTACTAAAAAGGGTAAAATCGATATCACCAACAATTTAACTTTTCATCAAAAGTGGTTTTCAAACAATGCCTAGGTATTTTAGAAGGGACATGAGGGTCAAACTTTTGGCATCGCACAAGTTATTGGGGTCTGTCCAATTATCTGATATAACGTCGTCGGCTCCTAAACCTTGACAAATATGTCGTAAGACTGTTCGTAAACTGTCTCTAGACAAAATACCGCCATAAAAAAATATAAGCATCGACTTCAGAACGTCCGCCATTTTTTCGTCGGTCAAAAAAAAAAACGATGGCTTATATTTTATTTTTTTACGGACAACTCTAAAGAGACACAATTGTTTTTCCTGTTATATTATAACGTGAGCTCCACGGACTTTTCTGCCGCCTATTTGTGCCTGACAAATACCTTTTGCAACGTCAAAGCCGCCGTCATAACCTGTTCGCGCTACCGCTATGTAGATCTGTTGCTAGAGCCGAATCCCCAGTATGTCGAACCCTAAGGATGCTAAACGCCCTCCTGACTGCCGACCCTGAATGTGATGTGTTTGCTGATGAATGGAAGAAAATAATGCGTGCTTGTCTGGTGTTTTGTGAGAGACAATATGCGAGGGTGTCCACTGTTACATGTTAGTTTATGGTGGATTTAATTTATTTAACCATTTACTCAAATAATTATTAATAATTATTTTATCCACGAATTGTACGAGTATATATTTGAATTTGAATTTAATTTTTGTAATGAATGCTTATTTTATTCTAATTTTTATAATTCTATGTTAATTAATGTAATTGGACTTGTGCCGTTTTAATTAACTATAAAATAAATAAATAAATAATATTATAACACTAGCTTCTGCTCGCGACTTCGTCTGCGAGAAATCTCTTGTCCCCTGACCCACTCCGTCGTCGCATCGCATCGCCCGCCCGTGATATTACTTCGATTTCGCTTAGCGTGCTATTTGCCTTTTTTCCTTTGTTGTAGTAGCCTATAATGTTAAAGTTAGCCTATAACGTTCCTCGAGAATTGGGCTATCAATGCAAAAACATTGAACCAGGCCTGGGATTTCCATATACTGTTTTCAATTATATAGGTACAAATGTTTAGGCAGCGTATGGAAATAAACTAGACAAACATTGTGACAGCTCGGCTAATATGCTTGATATAAATATAATTTATAGCTTAGAGCACTCAGGAATAATGTAGCTTTCAACTTGTGATTTTTTAAATTGGATCATTGGTTCCGTAGATTACCCTCTACATACAAAATTACCTACAAACCAACAAATTTTACCTCTTTATAATATTACAAATTATTAGTATAGATAACTTACTAGCTTTTGTCTGCGGCTTCACCCGCATGTACAGTCGCCAGCACATCAAGCTACCCGAAACTGTAAAATTTTCCCAATCAACTTTGAACCTTATGCTTTAGCGATAAAGTTGAAAATCTATTAAAGAAATTTGACAGATTGTAGTAGCTTGATGTGCTGGCGTCTGTACCTACGTCGCAAATTTTCCCACGAGAAGGTACTTCCGTGATAAATAGTATCTTACCTACCTATGTCTGGGGCTACTGGACCTAAACGCAAAAAACGCAAGTTTTATAATGCCTAAAAGTATGTGATCGACTACAGTAAAGAAAATCAGAAAAATATAATGATTTCTTCAGGATATACGCTAGTTAGATAGTGTGTTGAAAACGTAAAACAACTAATTTGATACGATAGAAAAAACTCATGAAGATAGAGGTATCTTCATGATTTTTAAAAAGTTTCTTTTCAGAATAATAACCATACTAATATACATACAATCATTCTGATTTTTTGTCAGATTATTCTACAAGCAACATACTAAAGAGTACTAAAGCACTAGTGTTTTAATTTTTTAGTCCAAACAATAGATTTTTCGTAAATAGATAATTGCTTCATATTTTTTGCAATAAATTATGTATCATCGCGTTTCTCTTTCTTTTCTATGCAGTCCGACAGTGACCGCGCTTTAGGTCATGTAGTCCCCTTAAATACAACTGACGAAATGTACTGTACTACAGGTATACCTCAGTCTGCCTAACCCTATGGGGATTACAGTCATGATGGTATGTTATGGTATTTCTAAAACTAAAATATTTTGTTAGATAATTTAATTTTCCTCGTTGAATAATTGCGAGAAACCAATGAAAAAGCAGACAGTTTTAGCGTTTGACAACATCATCCACATTTAAGGGTGACTTTCACTAATAAAACAAAACGTAATCAGTACAAATCTAAACCGCGTTCAAGAGCCTTCAGTGTCAATATTCTACACCAATGACAACACTTGACAGCACTTCAACGTGATTTAGTTGATCGAGTTCAGTTTTTTCATTTTAGAATTTCTCCCTAAACGCGCCAACGAAACAAGAGAAATCCTTGCGGCCTTATCCAGGTTTAAAACATCGAGCCATTTCTGAAATTCGAACTTAATTCCTAAATTTAAATTAAAGTTTTAATTAAGTATAAAAATTGACGGAAAACCTGAGTCTAAGTTGTCAATTTTGTAATAAGAACTTTAACTTTCTCCGAATAAAATTTAAAATACAATAACTGGTTCGATGGTTTAGCCTTGGACTAAAGTTAGAACTCGCTTTGTAATAAGAGGTTAGTGTTTGGCAACGTTTTGTAAAAATATCTAGATGAAACTTTGCTCAAGTATTTTTGTTACCGTCCGTTGAAGAAAAATATTTTGATGTGGCGCTCAGAAATGCGCAACTTCGCCGCAAACAAACTGAGCGACAAAAGCTTTGAATTAAATAATTTTGGTTTTCCTCAAAAACTAATCCTATTATGTACTTTTTCATCGTTCTTTCCTTTTTGTTTATATTTCTTTCTTAATAAGTAAGCCGTTGCTATGTAAAGTAATTGTTTTTTTTTAAACAATATCAGCTTGAGAATAATAGCGCTAGTACTATTAGTTAATCTGTGCTAATAGGTAATACGGGCTGGTGTCCATGAGTGTGCATACACACGAGCGACACGCGTCGACGACAAAGGTCGAATGTATGTAATGTCGTATGTATTCAAGTTTAGTATACACCAAGAATAGCCTAAAAATTTCGTCGAATTAACTTGTAGTGAGGCCGTAACACGACACGCGAAGCAAACGCACCTAACGTAAATTCTTGCAATTTGAAGTTGGAAATATCAGTTTACGATAGCAGCAACAAGTGCCTTGCGATAACGACTGCAGAGAAAACAAATTAAAGAAGTTGTTTAAGTTTAGTCGAGCGTGGCACGAGACAACGCGACGGTACTCGGAGCGACGGAGGGTAACAGGAGACGCGCGCGCGTGTCGATTGACGTAAATAACATCGCATGAGGCCGTATACGGAGCATTAGCACATAATCAGACTATAACGTTCCCACTGCTGGGACACAGGCCTCCTCTCTGTGAGAGGGAATGGGCCGTAATCTACCACGCGGGCCCAGTGCGGGTCGGTAGATGTCACACGTCTTCGAATTTTTAGTTCTAGGACATGCCGGGTTTCCTCACGATGTTTTTCCTTCACCGTTTTTAGCATTAGCATTTTGGTTTAAATGCGGCAAGCACAATAAAAACTTATTGCCCATAAAGACTTAACAGGGGTTCGAGGAGGGGAGGGGGGTGGAGGGGGGGGGCTCAGGGATCAGACCGGAATAAATCCTTAAAACTAAGTAAACTTATGTGCAGAACGAGTAATAAGTCTATGATGTTCCCACTGCTGGGACATACGCCTTTTCTCAGTGAGAGTGGGCCGTGTTCCACCACGCGGGCCCAGTCCATGTTGAAAGACATGTGACAACATGTCTTTGAATTTTTGGATCTAAGACATGTCGGTTTTCTGACGATGTTTTCCTTTACCGTTTAGAGAGCAGTGGTGATGAAATAATTTACACAAAGTAAAGCACCTGGGGCCGATCTCACGACCAATTCGTAAGTCGGGGACGATACCAACCCACCGCTGCTCTCACAATAATCCGAGTCTAATATTTTGCGAGGGACTGATTTGAATATAGGATTAGAATGCACTATCCTTAATCAGCTGAACAAAACTTTTCCTAGGAGTTTTCCTAAGAAAAATTTTGTTTATTGGTTTCAATAGAGCCGTGCTTAAGCAAATTCTAGGATATAATCCTTCGCATCGCTCGGCAAACTCAAATTTCAAATTCGTACGAAACAAATCCTACTAATTATTATAAATGCGAAAGTTTGTGAGGATGGATGGATGTTTGTTACTCTTTCACGCAAAAACTACAGAACAGATTTGGATGAAACTTTACAGTGATATAGCTTATACATCAAAATAACACATAATTATACTTTTTATTCCAATATTCCCACGGAATCGACACTTATGCGGGTGAAACCGCGGGGCGCTGCTAGTTCTTATATATTTGTACCTACATCTAATAATGTTGTTAATGTTTCATGCTGGATTATATTCGATAGCATTGTGAATTGTTACTGAATACAAATTGAATTTATAATTTGAGGAAACTAGTCCTTATTTTGACCACGTAGGCAGTAAACAAACAACTCCTCCACAATATCACATACTTGTGTGTGTGTACACGAAAATGGACTTTGTTTTAATACCATAGATGTATGTACAGTATTAAAACAAAGTCGATTTTCTTGTCTATCTGTGTGACTATTGTTAAGCTATTGCATAGCTTTTATCTTGGGCTTTGAGCGCGGCGACCGAATGAAGAAATTCCGTAACGAAAATAAACCTAACACCCCCCACTCCGACCGGCACAGCGGTGCAGCGTTGAAAGCCGTGCATCGTCTAACGTCGTATCAGTTCGGCAGACTTCGGCACGGTGTTTGTGTGCGTGCGACTAGACGTATGCTATGCAATAGCTTTACCGCGGCAGTCCCCGAGTGCCACACGTATTTTTTTTTTTATTACTGATTGGGCTCGCTCTTGGATCTTCTAAAGTACACTATAAATTTTTTTGTGGTTTCATCATCAGTTAGAGCGTGGCCCAGTGGTAACGGCCGCGACTTACGAGTTGTAGGTCGTGAGTTTGAAGCGATAAGGAAAAAGCGACGGTGTGTTTTTTGTTTCACTCGACGCTAGCCAGTGTGCGAAATCTGAAGTGTGTGTTCTGTGTTGATAGATCACTTATACACACAGATGAGGTACGGCCTGTACGGCGTGTTCACAGCAAAACGATCTCTTAAGGGGCTTACAGGACCTAAACGCAAAAAACGCAAGTTTTAGAAACAATAAAAGTATATGATCGACTACAGTAAAAAAAATAAAAAAAATATATGATGTTCTTCAGGATAAATGCTAGGGAGATAGTGTGTTGAAAACATAATACAAATTATTTGGTACGATAGAAAAAAATTATGAAGATTCCTCTAAAAACTTTTTTTTACAACAAAAATCATACTAATACACATACAATCATTATGATTTTTTTTCAGATTATTCTACAAGCAACATACTAAAACTCTAGTGTTTTAGTTTTTTTGTCCAAACACTAGATTTTTCGTAAATCGATAATTGCTTCATATTTTGCAATAAATTAAGTCTGACAACCAGTCTTACCAAGGGGTATCGTATTACCCAGTAACTGGGTTGTGGAGGTCAGATAGGCAGTCGCTCCATGAAAAATACTGGTATTCAGCTGCATCCGGTTAGACTGGAAGCCGACAACATAGTTGGGAAAAGGCTAGGCAGATGATGATGATGATTTTGTAATAAATTACCAGCGTTGTGTCATCGCGCTTCTCTTTCTTTTCTATGCAGTCCGACAAAGACCGCGCTTTAGGTCATGTAGTCCTCTTAACGTGCTTATACAGTTTCGATCGTTTACTGTACACCTCTGTCTAATCATTCGGGAATAACGTGATGTTATGGTTGTTAGTTTCTTATCTAGCATAACGCTATTTTCAGTACTGAAATATATGTACAATTTAGGTAAAAACACAAATGGCGCCAGTCGTACTTGAATATAAACGACAATTGTGCTATGTTCAGTGGACCGACCCATTCTCAGAGCGTCGTAAAAAATAATAGGTAAACAAAAATATTGCGAGTGATAAGATTTTCACGAGCGTCGTCTTTGGGTGAATGTGTAGATTTGTGTAATGAACAGTACTAAAATGTTTATCTTTGTATGTACACTAGGTAGTAGGTCCTATTCAACAAAGTCTAGGGAACTAGCCAACTACACTCGAGAGCAATGAGTTAGGGTCACATAGAGATACCTGAAAATCTCGGAAACTATGAATGCTAGCTTAATAAAAATAACTCGTATTTAATAGACAATCAAATGTTCCTTAAATTGCATGACATAAGACATAAGTACTTAAATACTTGAATTCGCTGAGAACTCAATATAAATAGGTTTGTATAGTGAGAGGATTTCCTCTTAGTGTATGTGTATTTTGCAAGCGTTTTCAAAAGTCCGTACGTAAGACGGTAAGTATTTATAGAATTATAATCATTAGAATCATTAATACATCTTCCTATGTTAGATTTGTACCATTAAGCACTTTTCCATAAGATATTTGTTGTTATGGTACAAATCTAACTTAGAAAGATGTATTAATGATTCTGATGATTATAATAAATACGTACCTGTTATAGTCGCGAATCAAATTTTTATCAAGATACAACCTGACACTGATCTGCAAGTTACAAAAAAACGTAAGAAAAATTGAATTTCGCGGTCTACCACTGCGCATTCACCTTAAATGTAACTGAGCACATAATAATGTTACGAGGTCACATTCCGCACGCCTTGCTACGCGGCTACGAGCCGAGCTACGGCGTAGCAAGCATTGTGCTTCGAATGTAGGTATGTAATTTTAATGCTTATCCAAACAGAAGTCTCGACGGGATTTTGGTAGAACAATTTTCATTTATTTCTATTTCCATGAAATAAAAATAAATCTAAACATGAACTCTGTTTACCACAATGCAGTCTCGAATTGTTTAGAAGGAACACGTAGGTACAGTCAACAAAAGAGATAAGTATGTAGGATCGTCGGATATCGTTGCAGTTTAATAAGAAACCGATGGATGTTCTCGAATAAAATTTAATTTTATTATATGGGACCAAACATGAAATCGCGAAAACAAAATCAGCTGTTCCTTACATTTTGAAGAGTTATGCGAACATAAATGTAGGGAACAGCTGATTTTTTTCACGATTTCAGGTTTTGGTCCCATAGTAAAAGTTGTTCATAATGAAGAGTACAATGACCCCTTAAGAGGAAAACGGTGATTAAATTTTCACCCTGTATTATTAAGTAAATATACACAATAAGAAGTCATTTACCACGTTGACTGCCAGACAATAGACGTAATAGAAAATCTATTTTTGGCGGACACCGTGTGACCGCGGTGGCAGTAAGTAATACAAATAAAATAATATCTTGAATTCATGAAAGCCTAAAAATTTTCTTAGGTTACTGCTCAGATATTGTGAACAACGTGTCTTGAAGAAAATTCCGTCCGTGTTCACATGTAAATTGCACCCGTGCAAAGCCGGGTAGGTCACTAGTGATTCATATAATTTTAACCAAATTTTTTCATCTTTATTTTTTAAATGTTGCAGCATCATGCTGAGATAGGAGCCTTTTGGCCTCGTATAGGACTTTCTGTATCATTTTTCTTTTTATAACTTTTTTTTTCTATAACTTGGATTTTTTTTACTGTGTTTAGTTTAGTTTATAATAATCCTATACGAGTCGCAATAAATACTTTTTCTTTCATCTTTGAAATGGGATTGGACACGTCAGCCGCATGCACAGTGACCGCTGGCGCTTGGCAACAGTCTCCTTACGGTGTACCTGAGAATGGACGGCGCCGCTGAAGCCGGTCCAAGAAGTTGTGGCGAGACTACCTAGACGCGTACCGCAAGGGTTGGATCGACGTGGCTTTGGGGGGGGGGGGACTTGGCTCAGCAGTGGGACAGTGCAGGTTAACTTAAAAAAAAAAAACATCTTTATCGTTTTAATTGCATTTTGAGTAAAAGTTTCGAGATTTCCTAGCTACTATTATGACGTACTAGCTGCGTCCCGCGGTTTCACCCGCATAAGTTTCGATCCCGTAAGAATATCGGGATAAAAAGTAGCCTATATGTTAATCTAGGGTGTCAGCTACCTCCATACAACATTTTATCAAAATTGGTTCAGTCGTTTGAGCGTGAAGAAGTAACAAACATATAAACACACACACACAGTCACAAACTTTCGCCTTTATAATATTAGTGTGATTTTCAAGATGTATCTGTCCGGAACTTCCGAGAACTTTTTTTTTGTGTGCTTACCAATACAAGGCCGGCGGCACGTTTCTAAGAAAAATATTGGCGGGTGGAAGCGTTCTGTCACCGAATAAATAACGGGAGTCTGTCTTTGAAGAAGAAAAATTGAGTTGACTTGAAGTAAATATTCCCTTTTGACTTTTCTATACATATAATAAAATCGTAGGAAAGTCAAAACTGTACATTGAATATTTTTTTAAAAGAATACTTGGGGCGTGATCTACAATCGATTTCGAAGCCGAAAATATAATTTTTAGAATTTTTGTCTGTTTGTCTGATTGTCTGTATGTATGTCCGGGCTAATCTCAAAAAGTGCTGCATGGATTTACATCAAATTTTGCATGAGTATTACTAAGAGGTCGGGTCAACATATAGGCTACATATTATCACGCTATCACCTACGGGGGAGGAGCTGTGAATCTTTATATTTCTTACGCATTCTGTGACAGCATGTAATCTAACGACGCATATTTAAATGTTATTTTTGAGTAAGCCATGCTATTATCTAGCTTTACACTATAAAAACTACGCCATTTAAGTAACTTGGGCAGAGAAACATAGTTTAATGAATGTTAGTAGTATAAAGAAAATTTTGAACCAGCGCCATCTAAGAGATTTCATAAAAATCAAATCAAGTTACATGTTAACAATTTTTGGAAATTAATAATTTAAATTTGATCATGTTGGCGAGGTTAGTAGTTAGTTATTCTTAAAATTCATAGATGGTAATGTACATTTTCTTCATACAAGTTGTATCGTATAGTTCGTTTTGACAAATTCAAGGTCCAACAAAACCCTCAAAATCTTGAGCAGAGTTGAGGAAGACAATTAAAAAAAAATGCGGTGTTAAGTATTACAAGAAAGTTATGTTCATTGATGATGATCATTTCTTCATCAATTTCATGTTGTTAGTACAAAATAAACATTGACTGTTAATACTTTTGTTCGGTATTTATCTGTGTGATTATTGCTTGGTAATTAATATATTTTCATGTCGTATACCTAATTTATAAACTTAAATGTGATGTAAAACAAATCCCTTACGTATGACGAGGTGCCTTCATATTACACGTACGACAAGCAAAGGGGTTTATTTAACCGACGTCGACGAGGAGGTGCTGTGGAAAGTTTTCCAGGAATTTTCAAGGACACCGCATTGGGTAGGGTTTATACCGTGCATCCGAATAATGGCGAATGCTATTTTCTGCGGTTGTTACTTCACACTGTCCGAGGCCCAACGTCTTTCGCCTTTCTGAGGACATTTGATGGCGTGGAGTATCCCACTTACCGCGCAGCCTGGGTAGCACGTGACCTTCTCGACAGTGACCAAAATTGGGATGAAACCCTCGCGGAGGCGAGCGTCAGTGACAGTCCCAGCCGCATGCCGTCATCTTGGTGTTTTGTGGAGTCGCGAAACCGGTAGCTTTGTGGGAGAAGTATCGCCATCATCTGTCTGAAGATTTTCTACGAGCTTTGAGGCGTGCTACTGAAGACGAAGTCGAAGTAACTGATGAACGCGTGCTGAACACCTGTCTCAGTTCACTTCAAGATGTGGTCATTTCTTTCGGCGGCAATCCACTGATCGAATATGGGTTACCAGCTCCCCAATCATCACCGCATCAAGACCGTGGAAATCGGGACTTTAAAATTCCCATCGATTTAGAGAGCGCCGAAACGCCTGTTTGTGGTGTGTCACGTAACAGCGATAAGGGACACGTGCTCAAGGATTGCTCTTTGATCGAATGGAATGAGTGTACGATGGCCAATAGGAAGGCAGTTGAGGCCGTGGACAGAACCCTGCAGGACATCCGCAGGAACGAACATTTGATGGGTGGTGTCACAGTTCTGTTCAGTGGCGATTTCCGGCAAACGCTTTCCGTGGTGACGCGAGGATCGAGGGCTGACGAGGTGAATACTTCGTTGAAATGATCTTCGTTGTGGTCACGAGTTCGTACGCTGCGCTTGACCATTAACCCATCGTATGCCGGAACTTAGATCTACGCGAGACACAATGGCTTTTTAATTGTGTCTGTAATTACGACATTCAACCGTTTAATATGAGAGCTCGGCTGGCAATGCACGTGCTCAAGAATTCTCCGATGTCCTTCTAAGTCTTGGCGAAGGCACTCTACCAGAAGAGAGAGGTGGACAGGTGGTGCTTCCAGAGTCTCTCGGTAGAGTGGTATCCAGCATAGAAGAACTCATTCGCTGTGTGTACGGGGACATCAGTCGTATACCGCACCAGCAAAATTCTTGGGTGTGTGAGCGGGCCATTTTGACGCTTAAAAACGATCAGGCTGCAGCAATTAATGAATGCATTCTCTCGGAAATTGAGGGGAATGAAGTAGACTACACCTCGATAAACACTGTTGTCAAGCAAGATGACGCCACACATTATCCCGTGGAATTTCTGAACTCCCTGTCAGCAAGTGGACTTCCAGCGCATACCATCAAGCTGTGGTCGGTGTCCCGATTATGCTTCTTCGGAACCTATCTCCTCCGAAGTTGTGTAACGGGACCCGCCTTAAAGTCATCTCGCTCCACAGACACACAAATTGAGGCGGAAATTCTTACGAGTTGTGGCGTTGGCGAGGCAGTATTTATACCACGCATTCCCCTCATACCTCATAACTTCCCGTTCCAGTTCAAGCGCGTACAGTTCCCCGTGAGTGTTTGCTTCGCGATGACCATTAGTAAGTCGCAGGGGCAGACACTGAGGGCAGAAGCAACTCGTCCTGAGGTCGACACTGTCGACCTCAGGACGAGTTGCTTCTCACACGGGCAACTGTACGTCGCTTGCTCCCGCGTCACCAGTCCTGACTCTCTTTACATTTTGGCTCCTGGCAGCATAACTACCAACGTACGTTATAGAGAAATGTTGTAAGGTATGATACCTTTGTACGTATTTTTACTCTTTTGTGTCCTGGAATGTATTCCTGCATTATTTTCTCTATTTCCTTCAGTCACATCTTATGACTGAACTCAGCAGGATTCCAATATAACTCTCTTCACTTGCTTCGCTTGCAAAAAAAACTTATATTTTAATGCTATTTTAAAAGTTGTTTACTTATAATGCTATAGCGACACTGGCATCTTAGGTATTTTTGGTGCTGTAGAGCCTTCACGCAGACGACGTCGCGGGCAGCAGCTAGTATTTAATAAAAGAGATTTTTTCTTAAATTAGCCATTTTATTTCTCCTTTTGAATGCAAGAACCTATTGAGTTACAACTCTGACTTTTTAATGTTGATGAGGTATAGGATTCTATTTCGTAGACCTGCCCATCGTCCATGACGCTATTCAAAAGTAACGAGTTACAAACTCAAATTACCATTGAGAAGCCAAAATGTCATATTACTAGTATTTTAATGGCGGCGCGTACACGACGCGAACCACCTGTCTTACCACCGGCGATGAACGAGAAGCGAGTAGAGTTAGCAATTCATAAAAATATGTAGTTTAAAAAACACGCTTGGCCAATCTATTGGACTTGTCAACACAAATCATATGAGCCCCAAACTCGAGGCGTTTACAAGTAGCCACTGAGGAGTTCCACTATCCACCTCTTGGCTTCATCGTCAGATCAGCTCCATGATACCAAATTATAGTTTTGTCATCCGAACTACTTATATTAAACAAAGTTTCATCTCAATACGACAGTTAGAAGTAGGTTAAAATTGACTTCTAAGGTTTTGTTACATTGTTTGTTATTTAGTTACAAGTGAAGCTAATAAAAGTGTGTTAAAAATGGGTTGCCAAGCAACGAGCAGCGAGTACCCGACGGCGACGAGAGATTACTCGCTGGTATGCGTAATTATGTACAGACGCCGGGCACATCAAGGTACCCGAAACTATAAAAAAAATCCAATCAACTTTGAACCTTATACTTTAGCGATAAAGTTGAAAATCTCTTAAAGAAATTTGACAGATTGTAGTAGCTTAATGTGCTGGCGTCTGTACCAAGCGTGTTTCTATCATCGAGTGTCGCTGATATAGTACAGACGCCAGCACATCAACCTACACCTAACTGTCAAATTTTCCCAATCAACATTGAACCTTATGCTTTAGCAATAAAGTTGAAAATCTATTACAGAAATCTGACAGATTGTAGTAGGTTAGTGTGCTGGCGTCTGTACATTCCTTGAAAGCTCTTGTCGCCGCGACAAACGAGTTTTATAGCCCGGCGGCGGTGATGTGAACAGTCAGAGATCAACTAGTAATATACTCGTACGTAGCTCACTTTCTTAAACGGTACCAAGAATATATTGAGCTACTATTGGCTAGTCGCTTTCTCGTCGAGGTAGGACCTCATCCCTTCCAACTTTACGAATGAATTATCATTAGTAAAGTTGAAGTCAAAAGCCTAATTCATAAGGACAATAGGTCCGTCGAGCAATTTATAAATTTATCACTTTTAGGGGTTTGATCCAACATTTTAATAATTTTAGGTAGACCTCTCAAGCTATTTGTAACCTCTCGGAACAAATGAATCTGCCTTTTTATACGTTCACCCCTTACTAATAAACGTATTATAATCAGATGAATAGTTACACACCGATTTCTCTCTTTCAGTCGTCAGTAATTTGACTTTCGAAAGAAGAAGACAAAGCATTGTGTAACTATACAGACGCTATACAACGTTAATTAGTAAGAGGGTCAGAGTTTATCTATTCTAATATACTCTTGTTGGGTCGTTTCTTGTTTCTGCACACTCAGTTACAAAGATGTTCAAGGTATAGCCGTGGTCGCATGCCTGTATAACATGTTTGTGCCAGGAACACTTACAAAATATAAATTCTGATGCTATATTTAAGAAATAAAAAAAAAAAAATTAAAATATTTTATTTCACATAAACCGTCATGGGCACTTATGAAATGTCAGAAGCTAGGTGCACAGATTTAGATCACATTAATCCCATAAGTAAAATTATATCTCTCTTTCACAGAAACCACTCCAATGATGAACCCAACCTGAACGGACCAACCAAGATGGCACACATCACATTTTTCATCCTCCTCATCCTCACAAAAATCGGACTATCTACAGAAGATGAAAACAAACAAGATACAGAAATAAACAATATAGACATAGACGACTATATTGAATACAACAAAACTGACATATATGATGTATATAACAATACCAATGAAGAAGCAAATAAACCAGTCAATCATAAAAAGTGTGAAGTGATCAACACAACGAATTCAGATGATGCTGATTACATTCAGACAAACACTCTCAATTCTATATACTTGAATAACATACATTCCAGCTTGACGTCAAACTTGATTGAAGTGAAGTTGTCAGTCGATGGGATGGAGCTAGAGGGA
The DNA here is from genome assembly GCA_914767645.1 of Hydraecia micacea. Lineage (NCBI taxonomy): Eukaryota > Metazoa > Arthropoda > Insecta > Lepidoptera > Noctuidae > Hydraecia > Hydraecia micacea. The sequence goes on from OU611780.1 coordinate 17,285,519, forward strand.
GTGAATTTGTTTGATATAGTGAACAGTGATTGTGGTGGAGCTAAAGTGTGTCCCAATTTGAACGGGAATTGGACCAATGATAAGACTATTACTGTGGGATTCCTTGGAGCTTATGGCAGGAGTCAGGTGAGTTTTGTGCTTTATTTTGGAAAGAGAGAAAGAGGGACAAAGAGAGAGATAGAGAGAGTGATAGAGAGAGATATAGAAGTGGAAATCCGTAAAGCCTCATTAACATAATGCAAGTTTCTTGCCTGTGGTATATAATAAAATTGAAGCAACAAATGACTTGCATGGTCTAGACTATACCACAAAATACAGAGAGTACAGAATTCAATCACATGTATGTACTTACTTTTCAGACCTACGCTCGGCGGTCGCGCTAGGGTTGTCAACTTTGGCTTATGCACAAAAAACTATCGTGGTAGTGGCACTCGTATCTAGTTGTGAGCACCCTATTTACACAATTTATTTTTCCCTATCCGTTTTAGACCTAAACCTATCAAATGACACTAAAAACAACACAATATCTACAAAAACAAAAAATCATGGTTTTCAATTTACGTAATATTTGGTGGCGTGAATTTACCTTACAAAAAGTTACTTTGTTTATACTGATTCAAAATAGGAAACTATTTTAAGGGGCTTAGAAGACCTCAACGCAAAAAACGCAAGTTTTAGAAACAATAAAAGTATATGATAAACTACAGTAAAAAAACTAAAAAAAATAGGTATATGATATTCTTCAGGATAAATGCGAGGAAGATAGTGTGTTGAAAACATAATACAACTTATTTGGTACTATAGAAAAAAATCATGAAGATACCTCTAAAAACTTTTTTTTTACAACAAAATTCATACTAATATACATACAATCATTGTGATTTTTTGTCAGATTATTCTACAAGCAACATACTAAAACTATAGTGTTTTAGTTTTTTTGTCGAAACACTAGATTTTTCGTAAATCGATAATTGCTTCATATTTTGCAATAAATTACCAGCGTTGTGGCATCGCGCTTCTCTTTCTTTTCTATGCAGTCCGACAAAGACCGCGCTTGAGGTCATGTAGTCCTCTTAAGTATATAAATCGAGCTTAGATAGCCACCTTACAACATATTCTTGCCATGATCACAAAAAATATCAACTCTTTAATAGTACCTTTTAATGTTGAATTTAAACAACCGTCCACCGGACAGTTATAATAACTTTTTTTTTGTGTTCCATTTTCGCACTTCACAGACGCGTGTCTCAAGCGGATGGCACTCGCGCTCGCACTGTTTTCAACCGTTCTGAGATATCGTGTCCTTGAGCGGTGTCTATGTGTGCGTTGCTCGAGCGCATTTTGTATGTAGATTGACTTTTGTACTCTCTGTATTTTGTGATTATTCGTCCTCAACTTTATTTTGTCCACCGCCCCCTTTGAGAATATTTTTTTTTCTAGAGCCCCCCAATTTTTTTTTTAAATTACCATCTGTCGAGAAACTGAAACAGCTATTGCCACGATTATATTTAAACGAGTAATATAATATAGTCGCAAAATAGGATATATCATTTTCTCCGGGTCTTCTACTGCCCCCCCCCCCCCCCTGAAAGTCTCAACCGTCCACGGGGGCGTTATCACCCTCGTTAAAAACCTATGGTCTAGACATTAGACATTTGTATTCTTTAGGTATATACATAGATACCTATACGTTACCATTGGCCTGTACTGGTTTTAGAGGTCCTGAATGCAATCATTTAATTTCCAGTCAAGTGTCAGATTAGGTTATATCGCTCATTTGGAGAAACATCGACGTAACTGGTACTTTTTTTTTACGTCTATGTTTTCCTAACGTAAATACGCTTTCTAAGTGCTTTGGCATATTTAACTAATTTTTGGGAAAAAATACATTTACGTCGATGTTTCTCCAAATGTTTTATTCATTTTTTTCCGTTTTACTTTTTATCAAATATTTTCCTTCACGAGTAATACTGTTGAAGGCACTTGATAAATGATTTTATTTCTGTAAGTAGGTCTGCACAAACACTTTTACACGTATTATAACTAGATGAGGTCGGCGTTTCCTATCTGACTACTCTGAGAAGAAAGGCCGAACCAAACTCCGAGGTCACCAGTCTCTTTTAAAGTCCAGACATAATCTTGGTCAGATCATGTGAAGACCTTGTCTATGTCTGAGATGGTCTTTTGAGGTAAGAACCACGTAGATTGAGTGGACCTGTCCAGTCAGTGCACGCATTTGTCAGAAATCAAGCAGCTTAACTCAAAACTTAAGGAGCTCAACGATTCGACCAACAATACCAAAGAAAGGACATTTGGGTAGGCCACATAAATTACTCAAACTGCCAGACCATGACAATAACTAACAGAACAGAGAGAAAAAAGAAAACAAAAAAAAAATGGCCCACATAGTCCTCACATTCACAATAATTAAAATAATAAAATACTTTACAAAGTAAGCAAATGTCATTGTGTATATAAAATTAATTAATGTCAAGGTGTATATAAAAAACATTCAATATGTAAAAATTAGAAGCAGCTTAATCCCACGGCCTTTTTTTTTTGGCTTCAATATAATCTTAACGGCATAAAAGGCTTTCTGGCACAACGTACGTTTAATTCATCATCATCATCATCAGCCTATAGCAGCCCACTGCTGGACATAGGCCTCTCCTATTGCACGCCATTCAACTCGATTTTCGGCAACTCTCATCCAGCTGCTACCAGCCAGCCTGCGAAGATCGTCGTTTAATTAATGATTTAAATTTATTAAGGCTTAGAACTTGAACGTGGCTTGGAAGATTATTATAAAAGCGTATACATTGGCGAATGATCCACCTGTTTTCTTGAGCCTTGTTGCAGGTACAACAAATTTATGTTTGCTCCTAGTATTTATATAATGAATATCACTGTATTTTTTAAACAATAAGATTTTCAAAAATATACTGAGAAGGCACAGTCATTATATTAATCTCTCTGAGATAGTGTCTCAGACTTAATTTATAAATTTATTGAACAGCTCGTTTCTGCAAAACAAAGATAGTCTGAATATCGACAGGATTTCCCCACAATAGAATACTGTACGACATTACACTATGAAAATAGCTAAAGGTAAAATGGGGTTAGTTTGATTCTACGGGTTTACTTTGATAACAACTTTCGACTTATGAAAAACTTAACTTAACTTAAATTTTATTAGATTTAAATATATAGATTTGAACAAAAAAAACAGTAATTTTTATTTATCAAAGAATCCCACCCAGAAACCATCATCTTAAAACAACTGCAGCACAAACATTTGTGGACCGATATTAATTTGTTTTTTGGGGTTACTATCAAAATACGTACCAAAAACTAGTGCGATCAAAGTATCCCCGATGCAGTATGAAGTTGATCACGATGATTATAATTTTTTTTTTCTCATAAAGGAGTAGCCAAAAATATTACTTTAATGTAAACATATACAACCCATAAAACCGATGTTACATTTATTTTTGTAAATTTTTCAGCCTTCTTAGTACAGAAATATTCAACCTCGAATTTTAAAATTGATCAAAATTGATCAATGTAACCCCATTTTACGGTACCTATACTAAACGGACTGTCTCTATATCAGTTAAATTAAAAATACTTGAAGAAATCGTATTCCTCGAAATACTTTAAGGGTCTAAATGTTTATCTGTAAATTGTATCTAGAGATTGTAGTCGGGTCTCAGACATCGTTAACGTTATAACATGACACGTTATATTCTACTGTTCTGGAATCAGTAAAGGTTTTTATTTTTTATTAGTTTCGTCCCATGTCACTGTCAGTTTTATATTGCAGTAAGTGTTACAAAAACATTATATCATAATGTCTTATCTCTCATCACACTTTATTCGTGAAAGGTCCATTATTTTTACAACCTCGTTAATTTTAGAAAGGCTACAGTGACTGACCGCTGTATTTACAACATTAATCTTAATGCTTTTCCAAACAGAAGCCTCGACGGGATTTTGGTAGAACAATTTCCAACTGATAGCCAATTCCCCTATTCTATTCTATTTTTAATAAATGGCAAGCAAAGTCGATGTTGACTATTCTGCCAATGTCTAAAGTGAGCTGGAAGAACAAGTGTGCATGAGAAAAAGAAAAAAAAATATTTTTGACGAATAAAATTATTTCATTGATCCAGTTGATACGAGTACAATGTAGATCTTGCTGGATTAGTACGGGACTGAAACAAACAAAAAATAGAAATAAATAAATATTATAATTGTTAAAACATAAAGTACACGCATACCACACCCTATATACAGAATAATTCATAATTTTATGTTATTGTGACGGATGAAGGTCGTCAGCGCCACAAACAGATCTGGAGAGGAGTATATTAGTAGAGACGGGAAATTAGTCGGAAGAGGGATCTTCAATTTTGGGAGGCGCCTATATAAATCTAAAGGTGGAACGTTGTTCGAGCATTCAAAGAAGATGTGGTCCAGAGTCTCTTCCAACCCGCACTCACAGAGAGTGGAGTCTCGAACGCGAACCTTTTGCAGAAAAACCGAGCCAATTCCCCTAATTACAAACGTTTAAAATCTAATCGCAATCTCATCTCAGCGACAATTAATGTCAAAAACCTGTCAAAAATTTTAGAGGTATTTTTGGCAGATTGAGACTGAGATCAGACTGTGAACGGTCTTAAAATTACGAGAATTGCCCCGTTCGATTAGGATGTATAATTTCTATTCCAGCAGTACGTTCCCGTGGGATAATTTCCGACTTTTACCGACAAACAATGGAATGTAATGTAGGCTATTGTAATTTACGCAGAGAACTTTTTCTTTGGGAGGGAGTTTAATACAAAAGTTGCGACTTGTTTGTTTCTCTTATAAACTCGTCTCTAAATACTACGCAGTAACGCATACTACGCACCTGGCCTCATGTTTACCTGACCTTTAAAAAGGGCACAAGGTCACTTCCAACGTTCGTCTTGCCGTCACCCTTCCCGAATTTTCACTTACATTCGCATTTCTTTTTTTAACAGTCTCCCATTCATCCTTAAGGCTGCGGCGACACTAAGCGTGTATTTTACCGCCTCCTGTGAAAATTATGAAAAATAAAGGATAGTCAGACGGCGGCCAGTTTTGTTTTCTTCATACATTTTGTACCTAGTGGACGTTCACAGTCGGCGTCCAACTATACGCTTTCGTTTGAACGCAGCCTTAAGGTCGTAGCACACGTATCAACTCGGAAAGGGATCGTCACCGTATCAATTCGAGCCGTTCAGTATTATTTGTATGAAACTCCCTACTGCAACGCACACTAATCGGAATCGTAACGTAATCGCCTCGCCTCGGGACAAGCTCACGAACCATGGTGCGGTGCGTGGTCGACTTGCAGTTCCCGTGCTTAGCCCAGTGCGGGTTGGCAGATGTAATATACATCTGCCAACCCGCACTGGGCCCGCGTGGTGGATTACGGCCCACTCCCTCTCACTGAGAGGAGGCCTGTGTCCCAGCAGTGGGAACACTATAGGCTAATGAGACACAATTGATTTTCTATTGTATCGTACTACATAGGTTACGTGCGGAGGTTGACCGAGAATTATTTTCTAGACTTTACGTGATACGAGTGGCGTATGGTATGGTTGTTTTTGGTGTACATAATAAAGAGTATTCTATTCTATTCTATTTTTCAATTTAATACCGATTTCGAGATGTAATAAATGCATAGGGCTAATGGGGGTACCATTAGCCAGATACATTTATTACATCTCGAAATTAACTATTCAATACCCTGTAAAACATAACTTTCCTCTTTTTCTGCCTTGACCTCTTCATCTTTGGAAAATCGTTTCCCACGAAGGTCATCATCTGCCTAGCCTTTTCCAAACTATATTGGGGTCGGCTTCCAGTCTAACCGGATGCAGCTGAATACCAGTATTTTACATGGAGCGACTGCCTATCTGACCTCCACAAACCAGTTACTGGGTAATACGATACCACTTAAGTAAGACTGGTTGTCAGACTTTCGGGCTTCTGACTACCCGTAACGACCGTCAAAGATCCACGAATGACAGCCGGGACCTTTCCGAGGCATGGAGGGGTCTCGATATGTAAAGATGGTCATCCATCCACAGACCAACCGCTGCAAGCGTACCTTAACCTGATCGATCGACCTGTGCGGCTGTTATTATTTAGTCACGGGACCCTTCCCACGAAGGTCTTTTTTTCAAATTAGGGAGCAAATAATAATCACTCGGGGCTAGGTCCGGGGTATAGGTGGGTGGTTAATTTCTTCGAAACCATAATCTCGCAAAGCAGCCTTGGAAACGCGCCTTGCTATGGGCCGGGGCGTTGTCGTGAAGAAGCAACACACCGGTGGTCTGTTTACCCCATCTTTTCTTTCAAATTTATTTAATAGATTTTCAACTTTTATCTCTAAAGCATAAGGTTCAAAGTTGATTGGGAAAATTTGACAGTTTCGAGTAGCTTGATGTGCTGGCGTCTGTACCACGTGCCTACGTTCATAATCTCGACTGCATCGACCGACGGTCTAATGCTCGCAAGCGCTGTAGCTGAGCAAGAGGTCTGGGGTCCGAATGAAGGATATTGTTAATCCATTGCTTCATATTATGTTCGAAAAATTTGTCTGCTCAACAACGTAACTAACGCAATGAATGTTGTTGAACTGCCAAAATTAAAGCCATTGCTACTGATAGTTTTCCGCAATTACCCCGCAGATGTGATATTACGTTATTCATACTTAATATCTTTTACACGAGTATCCTCTTCTCTTGAAGAATATTTTATACTTTTGTTTAATACTTTATACATAATACAAGTGCTTTCATTATAAGTCCTTCGGCGGATTGGGTCGATATTCTTGAAGCAACAGTCAGCTACATTCCAGGGGGATTGTGGCGGCTTATTGCTTCTATTGTACAGACACAGTATTGTTTAGGCTATACTTATATTATGCTTTTCTTCATTCAATGAAAAAGGACATCATTCATTTCGTACCCAAAAATTAAAGTGGCGGCCAGAAAAAAAGTAATGTTTTCTTATTTGTATATTTTACCATTTATGTGCAAACCTACATAAACAGACAAGAAAAAGGACAGATCAGAAAAATAGGTACAGTCAACAGCAAATGTAGATGATGAAATTTTGGAGTCACTTTTGGAGTCAAAACTGATCACGAATATATGGCAGCTGTACTAGTAGTAAATGTTTGGTATAATTTACAATCACATACTTTTGAATCACTTCGACGCCACACAGTTCTGACGCGAACTCCGTTCATTAGTATTGAATTTCTGATTTTCATCATCTACTTTTGCTGTTGACTGTACAAAGGTGATGCTTATTTCATAAGAAATCTCTTCCAGCATACCTGCGATAGGACAATAAATAGAGAAATGTAGACAGCGTACGCGCGCAGCGTGCGTTTATTATGGGAGAAACATCTTGAGCATTTTATTACTAAGTCTGCCATTAACCCCTGCTGCTATTTGAGATTGAAAATGCCAAAAATCATATTTTTATAACAATTGTTTTATATACTTTTATTTATGTAATTGGTTTCTTAAGCCGTGTAAATCATATAAATAAATAAGTACAACATTAAAAAAAAAAACGAGTGTGCTTATGACCACACGACTGAAGTGAAACTTCAGTATTGCGTATTTGGCTATGAGAGGAAGAGAGAAAGAAAATGTGCGCGCGCACTGCTGTCCTTGCTTATATCCTCCACTCAACTCCCGTTCGCCTCGCCCGATCACACTTTTCGTAACGCTTACATCACGCGTTCGCCAGCTTACTCCCCAAGTCAAGCGTGCTTAAAGAACTACAATTAACCCTGGCTGCTATTTGGGCTTGAAAGTCAAATATTATATTTTTGCCAAAAATATTTTATTGATGGCAAATAGTACATAACGATACGTGTGACGTAAGTAATCCATCTTTGCACGGTGTGAAATTAGTTTGCAAAAAAAGCGGCATGATTTTTTCCAACATCCTCAACAATCATCGTCATGTTTCAGCCAGATAGCTTCATTAATTTTACATCTGAACCTTCCTCATGAATCACTCCGACCATTGATGAAAACTGTGTGAAAATCCGTTCGGTAGTTTTTGAGTTTATCGCTTTCATACAGACAGATAGCGGCGGTAAGACTTTGATAATATGTATTGATTTAGACTTACGAGTAACTATCGCATTAGGGCTACCTGTAAGCATAGATTGAAGGTGCTGTTGTAATCTATCTGAGTATATAAAACAAAGTCGGGTTAGTTACACTACTCGTATTTATAACTCAAGAACGGCTGGAACGATTTTTATGGTCTTCGATTTGTTAATTTTGTCTCCGCCCCTAATAGCAAAATAACTATTAACACATGGGAAAATTTCACGAAAAAAAAATTACGAAGATAGTTCATTTTTTTATACATTTTTGTATTTAATGGGGCGGTACGTAGTTCGCCGGGTCACTAGCACATAAATAAAAGCCTAATCTTTTTGTTCACACTAATTGCCGCTCCTTAAAACCACTTATCACCTAAATTCGATAAAAGTGGAAATAGTAAACAAGAAGTGGGCATCCACCATAAACTGATCAAATTATTTGGCCTTTGAAGGGTATGGATAAATCAATTTACTACGTATAACGTATTACTGTGGTATTACTTTGGGGGATAAACCATTTAAAGAAGTTAGTTTCTGTGACTTTCGTTACCTATTTACACCAAAATATATTTCAGTGTTTCACAAAACGAATGGTTTCGTACGGCATCCCTTCTTTTCGCATATTGTTCTTTTTCCTAATACACTTTGGCATAACTATTTTGGTATAATTTGTTTTGCCATAATAATACTTTGCCATATTTTTTTTTGGCATACAGTTTATGTTGGCATAATTATTTTGAAGGCTAGTTTGTTTTGCCTTAAATTTAATTCGCATAATACTAAACGACGTCAGGGGCATCCCGGGATTCGGTTTGTTAAGTTCCCTTAAACCCTGCCGACAGAAATAAGAACCCCGCGCAGCTGGGCTCCGTCGACCTGTCGTCGTTAGAAATAAAACGATCATGCTTTTATGCTTTATAAAGTTATGCTTAGTCATTACTATTATTAGAGAAATTATGCTTAAAAAAATTATGCGTAAGCTGTTACGCGAAAATGTAATTAGGAGAAACAAAGTATGCCAAGTTATAATAATAATTTATTTATTTGACGAACAACAAAAGGTCCACACTGACAAAGACAAAAATACATAAAAGATGTTAGTAACAATATAGGTATCCTATGTTAGTAATTATATACTAGTATGTTAGTAACAGTGTAGTGTTATATTATTAGGTCTTAAAATTTTATGCAAATGGGTAGGGAACCGTTTCGTAACAATCGTAAACGAATTTTTGTGAAACTGTGCCTTTAAATAGAGATGGTTGATTGTTATAGTTGTTGTTTCGGTAAAATTTACGGAAAGACTACTTTATAATTTCAATGTATGGAAATATTATGAAGACGCTTTTAAAACGTCTATGAAAACTTTACAAGGTCCACGTATTTCGATATATTTTATAGACGTGGACGTCCACGATAATATCGTTGTGTTAGAAAGGCAAAGTTTATGAAGATATACATTGCAACATATGCTAAGGCTTACACGTTAACGTACCCTATATTATGTTGATGAATAAATGTGTGTCTAACATACAAATCCTTTCAGCCGTTTTTGCGTGATGGACTAATAAACATCCAAACATACAAACTCTACAAGTCCGTGGTACCACAAAATAAAACACAAACAAAACAAAATAAATAAAACTCTAAACCATCCGGCTTAGAGTTTTGTGGAACACGGATTGTGGACGGTTTTGTGGTTAGGACCCAATTATAATTAACAAGAACAAATATGGATATTTTAATTTAGTAAAACATACATTTTTGAAATGTGTTGATGTGAGTAGGGCTTATTTTTAATCTTATATTTTGAATTGTTTCTTCATTTGATTTTTTTACATTTTTCTCATTTTATAGAAGCAAAAATAATAATCTACCCAGGATTTTGTAATATCTTGATTTAAAAGAGTGTCCTTGGAGCTTAGAGAGATCTAAGTACGTTTTGGAATGGGCAAATAGCTTCAACTTTCTTACTGACCGACTATTTGACAGTTCAAAAGTGCCTCTAAATGGTTTAATTGAAATAATTGCTTTAAGTTTGGAGTTTTTTTTTGAGTTTTGAGTAGTAAGAGGGCGGGCACCACGTATTCCCATTGTCATTGAAGACATCATATTGAATTAAACAATCAACCTTCAAGTGTAAATGGAATTTCTGAAAACACTGGCAAGGTTTCGTCTCATACTGATTTCTAAATAAATCGTCAAAAGTATTTTTTGGTGTAAGTAAATGTTTTGAACGTTTCTATTTAAGTACAGCGAAAAAAAAATGTATTTAGCTATTAGGTAAAAAAAAAAAAAATCGATCATGTTACGTATGTCTATTTCGTAAAGAAGACAATGAAAGAACAATGTTTTTTTTAATAAAAAAATATTATATCCAAGTGGAGTCATTCGTATCCTAGAAAAAAATACACAAAAAAAAAACTTGTACCCAAAACAATCCTACTAATGTGGAGATGGAAATTTATCACACGGGAGCGTACTACCGGGATAAAATGTATCCTATTTGTTTTTTTGAGCCTATACTGTCCCACCGCTGGGCAAAGGCCTCCCCCAAATCCTTTCAGGAACTCTTTTCACGCGCCACGTCGAACTAGTCCTCGCGGTACGCGTCCAGATCTTCTTGCCATCTCTTTCTGGGCCGGCCTCGGCGGCACCGTCATCGTACGAGTACATACGGCTGATGTGACCCGCCCAAACCCATTTGAGCCTGGCAGCCTTCTTTCCTACATCCAGTACTTATGCCCGTTTTGGAACGCAGCGCTTGCAGCGTGGTGTTCCAAATTCTGATTCTTATGTGGTAATCCAGGTTATTAACTATCTGTGTCATCCAAATTCACTTAAAATTTTCACCTTTATTCATTATAGTAGGATGTGAAAGTTTGTATGTTTGCTACTTTTTATGTCGGTAGTACCTACATTCTCGTCCCTGTTTTATAGAATACGATTTCATTTCATTTCGTTGGATAATTCCCGACATTACGCGGGAAAAAGCTAGTATGTAAATAGGTCACATTAAACTAATAGGCAATTATGTATTCTGAGAGAGTTCCGCAGTATGTTAGCAGTACTGAGACATCGAGTCTGTCTGCGCTCTGCAGGTCGTTGCCTCGGCACGAGGGTAATGGGGTAATTTATCTTTGTTGATTACATACTCCTAGTTCTGTCCATTGGGAATTATGCAGTTAATAGGTCGGTCATAGACACTTATTAAAAAGCTCAACAATCTGTCAGATGTCGATGAGGACACGGAGGGAAAAATGAAAGGGTGAAAAGAGTGTAAACTCCCAAAAAAACGGGCATAACATATAAACATAATCGGCCTATAATGTTCCCACTGCTGGGACACAGGCCTTCTCTCAGTGAGAGGGAGTGGGCCGTAATCCACCACGCGGGCCCAGTGCGGATTGGCAGATGTCACGTCTTCGAATTTTTGGTTCTAGGACATGCTGGTTTCCTGACGATGTTTTCCTTCACCGTTTTTAGAGCAGTGGTGATGAAATAATCTACACAAAGTAAAGCGCCTGTCTGGATTCGAACCTACGATCAACAACTGGTAAGTCGCGGCCGTTACCAACGGGTGCAACGAGTTTTTTTTTTTAATATCAGTAAGTATAGGTGTATAAGATTTTACAAGCACAGTGAAAAATTATTTTCATGTTCCTCGTATCGCTGGCCCGACCGTAATTAAAATTTTGTTGACCCAAAACTTCGTCACTTCCACGACATTTTCAGTGGCAGCGCAGAGGTCACTTAGCTACATGTTTTAGGAGGATAGGAGGATAGGAGGTGGAGCATAGTTTGTGATACAGCTCCACATCTACACCCTGCTGCCATACCATCCTGAAAAAAATGATAATTATCTGTAAAAAAGGACTCGTAATGCATATCATGGTCCCAATCCTGTATTATTCTCCGCGAAATCTTACGACGTGACAAGTTGCGTGTTTGTCGAGCTGCGTCTTTGACGTAGTGCGAATCTGACGAGATGAGTCTCTGTAAACATGCGTTTTCTGGTGAAATAAGCATTTGACCACTTGCGTTTCTGACGACATGCAAGTAATCCTGCAAACCACGTCAATATCGTGTCTTTTTAACGGCAAGGAATCGAAATGTCAACCGTAAGGAAAACATGTATTTTGACAGTTCGAACCACGCCATATTGTGTCATAGGGAATCCGTTAAGAGGAAATGCGGTCGGAGAGACTTTTGAAAAAGCCTAAGTAAAAAGTCGTAATACGAGGTTTGGCTCTCGCCTATTTCCTCCTTCAATATTGGACCAAATTAAAAGATATTTCATAAACTAAATAACAAGGATGTACTGTGTCCGTATATTTTTCTTTTTTCATGAATAGTTGTCAAATTTGTACACTAGGGCTCTCTGTTGACAGCGGTTTAAATCGGCATGTTTTGTGAGTGCTTACAAAAATCATGTATCATCAAAAAGGAAAACATATGGGTATAAAAGTAGTTAATATTTATTATTCTGTAACAAATCATTGCTTTATGGTCATTAACCAGAAAGAAAACAGGCGAGAGCGTTTCTATGGAGAAACGACCATCCGCATTTCATCTGTTGTGATAGGGTAAGGAATTGACGTGGTTTCAAAGTAAGGAATCGTTAATTGGTCATAGCTAATTAGGGCCCAGGATGTTACAGAATAAATAATCTTTACACTTTAAGGCAAAACTAAAAACCCAAATACGGAAAAGGAACATGTATTATAGAAAAACTTGAACGACTTAAATCCTGTTCTAAATTCTGTAAGTATTTAGTTACGACTCTTGCTTTTATATTCTCAAGAGTCTCTTGTTTCGTCATATTTAAATATAACAATGAAAAATGGCTGGCTCTAGACGTAATGCATAATACAAGGCAGAAAATGTTGAAAGCTGAAAACATTTTTCTTCATATTTAAATTATTTCGCCCGTATACACGAAATTTGGAAAATGAAAACCGTTTTCATCGTATAAAGTTAACGATGTCTCATTTAAAAAACGTGTTGTACATTATATTTTGTTAATAATGATTTTAGTTTGTTTATTTTTGGTGAAGGCCCATTGTCCACGACGCTATTCAAAAGTGACGTAAGCATTACAACCACAAATCACTAGTAACCAGAATGTTACAGCACTATTAAAAAGAAAGAAAGAAAAATGTTTATTTGGACACATTTCGTGAAACACAAAATACAAAAATAAAATAAAAAAATAATGTTTCAGACAACAATAGTGTGTGCCTCACGGCTGCGCCACAAAGGTTCATTTCAGCATTAATGCCAGACAGATGCTGTCAGACGCTGGTTTCCTAATTAACCTTTAGGGAAAAGTGACGGAGTACACACAGTTTCAACATACCTAATACATACATACTTTTTATACTTATAAATATAAATAAATAAATAAACTAGTAATCAAGTACATATCATTACAAAAACAAAACAACAAAGCCTCAGCAAAACCTGTTTTTCGCAATCTAGAATGAGATTGATCCGTGCACGGTGCACTCAAAGCGCAAGATGTTGTAGCACAGTAGGTAAATATTTCAATGGCGGTCCGTACACAATACGACTTAGGATGCTTACATAAAGCAGTGGGTTTTCCTGTACAGATCGCTTCAGATTGATCTACGGAAAGAAATAGTCACAATGTTTTCTTTATGTGAACGGGGATATTTTACTCGCACCGATCGGTACCGGCTTGTCTTTACCGAGAAGCCGCGTGACAAGGACAATGCAAAATAATGACTGACGTACGGGTGATGGACGAAATCCGATTACACGTTCACTCAAAAGTCATGACTGATGGTTGCATAAAGCAAAAATCAAAATATCTAGATTTTCGTCAGTGAATTTCATGAAACCATCAGTCACTGTATTATATGATGGGTTATCCGTCACGTCAGTCACAGCCTTGCTGACAATAAAACCTACTGTGTAATGGACACCTAACGCGTTGTTATTTTATTAAGGCGTAACCGTCAGAGTAGCTCGCGAAATTCAAATTTTCCTAGGTTTTTTACAGGTTAGTGTCAGGTTGCACAAAATATGTTGAACAAAATATGGTTCGCGACCCAAACAAGCATGTAATTACAGAATTATAATCCTTAACATCATCAATACAACCCTCTAAGTTCCGTTGATTGATATGGTTTTTATTAACCCAATGTTCTTTTTTTAGTCGGAGGCTATTTACACTATATCGATAACGATTGGAAAGGTGTACTTATTCTGTGCACTTCCAAATAATGGTGTAAATGATGTAGTGAAATTACGAACTTTTAAGGGATGGCTCTCCCATACGTACATTTAATCGAGCGAGGGAAGAAAAATATTATTTTGAATCTGCACACATGTGAGTATTTATACTTCGCCACATGCGAACTACGCATCACATTGACGTCACGCAAAATCCTGCATCGCGCAAGCAGTGTTTTCCGCACAACTCAACTAGCATAATTATATACAACGTCCTATTAATCATCGGGCAGTTGCCTACCAGACCCGACACCCATCTGGTCGGAGGATCCCCTCTTTTTTATAGACTTGCCTGTTCCTCATACATCTATATATATACGCATTATCATTCATGCCTCATTATCGAGTTTTCAACATGCATATCGATGAGATCTATAGTAGGTACATAATTGAACCCCATGACCTACACCAATAAATATTCGTTATAGTGTTCTAATAAATTCTTGGTAGGAGTCTATTGAGTCTGGGCTCATCTATCACTAGTGACTAATGCCTATGGGATGCCGCTTCATTACATTATGTAGTTCATACTACACACAAACACACCCTCACACACACACACATTACCTAAACTAAACTCACACTATGTAAGATCACGCAATTTGTGTGGGAATCTTTGTGTTACATCATTACTGTAGGTAGGGTCGGTTTGAATAGAATGTAAGGAAACCTCACTTGAATGCTCGAAGTTGGAAATGTGATAAAGAATAAACTTTTTCATTTCTCATACTCGGAAAGTAGTATTTGTTTGATCCGAAAAGCGGGTGGAAGACGCTGCTTCCCGCCTTAGGGCGGGAAAGACTCATAGTAATTGCTTCCCTCTCTAGGGCGGGAATGAATTTTATAAATAGAACTAAATTGGTTAGGTAGTTAGCTACAAATTTTTTTACATAATTAAAAATTTTGCGGTGTTGTGAGTGTAGAAACAGCCAGTGTGAATTAAAAAAAAATACCTATTAAGCGGGACGGCCCACGGCGGTGACGCGGTGTGTTCCATATTTAAAATAGTACCTACACAAATTGTTCTAACATCCCAATTAATTTTAAATAGGTAATTAACTACTATTCATGTTTATTATTATCAATAAATATTTTAGAAAAACAACTATTTTTTACTTTCCTTATACTTATTCGAAATGAAAAGTAGAGTGTTTAACACTGGTGAAAGTCATCAATATATCTACTCGGACTATAGCCGCCCTCGTTGCGCTCGGGCGTCTAAATACCTCGTATGGGAATAGTTTCCTTTCGACCCTTGTATAACAATCTACTATTCCAGTCATACGTACACTACTCATGCCTTATTCCCATGGGGATAGGCAGAAACTACAGAACGTCACCTGCTACGATCCTTACATACTCCTTTTGCGTCGTCTACGTTCATACATCTGGTTATACACGCACGCCGTATATGAGCAGATAGCTAATTCTCGTAGTTGAAAACGTTCAAAATCTAGTCGCAGTCTCATCTCGGCGACAAACGAATGTCCAAAACTTGTCAAAATTTAGGGAAATTAGAGGTATTTTTGATAGATTGAGACTGAGATCAGACTGTGAACGTTCTTAAATAAAATTACGAGAATTGCCCCTCAGATGTACACCTGCTCCTGTCGTGGGTGTTTATTTATTTTTATTTTACTCTATTGGGATCTCTCTAAAACTGTTAGGTACACATGACAATTTAAGACAGAATAAATTAAAAACTAGGTAAACGATCTCACACCAATTTTTTTTTCTTTAGCTTGTGTTACTTCTGGGCAAAGGGGCCCGTGGCTAAATAATAACAGCCGCACAGGTCGATCAATCTGTTAAGCTACGCTTGCCGCGGTTGGTCTGTGAATGGTTGACCATGTTTACATACCGAGACCCTTCCGTGCCTCGGAAAGCACGTTAAGCCGTTGGTCCCGGCTGTCATTCGTGGATCTTTGACATTCGTTATGGGTAGTCAGAAGCCCGGAAGTCTGACAAGCAGTCTTAGCAAGGGGTATCGTATTACCCAGTAACTGGGTTGTGGAGGTCAGATAGGCAGTCGCTCCATATAAAATACTGGTATTCAGCTGCATCCGGTTAGACTGGAAGCTGACCCCAACATAGTTGGGAAAAGGCTAGGCAGATGATGAGGGAGATTAATAAATTGTTGTGTTCGCGAAATAATGTTCGCGAAATAATGGTTTACAGATAGTTTAATGCAAACGTTAATTTACAGAGAAATAAGAAGTATTAATACGTATTTTCGGAATAATACGTAGTAGATGGCTTATTATACCTACTTACTTTAAGACTCCACAGCCATCCTTTTGCACTTAAAGTGAGCGCGTTTATGGGAACAACGTAAGTAAAGATCGATAGGACTCTTGAAGTAGGGCAGAGGTGATGAAAAAGATGTTCTTTTTTTAAATCGACAAATAATATAAAAAGTCAACTCAAAGGCACGCTTCTCTACGCGCGGAAATTATCAATAAATCGTAGCGGCATTCAATCCGTTGGAAAAAAGAGGTTATTTATTTTATTTTTTGTGAAAAATAAAGAGATTTCTGTACCATAGGCTAACTCCGTTCACCTTTTATACCCTGTTTTGTCTAGACGGTAATAAAAGTCAGCCGGTATATTTCGTATAATGCGGATCAAACAATCCATATACAGGGTGTAAAAAGATACATCACATAGCCGTCAAGACAACTACACATACTGTACATCTAACACGAGCTAAATTATTTATAAAAAAAATATATAATTAATTATTTCCTAACTCAAAAGGCATATTATGCCATTAATAAATACCTAGAATATAATGCAGGATATGTGGATAAATGTGTGCATTAAGAATTAGTTAGTTAAATGCACAGCATTTAATCTGTGATTATATTTGTCGTTTGTAGGTAAATATATTTAAAATTTGATACTTGTACGGTGTTCTAAACAAATTTTATTCAAAATTTGAGGATATTGAGGATAGTTTAACTCTGTTAGCTTGTCATTTAATTTTTAACAAAGATTTTAATAATACATTGTCATTTCGTATGCCTACCTACTTGATATTTATACGCCGTTAACGGCAAAACATAGAGATCTCTGTACCTATTCTATTTCAAACACCTATTTTTATATCTATGTATAAAAAATAAAAAAGGGGCAATTAAAAAAGGGGCCCATGGCTAAATAATAACAGCCGCACAGGTCGATCGATCAGGTTAAGCTACGCTTGCCGCGGTTGGTCTGTGGATGGGTGACCATCTTTACATACCGAGACCCCTCCGTGCCTCGGAAAGCACGTTAAGCCGTTGGTCCTGGCTGTCATTCGTGGATCTTTGACAGTCGTTACGGCTAGTCAGAAGCCCGAAAGTCTGACAACCAGTCTTATCAAGGGGTATCGTATTACCCAGTAACTGGGTTGTGGAGGTCAGATAGGCAGTCGCCCCATGTAAAATACTGGTATTCAGCTGCATCCGGTTAGACTGGAAGCCGACCCTAACTTATTTAGGAAAAGGCTAGGCAGATGATGTTTAACAAATAAAAAACTTTGGATTTTGACAACTAATTACTTTTCTCAGCCTAATATGAATAAATGACTGTTGATTTTGTTATCACTGCCCCTGCCAGGTGTCCTGCCGAGCTCTATTTGAGTCCCATCATTCGCTTTCGATATCGAAAACCTTGTACTACAAATTGTTTTTACTCGACATAGAAATATTTGTGTTGGTCCATTTCTATAATTACTGTAACAATTTTGTATACAGCACCGGTTTATTAATGCAGCAATTTCGTATTCGCCGTTTACGTATTAAATTGCCAGACCGGTTTATAAAATCCTGGCTTCAAAATTCTACGGGGAATATATTATTTACGGATTGAAGAAAATATTCCAATCTTAAGATGGAATTGTCCAAAACATTTTAAAGGTACTCGTAAAGTCGTAAATAATATAAGTTTCTGCAGGCTTTATTTTTGCTTAAAGCATTATTCCTTTGGCTCTGTTAAATTTGGATATTTTATTTACAGCCTAAAAGCAAGGCAAAGCGATTGAAGGCTATTGAAAAATGCCTGGAATTACAAAATCACAATTTTGCGCGATTCTGTCCAATATTTTTTAAGGTCCAAGGATGGGAGCTCATAGCTAAGTAAGAACAGCCGCATGGGTCGATCAATCAGGTTATGCTACACTTGCCGCGGTTGGTCCGTGGATGGGTGACCATCGTTACATACCAAAATCCATCCGTGCCTCGGAAAGTACGTTAAGCCGTTGGTCCCGGCTGTCATTCGTGGATCTTTCACAGTAGTTACGGGTCGTCAGAAGCCCGAAAGTCTGACAACCAGTCTTACCAAGGGGTTTCGTATTACCCAGTAACTGGGTTGTGGAGGTCAGATAGGCAGTCGCTCCATGTAAAATACTGGTACTCAGCTGCATCCGGTTAAGACTGTAGGCCGACCCCAACATAGTTGTGAAAAGTCTAGGCAGATGATGATTTCTTAAGGTCCAAAGTGTTATTGGGTTTTTCCATGGAGTTTCTCAGTTGCAGCGCGGAGTCTTGATATGTGCCCGTTTGATGGCAATAGGCTCATCCCCTACTGGAGAAATGTGGGTGTAGTTAAGATACACCTCTGCTTAACCCTCCGGGAAAACAGGTGTGATATGAAGAGATTATGAATTGTTATCGTACACGAGTACGATAACAATTCATAATCTCTTCTACACGAGTATCGTCATCTCTTGAAGAGTGTTTCATACCTACTTCTTGCTCAACACAATGCCGCCGTACTAACATACTTATAAGCTACGGTAGCATGCGACCACGGGAAGGTACTTTCTTGTTTCATCCTTTTCAGTAGTCGGGTTTTAGTTTTTAAACTTATTTTTTATTCAATTATTTTGGTGCTTATTTCAGTAATATTTATACTTTTGAAATGTGCTATATACTTAAGCCCTTTCATTTGATACCCAAAAAGGCACCATACCAAAATATTTATTTTTAAATTCATTACTTTATGTCATCTAGATGGCGCCAAATTTTATTGAATTTAGTGTGACGTCACACAGCCCTATAACCAGCGGACGGTCAAGACGCTACCTCATTTGTCAAATTATTATAAGTACTTTTGAAGTTATGAGGGAACAGATGAACATACATACATGCCGGTTAAAATTATAAATACCCTCCGTAGTCAGGTACCTATACCTGACTGAAATCCTGCTGAATGCCTGAAATCACGTCACGGTGGCCAATCGCAACAGAGATTAGCCAGGTACGCAGGAGATAATAATATTATAGTGCACAAGTGTGCGTAAACACAGGTTGTCTCACTAACTATTAATGAAAAAGAAAAATATAGGGACACAGTATATATCCTTCTTATCCAGTTTATGGTCCAATATTGGAGGAGAAAATAGGCGAGAACCAACCTACCCGTGTTAAATTAATGTCGCCATTGTAGCGCTACGTCGAGTATACGAGCTTTTATTATGAGATTTAAACATAATAATTGGTGAAATGTGGGTAGTACGAGAATTACACCCACGACTGCCGAACTGTTCAGGGAAACAAGACATAACATAACGCCATATTCCTGTTATTTGTTAAGGTTCAATAATTCTAGAGCCCTTTTAATGTATGTATGTGGGTGTCTATTATCAACCTAAGCCCATTTAAGACTTAGGGTTTAAATGTATTATTTATATCATTGTTTTGCTGTATCGTCTCGTAACAATGAACTGTGTTGTTGAAATCTTTTTGCTGAATACTTACTTCCACCTGACGCCATATTTAGAGAAACGACGAAAAAATAGTCTGAGACATCTATGACACTAATATTATAAAGGCGAAAGCTTGTGAGTGTGTGTGTTTATATGTTTGTTACTTTTTCACGCTCAAACAGCTGGACCAATTTTGATAATATTTTGTATGGAGGTTTCTAAGGCTAGATTATAATAAAATTATGGTCCATCCTATTATTGAACCCTAGGACAATGGAAACAGAAACGGATATCCCCCAGCCTCTTGATACAAAACATAGACTTTGTTTATTATTTATTGCTAACTGATTTAATTGAATTCAAACTCCAATAACAACTAGACTCCGAACTTTCAAGTTTAGGCATACTTACCTACCCAAACCTTTAAGTTTTCAATCGCTATCACAAAAAAATATTGACAAATGGCTTTCAGCGATTCTTGACTTTCAAAAGTCCCTGAAAATATGGACTAATTAAAACAATTGAAGTTTACTCTTTGCCGCACCGATGCTTGCGATGTTTAAAACTATAAGTGCTTGACCAGACTGAAAACGTGGGCGCGGGGCGGGCGTGGCGCGGCGTACTCAAACGGAAGAACTTCATTTGAGTGCCCATAGTGGGCACGCGGGCGCGGTGAGCGGCGCGGGCTGCTTGGCGCGGCGGGGAGCGCACGGGCAACTCTCGCCATAGCTCGTTCATACAAGTGGCTGCAGTGAGAGCGCGGGCGACCCGCGCCGGGACCGGGGATCTTAAACTAGTTCGAGCTTTTTTCCTGTAAAAATAAGTCTTCTTCATTCATATTATATTATGACAAACACTGTACACGACAAAACTCAGAACGAAACCGCGCTCGACTGCGGACAGGCAGATCGCGCGCGTTCCCGCACCCGCGCCACTCCCCGCCCCACGCTGCTAGTCTGGCCAAGCAATAAACGTTAGAACGCCGGTCGAACAAACTCACGCCTTCTTCCCATGGGGGTGAGCAGAAACTACAGAATGCTAGGACCTTTACATAGGTACTCCTTTTGTTTCGTTTACTTTCATCTGCAGGGCAATTGCGTAATACATTATCAATCGGAATCGGTTTCATTTTGACAGTTCAACAACATTCATTGCGTTATTTACGTGTTGAGCAGACAAATTTTTCGAACTTTTGAAGCAATGTATCAGCAATTTGCTTCAAAATGATTCAGATTCCGATTGATAGTGTGTTACGCAATTAGGGTGCTGGTCATACACGCAATCAATAAATAACATTAAAATATTTTTTAACGTTTACCAACTATTGCCTTCACTAACATCTTAAAACAAAACATGTGTTTACATTTCGCACCTTTAAAACATAAGTGGCATTATACAAAAATGACATTTTTATATTTTATGCCACACACACGTAATAATTTATTGTATGTCACTGGATACTGAAACAGCGTTAGTAAAACTGTTATTTTAAGCCGATCACAAAGCTTTATTTAATTTTTTTTAGTTCCATATCAGTCATATCACCCATACAATACTTTAAAAAAAACTTACCTAAAACGGCCATACCGTAAAATTAACATTTTCGTATAGTGCCATTTATGTTCTAAAGGTGCGATTTTTTATACAGTGGTAAAATTACTTAAAGTTTTACAGCTCCTCAAGTTCTGAGTTGAACTACACGATTACTGGCAAATGCTTGCATTGACTGGACTGGTCCACTTAATCCTGTGTGGTTCTTTCCTCAAAAGACCACTTCAGACATCAATCTATATGGTCTTCATATGATCTGACCAAGATTATTTCTGGACTTCAAAAGAGAGCTCTGAGTTTGTTTAGGCCTTTCTTCTTAGAGTAGTCAGATAGGAAACGCCGACCTTATCTAGCTTATTTTTCACGACTCATGATGCGAAGCATTAGAGAGTGCTTTACGATTGTTTTTTTTTTTGCCTCCTTTCTGCAACCGTTTCTATTGTTATACTCCTGCTAGTACACAGAACCTACGTAATTTATATACCATTGTATGGATAATTTAATTAAGATTAATTCAAAGAATGATTGAATGCAGTATAAACGAAAAAAAACATAAAAATATTTCTAAAAAAAACCCTTCAATCAAGTGTGAAACCCGAAAACATTGTAGCTTGTGAAAAAATCAATTAACTCAGTAATTTTTTTTAATAGATTCTTTTCACACATAGGAGGAACCCTATTGAAAATGGCTCTTTTATTCAAAGTAGTTTAGTTATAATTATTAAAAAACTAACTAATATATGACTGTAATATCTATATCTATGGTTTTTTATACGATCTAATGAGCATTATGAGTCGTGCACTTTTGGATATTCCAATTTTTTTTTTATAATATGACGTGTAAAAGTGATTACCCTATTTACAGAATAAACAATTTCATTTCACTTCCTAAGAAGAAAAGGCTTGAAGGACATTTAAAAGCAACGCCGAGATAAATAAACTTTACAGTACAGTAAAATAAACTAAGAATAGTAAACTGGGACATTTCCGTGTCACAGCTCTGCACAGAGCTTAATTGAATCATGGCGTCCCATGAGGACATGCTTGAAGGACGACTAAAAGCAACTTTATTAACGTCACTGCACGTATTTTTAGTTGTATAAGTTTGCTAATTAACCCCAATAAACTTTGTATTACGTCTGTATAGTTACACAACGCTTTGTCTTCTTCTTTCGAAAGTCAAATTACTGACGACTGAAAGCGAGAAATTGGTGTGTAACTATTCATCTGATATAATACGTTTATTAGTAAGGGGGTTAGTTTTTAAGTCATTGTTACTGACATTATATGGATTATGTGTACTTGTGTACTTGTATAGTCCGAAATAAAGAGAATAAATTATTATTTCGTTTATTTACTTATCTAATTACTTACATTTTTAAATAGTATAAAAATAGTACAGAAATAATTTGTCTATCTTATTATTAACTTTTGATTGCAGTAAAATAAACTCAAGCAAAGAAACTCTCCTTGTGTGTCCTACACAAGGAGAGTTTCTCGTCCATGTCCATGCGTGTCTCGCTAAGTGGATATCACACGAAAAACAAAATATAGCACACGATTATGTCATACAAATAAAGGCTCTACGCGACGCTATTAGATAACTTCTATGAAAACTTCATGGAAATTGCTCTGCAGAAAGCGCGTGTGCCTGTTTGCATCCTTTGGAGCTTTAAGTCGTCAGGCAATTTTCTCGAAGTGTGATCCTGAATACTCTCGAATTTCGCTAAGACGAACGCTTCTTGGAAAAGGAAAGGATCACACAATTATCAGATCACATAATTATGATAAATTATTTTATTTCTGTAAGCAGGGTTGTAAAAACACTTTTACACGTCAATCATATTTTTTAAACTAGATGAGATTGGCTTTTCCTACGTGACTACTCTGAGAAGAAAGACCGAAACAAACTCAGAGGTCACGACACGGTCCAGATGTAATCTTGGTCAGATCATGTAGATTGGTGTCTGAAATGGTGTTTTGAGGACGAACAACACAGATAGAATGAACGTGTCCAGTCAGTGCCCGCATTTGTCATTAATCGAGCAGCTCAACTCAGAACTTATGGAGCTCAATGATTCCACGAATAATAACAAAGAAAGGACATTTGGGAAGGCCATAGACCTTGTTAGCACAAAGAATTTGGGCTTTGTTATTAGGACACTGCACTGGGCTTGTGGGGTGGATTATGGCTCGCTCCCTCTCACAGAGAGGAGGCCTGTGTCCCAGCAGTGGGTACATTATATAGGCTAATTGTGATACAAAGATTAAAAAAAAATAGAGCATATAATATTTCCCTGAAACTTTGGACAGTATTCAAAAGTACATATATCTCGTCATGTGCACATGTTTCTGTGTAAGTCATTCACAAAGTGCTTCTATTCAATATGGAACATTATCGTCCAGATTCAGGAAAATGCATTTGCAAATTAAATCCTGACCTAGTTTCGTACAATGGGACACATCACAAAGCCTATTGATACGAGAGATTACTGGGGCAATAGGTTTAGTTATGTTGCTATGAGCACATTATGTGTTCCTTCTTGTGACTAGAGTTTTACCTGCAGACGTAGCTTTCATACAAGAAATAACATGGTTCTGAGAATGACAGATGGCGTTTGTCGGAATATGCGTCCATTTTGCCAGAATATTTTTCAGACTAGCGATGGGCGAGGGTAGAGGTGGCACTATGGTAGCGGCCACGACTTAAGGTCGTGGGTTCGATCCCAAGCAGACACTTTACTTTTTATAAATTATTTAATCGCCACTGCTCTCAAAATGGTGAAAGAAAACATCGTGAGGAAAGCGGCATACCCTAGAACCAAAAATTTGAAGAGTTGCCCCGCCGCCGCCGCCACGCCGGGGCAAACTCAAAGGCGCGTCCCAATTACGGGCCGCGCGGCCTCATAGCCTCGCGAGGCCCGGACTCGTGAGGCTTTTGCTATTGTTTGCAACGCGTCCCCATTGTAAGAACTCACGAGGCTCGGCCGCGCGACTCGACCTCACGGAGCCGCGCGGCCCTAGTGACGGGCTACCGGGACAGCCTTTCTCTCGGCCCTTGTAGCCTACTGTTTAGCAATGCTTTTAGTATTTACAGATTGTTGAGCATACACGAAAAGCCGTAAAAACATATTTAGCCAGCGAAATTACGCTTCAACTCCAACTTGTAGAAACCAAAGAATCCCTATTACAAAGAGTTGATATGGCTTCATAAATGCTGCGTTTAGACAGACAGATTACTGAAGTCTTAACGCCTTTAAAGTATCAACACATTGTGACCTAAAGACGCACTATTTTTGACGAACTCCTGCGTTACACTCACAGATGGACTCCACAATCCTCAGTACTCAATTACTTACGTAGAACAAATAGGCACATAACGCCTCACATAATTAGAAATTTCACGAAGGACGCATGTAAGCCCCTCGAGCCCCCGAGAGTACAAGTGTGGTTGTATGACCCAATTAAAAGCTTGCCTGCTGCGTCTGCGAGATTGTGAGGAATGTGCAATCATAGTATCGTTTATGAGTAGCCCCATTTACACGATCCAAGTTTCTTGCCTGTGGCATAGCATGACATCGAAGCAACAAATGACTTTGACCATTGTACCTTCACCTTATGGCACGCCACAGGCAATTAACATTTGCGCCACAGGCAATTAAATTACACCCTGGAAATCGGATTTAAACGGTTATATAAGGTGCTATAAAAATATCTGCCACGGCTTCAAAGGGAGACAGTATTTTGTATACAGATTACAGTTGTCAAGAAATTTTGTACCCCGGAATAGATAAATCAATTTGAGAAAATAAAGTAATTAAATAAACATTTACTCTATTCTGCATAATGTGGTTCACAAACTACGCGCGATGTGTCGCTTCGTCACATTTTGCGAAATGAAACGACGGTTTCATGCAACTACTCGTAAATCAATTCAAATTTATACGCATATTTTTTTGTATGAAAAAATGTATGACATAAGATCAATAATGTATCTTTGCTATTGTAATCTATATACAGAATACTGTCTCCCATTGAAGCCGTGGCAGATATTTTTATAGCACCTTATATAATTTAGTTATACCTACAGGTTTTATTGTGGCATGTTATTTAATCTCTGGATACTAACATATTTTTAAGTATACTAACGTAAAGGATCACTGTGTCTGACTTATTACAGTCCTCTTTACCGTATCCCGCGACAGTGACCCAAACTAATTTCCTTTCCTTTGCTGTACTGTCTGGTGACTAGCAAAGCCAAACTGTTATAATGGGATAGCTAATACAGTCCTCTTTACCGTATCCGCGACAGTGACCCACACTAATTTCCTGTCCTATGCTGTGCAGTCTGGTGACTAGCAAAGCCAAACTGTTATAATGGGATAGCTAATACAGTCCTCTTTACCGTATCCGCGACAGTGACCCACACTAATTTCCTGTCCTATGCTGTGCAGTCTGGTGACTAGCAAATCCAAACTGTTATAATGGGATAGCTAATACAGTCCTCTTTACCGTATCCGCGACAGTGACCCACACTAATTTCCTGTCCTATGCTGTGCAGTCTGGTGACTAGCAAAGCCAAACGGTTATAATGGGATAGCTAATTACAGTCCTCTTTACCGTATCCGCGACAGTGACCCACACTAATTTCCTGTCCTATGCTGTGCAGTCTGGTGACTAGCAAAGCCAAACGGTTATAATGGGATAGCTAATTACAGTCCTCTTTACCGTATCCGCGACAGTGACCCACACTAATTTCCTGTCCTATGCTGTGCAGTCTGGTGACTAGCAAAGCCAAACGGTTATAATGGGATAGCTAATTACAGTCCTCTTTACCGTATCCGCGACAGTGACCCACACTAATTTCCTGTCCTATGCTGTGCAGTCTGGTGACTAGCAAAGCCAAACGGTTATAATGGGATAGCTAATTACAGTCCTCTTTACCGTATCCGCGACAGTGACCCACACTAATTTCCTGTCCTATGCTGTGCAGTCTGGTGACTAGCAAAGCCAAACGGTTATAATGGGATAGCTAATTACAGTCCTCTTTACCGTATCCGCGACAGTGACCCACACTAATTTCCTGTCCTATGCTGTGCAGTCTGGTGACTAGCAAAGCCAAACGGTTAT
This sequence comes from Hydraecia micacea, assembly GCA_914767645.1. Taxonomy (NCBI): domain Eukaryota; kingdom Metazoa; phylum Arthropoda; class Insecta; order Lepidoptera; family Noctuidae; genus Hydraecia; species Hydraecia micacea. Next base: position 17,312,314 of record OU611780.1, read on the forward strand.
AATGGGATAGCTATAGAGGGTGAAAGTTTTGATAAAACATTTGTTTTTCTTCATTTGTTTCGAAGTAAAGAAGCGTGGTCATACACATTTGCGTACGCAAACTCGATGTTTTTGTTTTCCGAGCTGCATGGAAAACATTCCTCGCGAGTGTGATGAGGGGTGAAGTGTTTGTTTCATTTTCAACTGCCGCGCGCACCGCGCATATATCTAATCACAACGTCTGCACATCAGATCGTATAAGTAAAACCAATTCTTCAAAATAGGTTTCAAAAGCACGAAAGAAATTTCCCAATCAATCCGTGGGTAGCTCTTGGTAAATGTCAAATTTTCGAAGTCGTAAATACGGTCTGACTCGAAATATTCTGTCTTATTCTCGATATTGAGTCTATAATTGCTAAAACTGATAGCACGTCTTCCTCGTCGGAACTCATTACGACATCTACACAAAATGTATTATTAATCTAAAAATATTTTAATATGCAGGAGACAGCTTGTGTATGAAAACAAATGTCTATGTGTAAAGTTATTTTGTGTAATGTTTCAAAAAAACCCACGCAGGAGACACGGCTTTCAGCAAACGTTTGTTCTTCAATATTGAAACAGTCTGTACGCACAGCTGCGTCTTATTTCTTTTATTTTTATTATTTGTTTTGTTTCTCTCACCCCGATACGATTACAACAATAATAAAGCCAGTGTTACACAGTAAAGTAAAGAAAGTAAAGTCCTCCAGACCGTATTTCGACTACGGTGGCCAATATCAACGGCAAGATTGCGGCATGCAGCAGCGCCGCATGCTTATAAAACGCAATATTCATGTGACGCGGATGCCTCTCTGATGTGGCAACATGCCACAAATTGCCCCGGTTTGTACGCTGCATCCTTTGCGTCAATAACTAAAAGTCAGATGATGAGATTCTTTAGCGTTGGCATATAATTATGACACACTCTTAAACGTATGCTGTATAGGTTGATTTATGTTATTTTTTGTAGCATGCAACAAGTTTTCACCAATTAAGTACATGCAAAATTATGGCATAGAACAGGTAAATGCGTATTTGACCACTTGCGTTTCTGAAGACATGCAAGTAATCCCATTAAATCATAGAATCGCATGAGGACATGCTTAAAAGACGACTAAAAGCAACTTTATAAACTTTGATTGGTGTTAAAGAAACTAAAGGCTCATTTACACGAGGAGATAGCCCGTCCAAAAGATAATATTTTCATCTGATTCTCGCTATGTGATTATCTAGGTGGTTTTTGTGTCTCGAGGAGTGAGACACAAAACCTTTCCGATGAAGTAACACCTGTTACAATCATGTGTTTGCGCTCCAACGATTTTCTCGAACTGTAATCTGAAAACCCTCGAGTATTTGCTAACACGAACACTTCTTATTTCAATGTTAAAGAGATTCCCGCTTTGTATCCTATTTTAACATACATATGTACTGTAAGTGCTTTATTCCCAGTATCATACATATGTATGTGAGATTAGTTCGATATAGGCCAAATAAAAGCACTGATTTTCATAATAAACTTGAAATTTATTTTCTTTGTAATTACAGTCCTTCGTCTTTCTCCCTATTCCAGTCTCTCTCCTTTCACCTTTTTTAACATTAACTTGCGTTCCCCTTCACTCCTAGACTATTTCATACTTTCATCTCTTTCATTCAACATGCTTCACATCTGTCCTTCATCTTTACGGTCGTTTCATTCCAGTTATCTGTCATAAAGTCATAACATTCCGCTCCTACATGTACTCGTATATCAAAACAACAGGGTTCGGAGTGAAGATAATGTTTTGTAAATTGTATAACAGAGAATCCCTTTTCGGCGTGCAGCCTAGTTGACGAACATCGCACGACTTCTAGAACATTCTAGACTAGAAGTTGCGCCCTTATTGGATGAGTGGATTGTGGTGGGAGCGGTTCGAAATTTGGTTCGCGTTATAGTATAAATTAGCAGATAAATCGTGATAGATTAGCAGCCTGCATGATGTAAGGTTTCCTTTTGCAGACAACTAATGGTTGCAATATAGCATTATGTTGTTCCCGTGTAAAGCCGGCTTTAGCATAGACAGTTTCACGGTCAAGTTTACCACTTATTGCTACACTACAGCATAACGGCAATGGATTCCTTATTGAAACCACGCTTTTAATGGAAATGCCTTCGAGGCACGATTTGTCGGTCAGAATGCTCGGGAAACATAATTGCGATTTTGCTTCCAAATGGAGGTACTCGTAGATGTAATTCACATGTTTCGCAGTCCGAGATAACCAATTGCGTTGGCCGGGAGTTCGAGATGAGTTGATGGTGATTTGCAACCTTATTCGGTTGAATTTTGATCGGCTGTATCATTTATTATTTGGAATTTAGTATTGGAATTCGGTATTTAATATGTGGAAATGTTTGTCATTAAGTATATCTGATTATTTATGTTTGCCAAAAATTTAAGCATAGGGTGAGGTGCGTGAGAGTCAAACTCAAACTCAAAGCATTTATAATTACAGGCACTTTTTATTTCTCAAGGGGTCGGTCAGTCAGAAATATGAAACTACACACATCAAAAGTGTCTAGGGATCAAGCATTTTTATGCGGATTTCTTGAGATTGAGATGTGGCTTTGTAATAAATTTATGATTTTATAAATTTATATGGATCCTTTTTGGTGCATTTCATAATTTGAATCAGGAACTGTGAATCAAATTCGAGTAAAAGATGAAAATCAGCTGTCAATATTTTCCCTATAAAAACATACAACGCATTGAAGACATTATTAGTGCTACTGTTTCCCTACTACTGATTAAAACCAACGTTATTATGGAGCGGCGACGTCATTTAAGCAGGGAAGAAATGCTCAGAGCCGTGGGAATGATAGAAGCTGGTTCCCGGCAACGTACTGTGGCTTTAGCTCTGAATACAAGTCAGAGTGTTATCAGTCGACTTTGGACACGTTACCGAAGCACTGGTACCGTGGCTGAGCGCCATGGAGGACGGTATCGCTGCACCACACGGAGACAAGACCGATACATTCAAATCTTAACTCGAAGAGCTCCAACAATAACCGCCATGATGTTAGCCGTGAGGCTTCATCACTCTTCAGGGAACTTAATTAGCGACCAAACAGTCAGAAACCGCTTGCATGAAGTGAACCTTCATTCCCGAAGACCGCTACGGGTACCACCTATAGCAATGCACAATCGTAGGATTCGATATCAATGGGCTCTTGAACACAGAAATTGGGCAGAAGAACAATGGCGTTTCGTGTGCTTTTCTGATGAGTCTCGTTTTGGTATGAGACCGGATACAAGACGTATACGACACTGGAGAACCCCTGGACGCCAACAGCGATTAAAATCCTGCCAGGAAGTCCATCCTTATAGTGGTGGAACCATCATGGTATGGGCGGGTATTTGGATCGGCGGAAGAACTGAGTTGATTTGGATCAGAGGCAACCTCAACGCTCAAATTTATGCTGAGACGATTGTATCAGACGTCATCGTTCCTCTACAAGTGCAAATCGGTCCCTTATTTCAGTTAATGCATGATAATGCACGACCGCACACCGCAAGAGTTGTAAGACAGACTCTCGCCGCAGCTAACATCAATGTCCTGCCCTGGCCTGCTCAGTCGCCAGACTTGAACCCGATTGAGCATGCATGGGATATGCTACAGAGAAGAGCTCTGCCGAATATGGAGGGTATCCAGTCGCAAGAAGACCTTTTTTTGTTGTTGCAACGAACATGGGCTGCCATTCCACAGCGTGATTTGGATGAACTCATTTTGAGTATGCCAAACCGATGTTCTTGTGTTGTTAGTGTTCGCGGTAGAAACACGGATTATTAATTGTTTAAGTTACCCAATAAAATTTTAAAGAAAACTGTTATTTCAGTCTTTTTTTCGAACTTTTGTGTTAGTGGTTCAAATGTCAAAAATCCCTTTATTAGGAAAATGGCAAATTTCTTTATTAATGCAAAGGTGACTTGGTTTATCGTTACTGTGACAAACGAAAACACTTTATTTGATGAATCCTTAAAGAAAATTTTAATTAATATCAATCAGGAGAAAAGTTATTGCAAAAATATATGTTGATCCCTAGACACTTTTGATGTGTGTAGTTGCCCATTCCAAAGCGTAGTAGGTACCTATGGAGAAATATGGGCAAGAAACTCCACGGACACTCTTTTAAATCAAAATAATATTGTTACAAAGTATTGGTTACATCATTCATGTTAAAAATTATGCATGTGAGAACGATGCAGAACGTTAAAAGCGTCCGTAATGAAAAGATAAAAAAAAAAAACAGAAATTCGCATGAAAGAGGTCCAAGCGAGTTTCACTGTCTCTCTGTCTCTTTCTATTAAGGTGAATGCACAGTGGTAGCCCGCGAAATTCAATTTTTCTTACGTTTATTGCAATTTTTCAGGTCAGTGTCAGGTTTTATCTTGATCAAAATTTGATTCGCGACTATAACAGGTACGTATTTACAGAATTATAATAATTAGAATCATTAATACATCTTTCTAAGTTAGATTTGTACCATAACAACAAATCTCTTATGGAAAAGTGCTTAATTCACTTTAAATACGAGTGTGTTTGCGCGCAAATATCGCGTAAGGAACTTTCCTTCCAATTTTTGAAGTGGAAACTTCTTTAGGCGCGTTGGGCATTTTTTGAGATGGAAAAAAACCATTGAATTCGCGCCACTGTTACCGTAATCGACACCGCTTCGGATTTGTTCGGCTGTCTTCAGAATGTACTCGGTTTTAATCTATATCCGATATAGTGAGTGATGGCAAAGTATTCTGTCTATCACTTCTGTCGACACTCCCGGAGTGCCACTGCTTTTTTTTTAATTTCGTTGCTCTCAATCATTTTTGTGCCTGTTATTTATTACATAATATAAGTACAGCGAAAGGAACTTCGTTCCAACCGAGTCCCCCGACACCTTTTGACCTTTTTTTACTAGTTGTATCACGTATTAGTCCGCTAGAATTCAAATAAAACCGGGGTTACGATTTTTTTATAGTCATTCATAAACCGTAGATCGAGATATTCCAGATAGGCATAGTTTTTTAAAGATATCTACACTCTCAAGTAGGTATTGTAGCGAAAACAAAAAGAATCACTGCGTTGAATATAAAACGTAAAATTTTCAGGATGGTAAATCAAATTCAAATATAAAATGTATAAAAGAAATCTAAATATAAAACACGGAGGTTTGTTACTTGATAATTATTGTTGGTGTAAAAATATTAGGAAAAAAAACGAGGAATTGGGAGAGTTTCTCAAATTCAGGATATTTTTAGATTGCAATCGGGGTTTACGCTCGTTAGAACAGATTTTAAAAAGAGTTCATTATAAAAGACATTAGATAAGTTGTCGTGAGGTAGAAAAGGTCAGGGAGCTTCAGTCATGGGTAGAACACCCTGTAAAAATTTGGATAGTGATAAAAAAATCTCCCTGTATACCTACAGGGTTATCGGAAAAACACTAACAACCCCTTAAGAGGTCATTGTAATCATTATTATGAACAACTTTTACTATGGGACCAAAACTGATACTTTTTTACGAGTTACACAAACATAAATGTAGGGAACAGCAGATTTTTTTTTTCGCGATTTCAGGTTTGGTCCCATAGTAAAAGTTGTTCATAATGATGACTACAATGACCTCGTTTTTCCAATAACCCTGTATACATCCCAAGCTGATTTCAGCTACGGTGACTGTTATTGTTTCCGACCACTGTAGGTTACGGGCGTGTGCTCTGATGTGGCTAATTTAACTTATCTTGACTGTAATGGTGCACAGTGCGCGGCGGACATGTTAGAATGCCATTGTGATAATGATATTGTATGCTGGAGGGTGGGGTACTCTTGAGGTGATCCCTCCCCCACTGGTCTTCAAAGGCATAAACCTATACTAATTATCACACTAATATTATAAAGGTGAACGTTTGTGAGTGTGTGTGTGGGTGTGTGGGTGTGTGTGTGTGTGTGTGTGTGTTTATATGTTTGTTACTTCTTCACGCTCAAACGGCTGGACCAATTTTTATAATATTTTGTATGGAGGTAGCTGACACCCTGGATTAACATATAGGCTACTTTTTATCCCGATATTCCTACGGGATCGACATTTACGCGGGTGAAACCGCGGGGCGCAGCTTGTTAATATAATAAAGCTGAAGAGTTTGTTAATCTAATCTCTGGAAATACCAGTTGGATTAAAAAAATATTTTTGCACTGAGAGTTCAATTCTTGATGAAGTTAAGAGCCGAGCAAAAAGAAAAAAAAAGGCAGAAAGAACGCTAAGCAAAAACGGAGTAAAAGCGCGGGCGGGCGATGCGATGTGCCGTGGAACTTTTATAAAAATATGGCTGTTATTTTTAAGCATTAAGAGATTTCTTGTACAATTGGACAATTTGGGTCATTGATATTCAGAGTGTGATTCCTGATAAATTTGCCCTTTTGCAGGTGTTGGATTTAAATACGTCTTGGGCATACTGAATAATGCTCATAGATATATTAAAAAGAAGTTTGCCAGAGCAGCAGGAACAAAATTGTTATACAAATATTAATAGAGAACCTATTTCTTAAAATATTGCTTGTGAATTTCTCATACACTATTAATTTGAAATACATACTAAATGATATGATACTAAATAAGTCGAGTCAATTGACTAAACTCGATCAAAGGCTAGGCAGATTGATTAAACTGCCTAGGCTTTGGGAAAAAGCCCACTATATTGGGGTCGGCTTCCAGTCTAACCGGATGCAGCTGAATACCGTACTGGTATTTATTTTACATGGAGCGACTAAACTAACTGCCTGATGAAGTCGAGTCAAATGACAAAAATTATCAACTTTTATTATGGAAGACCAACTACAATATTTTCAGAGCAGTCATTTCAGTTTCTTAAGAGTATCTGGTGATATGATAATCAGTTTATAATGCTTCCACTAATTAAAATTTTCACCAAGAATTCGAAGACTTGTGACATCTGCCAACCCGCACTAAGCCCGCGTGGTGGATTACGGTCCACTCCCTCTCACTGAGAGAGGCCTGTGTCCCAGCAGTGGGAACATTAGAGGCTGATTATGTATAATGTTTCCACTGCTGAGACCGAGGCCTCGGCTATAATATACCACGTGGACCCAATGCAAATTTTTGGTTCTAAGACATGCAAATTTTCTCACGATGTTTTCTTTCACCGTTCCGAGGGATGAAAATATTTACATAAAGTGAGGCGCCTGCTTGAGTTCGAACCCACCGATAGATACCCTATATCGATACCACACATTGACGATGTTACATGTCTATAAAACGGCCGAAACGTTTTTATGTTCCACTTTCCGATATGGGTTACGTAGAATACTGTACTCGATGCATCGCCACATTCGCCACTTGTGTAGGCTATTTCAGTGCACCCTTCTAAAGGCTTTTAAACGAGAGTGTTTCATTATTGCGTACCTACCGTTCGTGTGCATTGTACAGACGCCAGCACATCAAGCTACCCGAAGCTGTCAAATTTTCCCAATCAACTTTGAACCTTATGATTTAGCGATAAAGTTGAAAATCTATTAAAGAAATTTGACAGATGTAGTAGCTTGATGTGCTGCTGTACGTGGTACCTAGGTTATTCTTAAGTAAACCCGTGTTCGCACGAACGTAAAAAGATCCCGCACTGGATTTTAAACTCTCGGTTTTGAATTGAGAATCCCACAGAGCGCATCCCAGCGCGTCAGAAAATCACACTGTTGAATTTTCAACTCTCACTCTTCATTGAATAAAATAGCGCGCGAAAAAAAACAGACGCCAGCACATCAAGCTACCCGAAGCTGTCAAATTTTCCCAATCAACTTTGAACCTTATGATTTAGCGATAAAGTTGAAAATCTATTTAAGACATTTGACAGATTGTAGTAGATTGATGTGCTGGCGTCTGTACCTAGGCTAAGAGAGACAACGTATAGCTAGATACGCTGTCCTCCCATACCTACTGTAACTTGAAAACATTGTAAAAGCCAATTATTTTTAAAATGGAGTTTCTTGCCGGTTCTTCTCCATAGGAAACGACCAATTGGAATCGTGCACCTAGCTTCTGACGTTTCATAAGTGCCCATGTTGGTTTATGTGCAATAAAAATATTTTGATTTTGATTTTAGATTACGGTCGTATGCACAGAACAGATAAAGAGGTAACCCTCTTTTATCTGTTCTGTGGTCGTATGTCACCTTCGTAAAATACATCTGGCAATAAATCTTTTTCTGGGCACGCTCGTTCATCATAGACTTCATCTATCGCTTTCCATCAGGCGTGATCGAGGTCAAGAGCGGGCCCATTCAGCAATAAAATAATAAATACCTCCTACAGGTTCTTAAGAGAACAATTAGAATATGATACCTTCCTGTTATTGACTCATTTTACATTTGGAGAAGGCGCAATAAATTGAGCCCCTCTTGCCCATAGTGCATTGGAGATAAATTCCACTCTTCCTCACGATATATATATTTTCACGTTTCTATCAATGGGAATCAAAATAAACTAAAGTGTAAAGTAGGTATCTATATCATCATCTGCCTAGCCTTTTCCCAACTAAGTTAGGGTCGGCTTCCAGTCTATCCGGGTGCAGCTGAAAACCAGTATTTTACATAGAGCGACTGCCTATCTGACCTCCACAACCCAGTTACTGGGTAAATACGATACCCCTTGGCAAGACTGGTTGTCAGACTTTCCGGCTTCTGACGTTCCTTAACGACTGTCAAAGATCCTCGAATGACAGCCGGGACCAACGGCTTAACGTGCTTTCCAAAACACGGAGGGGTCTTGGTATGTAAAGATGGTCACCATCCACGGACCAACCACGGCAAGCGTAGCTTAACCTGATCAATCGACCCGTGCGGCTATACATAAATAAAGATGAATCGCCGAAATGTATGTACGCGCATTACATAACTTCCGAACGACTGCACCAAATTGGATAATTATTTTTTTTTGTTGTGTTTGGTATTGCCAGGACAAGGTTTATATGAAAGTAAAAATCGGAAATTTAAAAAAAGAAATTGCACCCGTGCGAAGCTGGACCGGGCCGCTAGATTTATATAATCATCGTCATTTACATAGCCTTTTACCTATTTCTTATTTTAATTAAATAGATTACTTTATATTTTGTGAATTTAAGAACGTGGTAGGCCTTGTAGACTGTAGGTTTGTCTTTGTAGACCATTTTCTATTTTTTTACTACCTGGTACTTGTTGACATGCCTAAAATGTATTTTGAAAACATTGTACAAATTATTTTTAAAATAGGAACTGTGGAGTATCTTGCCGGCTGCGGCTCTTGAAACGACATTGGAACCGTGCACCTAGCTAGCTTCTGATTTTAGTAACACGTCTCATGTAACCTACATGGACATTTTTGAAACGTAACGTATGTGAAATAAATTATTTTGATTTTTGTTTTTACTATAGTCCGCGCGGAACTAGTTGGCCGCGCCTTATATGTATGTGAGCGGTGGGACGGAGGGGCGGGGGCGCATTACTCAGTACGTGCGTTGCGAACCGCCGCCACCGCCTCACCACTGTCCCCATCTCAGCGGCCAACTAGTTCCGCGCGGACTATACATTGGGGTCGGCTTCCAGTCTAACCAGATGCAGCTGAATGCATTTTTGGAGCGACTTCCAATCTAAATGCGAGGCTCACATTGGCAGTCGCTCCATATAAACTGCCCAGTTGCAAAAAAAAAAAACAACATAGCGTTTTCGATCAAACCTTAAGTCCGCAGGGCCATAACGACAATAATATTAGTTTCATAAAAGTTATTTCTGTTCTGATAATATTTATTATTAATAGACAATACATCTTCCTAATAGACACACAATAGATCGGAGGTTGTGCTTACGATATTGTTTCTATTATCCCTTGGTAGGTATAGCCCCCGGGGGTAGGCCTACCTATTACTAACAGATAATATTGAAACATTATCTAAGGACACGCGATACGATTATAAGGAACAAAGGAAAATCAACCCAATGACATTTGGAATAGGTCGACTATTGCGTCGATGTTTTCGTCGGATGTTTAAAAAAAGTGCGTTATCTGTTAGTGAATGATTCAAAATATAATTTTAGAAAAAAAGGTTTTTTTTATCTTTTATCACGACATTTACTGATAAAATTCAATGAATACCAATTACCCTATTTGTTTACAGACGGTGCTAGGCGCTATGCCGCTAGCTGTGGCGGCCATCAACCGGGAACCGAGCCTGCTACCAGGGCTGAAGCTGCGCTACGTCGCCGCTGACATCGGCCGTGCCAGACCAAACCTACCCAATGATAAGGATAGCCTTTCTTTACGGTAAATAATCACACTAATATTATAAAGGCGAAAGTTTGTGAGTGTGTGTGTGTTTATATGTTTGTTACTTCTTCACGCTCAAACGACTGGACCAATTTTGATAAAATTTTGTATGGAGGTAGCTAACACCCTGGATTAACATATAGGCTAATTTTATCCCGATATTCTCACGGGATTGACACTTATGTGGGTGAAACCGCGGGGCGCAGCTAGTAATATATAAGGTGCTATAAAAATATCTGCCACGGCTTTAATGGGAGACAGTATTTTGTATATAGATTACATTAGTGAAGAAATTTTGTACCCCGGAATAGTGAAAACAATTTGAGAAAACAAAGTAATTAAATAAACATTTACTCTATTCTGCATAACGTGGTTCACAAACTACGCGCGATGTGTCGCTTCGTCACATTTTGCGAAATGAAATGACGGCGCGGCAACAACTAATTACTATGGGACGGTTCATGCAACTAAATCAATTCAAATTAATACGCACATCTGTTTGTATGAAAAAATTTATGACATAAGATCAATAATGTATCTTTGCTGTTTTAATCTATATACAGAATACTGTCTCCTATTGAAGCCGTGCCAGATATTTTTATAGCACCTTATATAAACATAAACCTTCTTCCATCGAGTTAGGCAGAAACGATAGGACGCCACGTACCACGATCTGTACCTAACCAGGCGTAAAATATGACTCATCGAGCTTAAGAGAACGACTGTCAAACAGCGGGGTAATTGCATAACATACTAACAGTAGCAATTACTTTTATTTTGACAGTTCAACAACATACATTACGTTATTTACGTTGTTGAACAGGCAATTTTTTCGAACATATATTGTGAAGCAATGGATTAGCAATATCCTTCACATTGAGATTAATAGTGTGTTAGGCGATTAGGGTGCAGGTACGAGTGATAGAAAGATATCTAGAATAATAATCAATGCTCGTGCCTTCTCTGGATCAGAAGAGGCCAATGGGACAATAATAGGCTGGTATTATTTTTGATTCCTCCATGACATTTTAAACCTAAAACATTACGTACGGACAAAAAGGAAATAATATTAAAAAAAAATAACTGATAATATTATTTGAAATCCCACCACAGCTTTCGTTATTTGGCAAATCTTTCAATTTAAAAGATTATTATTTTGATTCAAGTATTCGGGGAGGCATATCTTTAAATTTTACATTTACATAGATTACATTGCTCGCAGAACAGATGGCCGATGGGAAAGGTTCTGGAGTGGCTACCGCGTACTGGAAGACGTAGCGTTGGAAGGCCTCCCACAAGGTGGACCGATGACCTTGTGAAGGCCGCAGGAACTCGTTGGATGCGAGAAGCACAAAACCGGTCGAAGTGGAGGTGCTTGGGGGAGGCCTACGTCCAGCAGCTGTGGTCAGAGAACTCGCAATAGTTTGTTCCCACATAGTATGAAACAGCCTGTTATTTTGTAACATGTTTTTGGAACTGTTAATTTCGTGGAACAGGAACAGGCGGAACAGATATGCGATTTTACCTGTTATAAGGTTATAACTCTATCTAACTCCTATATTATGCTATATTGAAGTAACTTTTCGAAAATGTAGACTATTTTCTTGACTTCGAACACGAGTTTCACTGCTAAAGTATTACCCATTCTTGCGTCTAACTATTTACAAAGTGTGATTTGGGTTAGTTGAACCCGAAATTTGGGTCGAAGTTCCAATCAATCAAAGCAAATAACTAAGTAATTCTAAAATTTAATAATCGAATAAACTTTATAAATAAAGGGGATGAATGTCAAGTACCAAAGTTTTAATAGTAATTCTCTCTCTGCCTATCTTTATGTAAATGTCGTTCGCTATAATTCAAGAGATAAATACAATTTACTTGATTGTTTTTTTTTAAGTGAAAACTTCTTAAGGCGCGTTGGGCATTTTTTGAGATGGGAAAAAACCATTGAACTCGCGACACTGTTACCGACACCGCGCTACACTCGGACGTGCTCGGCTGTCCACGGGATGTACTCGGTTTTAATGTATTTCCGATATGTCAATGAGTGATAGCAAAGTATTCTATTTGTGTTTTGTTTATATGACGATTCAAAAAATACACACGTAATTGTTTAAGTGTTCACTTCTGTCGGCACTCCCGGAGTGCCAATGTTTTTTTTTTTTATTCATAGATTATGTTCTCTAGCTTGGTATTAGAGAGACCATTCAACCATCATTCGTTCCACCCGCTGAAGACCTTCCACCTGGACATAAGTTGAATTGGGTAACCTGGAAGTCTTTAAGAGCGTTTACGACGTACGGCATTTCATACAAACTTTCAAGCCCTTGTTTTTCGAAATGAATGAACCGATTTTAATGAAACTTCGTACGCATAAGCAGCATACAAAGGTCTAAAACGTTCGCGGTTGGTCCCATTCGCAGTTTGTCCCATGCGAGTAGTTTGTAAGGGAAGAGGTAGGTTGAACAGGCTAATAATAATAATAATATGGTTCCTCTCTCTGGAGCCCTGACCGCCGGTAGCTTGGACCCTGTTCCCGATACCGGTGGGCTACTATTTTTTATATTTTTAAATGTTTTTATATATTTTATATGCTCATATTTAAAAATATAATTTATATGTAAATAATGAAATAAAGGAATAATAATAAAGGGAACATGGTACAAAGCCCATAGTCCAATTCACGTATGTATTGTATGAAGTTTGAAACGGTTTGATTTGGGTTATTTCCAGTTCAAAAAGCAATTGTTACAACATTTTAGGATTGGTTTACTTGTGGTTTATTCTAATTGTTTTCTGTCTATATTTGTATTACTACTTACTAGTTTCTGCTCGCGACTTCATCCGCGTGAAAAACCCTCCCCTATTTACTCCCTTAGGGGTGGAATTTCGAAAAGCTCTTTCTTAGTGGATACCTTCTCTTCACAAAGAACACACCCTCTAAATTAATAATAATAATAATAACTTTATTCTCAAAAAGCCAAATACAATTTGTCCATCTCAATCAAACATAAAAACAATGAAGTACAACGCTACTTATGCACTATTTGAGACAGAGTGAACGTCTGGGTCTGTGCTAGTATAAACTGTGTTACAGACACAGGCGCCTTCCTCTTACAGTTCATTGACAAATTGCTGCACTTGGTTGGGGTTTTGGTTGGCATAAGACTTATTTTAACATAAGTACTTAAATTGCATGCCTCTAGGACCAGCGGTTTACGCTGTGCGTTGATATATCAATCAGTCAGTCAGGGCTTTGAATTTCATATATATATATAACGGAGGAAAAGCACAAGTTTAGTGTCTCGTCATTATCAGCCATATTTTAATTACTGTGGGCGTACTGTGGGTAATGTTGGTTATTGCGCAATAGAAAAACCAGTTTGCAGTTCAAATTAGATTATAATTTTACGAACGGTTTAGTTACACTAGCGAATCACACACTGTAGGTACACAACCCAACGATACGTGCAGGTGTTTGGAAAACAATACTCGCAGAATAACGCACTTGATTTACTCCCAAATATCGCAACGAAACTTAACCATAAAATTTAATGGTTACAATGATTGTCACTGATTAGATCAAATGACTAATTGTTAAACTTACATTTCGTGCCAATGGATTTGTGCGTGTGCACCGCGTAACGATCACATTCAAGAGTGATCGCCACCACCGCCATGACACTCACAACCCCATTACGTGTTACCTGCTCTTAATTAAAAATACAACAAAACTTTTAAAAAGTGTTTCAATAAATCGACTAAATCATCACACGCCGTCATATAGATTATTGTCGGTTGGTTTATTCACAGGACTTTTAATTTACATTTATTGTTATTGGTTGCCGAACGCGAGGTCTTGGGTTCGATTCTCAGAAAAAAATCCGAATCTTAATTCAATATAGTTGTGTGTTCTAATTATTTCGTGATACGTTGTAAAATTGTGTTAAAAAAATAGAGCCTATGAAATGAAGAAACATAAAGTTAAATAACTAATATATTCATACTTAACATAGCTCAAAATGGCGTCAAATCCATTAAATTTTCGGGTTTTGGACTTGTGAATAGCGTTTAGAAGAGTCCTACGATAACATTGCTTAATGTTTGATACGTACGGAAGCGTATCGAAGGGTTGTGAATGCAGGTCAATTTACTTTCACGTCATTCACCGGTAAATTGCGAACGCTTTGTAGGCACCGCTCTTTTTTTTAGGAAACTGTAGTTTTACGAACATAAATCTTACATACCTTCAACCCAAAATTCAAAACCAACTATATGTGTAGTATACGTCATACTATAAGGCCGCGGTCACGGTCTTGGGCGATGCCAGCGAGCGACGCGGCAAGCGAACCGGGCGCGCGTCATTTGTTTCCGTCCGTCGTTCCGTAAGTCGCGTCGCGCGATGACTCGTAGCATGCATTAAACTCACTGTCTCGCTGACCTATATTATACAAGTACACAGGACTTCATACTATTGATGACAAAATGAAGACATTTGATTTTCGCTATTTTGTCGATGATAGCAACGTGAGCGTCCGCGGAACTAATATTAGAGATGGGACATATCCTTCGATAAAAAAATAGTTTTATGAACTTTATCGATCGTTATTACCACTGAGAGTACCTAATGTATTACTTAAGAGAAAAAAATCGAATCACTCCGTTATTTATTATTTATTTAAGACGCAAATTTAAAATTACTCACTGTCTAAAAAAAAATATCGACACATTATCGACATGGAACATTCACAACTTTCATCATCATCTGCCTAGCCTTTTCCCAACTATGTTGGGGTCGGCTTCCAGTCTAACCGGATGCAGCTGAATACCAGTATTTAACATTCACAACTTTATTTATTTGAATGTTAGTTCCTGAGACGCTCTAGCGGGGCGCTTTGAATCGGCACAAAAAACAACTGTCATTTCGTATAGTATATTTAGTCCAGCGTACTTGTTTATTAGAGGTCAGTGTCTATACTACATCTTTCATTTGTTTTCTCCGCAGGCACTGTCGCAAGACGCGTGTCGCTTGAGCGTGCAGCATGTGGCTGAGCGCTAAAGCCGCTTGATTATACGGAATTTTCCTACCCGATATAAAATCTCCATATATACAGGGTGGCAGGGACATTGACGCGCAACCTGTTACCATGGATTCGCTACATGATTCTGAACCCCTGCATTAAAATTATCCGACGTTTATTTAAAAAAAAGATCTACTGTTTCATAGACAAGTCCAATACCTACGCGGTCACAAATTATGTAGGAGCAATTCTTTTTTAATAACTGGCGATAAATTCAGGGATCCAGCACATGATTCTCGTATAGAGGTATGAGGAACAGGGTGTAAAATTCACTCATACTCTATAGAAAAGGGAGGATCCTCTGACCAGACGGGTGTTGTGTTTGGCGGGCAATTACCTGATGATTCATGTCAGGTCGTTGTTGTATCTATGCTAGTTGCGTGGTAAACTCTGCTTGCGAGATGCAGGATTTTGCGTGAAAGAAAGAAGAAAAAAAGAAAATACGTTTATTTGCGGTGAACATGACGCAAAAAAGAACATAAACACAAAAAATAAAATAAAAAAAGAAGGTAAGGGAAACATGCGTCATTTCCACGCAAAACGGTTATCGCTCAGCGAGAATACCTACGCGGTGAAAATTTATGAAACAGCAATTTTTTTTTTAATAACCCGCGATAAATTTTGAGATCCAACACATGATTCTAGACCACCAAGACCTAGTCTTGCTGGCCTAGAATCATGTGCTGAATTCATGATTACATTTTGCGCGTCGATATCCCTTTCACCCTGTAATCCGGATCCCTGTCACCCTGTACTCACAACATTATGCCTATAATACCCTAAGGGTTAGGCAGACGTTTACGTACACCCACATTTCACCAGAAAATCGGTTGGGATAATGTTGTCATATTTGCTTGAAATTCGAAACGACGGTCGCAAAATTCCATTTAGTGCCCAAGAGGAAAAACAAATTTGAAACCGAGACACATACCCAATTGCTCATTCAGTGTGCCAACTTAAGCTATGTTGTTTGACTCCACCCACGTCAAAAGTAATCGTCTGGAATGAAAAATATTTCATTCAGTGCTTCATTAAACAGAAACTAGCTTTCAAATAGTAAGAAAAGACCTTAAATGAAAGAAAGTTAATAATATCACTGTGAATAGATTTATAGATGTTTTGATGTTTTAATCATGTTGGCTAGGTGGCAATCGAAAACACGTGTAAAAGATTACAAATTTGTGTGAGATTTAAACGGAAAAATGTTGTGAAATAAAAAGTAATTATTTCAAAAAAGTAAAATAGTAGGCATGGTAAGAAAATCGTAAAACAGAGCTAAAAAAATATTTTCTGTCGCATAATAAACTATCCTATTTTATGTAATGATAATAAAGCAAATTTAATCAACTAAAGAAATACCTAAAAAGTATTCCAATGAGCCGTGCATTTATTTTTTTATTTAATTAAAACTGCATTTTTTTTTTATTTTGAAGGTCATTCGATTCAACCAACATCAAACGCTATTTTGAACCTTTTTTGTTGTCGCGATGCGCCTTAACATACCTACTTAATTTCCACTTCAAATAAACATATTTATTATCCATAATTATAAGTCTTCCGAAATCGTGCATTTTTACGTGATGCCGGTTATAGATAACATGTCTCCGAAACCCCAGAGAACCATAAATGGAATTTTACGATACAGTAATGAAAATATATCTTGCTTTCTGACTTTGAAGCTACACATTTATCCTGTGTCATTTTGAGCGCTATGGTTTTATTATGACGTAAAATATTTATTGAATGAAAGTAAATTAATATAAAGCCAAGGAAATTAATTGCTAACTAAAGTGACAACCAACTTATATTGTCCGTATATTCAAATCACTACTGACATTTTTAGAGTGTTGTATGCAATAGCTATATCATGGCAAATAGACGTAAATGCGACGAAAAACAAAAACAATCAAAGACAAAAAAAAAACAAGTTCTAATTAACTAAAAAGTACTAAATGAATCTTACGTGAACATAGAACTTTAATATTTTCCTAAAAGCTTCAGGTTTATCTTTTTTAAGTGTAAAAAGAACGTGGACGCCTCAAGCTTTTAAAAATACATTCCTCGACCAGATACCATCTATGAATACAAAAGTTTTAATAAGAAATTCGGTAGATTGCTGCAAATCGTTCTGTTTTTCATCGTGCAGCGATAATACAGCGTGTGGTGATTTGTGCGGTTTCAAACTCGCTTTATCTCAACCGAAGTGGTATAAGCCCAACGGCTATGAGAAATTTCCTTATGACAGTGGTGGTTGACCGCTTTTCACCCTTATACCCCTATGCCATTAGTAGTGGCTTATTTTAATTTCATTTAATATTTGAATTTGTTTGTAGTTATTTATTATATAATTGTATTCTGTTCTTATTACCTTTTTGACTTAATATAATCTTTTTAACATTTGCATTCCTAATATTTGACTAATTTGCAATTTGAATGTTATTCTAATTTATTTAATTCAATGTTATATCTAAAAAAATAACCAAAACCCTGAAAATATATCTGTTCGCCGGAAACGGCAGAATATTATGAACTTTTAAAACTATGTAACAACTCTGTAACAATATTCTGACAAATAAATGAACTATGACTATGACTAGGGTTCCGTACCTCAAAAGGAAAAAACGGAACCCTTATAGGATAATTTGTTGTCCGTCTGTCTATCTGTCAAGACCCTTTATCTCGGGAAGGCGTCGATATATCGAGTAGAAATTAAAACCATACTAAAGTCTACAGTCTCTTGAAGCTGTGAAAAAATCTAACTTCTAAGTTAACGTAAAAAAAAGATACGGCCATTTATATCGCAAAAAACGTATATTTCGACACTCTCAAGGGAATAAAAATTTATAGGGTACTTTTCGTTGACCTAGAATTATGAAATTTGGCAAGAAGCAAGGTCGTGTAGTACAAATAAAGGAAAAAATCCGAAAACCGTAAATTTGTAATTACATTTGAAAAAAAAGTCGTTATAAACTATTTACATACTGTACGGAACCCTCAGTGCGCGAGTCTGACTCGCACTTGATCGGTTTTTTTTAATCTGTTAATCCCGGACGCTTTTAACGTTCTGCAACGTTCTCACATGCATATTTTAACATGAATGATGTAACCAATATTTTGTAACCATATTATTTTGATTTAAAAGAGTGTCCGTGGAGTTTCTTCTCCATAGGTACCTACTAGCTACATAGCTAGCATAGCTATAGCTAGATAGCATAGGTACCTTCATCTTTCTTAACTGACCGACCCCTTGACAATTCAAAAGTGCCTGTAATTGGTTTATTTGAAATAAATGGTTTAAGTTTGAGTAATATAGCGGTATGAGGAACAGAGTGAAAAGTTCCTCATCCTCCGTGGAAGAGGGAGAATCGTCCGACCAGATGGATGTTGCGTTAGGTGGCTATCTGTTTGACGGTTGTTGTCAGATTTCTGTATATAGGTATAATGTTAAGCGCGCGGATAACTTTGCTTGCGTGATGTAGTATTTTGCGTGACGTTACATGTGATTCGTAGTTCACATGTGGCGATGTAGATGTCGCCACAGTAACAAAGTTGAAAAATGTTTAACCACAATCCTCCATATTTATCTCGCAAGACTGATTAAACTGGACTTATCTTTTTTGCAGGGTGATGACTCAAATGCGTGACCTGGGAGTGGTGGCGTTCTTCGGACCTGGTGGTACTTGCCACACTGAAGCTAAGCTGGCCGCTGCATGGAACCTACCTCTAATATCACATGTAAGTAGCTTTTATTTCCTTAAAAGGGGAAGCGCCTGTGCGGTAGACCGTGAAATTAAAATTTTCTTACGTTTTTTGCTATTTGCAAGTCAGTGTCAGGTTGTATATTGAACAAAATATGATTCGCGACTTTAACAAGTATGACTTTGCAGTTAATATTATAATCCTATTGAATGACTATTTCTGAAATAGTCATTCAATAAGATCTTAGAGGGTTGTTTACTTTTATGAACTTAAGAGGGTTTTCATTGATGATTTTAATCATTATAATTCTGTAAATGCATACTCTTGTTGCGGTCGCGAATCATATTTTGTTCAACATAAAACCTGACACTAACCAGAGGGAAGGGGGGGGGGGGGGGTTCAGGGGATCAGACCGGAATACATCGAAAATTGCAAAAACGTAAGAAAATTTGAATTTCGCGGGCTACGCAGGTGCTTCCCTCTTAAAGAATTTGAATGCAGTTTTTTCTATAATTTTGGAAAGGGCAACTAGAATCAAATCTATTTTTTGTAAATTTTGACGGTCAATTTTTTGTACGAGTCGTGTATAACTGTATAAGTGGCGAGGCGCCACGGGGCGCGCCGAAAAAAAGCGTTCTGGGTCATTCGAGACGATGTCATGCTGAGTGGCTTTTTGAAATAAATAATTTTACTTTGACTTTAGGGAGGATCGCTTAAGAAACTTGCGTGAGTGTTATTTACTTATCACTGAACGTCGGCTTCCAAAAACCATATCCAATGATTCTGATCACCAATACTAATCAAATTAACACTAAGCTTACAATCATAGCAAACCGACCGTCAATACCATATAATATCCATTGCTCGGTACTTTGGGGATAATCTACAGATCGATACGCAATTACGCAGTGGATACTGCAGTAATTACTGGGTCTATTGCCAGCGTATGACCCGAAACCAGAGAACGATGTGCTTTGGGTTAATTAGTAATTCGCAAAAATCACGTCAACGCCGGCTGTCGCTGAAATCCAACACTGGGGCTCTGCCTCACATAGGGTCGTAGCATAATGCTCAGCGATGGCCGTTTTGCGTGGATATGACGCATATTTTCCCCCAACTTGTTCTTTTATGTTTTGGGGGAGGCCTATGTCCAGCAGTGGACGTCTTCCGGCTGAAATGATGATGATGATTTATGTACACACACTAAAATACATAGGGACATAGGGATACATTTATTATTATTATTATTTTTATTATCAGCCATTTCTGTCCCACTACAGGGCAAAGGCCTCCCTTCCCTCCTTCCACTTATTTTTATCCTGTGCTGTTACACGCTAATCCTTTTGGTAAGAGTCGAGTTCGTCCCGCCATCTCATTCTGGGCCTGCCGCGTTGCCGTTTGCTGCTGTTTGGGACCCATTGTGTGGTTGCTTTAGCCCATAGCTCCTCCGGCATGCGACAGATGTGACCAGCCCAGTTCCATTTTGTCTTGGCAGCCGTGTGACCTACATCGGCAATTTGAGTTTTTGAACGCAGTATCGATTTCCATATGCGATCAGTAAGTTTAACTCCAAGGATACTGCGCTCCATTGCTCGCTGACAGTCCCCGAGTGCGGACTTTTGACGATTAGTTAATGACCATGTCTGCGCTCCACATATATGTCTGGGATACATAGGCTTCGTTTTTATTTCATTGCACGACCCTATTCGTCGTAGATATTTTATTTGTCGATTTTAGAGCTGGGCGCTGGGGGCACGGCAATTAATATAAAACCTAGCAGTCAAAATGCAAATTAACAAACTACGAAAACAGGTGAAGTACATAATTAGGCTGAAACTGTGATACTTGATGAACAATATCCCATTACAACGTGTAGGAGTTTGTTTATGCCAAGCGGCCCGTAACGCGAAACCTTTGGCTATTACTACGGCGTAGACCTTTGCTACGAAATTGTACTACGGCGTAGACCCCAAGTCTTTATTAATTTATACAAAAGCAATGTTGGATAGGTATTTTGTAAGGAAAAGTTCATGGATGTATTGAAACCACTTGGTTTATTGGTTGAGTTTTTTGTTGGATTTGTGTCCGGTTAATGTCAATTAGGCTTGCCCCCTATTACATAGAACTTAAACACAACTGTAATATAGGTACACCTCTGCCTAACTCTTTTGGGCGTCAGGCGTGATGTTATTATTATGTAGTTAATTATAGTTTTGAACTCTGCTTATCCCTTTGAATAACAATCTGAATGTGAATTTACTGTAGGGTTTAAGCATTTAACGAGCATAATAGAAACTATTACAATACATTCTTCATAGAACTATTCAATATTATTATAACGTAATAATTAATTATCCGCGTGGGTTAAGAAAAGCTCGCATCTCATTGTAAGCAGAGCGACAAAAATAGCGGAGCCTAGCTTTTGCCCGATTTGCCCGAGTGGAATACGGAAAATATCCCACGGGACATTCTACCGGGTTAAAAAATTTCCTCTGTGCTTACCCAGGTTATTTATTTAATACTTTAAGGGCTCATTTTTCAATCAATCGATAATTTTTATACGTGGAATAAAATTTACATCTGACAGTTTTTGTATGGAAGAACTGTTTGGGATGCATAAAGAACCTCCTCGTGTAGCGCAGTTTGTTCCGCCAGTTACTCAACTGAACCGAGCGCTCGGCGCATCCTGGACGGTCACACTCAACACCTTATTTGACTGGCCAATTCTTCCCTTGCGGTGGTAGGGCTAACGCCCGCCTGGTTTGCGACCACCCTAGGCTGCTGTGTATTGTCGATGCGTGGGAGTTCCAGTGCCTTAGGCATCTTCTGGACACGCTCGTTCCATCATATACCTCATCCATCGCTTTCCATCAGGCGTGATCGAGGTCAAGAGCGCCCGCTCTTCTGCAATAAAAAAATAACTGTTTAAAATTCAAAAGCTTTCACTTCAAACGTGTTTCTAGCTAACTGTGTGACGTTCGCTTTATAATATTTTAACCAAATTATTTTCTCAAAAAGGCTCAGCGATAAAATAAATTATTTCTGATAATTCATTCAGTAACAAAATTTATGTTTAATATTGGTTTATGTGAATGTGAAACAAAATGTTTTGGTTTTTATTTTTGTTAATCTACTTATGGGCTTGTGGCTAAGTAATAATAGCTGCACGGATCGATTGATCAGGTTAAGTTACGCTTGCCGCGGTTGATCCGTGGATGCATGACCATTTTCACATACCAAGACCCCTCTGTGCCTCAGAAAGCACGTTACGCCGTTGGTCCCGGCTGACATACGTGGACTCACAGAACAGTTGCCAACCTCCAGAATATACTCTTGCACGACCTGAGCCGTGTGTGGCCGGGCATTATCATGCATCAGCATCGATCCATCACCCATATTTGCTAAATACGGCCTTGCATCCTCGTTGAGAATCTCTTGGGCGTATCTTTCCCCAGTCGGAGTGCCATTTTCTATGGCCACTAACTCTGTGCGACCTTCTGAAGATATGCCAGCCCATACATGTACACTGCCTCCACCGTACTGGACTCTTTCTGAGAAGCAGTCTTTTATCTGTTCTGTGCGTGGATCATTGACGGTCGTTACGGGTCGTCAGAAGCCGAAAGTCTGACAACCAGTCTTACCAAGGGGTATCGTGTTACCCAGTAACTGGGTTTTGGAGGTTTAGATAGGCAATCGCTCTATGTAAAATACTCGTATTCAGCTGCATCCGGTTAGACTGGAAGCCGACCCCAACATAGTTGGGAAAAGGCTAGGCGGGTGGTTTTTTGTGAATCCACATAAAGCTCTGGCGAAATTCACTCGCGCCGATTATGTCAACTACCTTGTATGTTAGTGTTCAAACTGGTGCGAATAATCGCACGATTGACGCGCACAGTCGTCGTGTCCGCCTCCCGCGCGGCATTCTCCTGAGTGTTGTAAAAGTTTTTAAACAAACGGATACGGATTTAATTGGTTAAAATCCAGTACAAAGATAGAGTATGCCTTGGATTAGAACATTGGGAACTTTTGAAGTGAAAACTTCTTTAGGCGCGTTAAGCATTTTTTGAGATGGGAAAAAACCATTGAATTCGCGCCACTGTTACCGTAACTGACACTGCTTCGGATATGTTCGGCTGTCCTCGGGATGTACTCGGTTTTAATGTATTTCCGATAATGTCAGTTTTTTGTAATATATCTTGTTATCGTACAAATTATCAAGAAAAAATAGCTCGCGTAAACTGTTATTAAAAATCAGTCTATTTGGTTAATCATGCTTTTTATACAGGCTGGCAGGGACTTCTGAACTGCAGTTTTTAGTCGGTTATTTAAGAAAAAATCTGCTGTTTTATAGAAAATTGAAAGAAAGAACAAAAAGTATTTATTGCGACTCGTACAGAAAGATCGCAACTAAACACAGTAAAAAATAAAAACCAAATTATATTAAAAAAAGTGTAGCGGAACATCACCCTCACATATAAAATGAGCACGTAGGGTATAGGGTACCAATTATTTTGTTAAAATTTTTTATATGTACCCACTTACATAACATAATCAGCCTATAATGTTCCCACTGCTGGGACACAGGCCTCCTCTCAGTGAGAGGGAGTGGGCCCACAACAGTTTTTGTATATAAGGAACCGACTTTTGGAAATACACTCACTACATACTCAACCTGCATTTGCGTCTCATTTTCATACCCTGCGTATCTAACAAAAGTAACAAAAAGAAAAATGAAACAGAAAATCCTAAACGAGGCCAAAAGGCTCCTATTCCTATCTCAGCATGATGCTGCGACATTTAAAAAATAAATGTCGCAGCGCTGATAAATGGCTAGTTCAGATTCATGTGCTGAATTCATGGTCACAGTTTGTGCGTCGTTATCCCCGCCACCCTGTATATAAATCGTATAGTTGTTTCGAAATGGAGACATCGTAAATAAGTATTGTAAATATTTTGATTTGAAATTTTCGAGACCCTGCATAGCTATTCATAACCATACGACAGGCTATTGTATCGAAAATGACACATTTCGATAACCTGATTTGACTTGCCCCGTCAGCATACAGCTGTCCGAAGAATAGCGGGCGTCTATTTGATTTAAACTGACAAAATTTCCGGGTCTTGGACTTGTGAACAGCGTTTAGAGGACTCATACGAAAACATTGATTGATGTTCGATACGGTACGGAAGCGTTTCGAGTGGTTGTGAATATATAGTTATGCTGACCGATCAATTTTTATTTTGGAGAATGAACTCAAACTCAAAGCATTTCAATTCAACCATTTACAGGCACTTTTGAATTGTCAAGAAGTCGTTCAGTCAGAAAATATGAAGCTAGTTGCCCATTCCAAAGCGTAACTTAATGAGCCATTATTAGGTTTAATATGCGTCTTATTTGTACAGAATCGGCAATTTTTCTTTCTTTATTAACCGTTGTTCTTTGTTAATAGAAATGCGCCGGCGCCCACGGCTCCGAAAAGGGTTCAGGTCTCGGAGCCACCTTCGCCAGGACCCTGCCACCAGCTTACAAGGCCAGCAAGTCTGTCGTGGCTCTGCTGAAGGCGTTCGGATGGACCAAGTTCGCTATAATCGCTGGTGATGAGTTGACGGCTGCTGCACAGCAGATGGACGCTATCAAGGTGAGTTATAGTTAGTCATTTATAATCTGCGTTCGCGATTTATTTGCCAACAGTGTAAACAACAATGAATTAATGGAAAAATTACTTTAATTCCTATACAGTAAAGTTCAGTTTACGCTACAACTTCAAACATTTTGTATAAGTTTTTCAATAGTGCTAGTCACTCTGAAATCAACTTATTTATCATTGAAATAAAGTTGATATTTGTTTAACTTGAAATAGGGTGGGGTGTACAGCACTGCGCACTTTTACTATAGTTAGTCATTCACTGACAGACAACGCACAACCTTAACCGCGGAACCGGATCCGGAAGGAAGAACTAAGCAAGGATTTTTGAAAGTTCACCCTCTTATGGGTGGGGGTGGTACAAAAGAGGGTGTAAGTTTGTATAGAAGTTCGTCATCTATATTTGCCGATGGCTTGTATTTTTAGTACTGCCCAACTTTGCCAATATCCATACTATCCATACTAAAATTATAAATGTGAAAGTGTGTCTGTCTGTTACCTCTTCACGCATACACCGCTGAACCGATTCAGATGAAATTTAATATAGAAATAGTTTGAGTCCCGGGAAAGGGCATAGGTAGTTTTTATCCCGATATTCCCACGGGATCGATACTTATGCGGGTGAAACCGCGGGGCACTGCTAGTCTGTTATAAGTAAGAAACTCTTTACATGCTTAAAAGAACTCAGGGAACAACCGATTCATGAATCGAACCTAGGCTATGCTGCCCAAAACCAAATTGCTTAGCCATTGCTCCAGAAATGATGCCGAACCGTTTTGCCGTAGTAAAAATATTAGACAGTTAAAGCTTAGGCTTCCTAAGAAAGTGAAAAGGGGAGGGAGTTTTTTTGCACCCCCAAATATTACGGAAGCGATTTTCCTATGTTGCAGAGGTGGATGCAGCTCCACGCTGAATTTTAATTGAATACAGGATGAAATTATAAACTTGTGACAAATCGAAAAAGTAGTAGTCAAAGTAAGTAGTAAAAGTTACTGCACCTCCTAGGTGCAGTAATTTTTACATACTCGTAATAAATTGCCATTTCCCAAATCTAAATTCTTGAAAAAAATCGTGTATTTATCGTCTATAGTGCAAACTAAGTTATTGTCTTCAAGTAGACACAGATTATAGTCATTTCAATATATTTTTTTAATTATCAAAAGAAATAACAAAATTAATGTAAGTATCAATTTTAGCGCGCGCCCGATAAGAAATCCATGCATCGTTGAGTTCAAACCATGAAGCAAGTTGGCGACATGTTGATTACTTCCATAATGGGCATTCATTCTGTTACACATTGTATAAATAAACAAATCCGAAACAAATTCAAATACAAAAACATGTAGAAAACATAATATATTACCATAAATTTTACGATATCTCGGCTCCGACGCGACAAAACACAATTTCACCTTTCGCAAAAAACTCACTTACAATATAATTACGATGTTTCGTTTCGCTTATGAAAGGAAAATTTTAGTCTTTTATATAAAGAAACTAGCTGCGCCCCGCGGTTTCACCCGCATAAGTTTCGATCCCGTGGGAATATCGGGAATTCGGGATAAAAACTATCCTGTCCTTTCCCGGGGCTCAAACTATCTCTATACCAAATTTCATCTAAATCGGTTCAGTGACTTAGGCGTGAAAAGGTAACATACAGACAGACAGACAGAGTTACTTTCGAATTTATAATATTAGTATGGATAATAAAGAGGGACTCATGGCTAAGTTATAACAGCCGCACAAGTCGATCGATCAGGTTAAGCTGTGCTTGCCGCGGTTGGTCCGTGGATGAGTAGTGACCATTTTTACACATCTAGACACTTCCGTGCCTCGGAAAGCACGTTAAACCATTGAACCCGGCTGTCATTCTTGGATCTTTGACAGTCGTTACGGGTAGTTAGAAGCCCGAAAGTCTGACAACCAGTCTTACCAAGGGGTATCGTATTACCCAGTAACTGGGTTGTGGAGGTCAGATAGGCAGTCGTTCCATGTAAAATACTGGTATTCAGCTGTATCCAGTTAGACTGAAAGCCGACCCCAACACAGTTGGGAAAAGGCTAGGCAGATGATGATGACTATACATAGGTATTTATTTATTTATTTATTTTATTTTATTTTATTTGGGAAACAAACAGATGCAATAACAAACATAAGTATAAAAATTAGTTTAACACAATCCAGAAACAGTTTCCACAGATTACTATGACAAGTACATGTATGTGTGTAGTAAGTATGTGTTTAGTATTAGGTACATTATTGAAATCCCACAGAAATAATCAAGATTTAGGTACATTTAGGTTGCTACATGTACCTAAATCTTGATTATTTACCTACCTACCTATGTTGATAGGTAGTCGTAAAATTTAACTTCAGCCAGGGCCAAATTTTCAGGCCATTGCCTATTTACGAGCGCCTATTAACCTATTTCCTGAGTCATGTCATCAAGGCAAACGAGGTGTTTAATTTTCGCAGCTGGCGCAGTAAATTGGCTACAGCTGTAGTACTGGTCGTGGGTTCGATCTTTATCGATATTGTTCGATATAACAACAAAATATTTGTATAACCTATGTGATGTTTATCCACTAGTACGCACTGAGTCCGCGTGGTGGATTACGGCCCACTCCATTTTAGAGAGACCTGTGTCCCAGCTTTGGGAACATTATAGGCTGATTATGACTGTATGCGCTGTTTTTGTTTGTAAAATTAGTTAAGTACAGGAAAAATTGCAACCAAGCGTTGGGTAAAAAAGTCACGTTTAGACCCTTATGGACATAGTAATGATGAGTTTGGAGCCCGAGCTACACGATTTGACCGTAATTATCCCTACACAAACCAGAATGAGAAAGTTTATAGTGGATAAGACAAAGTTTAAAACAGAAGACGAACTAGCAGGCAGGGGATCGAAGGGGGGGGTGGAGGGGGGTATTCAGGGGATCAGACCGGAATAAATCGAATTGAACCCGGTCGAAAAGTCGAATTTGACACTTGTTTTAACGAATCAACTAAGTACTTTCGAACGGCCCGTGTATTTGTTGACGGACCCAAGTTAGGCGCAGTTCGCGAGCGTTGATTTGTGTGAATTGTTTGTGCTTCATTGTCTGATTTAATATGGACGCGTTCGAGAACACTTCGCGAAACCACGAATATGCGCACGTCGTGAATATTACACATAAACCCCTCGCCGGCCGCTCTCGAACGTGTCCAAACATGTCCAAAGGTGTACGCCAACCGCACTGTTCTTGCAAGTGTGTAGGTGGCCCTTAATATCTTGACAGGAGATTTGGCCTCGGTTTGCAAAACCTGGTTGATATCTTAGAAGTCGGCCTGTATATTTTGTCTGTTCATCCAATAATTTATACGATTTGTTCCCAGGAACTGGCGCAATCAAACGGAATGGTGATAACAGCTGAGCATCGTTTCGCTGACTACATACCTCGCCACATTTCAGTCATGGAACGGATTGTTGACCAGACCTATTACAAAACTAGAGGTTAGTATAAAAACATTTTTACTGCTTACTTAGACTTTTTTAACAACACGAAACTCCAAAAAAAATTCAATGCCACAAATAAATAAAATTGAAGTGTCTGTTTGTAATTTCAAAATAACAGTTTTTTACTAAATTCATATGAAAGTTCATACGGTGTCGGTGGACAACCACCGGTTGGTACAGGACTATTACAGAACATTGCAACAAACAGATACCTTTCTAAAATCAGGGACAGTTGGCCGGTCATCCGTAACCTGCTAAATTTTGAAGAGGATAGGACATAATCCCCATTGGTATCAGCACCAACTTACGAGTTGTAAGGTCGTGAGAACCCAAGCAGGCACTTTACTACCACTGCTCTAGGTATTTTTTTTTCTAGGTATTTAATTTCATTACTACTGCTCTAAAACGGTGATGGAAAATATAATGAGGAAATCGTCACGACCTAGAACCAAAAATTCGAAGACCTGTCACGTTCACCAATCCGCACTGGGCCCACGTGGTGAATCACAATCACTCTCTCTCACAGAGAGGAGGGCTGTGTCCTAGCAGTAGGAACATTAATATAATAATATTAATATATATTGGCACATTTTCATACTGGTATTCAGCTCCGGTTAGACTGGAAGCCGACCCCAACATAGTTGGGAAAAGGCTGGGCAGATGACGATGACAGAAAATAATCATACTCATACTTAAACGTTATTCTATAAGTGTTTGTTGTTTTAACGGCAGATTTCTAATATTTTTAAATGTTCAAAATCAATCGCAATCTCATCTCAGCGACAAGCAATGACAAAAACTAGTCAACAATGTAGGAAAATTGGAGGTATTTTTGACAGATTGAGACTGAGGTCAGACTGTGAAATTTCTTAAAGTTACGAGCATTGCACCTCTTGATACCATGATTTAAAGGAGTCCGCGTATCACTGGTCAGTTTCCCTCAGTCGTCAGTTTATTTAATTCGCCAGTTTCGTTGATTAGCCAGTTTCACTGATTCGTCAGTTTTCTCGATTAGACAATTGTGTTTACTCGACAGTTTTATTCAATTCGTCAGCCAAAGTACAGTCGGTAGAAAACTGCACACACGACTGCTAATTTATATATAACAAGCAGTGCCCCGCGGTTTCACCCGCATCAGTGTCGATCCCGTGGGAATATCGGGATAAAAAGTATCCTATGTGTTATTCAGGCTATATTACTGTAAAGATTCATCAAAATCCGTTTGGTAGTTTTTGCGTGAAAGAGTAACAAACATCCATCCATCCTCACAAACTTTCGCCTTTATAATATTAGTGTGATAGTAGGCTTGTGGCTAAATAAAATCAGCCGCACGGGTTAATCGATCAGGTTAAGCTACGCTTGCCGCGGTTGGTCCGTGGATGGGTGACCATCTTTACATACCAAGACCCCTCCGTGCCTCGGAAAGCACGTTAAGCCGTTGGTCCCGGCTGTCATTCGTGGATCTTTGACAGTCGTTACGGGTCGTCAGAAGCAGCCCGAAAATCTGACAACCAGTCCTACCAAGGGGTATCGTATTATCCAGTAACTTGGTTGTGGAGGTCAGATAGGCAGTCGCTCCATGTAAAATACTGGTATTCAGCTGCATCCGGTTAGACTGGAAGCCAACCCCAAAATAGTTGGGAAAAGGCTAGGCAGATGATGATGAGTAGGATTAAGATCTATTTGATAACTTTTAGCCATATTTATGGAATATTATACAAACTCATTGTTTATTCAACATTTAAAAACCTTTTCCCTTGAGTGTACCAAACTGACGAATCGACGAAAACTGGCAAACACTGGAAACTGTCGAGTAAACACAACTGTCTAATCGGGAAAACTGACGAATCAGTGAAACTGGCTAATCAACGAAACTGGCGAATTAAATAAACTGACGACTGAGGGAAACTGACCAGTGATACGCGGACTCATTTAAAGGGCTTAACTATGATAAATATTGTATAATATTGACTTGTCTGTGAAATAGGCTTTATTACTGAAATATGTTAATGGGTCGGGTTATCTTGCCTTTGTAGGGTTTGTTTTGTCTGGGAACTTTTGTTGAACATAATAACTATAATTTATGAAATCCGAAAGTATCACATCGTTTGAAAGTCAAAGTATTTTACTTATCTATCTCATCATCTGCCTAGCCTTTTCCCAACTATGTTGGGGTCGGCTTCCAGTCTAACCGGATGCAGCTGAATACCAGTATTTTACATGGAGCGACTGCCTATCTGACCTCCACAACCCAGTTACTGGGTAATACGATACCCCTTGGTAAGACTGGTTGTCAGACTTTCGGGCTTCTGACTACCCGTAACGACTGTCAAAGATCCACGAATGACAGCCGGGACCAATGGCGTAACGTGCTTTCCAAGGCACGGAGGGGTCTCAGTATGTAAAGATGGTCACCCATCCACATACCAACCGCGGCAAGCGTAGCTTAACCTGATCGATCGACCTGTGCGGCTGTTATTATTTAGCCACGGACCCCTCTATTTTACTTAGGTATCTATCTATATAAATAAAACAAAGTCGGGTTAGTTACACCATTTATAACTCAAGAATGCTGGATGCTGGATCCATTTTTATGATCTTTGATTTGTTGGATTTGTCTCCACCCCGAATAGCAGAACAACTATTAAAAGTTATTAAAACATAATTCATATTCTGAGAAGGTACGAAGTTCCCCGGGTCAGCTAGTTTCAAATAAACCATAAGCATCTCCACACGACTCAATTTTACTTCAATTACATAATATGCTCATCCCATTTCTATAAACCATACTTACTTTAGATTTTTACTAGCTTCTATTCCGCGATTTCGTCCGCGTGAAATTTCTTGATCCGACCCACACCGTCACATAGCATCACCTGCCCGCGCTATTATCGCAAAAGCACTTGGAAATGATGAAGGGTGGGTCGTTTGGGGAACCGCCTTTTGTAATTTTGACGTTCGAAAAGTGCTGATTCTCAGCCTAGTTTGAATAAAGGAGATCACCCATTTTGTTCGGCGACTTGGGATAAAAAAAATAAAAAGTCGGCGGCCAGGAATGAATTACATTTTATTTGAATGGTCGCAGTAGTAGAAACATTTATTTGTGTGGCGACAACGCTGTAATTAATAAATTACTTTTGATTATTACATTGCTTCGTTTTTGATTAGCGTTCTTTCTGTTTTTTTTTTTCTTTTTTGATTGTGTGTTTTGAAATGCTGATTTTAAATAGCCTTCCTCAAGAATCGGGCTATCAAATGCAAAAATACTTTTTCAAATCCGACTGATAATTCCAGAAATTAGCGCTTTCGAATAAACAAACTCTTCAGCTTCATTATTACAGATTTTTATTAAGAAAAGTAAACTAAATTGGAAACCCCAGTTGTTTGCCAGGGCACTCATTTTAAATAACAAACTTTCTTGAGATTGATAAACGTAAAAATATAAAGAAAAACGTAGATAAAGGTTTCGTAGCTCTTATTCAAGATTTCTTCAGAACTTAAATTGAAATCTGAAGTTCGGGCTCTTGATCGACCATTCTGGAAATTAAAGTATTTAAAGGTCAGTAAAAAATAATTGAACGAAACTGTCGAACGAATGATAAATCATGTTTGATTTGTAAATTGAAATAAGTTATTTAAATTGTTATGGCGGGCATACATTTTCCCAATATACTTAAGGCGAAAGGCACAAGGTAAGAAAATACAGAAGGCTAACATGTTCTGCAGAAAGTGATAATTGTGAGAGCAGAGTCATGGTGGTCCATTGGTAACGACCACGAGTTGTAGGTCGTAGGTTCAAGCCCTAACAATCGCTTTATTTTTTAAAAGCCTGTGATTTCACACTGCAGGGCAAAGGCGTCCCTACTCTTTTTCCACTTCTCTCTGTTTAAAGCTGCTAAGGACCACTTATTGAAGGAGTCCAGGCGCTTTACTTTGTGTACATTTTTACATCATCACTGCTCTTAAAACGGTAAAGGAAAACATCGTGAGGAAACCGACATGTCTTTGAACCAAAAATTCGAAGACATGTGACATCTACCAACCCGCACTGGGCCCGCGTGGTGGGTTACGGCCCGTTCCCTCTCACTGAGAGGAGGCCTGTGTCCCAGCAGTGGGAACATTATAGGCTGCGGGGTAATTGTGTAACACACTATCAGTAGCAATGGCTTTCATTTTGACAGTTCAACAACATTCATTGCGTTATTTACGTTGCTGAGCACTGATTTTTCGAACATAATTATGCAGTAATGGATTAGCAATATCCTTCAAAATTATTCAGATTGAGATTGATAGTGTGTTACGCAATTAGGGTGCAGATTATGCCATGCTTATGCTACATAGAAATGTAAAAACAGTTATTGTGGTCTTAGGCACTTGTCCCACGGCCGGCGAAGAAGCAACTAGCTATCAACGATTTCCTGATTCCTCTGGACGTCTAAACTAGGAATGCCGCCAGTAACATCAAGCGAGTATCTTAATAAATATTTGTGATAAAAGCAACCTACGAAAGCTTCTTGTTTTGAAGGACAAATGCTACTACAAAATACACTACGTTATAAAAAAAAATATAGGACCCTATACGAGTAACTTATCACCTGTATTTCACCATAGTCGTGTCTACCTATGCAAAATACACAGACCTAAAAAAAACCTAAAGACATTCAAACAATAAAAGGCAAAATAAATTATTATATTTTTTCAGCCGGGAATTGTTGGTATTCCGATTACGATCCGTAGTGCAGAAAATTTTCGTTTCCGAAATACAATAAAACTACGCTAAATAATTGGAAGCAAGCATGACTGCTCATGGCATCCTAAGTAAGTGGGTATTATGTTTACCAATTCGAAGTTTTCAGGAGTATCCCGGCCTAACCCTTCGGGAATACAAACGTAATATTATGATGTTTTTTTTTCCTTTAGCCTGTACTGTCCCACTGCTGGGCAAAGGTCTCCCCCATTTTCTTCCACATGTCTTTGTGCTGTGCCTTCTCTGTCCAGTCGGTTAGGATTGAGTCTAAATCGTCACGCCAGCATTTCTTAGGCCTGGTTTCATTTTGACAGTTCAACAACATTCATTGCGTTATTTACGTGTTGAGCAGAATTTTTTTTCGAACTTATGAAGCAATGGATTAGCAATTTGCTTTAAAATGATTCAGATTCTGATTGACAGTGTGTTACGCAATTAGGGTGCAGGCCAATAAAAGTCAACAAAAGGTGTAATAACGTAACGTTATATATTTTAGTGTTAGCTTGTAAATTGTAAGATTGTTGCTTGTAATTGATCTTCTGCGTTCAACTGTAATGTAATACTGACCTACGATTTCAATAAGTTCGTAAGCGAGTGTCTCGGTTATGATATCACTGAATTGAAGTGCAAGGCTGGAGATACCCGTGGAATTCATATTTATTTATTGGTTAAAGGTAAACGCAAATTTGGGTTATGAGAAGGATGTACTTGTACATATTTCATTCCGAGTCGCATTTGCATTTTATTAATGTTAGTTTAGTAACGTGCGGGGTTTCATAAATAAACTTGCTTTTTAGGGTTCTATACCCAAAGGGAAGAATCCACCTCATGAATATCATCAGCGAACAAAACACATACGTATAAGATCGTTCTTTATACGAGACTGTGTTACAGATGGCATATTACAAGTATGCAAAGTCCCTACGACTCTGCAGCTTGCTGACATGCTAACGAAGCCCCTTTATTTACCCAGGATTCTGGAACTCTGCATGATGGCAGGCATTCAAAATAGAGCCGGATGTTAAGGCATTAAAGTCATAGACACCGGTTATGGAGTGTGCAATAAAACAACTGATTGTAACAAAAAGTCAAAAGAATATATCGAGCCTTTTCAGGAAGAACATCGTAAGCGCCAAAAATCCCAAAAAACTGTTTTAATATCAATCGCCAGATCAACTGATTTAGCATTTTGCATCACCTTCTCCTGTAAAATATGCAAAATGGCGGTTACGATCTTCTTCCTGAAAAGGCTCGATATTTTGCTGATTCTATAATTTCTGTTTTAATGATTCCTTAATCATAGCTAAAGTATTCACAACTTTAATAGTCAGACCTATAGCTTTGTGACAGTTGACGCACAGATTATTAAAAGCCAGCAGTTCGTGAGCCGTTGTCCGGAAAGTTACCGCTTCATAAATTGCTGTTTATACCAACTTTTAAAACTAGGTAATGTATTTATTTCTTATTTTGATTGTTTTTTTTTTATTTATATCGTATGCTACATCGATTGACGTCATCACGTCAACGCCGGCTGTCGCTGAAAACCAGCGCTGGGGCTCTGTCTTGCATAGGGTCGCAGCATAATGCTGAGCGATAGCCGTTTTGCGTGGATGTGACGCATGTTTCCCTTACCCTCTTTTTCATTTTATTTGTTGTTTATGCTCATTTTTGCGTCATGTTCACCGCAAGTAAACGTTTTTTCTTTCTTTCTTTTTCTTTCTTTCTTGGAAGAAGACACACAAACTTTCGCCTTTATAAGTAATATTAATGTGATACAAGGCCAAAGTTGAATCTACAATATCGCGAAAGGGTATTTCTGAAGCTGTTAGTTGTCGATTTGGTCAAACCATATCAAAAATTGAGATCTAGAATACCAAGACTACCTCGACCTTTGAAAAAGCGTCTAAAACGGCACATTGAAGTTGAGGACCAAGGACGATTTTCTGGAGCTGGCAGAGCGCCTTCACATAAAAGATGTATGTCCATGAATCAAAGACACAAAAACAAAGATTACTTGTTCAAAATGTCAAAAACATGTGTGCAAGGACAACATGATTGTTATGGAAGAAAACTATTATACAGGGTTCATAAAACACAAACAACCTTCTAGGACTGTATTATCATAAACAACAACTTTTGTTCTATGATTTTTTACAAAACATAAAACTTTTATCAAAAACAAACTTTCTCAAGATTTCGTTGTTCCATCTAACCCCGCTCCCCTCCGCTGTACTTTGTACTAGACACGACAGTTTGTTTACCTAACTACTTAGCGCTTTCTTTTGCTTTGCGTTGAGTCCGTAACATTTAGAGCGTTAACATAACATAACATAATCAGCCTATAATGTTCCCACTGCTGGGACACAGACCTCCTCTCGGTGAGAGGGAGTGGGTCGTAATCCACCACACGGGCCCAGTGCAGGTTGGCAGATGTCACATGTCTTCGAATTTTTGGTTCTAGGACATGCCTGTTTCCTCACGATGTTTTCCTTCACCGTTTTGAGAGCAGTGGTGATGAAATAATTTACTCAAAGTAAAGCGCCTGTCTGAGTTCGAACCTACAACTCGTAAGTCGCGGCCGTTACCACTTGGCCACCACTGCTCTCTGCTCTTTAGAGCGTTGGATTGAAATATTTATATTTTTGTCTGATGAAATAAAACCTGATGATCTACGGAGCAAGATTATAGCCGGTTGGCTCAGTCACGGGCGCGATTTTAATGAAATGATACGGGATTTACTACAGTTTTACTTGAGCTGGCGGCGGTTTGCAACAAAATGGCCGAAGAATAAAAAAGTTAAATTGGTAGGGTGGTTTTTATGTGGCCTTCGCTTTGTTGGAAAGCAGTTTTCTTTATTTTCACATGCCTAAGGATTATTTTCAAATCTTAGACAATTCGTGATATTAGTAAAACAGAAATACTTTTTTACTTTTCGCACTTGTACCCGACTACAGCAAAGCCCAAAAGGAGGGTAATCTGTTTACCTTTTTGTTGAAACACGCTTTGTTTTATTTAGCAGCCTTGCTTAATTTTTTATAACTATTTATTTTCGTAACGGCAGCAGGCCTTTAAAAAATCAACAATTCAAAAAACATCGACGAATATGCTTCCCTTTCCAATCTTCTATACAAATAAATAAAATTGGAGTGTCTGTTTGTAATATTAAAATAACCGCTTTTTACTAAATGCATATGGATGTATACACGGTACATATACCAAAATAACATTTTTTACAAATTTTATCTCTGTCTGTTTGTTCCGGCCACGGAGTTCCGGCTAATCTCTGAAACGGCTCGACCGATTTTGACGGGACTTTCACTGGCAGATAGCTGATGTGATAAGGAGTAAGTTAGGCTACTTTTATTTTAGAAAAAAAAATAGGGTACATAGGGTAGGGTAAGGGGGTAGTGTAGGGTAGGGTAGGGTAGGGTAGGGTGGGATAGGGTAGGGGGGCACGAAAAAAAATCCTCGTGTATGAAGTCGCGGGTAACAGCTAGTGATAAATAAAAGAAACATTAATGTTACCCTTCATGGCATGGACACGAGCGTCACATTAACAGCCTCATTATCATAATAGATGTCAGTAGGTACTAAAAAGTTTTCTACAGACGGTCTCCTCGAGTACGTACTACAACGACATACAAAATGTGGCTTCCTCGAACAAATATAACAGCGTTTTCGCTCGGGTAGGTTGCCTATAAAGTAACGTCGAAATTACTTTATAAATAACTAGCTGTTGCCCGCGAATCTGTCTGTATGTCTTTAGCGTTTTTTTTTAACTTAAATACAGGATGAAAAGGAGGAGTCCGTGTTTAAATGATAACAGCCGCACAGGTCGATCGATCAGGTCAAGCTACGCTTGCCGCGGTTGGTCTGTGGATTGGTGATCATCTTTACATACCGAGACCAATCCGTGCCTCGGAAAGCACGTTAAGCCGCTGGTCCCGGCTGTCATTCATGGATCTTTGACGGTCGTTACGGGTAGTCAAAAGCCCGAAAGTCTGACAACCAGTCTTACCAAGGGGTATGGTATTACCCAGTAACTGGGTTGTAGAGGTCAGATAGGCAGTCGCTCCATGTAAAATACTGGTATTCAGACTGATTAGACTAGAAGCCGACCTCAAAATAGTTCGGAAAAGGCTAGGCAGATGATGACAGGATGAGAAGTTGCCTATGTACTTCTCCCACGCAACCTGTCAGAATTTGTAACGATTGGTTCAGTGGTTAGGCGTGAAAAGGAGCGTTAGAGTATCTTTACCATCACTTAACGTCCTAAATGATAAATTATTTTATTTCTGCAAGTTCCTAGGTCTGTACCTAAAAACACTTTTATATGTCAAACATATTTTAAAAACTATGTAGATGAGGTCGGCGTTACCTATCTGACTACTCTGAGAAAAAAAATGCCGAAACAAACTCAGAGGTCACACTCTCTTTTTAAAGACCCGACATAATCTATCTAAGACCGTGTTGGTCAAATCTTGTGAAGACCATAATGTAGATTGATGTCTGAAGTGGTCTTTTGAAGAAAGAATCATACAGGTTGAGTGGACCTGTCCAGTCAGTGTACACATTTGTCAGTAATCGTCCAGCTCAACTCAAAACTTAAGGAGTTCAACGATTTGACGAAAAAAATTACATTAAAAAAAGAGGAAAAGATATTTGGTTAGGTCATATTTATTTATTTATTGTTAAGGCACATCAACAATACAAACACAAACATTTACAAATAACAGAGAACAGAGACATGGACTAGTGTTTACGTCAATTACAGACGTGCACAGCATTCATAAAAATAAATATAAATTACTCAAACTGCCAGACTGATTAAGATTAAAATTAACTGAGAAAAACAGTGTCCTGCGTGTCCTGTTTTCAACACGTTACGAGAACTGATGGGTACTAGTGATGGCGCCAAACTCGTAACCGAAATCTTTGCCTCTCGGTTTGACGCAGAATGTGCACTTCGCAAAATGTGCACTTCGCAAAATGTGCACTTGAAACAAAATGTGCACTTCGCAAAAAATTCACTTCGCAAAATGTGCACTTCTCAAAATGAGCATTTCTCAAAATGAGTGTGAATATTACCATAGACCCGCTAAGAGGCTTTCGCATTTGTAATGTTATGATGATATATTTACTCAGTAGGGATTTCAACAACACGTATAACGTATTGTGTGTCTAAAAATAAAATAATTATTTATCACTTAGCGAAATTGCTTTCTTGAGGAAAATAATAAAAGACAGCACCCAAAAAATATTAAAAAATAAATATTTTGTTCCCTAAACACTTTTTCTTTCTTTTTCCCCGTGATTCCGAGCTACATATTCATGAGGTCATTGCTCCTGATATTTGGTCCCATTGCAAGAGGGAACTGGGAACAGATATCAGGATCACTGATGGTGATGTTTCCGACAATGATGTCAAAGAATGAGTTCTTTGGTACAGACACCAGCAAATCAAGCACCCCCGAAACTGTCAAATTTTCCCAATCAACATTGAACCTTATGCTCTAGCGATAAAGTTGAAAATCTATTAAAGAAATTTGACAGATTGTAGAAGCTCGATGTGCTGGCGTCTGGACCTAATAATTGTGTTATATTATTCAGTAGCAATAAATCCATCAAGGGAATCGTTCGTCTACTCATTTACACAACATAACGTCATGTCATCAAAATGGCAACCAGTCGGTTATCATTCAAAGTGAAGGCACGTAAACATATCCGTAAGAGGTTCATAGAATCATCCCAGCGCTATTTGCTGGATTTGTTTTCTCCCTTACCAATCTTTATTTCTCCTGACAACGTTTAATTTGTTTATATAGTATGTATTCTTTTTCGAGTAACTTGTCCCTCATATTGCACCTGCCATGTTTTGTCTTTGCATCAATCTAAGGTTGACTGGTAGAAAATGCTCGCCTTTGTACAGTATTTTTTTACTAGTGCATAAAGTTTTAATAAATAACACACCTAACAAGTTTACATAACAAGTACATAATATTTAAGAGTGAAATGGGACCAAATATCAGGAGCATTGATGGTGATATCAAAGAAAGAGTTACATTAACATTGCTGGTAACATTACCATCTTATTGTGTTTGTTTTACTTCAATTTGAAAA
This sequence comes from Hydraecia micacea, assembly GCA_914767645.1. Lineage (NCBI taxonomy): Eukaryota > Metazoa > Arthropoda > Insecta > Lepidoptera > Noctuidae > Hydraecia > Hydraecia micacea. Next base: position 17,351,460 of record OU611780.1, read on the forward strand.
AGTTGTACTGGCTAATTCAGTCCACGAATATTTATTTATTAAATTCTTCAAGCAAATAAATGTACATAGGCGGACCATATACTTAGGCATTTTTTACCAGTCAACCTTTGGGTGATGCAGAGACAAACAGTAGTAGGTGCAATCATGAAAATTTAGGAATAAATATAATATAACGACAACGACGGTCTATACTGTAAAAATCTCACTGTAAAAACTTAAGTGAAGTGATTTTTAGGTAAACGACAATAGCGCATCGCGGCAACAAATTAGGTACAAAATTATAATAGCGATGGTATTGATGTTAGTTGAAACAAATGAGTCAAAGTAAAAGTAATTTTGCAGTTTTAGTTAAATTAAGAAACAAATGGACAGCTCAGTGGAGTCATTTTTAGGTATTTCTTTAGTTAATTGAATTCCCTTTAATAAAATTACATGAAATATGATTTACGCTCAACATTTTGAGAATTATGCAACAAAAAATATTTGTTGAGCTCTGTATTACAATTGTTTTATCATGATCAAACAATCAATCAACTCAGCCTATCGCAGTCCACTGCTGGACATAGGCCTCTCCCAGACTGCGCCACAGCACCCTGTCCTCCGCCTTCCGCATCCAGTCTACCCCAGCCACCTTCTTTAGGTCATCCGTCTATCATGATACTATTTTATTTTTATGAAACATTTTCAAATATGACTTTTCTTTGAACATTTGACAATACACTCAATTTTTTTCTGGCTTGTAATTTGTACCAGTAAGCTTAACTATGCGACTTAAAACTGAGCGATTTACGATGTCCTATATTTGGGCAGCATAATAATGGTTTCCTGACTACATCGCAGCGCTGGTAAAGTAAATAAATCATGTGAAATAAATAAGAAACTTCTAACATACTATAAAAATATTATGGCTGTATAAATCCTTAACCATAATGCAAGCACGGTTGCCAACGTGATTGGATTGCAACTAGTAGGAACTCAAGTACTCTGTACTGATAAGTAGTTCATTGAGTTGGTGCAGAGTATGTGTGACCCACTTTAAGTTGTGATTGCATAAGAAAGCAAAAGCCTTCAGGCGTTTCTAAAGTGTTGTGTAAGTTGCGAGCTAAGGAAATTCGAGCGAAATGAGATTTTATGGAATAGAATAGAATACTCTTTATTATGTACAGTCAGCAAAATAGATAAGTATGGAGGATCGTCGGATATAATTGCAGTTAAGTAAGAAACCGATGAATGTTGTCGACTGAAATTTTATTTGATAAATGAGCTGTTTGTTTTCTGTTAATAAAATACAATTTTATTCGAAAACATCCATCGGTTTCTTATTAAGCTTCAACTATATCCGACGATCCTGCATACTTATCTCTTTTGTTGACTGTACGTACGGGAATATGAACTCACCCCTTGTTCCGACGGGGTTAGATAGAAAGGGGTAGTTTGACTGATGACGTAAATTAAGTCGCGATGACGAAAAAAGTTGGTTGAGATGAAAAATATTGGCATTGACAAAAGCATTTCTTCAGTTTATCTAGAGTCGTGTTAGGACAAATAACAATTTTGAAACGAACAGTGATGGTGCTTATTATTTTGAAGTAAACATATTATTTTGATTTAAAAGAGTGTCCATGAATTTTCTTGCCCGTTCTTCTCCATAGGTACCTACGCTTTGGAATGGGCAACTAGCTTCATCTTTCTGACTGATCGACCCGTTGACAATTCAAAAGTGCCTGTAATTGGTTTAATTGAAATAAATGCTTTGAGTTTGAGTTTGAAGGCGTTTTCCAATAAATCGAGTTTATGTAACGTTATATCGGAAGTTGGTAGGTAACTGCTCACTTTTGAAGTAATCTTTTGTTAAGTATTTTCCTCGTAATCTAATTTGGGGTTGGCGTTGTGTACACGTTTTCACACTCAAGTTGTATCGGTGTAAACATTATCTTTTTTATCGTCATATTTTTATGTACTAAAAAAATTGTTGTACTTAAACTGATTTCCTATTTATTAACATTTAAGCTGAGAGCAGTGGTGGCCCAGTGGTAACGGACACGACTTACGAGTTGTAGGTCGTAGGTTCGAACCCAGACAGACATTTTACTTTGTGTAAATCATTTCATCACCACTGCTCTCAAAACGGTGAAGTAAAACATCGTGAGGAAACCGGCATGTCCTAGAACCAAAAATTCGAAGACACGTAACATCCACCAACCCGCACTGGACCCGCGTGGTGGATTACATCCCACGCCCTCTCACTGAGAATACCATTGGTGGAGGTTCGCGGCTAAGTTTAATTTTCGAATTATGTTCACATATACTACAAATTAGTAGTTAATCTATATTGCGACTATTTTCTATTTTATACTGTCTACCTTACGAAATTTTCTTTTTCCTTACAAATAAGATTTACATACATATCTTTAGGTACAGACGCTTTGGTACCCCAGAGAGACAGCTATTTATAGAGACGGACGATGTCCTTAATTAAGACGCTTATATTTTAATATTATAAGACCCTAATTAAATTCTTCATATTAAATTAATTATTTTTTTTTTTATTTACCTAGTCCATTTTTGCCTACGTTCATAATCACTGAGTAACATTTTTAGGTTATGATCGTTTTTCTCAGTATTCCCGTTAGATGAAGTATGATTATTACTACCACTGTAATCTAGATATCATAAGGAACAAATCAACATGCGTTTCATTAATAGACACTACAATTTTTGGTGGGCCAAATTGCCGAACAAAAAAAACCTATCTCTTTTAATTAAGTGAAAATAAGTAACTCTGATTGTCAAGATACAGACGGTATTGTATGCTGTACGTACTTGATTTATACATATTAAAGTGGCTTTTCGTGTGTATCTGTGTATCCCTGTTGGTCTTCTAAACTGCGCAACAGATTTGATGCACTTTTGCAACATCATTTGGAGAATTTGTCCCGAAAGGTTTTTGTATAATCCTACACAATCATAAACTTTAGTAGTGTATATTTAACTTAGATCATCATCATCTGTCTAGCCTTTTCCCAACTATGTTGCGGTCGGCTTCCAGTCTACCCCGATGCAGTTGAATACCAGTACTTTACATGAAGCGACTGCCTATCTGACTTCCACAACCCAGTTACTGAGTAATACGATACCCTTTGGTAAGACTGGTTGTCAGACTTTCGGACTATTGACAACCCGTAATGACTGTCAAAGATCCACGAATGACAGCGGATCAACGGCTTAAGGTGCTTTAATATTTAACTTAGATATAAGAAATCTGTATGTTTCGTTTTGTTGTTAAAACCGTGCGAAGCAATGGTTGTTTACTAGTAGTCTAGTTATCTAAACTAATATTACTCGTATATTATAAATAAAGAGAAAACATTCGATTTGTATGTCTGTTTGTTACGCTTTCACGCTAAAACAGCTGAACGGATTTGGACAAAGGATAATACTTTTGATCCCAATAATCCCATGGAATCGAGACTTATGCGGGTGAAACCGTGGAGCACAGCAAATTAATAAATAAATCTAAATCTTTGTCCACAGTGTACGTGTTCCTGGGTGAGCACATAGCCCTGGTGGACTTCGTGAAGGTGCTCCAACGTCGAGGACTCCTTACTGAGGGAGAGTATGCCGTGGTCGCTGTGGACGACGAGATATACGACCCCAGTACCGCTGCCATAACTCATGCTGGTAAGTAATGATTGAAATGGCGAATATATTTCATATATTTCCAGTATGTGGGCCAGTGTGAGAGCGGTGGTGGGCCAGTGTGAGAGCGGTGGTGGCCCAGTGTGAGAGCGGTGGTGGCCCAGTGTGAGAGCGGTGGTGGCCCAGTGTGAGAGCGGTGGTGGCCCAGTGTGAGAGCGGTGGTGGGCCAGTGTGAGAGCGGTGGTGGGCCAGTGTGAGAGCGGTGGTGGCCCAGTGTGAGAGCGGTGGTGGCCCAGTGTGAGAGCGGTGGTGGCCCAGTGTGAGAGCGGTGGTGGCCCAGTGTGAGAGCGGTGGTGGCCCAGTGTGAGAGCGGTGGTGGGCCAGTGTGAGAGCGGTGGTGGGCCAGTGTGAGAGCGGTGGTGGGCCAGTGTGAGAGCGGTGGTGGCCCAGTGTGAGAGCGGTGGTGGGCCAGTGTGAGAGCGGTGGTGGCCCAGTGTGAGAGCGGTGGTGGCCCAGTGTGAGAGCGGTGGTGGGCCAGTGTGAGAGCGGTGGTGGGCCAGTGTGAGAGCGGTGGTGGGCCAGTGTGAGAGCGGTGGTGGGCCAGTGTGAGAGCGGTGGTGGCCCAGTGTGAGAGCGGTGGTGGCCCAGTGTGAGAGCGGTGGTGGCCTAGTGTGAGAGCGGTGGTGGCCCAGTGTGAGAGCGGTGGTGGCCCAGTGTGAGAGCGGTGGTGGCCCAGTGTGAGAGCGGTGGTGGCCCAGTGTGAGAGCGGTGGTGGCCCAGTGTGAGAGCGGTGGTGGCCTAGTGTGAGAGCGGTGGTGGCCCAGTGTGAGAGCGGTGGTGGCCCAGTGTGAGAGCGGTGGTGGCCCAGTGTGAGAGCGGTGGTGGCCCAGTGTGAGAGCGGTGGTAGCCCAGTGGAATCGGCTCCAACTTACAAGTTGTAGGCCTTCATTTCGTTATTAGAATATAAAAACATAAAAAATAGTAGCCCACCGGTATCTGGCGGTCAAGGCTCCAGAGAGAGGAACCGAACCTCCTAACAATGCGGGCCGTGTCTAGAAGTACCGCTTTCTGAATCAAGTTTTTGATCCAGCTGCCCAACGAGAGCGTCCGCAGGTGTTTGTCGAGGCTCTTGGCTATTAACCCATTGACTGTCACGACTATCGGCACAATGATCGCTGAGTCCACATACCATATCCATACTAATATTATAAATGTGAAAGTGTGTCTGTCTGTCTGTTACCTCTTCACGCTTAAACCGCTGAAGCGATTTAGATTAAATTTTGTATAAAGATAGTTTGAGTCCCGGGAAAGGACATAGGATAGTTTTTATCCCGACATTCCTACGGAATCGAAACTTATGCGGGTGAAACCGCCTGGCGCTGATAGTTAATAATATTTTTAAATAGTTATTGTATAATGTATCTATCTAGGCACTCCTGTAACTTCACTAACCAACTGTTTCCTTGTAACACGAGTCAGTTACGGGAAGCAGGGAGTGCGAAATAGAGAGAGGTAAGAGGTAAGCTTACCGCAACTTTACCTCTTAACTGAAGTCGACTTCGGAGAACTAATAAAGTTTGATCGCCGGTTGAAACTAAAATAGCATTAAAGTTCGATTGTTTATCCAACATTTTAACCAAACCGCAGTGAAATCTGGTACTTTGTGAACAAGCAACAAAATTACTCGCTTCACTTCCAGGAGACAGGCTCGACCTAGCGTGGAGTTCATTAGCAAAATGCTTCCTTTGCGTCTGTAGACTATAAGGAAACGGGCCGGCCATATTAGCCGTAGAACCGATGACCGCTGGGGTAGACGTGTTCTTGAGTGGAGACCGCGAATCGGTAAACGTAACGTGGGACGCCCTCAGGCTAGGTGGAGCGACGATCTTCGCAGGATGGCTGGTAGCAGCTGGCTGAGAGTTGCCGAAAATCGAGTTGAATGGCGTGCAATAGGAGAGACCTATGTCCAGCAGTGGACTGCTATAGGCTGATGATGATGATGATGATAAGGAAACGTAAACACTGTTTTTGGCAAATAAACATTATCTTATCTAACTCCCGGGCAAAAGATTTTTCCCGGATAAAAAAGCCTTTATATCCTCTTCGGCCCATCAACTATCTGTATGCGAAAAGTCACGTCGATTAGTTGCTCCGTTTTTGCGTGAAAGAGGAACTAACCGTCAGATTCTCTTTCCTTTTTATAATTATGAGCACTATCTATACATCTCTGTCTTACCCTTCGAGAAATACAGGCGTGACGTTACGTAATTATAAGTACAGACGCCAGCACATCAAGCTACCCCAATCTGTCAAATTTTCCCAATTGAATATGAACCTTATTCCTTTGTAGTAAAGTTGAAAATCTATCAAAGAAATTTGACAGATTGGGGTAGCTTGATGTGCTAGCCTCTGTACATAATATAAATTCATCTTAACTTTGAACATCAGAAACTGGACTTTGTTTTTTAACAGCTACACTTCCTATATCTAAATACATCTAAATACTTTAAACTAACTTACTAATAAACGTATTATATCAGATGAATAGTTACACACCGATTTCTCTCTTTCAGTCGTCAGTAATTTGACTTTCGAAAGAAGAAGACAAAGCGTTGTGTAACTATACAGACGCTATACAACGTTTATTAGTAAGGGGGTTAAAGTATAGCACAATCATAGCCCGTAATGTCCCCACATGATGTCATATGTCTTCGAATTTTTGGTTTTATGACATGCCGGTTTCCTCACGATGTTTTCCTTCACCGTATTGAGAGCAATGGTGATCTAATAATTTACATAAAGTAGCGCCTGTCTGTGTTCGAACCTACGAGACCGGAATGAGAAAGTTCATAGTGGATAAGACAAAGATTAAAACAGAAGAAGAACTAGCAGGGGATCGAGGAGGGGGGGGGTGCGTGGAGGGGGGGTTTAGGGGATCAGACCGGAATAACACGGTCTACAACCTGTTAGTCGCGGCCGTTACCACTGGGCTACCACGGCTCTTTTTTTAAATATAACCCTTTTAAAACGTTAACTTATTATTTCTTTGTCAACAGATCACCTCGGACAGAACAGTACCAACGATGTCTTAGCATTCCGAGCAGTACTCAAGTTGACGCCCTCATTCCCGACCAACCCGCATTATGAGTAAGTATCTAATTAAAGGCTGACTTTTCAACTGACCAATAATTTTTATTCGTGGAATAATATTGACGTCTGACAGTTTTTGCATGGAAGAACTGACAAAAATTCAAAATTATTCCTCTGATAAAATTATCAAGACGCTTCCAACGACACCTCATTTGGCTAATTATGACAAGCAGTTTAGAAGTTATGAGGGAACAGATGAACATACATACATACATACCGGTCAAAATCATAACCCTCCTTTTTGCGTCGCCGTAGTCGGGTAGAAACTGCGTCCCACATTTGAATATTTTGGGCAGAAAATGTGTAGTTAATCTCAACTTATGAGCTGCTCAAAACTTCTAAACGGAAATTTTAACGTAAATTATGCATGACTTGTATATCGTACCCAGGACGCCACCCTCCGCAGCTCAATCATTCGCGCTTGAATGGAACCAACTTTGGAGTTTAGTGACGTAAACATGTTTGTAAACCAATAATAGTAGCCGAGTGAACAGGGTTGGTAGGAAGGTCAACTCTACCCAATTATGGCTATTAGAAACTCTTGATAAACATAATAACATAACATAATTATAGTGACGCCTGTAATCCGCAAAGGGTATAGCAGAGGTGTACAGTCAACATAAGAGATAAGTGTGCAGGGTCGTCGGATATAGTTGAAGTTTAGTAAAAAACCGATGGATGTTGTCGACTGAAATTTATTTTGATAAACGAGCTGTTCGTTTTCTATTGATAAAATTGATGATAATGCTTTCTTAAGGGGACTACAGGATCTAAACGCAAAAAAACGCAAGTTTTATAATGCCTAAAAGTATATTATGATCGACTACAGTAAACAAAATCAGAAAATATAGGATGTTCTTCAGGATATAATAATATGCTAGTTAGATAGAGTGTTGAAAACATAATACAACTAATTAAATACGATAGAAAAAAAACATGAAGATACCTCTAAAAACTTTCTTTTCACAATAAAAACCATATTAATATACATACAATCATTCGGTTTTTTTGTCAGATTATTCTACAAGCAACATACTAAAGCACTAGTGTTTTAATTTTTTAGTCCAAATAATAGATTTTATGTAAATAGATAATTGCTTCATATTTTGCAATAAATTACCAGCGTTGTATCATCGCGCTTCTCTTTCTTTTCTATGCAGTCTGACAGTGACCGCGCTTTAGGTCGTGTAGTCCCCTTAAGTAAACTACGCGTCCAGGCCATCTCGCTATCTCTTTCTGGGCCGTCCTCGGCGGTGCCGTCCATCTTCGGGCTCCCACTGTGTGGAGATTTTTGCCCAGCGGTAATATACGGCTGATGTGACCCGCCCAATCCCATTTTGGCCTGGCAGCCTTCTTTTATAAATCCGAGGGCTGGTTTGAGGTGGCGCAGGATAAGATTTTCAGTAAGGATTTGGGGTAGGCCTTTGCCCGGCCGTGGGACAGTATAGGGTAACAAAAATAAAAAAATAAACTACAACAGTTGTGGTCCAGTGGTAACGGATGCGACTTACAAGTTATAGCTCGTAGGTTCGATCCCAGACAGGCGCTTTACTTTGTGTAAATTATTTCATCACCACTGCTCTCAAGACGCTATCAAAAGGAAACCAGCAATGATAGAACCAAAAAAATCGGAGACATAATTATGTGACATCTACCAAACCGCACTGGGCCCGCGTAGTGGATAGGGTCCACTTCCTCTCACCGACAGGAGGGCCGTGTCCCAGCAGTGGGAACATCATAGGCTGCTTATTCTTATGCTAAACCACGCCAGATATCTAAATAATATCAATGTAAACAAATATAAATGTACCACGTTACCCACACAAGACATCACGAACTCCGTACAGTTTGCTTGATCCCCAGGCTTAGAAAATAATGGAATATCAAATGAAGATTGAAACAAATTGCGTCTACAAAATAACAATTTATTTGCTGCTGAACCGAAACTTGAGAACTTTACCGTAACAAAATTTATTGGTAAAACTTACTAAAATTCAAAAATAATGGCTGGTGACATTGAAACGTGTAGGTTTCGTTCAAAATATATTCACTTTTTTATCAATTCTGTATTATGCAAACCGCGTCAATATCGTGTCTTGGTAACAACAAGGAATCGAAATGTCAACCGTACGGACAACATGTATTTTGACAGTTCAAACCACGCCATTGTGTCATAAGAGGAGCAATTCTCGTAATTTTAAGAACGTTCACAGTCTGATCTGTCTTTCTGTCAAAAATACCTTTCATTTTCCTACATTTTTTTTTACATTTGTTTGTCGCCGAGATGAGACTGCGACTAGATTTTGAACAATTTAAATTACGAGAATTAGCCTTCTGATCTCAGTCTCAATCTGTCAAAAATGCTTCTAATTTCCCTTCATTTTTGACAAGTTTTTGGCATTGATTTTCGCTGAGATGAGATTGTTTTTAATTAGGTAAATTGGCCTTTAGATGTCGTGATAATTGGTATGGAATTGACGTGGTTTCGAAGGAATCGATAAGTGATCATAGTGAGGGCCCTGTCCTGTCTAGTTTCTATTTTGGTCTGGTTTCAGCGTATTTCTAGTTTCAATTTCTATGGAAAATTAGTAAACTGGATGCTCTATAGGAATATAAGACTTTTCCTACGAAACAAATCTATAATAGAAAGGAGCCCAGATAATGAAACTCGACGAGTCTTCTCTCTAGGAAATCGGTGATAAAATTAAACAGAAAATAAAAGTTGTAAAAGTAGGAATAAAAGTGCAATACTTGGAAACAGTAATCTTAGCCGGGTGTAAAATATGATAAAGCTGCATAGACCTGCACGCGTAGTATAATCACCATAGAAACGGATTTTGTCAACGGAGGAATAGACAAAATGACAGATTGTAGAAAGATTTCTACCGTCTTAAGCATGGCGATGAAAAGAAGAAATGTTTCTATTCTTCAGTCGACAAAAGTCGACGAACAATTTTTCTCTATTTTTGACACTTGATGTAGAAACTTTTCTTCTCAACAAGTGTCAAATAGTCTACATAACATTGGACTTAGACAAGAAACTATATTGATTTTAAAACTTACTCCCGTTGCTATGGAAAGAATAAATGTCTTTGTCTTCATAGAACCGCGAGTCTACCCGGTCGGTCGGGTCGCCCCGTGCTCGGGTGTAAGAGATGTCAAGTTGGATAGGAAGAACTTTGTCTACATAGAAATGTAGAATAGAGATATAATTGGCCGCGCAACGCGCGATGGAAAGTCATGGGGGAGGTCTTCGCCCAGCAGAGGGATGGTGCAGGCTAACAATAACAGTAACATAGTCACATGAGCAGTGACTGAACAGTAACAGTAACATAGTCATATAAGTAGTGACTGAACAGTAACAGTAACATAGTCACATAAGTAGTGACTGAACAGTAACATAGTCACATAAGTAGTGACTGAACAGTAACAGTAAGTTAGTCATATAAGTAGTGACTGAACAGTAACATAGTCATATAAGTAGTGACTGAACAGTAAAATAGTCACATAAGTAGTGACTGAACAGTAACAGTAAGTTAGTCATATAAGTAGTGACTGAACAGTAACATAGTCATATAAGTAGTGACTGAACAGTAACATAGTCACATAAGTAGTGACTGAACAGTAACAGTAACATAGTCACATGAGCAGTGACTGAACAGTAACAGTAACATATTCATATAAGTAGTGACTGAGACAAAACTCTACAAAGTCGATCGTTTTCTACAAGTACTGTTCATAATGTTTCGTGAATATTTCATGAGATATTTTAGCATCGTCGGTCCAACTAATGAGTATGTATCTTAGTCAGTCGGCGCCTTCCGATACGCTGTCGCCAGCGCCACTTGAGAGCTACGTAGTGAAATATAAACTTTTAATTAAAAAGTTTTGCCAAACGTTGTTTCATGTAGCTGTTTGGCAAAATTGTTAGTATCTGGAAACTAACTGGGACCTTAAACTTTAATAAAAATATAACTGGAAAGAATGAGGCAGTAAATGATATGTTATTATAGTCTTTTCACATTTACGAGTATATTACGTCTCACAGCAACCCATCAGCAACCTTATAGCGAAGAGAATAAGAATCACTTTAATGGAAAATCAGAAGTAAAATAACAGACTGTGAAAAATGTGTAGATCAAGATTGACAGAAAGCTGAACCAACCTACAGTCAATTTTCAACAGCCTCTGATTTTGCAACACTGTCAAAATCATAGTGGCCTTTATGCTCCTTGTAATAAGGTTACTGTTGGATTGCTGTTACTGAAAAGTCTGTCAAAATCACAATGATCTTTATTCTCTTTATTTCAAGATTGCTGTTGAGTTGCTGCTGTTAGAGGTATTTTTTTTTAAATTTAATTTTCACAGTAGAAAGAGAGAAAAGTATGTAGCATCCTAGCAGTTATTTTTTAATTTTTTATTTGAAATGGACTTGCTCTTGACTCTAGTCTAGGTCAAAGGTGACAGAGACAAAGTCGACGATGGAGCGAGCTTATCCAGAAGAAGCCTGTTAACTCTCACTTTGAAGAGATTTGGGTTGTATGCGCTCGGAAAAACAGACGCAGGTAGAGAGTTGAATAATAACTGTGAATGGACTGCAACCAAATAACCAAGCTTCCTAGTACTCGTAACTCAACAAACACTGACATTTAGATAAAAGCTTTCGCCGTTGCCAAGATACTCGTAACATCAAGAGATTTACTGATACTTAACACGAGCACAATGTTGGGAATAATGTCTTGTGGGTTTAAAACATTTAAACGGCACCTTTCAAACTGAACAGAACTCTGTTTGGTGACAGAAATATTAAGTAGCTACTCGTATACAGGGTTATTTTTCAATTGACTAGCTAAACGATGGGTATTGATATCTAAATATAAACAAAAAAATATAAAATATATTTGATGATTTTTTTTGTGTGTGACTCCACAAAAAATCTCTTTAAATACCGTTTAGAAAATCTGTTTTTGTTTTTGTAATCGTCGCAGAAGTGATGGGTATCCAGATCTAAACACAATAAAACATTAAGAATAAGTATAATTTATTTTTTCAAAAATATACAGACATTTAAATAATATGGTGTTACACTATAATACACTTTATTCTATGATCAGAAATTGAACATCTGTGTCTGAACTAGATATAAAATAACTGTATTTTAGACATCAGCGCTCCTCCCCTGTTGTAGGTGACACTTTGAAATTGACTTTGTTTGAACTCTATTCACATCTACGTATAAAACATTCGATTGTATTTATTTAGAAAACAGTTTTTCAACTAATACTTCAAGTAACAAAACTAACAGATCAAATCTTTTTATTTTATCATGTTTAGATAAACCCATCGCGTCTGCGGAGTTTAGCTAGCTAATTTAAAATAACCCTTTAAGTTTGTTTTGTGTTCGAGTGGCAAATAAGCAGAAGGCCAATTCCCGTAATTAAAAACGTTCAAAATCTAGTCGCAATCTCATCTCAGCGACAATCAATGTCAAAAACTTGACACAAATCCGACACAAGGATTAGGGTAAAGGCGGGATAGATGCCCCACTTTTTGAAATATCCTCCTAATTAAAAAAATAACAATTTTATATAAATAATGTCTATGAATTTAGCTAGTTTAGTCCTTTATGTTTAACTGTGATTTGTATTTTTGGCCCCACAAATTACAGATTTTGCAAATTTTTGGTTTTTGTGGAACTCCTTTTTTGGGGATAGATGCCTACCCGTATGGATAGTTGCCCCATCATGAACATACTAAGAAGGATAGATGCCTGCGGCGCGGGATAGATACCCTTCATACTGTATAAACGAAAAACTCAACCAAACTTTTATGAGGTTTTGAGGACAATTGGTGTTTTAGCAGTAAAAAGCTACTCCTAAAACAGAAATTGTTTCCAAGAAACATGGGCCTAATAATGAAAAGCATTTTGCAGTTTTTTTTTTTTTCAATTGTCGTCGTTAGCATATAATTGTACATAATTTGAGATCAAATAAAATAACCGTAACTGTCGTGATATTTCGTTTATCCCCATGGTATTTCTATCCATTTCGTCGAAAGCTGACTGCAATTGCTCTGTAGTCCAAAAACATACTCGAGCTCGAACTCCTTCCTTTCTTTTGGATTTTCGTGGCATGGTTCTGCTACAATGACTAAAAAGTCCAAATACAACACAAAAACACACATAAAAATATAACAGAACACAAAAATATGTTCAAAATATACCCTAAAACCACATACCTATGGCCATACATGGTGTATGGAGGGATAGATGCCCCTAGGGGCACCTATACCTCGAAAAATCAGGGCAACTATCCTTTTTGATAGGGATAGATGCCTAAGTATTTTTTTAAATAAATAAAAAACAAAAGAGCAACTATTTACATCTAGATGCATACTTGATGAATCAGTTTATTGACGTAATAAATAATATAACGGAATTAATGACTACTTATAAAGTTATACAACAGCAAATACTAACCTTTAAAACTTTGACGTGTTTGTAAAGTTCGCCGCGGAGATTAATGCACACACGAGCAAAACACGTCCTCACCGCACGACGGCCCGTGGCTAACTGAGGTGCGGGTTGCCCACGGCTCTTAGTTCAACTATTATTTCTTAGTCGCGAGTTTGGGAAGTTAGGTTTTTTGAAAATGAGGCAACTATCCCACTGGGGCATCTATCCCGCCTTTACCCTACTAGCATGTCGTCAGAAACGCAAGGGGTCAAATACGCATTTCGCCAGAAAACGCATGTTGACAGAAACTCATCTCGTCAGATTTGCACTACGTCAAACACGCAGCTCGACAAACACGCGAGGTACTTTTGACAGATTGAGACTGAGATCAGACTGTCAACGTTCTTAAAATTACGAGAATTGCCCCTCAGACTGTGAATAATCTTAAAATTACGAGAATTGCCCCTCAGGTAACCCAGAAAGGGAAGTGTTCATTGTATCTGACATCTTCAATACCATAGATCTTAGATGTCACAGTAAAACCAGCTAGCGTTGGACTTCTTTGTTACAAGGAAATATGTAACAAAAAATTCTATACCAAAAAAAATACCACCCTTTTTCGAAATAGGAAGTGCAGTTTCGATCATAAAAGACTTCCTCACTTCGCCACTTCCTGTTTGTATCATAAACAGGAAGTGGCGACTAGAGCGGTCTATTTTCAGTCGAGAGTCTATGACCTAGCTGTTAAGTGGGCTATAACTGTACTACACAAGGCCACTTTTTGTACAGCAATAAGATCACATACATAGTCGCTTTTCGTGTTTATGCGACAGCTTCATTCTACTAAAATACGCAATCGATTTTGTTGCGGCTTTCACAACCATTTAGAGCATTTACTACAAAAAGTGTATAGCATAATCAGCCTATAATGTTCCCACTGCTGGGACACAGGTCTCCTCTCTGAGAGAGGGAGTGGCCTTAATCCACCACGTGGGCTCAGTGCGGGTTGGCGGATGTCACATCTCTTCGAATGTTTGGTTCTAGACGCTATCAGTAGCAATGGGTTTCATTTTGACAGTTCAACAACATTCATTGCGTTATTTACGTTGTTAAACAGACACATTTTTCGAACATATGAAGCAATGGATTAGCAATATCCTTCAAAATGATTCAGATTGAGATTGATGGGTGACGCAATCAGGGTGCATGCCAGTTTCCTCACGTAGTTTTGATATTGGTAGTATCTGTGTTTAAATATGAGACTTGGCTCCTCAATCCATACGGTCACCGGAGAAATAGGTATTTATCTAGAGATCGACTTTCCTAAGAAAAGATCAACCAGCAAACTATTTCCTATAATGTTCGACTAACATTTTTCCGCCCACGTAAAGCGGGAAATGTATAGGAAATAGTTTATTGATTGATCTTTTCTTAAAAAGTCGATCTCTAGATGATTTTTTATATTAAAAACAAAATAATGTTCTTTTAATAAATTGGGACTGTTAGCTCTTAACTTCTTTTATACAATCGTATTATTACCGTTATGAAGTTCATCTCAAGTTCAATCATCATCTGAAGTTCATCTCAAAACATGACAGAAGGGTAAAAATAAATGAGCATAGCATAAAATAATAATAACCCTATATTTAAATCGTGTTAATATAGAAATGAAGCATAAATATTCACTTGCCTTTACTTATAAGTTAAAAAGTATGAAAATAGTACTCCCCACATATTTTCCATAATTATTGTCTCAAAAGACTATCTACGTGGTTCCCTGCTACGTCGTAGCACGCGTAGGCGCTACATCAGCTACGCCGTAGTAAAAGCGTAGCAGGGTCACGTTTGATGCAACATTATACTCGCTGGCATTTCGTATAATTTGTCTTTGAGCCCAACGAAAATTTTCTTTTAGAAATAATACAAACGTTTCTGTAGTTTGCGAATTTGCTGAGTAAATACTGACTGGAACGAGCGTGCCCAGAAGATGCCTAAGGCACTGGAACTCCCACGCATCGACGAAACACAGCAGGCTGCTTGACGCTGGACTGCGATGGGAGGGTGGTCGCAAACTAGGTGGGCGTTAGCCCTACCACCGCAAGGGAAAAAGAAAGAAAGGAACGGGTTTTATGCGGGTGAAACCGTGGCGCGCTGCTAGTATTACCACAAAGAACACTCTTTGTAAAAGCAGACCGTACGTCACGCGTGGGAGGTAGACTTTAACAAAGAGATAGCCTAGCATAATACGGAGTTTCAATACAATAGGAGGCCAGCTTAAACTAGTCTGTCACCAAAACGTTCCGTTACGATAATTAACTCTTCAAGGCTTCCACAGGAAGTTAATAAAGTGTCAATACCCGAGGCCATACTATTTCCATAAAAAGAAGATTATTTATAACCAAGAATATTGTGTGCCTTACTTAACATGGGTCAAATAAACTTATTGTCTTTCTTTCCTTATTTCATTCAAGAGTGAATGAACTGTACATGACCCAGTTCAAGCGGAACCGTTCTGTTTGACGAGCGATGCGAATGATTATAATATGCGAGAATTTGCTTCAGTACGAGCCTTGGTTTTGTTGGTTTAACTAGGTAAAGTTTTGTTCAGTTGATTGCAATGAAAACCAATATTCAAATCAGTCACTCACAGTCACAAAATATTTATATAATGGAATTGGATTATCGTGAGAGCACTGGTAGCCCCGTGGTACGGTCCCGATTTATGAGTTGTAGGTCGTGGGTACGAACCCTGGCAGGCACTGACTGTGTAATTTATTTCATCACCACTGCTCTCAAAACGGTGTAGGAAATCATCGTGAGGAGACCTTCATGTCCTAGAACCGAAATTCGAAGACATGTGACATCTTCACAACCACACGGGACTCGCTTGGTGGATTACGGCCTACTCCCTCACGAAGAGACGAGGCTCGTGTCCCCGCAATGCAATGGGAACATTAATCGCTGAATGATTATGCTACGCTATTGGATTAACTGCTAAGTTTATGATTTGAAACTCATCTCTGAAGACAAGCAGCTGGTGTCATTTTAAGTACAGACGCCAGCACATCAAGCTATTACAATCTGTCAAATTGCTTTAATAGATTTTCAACTTTATCGCTAAACCATAAGGCTCAAAGTTCATTGGGAAAATTTGACAGTTTCGGGTAGCTTGATGTGCTGGCGTCTGTATATGAGACATTTCACCTTTCTCTGAGATGGCAACGCTGCTGCTAGCTTCAGACATTGCAGGTATCCATGGTGGCAGTGGGCAGGGATATTGCTCGCAGAACGGATGGTCGATGTGGCCGAATGGTTCTGGAGTGGCGACTGCGTAATGGAAGTCGTAGCGTTAGAAGGCTTCCCAGCTTCCCACAAGGTGGATTGGTGACCAGCAATTTTGGTTTCGTACAAGTCTGCGGGGTAATAACGTAACACACTATCACTAGCAATGGGTTTCGTTTTGACAGTTCAACAACATTCATTGCGTTATTTACGTTGTTGGGCAGACAAATTTTTCGAACATATGAAGCAATGGATTAGTAATATCCTTCAAATCTCTTCACGCTTAAACTGCTGAACCGATTTAGATGAAATTTGCTATAGAGATAGTTTGAGTCCCGGGAAAGGACATAGGATAGTTTTTATCCCGATATTCCCACGGGAAACTTTGCGGGTGAAACCGTAAAAATAAAAATATAAAGGCTAATAGAAAAGGGCATCAGGCGGGCAGCTAATGACGATGACGGGGACATTTAATTGTTTGGTCACAAAGACATTTACATAATGTTTAAAGATAAATACATATAATAAGGGATATCATAACGTAAAGTCACGTAGTCTATTGAATAACCCGTTTTGACTATGCATAAAATTAATGAGACTTAGTGTTTGGCCAGACTGGGGCGCGGGCGCGGGTGCGGTAACGCACGCGGGCTGCCTGTCCGCACTGAAGCGTGGCTCGTCTTGCGTGTTGTCGTGTCCAGTGTTTGTCAAAATATAATATGGATGAAGAAGACTTATTTTTACTAGAAAAAAGCTCGAACTAGATTGAGAACCCCGGTCACCGCGCGGGCCGCCCGCGCCCGCGCCGCGCACCCATTGCAGCCATATGTATGAACGAGCTATGGCGTAAGTTCCCCGTGCGCTCCCCGCACCAAGCAGCCCGCGCCACTCACCGCGCCCGCGTGCCCGCTATGAACACTCAAAAGGAAGTTCATATGTTTGAGTTCGCCGCGTCCGCCCCGCCCGGCCCCTGCGCTGCCAGTCTGGCCAAACACGTACACCCGGTTTTTGAATCGAGAATTTAAATTTGAGAGCTTGTAAAGCTCTTAGCATTACTTGTAAGATGGTAGCCCGCAGAATTCAATTTTCTTACGTTTTTTGCAATTTGCAGGTCAGTGTCAGTGTGTGTATGTTGAACAAAATTTGATTACATGACCATGTTCATAAATATCAATCAATAGAGTTATATGAACTTGGAAGGGTCAATGATTACAATTCTGTAAATACATATTTGTTATGGTCGCGAATCATATTTTCTTCAACATACAACCTAACACTGACCTGCAAATTGCAAAAAACGTGAGAAAATTTTAATTTCGCGATCTTCCCTGGCGCTTAACATGTTATTACTTAGCCACAAGCCCCTCTAGAGTGCGACACGTTCTCAACTTTAAATTCTGAACTCAGAAACCGGGTGTAATATGAGCTGGTGTTAAGAAAGAGCCTTCATTTGTGACTATAGCTATATAATATAAGCCACGCTACTAATCTCGCTGACTGGCTAATATTTTTACTGCAGCATGAGAATCTCGGAATTAACCAACAGTAACTGAGACGTAGGAGGGATAAGACGTACTTATAAAGGCGCCACTGCATAGCAACCCGCGGTTAAGCAACCCACATGTAGTTTTGGCTTTGTGTGAAAATGTAGGCAGGATACCACACCATACCACTCCACACCACACTACGTCACTATTACTCAATAATAATTCAAATTTTGTATATATTTTTCCCTCTATATTTTGGTTCACTCTGTTCTCCTATCAAAGGTTAAAATAATCTGTTTATCTTAAGATAACTCAATCATTGTTTTAGGGGGGGGGGGGGGGGTAATCTTTATGACAGGTTTTTCCTAATGCAGATATAACAGTCTCCCACAAAGGATTTATCAGATGTAGTGTCGCATCGCATCGCTGTCAACTGGTAATGTACCCAAAAGACTGGCGGCATTGCCACGTTGTATGGCAATACTTAGCCTCTACTAGCCAAGGTAAAAGCCAGCCCTTGGATCACATACATAACATACATAATCAGCCTATAATGTTCCCACTGCTGGGACAAGGGCCTCCTCTCAGTGAGAGGGAGTGAGCCGTAATCCACCACGCGGGCCCAGTACGGGTTGGCAGATGTCACATGTCTCCGAATTTTTGGTTCTAGGACATGCCGCTTTCCTCGCGATGGTTTTCTTCACCGTTTTGAGAGCAGTGGTGATGAAATAATTTACACAAAGTAAAGCGCCTGTCTGGATTCGAACCTACGACCTACAATTCGTAAGTAGTGTCCCTTACCACTGGGCCACCACTGCTTTCTTGGATCACGGGAAGCGTCAATCACCCGTTTGGTGATTTCTTTGAACAAGCCATGAGCCTCGGACCCCACAGCCCGAGGGTTTCAACCTAAAACGGCTCAAAAATATAATTACCGATTAGGTTATTATACTTTTTTCTTACACTTATATCTCAGGGAATCCCTGGTTTTTTTGTCAGTACAGTTTATAACTATTTTTAAAACTAGCTGACCCGGCGAACTTCGTACCGCCTCAGAATCAAAACACAAAATGTATGAGAAAATGAATTATCTTCTTGATTGTTTTTAGTGAATTTTTGCCGTGTTTTAATAATTATTCAGCTATTCGGGGCGGGGACAAATCCAACAAATCAAAGTTCATTAATATCGGTCCAGCCGTTCTTGTGTTATAAATGGTGTAACTAACTCGACTTTGTTTTATTGTCTTTCCCACAGGATGCTGTGTCAAATGATACGAGAGATGTCGGCAGCCCCTCCGTTCTGCGTTCCAAACTACCACAAGATCTTTGAAGATACATCGGTAAGTCCTTTAAGAACTTCCTTAACACCTTCATCACGATGTTTTTGACGCATCGTATTTCAAAGCTCAAGATGACATTTTCATAATTTAAAAACTTTCCGTCATAAAATTTATCAATTTTTTAAAATAACTTTTCTCATTACTAGGGAATACGAAAACATCCAGAAAAAAAAAACTGAATAATGGTCATAAAAATATTTGTTTCGTACGGGAATCGAACCGCGCCCTGTAAAAGAAAATTCAGTCGCTTCACCACTGTGCTAACCGTCGCTAACTAGTTAATGAATTATGCTAGTTCTCGACGCTCGTAAATTCATGAGAAGACCAATTAAGGGTTTTAAATTAAAATTATGTAGGCATCTTCAAAGGTAAGAAAGTTACTCTGTAATGCTAATTTCTACGTGAATATTATTCTACCTCGTTTGTAAACCACAGCGTATACCTAAAGAGTGAGATTATACAACGTAACATTTTGATCGTTTTAATCCTTAAAAGGGGTCTTTTGACATTGGAAATGTCTTTTCGTTCGCTCCAGTATAGGCTCTGATTTCGCGAAAAAGTGCGATCCCCTTATATCTCGGAGAGTTGTGAAGATATGATATTCAAAAAAGACTCAAAAGACGCGTATTCACGAGAGCTGTAAGGTACAAAAAGAATTATTCGAGAAAGTAAAAAACGAAAAAGTTATGGCTGAAATAGTGAAAAAAAAAATTAAATCTTTTCCGAATTTTTTATTTTGGCGCTCGATATTTTGGAAACAAAGAATAATATCAAAAATTTGAGAAAAAAATCCTCTGGACAATTTAGTCGGCTACAATTTGAGCCTAAAACAAAGACGATCGGGTTAAGGTTTTGCCCTGTAGCCTAACCTTTTTGAAAAAAGTCAGAACGGCATTGTCACTCAATTTGTTTGACTACAAGCGTTTAAATCCTATTTATTAATTGACTGTCGAGTTGCGTATCTATCGAGACGCGCATCTGACAAGTTGCGTGTTTGTCGAGCTGCGTATTTGACGTAGCGCGAATCTGACGAGATGAGTTTCTGTCAACATGCGTTTTCTGGCGAAATGCGTATTTGACCACTTGCGTTTCTGACGACATGCAAGTAATCCGTTTTATTTTGTAACCTTTTCCTTATCCCGACTTTCTCGTCGTTCAGCGACAATATTTTTTTGAATTCCGTAGATTCATTTCCAATGTGCTCGATAATCGTGTGAGGCACGAAATCTGTGAATTTTTTTTTGTTCGAATAGCTCGACATAACGTACAGATCAACTGATTTTTGAAGTGAAAACTTCTTTAGGCGCGTTGGGCATTTTTTGAGATGGGAAAAACCATTGAATTCGCGCCACTGCCTGTTGCCGTAACCGACACCGCTTTGGATGTGTTCGGCTGTCCTCGGGATGTACTCGGTTTTAATATATTTCCAATATGTCAGTGAGTGATGGCAAAGTATTCTGTTTGTGTTTTGTTTAAATGACGATTCCAAAAGTACACACGTAATTGTTCAAGGTTTTAATAATAATAATAATGATTATGATCAATAATAGATCTACTTTAGATCATTTAAAATTGTCTAAGCAATACAATAGCAGTGTATTTTATTTATTATGTATTCTACTGTAATAGTGATGTATCATAGAACGTCTTTATTTATAAATAACTGATAATCTTCATAATGACATCGGTATGTGCTCATTTTTCTATGACGATCAAAAACAACATAAAAATGTAACTTTTATGAGGAAAGAAACAAAGATCGGATCAGCTTAATTTTCTTTGAAGTCGGATTTTAGTAGCCAGGAAACCAAAACCGGCTTTCTGACACATAAATTTGTAACTGTATCAGAATCAACGATTACCATTTTACTGTGAAAGCGTTGGCTTTGTGCACACATAATGGGGGGATTTAATTCCTCGAATATTAGGTATCATACTGAACCTATCCTATAGATATGTTTGACGCACGTTCCGAACCACAATAGGGTCATAATGTGTAACACGCCGACAATATGGCGACCAGTACACAACACATAGCTCTCCTAAATCTGACCTATTTCCTAGGTCTTTGACCTGACCAGGGCGGTATCCTTTGAGACCCTTGAAGTATCAACTAATCTTTTATCGATACAAGAAACCATATATTGTCAACACTATTAAGGAAACTTTATATTATTGTTGTTGTAAGATGTCTTTGTCCTATTGTTCGATGTGAGTTAGTATGTGGGTTAAATGATTTGTGAATGAGTTTTATGTCCGATGATGTTGAATGAGAAAGTTTATCATGGGAAATTTTATCATGGGGAAACGACTGAAAGAAATTAAATGAAATTTAGCATACATATAGACCGTGGCCTGTTTTAAGACATAGCATACTTTTTATCTGTGTCACTGAAGTAGTTTTCCTAAGAAGAGAGCAATACCCGGAGCAACAGTTAATGTTATTTATTTTTTGGACTTGTAAGTTTGTTTCGGCCTTTCTTTTTCTCAGAGTAGTCAGATAGGAAACGCCGACCTCATCGAGTTTAAAAAATATGACTGACGTGTGTAATAGTTTGTACAAAACTACTTAAATAAATAAAATAATTTATCATTAATTTATCATTTGGAAACGCTTAAAAAAGTGTACCTTAATGAATAAGTCTGCAAAAGCCAGGTCGTATTTATAAAAGCATCAATTAAAATAAATGTTATTTTCTACTTACCTAATTTAATTTTATAAATAAAATAGTCCCTTTTTTGGTATTATTTTTCAAAGAAAACTAATGAAGCAATTAACATTAGTGCTCGTCTGGAAGGAAAATACAATTACCTATTCCAAAATAGAATTGATTAAAAGCTTAACAAAGTTTTTTTTAAAGTCACCGTATTTACTGATACTTACTTGAATCTTTAAGAGGAGTTTACTTAGGTTACCAGGCCGACATGACGGGTTCAATTCTTGCGTTAAGGTTGCGGTATTCCTAGAATCGCAAATATTTATTGACACGGATGCTATAAAAGTGCTGAGTGGAATTTCTTGTTTAATTCAAATGTATATTGAGCCGAAGACTGCTATGTAGAACTGATTAAACTAAAACCAGTCTTACGAAACTTACAGTCGGTTACGTCGTGTTTCCCAGTTATTGGGCTGTGAATTACTGGTATTCGGCTGCTTCCGGTTAGACTGGAAGCTGACCCCAATATAGTTGCGAAAAGGCAAGGCAGATCATGAGTTAGATAGATTTAGGAACAGTTCGTGATTTTTTTACTAGCCTACTCTGTCCTACTCCTGGCCAGAGGCCTTCCTCCACTCCATCCGTTTATTTGTATACAGAATGATTTTTTTTACCTGTTCCAAATTTTTACAGGGTGTTCCACCCATGAATATGAGCAACTTTCACTATAGGACCAAATCTGATATCACGAAAAAAAATCTGCTGTTTTATACATTTTGGTCAAGTAGGTATTGAAGTTTTGTATTAAACAGCAGATTTTTTTTTCGTGATTTCAGAGTTGGTCCCATATGAAATTTGTTCATATTCATCGGTAGAACATTCTGTAAAAATTTGTAACCGGTAAAAAAAATCTGTATAAAAAATATGTAATTAAGTATAAAAAGTATTCTATGAATACTTGAATCTCTGGACTAGTTCTAGTACAGTAGGTGGTACGTCAAGTCGTAACAAAACCTTTTACCTTCAACAATTTAGTTCAATTTCAGAGTGCGCAGTTACTCATTTAATGGAAATTTTGTGGTCTGCACAAATTATTTGGAAACTTGTTTATTAGGTGACGTAGAAACAAAGGACAATTCCGATTTTAGTATGGAAGGTGGCGTCTTTTTGTTTTCTCGCGGCCATCAACTAAATCTCGTTTTTCTAATACAGAATAGTGTAAGAAACGAAACTTATTTGACATGCATTTCTCTAAACTCAGTCCGAAATGAGATATAATAGGTAGAAGTTTGTATGTGTTTATTAGCTTTGTAGGCAATTTTTGACTCCTAGGTACAAAATAGCCGCTAAATGTTTTTGGACATTTGAATATTCGGTACACCCCCTTTTTTTGTTTTGAAAATTATCAAATAACTTCTCCCGCTCTGGGCGGAGCGGGAGAGGGCGTGTCAGACTTTTACTGTCCTTAAGTTGCCTGTGCCAGGGGCCACGGTATCTCTTTCGAACAGCCCGCGACCTTGGCAGGCATCGGCCCTAGCGGACCCCGTCAGTTAGTGCTGATGTCCCTTTGAGGCACGCGTGGAACACCCGCGCCGTCGACTCGGGCCTGGTCCTTACCGGACGGCGAGCTGTCGGTACACCCCCTCCCGTACGTTACGCACTCCTCACCAATTACACATTGTCAGGTCGGAGGGAGTATGATGCCATTTTTCTTACTTTTGTTTTTCGTTAAGTCGTAAAAAAACCAATCAAACAACGAAATGTCCAAAAGCATTTAGCGGTTATCTGTACATTTATTTGTTTAATCACTCGAAAGCTTTGTGGTGAAGTAAACAAAAACAGATCCAATGTCACTTTGTGTCTCCCGTATTTTTCCAGCCTAATTCACTAGTTTAGATTACTATTCAAGTAAGCTTTCGTCTCGAGTTACAGCAAGGGCAATGAGTCCATTAAAGACGGACTACGCTGTGTTTGGTTGAACCGACACAATTTTTTTAGGGATTTATTTCATGTTTCATTTCATTTTTGTGTCACGGTAGGTAATTGAGATAATTATGTGTTTTTATTAAATCAGCCTAAATGTCACAACTTTTTTGTTTGTACGGTTCTAGAAAATGACTTCTGTGCTTTCAAAGTCTTAAAATTGTATTAAGGTACGAACGATTTCAATTTTAAAATCTATACGTTTACATAAAAACTCCCGACACAAACAAACATCTCCAAAAAGTAAAATAATAACATGCATTGGCCCTTTAGTTTAATATAAGTATTAGTAATAATTTGATCCAAGCGTCGTGCGTCATCGCGTCGTCGCCTTATATGTTCCATAAATCCGGATCATATGGATATACCTATGTTCCGGATATGGTCTGGATAAACAAACAGACAAACGGACAGAAATCGCGCATCTGACACCTTTTTGAAATACTCAATGTACAGTTTTGACTTCGTTACTATTTTACTATAATATGTATACTTAGATAAAATATTTTGGATTGAATTGAAATTAGAATTACTGGCAACAAGTGACCTATTTAACAAAAATGTAGGCTAAGTGGTGTTTATTAAGCTAACTAACTAACGTTATTAAGCTAACAAAGTTGTTTAAAAGTAATTTACATTTCAACCTCACGGCTAATTAGTACAACTTAACAATTTATTTCCTTTACCAGTAACAACTTTGTAATTTATTCAAAAATAATACATTGTTACCTCTTTCGACATACAATTTAATCGTAGTAGTCGAGTTAGGCAACCTCTGAAAGTTTCCCAGTAATTTATCTACCGAGACAGACTTTTGGTTATTACTATGTTAATTGAGATTGAAGGAGTTGTTTGCTCAAAACCTTGTAGACAGTGGGTGTTTACGTTCATAGTTAGCGAATGTTAATGAGTCTCTCTCATTAACATTGGCTATTATTTGTAGGGTTCCGTACCTCAAAAGGAAAAAAACGGATCCCTTATACGATCATTATGTTGTCCGTCTGTCTGTCTGTCAAGACCCTTTATCTCGGGCACGCGTGGAGGTATCGAGTTGAAATTAACACCATATACTCAGGTCTGCAGTCCCTTGATGCTGTGAAAAAATCAAACTTTTAAGTTAACGTAAAAAAAAAGTTCTGACGTTTAAGCCGCAAAAAACGTATATTTCGACACTCTCAAGGGAATCAAAATGCATAGGGTACTTCCCGTTGACCTAGAATCATGAATTGGCAAGAAGCATGGTCATGTAGCACAAGTAAATGAAAAAATCCGAAAACCGTAAATTTTTAGTTACATAAAAAAAAATCCCGTGATAAATACCTACAAAACGGCACCCTCGGTGCGCGAGTCCGACTCGCACTTGACCGGTTTTTATTTTATAAGGGCTCCGTGCCCTTGTATTAACTGCCTCGTTAGTCTCGTGGTCACAAGCACGACTGCTGAGCGTGGGTCCTGGGTTCGATTCTCAGGTCGGACAAAGTGTTATTGGGTTTTTCCATTGGGAATTTTTTAGTAACAGCCCGGAGTTTGGAAGTCGGCGGTGTGTACCCTTGTGCCTCGGAAAGCACCTGGGTCACTATGGCCATGAAAATTCGGTATGGAGGGCTTCTATATATTTATTACCGGATCAAATCATGAAGTGCGTATTCAGTCATCATCTGCATAGCCTTTTCCCAACTATGTTGGGGTCGGCTTCCAGTCTAACAAAATCTTAGTTATGAACTAAGATTTTTTTAAGTCCAGCCCTTTACACTGTATACGTTTAAACGAAGATCAATATTAATGTTTACTGCTTCGCTGGCCTAGTGGTCGCAAGAGCGACCGCTAAACATTGGTCCTGAGTTCGACTCCTAGGTCAAACAAAGTTCTGTCGGGTTCTTCCATACGATTTTTTTCCGGTTGATTGCAATAGGCTCTTTTACTTACATGGACTTGGGCGGAGGGTGGGTGTTCAGTGTTTTTCCTTCCCTTTTACATATATATCAAGGACACCATGTATGCAAATTACATTCCAAGCAAGCAATATGTAACCAAACCAAACAAACAAAAATCAAATCGTACGAGACGTGACCAGAACCAACCGCAACTCAATTGAGTTGTCGAAAGGGCTACTGTTTTAAAATGTACGTGACCGAAATTTCAAAGAGCGACGAACGTTCCTGTCCGTTATACAAAGAGTTTTAGGGGTAGGGCTGTTTCTATATCCGAGGAAAAAAAAATTGACAGTTTTTCCATACAGAAACTGTCAGTCGTCAGTTTTATTCAATGGATAAAATATATCTGGCGTTTGAAAAACCGTAATCAAAATGATCACGTATTATATTTGTAATGAAGCACAAGTTACAGTGTAAACTCTTTTCTTCTTAGATGTATTTCTTATATTTGTGGTAACTCAATGCTGTGGTCTCTGTATCTCAAAAACTATACAAGGTCAAATTAAACAAGCGATGGGAATATTCAATTGTCGGAGGGTTTTTTTTTTTAATTGACCTTTTATTACCTACCAACTTTTCAAGTGTCGACAGAATGATTTCCTAGACAAGCGCGAGCCATCTTCGATCACTTAGGCAAAAGCTACTGTGCGCTATCGAGTGCGTAATTTACTAGAATTAAGGTGATATGTTGAAAAAAATGTGTTTTTTCTATTTCGTGTAACTTGTTCAGTATGTGGAATAAGAATTTAAAATTTTAGTATATGTTTTTTGACTCTTTGGTCTAGTATCGTGTAAAAGGAATACAAGATTCAATGATTTTTTCTCGATACAAAAAAATTGCAAATTTATATCTATTTTTTTAATTTTTTCGACATCACGGCGTAACGCTTAAGAGTTATTCAATGAAATTTACTTTAAAACATAGAGAATTATCATATTAAAGTTTACTCAAAGTAGTTTTAAATTTTATTTACGTACTTTGTTATAAAAGGAGTAAATTCGTTTTGGCACATACGTCGTTTTATTCCGAGCGCACGCACACTATAGCCATCACGCTTCTTTTGCGTTTCAAAAGTAATTGCATCACTTTCGCTCGCTTAGTAGGTTTTCGAGGATTTTAGATTTTCGAGGTAGTGCCTTGACATATTTCCATTGAGACTAATAATATTATACAAGCCTATTATTGTCCCACTGCATGGCAAAGTTCTCTTCTCACATAGAGAAGGCACGAGCAATCACTACGATTGCTCAAGACGGGTTGGTGGTTTCAGACTTAGTCTAGGTTTTCTCAAGATGTTTCCCTTCACCGATATCAGTAATGTCTTACCTAAAGTACTGGGTGGAAACAGGGAAGGTACCCTACTAAGATAACACGTTTTGCTCAACGGAAATTTCATTTTATATTGTTTCCACATTCCAATGCTACAATCAACTATGGAAAATAAATTCTTGCGTTTGTGATAGATAAATATCCGGTTCATTCCCGCAATACTAGGACACTGTTATTTATTTTATGTTATAGTAAAAATAAATAAAAGTCCTCCAGACCGTATCTCGGGTTTCGGCCACAGCGGCCAATCTCAACGGAGACTAGCCTTCGGTGCGAGAGATAAGTATTATAGTGCACAAGTGTGCGCGCAGACACAGGTGCACTCCCTCTTCCCTCACTCTCATAGTCCGATGGGACGGCAATCCGACACGACCGGCTTGGTATAGTTATGAAGATGGTTACCCATTTACGAACCAACCACGGCAAGCGTAGCTTAACCTGATCGATCGTCCCGTGCGGCTGTTATTACTTAGCCACAAGCCCCTCTAAACTAACAGGAAACGTCGCAACTAAGACAAACATAAGTCAGGTTACGTTCACGATCTCAAGTAGTGCGACTTTCGAGGCGACTTGCGACAAACGATACGCGCATTCGTCTCCCGTTTCCGTCCGTCCGTTATAGAGGATTTACTAGGGTGATTTTCGCCGTGCGGCTGGTCGCTTACCAAATCGCCGCACAAGCCGAATCGCCACCAAAATGTGCAATCGAAGCGGGCAATTATCTGCGACTGAGCATTTTCATTGTCGATTTTAGTCACCCGCCGCATGCGACCTGTCGCCGCACGACAAAAGTCGAAAACTCCTCTACTTGAACTTTGATTTAAGTCACCTGTGGCCTAGCCTTTAGGAACTTGCGATTTAAGTCACCTGTGGCCTAGCCGAATTGCCATTTAGGCAATCGTGTGGCTATTTAGTCACCTTTGTAAAACCTGATGACCCGATTTGTTTTCTCCGTACTCGCTGTCGCAAGACGCGTATCGCTTGACCCCTTGATTCAAAAGCGGTGGTCGCGTTCATTATGTCACTTTTTATTCGGACAATCAGAAGTCGCTCTTTGTCGGTGCGACCACGAGTTTCGGGTCCCCGAGTAAAAAGTGACATATAAGAACGCGCCAATCGCTTTTGGTACGGACGCGGCCTGAGCGAGTAGCTCGAGGCCACGAGGTTAACCCGTGCGGTAGGTCGGGACGCATGACGTCCTTCAAATGCCGGCGGCGTACAAACAAGGATTCCAATCTCGAGTTTCATATTGCGATTGCATTGATTTACGGTTCAACCATGATTTTATATTTACACGCGTACCATAGAACACACAAATAACCTTTAATCGGAGTGTTCTGCTACCGAGGGATACAATAATTTGTGTGTCAGTAACCAAAAATAAAGGAAGAAAAAATATAGATAAAAAGGAAGTGTGATGTGGTGTTGTGTGGTGCGGTGCGGTGCGGTGTGGTGTGGTGAGGTGTAGTGTGTTATGGTGTGGTGTAGTGTGGTAGACAAAATCAAACTGGTCGCTAATTTAATTTATATATTTTTTTTTTTTATGACATTAGTTTTACATTTTGTGGCTACAGTGACTCACACACTTGTTAAAATTATATAAAAATCTACTTTAACAATATTTGTAAATATGTGAGCACCATGTATCTATCACATAATTGATTTACCTGTCATTGCTTTATTATTAATTCTTTTTACCTTTTGTTGGTAGACTAATTTTTATTCTAGATGCAGCGTCTTCACATATAATTATATAATGAATGTATACAAACACTTGTAAAACATTTTTAAAAGAGTAACGGTGGAGTTTCTTGCCCATTCTTCTCCATACGAAAACTACCTTTTGGAATGGGCGACTAGAATCAATTCGTTTTATTATAATTTTTGACGTTCAAAAGTGCATTTAGTGTGCCTATTTGAA
The DNA here is from genome assembly GCA_914767645.1 of Hydraecia micacea. Taxonomy (NCBI): domain Eukaryota; kingdom Metazoa; phylum Arthropoda; class Insecta; order Lepidoptera; family Noctuidae; genus Hydraecia; species Hydraecia micacea. Next base: position 17,380,637 of record OU611780.1, read on the forward strand.
ATAAATGATTTGACTTTGACTTTGTGGTGTGGTGTGGTGCGGTGCAGTGCGGTGTGGTGCGGTGTGGTATGGTGTGTGTGGTGTGGTGAGGTGTAGTGTGTTGTGGTGTGGTGTGGTTGTGGTGTGGTGTGATGTGGTGTGAAATAATCACGCCTTTTTCACCAAAAGAGGTTTGTATAGGTGTATTACACACACCAGTTACAGAGTAGCTTCCATGTAAGAGGTGGCGTACGAATTGGCAATCTGGCACAAATACGATTAAGTATAGATTCCGGGCTGCTACTGAAAATATTTTTGAGAGAAAAACATAACACCTACCTAATACTTTGCCCAACTTAGAAATTTAACTCCGAAAGGCGATTACAGACGGCACATGCTAGATGTAGGCCGTGTTTTAACATCGCGCAAATGAGTGAAAGATGATCGCGATGTTTGCGTATTCACGCGACGATCGTTTATAGCTATTAGACACGGGGTAACAGAGACAATCCTGTTTTTTTGGGCCTAAAACGGATCACACACAACAACGCGCCACGCGACAGCGCGCGTGATTAGGAGCCAAATTCCCCAAATTTTTCAATTTGTAGCTATGTAAAAAGCACGCGGGGGTGCGCGTTATCTGCGCCCGGTCGCGTGGGTCGTTGTAGTGTGTGATCCGCCTTAGTAGATATGTCTGTGTGGAAACAGATTGTGATTCAGATCAATCACAGGAATCAATCGGGGGTCCAGTTTAGACGATGACAACCTCATAGGTTGAACTGCGAGATGCCAATTATAAAATTAAAAAAAAAATGCGCGCTCAGTACCAAAATGTAAGATGGCTCTTCATAATCAGCCTATAATGTTCCCACTGCTGGGACACAGGCCTCCTCTCTGTGAGAGGGAGCGAGCCATAATCCACCCCACAAGCCCAGTGCAGTGTCCTAATAACAGATGGCTCTTAATAATACGTAACTAGGACGTAACCATGAATATAAAATAGGACGAAGCGGGAATAAATAACAAAAAATATATTTTGGGACGTAGGAAGCATATTGTTTGGGACGAACCAGGATTTTTTGGAATGTGGGACAAAACTTCGGGACGAACGAAGGATAAATCGTTGTACTGGATACCATTATTTCAATATAGATAATTACCTATACACATAAAACATTATCGGTAGCAATTGTTATTCAAATTATTCTACCGAAAACTAAAGAAAACCGTTGCTGTAAAGAGGATCAGGAACATGAAAACAAAAGAATAAAAAATTCTCTTCCAACACTGTTTCAAACTAAAATTAGATATACTTGACTGTAATATCCTCAATGTGTGACTTGAAATATAATAAAAGCAATATAAAATAACAACACGATAAAGTGGGACAGTCGGGTATACCGGCCGTATTGCCGAGGTCAGTCGGTAACAAGCTCCGAGACAGTTATTTGTTTTAACCGTTTGTCATACAAAACTAGGTCTGTGTTAGATAACTATATTTAGAAGTTAAGAGTTTACAGGTCAACTTCAATCCCTGATTAGTGACTTTTACTCATAAAAAAAACCGTGGCACTCAGGGAGTGCCGACAGAAGTGAAAACATAAACAATTACGTGTGTATTTATTAAATCGTCAAGAAATATTTATTCAGTATCGGGTACGGTAATGGTAACAGTGTCGCGAGTTCAATGGTTTTCCCATCTTAAAAAATGCCAACATGCTTGTGCATCTATTTACGTACATACACAGAATATCTACATACTTATATATACAGAGGTATCGGTTACGATAACAGTGTCACGAGTTCAATGGTTTTTTTCCATAAAAAAAATCCCCAACGCGCCTAAAAAAGTTTTTACCTAAAAAAAAAAATACTAAGGGCGGGCGTTTTAGAGGACTGTCTTATGTAATTTTGACGTCCAAAAGTGCTGATTCTCAACCTAATTTGAATAAATTACTTTTGATTTTGAATTTGATTTTACTAAGAATGTAGGGGACGAATTATGTGAAAGATGATGCGGTTTCAATGAGAAAAAAACAACTAAAATATCCTCCCGACAGAAAAAGACAGAATTGTGTGGAAAATGGAGAGGGAGGCCTTTGCCCTTTTGCAGTGGGACAATACAGGCTAGTTAGATTAGATTAGATCCTCCCGACCGAATTTCAGTCACGGCGGCGAATCCCAACGTAGTTTAGCCAGGTACGCAGGAGATATTATAGTGCACAACTGTGAACAGCCACAGGTGCACTCTGCCATTAGGCTACGGACACAAAGGCAGCGGGCGCGGGATGGCGGCGGCTATTTATATTAATTAACTATTATTGCGGGATTCAATACCTAATTGCAACTCTCTCTAATTATTTAAATATAACCATCGTCATCTATATTTTATTATCCATTCTCTGTATTACATGAAAGGAATGAAAATGAAACAAATATTGATAGGTTCAGACGCCAGCACATCAAGCTACCCGAAACTGTCAAAATTTCCCAATCAACTTTGAACCTTATACTTTAGCAATAAAGTTGAAAATCTATTAAAGAAATTTGACAGATTGTAGTAACTTGATGTGCTGGCGTCTGTACACAGTGTTGTTCAACCTATACCCGTGCAAAGGACGTTAATTAACATTCAATCTGGCATTCATTCATTCTTTATCTTTATTAAAATACCAAAATTCTACAGTTAAATGAAACCTGTAACTTTTTATATACTGCACTACGAAAGAAAAAAGAAAAAATACAAAAGTAGCATACATCGGGATAAGGTTCTGTATTTGCGTTTAATTCCTACTTCATATCGGTTTGCAGCCTTAATTATGACGATCATACATTACTTGCACAATAAACCTTCCAGCATAATTTTTTGAATGATGGTGTTTTAAATATAAATACTGTGTTTAGGAGAACTAAGAGGGCAATTTAAAATTAATTTTATACTATTAGTATGAATAATGGCCAATGCTTGAAAGTGACGGCTGAGCTCATAATTATGTAGCAAATTGTAGCTTTTGCCATTATGATGCACCTTATAGAAATTGTAAATCAAAAACTGATATAAGTCCGAAAATTTCGAGGTTTTTCGAACACCACGCAGTTAGCACAGGTCTTTCGAAGCTACAAACTTGGTTTAAACTATTGATAACTATCCTAACAACATCCCAAAAAATCAGTAGGTACAGTGAAATTTCTTTCGACCAAACGCGATTTCCGTGTCTACCTGTGTTTATAACTGTCCCCACAGGTCCCCATAGAAGCAGCTCATCTGTACGACGCGGTAACCCTGTGGGCGCGCGCGGCGACCGCAGCGATGCGCTCCGGGCTACCACCAACAGATGGCGCCACCCTCATGAAACTCCTGCGCCCCACCACCTACAGATCTGTGCAGGGATTTGACGTGAGTTTACATTCTTCTACAGTCCGTTCAGTTATTTTACCTCTGATTTTGTATAACTGGCAAATTTACAGTGATCTTTAGACGCGTTGATATAGGGTTGCTATTCGATTGCTCTTGTGAGAGGTAAAATAACACTGAAAGGAAAATTTACATTCTAGGCTTTTGTTTTTCAGATACAGTATGCGCATGAATTCATTTGCATAATATTATTTCATTCATAATTTTAATTTAATGTAGAGAATATTTTAATTTTATATCATATGTTGAAAATGTGAATGAATTTCGTGTATTTTATTTAGGCAATTGTTTCCATAGAATAGATTTTAAATTCATATTTATTTAAGGAATAACATAGTAACAAGTGCTACTAATAACACCTATTTGTGGACCAAAATAAATTAACAATGGGCTGATTTCTCATTCGACAGATATTTTTTAATCGTGGAATAAAATTGACGTCTGACAGATTTTGTATGGAAGAACTGTCAAAAATTCAAAATTAATGATAAGCCCGCCCATTGTATGTTTTGTATTAATAATCGAATTTTTTTTGTTATGTTTTTCTGGTGTACAATAAAGTATATATAAATAAATAATTATTTCTCGGATAAGATTATCTGGCGTCGGAAAAATCAGCCTTAAGTTATTTATTACTAGCTGCGCCCCGCGGTTTCACTCGCGTAAATGTCGATCCCGTGGGAATATCGGGATAAAAAGTAGCCTATATATTAATCCAGGTATCAGCTACCTCCATTCTAAATTTTATCAAAATTGGTCCAGCCGTTCGAGCGTAAAGAAGTAACAAACATATAAACACACACACACACACACACACTCACAAACTTTCGCCTTTATAATATTAGTGTGATTAGCCATTAATGTCCCACTGCTGGGCAAGGCCTACTTTGCCCGGCAGTTGTCTGATAAGTAAATATTTTTTTATTTTTTTTATTATAAGTATCCGGACTGTAATCCTATGATATAATAATGTTCCCACTGGACGGAGACTGATCGGACGCAGATGTCCTCTCTGAGAGAGAGAGCGGGCCATAATCCACGTGCAGGTTGGTGAATGTGTTTTCCATTTTTTGCCTCGACGATATGCCGGCCGAGTTTACTTGTGACCGCTTCTCTTTTCTATGTTAACAAACGTTTCGCGTTCTAAATAATGCTGATTCTCCGGCATGATTTTCCGTTCTTTATGTTTTGTTAGATAGGTAGATTATAATTCAACGCTGTTAGAAATTTATGCCGAAATAATCTCTTTTTTATTGCTTCGAAACTTTAGCTTTTACTTCTATACAGAAACAAATTCAAAACATATTACGCAGTTCAGTATCTCTATTTCCCCAAAAGGGAATTTAAATGGATAACCCTCGTCAAAATAAAGGCTTTGTTTCTTATCTTACTATTATTCTGTACTTTACCAGTTTTGTTTACATTTCGGCCTAGAAAGTTGCTGCAAAGTTATGGCTAAACAAATTAGAAGGTGTTTTGAACCTATTATATGTTTTCATCATCATCTATCAAGCCTTTTCCCAACTATACTGCGGTCGGCTTCCAGAATAACCGGATGCAGCTGAATACCATCTTACATAGAGCGACTGCCTATCTGACCTCCACAACCCAGTTACTGGGTAATACGATACCCCTTGGTAAGACTGGTTGTCAGACTTTCGGGCTTCTCACGAACCGTGACCACTGTCAAAGATACAAGAATGGCAGCCGGGACGCGTCTTTACTAAATGTACCTTGTGGGGACGCCAGTGACGTCACGGTCCTGGCCGACGTCGGGTATAATTAGGAGATCACATTTTCGAGTGACTACCGCTAAATGTACCTGACTAAGACACCGCTACTCGGGTTATTTAGTAGCACCAGTTTAAAAATAATCATTACTAAATATACCCTATTTCAATTCAATAGAATAACTTGCTTGAAAATGGCGGGATTGGTGCATAGTGCGAGTATTTAGGGTGAGGAAGATCACGTGACGGGTCTAAGTTGGTTTACAAGCAATAATAATAAGACATAGTCGACGGAGCCCCGCTTCGCGTGGCCCCTATTTCTGTCTACAGGGCTTAGAGGAACCTAAGACGAAGGAGATGACGGGGGCTCATTTGCTCGCTTTGTTCGCTCACTTGAGCCCCCGTCATCCCCTTTGAACCTAACCTGTCCGAGTCGGAGTGCCCCAAGTCCCGAGCTCGCTTCGCTCGCTCTTGCATCCTAAGTTCTCATTGCGTTTTACTATGTCGAGATAGATGAATGTACAGATTATTTAAAATATATATTAGCATGTTAACATTAGGTACAGCACCGGAACGCGTAATGCCAGACGTTCCACAACCCTCACAAATCCTTTGCTCTGCACTAGTACTTAGTTTGCTTTGGAAATCATAATATATAATAGTTTTTATGTATACTAATACAGCAAATGTCTGTGCTGAAATACATTTTGCTCTTTAGTGTAACGAGCACAAAGCGGTCCAGCACAGACTATGGTTGTCTGTGGTAATATACAGGCTGGCATTACACGGCCGGGTATATTTAGTAGTACGTAATGACGCAACGCTAGGTCCTAAATATACCTGATTAAAATACTCCAACTTGGACTATATAAGCAAAAATATCTTATTATTTTTCAGTTAAAATATGCCGTGGATTTTGCTATACTGGTTCCTATTCAGACCTCTTTTTATTTGATTTTTTGCGATTATTGTGATGGTAAAAACGTATTTGTGTGGAAATTTTGTATAGGTCTATTTAATTGTTATAGGGTCATTCTGGAGATTAATATATTATCTGTAATTTGAAACCAAGATATCCTTGCAGTTGTGACTCCTGTTCATTAAAATGGTACCTGAAAAGCACTGTTATTCGTGGAAAAATGTGATAGCGTCCTTAACCAGCATATGTTTTTATGATAACAGAATATTTGACACGCTTGAATGTTCGAATGGAACACGCCCTCAATTATAACCAGCCTGTCCCAAAAAGAGGTAAGGCTTCATAGATAGCCTCTACAGTACTATAGGTAGGTACATCTCTGCCCCTCCCTTTGGGAAAACAATGGCGTGATGTTTGTATTCTGAACTAAGAGATTACGTAAGCGTTCACCAAGCCTGTATTAAGCATGGCAACTTTATATTGCGTTTCTGTTATTGACAGGTTTTGAACTTAAATCCTTGGGTTTGAGATAGGGACCTTTGTCTCTGGATCATTTCAACATTTTGTCAACATGAATAGGGCTGGCAAATGATCTATACGATTAGACGAACGAACAAATGATTTTTCAATAGACAGATAATTTTTATTCGTAGAATAAAATTGACGTTTGACAGATTCAAAATTATTCCTCAGATAAAATTATCTGGCTTTGGAAAAATCAGCCCTTAATGTAACATCTTGCATGCCATTTGAGTGTATTTCATGTTTTGGACAAATAAATTATTATAAATTTATACATGTTTTTAATTGTCTAATTGACTGGGTTGAAAATTTAAATAATTTATTTTCATAATTAAAATAATTTTCTATACAGGAATATTGGTAAAACACTAACAACCTTGCAGAACTGGATTACTAACATCATAAACAACAACTTTTATTCTATGACTTTTTACAAAACATAATACATTTACCAAAAACAAACTTTCAAGATTTCGTTGTTCTATCTAACCCCCGCTCCCCTCCGCTGAATTTTGCACTAAACACGACAGTTTGTTTACCTAACTAACGCTTTCTTTTGCTTCGCGTAGATTTTGTAACAGAAAATTGAATATTTGAATCGGTTGAATTGAAATATTTTTATTTTTGTATGAAAGTCTAATGCATAATTGTATAAAAGTCTAATAATAAATTAAAATCTGATGAATTAATAAAAGTCAAAGAACAAAATTTATTGTTTATGATGTTAGTCATATAGTCCTGAGAGGTTGTTAATGTTTTACCAATAACCCTGTATATTTCATTAGAATTTGTGACTGTTCGAGCGCTACGGCATTGAGGCTACGCCGTAGCTAATGCGGTAAACCGCTACGCAGGCTACGTCGGTCGTAGGCGACGTGCTACGCGTTGATTTATTGAGTTAATCTGTAGGAATTTTGTTACTCAGTATTTTGAATAATATTATTTTCCGTACGCAAAGTGCGCGCTTTGACGTGGAGTTGCGGACACCAGAATCTAAATCATCTTGAAGCAAATTGCTAATCCATTGCTTCATGAGTTCGAAAAATTTGTCTGCTCAACACGTAAATAACGCAATGAATGTTGTTAAACTGTCAAAATGAAACCGATTCCGATTGATAGTGTGTTCCGCAATTGCCCCGCAGTATTACTAATTATAAGGAGTGCAGTGGTGGCCCAGTGGTATTGTCCCGACTTACGAGTTGTAGGTTGTAAAGTCGAACCCAGTCAGGTACTTTACTTTGTTTATTTAATTTCATAACCAATTGCTCTCAAAACGCTGAGGAAACCGGCATGTCCTAGAACCAAAAATTCGAAGACCTCTGACATCTACCAACCCACATTGGGCCCGCGTGGTAGATTACGGCCCACTCCCTCTTTCAGAGAGGAGGCTTGTGTCCCAGCAGTGGGAACGTTACAGGCTGAATATGTATGCCTTAATTCCCCTGTTTTGCCTGGAGCACCGCATTGCGGATATTCTCTTCGTGATTTAAGGAAAATTTCATATTTAAACTAATCTGCTAGAAGCTGCTTTGATGCTATCAGATTCATTGTTAAAATTAAACTTTTCCTTGTTATCTGTCTGAACTTCCCTTTACGACTTTCTTATTTATTTATTTATATTTATATATACTTTATTGACGACTTTTTTTTTCTTAATGACGATTAAAGGCCACACATCAACTCGGAAAGGGATAGTCACCGTACAACTCGAGCCATTCAGTATTCTTTGTATGAAACTCCCTACTGCAACGCACACTAGTCGGAATTGTAACGTAATCGCCTCGCCTCGGGACAAGATCACGAACCGCGGTGCGGTGCGTAGTAAACTTGCAGTTCCCGCGCTTACGTCTCTCCGTATCCGAGCTTACGTCTCTTCGTCCACCCTTGCCCCTCTCACCCCTCCCGCGGTCTGCCTGCAGTACCATCAACCAGCGGTCGGCGAGCCGTAAGCGCGGCGTCGCCTAGCCGTAGCCGAGTCGACGTATCGGAGTTCCTGATCCGCTTTGGTTACGTGCTTACGTTAGGTTGACGCCTGTTTGACGGCGAGGCGAAAGGCGATATGGTGACGATCCCTTTCAGAGTTGATATGTACCTTATGAATGTCCGAACAGGTGTTACGGGTAGTCAGACGCCTGAAGATCTGGCAACCAGTCTTGAACGTTGTAGGCCTTGTAGACTCCTCCGCATACCTATTAACACTAATTTAAAAACATTGTAAAAGCCAATTATTTTTAAAAGAATAACCGTGGAGTTTCTTGCCGGCTCTTCTGCATAGAAAACGACCAATTGGAACCATGCACCTAGGTGCTGACGTTTTATAAGTGTCCATGTAGGTTTATGTGAAATAAAATATTTTGATTGGGTTGTGGAGATCCGATAATTAGGCGCCTCAAGTACTGGTATTCAGCTGCATTCGGTTAGACTGTAAGACGAACCCAACATAGTTTGGAAAAGGCTACGCGGATGATGTTTAGGCACCGTACAGTGTGATAAAAACCGGCCAAGTGCGAGTCGGACTCGCACACAGAGGGTCCCAATACCACAAAACAAAAAAAAAAACACCTTCCTTGTATGGAGTACCCCTTGAATTTTTATTAGTTTTAGTTATAGCGGCAATAGAAATACACACTCTGTTAAAATTTCAACTGTCTACCTATTACGGTTAACGGAGATCGACGGGTTCCGTTGGCACCCTTTGGAAATGGAACCCTGAAACTGACTAAGATATTCTCACGTCTTTCCTGAATCTTATATATAATAAATTGAAAAAAGTCCATTCCCTTTATGTTTGGCTCAGACATACCTTCCACGTGTGAACATCGGTGCGAGTAATTGAAAGAGATTGAACGTTTTCGTTACCTTAGAGATTTGGAGGAGGAAAAATTGCCTTTTTGTAACTGGATTTTTTAAGAAATACTTGTACGTGTTTAAATCGGGTCGTTTCTTTGATTTATTCCGGTCTGTTCTTTTACCTATGACAGAATATTCTGAAACTATTTTACTTCAATATTATGCCCAAAATTTTTCTTCAATATTATGAGAGCAGTGGTGGCCAAGTGGTAACGGCCGCGACTTACGAGTAGGTTCGAACCCAGACAGGCGCTTTACTTTGTGTAAATTATTTCGTCACCACTGCTCTGAAAACGGTGAAGGAAAACATCGTGAGGAAACCGGCATGTCCTAGAACCAAAAATTCTAAGACATGTGACATCTACCAACCGGACGCGCGTGGTAGATTATAGGCCACTCCCTCTCAAAGAGAGGAGGCCTGTGTCCCAGCAGTGGAAACATTATAAGCTGATTATGCTTTTGACTTTGTTAGGTTTTCATGTACAAAACTTAAACCTATGGGGACCTCGTCAGGAGTGCACGTGAATTTACGAGTACCTCCCGGGCCCTCGACTTATATTAGTTGTTGGAACCATGGGGTTTTAGTCAGTAGGAGTCCTACATTACCCTTCGTTCTCCCCGGACGGTGGGTATCCTAGAGGATTTCCCCACAGCCAAAACAAAAACATCAATAAAAAACAAAACGTAGTTATTGAGAGCCAAAGACAAACCTATTTGTTCTAATATCCTTCTATTTTCAATTTTCTAAAATACCATCTTCGAGCAACCTGTACTTAAAGCTGTAGTGCAGGATTCATTTGCCGGGGTCACGGATCACAACATCCCATCAAGGAAATTAAAACGAATAACGTGCAAAGAGATGGCGAATTGAAGTAAAGGGAGAGAGTACAGACGCCAGCACATCAAGCTACTACAATCTGTCAAATTTCTTTAATACATTTTCAACTATATTAGCGACTAGCTGTGCTCGCGACTTCGTCCGCGTGGAATAGTGACTTTTCGGGCAGCACATTTTAAATTACACATACCGTCGTTTGGGTAGCTAAAAATTTACTTTACAGTAATGTTTCTCTGTATTACCTTAACAAATGTTCGCCGTGATTCTTTAAATTGACATAACTTTTTTATTTATGAACCGATTGACATGAAATAAACACTACATGTTAAGTGAAGCTTACTACAATATATTAGTGAAAACCGCATCTAAATCGAATAAGCCGTTTCTGATATTAGCGTGCACAAACACACAGACAAACAGACAAACAGAAAAAAAAAAATAATTACACTTTCGGGTTCGGCATCGATATAATAACAACCCCTGCTACTTTTTTTTTATATATTTCCATTGTACAGACACCACTTTTCTACAATTTTATTATATGTATAGAAGATATAGTTGAAAATGTATTAAAGAAATTATAATAAGCATAAGGTTCAAAGTTGATTAGCAAAATTTGACAGTTTCGGGTAGCTTGATGTGCTGGCGTCTGTACATTGTCGATCCTGCCACCATTTCTCTTTAATCTCGTAAAAGATCACAGTGAAGTTTTACAATTAATATTTAAACGTAGTTTGTAGAGTAGTAATTTACTCGGGTCGTCAACAAACGTAGGGATTAACAACCTTTGAGACCGCTCGCCTACGGCTCCACGAGGCCCTAAATTATGCTAATGGAGTTAATTATGTAATACCAGGGTCAATTTATCCTAAGTAATTCTCAGGCCACGGACACGAAGTCAGCGATTGCGGGGTAGGGTAGCGGGATCGTCCGAAAGGGTTACCGCTGCCCCGGAACATAAAGGGCTAAGGAAGGAACACGGGTGGGTTTTAGTCAGTAAGAGTCTGACACTCCCTTCCGCTCCACCCAGAGCGGGAGGAGTCATTAGATGATTTCCCATCCAAAAAAAAAAAAGCGATTGCGGGGTGCGGCGGCGGCGGCGCGGGGAGCGGCGTGGCAATGCAGACGTCTTGAAGTCAGCGGGCAGATCGCGCGGCGCCAGAGCGGCGTAGTGTTCTGTTATGAGATTAATTAGTATTAATTAGTATCTTTGTTCGCGAACGAAATGTCTAAACAGCGACGACGACATCTTTTTATTACAACATTTTGAAACGTTGGTCGTTAAAAAAGCAAAAAATAAAATGCACAGCACTACGTTAATGCAGACGCGCGGGCACCGCTAGACTAGTGCGCACCGCTCGTACGTCGCTCCGCACACCGCGCCGCGCCGCGCCGCCTGCCTTCGAGGCCAGTTCCATATAAATCTATGCATTGAAACGCGCCGCTCCCCGCGCCGCCGCCACCGCCGCCGCGCCGCGCCCGCTTACTTCGTGTGCGTAGCCTTAGACTCATAAATCAAACGGTTGTGCCAAAATATGCTTTTAGTTTTAAATGGCAGCACAAGACCATTATCTAAACTAATATTTTTTTTTTTTTTTTTGTTAGCCTATAGTGTCCCACTGCTGGGCAAAGGCCTCCCCCAAATCCTTCCAGGAACTCTTTTCCCGCGCCACCTCGAACCAGCCCTCGTTGTACGCGTCCAGGTCATCTCGCCATCTCTTTCTAGGCCGGCCTCGGCGGCGCCGTCCATCTTCAGGCACCCATTGTGTGAAGATTTTTGCCCAGCGGTCCTCGTGCATACGGCTGATGTGACCCGCCCAATCCCATTTGAGCCTGGCAGCCTTCTTTCCTACATCCAGTATGCCCGTTTTGGAACGCAGCGTGGTGTTCCGAATTCTGTCCTGTCTTTTAACACCCAGAATGCTGCGTTCCATCGCTCTTTGGCAAACTCCAAGGCGGAACTTTTGCGACTCGGTGAGCGACCAGGTCTGAGCACCGTAGGTTAGGACGGGCAGAATACACATATCGATGAGTTTGCGCTTCAGGGAGATTGGTAGATCACCCTTCATTAGCATCTTCATGGACCAGTAGCTTTTCCAGGCGTTCTCGATTCGGCGATCGATCTCCCTCTCCTGCCTGTTTTCGAAAGAAACTAACTGGCCCAAGTAGATATACTCATCGACATAAATTATTTCCTGCCCATCTACCTCGACCCTACGCTTAGTGCTGTTGGTCATTAATTGTGTTTTAGACCGATTCATCGCAAGCCCTACCTTGAAGCTAGCTGTGCTCAGCTCTTGGAGCATGGTCTGGAGTTCTAGAGCTGTGGGGGCAAAAAGGACGATATCGTCGGCAAATCGGAGGTTTGTCAGCTTCTTCTTGCCGACGTCAATGCCCTTGGTCTTCCATGAGGCTGCCAGTGACTTAAATATCTCCTCAAGTGTGCTCGTAAACAATTTGGGAGAGAGCGGATCACCTTGTTTAACGCCTTTTTGAATTTGGAATGAAGGTCCAGCAGTATTTAGTTTTATGTTTGCCGTGCTATTGTTGTAAATGGTTTTTAAAAGGTCAATGTATTGTTTTTCAAGTTCTTGGTGTTCGAGGGATGTGAATATTTCTGAATGTTTAATACTGTCAAAGGCCTTCGTATAATCTACGAAGGCAAGATATAACGGTTTATTAAATTCTGTATACTTAAACTAATATTATAAAGAGAAATAAGAAGAGGGAGGGCCTGTGGCTAAGTAATAGCAGCCGCATGGGTCGATCGATCAGGTTAAGCTACGCTTGCCGCAGTTGGTACGTGTATGGATGACCATCTTTACATACCGAGACCCCTCCTTGCTTCGGAAAGCATGTTAATCCGTTGGCCCCGGCTGTCGTTCGTGTTTCTTAGACAGTCGTTACGGGTAGTCAAAGCCCGAAAGTCTGGCAGCTATTATTACTTAGCCACAAGCCCCTCTCAATTCAAATTATTTTAAAGTAACCTATATGTTAATCCAGGGTGACCGCTACCACCATACAAAATTGAATCAAAATTGGTCCAGCCGTTTGAGCGTGAAGAAGTAACAAACATATAAACACACACACACACACACTCACAAACTTTCGCCTTTATAATATTAGTGTGATACATCATTTAATACAATGCAATAAGAGAACAATGACAGTCTTATCACTGATAGATAGCTATAACCTAAAACAATATTGAAAAGCCTAATAATAATGCCCATTATTGTTTATTTAATCGTCAGACTAACAGAACAGTTCAATTACTATATTATGCCAATGCCTCATCAGAAATCAAGAGAACAATGACAATGACTGGTTGGCTACGACTCGTGTCTTTGCCAAATGATTTTTAAATGTTCTTTTTTTATTTCTTACTAGCGGCCCATCCCAGTTTCACACGTCTGGTGCAATTTTTTTTTTCGAATTTTACTTGTCAACCAACTTAATTTTATTTTTCGAGTTCTTTTTTTCGTCATATTTACCGGAAATAACCGTAGGTATTTTCTTTGTAGACTTTTGCTGTCATCATCATCATATTCAGCCTATAATGTTCCTACTGCTGGGACACTGGCCTCCTCTCAGTGAGAGGGAGTGGGCCGTAATCCACCACGTAGGCCCAGTGCGGGTTGGTGGATGTCACATGTCTTCGAATTTTTGGTTCTAGGACATGCCGGTTTCTTCACGATGTTTTCCTTCACCGTTTTGAGAGCAGTGGTGATGAAATAATTTACACAAAGTAAAGTGCCTGTCTGGGTTCGAACCTACGACCTACAACTCGTAAGTAGTGTCCCTTACCACTGGGCCACCACTGCTCACACCACTTTTGCTGTAATAGTAAAAAATGCTCAAGATGTTATTTCCCATATGAAAATAGTAGGCACTTTTTTTCTGGCGCTTTATTTCAGTTTTGGGTATAGCATCCAAATTAATACTATCATCCAAATCCGTTCAGCCGTTTGAGCGTGAAAGCGTAACAAATAAACGTACAAAAAAATCAAATCTGTTCTCTTTATAATATATGTTTAGATTACCCGAAGACTGTTTAATTAGGTTAGAACTTACTTTTTAATAGCCATCTTTGTGGATCACTTCGAATAATTTTTCAATATCTATTTTGCAGAAAATCCTTACAGGAATATCATGCAAATACGTAAATACAAACATACATGACTCCTATAAACACATGGCTTGATATCCTTACACTTAACAGCTGTTACCCGTTTGGTGAACATAGATACGGCATTATGGCCCATATTTGAGAAGATGTGTGCACACCCTAACTGCAATTAAAACCCAAGCTTAGGCTAAAAGCGTCAAGAATTATTTTATACAGTGTGGCAAAGACGTCGACGTGCAAATTGAAACAATGAATTCAGTATGATTCTAGACCCCCTAAGGTAACCTTACGTCGATTATTAAAAAAAAACACCAGTTTCATAGAAAAGTCTAACATCTATGCGGTTAAATATTAGCAACAGCATTTTTTTTTTATAACCTACGAAAAATGTCAACGCACCCTCATCGTCATCATCATTTCAGCCGAAAGACGTCCACTGCTGGACATAGGCCTCTCACAAGCACCTCCACTTCAACTGGTTCTGTGCTTCTCGCATCCAACGGGTTCCTGCGGCCTTCACAAGGTCGTCGGTCCACTTTGTTGGCCTTCCAACGCTACGTCTTCAGGTACGCGGTCGCCACTATAGAACCTCTCGACCCCATCGGCTGTTCTGCGAGCAATGTGCCCTGCCCACCGCCACTTAAGTTTGTCAATTCTTCGGGCTATGTCGGTTACCAACGCACCCTGCGTTGACATTTTTCAGAATCATGTATTGAATCCGTGGTAACAGGTTACGTGGATATGTTCCTGCCACCCTGCATAGTCCAGGAGGGCCACCAAAGCCACAATAACTGTTAGATATTGAAATAGTACAGACGTCAGCACATCAAGCTACCCGAAACTGTCAAATTTTCCCAATCAATTTTGAACCTTAAGACTTTAGCAATAAAGTTGAAAATCTATTAAAGACATTTGACAGGTTGTAGTAGCTTGATGTGCTGGCGTCTGTACCTATAAAAGTCTAGGCTTCATTTCCATTCAATTTATATAAGTAATTCGCTCGAATTTATTATCAGAATTCCTATTTTGGATACGACATCTTTTGCCTTTATAACCCTATCTTACTTTTTGTTAGCAAATGCCTGTCAAAAGGTTAATATCTTCTTCTTCTATCTATATAAAACAAAGTTGGGTTAGTTACACCATTTATAGCTCAAGAATGGATGGACCGATATTTTTTATCTTTGGTTTGTTGGATATGGCTCTCCCCGAATAGGCCCCGTAAAGCATAATAGCCATAGATATATTTAACTATTAAAACATGGGGAAAATTCACGAAAAAATAAATGAAGATAATTCATTTTCTCATAGATTTTGTATGGAACGGCTTATTGAATCTGACAATACGAAGTTCCCCGGGTCAACAAGTCACACTAATATTATAAAGGCGAAAGTTTGTGAGTGTGTGTGCTTATGTTTGTTACTTCTTCACGCTCAAACGACAATAATACTGCTATAAGAGGTGGTGGTAGGGCCCCTGGATTAACATATAGGCTACTTTTTATCCCGGTATCCCCACGGGATCGACACTTACGTGGGTGAAACCGCGCGGCGCAGCTAGTTGAAAATAAATAAGGTTGTTTTTTCTTTTACGATTTTATCTATTTGTGAAATTATTTTGTGAGGTGAGGTAGAAACCTAGTTTTTACGGCTAAACTATTGACGATTTTTTTCAGAAAGGTAACTTGGGACATAGTAGATAATAAGGTTGGTGGTTTTTCAAGAAGTATATTTTCGAATTCTTGGAGCTTTAAATAGAAATCCCTTAGAACCTTTGGTTGGAGGCCGCAATCGGCTTTATCTATCTATAAATAACTCTACATATTGTATATATAAATAAAACTGACATGATGGGGCCCCTGGCTAAATAATAACAGCCGTACAGGTTGATCAATCAGGTTAAGCTACGCTTGCCGCGGTTGGTCTGTGGATGGGTTACATATCTTTACATACCAAGACCGCTCCGTGCCTCGGAAAGCACGTTAACTCGTTGGTCCCGGCTGTCATTCGTGGGTCTTTGACAGTCGTTACGGGTCGTCGGTAGCCCGAAAGTCTGACAACCAGTCTTTTCGACAACAAGGCGTTTCGTATTACCCAGTAACTGGGTTGTGGAGGTCAGATAGGTACTCGCTTCATGTAAATTCAGCTGCATCTGGTTAGACTGGAAGCCCACCCCAACATAGTTAGGAAAAGGTTAGACAGAAGAGGACTTTTGTTGTATGAACTATTGAAATATGGACAGGACGTCTGTCGGATCAGCTAGTTAAGCCGGATTCATATTACTGTGTTGTGTCGTGTGGTGACGGCTTCTGGCGCAGTGTTAGGCAATCAAAATTCGTTGTGATTTTAGTCCGGAACAGATTCGTTTGACCGGTGTAACCCGAGCCACGACACAACACGACACAGTAATGTGCCTGCGGCTTTATAAATATTTGGGGATCCTTTTTACAAACAGGTACCTACACTTACTACCTACTTTAAAAAAATTTGATGGGATGTTGAATATAAAACGAGAAGTCTACATTTTACATGTAACCGAACAAGCCTAAAGGCGTTGTAAGCTTTTTTTTATGTGACACCCCCACATTGTTTGATGAAAAAAATTACAACGCCTATGCTTAGGTAACATGTAATTTTTGTTCGTTTTTTATTCCATAATTATGCGAGTGACGTGTAAGTACCGTTTTCGTAACTATCTTTTAAGTGATAAAGTCAGTTTTTTTCTAAAAATGCCTACGAGCTTGTACCTAAGCACATGTAGATTTTTATCGTTATAATTGAACTATGTAGGTATGTGAAGTCTAAGTATTTTTTAGTATCCTTTGCAAAACTGCCGATGTAAAAAAGTTATATGAATGTTTTATATTTTTGGCAAGAGTTTTAATATGCATGATTCAGCGTTGTACGCATTAGCTTTTCTCTGTGAACGAGAGACGTACCTATTAAACCAGACAGGTACTCATCATAATATATTATTTTAAAAGAAAAATATTCCGTTGAAAAAATTCGCTGTGGAAAGCTACAAAGAATTTAATTAAGGGGATATTTTCCTTAGGAAGGCAAAGAACACCTGAAATCAATTTAATCCATGCGTCGTGTTCGTGAACGGGGGCCGTCAGTAGGGACTGGTCATCTCATAACTGCCACGGCTTCTTATAATTTAATTTAATACTTAATTGTTTTTTTTTATCTATTTATTACGGACGCTTTTAACTGCATCGTTCTTACATGCATAATTTCAACGTGAATGATGTAACCACACTTTGATTTAAAAGACTGTCCGTGGAGATTCTTGCCCGTTCTTCTCCATAGGAACCTACTAACTTTTGAATGGGCAACTAGTTTCGGCTTTCTGACTAACCCCTTGAAAATTCAAAAGTTAATGTAATTGGTTTATTTGAAACAAGCTGTGCCCACGACATCGTTTGCGCGCAAGTCGGAAAAAAAATTGAATTTCATGGGTTTTTATTTTTTTGCGCGGAACCCTAAATACTTTCCTAAAATAAAAGTAGCCTATGTTACTCCTATCTACCAGTGAAAGTCCCGTCAAAATCTATTCAACCGTTTGGTAGATTAGCCGGAACAAACAGACACAGAGATTTTTTTAAATTTTTTTTTTGTTACTCCCTATGTATGTATACTTTCATATGCATTTGGTAAAAAGCTGTTATTTTGAAATTATAAATAGACACTTCAATTTTAATGTTAGATAAAATGCTTTGTGTTTGAGTTTGAAAATGACTGAAACTGTCGCTGCAATATGGCAGAAGTTGATGGACAGTGATTGGACGCGAGCGATACCTATGTGTCCAGTAGGTAACCACGTCAATAGTACCTAGATGTATTTTGCCAAGTCACCAGTTTTATATAGCTTTGGTTTCTTTATGTCTTAGTTTACTTTACAAGGTCAAGTGTGAAAACAAAGTTGTTAAAATTCAACAGTAAATAGCATGGAGTCCTGAGTACGAGATCGTCAATTTTATACCTATGTCATGTCATTTGCCTAGCCTTTTCCCAACTATGTTGGTCGGCTTCCAGTCTAACCGAATGCAACTGAATACTAGTACCTATTATATATGGAGCGATCTGAGCTCCGCAAAT
This sequence comes from Hydraecia micacea, assembly GCA_914767645.1. Classification (NCBI taxonomy): domain Eukaryota; kingdom Metazoa; phylum Arthropoda; class Insecta; order Lepidoptera; family Noctuidae; genus Hydraecia; species Hydraecia micacea. The sequence goes on from OU611780.1 coordinate 17,399,120, forward strand.
CAGTTTCTGGGTAATACTATACCCCTTAGTACCTAAGTCTGGTTGTCAGATTTTCGGACTTCTGACTATCCGCGTCAGAAGGTATTCAGCTGCGGATGCTGCAGTCGTTACCGGATGGTAACGACTGTAAAAGATCTACGAATGACAGGCGGGAACAACAGCTAAACGTGCTTCCCAAGACACGGAGGGTCTTGATATGTAAAGATGGTCACCCCCCCACGGACCAACCGCGCCAAGCGTCGCTTAACCTGATCGATCGACCCGTGCGGTTGTTATTACGTAGCCACAAGCCCCCTTTTTATTTATTACCTATGTATTTTCGTTAAAAGAAATAAGTGGAGTACCTACCAAGACGACGAGAGCAAAAAACATCGCTAAAAAACTTTAAAACACTATATTACGAAGTGCTTGTTATAAAAATATATGTTTTTATTAAAAAAAATTGGTTTATATTTTGACTACACATTGTAAGTTCTCTAAAACTTTTAGATATGAGCAACTCCTCTTCTAAGTCAGGATAAATGGAGCACCGGAAGCTGACTAGTGTAAGCCGGAAGTGTCGTACTCTAAGTAACAAAGCTCTTAGGGACCTTACATCAGAGCATTCATTAAAAGGACCTCTGACCTTCGTCGATATCCTTAAAAAAATTCAAGTAAGTGCGCAGTACTCGCTAGGCGCGCGCGTTTGCATAAAGCTAGCTTAGCTAGATGACGTATGACCATATACAAAGCAAAAGGTAATGTACAGATCTCCCAGCTAAAGTATGCGCTTCGGCAATCATCGTCTATATTCGGAAACTCGAACGCACCATTATGAGATCTAATATAGAGCTGTTACAACCATAGAACTACTTACAACAATAGATGAAACTTACCTATTAACAACTCTATACAATGCCAAAACAACTTTTCAAAACTTTTTAGTGACATATTACAAGGTACGACCAGAGTAGGTAACCCTACAGAGAGAAAACTTGATATGATAGGTGCACTACAAAACTTAGAAGCTTTGTCTCTGTGGGGCCTACTCTGTGGCGCGACGTTTGTACTAATTCGGAAACACGAAGATTAGCGAAGCGCAAACATTTTTTGGTTAACCTGTATGTAAGGATCGTAACACGCAGAATTCTGTTGTCTCAGCAAACCCCCATGAGAAAGCTGCAAGTTTCTAAATATTTGAACTATCATAATAGTGTTTAATCAATATTTGGCATGCACACTATGATATATGTACGTCGTAGGTACGTAGTAGTAATCTCTTCGTCGAATTAATTAAAGTTTCCATGAGTAAAGCTGACCCACATTCAATTTCATCTAAATGTTCCAACTGTGGGCTTCATATTTACATTATCTATGTAGGTACCGATAGCAAGAGCGTTGTTGTTTTAAGCTAGAATAATAGGCGTTAAAAACTTTTACTCTTGATACCCGCAAATATTCAACTCAAGGTCTCTCGTCATCCATACTAAAATTATAAATGCGAAAGTGTGTCTGTCTGTTACCTCTTCACGCTTAAACCACTGAACCAATTTAGATGAAATTTGGTAGGTATAGAGATAGATAGTTTGAGTCCCGGGAAAGGACATAGGATAGTTTTTATCCCGATATTCTCACGGGAAACTTATGCGGGTGAAACCGCGGGGCGCTGCTAGTTGAAGATAAAATTCCCCTCCTCGACTTTGTTATCGTTTCATCTTCTATACTTTTAGAAAGAGTTCGACTTTCATTCAGAAAAAACAAACCGTCGAAAAACGTCGTTGAAATCTCTTAGATAAGTAAAGAAGAACTAGCTTTTTGCCCGCGACTTCATCCGACTGTATTCATACTTTCCCTTTGGAACTCCAACGCCCCCTGGTCACCTATAAAGAGTAGTTTTAGAAAATATATAATTACATTACGATCTTTGGCATCAAAAATACTCTGTTAATTCATTATTGCAATAATGGCGTAGGTCTACTTAAAATTGTGAATAAATAATAAGTCGATGTAACTGTTCTCTATTTCCCAGGTAAACATGGACAGCGCAGGCGACGCCGAGGGGAACTTCACAGTCATCGGCCTGGTAGCTGATTCCAGTGTTCCAGGGGGCTGGAGCGCCCAGCCCGTCGCCACCTTCCGATATGTCAACTCTTCGGATTTTCTACCGGTTCGTACAGCCATCGTTAAGATTAAAGATCTGATAGTCTTTCTTTAAGTGGGCTCATGTTGCAGCCACTGGTCAGAAATAACTCAAATTAATGGTGATACAAATGTAGTCCCAATTTACTTTAGGATTCTGATGAACAAGGTCACCCAAAAATTTAACTTTAATGGTCATGACTACCCAAAGCCCATACATGGATATACCTATAGAGGCATTAGTCCGACCAGACAGTCTAGCGGGCTACTGCCCGACAATTGATGTCGGGACGTTGTATATAATATGCTAGTTGCGCGGTAAATTCTGCTTGCGCGATGCAGGATTTTGCGTGACGTCAGTGTGATGCGTAGTTCGCAAGTGGCGATGTAGATGCCGCCACAGACCTAACTGAACAGGAGAACTTACGTCATTAGGGCCCTTATTGGATGTTCGGGCTGGCTTGTATCTAAGTTTATTTACGAACTGCTTTAAGTGGCTGTTGCTTACACATGGTACGGAATTTTAACAGAGGCCGCGAACCAAAATTTATAACTATCCGGAATTACCCGATCATTTAGGTAATTTAATATTTGTAAACTGCGACAAAGTGTAGTCGCAATGCGTCACTCTGAAATGCAGATATTTAATGTTCACTTTGACATCGGTTTGGCCGACGCAATTTGCTTTGTAATTTTGTAGTTGGATTAAATTTTTAAATTTACCACTTTGCATTTATTTACTAAAAGGAGAAATGGTAACAAAAAAAGTTTTATATTATTTAGATATTTATCATACTTTAAAATGAAACGGTGACGTGACATATACAGAATAGAATATAATTAGAATACTCTTTATTATGTACACCATATAAATTACAGACATAAATATAGAAACTTTACAATGGGTGACACAATGGGCGGTCTTATCGCTAAAAGCGATCTTTTAAAGATAACCTTTGGATGGATTAAAAAGAGGAAGGACAGACAAGTACAGGTATACAGGTCACACGACAGATTAACGGGGACATTAGAAATATGTATGTCACGACATTCATTATTATGCTCATCTCACAATAGGTACCTACTCCAGATGTATTGACAAGATCGTTTTTCATTCGTCCTTTAACATACGATGCCAAATCGATTTTAATAAAAACGAGATCGTACTTGCAAAAAGTTTCTTAATTAAATGAAAACTTCCTCCTAACGGTAGAATTCCTAAGTCACCCATACATTTCCCGATCGAAAACTAATTGGTAACGTTGACAGCTAAAGCTAAAGTTAAGTTGTTGGACAAGTTCTCGTTGGAATTAAATATTGACCTTGGATATTGCAAAGTAAATATCGAGATGAAGTACATTGAGTACCAATCTTTTCATTTTCAATTCCACATTTGCTTCGATGAACTAAATTAATCTACCGTACATTATCTTATAGGTTCATTATCTCGTAGATATTATTACTAAGTTAATTAAAGGTAGGTTTTATTACTAAGTTAATTAAGGTAGGTTTTATTACTAAGTTAATTAAAGGTAGGTTTTATTACTAAGTCAATTAAAGGTAGGTTTTATTACTAAGTTAATTAAAGGTAGGTTTTATTACTAAGTTAATTAAAGGTAGGTTTTATTACTAAGTTAATTAAAGGTAGGTTTTATTACTAAGTTAATTATAGGTAGGTTTTATTACTAAGTTAATTAAAGGTAGGTTTTATTACTAAGTTAATTAAAGGTAGGTTATATTACTAAGTTAATTAAAAGTAGGTTTTATTACTAAGCTAATTAAAGGAAGGTTAGTTTTTTTATATCTGTTAAGGTCCAAACACGGGTCCTCAAATACTTCGGACATGTCTTGAGGCGTGAGGGAGACTCTATTGAGCGCCTTGTTGTGCAGGGTAGAGTGGAGGGCTCCAGACCACGCGGACGCTCACCCATGAGATGGACTGACCAAATTAAATCCGCAGTGGGTGATCCCTTGTATGAGTGCACAAAAAATACCAGAAATCGGAGTAGGTGGCAAGAAATCGTGAGGCGAATCACATCAGCCCCTAGACAAGAAACTACATGAGGACCACGACCGATCTGACAAGAGTGCTACAAAGAAGAAGAAGAAGAAGAAGAGTTTATTTAAAACAGTGGGTTCAAGTGGTAACGGCCGCGACTTACGAGTTGTAGGTCGTAGGTTCAAATCCAGGCAGGCGATTTTTTCTATTCCCAGAATGGTAATAGAAAAAATCGTGAGGAAACCAGCATGTCCTAGAACTAAAAATTCAAAGATATGTGACAAGTGACATCTACCAACCTGCACTGGGCCCACGCGGTAGATCTGTTACAGAGAGGAGGCCTGTGTCCCAGCAGTGGGAACATTACAGGCTGATTATGCTAGTTTATTTTGTCCAGGAAAACGTGCACCATCGTTGATTGCATAATTGCTTACTCTCAGATGAAATAGTAGGTACAGACGCCAGCACATCAAGCTACTACAATCTATCAAATTTCTTTAATAGATTTTCAACTTTATCGCTAAAGTATAAGGTTCAGACTTGTTTGGAAAAACTTGACAGTCTCGGGTAGCTTGATGTGCTGGCGTCTCTACAATAAAGGTAGCAAAATAAAAATATTGTGGGTCCCTACCTAAACATTTAAGCATCACTTTTTGTGAGTTCCTAAAAAGTATTTTTGGAACATTATGATTAGTCTGAACATGTTCGCGTTCCCAAGACATCTTCACAATAACTATTGAGTCGAAAAGATAAAATAAGTCTTTATTTATCTTTGACAGGTACTTTAGGCATCCTAAATTCTACGTTACTGGCCAATCTGAATTTTTTCCTTCAATTATACCTATTCAAAGACTATTTCAGTACAAAGTAACTGAATAGTTTAAGACGCTTACTTCAAAACATGTTTACTAAAAAATAAATGTTGTGTGTTTATGTTTATGTTTAGCAAAATAGGTTGGCTAAATTTGTGAAAGGAATAGAACCGATTCTTTATAAATAGTAACGTTTATGATAGTTAAAATAGTAAGTATTTCACATCACATAAAGGCGAAAGTTTGTGAGTGTGTGTGTTTATATGTTTGTTACTTCTTCACGATCAAACGGCTGGACCAATTTTGATAAAATTTTGTATGGAGGTAGCTGATACCCTGGATTAAAATATAGGCTACTTTTTATCCTGATATTCCCACGGGATCGACATTTACGCTGGTGAAACCGAGGGGCGCAGCTAGTAATAAATAATTGCTCTATTCGCCTTGAGACGCTTTATTTATTTAACTAGCGGCGTGTCCCGCGCGCGTCCCAGCTTCATACGGGTGCAATTTTTTTTTTTCTAATTTCTGAATGCCTCTTTCATACAAACCTTGTCCTGGCAATATCGAACACAACAAAAAAATATTTATCGCGAAGTTATGCGACTTTGTACAAATGTACAGAAGAGGACTTAATGCCACAGGCATTTTCTACCAGTCAACCTTGGAGCTAATTACTGAAAAATGCTGTCATAGGCGATAATGACACATATCTGGGGCTAAACAGCCGATCTATTCTGTAACAATCTCACCCTAAAAACTTAGGTGAAGTGAGCTTGAAGCCTTTCCACCTGATGCTAGAGATCACTAGGGATTGTAAGTATAACCAAAATTGTTGTTATAGAACTCAGTGGTCTTTCGCTCCTGGGGTGGGCGCTAATAACTGTTCAAAGTTGATTGGGAAAATTTGACAGTTTCGGGTATCTTGATGTGCAGGCGTCTGTACAAAATAAATTGTGATATGTTTTTGTTCGAATAAATATTTGTATTTGCATTGTCAATATTGACAGCTCACTTGAAGTTCACTTCACCTAAGTTTTCACAGTGAGATTGTTACAGAATCGACCGGCAGTCTGTAGCAGTCATTACTCTAAAAAACTTTTTTAGGAAAATTTCATTATTCAGAAGATTATTCAACGGCTTTCCATAAAATGGAAGTTTAGAAGCAATTTCCACACAAATCCTAAGCGTGTTGTTTTATTTTTAGTACCATATCAGTATTTGCAGGTATCATGTTTTGAATATAAACTACTTTTGATCGATCTCTAGGAAAAGTAAGAGACACTTTTCTTACATTTATGTTGATGATATAATCGCTGAGAGATGTGCGTGATTGATGTTCTGAACGCAAACAGTTTTGTAATGATACCTAAGCAAAGCTCAAAGGCTTAATAGGTTTGATAATAATTATTCGTCTCAATAGTCAGCTGTAAATCGTTAATTAGAGCTTAAAACCATCGCGATGTTTACTGAAAAGTCATTCATTAGCCTGTTTGTTATTATGAATTCATTTATGTACTACGTGGTTAATTAACGTATTATCGTGTATTTTATGATTAGCTTGTTTACCAACAAAGTAGGCGGGCACAGACTATTTGAAACCTAAGAGAGAGAGAGAGAGAGAGATTATAAAAATAATATTTTACTTCCATTTTAGGGCTATGGATAAGTTACTTTAACCCCTTCCCTGTCCCATGAATCACATTATGATTCATCTTGATTGTTTAACTATAGTGTCTACTTTGTGGACAGTGAACCTGTTGACATTACTTTTTTCTCACAGGAACTAGTTGAAGCAAACAACATAGGCTGGATTGGAGGAAGTCCACCCGTCGCTGAACCAGATTGCGGCTTCGACGGCATCAAGTGCTCCTTACCACACGACCCTGGGGTCTTGTCTGCAGCAGCAGCAGTAGCAGCGGCGGCCATCTTAGCTGCAGCACTGCTCGTCCGTCACTATAGATACGAACAGAAGCTTGCGTCAGTTCTGTGGAGGATCGAAGCCAAGGATCTGACCTTCATCTCGGCGTACAATGCGCAGAGTACTGACAAGGTAGTGTGCGAAGTGAGTTTTTTTTTATATTACTATTATAATACTTAGACTTCCTTCTTCTCTACCATTTTAGGGGAAAGGATGTGATGATTGCGGTTTGTATGGCTTATATCATCGGCATCATTTCAGCTGAAAGACGTCCACTGCTGGGCATAGGCCAGAACCTTTCAGCCCCATCGGCTGAAAGGTTCCAGTGCCTTAGGCATCTTCTGGGCACGCTCGTTCCATCATAGACCTCATCCATCGCGTTCCATCAGGCGTGATCGAGGACAAGAGCGGACCCATTCAGCAATAAAAAAAAAAAAAAATCCCTTCATTTTGATATCCACTACTTTACAGACACTACTTTAGTTATAACACGTTTGGTTTAGATAACTTTAACATACGAGTACTTACGTCAATATCTCGCTCTCGTCTCTAAACATCTTTCTTCCCTACAGACATCGATGCAGCATGACATGGAAACCCGACGCGCTCACACAACGATAGCCATGTACAGAGGTAACATCGTTGCCATCAAACGCCTGCGGAAGAAGAGCATCGACGTCACCAGGGCCATCAAGAAGGAACTGAAACAGGTGAGGGTGCGATACGCTAATGTAGCTCGCGAAATTCAAAGGGGATTAAAGATTTTATATGGTGCCTGGCATACCTAAGTTTGCGCCATTTTGTTTTTTTTCAAAATGGCGGCCATGCTGTCACTTGATCAACTTTGAACGTTAATATCTCGGAAACGTGACACTTTACGGGGTTTAGTCTTTTAAAATTTTCGGTTTGCATTGACGTCAGCTATATATTTATATAGGATTCATACGTGGCTGAAATTTTGAAAAAAAAAAAACCGGTCAAGTACGAGTTGGAATCGCGCACCGAGGGCTCCGTACAAAGTAGGTATGTAAATAGTTTTTTTGTTTTTTAATTTTACGGTTTTCGGATTTTTTCCTTTACTCGTGCTACATGACATTGCTTCTTGCCAAATTTCATGATTCTAGGTCAACGGGAAGTACCCTATAGGTTTTGATTTCAGAACATATCCGCCCGTATCTTTTGATTGCGTTGACTTAGAAATTTGATTTTTTCACTGCTTCAAGGGATCCCAGCCTTGAGTGTTTGATAGTAATTTCAATTTCCTGAGAAAAAGGGTCTTGACTGTCGGACAGACAGACGGACAAGGAAGTGATCTTGTAAGGATCCCGTTTTTTCTTTAGCGGTACGGAACCCTAAATACAAAATGTCCCGACACTAGGTATGCCAGGGACCTTCAAAGCCCTCTCTTATGTTTTTTTGCAAATTTCAGGTCAGTGTCAGGATGTATGTTGATTAAAATACGATTCACGACCGTAACAAATATGTCTTCACAGAAATTATAATCATTAAAATCAGTTATACAACTTTGAGTTAGAATTGTCCTCAAATATCATGATTTCATAAAATAGTCATTCAATAGGGTAATAGGAACATAGAGAGTTTTATTGATTATTGTTCTGATTATAATACTATAAATAAACATTTGTTATGACCGCGAATCATATTCAATCAGTTGGAATGCGTCCTGCCAAAAAAAATTACGTGGTTGTCGAATCATGGAGTAAAATTTTGATGTCACGTAAAACCACGGATCCGCCGGAAGGCGTAGGTAAACTCAATAAGCTGAAATCAATGTAGGCCAACCCTTAGGTGCTTTGCACACCAAGCGCTGTCCGGTGCGGCGCAGTGCGGTTTGAAGACTTTTGTTTTGATTTACAACTGTGATTACGATTTTGTACCGCACCACGCTTGGTGCACGAAGCTCCTTACCGTTCTATTCTACCTTGTTATGTTTGCCTGCCTCGTTGGTTTAGTGCTCATAAATGTGACTGAAGGGGTAGGTGCGTTGTGTTCCACGCGCGCCTCAAAGAGATGTCAGCACTAACTGACGGGGTCCGCTAGGGCCGATGCCTGCCAGGGCCGCGGGTTGTTCAAAAAAGATACCGTGGCCCCTGGCACAGGCAACTGAAGGAACACGGGTGGGTTTTAGTCAGTAAAAGTTTGACACACCCTCCCACTCCACCCAGAGCGGGAGAAGTTATTTGAAAATTTCCCACTCAACAAAAAAAAAATAGGGCATGTGGTCAAGGTTTAAGCCCTCGGGCATATTGATAGAAGGCGTTTTCATTACGAATTTCGCAGTAGCAACCCGGAGTCACGTTTTGTTCCGGATTGAATATTGCTTTCACGTTCAATTCAATTCAATTAATCTTTATTACAATCCATAATGTACACATATAGGTAGTAAATATTAATCAATAGAATGAGTGCGTGGTGCCCGAAAAACCTCAAAGTTTTCGGACTTTTTTCAGTTTTTGACTTAGGTATAACTACAAAAAAATATATCTCTGTAAGTCCAATAGAACTCGATATGGAGCACTTAAAACTTTAGCCATTTTCCACAAAACGTTCAAAATTATTTCTTGCCCACACCCCCAGTTCGTAGCACTTTCACTATGGTGGGCCAGATTTGAAAAATTCGGTTGTAAAGTAACCTCATTGTTTAAATCTGGCTCGTGGTTAAATAATGACAGCCACACATTGGACGGGCAGGATCCATGTATATTGACCAACTACATAGCCCGACCTTGAGTCACATTTCAGCAATAATTACTCACCCTAGGATTTTAGAAATGGGTTATAAAAGTGTTCCATTTTTAGCCACAGATAACATTGGTTGGTCCATTAATCTGGTACCAAACGAGATGTGAACTCGTCGGGGCATGTTATCAATCATTTCACTTTTGTATACCTAGTCTGCTGTTGAATTATCAAGGTTAAGAATTTATCTAGGACAAAAATTTTAATTTTAATCAACTTGGGCCAAACTTCACAGACAGGTAAGGTACTTAATTAATGGTGATAAGAGACAAAGGCATTTTTATGCTCATAATTATAAGTTCTTTAGAAAGGTCAGGTGGCCTACCATGATCCAATTAAAAACGATTCAAAAACAAGACATTTCAGTTTAGGTTCCTAAACTGCATCGCTTGAGCTGCTCTATGGATGGCATGGTACCAAACAAGTATAAATGAAACCAAAACTTGCGACTCAGTTTGGGACAATCGCTGTCAGCAGATGGCACGGCCTAAACTAAATCGTTAAACTGACGTCATGGTACGAATTAGAAGAACAGTTCAGTTTAGGTCCTAAAATGGATCGCGTTAAGAGCTTGTGGTAGGTTCATAGTATCTACTTGCAACTGGTGTGCGTGTATGACCAGATGTATGAACGTAAACGAAGGAAAAGGAGTATATAAGGATCGAAGCAGTGAAGAAGGCATGATTTTATGCATGTATAATTGAAATTATCGTCTGTGGACAGGCGAAGTTTCGTCAGCTAATTTAATTTGACCTTGACCTTTGGGAACGGTGGTGTTTGTTCATGAAGGTCGTAGGTAAGTACCTACGACCTTCATGAACAAACAAGCCACTCGTCAGTACGAGTACCTAGCTTGGTCTATTGCAGTTACGCTGGAATGGGTTAATTCAACTTAGAAGCTAACCTGCACCCTATTTTTAGGGTTCCGTACATCATAAGGAAAAAGCGGAACCCTTATAGGATCACTTTGTTGTCCGTCTGTCTGTCTGTCAAGACCCTTTATCTCGGGAACGCGTGGAGGTATCGAATTGAAATGAAAACCATACATACTCAGGTCTACTTTCCCTTGAAGCTGTGAAAAAAATTAACTTCTAAGTTAACGTAAAAAAAAGATACGGACGTTTATGCCGCAAAAAACGTATATTTCGACACTCTCAAGGGAATCAAAATTTATGAGGTACTTCTCGTTGACCTAGAATCATGAAATTTGGCAAGAAGTAAGGTCATGTAGCACAAGTAAAGGAAAAAATCTGAAATTCGTAAATATGTAGTTACATTAAAAAAAAAACCCGTGATGAACTATTTACATACCATCGGTGCGCGAGTCTGACGCGCACTTGATCGGTTTTTTTTTAACACACAATCACAATCTGAATAATTTTGAAGGATATTGCAAATCCATTACTTCAGGTGTTCAAAAATGTATCTGCTCAACAACGTAAATAACGCAATGAATAAGTGCGGGTCCAAAAACCTCCAAGTCACTTTGATTTTTAAGAGGAAAAATATTATTTATTTCTTAACAAAGCAGGGGTTACACTTACGGGAAATAAATAAAATCGTTTATTTATAAAAAGGGGATACATTTACAATGAATACCTCAACTATTAAAAAAATAGCGCAGAGTTGCTAATTAGCCTGAACTAGGTTGAACCTGTGCTTCAGGCTAGAAAGTGCATTTAACAATGAGTATAACGTAAAAACTAAACTAGAATGTTGTTGAACTGTCAAAATGAACGCCACTGCCACTTTTAGTGTGTTGCGCAATATTTGGTACGGAGATAGTTTGAGTCCCGGGAAAGGACATAGGATCGTTTTTATCCCGATATTCCCACGGGATCGAAACTTATGCGGGTGAAACAAATTATTATTATTAGATATCCACCAACCCCGCTGACTTTATTATTCGGTTGCAGTAAGATAACGTTATCAAAACGTTTTAACTTCTCCCTTTAATGAAAGCACCACCTAGATGGTTTATGATTATTTAAACAACAAAGAATATTTGTTACCCTCTTCGCATAATATTAACGTTTTCCTTCAAACTTCAGCAGTTTACTTCCTATCTTGTGACAATTGTCGCAGCAATAACATTTTATTTTTATGGAATTGCCCTGAGGTTGTTGAAAGCAACGACAAGCCAGCAATATTTTCTCATCGGTAGTAATAGTTCGTCCTTTATTTGCAAGTGCTCCATAGCCATTCTATCACATTTTATGAAGGTAATAAAGTTAATGTCCATAATAGTAAAATATAAGTCAGAGAACCTCGAGTCTATTCCTGTCTTATCTACAATGTATCGCTTCAATGGCGACATTAATTTAACACACGTATACAGTTTCGTGGTTTCGTTTTATGAATCAAAATCAAAATATTTTTATTTCACATAAACCAACATGGGCACTTATGAAACGTCAGAAGCTAGGTGCACGGTTCCAATTGGTCGTTTCCTATGGAGAAGAACCGGCAAGAAACTCCATGGTTACTCTTTTAAAAATAATTGGCTTTTACAATGTTTTCGAGTTACAGTAGGTATGGGAGGACAGCGTAGGCCTGTCAACAAGTACCAGGTACTTGATAAAATAAAAAATGGTCTACAGATCTAAAGTCTACAAGGCTTACAAAGTCCTCACATTTACAAAATAAGGATGTATCAAAAGGATAAACAAAATATAAAAATCTACTAAAACCAAGAGATATGATTGCCATTTCAACTAAGAAAGAGGTGAAAAATTAAAATTGTCTGAATATGAATACTTATACTAACAGCGCCCCGCGATTTCACCAGCATAAGTTTCGAAAGACACTAGGTACTAATTTCGGAAGTCGGTGTCAAAAAACGAAAATGCGGAACCAACGACACCGATTTCCGAAATTAAAGTTATTTTTCATTTTGTAGTTTTTTTTGGAAGGGGGTTGTTTTTTTATGAAGAAGTTTTTTTGACAGATTGAGACTGTGAACATTCTTAAAATTACGAGAATTACCCCTCTGTTCAGTGATTTAGGCGTGAAAAGGTAACACAAACTCAGACAAACAGAATTACTTTCACATTTATAATATGAAAGTAGGTATGGATTACTGATCCAATTATGCAAAGGCCCGTTTTACTCCAGATTTTAATTTGATATGGCTTTAGGCAAAAGAAAATTCAAGTTCAAAGCATAATCCTTTCGTCAAATCCCAGTATCTAAGTAGAAGAAAATATAACATAATATTATGTTATATTTTCTATTTCGGATTTAATTAGATTATATAAAACTAGCAGCGCCCCGCGGTTTCACCCGCTTAAGTTTCGATCCCGTGGGCATATCGGGATAAAAACTATCCTATGTCCTTTCCCGGGACTCTCAAGCAATCTCTATACCAAATTTCATCTAAATCTGATCAGTGGTTTAGGCGTGAAAAGGTAACATACAGACAGACAGACAGAGTTACTTTCGAATTTATAATATTAAAGTATTAAGTATGGATGTCAGGGAGATTATTTGTTTGAGGGGCCCGTGGCTAAATAATGCCAGCCGCACAGGTTGATCGATCAAGTTAAGCTACGCATGCCGCGGTGGGTCTGTGGATGGGTGACCATCTTTACATACCGAGACCCCTCCGTGCTTCGGAAAGCACGTTAAGCCATTGGTCCCGGCTGTCATTCGTGGATCTTTGACAGTCGTTACGGGTAGTCAGAAACCCGAAAGTCTGACAATCAGTCTTACCAAGGTCAAGGACAAGGTTTATCGTATTACCCAGTAATTGGGTTGTGGAGGTCAGGTAGGCAGTCGCTCCATGTAAAATACTGGTATTCAGCTGCATCTAGTAAGACTAGAAGCCGATCCCAACATAGTTGGGAAAAGGCTAGGCAGATGTAGAAATCATAACTGTCATCTTTTTACAGTTGTATGACATGGCTAAAATACGGCAAATTGATGTAGGGTATCAGAGGGTGCCTACGCGCAACTTAGTTGCCCAGCAACTTTTTTGTGTCTGTCGCTGTCTCCTTACCGAGATTTGGACGATGCGGACACGGGAGCGACAGCAACGCTACTTTTTTAACCGAATTCAAAAAAAGGAGGAGATTGTATGTCGTGGGTTCGAACCCAGAACCTGTACTAACTGCGTGGTGCCCGAAAAACCTCAAAGTTTTCGGACTTTTTTCAGTTTTTGACTTAGGTATAACTACAAAAAAATATATCTCTGTAAGTCCAATAGAACTCGATATGGAGCACTTAAAACTTTAGCCATTTTCCACAAAACGTTCAAAATTATTTCTTGCCCACACCCCCAGTTCGTAGCACTTTCACTATGGTGGGCCAGATTTGAAAAATTCGGTTGTAAAGTAACCTCATTGTTTAAATCTGGCTCGTGGTTAAATAATGACAGCCACACATTGGACGGGCAGGATCCATGTATATTGACCAACTACATAGCCCGACCTTGAGTCACATTTCAGCAATAATTACTCACCCTAGGATTTTAGAAATGGGTTATAAAAGTGTTCCATTTTTAGCCACAGATAACATTGGTTGGTCCATTAATCTGGTACCAAACGAGATGTGAACTCGTCGGGGCATGTTATCAATCATTTCACTTTTGTATACCTAGTCTGCTGTTGAATTATCAAGGTTAAGAATTTATCTAGGACAAAAATTTTAATTTTAATCAACTTGGGCCAAACTTCACAGACAGGTAAGGTACTTAATTAATGGTGATAAGAGACAAAGGCATTTTTATGCTCATAATTATAAGTTCTTTAGAAAGGTCAGGTGGCCTACCATGATCCAATTAAAAACGATTCAAAAACAAGACATTTCAGTTTAGGTTCCTAAACTGCATCGCTTGAGCTGCTCTATGGATGGCATGGTACCAAACAAGTATAAATGAAACCAAAACTTGCGACTCAGTTTGGGACAATCGCTGTCAGCAGATGGCACGGCCTAAACTAAATCGTTAAACTGACGTCATGGTACGAATTAGAAGAACAGTTCAGTTTAGGTCCTAAAATGGATCGCGTTAAGAGCTTGTGGTAGGTTCATAGTATCTACTTGCAACTGGTGTGCGTGTATGACCAGATGTATGAACGTAAACGAAGGAAAAGGAGTATATAAGGATCGAAGCAGTGAAGAAGGCATGATTTTATGCATGTATAATTGAAATTATCGTCTGTGGACAGGCGAAGTTTCGTCAGCTAATTTAATTTGACCTTGACCTTTGGGAACGGTGGTGTTTGTTCATGAAGGTCGTAGGTAAGTACCTACGACCTTCATGAACAAACAAGCCACTCGTCAGTACGAGTACCTAGCTTGGTCTATTGCAGTTACGCTGGAATGGGTTAATTCAACTTAGAAGCTAACCTGCACCCTATTTTTAGGGTTCCGTACATCATAAGGAAAAAGCGGAACCCTTATAGGATCACTTTGTTGTCCGTCTGTCTGTCTGTCAAGACCCTTTATCTCGGGAACGCGTGGAGGTATCGAATTGAAATGAAAACCATACATACTCAGGTCTACTTTCCCTTGAAGCTGTGAAAAAAATTAACTTCTAAGTTAACGTAAAAAAAAGATACGGACGTTTATGCCGCAAAAAACGTATATTTCGACACTCTCAAGGGAATCAAAATTTATGAGGTACTTCTCGTTGACCTAGAATCATGAAATTTGGCAAGAAGTAAGGTCATGTAGCACAAGTAAAGGAAAAAATCTGAAATTCGTAAATATGTAGTTACATTAAAAAAAAAACCCGTGATGAACTATTTACATACCATCGGTGCGCGAGTCTGACGCGCACTTGATCGGTTTTTTTTTAACACACAATCACAATCTGAATAATTTTGAAGGATATTGCAAATCCATTACTTCAGGTGTTCAAAAATGTATCTGCTCAACAACGTAAATAACGCAATGAATAAGTGCGGGTCCAAAAACCTCCAAGTCACTTTGATTTTTAAGAGGAAAAATATTATTTATTTCTTAACAAAGCAGGGGTTACACTTACGGGAAATAAATAAAATCGTTTATTTATAAAAAGGGGATACATTTACAATGAATACCTCAACTATTAAAAAAATAGCGCAGAGTTGCTAATTAGCCTGAACTAGGTTGAACCTGTGCTTCAGGCTAGAAAGTGCATTTAACAATGAGTATAACGTAAAAACTAAACTAGAATGTTGTTGAACTGTCAAAATGAACGCCACTGCCACTTTTAGTGTGTTGCGCAATATTTGGTACGGAGATAGTTTGAGTCCCGGGAAAGGACATAGGATCGTTTTTATCCCGATATTCCCACGGGATCGAAACTTATGCGGGTGAAACAAATTATTATTATTAGATATCCACCAACCCCGCTGACTTTATTATTCGGTTGCAGTAAGATAACGTTATCAAAACGTTTTAACTTCTCCCTTTAATGAAAGCACCACCTAGATGGTTTATGATTATTTAAACAACAAAGAATATTTGTTACCCTCTTCGCATAATATTAACGTTTTCCTTCAAACTTCAGCAGTTTACTTCCTATCTTGTGACAATTGTCGCAGCAATAACATTTTATTTTTATGGAATTGCCCTGAGGTTGTTGAAAGCAACGACAAGCCAGCAATATTTTCTCATCGGTAGTAATAGTTCGTCCTTTATTTGCAAGTGCTCCATAGCCATTCTATCACATTTTATGAAGGTAATAAAGTTAATGTCCATAATAGTAAAATATAAGTCAGAGAACCTCGAGTCTATTCCTGTCTTATCTACAATGTATCGCTTCAATGGCGACATTAATTTAACACACGTATACAGTTTCGTGGTTTCGTTTTATGAATCAAAATCAAAATATTTTTATTTCACATAAACCAACATGGGCACTTATGAAACGTCAGAAGCTAGGTGCACGGTTCCAATTGGTCGTTTCCTATGGAGAAGAACCGGCAAGAAACTCCATGGTTACTCTTTTAAAAATAATTGGCTTTTACAATGTTTTCGAGTTACAGTAGGTATGGGAGGACAGCGTAGGCCTGTCAACAAGTACCAGGTACTTGATAAAATAAAAAATGGTCTACAGATCTAAAGTCTACAAGGCTTACAAAGTCCTCACATTTACAAAATAAGGATGTATCAAAAGGATAAACAAAATATAAAAATCTACTAAAACCAAGAGATATGATTGCCATTTCAACTAAGAAAGAGGTGAAAAATTAAAATTGTCTGAATATGAATACTTATACTAACAGCGCCCCGCGATTTCACCAGCATAAGTTTCGAAAGACACTAGGTACTAATTTCGGAAGTCGGTGTCAAAAAACGAAAATGCGGAACCAACGACACCGATTTCCGAAATTAAAGTTATTTTTCATTTTGTAGTTTTTTTTGGAAGGGGGTTGTTTTTTTATGAAGAAGTTTTTTTGACAGATTGAGACTGTGAACATTCTTAAAATTACGAGAATTACCCCTCTGTTCAGTGATTTAGGCGTGAAAAGGTAACACAAACTCAGACAAACAGAATTACTTTCACATTTATAATATGAAAGTAGGTATGGATTACTGATCCAATTATGCAAAGGCCCGTTTTACTCCAGATTTTAATTTGATATGGCTTTAGGCAAAAGAAAATTCAAGTTCAAAGCATAATCCTTTCGTCAAATCCCAGTATCTAAGTAGAAGAAAATATAACATAATATTATGTTATATTTTCTATTTCGGATTTAATTAGATTATATAAAACTAGCAGCGCCCCGCGGTTTCACCCGCTTAAGTTTCGATCCCGTGGGCATATCGGGATAAAAACTATCCTATGTCCTTTCCCGGGACTCTCAAGCAATCTCTATACCAAATTTCATCTAAATCTGATCAGTGGTTTAGGCGTGAAAAGGTAACATACAGACAGACAGACAGAGTTACTTTCGAATTTATAATATTAAAGTATTAAGTATGGATGTCAGGGAGATTATTTGTTTGAGGGGCCCGTGGCTAAATAATGCCAGCCGCACAGGTTGATCGATCAAGTTAAGCTACGCATGCCGCGGTGGGTCTGTGGATGGGTGACCATCTTTACATACCGAGACCCCTCCGTGCTTCGGAAAGCACGTTAAGCCATTGGTCCCGGCTGTCATTCGTGGATCTTTGACAGTCGTTACGGGTAGTCAGAAACCCGAAAGTCTGACAATCAGTCTTACCAAGGTCAAGGACAAGGTTTATCGTATTACCCAGTAATTGGGTTGTGGAGGTCAGGTAGGCAGTCGCTCCATGTAAAATACTGGTATTCAGCTGCATCTAGTAAGACTAGAAGCCGATCCCAACATAGTTGGGAAAAGGCTAGGCAGATGTAGAAATCATAACTGTCATCTTTTTACAGTTGTATGACATGGCTAAAATACGGCAAATTGATGTAGGGTATCAGAGGGTGCCTACGCGCAACTTAGTTGCCCAGCAACTTTTTTGTGTCTGTCGCTGTCTCCTTACCGAGATTTGGACGATGCGGACACGGGAGCGACAGCAACGCTACTTTTTTAACCGAATTCAAAAAAAGGAGGAGATTGTATGTCGTGGGTTCGAACCCAGAACCTGTACTAACTGCGTGGTGCCCGAAAAACCTCAAAGTTTTCGGACTTTTTTCAGTTTTTGACTTAGGTATAACTACAAAAAAATATATCTCTGTAAGTCCAATAGAACTCGATATGGAGCACTTAAAACTTTAGCCATTTTCCACAAAACGTTCAAAATTATTTCTTGCCCACACCCCCAGTTCGTAGCACTTTCACTATGGTGGGCCAGATTTGAAAAATTCGGTTGTAAAGTAACCTCATTGTTTAAATCTGGCTCGTGGTTAAATAATGACAGCCACACATTGGACGGGCAGGATCCATGTATATTGACCAACTACATAGCCCGACCTTGAGTCACATTTCAGCAATAATTACTCACCCTAGGATTTTAGAAATGGGTTATAAAAGTGTTCCATTTTTAGCCACAGATAACATTGGTTGGTCCATTAATCTGGTACCAAACGAGATGTGAACTCGTCGGGGCATGTTATCAATCATTTCACTTTTGTATACCTAGTCTGCTGTTGAATTATCAAGGTTAAGAATTTATCTAGGACAAAAATTTTAATTTTAATCAACTTGGGCCAAACTTCACAGACAGGTAAGGTACTTAATTAATGGTGATAAGAGACAAAGGCATTTTTATGCTCATAATTATAAGTTCTTTAGAAAGGTCAGGTGGCCTACCATGATCCAATTAAAAACGATTCAAAAACAAGACATTTCAGTTTAGGTTCCTAAACTGCATCGCTTGAGCTGCTCTATGGATGGCATGGTACCAAACAAGTATAAATGAAACCAAAACTTGCGACTCAGTTTGGGACAATCGCTGTCAGCAGA
Organism: Hydraecia micacea; assembly: GCA_914767645.1. Taxonomy (NCBI): domain Eukaryota; kingdom Metazoa; phylum Arthropoda; class Insecta; order Lepidoptera; family Noctuidae; genus Hydraecia; species Hydraecia micacea. Next base: position 17,418,092 of record OU611780.1, read on the forward strand.
TGGCACGGCCTAAACTAAATCGTTAAACTGACGTCATGGTACGAATTAGAAGAACAGTTCAGTTTAGGTCCTAAAATGGATCGCGTTAAGAGCTTGTGGTAGGTTCATAGTATCTACTTGCAACTGGTGTGCGTGTATGACCAGATGTATGAACGTAAACGAAGGAAAAGGAGTATATAAGGATCGAAGCAGTGAAGAAGGCATGATTTTATGCATGTATAATTGAAATTATCGTCTGTGGACAGGCGAAGTTTCGTCAGCTAATTTAATTTGACCTTGACCTTTGGGAACGGTGGTGTTTGTTCATGAAGGTCGTAGGTAAGTACCTACGACCTTCATGAACAAACAAGCCACTCGTCAGTACGAGTACCTAGCTTGGTCTATTGCAGTTACGCTGGAATGGGTTAATTCAACTTAGAAGCTAACCTGCACCCTATTTTTAGGGTTCCGTACATCATAAGGAAAAAGCGGAACCCTTATAGGATCACTTTGTTGTCCGTCTGTCTGTCTGTCAAGACCCTTTATCTCGGGAACGCGTGGAGGTATCGAATTGAAATGAAAACCATACATACTCAGGTCTACTTTCCCTTGAAGCTGTGAAAAAAATTAACTTCTAAGTTAACGTAAAAAAAAGATACGGACGTTTATGCCGCAAAAAACGTATATTTCGACACTCTCAAGGGAATCAAAATTTATGAGGTACTTCTCGTTGACCTAGAATCATGAAATTTGGCAAGAAGTAAGGTCATGTAGCACAAGTAAAGGAAAAAATCTGAAATTCGTAAATATGTAGTTACATTAAAAAAAAAACCCGTGATGAACTATTTACATACCATCGGTGCGCGAGTCTGACGCGCACTTGATCGGTTTTTTTTTAACACACAATCACAATCTGAATAATTTTGAAGGATATTGCAAATCCATTACTTCAGGTGTTCAAAAATGTATCTGCTCAACAACGTAAATAACGCAATGAATAAGTGCGGGTCCAAAAACCTCCAAGTCACTTTGATTTTTAAGAGGAAAAATATTATTTATTTCTTAACAAAGCAGGGGTTACACTTACGGGAAATAAATAAAATCGTTTATTTATAAAAAGGGGATACATTTACAATGAATACCTCAACTATTAAAAAAATAGCGCAGAGTTGCTAATTAGCCTGAACTAGGTTGAACCTGTGCTTCAGGCTAGAAAGTGCATTTAACAATGAGTATAACGTAAAAACTAAACTAGAATGTTGTTGAACTGTCAAAATGAACGCCACTGCCACTTTTAGTGTGTTGCGCAATATTTGGTACGGAGATAGTTTGAGTCCCGGGAAAGGACATAGGATCGTTTTTATCCCGATATTCCCACGGGATCGAAACTTATGCGGGTGAAACAAATTATTATTATTAGATATCCACCAACCCCGCTGACTTTATTATTCGGTTGCAGTAAGATAACGTTATCAAAACGTTTTAACTTCTCCCTTTAATGAAAGCACCACCTAGATGGTTTATGATTATTTAAACAACAAAGAATATTTGTTACCCTCTTCGCATAATATTAACGTTTTCCTTCAAACTTCAGCAGTTTACTTCCTATCTTGTGACAATTGTCGCAGCAATAACATTTTATTTTTATGGAATTGCCCTGAGGTTGTTGAAAGCAACGACAAGCCAGCAATATTTTCTCATCGGTAGTAATAGTTCGTCCTTTATTTGCAAGTGCTCCATAGCCATTCTATCACATTTTATGAAGGTAATAAAGTTAATGTCCATAATAGTAAAATATAAGTCAGAGAACCTCGAGTCTATTCCTGTCTTATCTACAATGTATCGCTTCAATGGCGACATTAATTTAACACACGTATACAGTTTCGTGGTTTCGTTTTATGAATCAAAATCAAAATATTTTTATTTCACATAAACCAACATGGGCACTTATGAAACGTCAGAAGCTAGGTGCACGGTTCCAATTGGTCGTTTCCTATGGAGAAGAACCGGCAAGAAACTCCATGGTTACTCTTTTAAAAATAATTGGCTTTTACAATGTTTTCGAGTTACAGTAGGTATGGGAGGACAGCGTAGGCCTGTCAACAAGTACCAGGTACTTGATAAAATAAAAAATGGTCTACAGATCTAAAGTCTACAAGGCTTACAAAGTCCTCACATTTACAAAATAAGGATGTATCAAAAGGATAAACAAAATATAAAAATCTACTAAAACCAAGAGATATGATTGCCATTTCAACTAAGAAAGAGGTGAAAAATTAAAATTGTCTGAATATGAATACTTATACTAACAGCGCCCCGCGATTTCACCAGCATAAGTTTCGAAAGACACTAGGTACTAATTTCGGAAGTCGGTGTCAAAAAACGAAAATGCGGAACCAACGACACCGATTTCCGAAATTAAAGTTATTTTTCATTTTGTAGTTTTTTTTGGAAGGGGGTTGTTTTTTTATGAAGAAGTTTTTTTGACAGATTGAGACTGTGAACATTCTTAAAATTACGAGAATTACCCCTCTGTTCAGTGATTTAGGCGTGAAAAGGTAACACAAACTCAGACAAACAGAATTACTTTCACATTTATAATATGAAAGTAGGTATGGATTACTGATCCAATTATGCAAAGGCCCGTTTTACTCCAGATTTTAATTTGATATGGCTTTAGGCAAAAGAAAATTCAAGTTCAAAGCATAATCCTTTCGTCAAATCCCAGTATCTAAGTAGAAGAAAATATAACATAATATTATGTTATATTTTCTATTTCGGATTTAATTAGATTATATAAAACTAGCAGCGCCCCGCGGTTTCACCCGCTTAAGTTTCGATCCCGTGGGCATATCGGGATAAAAACTATCCTATGTCCTTTCCCGGGACTCTCAAGCAATCTCTATACCAAATTTCATCTAAATCTGATCAGTGGTTTAGGCGTGAAAAGGTAACATACAGACAGACAGACAGAGTTACTTTCGAATTTATAATATTAAAGTATTAAGTATGGATGTCAGGGAGATTATTTGTTTGAGGGGCCCGTGGCTAAATAATGCCAGCCGCACAGGTTGATCGATCAAGTTAAGCTACGCATGCCGCGGTGGGTCTGTGGATGGGTGACCATCTTTACATACCGAGACCCCTCCGTGCTTCGGAAAGCACGTTAAGCCATTGGTCCCGGCTGTCATTCGTGGATCTTTGACAGTCGTTACGGGTAGTCAGAAACCCGAAAGTCTGACAATCAGTCTTACCAAGGTCAAGGACAAGGTTTATCGTATTACCCAGTAATTGGGTTGTGGAGGTCAGGTAGGCAGTCGCTCCATGTAAAATACTGGTATTCAGCTGCATCTAGTAAGACTAGAAGCCGATCCCAACATAGTTGGGAAAAGGCTAGGCAGATGTAGAAATCATAACTGTCATCTTTTTACAGTTGTATGACATGGCTAAAATACGGCAAATTGATGTAGGGTATCAGAGGGTGCCTACGCGCAACTTAGTTGCCCAGCAACTTTTTTGTGTCTGTCGCTGTCTCCTTACCGAGATTTGGACGATGCGGACACGGGAGCGACAGCAACGCTACTTTTTTAACCGAATTCAAAAAAAGGAGGAGATTGTATGTCGTGGGTTCGAACCCAGACAGGCGCTTTACATTGTATAAATTATTTCATCACCACTGCTCACAAAACGGTGAAGGAAAACATTGAGAGGAATCCCACGCCGGTTTCCTAGAAATTTAAGACATGTGACATCTACCAACCAGCACGGAGCCTGCGTGGTGGACTACGGCCCACTCCCTCTCACAGAGAGGAGGCCTGTGTCCCAGCAGTGGGAACATTATAGGCTGATTATGCTTGTGCCTATCGCTCCGGAGGAATAGGATTGAGTGGCTCATTATGAGCCTCGAATCAATTAATGAAGTGAATGGCCCTGAACTCAGATAAGTAATTACTTATCTGTCAAATTTCTGGAAAATGCGGAGAACGCCCTTGGTCTGAAAATGACATCTCATCGGAAACGTGGGATTGGGGTAACTCGTGCGCCTCTAATTGAATCCTAATCCTGTTCTGAACTATGATAATGTTGTTCAATTCGTTTGTTTTTACTTTGGTTGCATGGTCTTTTGATCCCATTAGAATACAGCTCCGTAGTCATTGGTTACTAACGTTGCATGACTTTGTTTCAACAACACGTCTTTTGTACGGGAATCAACCAGCTTTCCTTACGATTTGAAAGAAAGAAATTCCGTTTATTTGCGGTAAACATGACGCAGAGAAAGAACATCATCATCATCTGCCTAGCCTTTTCCCAACTATGTTGGGGTCGACTTCCAGTCTAACTGGATGCAGCTGAATATCAGTATTTTACATGGAGAGACTGCCTATCTGACCTCCACAACCCAGTTACTGGGTAGTACGATACCCCTTGGTAAGATTGGTTGTAAGACTTTTGGGCTACTGAGGACCCGTAACGACTGTCATAGATCCACGAATGACAGTCGGGACCAACAGCTTAACGAAAAGAAAAAAGAAAGAACAGAGAGAGAACAACAACTCAAAAAATAAAACAAGTTGGGGATGGGAGGATGTTGATGTTTCTAGCAATATAAAATCTGGCTGTTGTAACTTTATCGGTACATTTCTTCAGGATCTTCTTATGTTGATCTAAAGTTTGCTTTAGGTACTGGTAGTTCACAACAACTATTCTTCCAAATCTTCTAAAGCAGGGTTTCCACTATGTTCGCGCAATTACAGTTCTGCTTCGCGTTGTGTTTTGGATAAAAATGGCCACCACGAACGCGCAAAGTTTGGATACCCAACTTGACTACAGCTAGAAAATACTAATATATTTTTTCTTTACCAGATCCGCGAGCTTCGCCACGAAAACCTAACAGCTTTCGTAGGAGTCTGCGTAGAATCTGGCTCAGCATGCATCGTCTCGGCCTACTGTTCCCGAGGCTCCCTAGCCCGGGTCCTAGCAGATAGAGACCTGCATCTCGACGACATGTTCGTAGCAAGCCTGGTAGCCGACCTGCTCCGAGGACTGACTTACTTGCACGATTCGGCACTGATCTCGCATGGGAACCTGACTTCGAGCAATTGCCTGGTGGATAGCCGATGGGTGCTGCAGATTGCTGATTATGGGCTTCATAACTTAAAATGTGAGTGTTTCTGTTCCTATTTTCTTTAATCTTAGCCAGTAGATGTGGCTGCAAGTGTCTAGATAGCTGGGGACAATATATAGCTCTCCTGGGAATCATTACCAGTTTTACCAGTGATAAAGGGTGGGCGTTTTGAGGACTCTGAACGCCTTTTGGAAGTTCAAAAAGTGTTGAAGCCTGAAAGGCTTATTTGAATAATTTCCACATAACTAGGTTTACTTTGAGCCCGAAATACATTTTTACCGAGAAATACACTTTTACACTTATTTATCGATAATGTTGCTATGAACCAGTAATCCCAAAAAACGGATAAACGATTCAGTAAAACCAATAAGCGATTTCATGTCGTGATGAATACAACTGGGTCAATTAAACAGGTATATTTTTAAATATCAGGATATGAAATTAAATGCATTTATCGACCAACTTTTTTGTGTTTTTCGATGTTTAATGACTGAGCTTTCACGGTACCCGTACCATATTTTTTGCGTGTTTTGAAAGTTTACAGATAAAATGGATAAAACCTTCGTGGACAAATCGAAGCTTTCAAAGGTATTATGCTGGCTGGGTGTAAATAGGGATTTAGCAAAGCTTTTGATTTCACCGACTAGATAAATAGCCCTGTATCTGTGAATCTATCTATAATAAAGGTGCTGGGATAGCCCAGTCTAATAATCAAACTTAAAATAATGTCAGTCTATATATTCATAATCAGCCTCTAGTGTTCCCATTGCTGGAACATAGGCCTTCTCTCGATGAGAGGGAGTGGGTCGTAATCCACCACGCGGGCCCAGTGCGGGTTGTTAGATTTCACATATCTTCGGACGTGCCGATTTCCTCGCTCTAGCCTGTTTAATACATGGATCACACCCTTGTTCACTTGATATTGGCGATAACAAGCAATTGAGATTTCGAACTACATACCTACATCATTATATGAGCTTGATGTGTTTCTCAACGTTAAGCAGTTGGTCTGCTGTCATTCATATATCTTGACACTCGTAGTCACCCCCTTTCTAGCCATATCATCTTTCACACAGTCGAGCGTTCCTTTATTTTGTCTTACCCTATTCTTCTAGTCGCCCACGTTCCTTACTTTTTTTTTTTTTGTTGCTTGGTGGAAATCCTCATGGACTTCCTCCATCGTGGGGGGGACAGAGGGGCATGCCGGACTCTTACCGGCTAAAACCACCGCGGTGTTCCACCTCTACCTATGGCCGGGGGTGCGGGATTCGCATAAGATTCACCGCTCCCCCGACAGGCCTCGACCCGCTGTTCCTCAGCGGGTCCCACCTCCCCGTACCCTATTCTTCTAGCCGCCCACTTCCATACTCAAAACTTTCCTCACGACTCACGACATTTTCCTAATTCCTCCGCATATCATGCTCATATCATGACAGCTGATTTTCACACAACTTGTCAGTCACCGATATCAATCCTTGTTATCTTTAAGAATCTTATTATAGGACTGAAAAAATACCGCCTCATTTCTCTTACATACATTTGATCCAATTTTAATAAGAGACTGTAAACATAATCCCTGTAGGCACATGTACATAGGTAAACGTTATATCCATTAGATTGATTTACACAAAACAATTCGGTGCGTCGCAGAAGCTCGTTTAATTAATTGCGTGAAACCTCGTACCATATTGTCACAAGAGCGATCACATGAAATATTTACCTTGAGTAAAGTATTGAACCTAGAGGCAACAGTCAATATATTATTTAGGACGTGGGTAGGGACCAACGACCTACTTGTATTAATAAACTAGCTTTTGCCTACGGCTTCGCCCGTGTGGACGTCCGAAAATTTCCCACGGGAACGTACCTACTACCGGGATTAAAAGTTTCGTAACCTAAAAGCTAACCCTGTGTGTTAATTCATGTTATAAACTATCTGTATCCCAAAGGGGTCCGAAGGTTTTTCTATGGAAGCTGGCATATCCACCAGCCGCCATTTTGTTGTTTTTAAGTATAGTTTAAATGAGTATGGGACGCTTATACAAACAAAAATATTGTACCCTAAAGTGTAACGTTTCCACTATATTTGAAGGTAAACATCGCCATATGAGACCTATGAAAGTCATTATCATTATCATCATATTGTCTTAGATAGTGCAAACTAAGTAAGTTATTCCCTTATGTAAATACGAATTATCGGCATTGCAGTAAAAAATATATCATAATCTATAATCTATAAAACAAATAAGCAAAAAAAAGTTTTAATTTTAGCGCGCGCCCGATAAGCAATTAATTCATCGCAGAGTTCACACCATGAAGCAAGTTGGCAACGCGTTGAACAAGCGGTCATTTACCTAATTTTGATCTTTCCTACGAAAAAAAGGGCGCGAGACGTCGTTGCCAAATCACTCGCCTACGTGCAATTAGAAAATGTTGTTATAATCATAAAACATACATTGAATTTTTATTATTCATGTATAAAAGTAATAATAATCCCCCGACCGATTTCGGTCATGGTGGCCAATCTCAACGAAGATTAGCCAGGTTCGCAGGACATATTATAGTACACAAGCGTGTGCGCACACATAGGTGCACTCTCTGGTTCCTTCACTTTCATAGCCCAATGGAACGGCAATCCGACACGACTGGGGAGAGATCAGGCGCAGGACCAACGGCTTTACGTGATTTCCGAGCCACAGGGGTATCACACCACCGACTTACAAACTCCGGGCTGCTACTGAGAAATTTCTAATGGAAAATCCCAACAACACTTTGCCCGACCTGAGAATCGAACCCAGGACACCATGCACAGCAGTCGCGCTTGCAACCATGAGATTAAAGGGCAGTCAAATATACAGAATATTTTTTTTCCGGTTCCAAATTTTACAGGATGTTCTACCCATGAATATGAACAACTTTCACTATGGGACCAACTCTTATTTATTTATTAATAACCAATGTACCACACATACAAGTTATTAATCAATATTAGTAATTAAAGATGTCGTACAATCATAAAATTTGGTTAAATCACATAATAAAAAGATGAAATGAAATAAAGTGAAACAAAATTGGTCAAAACATACTGAATAATAATTAAACAAGTACCTGTAAATGGTTTGATTGAAATACATACTTTGACTTTATATTAACCTCCTTACTAATAAACTTTGTATAGCGTCTGTATAGTTACACAAAGCTTTGTCTTTTTCTTTCGAAAGTCAAATCACTGACGACTGAAAGAGAGAAATCGTTGTGTAACTATTCATTTGATATAATACGTTTACGCAACAGGTAAAGCCTTAGCTCTACATTAGTTCAGTTGCAGGATAATATTCGTTGAGCACAAAATTATTAGTGTGGAAATCACGACCTTAGCACCGAGGGTGACTTGCGTCATTCCGTTCTCATCAAATCGGTGTAAACAAGTGTAATTTATTATACTAATAAAAATAATATAATCAATTTAAAAAATCTCGTAGAAAGTAATAAATTATGAGCAAAAAATATTTTTCATTCGTCATGTCGATGTCGTAAATATTGAGTGCCTAAGGTTACGCCTTAATGGGATTTGCAGATTTATATTATGTACAGTCACCAAAAAAGATAAGTAACCAGGGTCGTCGGATATAGTTGAAGTATAATAAGAAACCGATGGATGTTTTCGAATAAAATTTAATTTAATTAGGTAATAGGAAACAAACAGTTCATTTATCAAATTAAATTTCATTCGAAAACAACAATCAGTTTCTTACTAAACTTCAACTATACGGGTTGTCCCTGGAAGTATCGATCAAATCGAATAGGGGCGAGGGCAAGGTAATTTCAAAACTTTTTAACCCTGAGAATGTCGGTGATTTTTTTTACGGTTTAAAAGTTATGACCAATTTTTGTTTTTTTCAATCACTTCACATAGTGCCCAAAGTAAAAAATCATTAAAAAATATTATCAGGATTATCAATTTATTTTTTTTAGTAACCCTGATAGCTTTTTATTAATGATGTTTTACTTTGAGCTCTATGCGAAGTGATTGAAAAAAAATAAAATTTGGTCATAACTTTTGAACCGTAAATAAATTAACCGACATTCTCAGGGTTAAAAAGTTTGGAAATTACTTTGCCCACGCCCCTACTCGATTTGATCCATACTTCCAGGGACACCCTGTATACATCCGACGACCCTGGTTACTTATCTCCTTTGGTGACTGTACATCCAGCCAGCTAGCCAGTGTGTTGTATATATGTGTGTCCTACCTACAGTTAGACTTACGGCCGAACCCAATTACCTATCTATCACCAGTTTTGGCATACTGGAGGTAGAAAAACCTATCTATCTCTGGTATTAACGTCCCAATAATCTATATCAGTAGCGATCTGTATGACTATACTAGCTGCGTCCCGCGGTTTCACCCGCATAAGTTTCGATACCGTGGGAATATCGGGATAAAAAGCCTAATGTTAATCCAGGGTGTCAGCCACACAAAATTTTGTCAAAATTGTTCCAGCTGTTTGAGCGTGATGAAGTAACTAACATAATAAACACACATGCACACACTCACATACATTCGCCTTTATTAGTGTGATTATACTGACAATCATAATTTGTACTGGCTACCATCAGTAGCGATCTGTCAATAGGTTATTGGATTCGGCCGTTAGCCTACGTTCGGCCGAACGTAAAAGATTTTATCGCGCACTAGATTTTCAACTCTTGGTGTTGAGCCGAGTATTGAGAATCCAACTGAGTGCATCCTAGCGCGTCGAAAAAACATGCTTTTTGATTTTCAACTCTCGGCGCTAAGCAGTGCGTTGAAAATCCAGTGAGCGAATAAATCGCCCGTGCGTACCTGAGCTTATGTTCAATTTAAGGTATATTCATACCTAAACGGTATTCGCAGGAGGAGCCACCTTTATGTTCATATAACTATTGAACTCGCTAGTAATATATAAGTCAATGATTGAACTACATATTATACTACAAATTCGAGGATTGATCCTACAATATTTTTAAACTTACTACTAAATAAGTATACCTATTAATTTCATTAATATACGAAAAGTGGCTCCTCAATCCTTACGGACATCATACCGCGCGGGTTTCGCTCAGGTATTTAGTATCAAGTTCCGCGGCTAGAGCGACCTGAGCGGTATTCCCTGCCGCTGTGGGTAGAAGTCTTAACCTTCCTGCTTCCTGAGCGAAACTCTCGGTATTCTACCCACAAGGACAGCGAAATCCGCTTTGGTGTGAACAGTAATATTACCGCATACCCACTCGGTTTTCTCTACCGCAGACGGTAGCGAATACCACTTAGGTTTGAATGTGTCCGTTTCAATGGCGCGGCCATGACAAAATAAATTAAAAAAAACTATTCCAAGATTTTGTAAAAATTTGTAGAAGTTGATTCCCAAAACGATAAATTTGTCAAAGCCATGGTTAAAAAGTTATAAGGGTTTGAACGTGGCCGCGCCATTGAAACGCGGCGAACCGCGCGGCCATGGAGATCTTTAAAACTAAGCGTTGCAGAGACCTGAAATTTTGGTAAATTACAGATTGAATTTGTAGAAAATTTGTAAAAATATAGAAACAATTCCTGGGTTTATATTTTAGGAGCTGGAAGACTAAAACCCCATGGCCGCGCCATTGAAACGATTAAAGACACGTTTTCGCTGATATCTCGCTTAAAAAGCATCGCAGAGGTCTGAAATTTTTGTAATATCTAGATTTGAATTTGTCAAAACTAGTAAAAATACAACAAAAACTCCTAGGTTTATATTTCAGGACCTATAAGACAAAAACCCCATGGCCGCGCCATTGAAACGGTCAAAAATACGTTATCGCCAATATCTCGCTGAAAAAGCATCGCAGAGGTGTGAAGTTTTTTGTAAAACCTAGATTTGAATTTGTCGAAATAGATAAAAATACACAAAAAAATCCTAGGTTTACATTTCAGGAGCTGTAGAACGGAATCGGTAATACGCCTTGAATATGTCGATTGGGTGACCATGGCTTATTGTTTACAGAAAACTTTCCACCTATTTTATTAGAAATTATATTTCAAGGATTCTAATGAAAATGAAACGATAAGATTAAAAAAATATGTACTAAATATGTAAAAAAGTACTCCGTACGAATTAACTGAAAGTAAAACGACGACTGATCGAGAAAAAGCTTTTGGCGGGGGATGACGGGGTGCGGCGGCGGGATATCTCTTTTTAGACTGCTGTGATTAGTTTATTTTATTTTAGTGTGGCCCGGGAATTAGACAGCCAGCCTTCGTCTCCCGCGCTGCACCCGCGTTCCGTTCGCTCCTGCGAACTGTGAGGTGCGTAGCTACGATGTGTGCTTGTAATATATATTAAGCTTTAACCAGCATTTAGGAGAAACTTATTGTACAGACGCCAGCACATCAACCTACACCTAACTGTCAAATTTTCCCAATCAACATTGAACCTTATGCTTTAGTGATAAAGTTGAAAATCTATTACAGAAATCTGACAGATTGTAGTAGGTTGATGTGCTGGCGTCTGTACAACGATAAAACTAGCACTTCTCTCTGACAAGCCAAACCTAAAACTGAGGTTACACGTTCAGTTTAGCATCAGTTCAGTCTGTGACCTTGATCACGTATAGACTGATGGCTGAAGGATAGACTGACGGGCGGTATTATGGCGTTTCTAATGTGAGAATAAATTCTATCTCCGGGGCTAATGGTTGAGAGGGAGACGTCGAGGGCGGCGAAGGAGTCGGCGCAGTCGGCGACATGTCGTGCGACTCCATCGCTGTCTAAGCAGTGACTGACATCAGACTGATAGCTAATTAACGCACGTTCAGTCAGGCATCAGTCTGACCAGACTGACAAAAATTATTAAAATATTTAAATAACTATCATTCTGGGCCATAAATCCATCAGACTACGCGTATACAATCAGTTTCCCGTCATTCTGACATCAATCGTGGACTGAACTGACGCCAGAATGAGCGTGTAACCTCAGTTCTAAATCTTTGACGTCTGCTTTAATGTTCGAACAGCAGATGCCGTCAATTATGCGCGGCCTGCATTATTAAAGGGAAGGCTACATAGATAGCCTCTACGTACAATGCGTCTGTGGCCATGTTAATTCCTTCAGTGCTATTCAATGTTGGAATGTATGACTTAATTACAGGGGTTATTTCTGGCAGAATTAGTCATAGGCATACTAAGTTATACGTTTGAGTATACAATTATTATTCATCAAATTATCCTATCTTGCAGGAATTACGAATGCTGTGCAAAGTTATCTGTATGGTTTCGCACGTGTACTCAAAACCACAATATTTTCAGCTATCAAGCAACGATTTTTAAAGAAATAAACATGGTTTTGTATCTTATAATTTAATTTTCATTTAATTTGGAATCCTTGAGATATCATTTCTAATATTTATTTATTTATTTAATCACTTACAACTATTATTACAGGTACAACCCAATGCAATAGTGAAGCAAACCTATTTATAACAACTTATATAAAATAGGTGGAAAGTTTTCTGTAAACAATAAGCCATGGTCACCCAATCGACATATTCAAGGCGTATTACCGATTCCGTTCTACAGCTCCTGAAATGTAAACCTAGGATTTTTTTGTGCATTTTTATCTATTTCGACAAATTCAAATCTAGGTTTTACAAAAAACTTCACACCTCTGCGATGCTTTTTCAGCGAGATATTGGCGATAACGTATTTTTGACCGTTTCAATGGCGCGGCCATGGGGTTTTTGTCTTATAGGTCCTGAAATATAAACCTAGGAGTTTTTGTTGTATTTTTACTAGTTTTGACAAATTCAAATCTAGATATTACAAAAATTTCAGACCTCTGCGATACTTTTTAAGCGAGATATCAGCGAAAACGTGTCTTTAATCGTTTCAATGGCGCGGCCATGGGGTTTTAGTCTTCCAGCTCCTAAAATATAAACCCAGGAATTTTTTCTATATTTTTACAAATTTTCTACAAATTCAATCTGTAATTTACCAAAATTTCAGGTCTCTGCAACGCTTAGTTTTAAAGATCTCCATGGCCGCGCGGTTCGCCGCGTTTCAATGGCGCGGCCACGTTCAAACCCTTATAACTTTTTAACCATGGCTTTGACAAATTTATCGTTTTGGGAATCAACTTCTACAAATTTTTACAAAATCTTGGAATGTTTTTTTTTAATTTATTTTGTCATGGCCGCGCCATTGAAACGGACACGGTTTGAATAGGCCTTTACACCGACCGGCGCGCATCGGGCCGCATTGGAGCGCATTTTACAATGTATCAAAGGAAATTGTACGAAAATTATTTACATCGTGGTGTAAAGATTAGCCAAACAAGTGGTTGTTAGAGGAACTGGTTCCTATGAAATTCATAAGTTTCGTCACACGTGGAAGCTCTTTAAATGCACCCCTACAATTCAAAATTATTCCTCCAATAAAATTATCTGGCGTTGGAAAAATCATCTGGGTGGATGGTTTCAAATATATGACGAAATGCGTATCTGTCGTGTTGCGTGTCTGCCGAACTGCGTGTCTGTCGAGTTCCGTTTCTGAAAAGTTGCGAGTCTATCTTGAGAGATGACGAAATGCGTATTCGACCACTTGCGTTTCTGACGACGTGCAAGTAATCCTACCAAGAATATACAGGATGAAATTGAAAACATGCGACAAATCGAAATGGGGGATTGTACTCATCATTATGAACAACTTTTACTATGGGACCAATCCTGAAAAAAAAATCAGCTGTTCCCTACATTTATGTTCGCATAACTCGTCAAATTGTAGGGAACAGCTTATTTTTTTTTTTATGTATAAAGGTACGTACAGCCCGATTCAAACTTTTTGGCAGCTCGGAACAGGAGGCGAGTCGCTGCGCAGAAACAAATTCACCTATCAGCGGGGGTGAGGGGGGAGGCACTGCGCAGCGAATAGCATACTTCAGAGCCGTCATAAAGTCCCATACAGCCATATTAAGTACCGGTTACGACATAACTCGACACTTCTTGTGTCGGAACGGATTTTTTTTTGTAACATTGTTCCGTAGCATTACGCTGTCGTGTCGACCTGTGTTACTACGCCGTTTCGAGAAGTGGGGAATAACCGTAACAGTAACTTTTAGTCACACTGCGCCCGTCGCCGTGTCGACACATTGCGACTTATTTGTGCTCACTTCTACCACGCATTCAATCATTCATTTGTCGTTGGTTCGGGCTATACCTACTACCGTAAATATGTCAAAATTTCTGCCCAAAAATCCAAGAATTTTCTTTCACCAGATGGCTGCTCCGACGCTGAAGACGCCTTAAGAATGGAACGCCGTATGCTATGGAGGGCGCCAGAACTCTTGAGGGACCCAAATTTTCCCCCCAGAGGTTCACAGAAGGGAGACGTGTACTCCTTTGGTATCATTCTGTACGAGATTCTCGGAAGGAACGGACCTTGGGGAGATACTAACCTTACTAATGCTGGTGAGTAATTGTATTTAGTATTTAATTTAATGCTTCGGTTCCATGTAAGTAATATCCGCGTGACGAGTGAGCAATGTCCAATGACTTTATTAGTTTACTTACATATTTATTACTATATTTAGGTAACACAACTGATCATTTACACTAGATACTAAATTAAACAACTAACTATAAACATAAAATATCGTGCCCAGAAGACTGGCAGCATTGCCACGTTGAATGGCAATGCTAATTCTTTGGCCAAAGAACGAGCCAGCCCTCTGGTCACGTGAAGTGTCGACCAGTCGGTGAGAAATTTAGGCACTTAAAAAGGAAACGTGCACGCAGGACCCATGACTCGCGACTTTGTATCAAGCCTTTTTTTTACTTTATTATACTTTATGCCTGTTTCATCTTCTCGCAATCGAAGTGAAAAGCAGAGTGTATAACTCAGGCATAAACGAGCCATTTTATGCACTAGTTATACAATCTACTATTATTATACACACCGTTATTCATTTATTCGGATCGATTTAATTACCTAGTTAAAACTTCTTGCCTAGGTACTGAAGTACCGATATAATAATGAATTATAGTCATTTATTTCCAAACTTTACCTATTAGTCGTTATAACTGCGTAATTACTTAAGCAACTTTCAGACAATTAAGCTGAAACCGTCAGGTAACCCGCGAAACTGAAATTTTCGTTATTTGCAATGTTTTCCTTCACCGTTTTGAGAGCAGTGGTGATGAAATAATTTACACAAAGTAAATCGCCTGTCTGGATTCGAACCTACGACCTACAACTCGTAAGTCGCGGCCGTTACCACTTGGCCACCACTGCTCGTCAGGTTATAATGTTGATCTAAATATTGATTTCGAACGTAACAAATATTTATTTATAGAATTATAATTATAAAAATCATCAATACTACTATAAACAAAACTGTCTAAGTTCATATTACCCTATTGAATGACTATTTCATGAAATCATGACATTTGAGGCCAATTCTAAAGGAGTTGTAGGTATTGCTGATTCTAATGATTATAATTCTGTAAAGCCATATTTGTTACGGTCGCGAATCATATTTTAATCAACATACAACCCGACACTTACCTGCAATTTGCAAAAAACGTGAGAAAAGGCTTTGAAGGTCCGTGGCATACCTATTGACGCGCCATTTTGTTTTTTTTTTTTCAAAATGGCGACCACGCATGGTATCGATACAAGGTGACAGGGAAACTCGACGTATTTCTTGAAAGGGATTATACTAACGGTCCTTAGCAACAAATTAACTCTAGTTAACTAGGGGTCAAAACGTGATGGTTAATAAGCTGTGTCGGATCATCGATTTTTAGAAATCTTCTGACTTGTTACCAAAAACAATTAATTATGAAAAAAGTCCTCCACTCTAAACATTAAATTGATACTTTTCTGAAAGCTGAAAGATCAGTGATCATTTAAAAAAATGCTGGCCCAAAACCTACATAATCTCAGAAATAAAAGGTCTTTAGTAGCAAAATTTTTTAATAAATTAATTAAATAAATAATAATATAACTAATTATTAATTTTTACTGGATTTTGTTGCTAATGGCCTCTAGTATAACCCCTATCAAGGAATACATCGAGGTTACCTGTTACCCTGTATACATCGATAGCTAACATCAATGCAAACAGAAAATATGATAAGACCAAACCCCGTACAGTGACACCTTTTTTTTTTCTTTTCGCGGGCTACCTTAGTGCATCCCCCTTAAGGTAGGTAAGTCTACAAATCTGCAGCTTTATTTCCCAAATGTTATTCTCCAAAATGGAAGCAGGATAATTAATGACAAGGTAAACTAACGCTAACTGAAAATATAAACATCCAAAGTCAGCCAAAATATCACGAGCAGAATGCTGACCTTTAGATAAATAATCGGTCAATGCTTCCGGGAAAAACGAGTGAACACCTCATTGGGCATAGCCAATTTATTTCTTCGGGTGCTTGCACGGGTTTCCGATAACGACAAGTCGCCGAATAGTCCCACATTAACTTTTGCGCTCACACATATAGTGGTGCTTGCATAAAGAAGCCGGTTTTCGGGCCTGACTCCCGGTACAGGGGGTCTACTCCCGATTTACGAAATCCGTAGTTTCGTCTGAAGTTACGGGTGCTTCTTAGTCCGTATCACTTACGGACATGTGATTAATTCGGGGCCCAACCTAAAAATGAATGACATCACGATTTGACAGTAATTGTCACCCTACTCCTGTTAGGTGTATGCTCGTCCCAAAAATGAATTTGTCACTTTGTTTTGAACTTTTGACGGACCAACTACTTTTGGATGAGCCCGTATCTTCTTTGACGGACTTAGATATTCTACCTGTTTCTAAGTGAGCGCATAAGTTAACATGGGACGATTTCACCCGCAGCGATCGGTACTGACTCGTCTTTACAGGGAACCTGCGTCTTTATGCAAACACCATATTATCGTCGTGCCACGTATTTCTATACACTCTCTTAGAACGTGTCTTCGCGAAAATTTGATGGCACGGCGAGACTATCGCCGCGATTCTCTCGCTCGTGGAGGCGGCCCCTTTTTTTTTTTTTTTGGATGGAAGATCATCTAATGACTCCTCCCGCTCTGGGTGGAGCGGAAGGAAGTGTCAGACTCTTACTGACTAAAATCCACCCGTGTTCCTTCCTTAACCCTTTATGTTCAGGGGCAGCGGTAACCCTTTCGGACGATCCCGCTACCCCGGCAGGCTTCGGCCCTGGCGGGCCCCTTCCTTTATGCTGACATCTCTTTGAGGCGCGCGTGGAACACATACGCGCCGTCCGGCACGGGCCTGGTCCTGATCGGACGGAGAGCTACCCATTACTCTCCGTCCGCAGGCCCGCGTCTACGGTGGCCGGGGGTCGTCACGCGGCTCCCGACGCCTGTAGCGTCTCCCGCGGCGAGAGATTACCCCTTACATACAAACTTACAAACACATTTTACCCTTTTATAATATTAGTGATGATTGACATCCTGCCCTTATCTCGATTTATTTGGGGTCGGAGCAACATGTCTTTTTCTTCCAAACTTCTCTAGTAGTCGTCATCTCTGTAGCCGCCCCCTTTAACTATTTACATAATATAAAACGAAGTCGCTTTTCGTGTTCGTCTATGTGACCTCTTAGATCTTCTAAACTACATAATGGCTACTACATATTTTAGAGAATTTATTCCGGAAGGTTTTTTGTGTACAATACATTAATATTTTTTTATAGAAATCTCGATGATTTATCTAGTCATAAACACTGTAGGCAGGTCGCTTGTCTACTTATAGTACCTGTAAGTATGTCAGTCGTTCGTTTGACTGATTGGGACGCCAGTGACATCTGGTGGCGTTCGACAGAGTCTAGCCTGAGTTCGTGGGAGTCGAGGAGAGCTACAGCTACAAGAGCGGTACGGAGCAGTGAGCTCTTGATCATCGGACATCAAACGGACAACCTGTGCTCACAAACTGTCTCGCGTTCTCTATCCTTGAGTTGTGTACTTACAGTGTGTGATTCGCTAGTGTAATTAACTTGTTCGTAAATTATAATCTGATTTGAACTGCAAATTATTAATGGTTTCTCTGTTGCGCAATTGCCAACACTACCCATAGTACGCCCACAGTAATTAAAATATTTCTGATGATAACGAGACACACGTATCTTCTCCTTCAAAAGGTACGTGAAAGTGTATTCGAAACAACGATAAATAACGTTTGGTTAGACCGTAAGTCCGTACCTAAGTCCATTTGTTCGTGTTCGGGATACTGAGTAATGGCCGTAGGGAATTGTTATGTTACGAGAACATTTTTCAGTTTTAAACGCTTCTTTGAATATTATGTGTAATGGCCGATAAAAACTTAATTGAAGTGAACTATCAATCCCTAGCATCAGCCGGTCTATTCTGTACAAGTCTGACCGTGTAAGGTGAAGTGAGCTGTCAGTCCACTTGATGTTAGGGATTGACACTATTTATTTATTAAAACTTTATGCACAAGTAAAAACTGTACAAAGGCGAACTTAATGCCTTGGGCATTTATTACCAGTCTACCTTAGGGTGATGCAGAGACAATTCACAGCAGGTGCAATAATAGAGAAAAATAAGAAAATATTTATAAAATATATAAGAATAAATACATATATAGGTACTTACATACATACAACAAAATATTAACAAAAAAAAAAAAACAAAGTTAAGAGACATAAACAAGATACCCTACGACAACTCAATTCTGAGACGAATCTGCAAACTTCTTGTGTATGACACTCAACTATTGACAGCTCACTTCACCTAAGTTTTTACAGTTAGAATTTAACAGAATAGATCGGCTGTTCCACCATCTCGGGATAAGTGCCTGTCTACTTTTCTTGCAAATAATGTCATACAATTTGTTTTCCGTGTTTAATTTATTGGGCAAATAATGTCATCAATTTATATTCCGTGTTTAATTTTGTACGGGTAAGGTACATATGATAAACTGACGAATGTTCGACTTCTGTATTGATAGAAAGCACAAATGTCCAAAAACTGATAAAAATATCGACCCGCGGTGAATGAGTCGATCGATGTTATGCAACTACTTTTGCTAACTCAAACGTGTATGTTTTATTCATTCGTCGATGTCAGCACAAAATTGATGCAATGTTAATTGTATGGGTTTGCTCGTATAAAATTGGGCAAACAATGTCACATAATACACACATCAAAAGTGTCTAGGGATCAAGCATTTTTATGCGGATTTCTTGAGATTGAGATGTGGCTTTGTAATAAATTTATGATTTTATAAATTTATATGGATCCTTTTTGTTGCATTTCATAATTTGAATCAGGAACTGTGAATCAAATTCGAGTAAAAGATGAAAATCAGCTGTCAATATTTTCCCTATAAAAACATACAACGCATTGAAGACATTATTAGTGCTACTGTTTCCCTACTACTAATTAAAACCAACGTTATTATGGAGCGGCGACGTCATTTAAGCAGGGAAGAAATGCTCAGAGCCGTGGGAATGATAGAAGCTGGTTCCCGGCAACGTACTGTGGCTTTAGCTCTGAATACAAGTCAGAGTGTTATCAGTCGACTTTGGACACGTTACCGAAGCACTGGTACCGTGGCTGAGCGCCATGGAGGACGGTATCGCTGCACCACACGGAGACAAGACCGATACATTCAAATCTTAACTCGAAGAGCTCCAACAATAACCGCCATGATGTTAGCCGTGAGGCTTCATCACTCTTCAGGGAACTTAATTAGCGACCAAACAGTCAGAAACCGCTTGCATGAAGTGAACCTTCATTCCCGAAGACCGCTACGGGTACCACCTATAGCAATGCACAATCGTAGGATTCGATATCAATGGGCTCTTGAACACAGAAATTGGGCAGAAGAACAATGGCGTTTCGTGTGCTTTTCTGATGAGTCTCGTTTTGGTATGAGACCGGATACAAGACGTATACGACACTGGAGAACCCCTGGACGCCAACAGCGATTAAAATCCTGCCAGGAAGTCCATCCTTATAGTGGTGGAACCATCATGGTATGGGCGGGTATTTGGATCGGCGGAAGAACTGAGTTGATTTGGATCAGAGGCAACCTCAACGCTCAAATTTATGCTGAGACGATTGTATCAGACGTCATCGTTCCTCTACAAGTGCAAATCGGTCCCTTATTTCAGTTAATGCATGATAATGCACGACCGCACACCGCAAGAGTTGTAAGACAGACTCTCGCCGCAGCTAACATCAATGTCCTGCCCTGGCCTGCTCAGTCGCCAGACTTGAACCCGATTGAGCATGCATGGGATATGCTACAGAGAAGAGCTCTGCCGAATATGGAGGGTATCCAGTCGCAAGAAGACCTTTTTTTGTTGTTGCAACGAACATGGGCTGCCATTCCACAGCGTGATTTGGATGAACTCATTTTGAGTATGCCAAACCGATGTTCTTGTGTTGTTAGTGTTCGCGGTAGAAACACGGATTATTAATTGTTTAAGTTACCCAATAAAATTTTAAAGAAAACTGTTATTTCAGTCTTTTTTTCGAACTTTTGTGTTAGTGGTTCAAATGTCAAAAATCCCTTTATTAGGAAAATGGCAAATTTCTTTATTAATGCAAAGGTGACTTGGTTTATCGTTACTGTGACAAACGAAAACACTTTATTTGATGAATCCTTAAAGAAAATTTTAATTAATATCAATCAGGAGAAAAGTTATTGCAAAAATATATGTTGATCCCTAGACACTTTTGATGTGTGTATATATTCTGTGTTTAATTTTCACATTTTATCTCCAACAGAGATCATAGGCCGAGTGCGGCACCCAATAGGCGGGGTGCTATTCCGGCCGCCGCTAGGAGGCTTAGTGGCAAGGCCGGCTGTGCTGGCAGTCTTGAACGCGTGCTGGAGCGAGCGGCCTGACCGCAGACCGGACTTGAGGCTCGTCCGGCTAAGGCTCAAGGATATGCATGCTGGCATGTAAGTACCTGCAAACATTAAGGGGCTTACAGGACCTAAACGCAAAAAACGCATCTTTTAGAAACAATAAAAGTATATGATCGACTACAGTAAACAAAATCAAAAAAATATATGTTATTCTTCAGGATATATGCTAGGTAGATAGTGTGTTGAAAACATAATACAACTTATTTGGTGAGATAGAAAAAAATCATGAAGATACCTCACAACAACATATCTACTAAAATCACTTCTTACACTAGGCGACAAATAAATTAATGCCCGTTAGATTTTCAACGCTCGGCCCAGTGCCGAAAGTTGAAAATCCAACAGCGTACTTCTATTTGGGGTTCCATTTAGGTGTTGCCTATTGTCAGTGCAAACGGGCATAATTCGTCTAGACATGTTGAAGAAAGTTTTTCTATAAAGTTATTAGTTAAGTACCTATCTAAAATTATATTATCCGTTGTGGATTCTCGTGCGTTTCTCTCAATAGGAATAAGAAATGGTTTACTAGATGGATTGTTTCGATGATGAGTTTCGATTATGGAAAGTCGTTCTTATAAGATTTGGATGGATAAGACCCAATCGGGTACGAAGGGTTTTCATTTCCAATTTATACAATTGAATAAACCATCGTATGCATATTGATTTTCCTGGAGACAAAGTTTTTTACCATTTCGTAAATCGTATATCGATCGCATGTAGATCGTATATCGTAGAATCGTAGACGTTCAAGTAACCTATCAAAGTCAACATAGTTCGGTACCCCAGACTAAAAAAAACGTCAGAGCATTTTAGACAAACTGTCGTTTTAATCTTGGCAAGATTAGACAGCAGATTCTCTTAGATCGGGCTTTGAACCAACAATACCTTCATCATCTGCCTGCCTTTCCCCAACTATTGTTGGAGTCGGATTCCGGTCTAACTACATAATCAGCCTATAATGTTTCCACTGCTGGGACACTGGCCTCCTCTCGGTGAGAGGGAGTGGGCTGCATCCACCACGCGGGCCCAGTGCGGTTTGGTAGATGTCACATGTCTTCGGATTTTTGTTTCTAGGACATGCCGGTTTCCTCACGATATTTTCCTTCACCAAGGTGATGAAATAATTTACACAAAGTAAACTGCCTGTTTCGGTTCGAACCTACGACCTACTTACTACTCGTAAGTCGCGGCCGTTACCACGGGCTGCTCAACTCCGGTGTAACTGGATGCAGCTGATACCAGTATTTTAAATGGACCGACGGCTTATCTTACCTCCACAACCCAGTTACTGGGTAACACAATACCCTTTGTTAAGACTGGTTGTGATAGGTTTGCATTGAGAGACCGCGTTTAATATCTGTCACTTGTCCATAGGAAAACGAACATATTCGACAACATGCTGGCAATGATGGAGAAGTATGCTTCAAACCTGGAAGCTATCGTCGCAGCCAGGACTGAACAGCTGCTGCAGGAGAAGAGAAGGACTGATGATCTGCTGAACAGGATGCTGCCAAGGTAAGACTTTATACGAGGTTTCAAATACAGGGTATAAAAAGACCCGTCACATAATTATCTAGCCGTCAACTACGCACTCTGAACATTAAACTAAATAACATTGCCCAAATATAATTGCTGGGAAATGACTTTTATTTTTGGTGTGAAATATCGCTGTTTACGGTAGCGCTCAATGTCACGCACGCAAAACATTGTGCTTATGGGTGCATGCGACGATACAGGGGACGTAGGGGCATTTAAAGTTAAGTCATAGTTTTTTGGTGCCCAAGATACAGGCTTGCCTAGTTTGGGGCCAATGTAAAATCTCTTTAAGGGCCTTACTCTCGTTTAGTACCGTAACACGGTCACTTTATGAAGCCTATTTCTCATTAACGGCTTGGTTAGAAGTTCTGAAAAAAATATATGTTTGCTATAGATTCATGTACAACATTTCTGAAACAGGATTTTTTCGTATGGCTAATACTTTTGCCTTAAAAAAATATTTACCAAACCGCTATTTTTGGCTAATATTCAATACTACTTCTAAACGGCTTTGATGTTTGGAAATCTTTTTACACTAAAAAAATTATGGTTAGACGTACTACATTTATGAAACAGCTTTTGTAAATCAATCAACATTTTCAAAGAAAATGTCCAATTTTGAGATAGAGGTACAGACGTGCTCTGCGCGGGCGCGGGCGGCAGTCGTGCGTTAGCACTGAGACGGGATGGCTGTGTCGCTCGCTGCTCCGCCCCGGCTATCGAACGACTACGCGCGTTTGTTTGTGTTAGTGCAAATATTTACGAACGAATTGTATCAGTGTGCGTTTATAGACTAGCTCGCTGCGGAGGGCCCATTTCTATTGTGCGCGTGGACGCTTTACTTATTAGTGGTGCCATTTCTAAATACTGTTTTTGTTTATATTGTATATTGTGTAAATATAAGATAATTTGTAAATAAGTAAAAATGCCAAGGCAAAGCAAGTCAAGAAAGACTTCTCACGTATGATTTTAACCAAAAACAAAATTTCCGCAGCAGCTATATTGGATTTACACTTTGACCCCACTATCGACTTTAGCACCATCGAAAACTATGAAAACGACACCCATGAAGAAAAATTCTAATTTTCGCAGCCGCAATCTTGGATTTTCATTTTGACTACCTATTCTTAGGTAGATAGGTAAACAAAAACCAAAAAGTGCACCTTTTTCAAAATCATTGTTGGTTATAAAAATAAAAGTACTTATTATGTAGTTTTCGTTTGCATAAAGAAATAAAGCATATTTCGTTATATTTGCTGAAAGTAATCCTCCCTAGCCGCGCCACATACTTTAAAGATTAATTAATCAAAATGAATAGTTTCTTGAGAGAAAAAAGTATCAACGAAGAGTAGAGAAAAGGTACTATTATATAAATCGATTTATGGATAGTTAATATTAAATATTGCAAAATTGACTTGCTGCAGAGCATACCTTCCAGCCGGACCACACCCTACGACCAATAACTCCTTAAATAAAGGGGTTTATCTATATATATAAAAGGAGAACTGACTGACTGACATATCAACGTACAGCCGAAACTACTGGGGCTAGGAATGTGAAATTTTGCACACGGCTTCCTATTATAATGTAGGGGAGCACTAAGAAGGGGTTTTTGGAAATTTAACCTTTAAGGGGGTGAAAAGGGGGAATTTTGTTTGTATGGAAAATAGTTAGTTAGGATAGGATTTCACGCGGATGAAGTCGCGGGGAAGCAGCTAGTTGGACCATATTTTTCGTATGCAAGGTACTCTTTAGGTAGTTTTTTTCGTGATATTGATTTATTAATAGTTCATTATACTCTATTTAATTTGAGGTGGCGCGGCCAGAGAGCACTGCCTGGCGGCCGGACCACATAAATCTATACATATAATAAAATTGTAGAAAAGTGGTGTCTGTACAATGGAAATATATAAAAAAAAAGTAGCAGGGGTTGTTATTATATCGATGCCGAACCCGAATTTGTAATTACATTTTTTTTTGTCTGTTTGTCTGTTTGTCTGTTTGTCGGTTTATCTGTTTGTCTGTGTGTTTGTGCACGCTAATATCAGAAACGGCTTATTCGATTTAGATGCGGTTTTCACTAATATATTATAGTAAGCTTCACTTAACAGTTAGTGTTTATTTCATGTCAATCGGTTCATAAATAAAAAAGTTATGTCAATTTAAAGAATCACGGCGAACATTAATTGTTAAGGTATTCTATCAGAGTACGTACACGCCTCGCGCCTGCGCGTCCGTGGCTATATAAAGCCAGAGTCATGGAAGAAGGAGAATCTACAAGCTACCCAGTAGAATTTTTAGAATCCCTCAATGCTCCTGGACTACCAGCACATAAAATAAAATTAAAAGTAGGCGTACCCATAATGCTTCTTAGAAATTTAAGCCCCCCAAAACTTTGCAATGGCACCAGGTTAAAAGTGACCAATTTACAACAAAATCTGATAGAAGCAGAGATTTTAACAGGGTGTGGAAAAGGTGAAAGTGTTTTCATTCCTCGGATTCCTCTCACTCCAAACAATTTTCCATTTAGTTTTAAACAAGTCCAGTTTCCAGTCAGCCTATGTTTTGTGATGACAATTAATAAAGCCCAAGGTCAGACGCTGAAAGTTGTGGGTGTAGATCTAAGTATCAGCTGTTTCTCGCACGGTCAGTTGTATGTGGCTCTGTCACGGGTTAGCAATCCTAGGAGCCTGTATGCTTTCATCCCCGATGGCCATACGTCAAATATCGTATACAGAGAAGCATTACTGTAAAGTAAATTTTTAGCTACTCAAACGACGGTATATGTAGTTCAAAATATGCTGCCCGAAAAGTCACTATTCCACGTGGACGAAGTCGCGGGCACAGCTAGTTGTTAAATAAAAAGATATCTCTTGAGGTACTAAAAATATATATATACATTCCGATGAAAGTAGACTTTAGGTAGGTATTATTTCGAACTATAGCATCTGAGTACTAAACTGTGGTCCGGCCACAGAGGAACACACCAGCGCCAGTGGTGTGGTGTCGCGAACCGCAGAGTTCACACGTGCAAAAATAAAAACTTTGTTACAAAAAAAAACAACCGACTTTAAAAAAAACTACAAAATGATAAATAACTTTAATTTCGGAAGTCGGTGTCGTTGGTTCCGCATTTTCGTTTTTCGACATCGACTTCCGAAATGAAAGTTATTTATCACTTTGTAGTTTTTTTTGAAGTCGGTTGTCTTTTTTTGTAATAAAAATTTTATTTTTTACTTTTTAGTTGTACCTAAGTACTCCACACTAATTCAAATAACACTAGTGCATTGAGGAATTGAAGACACTGACTAGAAGAATCATCAAAATTTGCATAGAAATGCCGGAGATGCAGTATATTTATGCATATAACATCGTACATAAGAATAAGTACATAATGTATTATATACTAAAACCTTCCTGAAAGTATGTAGATCACATTAGTGAAAGAAAATCGCGGACATAAAAACATATATACATACGGGTCGAATACAGAACCTCCTTTTTTGAAGTAGGTTAAAAATGTCGACTATCGATAGTGTTGTCCGACATTCTGTCTCACACGAAGGTATTGGTGTGACTGAGGCATGGTTCTATGCATTGTGCAGCCGCGGCATGCCACCGCGCTTGGAATAGAAGCAACCGCAGCCGCAGGCAGCCCTGCGGTCAACCGCAGCCGCTAGCCGCAGTGTCGCCTGCGGTTGCAGTCTGCAGCCCATCTCGAACTTGTACCTTGACGTGCTGTTTCCTATTATGCCGCATGCGACGGGAGCCCCACCTCACGCAGCGCTGCTCTAAGGATGATAATAGAAAACTGCACGCCACGCGGGCGCCCGCTCCGTGATCCCGCATGACGACATTTATAATTTATTATACTTGAATTTTTAATTATTATTGGTTTATTGACTTTTCGAAATGTATTTAATGAATTTTATTTTAATTGCAATTGTAATACGTTATTTTTTTTAATTTCAACACAATGTATCTATATTGTTATGAAATAAATTACTTATGACTTAAATAAATATATTTTCTTCCACATAAATGCTAAAAAATAATGTCCAGAAAAAACTTAAAATATACGTAACATAAGTAATAATAATAATATAATAATAAAACGTAATAAGTATCTATCTATACAAAATATATCAGCCTTGCATCCGCTATTCCCTTCTGGAATCGTAGGCAAAAATAGCGACCTACGTGCGGCATGTCTGCGTCTCTGCATATTCTTTGATCTTAGTTTTAGTGTAGTGCGCCACCGCGCGCGTTTTACGTATTCGGGAGTAGGGCGTTTGGCTCCGCCCACATGCACAAGGTCAGTGGGCCATCTATACACCTTAATCTTTTGAGTAATAAAGTTTTTATTATTATTATTTTACATAGTTTTAAAACTTGTTTACGTAAATAAGCGTCAGATAAGTTGGACCTTGCCTTGATTAACACTGCCCGCCTCGAACATGCCAGGATCAAAATTGCCAGAATCGCTCAGTAATCGCGTTTGCGACCACTATAACACTGACGCAAACAATTTGAATACCTATCTATATTTTTATCAAAACCGCATAGGTAACAATCTTGTTTTTATATTTCGCTTCAATAAAATTATTAAAATAAACACGCTTCGAATAACTTGAATACTATTTTTCTCATCAAAATATTTCGCTAAAGATTGCTCGCCGTGATAGGCAAAATTTCGCAGAATTGAAATTTCATTAATGTCGATCGCAGCTTGGAACTACATATTATTTATTTTTATTTCAATAAAGTTATTCTACCGAGAAATAGCTCGGCCTTTCAAACCTTTTTGTTGGAAACTTTATAAATCTTTTTGCTATCTATCTATATTAAAGCCGAAAAATTTGTTTGTTTGAACGCACTAAGCTCTGGAACTAAGCTGGCTGGCTGGGATTTGAAAACGTATTTTTGCATTTGATAGACCAATTCTCGGGGAAGGCTATTTTACATCACGCTACGGCCTCTTGAAGCCGAACAAAAAGAAAAAAAAGTCAGACAAAATAAGAATAATAAAAAGGGCGATTCGACGTGACACGGTGGGCCGGGGGCCAAGGGAGTTTTATAAAAATGTTTTTAGAAAATTGTGTATTTTACGACTTCCACGTCAACGATGTTGAGGGCAGAGGCTAGTGTTTTAATAAAATGTTAATATATTTCCAACAAAGGTATAGACATGTTTTTTCACGGTAATATAGCTACAAATAGGCTTTGTGGCGAGTTTTAATAAAAGTTGATGCAAAATCATGTGTGCGAACTTTATGTGTCGCAACTGTACGACTCTGATGAATAAATTAATATAGCTACGCGATCAGTCGGTCGTTGACATTAGGACTCAAGGGAAATTCACAAATGAGTTATTGGTGTCATCCCTTGACTTTATCATTTGATTTTGTCTGTTATTTAATTAGTACTAAGTTGGAGTGGAGAGTGAGTAATAATGGATTTTTCCATTAGGAATTTCTTAGTGCTGTTACCCCAAAATCAAAATATTTTGTTTCACATAAACCGACATGGCCACTTATGAAACGTCAGAAGCTAGGTGCACGGTTCCTATTGGTCGTTTCCTATGGAGAAGAACCGGCAAGAAACTCCACGGTTACTCTTTTAAAAATAATTGGCTTATACAATGTTTTCAAATTACAATAGGTAGGTATGGGAGGACACCGTAGACCTGTCAACAAGTACCAGGCACTTGATAAAATAAAAAATGGTCTACAGATCTAAAGTCTACAAGGCTTACAAAGTCCTCACATTTACAAAATAAGAATCTATCAGAAGGATAAATAAAATATAAAAATCTACTAAAACCAAGAGATAGGCTTGAACCCCCCAAATCACGCTAAGACGTTGGTCCTGCGCCTGACTCTCTCCGGTCGTGTCGGATTGCCGTCTCTTCGGACTAAGAGAGTGAGGGAAGAGAGACTGCACCTGTGTCTGCGAACACACTTGTGTATATAATATCTCCCGTGCTGATGGTTAGTCGACATTGAGATTAGCCGCCATTGCCAAAATACGGTCTGGAGAACCATAACCAATTCGAAGTTCTTTTGACGGTCGTGCACAAATAAGTAAGATTTTGTAAAAGTAAGTGTTATTGAGTACACAAGCAAAATTTTACTCAGCAGTAATGCCCTTCTAAAATAATATCGATCGGATATAAAATGATAATATGTAAGAATAGATAACCTCATTAAGGAACTCGTTAAATTTCATTCATCTCCACGTTATTATCATCGTCTCATTTTCCTCGTTAAATTTTATTCATCTCTTAAATAAATTGATTAAAGTCATTTGTATAATTTAGAACCATTTTTTCAATTTTGTTAATGTAAGAACCATGGATCCGTTTATTATGATTTTTTAATGTAGACTTGAAAGAGCATGGCAGTTGAGAAGGTGTCATGCTCACTTAAATGTCTCACTGATGGTGGCGCGTGTGTTGGATCATTCGGTTCCCTACAAAATGGTTCAGCTGGATGGTGCTGTCCCACGCGTCATGTTCGTGAACGGGCGCCGTCGGTTGAGACTGGCCAAGGCTTATTTTTAATCTTATATTTTGAATTTTTTCTTCATTTGTGTGTTTTTTTTTTTTTACATTGTTCTCACAAATAGAAGCAACAAGAATAATGCACCCTGGATTTTGTTATATCTTGATTTAAAAGAGTGCCCATGGAGTTTCTTGCCCGTTCTTCTCCATAGAGATCTACGTTTTAGAATGTGCAATTGGCTTCAACTTTCTGACAAACTGACCGACTATTTCATTTTGACAATTCAACAGTGCCTGTACGTGGTTTAATTGAAATAAATGCCTTGAGTTTGAAGGCATTTGTTAGCTGACTGCACGACACTATAGAGTTATTTAATTAACTTCTTCATGACCTTTTTTCTGTCCTCGCTTTCCAAATACTTATATAGGTACTTAATTATAATAGTAGGTACTTTAAGGTTTTTAATATCGAAGAAGAGTACCATCGACACGAAAAGTAGACGAAAGATAGTTTTCTCTATTAACTTATTTTTCCACAACAGGACCGTGGCAGAAGCCTTGAAGCGCGGAGAAAGGGTACAAGCAGAGAGCTTCGACTGCGTCACAATTTACTTTAGTGATATCGTCGGGTTCACAAAACTAGCGGCTACTAATACGCCGATGCAGGTAAGCACATCAGGTTTAATTTTACTATTCTTTGACTCAGTTAGTATTCTATGACGTAGGTAGAATACATATTGACAGATTGATGAGGGTGAAAATAATAAAGTTACAAAAAAATAACGACAAAAACCAATCGACTTTACCAAGGGCGGATCCAGGAGTGGGCACAGGGGCCAAATAGTTTAAGTAAAATAAAATCGAATCATCTGAATGGATTGGCGTGAATGCAAATCCATCAAGACATTGCTTCAATGATGAACGCTGAAGAAGTACCTACTATGTCTTCAGCAGCAGTAGCCTAACTACTAAGGTGAGAGGATTTCAGGATATCATAATTATGTATAATGCTAAAAAGATAGTCATGTACTGAATTCATGGTAACAGGTTAACGCGTCGATGTCCCTCTGCTATGTTTACATAGGTAAGTAAGCCTACATAAATTGGCCACTGCCTCTAGAGAGACAGATAGAATATGCTATACTGTACTGACGCCAGCACATCAACCTAGTACAATCTGTCAAATTTCTTTAATAGATTTTCAACTTTATCGCTAAAGTATAAGGTTCAAATTTGATTTGGATAATTTTAAAGTTTCGGGTAGCTTGATGTGCTGGCGTCTGTACCTACAATTGAAATAACCGAAAACTGTATTTGTATAATCATACATATGAACAAGTTTTACTATGGGAATAAAATAACCCAGAAATCGCGAATAACCTTATACCTATTGACTTTTTTTACCTTCTGGACAAAAACAAATTAACATACAGGATAACCTTATACATTTCCCCAGCTGTTAGAAAGAAAAGAAAGAAAGAAAAATGCGTTAAATGGCATTACCGCAAAAAAAAATAGAAAATAATTATTATGATGCCAAAAGGGCCTTTTTTTGTGTGTGGGAAATCATCAAATGACTCCTGCCTCTGCGCTCTGGGTGGAGCGGAAGGGAGTGTCAGACTCTTACTGGCTAAAACCTACCCGTGTACCTTCCTTAGGTCTTTATGTTTCGGGGCAGCGGTAACCCTTTCAGACAATCCCGCTGACCCGGCAGGCTTCGACCCTTCCCTTATGCTGACATCTCTTTGAGGCGCGCGTGGAACACATACGCGCCCATTACTCTCCGTCCGCAGGCCCGCGCTGCCAAAAGGGCCTCAGCTCAGCATAATGTCAGATGACAACACAAGGTGTACCACATGACGCTGCATTTCTGTAGCGGGTAATTTCCAAGAAACACGTACGCAGTTGCTACGATACAAATGAGTCAAGCGTAGCACACACCTCTTGTGCCTCGACTCGGGTGATTGGGAGATTTGCTCCGTTCTTGGAACGCTAAGCGCCTTCGTGAGTTTAGACAGAGATATCCTTGAGTCGACAATTATTATGTCAGGCAAGATATTTGGCTCCTTGCTTTGCTCTAGTTAGGTATTGAAAGATGATTTATATGTATTTTACACAGGGTGGCGGGGACATCGACGCGCCCTGTTACCATGGATACTGTACTAGATTCTAACCACAGATATAGATACACCTAGATAACGCAAGAGCACTACTTCGCGTGCCCAGCTTACGTACAAAAATGGTAAGCCGCCACTTTCGCGCTCAGTGCTGAGTACTGCTGGCTGGGTGAGCGTGAGTGCTCGCGCTTGGCCCCGAGGGTTGGGCGAGACGGGTGCCGCACACGGCGGCGACTTTGAATCGATTTGATTTCCCCATCACTAAATAGTGCTTGTAACGTAATAGTAGGTAGTCAAAAAATGGCACCGTTGGGTTTTCATACAGATCGTGATGCTTGCGCTATCTACCTATATCTGTGACTCTAACCCCCTAGGGGCGTTGAAATTTTTAGCCGAAAAGAAAATTGTTTTATCCTGTCTAAATACCCACCATGTATGCGGAGTTTCGCTAACTAAATTCATTTGAACCTGTATATAAAAAGTGTTTTATTCATCCGATATTTCCCCAGGTGGTGGAAATCCTGAACGACCTGTACACTTGCTGCGACGCAATCATATCATACTACAACGTTTACAAGGTATGTTTAGATGTATCCTTGTTGTTTACAAGGTTTGTTGTGTGCATTAGATTCCGCATAAGTACCCAAATTCCAGCCAGTAGGTGTTTGTCACAACCTCGTTGGCTTAGTAGTCGCAAGAGCATGAGGTCCTGGGTTCGATTCCCGGGTCGGGCAAAGTGTTGTTGGGTTTTCCATCTGGAATTTCTCAGTAACAGCAATTGCTCTGGATTTGGATCTGCACCCGGTTGATGGTAATAGGCTCGCCTCCTATTACATCAAAATCAAAATATTTTATTTCACATAAACCGACATGGGCACTTATGAAACGTCAGAAGCTAGGTGCACGGTTCCAATTGGTCGTTTCGTTTCCTATGGAGAAGAACCGGCAAGAAACTCCACGGTTACTCTTTTTAAAAATTTCTTTGGCTTTCACAATGTTTTCAAATTACAGTAGGTATGGGAGGACAGCGTAGGCCTGTCAACAAGTACCAGGTACTTGTTAAAATAAAATATGACAGTACTTGCAAGCAATGCACACTATTTGAACAAATTGACTAAAGGTTTGGATAGATTTGAGTAAACCAAATATCATCATCATCATCACCTGCCTAGCCTTTTCCCAACTGTGTTGGGGTCGGATTCCAGACTAACCGGATGCAGCTGATTACCAGTATTTTACATGGAGCGACTGCCTATCTGAGTAAACCAAATATGCAGGTTCAAATTAAATTAGCTAGGGAAACTCCACAGACGAGATGGGTATCGATATCTAAACACGATAAAATAAAAAGGAAGTTAATTTAATGGCTTGTTGTGGGGTCATCGACCGCAGTTAGTGTAGCCACTTGAAACATCAGTTTAAAAATCTGTTGTTTTTGTGTATCGAATTATCGATATCTAAACACGATAAAATAAAAGGAAGTTACTTTGATGGCTTGTTGTGGGGTCATCGACCGCAATTAGTGTCGTTTATTGCGGTCTGATCCCCTGAGCCCCCCTCCTCGATCCCCTCATCAGTGTAAAAATCAGTTGTTTTTGTGTATCGATACCTAAACACAATAAAACCAAAGAAAACAGATTGTCTCAACTCCCAAAACACACACTCTCAACAACACTCCCAGAGGTCGTCGACTCCCAAGAAAAAATGTGCAATATTTCATATTATTATTTTATCGTATTTAGATACCGATACCCATCACGTCTGTAGAGTTTCGCTAGCTAAATTAATTTGACCTTGCAGAGATATTAATTTGGTTTGCAGGTCTAAGTTTGGCCAATCCGATTTCTGAAACATTTAATCTGACTTAGCCTTTTCTACAGGTGGAAACAATTGGCGACGCATACATGGTGGTTGGAGGTCTACCGGAGAGGTGTTCTCGTCATGCTGCTGAAGTAGCTTCTTTAGCGCTGCACGTGCTGGACGCAGTACCCAAGATCAGGTCCAGGCACATGCCGGCCGCTAGACTGCATATTAGGATAGGTAAGTTCGACAAAATTCGAAGACATGTGACATCTACCAACCCGCACAGGGTCCGCGTGGTGGGTTACGGCCCACTCCCTCTCACCGAGAGCATGCCTGTGTCCCAGCAGTGGGAACATTATAGGCTGATTGTGTTATGTGAGTTGTGGACGTGGTTACAGACAAAGAATATTTTTTGTGAAGCAGGTTAAAGTTAAAATGAATGTGCGTGGTGCATAAGGAATGGCAAAAGAATTCGAGGTAGATGGATCATGAGATGAAAAGAGAGGAGAAAATATAGCTAACAACAGGTCGAAACTGTACGTGTAAGTTGGCGAAAAACGACAATGGAAATTGGCAGGAAATATTTTTCTCGTTCTCATCTAGGGCATCTTTACTCAAACAACTAGATACCTATAGTTTCGAGTGTGTCTTGGAAACAACAGCTGTCTCTAGGAATTTCCCGAGAACCGCAAACCGACACACGGACAAGCAAACGTTCCACATTATTATAATGCGCGCCACGAAAGATGAGACCAATGACTAATAAATAGTTCTCCCAACTCAGTGGATGAGACTTGACCCCGCCTCCCGCGCTCTTTCCGCCGCCCCTATGATGTCCGGTTCCGTCCCGCGCTCAGACCTCATACCGCTAAAGAGACCTAAAATCGTGTACAGCGCAAGTCAAACCACGTGGTGTGTCAAGTCTCATCTTTCGTGGCACGCATTGTACGTCACTAGAAACTATCGTGACAATGTGCATTTGGGCATCCGGGGCCGACGATTTCATTTGTTTCCAAGATGTAGAGGTACGAATATTTATCTATTATTCTTGATCCTATCTACAAACTAACTGACCACTAAACTTACCTACTAAGTAACCTCTTTTTAATAATATGTAGATACAGAAAGAAGATCATGAATCCGTCTCTAAATTCAATCAATAATTTATTTTGTTAAACATAGGTATGGTTACAGATACTAGTGTTGTCTAAAATATGTGCACTATGCTTGGCCAATAAATATGGCGTACAAAATTAACATAAGGTGGCATGTCAATAGATTACAATAAAAAAAAAAATGTCAATTCATACTTAATTACTTATTCAATAAAAAATTTAACAAACGGCGTGTAAAAGCCAACGACCTCGTTTGTTAACATGTACGAGACAAAGCTATTGTTTCTATAAATATCATCATTGTCTGATATCAATTTCAAAGCTGTATCCACGTTATTGTTATTATGTTTGTGCCTAAGCGTAATAGTTTGGAATTTATTTTTAAACATTATGTAACACTAGAATTTGGGATTCGTTCACAATTTGATCGAGTCAACCTAACTCAAACTCAAAGCATTTATTTCAATTAAACCATATACAGACACTTTTGAATTGTCAAGAAGTCGGTCATTCAGACAATATGAAGCTGTTTGCCCTATCCAAAGCGTAGTAGGTACCTATGGAGAAGAACGGGCAAGAAACTCCATGTACACTATTTACCCGACTACGACGAAGCAAAAAGGAGGGTTATGATTTTGACATGTATGTATGTATGTTTTTTTTTTATTTGAAATGGGTTTGCTCTTGACTCTAGTCTAGGTCAATGGTGACAAAGACAAAGTTGTACGATAGAGTGAGCTTACCCAGAAGAAGCCTGTTCACTCTCACGTTGAAGAGATTCGGGTTGTATGCGCTCGGAAACACAGACGCAGGTAGAGAGTTCCACTCTTTTGCTGTGCGCATTATAAAAGACAATTGAAAACGCTATATCTACCTACGAATCTACTTACGCCCTTTGCCTCGACAACACAGTTAAAAAAAATCAAAAGCTAATGAGCAACAATTTTGTTTTCTATTTCTCAATGATTTAACAACTCAACTCTCCCAAGGCTTATTAAAATACTATCCTGATGTATTTTTTTCAAGTCATCTTCATCATCATTTCAACCGAAAGACGTCCACTGCTAGATATAGGCCTCCCCAAGCACCTCCACTTCGACAGGTTCTCTGCCTCCCTCATTCAGCGGATTCCTACTGCGGCCTTCACAAGGTCATCGGTCCACCTTGTGGGAAGCCTTCCAACGCTACGTCTTCCGGTACGCGGTCGCCACTCCAGAACCTTTCGGCCCCATCAGCCACCTGTTCTGCGAGCAATGTGCCCTGCCCACTGCTACTTAAGTTGGCAATTCGACCTATGTCGGTTACCTTATTATCCTGAGGATATGTCTTCAAGTGCGGTTTCTTCAAGTCATCGAATAAAATGACTGGTCCGAGACCTAGGAGTAGCCCTAAAACTCAATACTAAAGATAATCTCCTTCTCCAGGTATACACAGCGGCCAATGCGCAGCAGGAGTGGTAGGAGTCAAGATGCCAAGATACTGTCTCTTCGGAGACACAGTGAACACTGCAGCCAGGATGGAGTCCAGTGGAGAACCCCAGAGGATCCACGTTAGCCATGACACCTACCTGCTGCTAAAACAACATGGCGGATACAATTTTAAGGAGAGGGGGATTGTGAATATCAAGGTAAGGAAGACCAGTTTATTTGGATCTCTATGCTTGACCTATATAATATTATTATTTACTTTGCAAAGTATTATTTTACTTTAATTATTGTGAATGTGAGGAGTATGCGGGTTTTTTTTCTCTTTCTCTGTTAGTGTTAATGTTGGTCTGGCAGTTTTGAATACTTTATGCGGCCTACCCAAATGTCCTTTCTTTGGTATTGTTCGTCGAATGGTTGAGCTCCTTAAGTTTTGCGTTGAGCTGCATGATTACTGACAAATGCGTGCACTGACTGGACAGGTCCACTCAATCTGTGTGGTTCTTTCCTCAAAAGACCATTTCAGGCTGGTGTCTTCACATGATCTAACCAAGATTATGTCTGGACTTTAAAAGAGACTGTGACCTCTGAATTTGTTTCGGCCTTTCTTCTCAGAGTAGTCAGATATAGGAAACGCCGACCTCATATAGTTTTTTTTTAAATGTGATTGACATGTAAAAATGTTTGTACAAACCTACTTACAGAAATAAAATCATTTATCGTAGCTCAAAATGGTTTTAAATCCGTATTATTTGAACTAATTACGAGTAAAGAAAATATGGTTTTAGTAAGTCAGAGTTAAGAATTAATTAAATGGTTTGGCTTTATATAGATTTAAAGTCTTTCTTCATAATTCAATTAAGTATTAACTATTATAAATAAAATAAAATAATTAAGAAATTAATTGAAATTAAAAAAAATATATTAATTAAATTATTACTCTTATAAATTCTTTGTTCAGAAAGTATATGCTTTAGTAACATTTATCATGGACATACTTAAGATTTAGTTTATACTAACTAGATTTTGAAATTTGAAAAAGTAAACTGAAGCAGTCCTGAAGACCGTATTTGAAAAACTATTTTGAATTCTACGAAGACTTACAAACGAAAGACGAATACACTCTTTAGCAAAGTTTATCTTGGCCAAATCAAAGTTAAGATATTTTATAGACCTATGGCTGTTTGGTGAGATAAAGAGCCTCGAGACCAGACGCTTTAATTTTTATTTATTCTCAAAATCAAAGTGACACTTCGTTGCATTGACATTATGAGCCCTGAAGACGCAATGACTGCAGTCGAAAGGGCTGTGGTAGAGAACCCCAAGTAACGCTTCCCACCAGGCAAGATCGGAAGATTCTTCCTTTTCAACGAAGGAGTGGTAAACCTTTCTAAGCGACGAATTATTGTTTTCTGACATGCACGCTAACGAAGTCGCGGGCACAGCTAGTTTTATAATATTATTGATGTGTAAAAGTGATTCCGATAACCTATTTATAGAATAAACATTTCATTTCAAAAATGCCTTTTACGTGCCTTAGGGTTGATTTTTCAATCGACAGATGTTTTTAATTCGTGGAATAAAATTGACGTCTTGCAGTTTTTGTATTGAAGAACTGTCAAAAAATCAAAATTAATCCTCGAATAGAGTTATCTGGCGTTGGGAAAATCAGTGATTATTGAAATAAATTATCTGACTTTGACAAGAGAGCATTCGGCTTCGGAATCAAAATCTAAAATTATGCGACTCACCAGATTGTTGTAACTGCCCGCAAACTACAAAGCTACTTCGCAAGGCCAGTTTGTTTCTAGATTAGACAAATTCCAAAGATAACACATAGACTGGGACCACGAACTAAGTTAGAGAAACAAAGGGACAGTCATTAGTTCCTGGCTGACAGTGACAAACAAAGATAATAAAAGTAGTAAGTGAAAAAGGAAAGAAGCATCATCCAGACTCCTGATCATACCTTGATTTCTGCATTTTTTGTTATTGATTTTTCTTATGTTTTTGTATAGGGTAAGGGAGAGATGCGGACGTGGTGGCTAATGGGTGAAGACCACGAGAGAAGAAAAAACACCATGAGTAGATACCGTAAGTATTAATGCCACACGAACCTTTAACAGCTAGAGGCTTTAGAAATTATAAGTCATGTTTTATTTTTCGACACCTTCTATCTTCATGAAGCGAAAATGTATTTTAACTAATTTTCTACCCTCCAGAACCAGGTCTATTCCGAAACATGAACGAAGAGAGCGAAGACTTATGGGGCCTGAACCGCTCCATCCACAACATTCGCGACCGGGCCCGCCTGTCCTGCGGGGGTCTCACAGGCCCTGGCTCAGCGCTGTCCTCCCCCGGGCCCCCAGCCTGCGACTGCTTCATCCCCAACCGAGACCACCACTCCGCCCCTGTAGTCCTCTTCTGCGACGAATGACGTTAACAAAGCTCCCTTCAATATTTCTGGTTGAAAAACGATTGTGATGTAGATGTACCTACTGAGGTAAAGGTTGAAGGTGCAGACAATGTAGAAGATAGTTATAATGACTGGATGGTGGTGTACCAATGTGGGGGGAGGGTGGTAGATGATGGCGTGGCCAGCAGAGCCAGGAAGCTGGCGGCTTTGAGGAGACTGTATTGCGTCGATTATGAGGGTGGCACTTGGTTGTAATTGTATGGAACTGTTAGGATAATTTATAAAATAATGTGGATAGTGTAATTTGAAGCTTAATCGTGAATCTTTAGCAGTAGTTGCAGTTGGTTTAATTGGCAGATTATCTTTTTCTTGTATTAGAGTATTCGTTCTGACCTATTTCTTTTTCCCAACTGTATTTTTTTTTAATTTAATAGGCTTGCGTAACTTACACTTTATTCACCAAACAAATAGCCTTTGTTACACTTTACTCAACAAGAAAACCTTTGTTATTTTCTAGATTTCGTTTAATTTCATCCATTTGATCAATTCTGTTGTTTGACAAACTTTTCTCTGATACTGTTTTTTTAACAATCTTTATTTATTTTCGAAAGGAGCTTAGGTCTTGCTCATAAAAGATAAAAACTCTCATTAAAATTGCTCGCAATTACTTTTAAAGCCACGAGACTGTGCTTCAAGACTATCATAAGCTAAAATCTTACTTAAGCCAAAAAGTTATAAATAAAAATAAAGAAAGACGAAAAGTTATAAAATAATAACTTTTAATTGGTTACTTTTTAAATAACGTAATAGTAACTTTAAATCGATAATTTAAACGACATGATATGACAAAAATATAGAATAAGAAATAACTTCATTTGTGTATAGGGACAAGAACTTTAGTAGTTAAACAAAAAATATGTACCTAATGTTATAATATATATTTTATACATTTCGAAATAATTAGGAACAAAAACTTTCCTACTTAATTATTAATTAAAGTGTGGCTTTGCCATTATTAACTTTATTTTTAGAGGAAATAAATTGAAACCCCATAGGTTATATATAATTATAAATATATTGTGTCCTGCGTGTCCTGTCGTCTGCATGTTACAAAAACTGATGGACCCTAGTGATGGCACCAAACTCGTAACCGGATTCTGGGCCGAGTGCATTTAGATTGCCATCGACACGCTAAGAAGACGAATATACCTATTCTATTTACTAAATTTAAAATATGCATTACTGAATTTTCAGCAGGTATGATAATATCTATTAGATACATGTATGTGCCATTTCGGCGGACGAAGTTACGAAATAAGGTAACATTTGAATGATTTTTCTGAAAAAATGATGATGATATAGATTTACTTATAATATGAAGTTAGATACCTATCAAGCAGGCCGATATTTGTATATAATCAAACTAAATATATATATATAGAATGGGCAGGTTATTGAAATACGAAGGACGTGTGCAGATTATACATTTACATGCTCTGGAAACGCAAGTTTTATGCGTTAACGGCTATGTAGATAGGTGTTCACACCCTTTTAAGCTGAGACTTGTAATTATTAATCATTCTGTTAATGTATTACAGGATAAGTACTTACTTCATTCTCCGTCTCATATACATAATTGAGTGACATTTAAACCAATAATAATATTACTAAGCGTACATTAGAGGCTCTTCAATTTATATAGCGACCCCTGCTTCGCACGGTTTTTACGACTCGACAAAACATCAACATTTGTTTATTATACGTAAGTGTAATATTAATGTATTATATACATAAATCTTCCGGATTAAATTCTCTAACTTATAGTGAAAACTGCAACAAAATCCGTTGCGTAGTTCAGAAGAAAGATGCGGTCACAAAGACGGACACGAAGAGCGAATTGAATTGGTAATAAGTTTGTGTAGGTTTGTGTATTTGGAAGGGCTCGTGGCTAAATAATAACAGCTGCATAGATCGATCGATCAAGTTAGGCTACGCTTGCCGCGGTTGGTCTGTAGTTGGGTGACCATCTTTCCATCCTTGCCTCCGAAAGCTCGTTAAGCCGTTGGTCCCGGCTGCCATTCGCGGATTTTTGACAGTCGTTGCGGGTATTCAGAAGCCCGAAAGTCTAACAACCAGTCTTACCAAGGGGTATCGTATTACCCAGTAACTGGGTTGTGGAGGTCAGGTAGGCAGTCGCTCCATGTAAAATACTGGTATTCAACTGCATCCGGTTAGACTGGAAGCCGACCCCAACATAGTTGGGAAAAGGCTAGGCAGATGATGATGATGAGGTTTGTGTAGATATACTTAGACTTACTGCGCAATTTAAGAACGTGTCTTTGCATAACTCGAGATACTTTTAATAGGTATATGGATTTATCTTTCAGCTCAATGCATGTATTGAAAGTCGGTATTATCCTTTAATACCTAAGTTGGTAATTATTAAGGTAGTAAATGGTTAAGTGAAAAATGGAATATTTAAAGTTAAAAGGTTTTGTTGGGGGCCAGGAATAATGATTGGGGTTGATACTGTAGGCAATCAAATTTAAAGTTTAAAAAAAAATGTAAATAGTCTAGAATAATAATGCCATTGCTATTAAGTAAGTACCTATATAGTGTACTTTTTTGGGTACTGTAGCTACCTATGTATATATAATATGTATTTCAATCACTCGAATGAATTTTCGATGATATTGTAGCGGTATCTACAACGCCACATGCGAACAACGCGTCAAACTGACGTCACGCAAATCCTGCATCTCGCAGGCAGAGTTTACCGCGCATAGATACAACGGCCCGACATGAATCATCGGGCAGTTGCCCGCCAGACACAACAACCGTCTGGTCGGAGGATCCTCCCTTTTCTATAGATTATGAATGAACTTTACACCCTGTTCCTCATACCTCTATAATATAAAATGCGCCGTTGTGCTACAGGCGAATTCGAAAAGGATTAAAAAATAAAGTACCTATATTTTAATTTCCAACTGATCTCATATTATGTACAGTTAACAATACAGATAATTATGCAGGATCGTCGGATAAAGTTGAAGTTTACTAAGAAACCGATGGATGTTCTCGAATAAAATGTAATTTTATTAATAGAAAAAAAAAATAGACACTTAACGAAGTCGAGATCGAGCCGCTTGCACTCCCCGTCATTGTATTATTTTGTTTGTACTGGACCATATTGTTGTTTTCCTCGGGAACAGCACTTTTTTTTCGAGATAAAAGGTACCCTATGTCCGTTTCTGTACACCTGACAACGTAGGTTTATGCAAAATTTCAGGATGATTTTCAGTGGTTTAGGCGTGAAAAGGTAACAAACAAACATACTTTTAGCTTTTAGTTAGGATATGATTTCACGCGGACGAAGTCGCGGGCAGCAGCTAGTAGATAATAAATGTTAGAGAATAAATCGATAAATGTGATACAGGCCTATTGGAAGGTAAGATTATTATACGAAATTGAGAATGACTGAACGAGTAAGGAATAGCTAATTGTACCTATCTATATTAATTTTAGTATCTAAATTATATTGTTTTGATATGAGATGTATTGGAACAATTTTATAACGGACCTAATCAATGTACCTAAGAGTCCTATGACCTAGTTTTATGTAAGTTTTTGTAATAAGTCTTTGCGTGTCAATGGATGTTTATATTATAAAATATGCATGTATATTGTATGATTTTGACCAAATCCCTGCCATTGTTAAGATGTTTATCGAAATCGATACACACTAATTAGTACCTGAAGCAGTGTTCATAATCTCAGATACCTAATTTACATTCCGTCGTCACTTAATCAGTAATCTACTTTAGTGAAATGTATTCTAAGTTGATTTTTGAGTGATCATTTGTAAAAAAATTACTAAGTAGGTAATAAGTTTTTGGTTGCAATGGAATTTGAACTTTGTTAAGAATGACATTCAGTTTGTTGTTCCATAGCTTAAAAATTATGTCAAATCCCTGACTCTATTATACTTACCTACATTTTTTTTCACACTTACGACCATTTTTGAAAGCAACAGCAGTATGTAAGGATCGTAGGAGTTGGCGTTCTGTAGTTTTTGCTTACCCCCATGGGAGGAAAGCGTGTGTTTATATATAACTATGTATCGTCTATTCAAGCTTACCTTTAAAATTAATATTATTTCAAGTTAAACAAATATAAACTTTATTTTAATGGTACTTAAATTGATTTCAGAGTGACTAGCCCTATTGAAAAAGTTATAAAAATGTTTGAAGTTGTAGCGTAAACTGAACTTTATTGTGTAGGATTTAAAGTTATTTTTCCATAAACTTTGTTTACAATTTTGACAAATAAATCGCGAAAGCAGATTATATTATGTATTACAACTTCTTGGTAAATAGGTATGTCGTTTTTTGAAATCTGTCGTTTTTATACATAGGTATATCTCCTATTTTCAAGGTGCTAGTGACGAAAGTCGATTAACACTAAACATCAGTTTTTTAGTCTTAATTATTGAGCTAAATATTTAATTAAAATCGGAACAGAAATAAAATTAAAAGAATAAACTCTTAGCTTTAATGAAATGCTGAAATACAATGTAAGTAGGTATCGTATCGAATAATTTGTGTCTATTTAAATGATGTGTAAAAAAGTAGCAGTATTAGGCCTCCCTTCCCTACCTGCCCAATCTACTTTTGTAGGCGACTGTACAAAAAAAAAACATTGTTTCTTTGATCTCTCTGCCAGCGTCTGTGTTCATTCCACATACGTATAACCCGTCAGACTTCAAAGCAAGAGGAAACGGACAGCTTCTGGGCACGCTCGTTCCATCGGAGACCTTCTCCATTGCTTTCCATCTGGCTAGATTCAGGTCAGGAGCAGGCAAAGTAAAAAAATATATAAAAAACAATATTTTATTATTACTTATTATTACCAACCCGCACTGGGCCCGCGTGGTGGATTACGGCCCACTCCCTCTCACAGAGAGGAGGCCTGTGTCCCAGCAGTGGGAAAATTATAGGCTGATTATGTATGTATGTACTTGTGAGCTCAATGAAAAGGAAAATAAAAGGATCCTAAAAGGTCCGCGGGGAAAAAGACCACTTACGGGGACAAAATGTTTTGCCAACCTTTGTAGCCTTTTAACCGCTTACGCCGCATTAATCCGACGTGTCCTTTTCGCCAAGGTCGTATATTTACGCTCTTTTATTTATTTAATCTGCTTTTTTATTTAATTAGGCTGTATTCTATTAGGTATTTATTTTTCGATTCACTGTGCCGGGCGCTGGGGATACGACAATTGATATGAAGTCGGGCGGTTAAAAGGTTAAACTTCCCTACATGACTGCGGTTGCTATTCCTAATTAGGTAATATCCTTTTTGAGTGGCTATTTTTACAAGTAGCCGTATAATAGCGTTAACAGGGACAAATTGCTCATTCGTCGAACAACGCTTAAAGTATTTTTTTTTTTATATATAGGTACATGTAGATAAGCGACATCCTAGAATTGTACGGTACCTATTCCAGAGATTTATAGAGAAGTTAATACTCAATACCTACTCAATTCTTTATTGCATTCCATATGTATTATATAGATGGTTTTATAAAGTAAAAGAACAATATGGACCCTGTCGTGCACAGCAAAATTAGGGGTGCTTAAGTGACAATTATCATAGAAATAAGTATATTGCGAATAGTTTAGTTAAACCATTAATTCTGTAAATAGGATAAGTAACGGCATAAATTTTACATGTCATACTTAAATAGTTAAAAAAAAACTTGATGGAATCGACGTTTCCTATCTGACTACCCATGACAAAAAAAGGCGACATATAATAATAAACACAGGGGTCAAAGACTCTTTTAAAGTCCAGACACAATCTTGGTGATCATGTGAGTACCATGTAGATTAGTGCCTGAAAAGATATTTTTAGGAAAGAACCACACAGATTTGAATGGAACTGTCCAGTCAGTGCAGTTTTAATCGTATCGCTCAACTCTGGAACCTCAGTCACTGCCCCATAATGTTCAAGCCTGTGAATTGAAAATATATCTTGTAATATTATGTAAAAAATGTATACCTAGGTATTCTTATGCAAGCATTTGCGTATAGCTAAGTAGGTATTAAGCCATTTAAACTCCTACTTACACCATAAAGTACTTAAGTAATTAAATTCAAATAACTTAATAATATGGCCGTCACGTGTAGGTAAATGGCAGCTCAGCAAAATAACGTATTTAAATAAACCTAATGAATAAACTTAGAGATATTTAGGAGTTTTTTGTTCAAATGAATAGTAAAAGATCATATGCCGAGACAAAGTTTAGATCTATCAACAGTATCTACTACTCGTATCTAATATGTATGTAGGTACCTACCATAGTTTCCACCTACTTAATAATGTATTTATAAAAAACAGTGGCACTCTGGGAGTGCCGACAGAAATGAAAACAAAACACAAATACCTAGAATACTTTGCCATCACTCACTGACATATCGGATATACATTAAACATCCCCAGGACAGCCGAACACATCCGACGCAGTGTCGGTTACGGTAACAGTGGCGCGAATTCAATAGCTTTTTCCCATCTCAAAAAATACGCAACGCGCCTAAAGAAGTTTTCACTTCAAAAATCAGGAGATTAGTTCCCATATTGGGATAAACATTTTTATAAAAGCTCCGCGTGCACTGTGAAATTCCTAATATAAAAACCCAACAAATAACACTGCCTATCTTGGGATCGAACTGAGGACCCAACGCCAGCAGTCGCTCTTACCAGCCTATTAGGTACTGTCCCACTGCAGGGCAAAACCTCTTCTCAAACAGAGAAGGCGCGAGCATTGATGACCACGCCTGCTCAAGACGAGTTGGCGGTATTATCTAC
Source organism: Hydraecia micacea (assembly GCA_914767645.1). Taxonomy (NCBI): domain Eukaryota; kingdom Metazoa; phylum Arthropoda; class Insecta; order Lepidoptera; family Noctuidae; genus Hydraecia; species Hydraecia micacea. The sequence goes on from OU611780.1 coordinate 17,462,892, forward strand.
TACTTACTCGTATAAGTCCAATTACAAATGTCTCTATATACTTACCTACTTATGTAATTTGTATCGATTTCGATAAACAGTATTATTTCCTAGTCAAATGACTCCATGCTTATTCCCATGTTTAAAATAATTACCTACTTATAGAATATTAGAATTGAAATTTTACCAAAGAATATTATTGTTGATGGATGCTTTATAAATAAAATCTACATGGACTTAATTATACCTAAATGTACTTAACTGAATATTGCTGTTGACTGTTGATATAATAAAGACTTTTTTAATAAAATGATCACTTGATTTTTTTTTTCTAGCATCCTAAGGCCCCTTGTATACGATACGGTTTCTTAACGGTACGGCGTATAAACCGCGCCGTAGAAAAAACATGTCCGTGAACAAGCTTCCATAGTGATCCATACAACACTGAGGACCGTGCCTACATACGGCGAATACTCGTAAACCGTAGTTTTTCACGGCAAGAAAAACGTGTGTAAGGTCCGGCCGCGCTAAATTTGCCAAAGATGTAAACAACAATGGCCGCTTGAAATTGAATAAAATCGATAAACAAGAACATTTATATTAAGTAATACTAGCTGACCCCGCAAACGTCGTTTTGCAAAAAAAAAAAAATAGATAGTAGCCGATTCTCAGACCTACCCGATATGCACACAAAATTTCATACAAATCGGTCCAGCCGTTTCGGAGGAGTATGGTAACTAACATTGTGACACGAGAGTTTTATATATATATTTTAAGTAATATTTGTTTTCGTCTAAATCTCCGAGCTAACTAGACGAAAACAAACATTACTTATGTACAGACGCCAGCACATCAACCTACTACAATCTGTCAGATTTCTGTAATAGATTTTCAACTTTATCGCTAAAGCATAAGGTTCAATGTTGATTGGGAAAATTTGACAGTTAGGTGTAGGTTGATGTGCTGGCGTCTGTACAAAGGACCTCATTGCGTAACAGTTTGAATCACAGTCCGAGAGTTTATGTCTAGATATTTCTAATCCATTGCTTCATAGGCATAATAAATTCGTCTGCTTATCAACGTAAATAACGCAAGGACTCCCTCTATAGTTACTTTACTCTTTGGCAAGGACCTTGACTGAACTGTCAAAATTAAAGAAACTCCGATCAATTTGTCTTTATAAGTATGCTGCGCAATTACCCCGCGGACGAGACATAATTATTTTTTATTTTCATAGTTTTTTTTTACATTAATAAAGAACTAGCTGACCCCGGCGAACTTCGTACGCCCCCAGAATTAAATAATATGACAAAGTTCAATAGACACGTAGCGCCATCTATTATCATAAAAACGTTATTGTTGTTTTCCTCGGGAACAGCACTTTTTTTCTCGGGATGAAAGGTACCCTATGTCCGTTTCTGTACTCCTGACAACGTATATACAAAATTTCAGAATGATCGGTTCAGTGGTTTAAGCGTGAAAAGGTAACAAACAAACTTACTTTCGCATTTACAATATTAGTTAGGATTTTCCATCAAGGTTTAAGTCCAGACTTTGATTTAAAGGAAGAATAAAAAGGCGCAGACCACAAAATTCTGTCAGTATTTAAAAACGCCTGGAAATTGATAATACGGCCTTATCCCCACGCCGACGGAACTTACCCACTATACTGTGTAGGTACCTTCTTATTAAAAGTTAGGTACTTACATATCTATCTAAAATCTCCTCTCCCGAAACATACTTATAGGAATGACAAAAACAACGACGCGCATCGCTGTCAACAGGAAACGTGCCCAAAAGGCTGGCAGCATTGCCACGTTGCATGGCAATGCTGATTCTTTGGCCAAAAAATAGGCCAGCAGTTAGGTAAACTAGACTAGACTTATTTAAAAGTAGGTTCTTACTTAAAATTAAACATAATTTTTGTCTTATATTATACTAAAAGGTCCGGCGAGTCATTAGGTAATTTCGGGTAGAAAACGAAACGATTAAATTTTATTTTCATGAACCGTATTCTAAGGACCTATAAAAAAATATTGATAGAGCTATGGATGGACTACATTAAAATAATCAGATAAGTACCTAGTCCACTTAACAAAGTAGTTGTAGAGTGCGTGAGCTGGGCCCTAAGCGATTTCTTCAGAAAGTTGTTCAGGGTGCTTAGGGAGTAAACATACTAAAAGTCCCCGCGTCTAGGTGAGCCGGAGTGAGGGGGGATAAAATGTCCCACTTTTGAGTTTTTCGCTAATATCTTTAAAACGGTGCGTCGTAGAGAAATAATAGTGTTAATTGAATTTGTGTGGGGTAGGTACAACTAAAAAGTGAAAAATAAAAACTTTTTTGTAAAAAAAAAACAACACGACTTAAAAAAAAAAAACAACAAAATGAAAAATAACTTTAATTTCGGAAGTCGGTGTCAAAAAACGAAAATGCGGAACCAACGACACCGACTTCCGAGATTAGATATTTTTCACTTTGTAGTGTTTCTTTTTTGAAGTTGATTATTTTTTTTTATAAAAAATATTTGTTATCCCAATATTCCCACGGGATCGACACTTATGCGGGTGAAACCGCGGGGCGCTGCTAGTACATAATAAGCTAAACATTAGTTCTATCCGGGAATCAATCCCGCGACTCGTAGCACTGAAGCTACAGCTACCTACATCAATTTGCTGGGTAAGTGTGGGAACAACTTCCATTGTTTTTGTAGTTGCTTGGTCTGCAATCAATTGAAAATTATTGGGGAAAAGAAAAATAAAGCCATAGATTTGAACAAAAACATCTATTAGACATTCGAGAGTTAATAAGCGTAATAATTATTATGAATATATAAATAATATTACTATATATGTCCTTGATTTATAATTTCGGATTGAATCTACGCCAAAATTTTCTGTATTCTGAGGCCAAAATGATCTATAGTCGCCGGCACGTAACTTGGCAAGGTTTTGGCGTATTGGGTGGGAGTAAGTTAGCGCATGTACACTTAGTGCAGCAAGAAAATGGTCACTTTTATTGTTTGTCATTATGCTATGGTTATTGCCATAGATTATTTTTAAACATGTCTGTTTACAAGAAAGCTAAAGAAAGGAAAAACACATCTAACAACTCTTGCCAAGTTACGTGCCAGGGACTGTACATCCATAGACATTTTATTATTACCTTTTTTTTTAATCAATGTTCACATTAAGGACTCTTTTGGCGTTCGACTGACGTTGCCAGGGCGGCGCTGTTGGTAAACGATATACGATCGATACGATTGCACAGCTTTTGTGCAATCGTTTTGTGAATGTATCGAAAAAATAAGATGGCCGTAGTTAGTTCCGAATTATACCACGCGCACCAAAAGAACCTTTTAGCGCTGCGCTTTGTACTATTGGCATAATTATAATCCGTGATTATTTAATAAGGGTGTGTTCATACTATTTGTAATATTTCTCTGTAAAATACTTGAATATTAGACTTTACAAAATGTAAATAACAATAAAAAATATAGAATTTGTACTATCACAATAATTATTCTTAAAGTATATTTTATGAATGTGAATTTATGGAATGAATGAGTGATATTAACACTAAATGACTTAAAGTGGATCCTCCAAGGTAGCCCAAATTCTGAATTGCTGCAATTTTCCTCAATATAGCTACTTATAAGTATTCATCATTAATGTTTCCTATGGGCATATCCTAGGATGCATCTTACAGTCCATTTATAGTTATTTTACCTGTGATTTTGCAACACTGTCCAAGTCCAAACCAGAATGATCTTTATCATTGTTAAGATAAGGTTGCTGTTGGCTTGCTGCCACTGACGAGTCTGGCAAAACCATAGTGATCTTTATTTCCGTTATAAAAGGGTTGCTATTGGGTTGGGTCTGTCATATCATGTAAAATAACTGTAAGAGGACCCGATGTAAATGTAAACCAGATTGTAGCTATCCAGGAGAGAAAATTAAATATAAGAAAATATTCAAACTATCAAGCTTAAAATCTACAAAATTACTATCTAGTCTAATATACTACATGATTATTTCTTTAATCCTCGTATCCTCAGTTCCATTTCTAGGTACGCCTTCATAGAGGGGTCCTCAACCATCTTCAGTATCTTTTCACTGAGTTCCGGCCCTGCATTCTGCATTTTCGCTGATAAAGCCTCTGCCCATACTATGAACACACAGTTGGAGCAACCAGATTGGCAGCAGGCTGATGGAGGTTCATCTATGGAGGCCTGGAATTATAATAAAGAGGTTTTATTTTAGAATAGATGCTTTTCAAGGAGTTTGAAATTGTTAAGTGGTCTGAATATTTTATTACTGTAATGTAGATGGTGGAAGAAGATTGAATGCAGTTGGATAGCAGAAATGATAGATCAGTTTTTACAATAAAATTACAGTGGCCGTAGTCTGCCTAGACAATATTTAGTTTGTAGTAGAATTTGATTAAAGGACATTTTGAGCGGATTTATTGTTATTATCTATGACCGAATTTCAGTATAGAACCAACAATAAAAAAATCAAACAAAAAAAAATAGAATGCAAAAAGATAGAATGGATGAACAATAATAAGCTTACATCTTTAGCTATTCTTTCTAGTTCCTTCTCTTTCTCATGATCTGAAGCTTGAGTCGTAGTTGTACAGGGTCTAATAAGATGGTTCTGACATCTTATTACGGCAGGGAGACGTGAAAAGTTTAATTTCTAAAATCAAGGTGACAATTTTAATTTGTTATTGGAAGAGGTCAACTAAAGGACCGGTCAGTGGGTCGTCTTAGGCTAACATAAAACCGAGATACTTACAAACATTATTTGACTTGATAGTTTAATATATAAATAAGTAAAATAGATTTCAGTTCATTTTAACTGGTTTAGACTTTGGATTTCTAGTTACGAAATAACCTTTGATTATATAATCAAAGGAAATAACATCAGGTTTAGGTTATAATTTATTTTAAAGAGCTACAACATAATAGTCTTAGTACTCTTCACACTTGTGTTTATAATATAATTGTATAAGAAAGAGTAACTGTAATTTTTAAGTCTCATGTTTAACTATGTAATTCTAATTCGATTATTTTAGGATAGTTCGAATTCGACAACAACATTGATTGAAACATTATTTCGTTTGAGTTTGACATTTGCACTTTGACAAAAACCATTGACAATTTGTATTTTTTTATCAAAAACCGAAACAAGCTATTTTGGCACACCTTAGTCAAACAATCTGGGTACCTATTAGTTCGATTGATGTTGATTTTATTATATAAACGTGACGTGTAAATGAGTCTGCACACCATGCTATATCATACCATGACCGTGCTAGGAACGTGTCACGCAAAAAACATAAAGTATGAGACTATACCCACTAGACCGTTTCGTCACCGTCCAACACCATTGCGTGGCATGCACGAAGCATCAGAATATTTGCCTGTGCTGATACGTTCCGTTCATGGCACGCAACGTTGCCAAAGCGGTGCGAGCAGACGGCGAAATAGTGAACATACGGGTTATTTATAAACGGCAATTTTCTAATAACCATCGTACAGCTGGTATAGGATAAAAAAATCTCAACCATAATCAGTATTCACACGATGTTCCTGACGCGTCCGCCTCACGCGAAACCGTAGTAGGTACGGATATGACACGTGGATGATATAACGGATGCTACGCTCACAAAAACCGTTATGCACGGGTATGACCATATGATACGCTGTTGACACGTTATACTAGGCATAGTAATCCGTGTCAAGTTTCATTCCGTGCCTGATACCGTACGGTCATGGTCAATGTATGGTGCGATATAGTGCGCAGACTTTATGTTAAAAAAACATTCGATACGCTTCCGTGCCTGATCGAACGTCAATCAATGTTATCGAAGGAGTCCTCTAAGCTCTGTTTACAAAAATCAGAAACCCGAAAATGTTGACAGTTTTATGGAGTCCGCGTATCACTGGTCAGTTTCCCTCAGTCGTCAGTTTATTTAATTCGCCAGTTTCGTTGATTAGCCAGTTTCACTGATTCGTCAGTTTTCCCGATTAGACAGTTGTGAATTAAATAAACTGACGACTGAGGGAAACTGACCAGTTATACGCGGACTCGTTTTATGATATATATATTTTACTCGCTAGAGAGTAATATATTCCTTGACGGCTATTCTTCCGACAGCTATTTGCTGTCGCTGTCGGGGACTACGCAAATCAGTGTACCTACCTAATATGTGTCATTTTCGATTCGGAAGCCTGTCGAATAGTTGTGAATAGCTATGCTTGTTGACATAGGATTGAGACGCTGAACTTCATTGATATGACACAATAGTAAATTATTATACATTAATTAACTACTAACGAACTAACTAATCATACAAACTTAAACAAAAACGAAAGTATAATACGCGCAACGAAAGATGAGACTTGACTTTTATCTTTATTATTTCGTAATAAATATTATAGAATTTTTATTTACTTTTAATGTCATCTATAAATCCCTGAATATTTATATACATATTATGGGTAACTATTTCGTACACGACTTACCTGCGCAAACTCTTTACTAATGAGCTTCTCAAGTCTCATCTTTCGTGGTGCGTATTAAACTACTCCATAAAATATATATTTTTTTGTTGATAGAACATGAGTATAAATTTACTTAGAGTAATGTTAGGTACACACGCAGCGACTGCGACTCGCTGGCGATTTCAAAATCAATAATAACGATTACGATACCAATCAGTAAGTAAAATTATTTATGAGGTTGCCTTGAAAACCACGGCCCACATAAGTTTTTTTCAAACAAACCCCTGATTTGAGATCCTTTCTGATTTAAATATATATTTTTTAAATTAATCATAATTATAATATTCTGATTTTTGTATTATCAATTTGGTTTGTTTTTTTTTCTTTAGTGCATTTAAATTTTATTTATTTTGTGTAAATTCAGATACAAAATAAATAACTACGACTATGTCAAAATCTGTGTGAACGTGAGATTTTGAAATTCCCCGATCGACTCGCAACTTCGCAAGTCGCGACGGGTTGTCGGTAACTGAAGACGCTGCGTGTGTATCTAGCATAACGCACATTACTGTCATGATAACCATAAACACTAGAATGCACCGGAAGTTTCACAGATAAAAGGTTTATTTCTGGCAACACCTGAGAAAATTCTTGTCTGCGAGGTATTGGTATCTCATTCTGTCGTACTAAAAACGATAGAGAGATCATAGTGAGTAAAGTGAGACAGACAGCCGGTTGCAAATGTCGCACAGCCATTTCGACGAATAAATTAATTTTGTGAGTTCGATGACCGCCCGGAATCGTTTTGTCCGTCATTTTTGATCTATAGGTTTTACAAATCGCAAATTTTCGTAAGTTGTATGTCTTTATTTAGTGCTAATTAGTGCTTGTTACGATTGTGCAATTACAAGTTATTGATTTTGTTTTGTCTCACCAGCATTTTCAATTGAAACGTAAGTTAAATCCAAGTTTTACCGTGAATGTCGAGATAAGGCAGCGTATGTAGCTTATTTGGCTTTCAATGACGAAGCCGCTTAATTCTGTTATTGTAGGATGTAGGGAGACGTTACGTGTAGCAAAGCTACGTTATATTTATACAAATTTAATTTAATTCACGGAGTTTTTGTCCAATAAGTTTACGATTTTTAGTTTTTTTGGGCGGTTCCACTAGCGGCTTACGTATTTCGCTTTACATGTAGTTTCACGGCAAGCGGGTTTGAAATAATCTTTATCTATGCGTCTCGCGTAAATCCGGTCTATGTGATAATTTTCCTGAAATATATTTTTATCGAAATTGTAAGCGTAATTTACTGTAGAGGTTATGGGGGATTATGATTCATATGATTCTATGCGACAGTCGCATGTGACTCTCGAATGCAAGTCTCTTCCTTCAGCTTTTGTTTCCTATTGATTAATTACCATTTTATGCATTTCTTCCATTCAAAGTCATATACACTGGCAGATTGCATGTAGATTGTGGGATATGTAATTCGTGGTGTTATTCTTATTCTTTCACTACACTTCAATTGATTTGCAAGTCCAATCTGGCAGTTCTATTAACTTATAGTTACCCAGGGACTCCTATAATTCTCTGCATAATATCTTGCATATAAATTAGCTAGCACAGATGTAGATTCAGCGCTTAAGTATCATGCACAAGTCAAAATGCTGGAATTAGATATTAATAAATGTCTCACAATGAACTCTGTCTGTCACAGCCCTAAGTCACTAATGATAACGATACCTACACCAATCTACTCTGATTGACCTTGAGTAAATAACATTGATTATTATTGATCAATCCGTTAGTTAGTCATACACAACAAATAGATATCAATATCATCAATTTATTAAACTTCTTGAACAGTTTAAATGACCTTAGACAATGATATTATTATTACTAAGAAGAAGGCTTGGTTTGAAACAATTGGTTTGAAAATCTCTCAATTTGTCACATTTAAAATACCAAAAACTCTTAAAAGAAGTGGGTAATTCTTGTAAAATTAATTACTGACAGCTTCTGACAAGTTAAATATAAATAAATAATTATTTATTTATTAAACATTGTACTATACATTTTCAATAGCCCTAATACATTTTTGATTAAAACTATTAGTAACTAGACTGTTATGGTGACAATAACATTAAAATTAGTTATACTTATCATGATATGAATAGACAATACCTACACAGCCAATTGTGATCTTTAAATGTCACTCATTACTGATAAATATGGATTCAAGTGGTTTGCATCACACATCATTATCACTAGTCATAGTCAGCATTCGTTTTTCTGTGCCCTCGGAAAGTATGTTAAGCAAGTTGGTCCCGATTATCATTCGTGGATCATTGACAGTCACTACGGGTCTTACCAAAGGATATTGTATTACCCAGTAACTGAGTTGTGGAGGTCAGATAGGCAGTCGCTCCATTTAAAATACTGGTATGCAGCTGTATACGGTTAGACTGGAAGCCGACCCCAACATAGTTGGGAAAAGGCTAGGCAGACGATGATAGTTTTCACACAGTGACCACACTGTAAAACATGAAATATAATACTACCTACCTCTAATATAATACTACCTACCTCTAATATAATACTACCTACCTCTAATATAATACTACCTACCTCTAATATTATATAACACTAGCTTCTGCCCTTGACTTCACTTCTCCCACAGTGTAGTCAACTATACTATAAAACATACTATATGGCACTCATGATAGTGTAGTTTAGGCCAGTGAAAAAAATTACGAATTCCAATCAGTACTTCCAGAAATTACCTTCTTTCTACATCCAAACTTACAAACTATACCTCTTTATAATATTAATGTGGTTTATCTTCCGATTTTTGAAGCTATTTTATTCAAAATATACTTAGGTACATTAGGTTTGGTCCTGATCCTAGGAGCATACCTTTTTCAACCTAGGCCCTATAATAACCTATGTATAGCTGTCAATGTGACATATCATACTAATATTATAAAGGCGAAAGTTTGTGTGTGTGTGTTTATGTTTGTTACTTCTTCACGCTCAAACGGCTGGACCAATTTTGATAAAATTTTGTTTGAAGGTAACTGACACCCTGGATAAACATATAGGCTACTTTTTATCCCAATATTCCCATGGCAACAATTTGTATGAAAGAAACAGTTGCCTGTCAGTTTTATTCAATAGGACCCCTGGTCTTGGACCATTTCTAAAAAATAATTCAGGGTCTCATCCTCATTTATTTTTCAACATTTGAACTTATTTCCCTGCTGATATTAATAAACCATCTTAACTGACCCTAAAATTATTTCTTTTTTAGCATACCTACCATGTCTGGAGATCCAGAATTGACTGAAGTGACCCGCACTCCTGAGGAAGAGGAAGAAGAAGAGATCAAGTCCTCGTACAGGCCTCCGCCAGAGAAAACTATTGACGAGATCCTCGCTGCGGACCAGGAGGATGAGTCCTTGAGGAAGTACAAGGAGGCACTGCTTGGAGAGGCGCAGGCCGGTGCTGTTGTTGTTGGTAAGCATATTATGGAATAATATTAATTGACTTGACACAGTTGTATCGGCCTCAACTTCTGAGTTGTGGATTCGTGAGTTCGAACCCAGGCCGAATTAAATATTAAATTTCATCACCACAGCTGTTGCAATGGTGAAAGAAATCACAGAGAGGAAACCGGCATAATCCTAGTATCAATCGAACACATGTATGTGGCATCTACCAACCTGCATTGGGCCCGCATGGTGAATTATAGGCTACCTAGAAGAACATTATAGGCTGGTTATGCGTATATTTTGATTCCTTGAAGTAAGGGAAAGAGCAGGAAGGAAAGGCACAAGTTTAAGGATATCATTTTGATTTGACCTTGCAAGCTTACTGCATGCTAAATAGTGAAGTTACGGGTGCAGAATAACATGAAAAATCCTCTTTCTCAAAACCTCACTGAAACCCTAAAACTGACATTTGTGGCTGAAAAACCCAACAGCAAGTCTTAAACGCACGTGAACGGATTTGGGTGAAATTTGGCACACATCTAGTTTATAACCAGGATTAACACATAGGATACTTTTTATCCCGATGTTCCCACGGGATCGACACTTATGAGGGTGAAACTGCAGGGCCACGGTAATATTATTAGACAACATTTCCGTGGCAGCGTGCTGCTAGTTGTATAATAAATCATAATCATTAACTACCTACAGCAAATCAAAAGTATGAACATCTTTTTTTACAAACATTCTTAGATGAGACAAATGTTGAACTTGCAGTACTGTACCTACAGAAACCTGTACAATATTTTTCATGATGCGACGCGCGCTTTTCTTGTAGTAACAATGTGTACGTACGCTTTGAATGTCTGTTTAAGCACAGGTGGAAGTTCTCTTTACAGAAAGCGCCATCCACGAAGACGCGCCCCACTCTTGTTCCTAATCGCTTTCAGTACAAGTGTGCAACATTCCGCTAATGTTTTAGTTTTGTCGATACACAGTAATTACTTATTAGTGGGTATTAGTGTGTATCAAAAAATTAACACTAGCGGAATTAATTAGCGATAACCACTAGCGATTTGTAAGAAGAGTGGGGCGCGTCTTCGTGGATGGTACTATCTGTACAGAGGAAAGAAACAGCTCTCGGTAACATCCAAGAGATGTTACTCGTTTTCACGCACACATTAACATTGTGTTTCTATACTTCATTACCACAAGTAAAGCATAATATAATCAAGATGTTTCCTAGCATGATACTTACGAGGTAAAGTTACATGTGCTGTCGACACAAAGAATCCTACTTTGAATCTTATTAGGTGTGCAGCAGTCGCCTTATAAAGACACATGATTCATTATCAAGTCATAAATATTAAGATGCATTACGACCATGCTTTAGATAACTGATAACAAAACGTCCCAAACTAAATGCTCCCTCGACGGCGAGGTCGGAATGACGGTTTTTTGTTTTTGTGCACTGCTTGCCCTATTGCTCTCCTGGAGTAGGGTTATGGGGTCGTCAGGGTCAGGATGAAGTGAAGTATAGTTCGAGTCAAATTTTATGGCGGCTCTGACGTGCGCTACTCGCTGCGCAGTGCCCCACCTCTCACCCCCTCTGACCCATGAATTTTTTACTGCGCAGCGACTCGCCTCATGTTCCGACCGAGTCGCCATAAAGTTTGCATCGGGCTGCAGTTGCCTTATACAGATGAACGATTCATTATCCAGTCTTAAATGAATCATGACAATCGTCCTTTAGATATCTGATAATTAGTCATGTCGTTTATATGCGAGAATCTAAACCCTTCATAAATATTTAAATTACATGCTATTCTTGTATAGCTTCTCTGGACATGAGTTTTGTAAATAGTCGTCCATTGTGCTCTCGAGTTAAGCATAATGTACCTACCCTTGTTCCTGTGACATCGTTTGCTAAGTTATTGTTTATGTATAATGAATAATGATCAATCACTAGCGATCAGACCGTGCTTCGTACGCGTTATACGTCACAATATCAATATTTCGTTGTTATATTTAATTCTCTCACTGGGAATGAGGGGCTTGTAATAACAGCCACACAGGTCGATCGATCAGGTTAAGCTACGCTTGCCGCGGTTGTTCCGTGCATGGGTGACAATCTTTACATACCAAGACCCCTCCGTGCCTCGGAAACCACGTAAAGCCGTAGGTCCTGGCTGTCGTTCGTGGATCTTTGACAGTCGTTACGGGTCGTCAGAAGCCCGAAAGTCTGACAATCAATCTTACCAAGGGGTTTCGTATTACCCAGTAACTGGGTTGTGGAGGTCAGATAGGCATTCGCTCCATGTAAAATACTGGTATTCAGCTGCACCCAGTTAGACTGGAAGCCGACCCTAACATAGTTGGGAAAAGGCTAGGCAGATGATGATGATAAATTCTCTCTCTGGGAATAAGTTCTGTAAATGATGGGAGAAACAGAATTATTAAAATCCGTTGCGTAGTTTAGATAATATGAATAGAAAAGATTTGATGTTTTTGTGTATTATTTTTTCGTTCAAGTTTGAAACGCTTTCACGCTAAAACGGCTGAACGGATTTGGATAAAATTTGGCACATGGGTTGACCGTGACCTTTATTAGGACACAGGATACTTTTTATCCCGATATTCCGACGCGGTCGAGACTTTGCGGGTGAAACATAGTTTGTAATATGTATATCATCATGATATGATCATCATCCATGTCTTTCACAGTTTTTTTCATCACATGGCAAAAGCCGTCTTTTTCCACCGTTCTTCATTCCTAAATTAACTGCTAGGATGCTACATACTTTTCTCTCTTTCTACTGTGAAAATTAAATGAACTCCTACTCCTAAGAACATTATCAAGCTGTCTAGAATGTGTTATCAATGTCATATCAATAGCTGTTGATACTTATATGAATTTATCTAATCATTTTACGTTGACAAACAATTTTATGACATGTCCAACACTCTGTTTTCCGTTTTGATTAGTTGCGCAGGCGTTGGCTATTAAATATTGTTTTTTCCTGCTTCCCCTATACTCATACATAGGTAGGCTATTACGTACTGTAAATAGTTGTTTCTAGGTAATTAATGTTCACTTAGACCACTAGAATTATCGATATTGTTTTATCCAGAAAATCCAATGATTTATTTTTTGTTGAAATTATAAACTTGGAGGATATTGGGGCCCGTCGCTAAATAATAACAGCCGCACAGGTCGATCGATCAGGTTAAGCTATGCTTGCCGCGGTTGGTCTGTGGATGGGTGACCAGCTTTACATACCGGGACCCCTCCGTGCCTCGGAAAGCACGATAAGCTGTTGGTCCCGGCTGTCATTCTTGGATCTTTGATAGTCGTTACGGGTACCTAGTCAGAAGCCCGAAAGTCTGAGAAACAGTCTTACCAAGGGGTATTACCCAGTAATTGGGTTCTGGAGATCAGATAGGCAGCCGCTCAATGTAAAATACTGGTATTCAGCTGCATCCGGTTAGACTGGAATTTTGATAACCAGACTTGCCTTGCCTCCGACAGCAAAAAGCTGTCGGAAGAATAGCGGTCGTCTATTTGATTTAAACTGAACATTTTCGGGTTTTGGACTTGTGAACAGCGTTTAGAGGACTCCTACGATAACATTGATTGATGTTCGATACGGTACGGAAGCGTATCGAGTGGTTGTGAATAGCTATGCTGATCAGAATAGCATTCTTTCAGTTCCGTGAACGTTAAATGGCTTGACTCTTGTCACGAATGTCAAGGTCTAATGCTTTCACGCATGACCATGACCAAGACGCGTGGGTCGGCCAAACAACCTGCATCGCACGACATCGTACGCTGAGCGAGTAATCGATACCTAGCATGTTATCGAAATATCGATATGGTTGGGTAGGAGACTGAAATTGAGTAAGGTTAATTCGATTTTGAACCTCGTTGTCATGTCTGATGAGTTTGCAGACGAAAACTTTTTTTGTTGAAGTTAGCCAACGTTTGCACGGACGTAAAAATATCGCGGCAGGATTTTATTGCACACTGGATTTTCAACTCTCGGCGGTAAGCAGTGCGTTTAAAATCCAGTGCGCGAAAAAAATCGCTACGGAAAAAACGCGCAAGCGCGAACCTGGGATTATTGTGAAGAGAACTGAAGTGTTAATTATGAGATCAAGGATTTTTAGTACCGAATGTGATTAGCAAACAGAATGGTTCATTTGTCACGGTCTCTTTAGTAGTTTTGGCTTACGACCTTGTAAAGAAACGTACGAAAAACAACGCTGAATAAGATATCATTAGGACAAACAAATAGTTCTAAAACTTCTTTATTGTCACTTCCATAGAAATTGAATTTGTTTGTAATGTTTTCATCATTCTCCTGCCCTTATCCCAATTTATTTGGAGTCGGCGCGACATGTATTCTTCCAAACTTCTCTTGTAGCAGTTATCTCGGTAGTCAACCCCTTTCTAACCATATCATCTTTCACAGTCTATCCATCTTATCTTTGGTATTTCCCTACTCTTATAGCCATCGACATTTATACACGAAACTTTTCCCATTTGTTTATAGGCCTTAATTACCCTATCAACTTGTAGGCAAAACAAGTATTCTAAATGGGCACAGGTTCTTTCTGGTCCTTCGAGTCTTATAATCGTTAAACTGGTATCAGTAGCTACATATTTTAGCGCATTTTCACTTTTAAGTGTAGCCGCCATTTTGAGGCTGTCCCACTTATTTAAAAAAAAATTGCAATATAAGATAGTGGACATATTGTCTAATTTTTGGAATAAAACGGTAAAATATATATTCAATTGACGAATCCATATACAATCCTGGTAAACTACGTTTGAATTATAAATTTATGAGTATTTTAAATATTCAGAGTAACTGTTTCTGGCATGTCCCACCCCTTACCAACATTGAATTGGCCAAAATTACTAAAATAGTCCTACGAATACATTTAAAAGTTTTTTTGCAACCATAGTGTATAGTTTCTCTCGTCACAAAAATTTAACTTGTACAATTTAACCTCCAATAACACAAACTGAAAATAAATTTGGCTGAAAATACACGTCACCAAACTGACCATCATTTCACTACAATGTCCATTTATTTCCATTTTAATAAGGAAAAAATACTATTAATTTAAAATAAAATACTATTTTCAGTCCTTCAGACTATGTAGGACTAGGACCTTTGAATATCTTAAAAACATAACTTTAAAAAAATACTCGTATTTTTATCAGGGTACACTTAAAAGTGAAAATGCCCTTTAATTTAGTCGGATGTCCACAACCATTCTACGTATCGGTATAACTTCCTCCCCGACGCATATATTATCTGAAGCCCTACTATTACCGTCGTTTGCGGCCACATCAATTTCCTTTATAGCTAACCTATCAGCTGTGACTAATACAATAACGACAATGACCTATTTGCGTTTGACCTACTTGGTCGAGTGCATTCTCTGGCGGTTTGCATCCTGTGTGAGAGGACTGCATTTGCGATAACCGTCTTGACTCGTGTCCTGTGTGGCCAAGATGGCATAACTAATAGCCGATAAGTGTTATAAGTTGCATCCATACATATGTCAAAGTCGTCAGACTACCCACACAAGTCATGAGTAAAAGGACCAATTTTCTTCAAGTCATCCTATCGCAGTCCACTGCGCACAAGCCTCTCCCAGGCTTCGCCACAACACCCTGCCCTCCGCCCTCCGTATCCAGTCTGTCCCAGCCATCTTCTTAGGTCGTGTGTCCATCTATAAGGGGGCATCCTACGCTTGCCGCGATACGCGGTCTCCATTCCAGGACACGCCTGCTCCACCGGCCATTTCTGTCCTTCAACAAACATGGCCAGCATTTTCAGCATGCTTACTCTGTAAGCTACGTCGGTAACTCCAGTTCTTTCCCATCTCCCTTAACCATCTGAAAAGTAATTTTTATCAATGTTTGCGCAACTAATAGGAAATACTCTTACAATGGTGTAATTAATTGGTTTTTTAATTATAACTACATCAGAAAGGGCTCGGAGTTTGTTTAGAACCTCGGTCTTACAAAACCAAGTTGATTGTTTGTCGGCTCTGCAAGGTTTCCCAAAAACTTCCCCCGTAGTTAAATTTTCTTTAGAATATGTTTACAAAGTTAATATAAAGGAAGCCAATATAATTTGTAAAAGGTTACGTACGGTATTTGTTTCTTAAGCTAAGGGGAGATTTTCTTTTAGAAACTACAGCAATTTGGTCTAATAGCAACATTTTTCGTGGAGTTAACCAGGTACTTCCATCCGCAATCTTCCCCAATCTTGCGTTTTATCACTAAAAGGAGCTGACCCAAACTCTTACGCTGCATTCTGTATCTTTATATCTATACATCATCATTATAGCATAGCCTAAAGACGTCCACTGCTGGACATCCCCCAACCACTGCCACTTCGACCGGTTTTATACTTTGGAATTATTCTTTTCCAAATTTCGAACCTTTGCTCAATGGAACCTGCGCTACAGCTTGGTTTTTCAATACTTTGATATAATGTATCTAGAACACAAAGTATTCGCAAAGTTCATAATAAAAAAAAAAAAAAAAATCGGACTCATAGGTCCATTTTGCACGACTCATAATGCGAAATATTAGAGTGCTTTAAGATCGAATTCTTTTTTGCCTCCTTTCTGCAACCTGCTAGTACACAGAACCTACTTTAATTTATATACCATTTTATAAATAATTTAATGAAGATTAATTCTGTACTTGTAAAAATTGATTTCATACAGTAGAAACGAAAAAAAACATAAAAAATTATTTCTAAAAAAATTCCCGTCCTTAAACCTGAAAACAACAACATCATGGAACGTAGTTTGCGAAACGTCAATTAATCGACAAATTTTTTTGTTAATACATTAGCAATCCGTATTGAAAATGGCTATTTTATTCAAAGTAGTTTAATTTTAAATATAATATCTATATCTATGGTTTTTTATATAGTATTAGTACTTACGTCTATCCGAATAAGACCGCAAACGATTCATTACTACGCCGCAGTGGTATGTAGGCGTATCCAATGTCCCAGTATGGGGCTGTCTAAACTAGATCTATTCTTATAGTCATCGTAGGAATAAAATTAGACACGTGAGCAATCATCTAATATTTTTGTTTTTCCTTCGATATCATAAACTAAGCGGCACTCTCCGTTGCTTGGCAGGCGAAAATTATCGCTTAGAAATAGCTATCTTGATAGTTTTTTGGCGTAGAAAAACTTTTCGTCAGTATTTACGCGCTTTCAAGACCTTTCCAATCTCAAAATTGCTTAAGGCTTATCAGAAAAACTTTCAATGTCCCACCACATGGCAACGGCTTCGTCTCATACAAAGATGGAATGAGCAACGATCACTTCCGTGTTAGTGATTTCAGATCAGACAGGTTCTTAGGACAATATATTAAGTCAATTCTTCCAAAGAAACGATGGATGGGCTGTTTGAAAGATGACATGGCTAGAAGGGGGGTGACTACGGAGATGTCGACTTGTAGAGAAGTTTATAAGAAGTAGAGATTCTGCTCCGACCCATAAATTGGCATAAGGGCAGGAGAACGATGATGAAGTCAAGTTTTCCTCACAATGTTTTTCTTCATTGAATAGAAAGGCGTAGTTGGTTAACAATATAATAATGAATACTGGAATCAGTGATTTACGGGCAGAAATTGTAGAAAATTGGTGTCTTTATTTTCTTTTCTGTCATCAGGGGCCTTTCAAGTATTACGTAAGCACTACAGGGGGGGGGTCTTTGCTTTGCTTATTTTTGATGATATGGGGGATGGGGGGTCTGGATGGTGATTACGTCAGCAGTATTTATTTTTTTACATTTTCGGATTTTCCACAAAATTTAGTTTTTTTTTAATGATTTTTTCTTTGAGCACTATGCGAAGGGAGTGAAAAAAAACAAAAATTAGTCATAACTTTTAAACCGTTAAAAATTCACCAACATTCTCGTCGTTATAATCTGTCGTGGTTTAATCATTAAGAGGGAAGTTATAAGCTAATTAGGGGATAGGCTCCGAACCTTTCCCCTCTAATTAGTTTATAACCCTAGTCGGGAATTAGGCGTTATTGTAAACTAATTAGACCGCTCTACAAACTTGGCCTCCTCCGTACTTTGTCTGGGCTTACTTTGGCTTAAGTAAATCCAAAAACGCAATTCAATTGAGCACATAGCAATCTGATATTCTATTTTATCATGATATTATTGAAATGCAACTCGGTAATTTGTATTCGCTCTTGACCCTGTAGGATAATCAGCCTATAATGTTCCCACTACTGTGACACAGGCCTCCTCTCTCTGAGAGGGAGTGGGCCATTATCCAACAAGCGGGCCCGGTGCGGGTTGGCGGATGTCACATGTCTTCGAATTTTTGGTTCCTCACGATGTTTTCCTTCACCGAACACCACTGCTTCTTCTGTAGCGACGCGAGGGACCAATTTTACCGCCGCTCCCAAAATTCGGAACTGAATAAGATCTCCACGTTGGGTAGCGGGATTGTCCGAAAGGGTTACCGCTGCCCCGGAACATAAAGGGCTAAGGAAGGAACACGGGTGGGTTTTAGTCAGTAAGAGTCTGACACTCCCTTCCGCTCCACCCAGAGCAGGAGGAGTCATTAGATGATTTCCCATCTATAAAAAAAAGAGTCATTAGATGATTTCCCATCTATAAAAAAAAAGAGTGCACGTTAAAATCTGGGAGATTCAATCTATGACATCCCGAATATCCAAGACCTAAACTGACTAAGTATCAAATCTGATTGATATTTTTATTTGTCCAACAGACATCAACGACCCGCGCCGAGTGATCGTCAAGAAGCTTGCGTTGTGTGTCACTGGACGCGAAGACGTCGAGTTGGACCTCTCCGGGGACCTCCATAATCTTAAAAAGCAGGTATGTACTTTAATCTAAACAAATTGTATCATGCAAGCATGTGCCCGAGGATATACGATTATACGCGGAGTAAACTTCAGCCTATTATTAGAGGAGGCGTTTGCCCTGCAGTGGGGCAGTAACAGGCTGGTATTATTATTATTGTCCCACAGCAGGGCAAAGACCTCTTCTCCTACAGAGAAGGCCCGAGCATTGATCACCAAGTTAGCTCAAGACAGGTTGGCGATTTCAGACTTACATTAACTATGAATCTGGGTTTCCTGAAAGAAAGAAAGAAAATAAAAAAAAATTAGACAAAAAAGAACATAAACACAAAAAAATTATATAAAAAAAGGTAGGGGGAAACATGCGTCACATCCACGCAAAACCGCTATCGCTTAGCATTATGCTGCGACCCTATGCAAGACAGAGCCCCAGCGCTGGTTTTCAGCGACAGCCGGCGCTGACGTAATGACGTCGTCCGATGCAGCAAACACTTATTACTTACTTCCTCACGATGTTTTCCTTCACCGATGATAGTACTAAGATAAACTCAGAAAATCCATATGAAGTGAAAAATGAATGGTTAATCTGAAGGCTCTTGTAACTAAAACTCTGCCGTTTTTTTTAATCAGGGTTAGAAGTTAATAAAAATGTTTTCTAGGGCTTCATTTTCTCTCGTGGTGCCACGAAATATAAGATAGTGGTAATTAGGTTAAAATACATTAATTGTTTTCATTTATTGGCCTTGGTAAGGTAGAGTGAACTTAAATGAACCCATTTTTTGTTAAGGACATTCTGGTAAATTTATACGATCATGTTTGGACCAAATTAAACAGCAGAGTACACACATTCACGCTTATTATATAAGTTTATAATTACATAATTTAGATCTGAAGGCCAATTCCCGTTAAAAAACATTCAAAATCTAGTTGCAATCTCATCTCAGCGACAATCAATGTCAAAAACTCAAAAATGTAGGGAAATTAGAGGTATTTTTTGACAGATTGAGGCTCTGACTGAAATCAGTGAACGTTCTTAAAATTACGAGAAATGCCCCCTCTGTTTTAAATGTAAATGAAAAATATCCTTGTTCTCCTTTAAAAAATATTCACTTACCTTTAACTAATGTCGTGGGTCCGGTGGGCCCAGATGAAATCGTAAACTTCGCCTAAAATCGGGTGTACATATGTGGCTCGAGCTTACCCTGTATTTCAGTAACTTCCTAAAGTCGACCGAGGTCGGAATAGGCGTTAGTCGGGTTTGGATCGCCACACCCAAGCTTAGTTTTAGTCATTTGAGTCTAGTTGACCCACCTCTTTAACTAAATAAGTTTTTTTGTAGACTTGTTTTTTAAACATTCAAGTTTATTTTCAGTTTTTCTTCATGAATTAAAGAAGAGATGTACCCATTTGTTCTGCAAGTCAATCAGATATTACCGAAGAGTAGGAATTTTAGTGCTAGAGAAAGAACCTGTGTTCATTTTTTTCTAAAAAAAATTCAAGACGAAGAATTTGTTTTGTATTAAATTGTGTTTGTTTTGTTTTTGATGCTAGTTCATATTTTATTTAAATATATTTTTTCATAATAGTCTGTGTTAAAGTTTATTGGTTTGGTTTGGAATAAGTAGGTAATGCAAAATTAAGGCTGATAAGCCTGTCTTTCCAAATAGAGATAATATGCTACTTGCGTAGCAAATTATGTTGTACACTAATATCAACCAATAGGATCGTTTGATTTCCATAGCATACTTCCACATAGTTTCGTAGCTTTAATGATTACTTGTTTATGTTGAACTAAGTTTTCAACGTCCAGCGAACCCACCTCATTAGCTTCGTAGTATTTTTTTTTTCATTACTTTCTGAACTGAACTTATTATTTCTAAATTAACATTAACTAACCGCGTTTAGTCGGTTTGTATTTTCATTTCAATATTATCCTTGTCTCTTCAGGAAATAATTGAATTAAAATGTGTACTCACTGTTTTCCTGTTCCTATTAACTGGATACTGGTTATTGTGATGTAAAAAATAGTGGGATAAAATGATTGACATTGAAAAGAGTTATAAAACATGGTCAATTTGTTCACGTCACAATTCGTTCCACCCGTTGAAGAGCTCCCACCTGGACATGAGTTGCATTGGGTAACCTGGATGCCTTTAAACATACTCCAGACCCAGGTTGGCCGAAGCAAGGAAAACCTGTTCAGGTGGAGATTCATAGACGACTCCGCCTTGGAATTAAATGTGGTGCTGTTCCACAAACGATAGAACACTTATATGATGTCCTACTTGTCCTGTCAGCTGCACGTTACAGGAACTGGGACGATAGTGATGGCGCCAAACACGTAGCCGAATTCTGGGCCGAGTCCATTTACATTGCCATCGACTCGCTAAGATGAAGAAGTAGAAGATTGGAATTTTTTTTTTCGTGCTTTTATTCGAATATTTTTTTTTACTGTGAATGTAAGTTTAAGGATCAGGACACATTGATCGGCGGCCCTTCGCTCTTTGCCGATTGAAAAGGAGCACACCAGTACGCATTATGCCGATCCACCGCTTACGGAGGCGTTCGCGTCCGTGTCAGTTCGCCGCCGCCCGGCGTTTTTTCGTGCTTTTATTCGAATATTTTTTTTTACTGTGAATGTAAGTTTAAGGATCAGGACACATTGATCGGCGGCCCTTCGCTCTTTGCCGATTGAAAAGGAGCACACCAGTACGCATTATGCCGATCCACCGCTTACGGAGGCGTTCGCGTCCGTGTCAGTCCGCCACCGCCCGGAGCGCGTTCGTCGCGTCGATGATGCGAAAGGATGCGTACGTCGTTCTATACTTTGCTCTCTTTTTGTATGGACAAACCGTCGAACGCCGTCATCAATGTGTCCTGACTCTTAAACTCCATTTTCAGCAACAAAACATGCGACAAAAATATATTATCAGCATATTGTCCCACTACAGTACAACAAAGGCCTGTCCATAGCCATACATATAAGGCAGCCAAAACGGCAATTCCGGCAGTCACCATACAAGCATTTCAATAATTGATTTCATAAATAAGGACCTAAAAAGTGTTCCTAAAATGTTGCTTTATCAACATTATTAAATATTGTAAAATACACCTTAACGACTACGTTTTTATGCTCAATATCGGGGAACTACAGTTTATAGTGTTAATTTGTGGTTTTACTCCCGTCTAATATTATCAGTTTATAAATGATGTCAGATATCGGCCTAACTTAACAAGGATCTTATACCGCTGTAATGACTTTGACAGAGGGGCGCTCTTGGTACATTTGTGCAATTGTTTTGGGAAATGTATTAAAAAAAACAAGAAGTGTCAGTTTCGATTTTGGCCACGCGTTAAAAGAACCTTGTAGCGCTGTAAACTAATTTTCAAGCAGGTACAACAAAAAAATTACGTGTAATGAGGTTTAAGAAAGTTTAATTAAAACATGCATCAAGTTAAAACGACACAACGTATCTAAAATCATGTCGCGCTGAAGTTTCATGTTATGTAAACTATTCACCACTGCTCTCAAAACGGTGAAGGAAAACATCGTGAGGATACCGGCATGTCCTAGAACCAAAAATTCGAAGACATGTGACATCTACCAACCCGCACTGAGTGGAGGCCTCATAATTTACATAACTCGGCGCCACATAGAATCTCCACCATTAGTCCAAGCATTATATCAAATATTAAAATGCCAATATTAGGACAGAAACAGACACGCTACTTCACATGATTCATAATATCTCACCAAAACGCTAAACATATTCGCATAGACGCCTGCGCTCAACTAATAACTCCCCAAATGATTTACGATGCAACAACTCATCATGTCTGTACGTCTGTCTGTACTATGCTTAGTAAGATTATACGTAATATGTGACGTCATTGGCCACGTAGATAGTGCTGACGGATTTGCGGTTGTAAAAGGGTATAATTTTTGTTAATTAGTTGTGGATTCGGTAGTTAGAGGTCTAGTCTGAAAGTTTGACAATCTATTTCACCTTTGGTTATTAGTATTGGACAAACGCTCCATGTAAAAGCGTTGAGCTGCATTTAGTTACTAGTACCTACCCGACCCTGAAGGTAGCAGGGCTAGCATAACTGGTAAGGCTGGTTAGGCTAGCCTAATGTGATTATCGGCAAAAGCTTTCTTATATCAATGGACATAAGAACCTTTGATTATATTATATAATCAAAGATAAGAACATCATATCAGCCTAAAATGCTACCACTGCTGGGACACAGGCCTTCTCTTTCTGTGAGAGGGAGTGGGGTCATTCATAATCCACCACGCGGGCCCAGTGCGGGTGTGGATGTCACATGTCTTCGAATTTTTGGTTCATAGAACATGCTGGTTTCCTCACGATGTTGTTCTCCACCGTTTTGAGAGCAGTGGCGATGAAATAAATTACACAAAGTAAAGCGCCTGCTTAGGCTCGAACCTTCGACTTACACTGGGCCACCACTGCTTCAATAAAAACATGATTGGATGATATCGAACATAGGCTTCTTTCTAATGATAGAATCTGAGACACATAAGTCTCCAGAAAACAGCATTTCTTCTCGACATATTGAGAAGAGACAAATCAGTGTTACAATAGGCACACGATTTACCGTTGGACTATGAAATGTACCAAAAATAACTAAAATGGTATACATAATGAACTATGCACAGACTCGTACATCACTGCTGTTCAGTATTGGGGCGAAGTGTACGTACTACTAGCTAGTGACGTCATTAGTCACGTGAGTTTGTTGCTAGTGTTGAAAGATGTAATACGATTATTGCGTGTACGTGTTTATCTTTTGTCTAGTTGGTTTGTTAGTTCCTAAAGTACTTTAGTTTGGGTATCCCTCGTCTGGGCTGAGGCCAGCAGAAAATTGGTAGTGTGGAATTATGTTCGCCAGCACGGAATATCTGACGGAAAGTGGTTATGCTACGGTTTCCTAGGAAAGCGGTCACACAATAACGGCTGTCCAAATACGGAGCGTTTTTTTGACGCCATAATTGTCCAATACTGCGGGGCTATTGCGTAATACATTATCAATCGGAATTGGTTTCGTTTTGACAGTTCAACAGCATTCATTGCGTTATTTAGGTACATGTTGAGCAGACAAATTTTTCGAATTAATGAAGCAATGGATTAGCAATTTGCTTCAAAATGATTCAGATTCCGATTGATAGTAGGGGTGCTGGTGAAAATGACAGATTCTCATAACGACCGTTCTAGTATGACGTAACCGCTTTCTTAGGAAACTAATCTTTACTGCCACTTGACTTTTACAATAACCAAGCCCCCTTACTAATAAAAGTTGTATAGCGTCTGTATAGTTACACAACGCTCTGTCTTCTTCTTTCGAAAGTTAAATTACTGACGACTGAAAGAGAGAAATCGGTTTGTAACTAGTCATCTGATATAAGTAATACGTTTATAAAGTAAGGGGGTAAGATGTTTACCTAGGTGTTTCAAACCACAGAGAAGAGTAAGTACTAAAATGTTTCGTGTCGATAATTTCACCGTCATCGCATACCTATTAAAAACAGGAACACAGCAATGCAACTTGGCGCTTGAAATAGAAATAGTCGTTGTGCTTTTCCGGAAAATCCCTTTCATAAGTAGCTCTACTAACCAAAAACAGAAGACAGAAAATTTTTAAAACAGCAGACGCCTGGTGGCCTACCATGATCTAATTAAAAACGATTCAAAAACAAGACATTTCAGTTTAGGTTCCTAAACGGCATCGCTTGAGCTGCTCTATGGACGTCATGGTACCAAACAAGTATGAATGAAACCAAAACTTGCGAGTCAGTTTGCGACAATCGCTGTTAGCAGATGGCATGGCCTAAACTGAACCGTTAAACTGACTTTATGGTACGAATTAGAAGAACAGTTCAGTTTAGGTCCTAAAATGGATCGCGTTAAGAGCTTGTGGTAGGCCTGCTGCTGTTATGTAAGTCCTATGTAATACGGGGCGAGCCTATAAAAGAAACTGTTTGTTCTTCAACATTTCAATGCTTCCTCCTTGGTTCTAAGAGCAATTTCTTATGATATCATCCACCAAAATCTCTGTATACGAACTGGAACAAATCACGCGATTCCTTTCACTAATCATCCGAGTGACAGGTGCAAGATGATCGCTGCCCAATAAGTCGCTTAGTCACAATTATCGCGATACGCCCGACCTGGCTCCCTGCCAATACGCGAACGTACAGGATGTTTGGATAGAGTACAGTTTTCTAGCGTTTTCTTGTGAGCCATATGTATATAGATTTTGTTTGGAAGAATCAGAGCCATAATTATTTCAAAGGGACGGATGGCTCGTGTTTTTTCTTCAATTGAATATTATGATATGACTTGTCCCTGAACTGAAATTTCTTTAGTGTCTTTGCGTATTGGTACCTACCATTTTTTATGGCTAATAAGACGGCGTTTAATAAAACGTTACTTTCTTAAACAAAACTTGTTATGAACTTATGAATCATATTCTGATTTTTTCCTCCTCCCCTTGGCATAAAAGGCCAATGGAGTAGGCGTTTATTATAGGCACTTGTAAACTTGAAAAAGCAGATTTTTTGCGTTCGTATCGATACAAACACGTGTAGCGTGATACAAAAGCGATCAAGCAGCGCGTTGCGTTTGCAGCCCATTGGAAGCATGTTAAATTGAAGATTCTATTATAATTAACTTTAATTAGCTAACATTATATTGTATTTAGTTATTTATAATACTTTTGAATTCAGTTTGGATGTGAAACAAAAAATATAACTAAAGCTTCTTTGAACCAAAAGTATTGGAAACTGGTGTGAACTCAGTTATAATGTTATAATGGAACATAGTTTTGGTTTACGTCCACTGTTCTCCATAGCCCAGTTGGTATTTGGACGACGGAAACATGTGATTTTCCCCATAGACCTCAATTGGTCCATGGAGCACTGACGAAAAAAGACGGGTTGTGCATAGCCTTAAAGGAGGTTAAAAATCTGTTATTACATGGCAAAACAGTTTGCTTTCCCTGCAGCTGGTACAGCCAGCCCACTTCCCGTCATTCTATTCAGGCCAGGAAGTCGGGACTTCCTTATTTTAACTTTACATCTTTTCCTTAACTTGTTGGAGAAAAATGAATGTTAGTTAGACCGTACTACACTGCTAAGTAGCTATGCAGTAGGTATACACTTCGTTTTTTTATTGCGCGCTTGTACCTACCGTGACGCTTTAATTATTTGAGACCTCATAACGCGTTTTAATCAAATTAACCCCAGGTTTTTAAAGCTGCCATCAAATCTTTTCTGCATCTATACTTATGTGAAAATAAATTTCTGCCTATCTGAATGTTTGTTACCTCTTTGTACCTTAGCAGTCGAACGGATTTCGATGAAATTTCGCACACAGGTAGACCACGACCTGGATTAGGATGTAGTAAAAGTATGTTCTTGTGAGATAATTTTCGACCTCCACGCGAACGCAGTCGCGTCCAAAAGCTGGTTATTATAAGTTTTTGATCATGGCTGGCTGTGAAAGACTGCAGTAAGACTCACAGTTCCATAACTGAAATTACATACCTAATGCATGTTATTAATTAACACAACACTGCTTATCCGAACAATTTATAAACTTAGGTAACCCACTGTATCAAACGCGCACTATGATTTATGCCAACAACAACTACCTATATAGTCCAGTGTGCGACCTAAAAACCTCGCGCCGGTGTCGTAGCGAGCTCGTGTCGTTACACTCGCTTTAATGGCTGTTTCACGGTTTACTCGGCTGGAAACAGATGGCTTGTCACCGAAGGAAATTGTGCAAATAATTGGACAAGACAAAAGAAGGAGCAAGAAATGGCAGTTCCTTTTTCATCACTCTGTGTATCAATACGGTTGACAGATGCCAAGAGGATGGGTAACAGCGTTAATTTATCTGCTAATATTTACCTATTATATTGACATACTTAGGTTACTGGGATCAGCGGGTTAATTGCGTAACAAACTATCAGTAGCAATGTCTTTAATTTTGACAGTTCAACAACATTCATTGCGTTTTTTACGTTGTAGAGCATACAATTTTTCGAACATACGAAGCAATGGATTAGCAATATACTTCAAAATGATTCAAATTGAGATTAATAGTGTGTTACGCAATTATGGTGCTGTTACCGGGATCAAGTGACTCCAATAAACGGTTGGTGTATACCTAATTATGAGGACGATATTGGTGACCATTTTCATAAATCACACTAATATTATAAAGGCGAAATTTGTGAGTGTGAGTGTGTTTATATGTTTGTTACTTCTTCACGCTCAAACGGCTGGAATAATTTTCATAAAATTTTGTATGGAGGTAGCTCACACTCTGGATTTACATATAGGCTACTTTTTATCCCGATATTCCCACAGGATCAACATTTACGCGGGTGAAACCGCGGGGCGCAGCTAGTTATACATGTAACGAACGTAGACATTATGACAATTTTGAGATCCCCATGATCTTATTGACTTTGTGGCTAGAATTAATTTGTACTCCTAATCCAAATAGGGTTTCTTTTTCTCTTTCAAGAGGCTATCAACATACCTTTCATTGTCCAGCTGAACATAGGCCTTACCCAAGTGGCGCCACGTTAAAAAGTAGTTTAGAAATGTGTTTAGTTCAATCCACCAACTCTACCAACCCGCAATGGGCCCGCGTGGTGGATCACGGCCCACTCCTCACAGAGGCCTGTGTCCCAGGAGTGGGAACGTCATAGACAGATTATAATTGTGTTTAGTTAGTTTTTTTTATTAATTAAAATATTTCCTAAAATCGCCTTGGTAACGTTCCAGGTGTTCGTGATAAAGGAAGGAGTGCAATACAGGATAAGGATCGACTTCATCGTTCAGAGGGAGATCGTGCACGGGCTCAAATACGTGCAGAAGACCTACCGGCTTGGAGTACCAGGTAAAGAGTCCTGATATATTACTCTCTATAAGCAAATGTAGGGAGAGCTGTAATAATTGGATACCTACAAATGATGTAGTGGTCTCGCCATTATGAGTTTTTGATAGATTTTTTTATGACAAACTAGCATCTGCCCGTGGCTTCGCACGCGTGGATGTGGATTTCAAGTTTTTTAATTTTTTGCGCGGAACCCTTATTCTTTTGCTAAAATAAAATAACCCTGAGTTACTCCATATAACATCAGCTATCTGTCAGTGAAAGTCCTGTCAAAATCGGTGCTGCCGTTTCGGAGATCAACCGGAACAGACAGACAAAAAAATAAATAGGTACTTAATTGTTTTTTTTTTGTATATACTTTCATATGCATTATTTAGTAAAACGCTTTTATTTTGACATACAAACAGAAACTTCAATTTTATTTATTTGTATAGATCTGTCAAAAACTCACAATCGGGAGACCGTTGCAACGTTCGTAAATTAGTCGACTTGGCCCCCTGGCTTTTTGTTTTAATGCGTCTTAACGCATTAAATTAAAAGCCTGAACTGAATGTGAACCCCTGGGTTCTTAATTAATTTAGCTGTCTGCCTGTACATGGTACGGTTAAACTCGATTAATGCTAGACAGATCCTAAGATCCGATACCATTAAATCCTGTTTATCTGAAGATAACTGATGATTTTAGTTATTTGATTCACTCTAAACCATGTATATCGTGAATCTGATCCAGACATAAGTTCTATAATCTCCAAGATAATGTTTTGTTAGTTCAGAATGCTATTGAAACGGATCAGCTTGTTATTTTATTGAACAAGTGGTGCATTAACTTGGGATTTACTAAAACATAGTTTAAGATTTATCATGTGTCAGAGTTTCACAACTCGGTGGATTGAATAATATCATGATATTGGCTGTATTTTGGAGTGATGGTCAAGTACAAATCTCTGTGTAAATGTGAAATTACTATTTTCTACACTTTAATTCGACTTCATGACTTCATGATCGTTCAAGAATAAGGCCAAAAAAACCTAAGGTCTGTTTTTAGGCCCTGAATGCGATTTAATATACTTAATGTCTGTTCCAAATGCATCTGATGAAAGTGTAAACAAACCCTAGTCAGGGTAAAATCTTACGCAATAACTCGATTTACTAATGATAAGCATAAAATATATGTCATAATTTACACTGGCATAACGAAATTCAGCATAATGATCACTACGCATAATTGCCATAAATACTGTTGGCATAATAATAATGAAGCATAATTTTATAAAGCATATAAACGCATAATGATATTTACAAATAATGTTCTTTGGAATAAACATAATAAACCCTAATAAATAACTCCCCCCCCCCCTCTATTTCTGTCTGCAGGATTTAAAGGAACCTAACATGAAGGAGATGACAAGGGCTCGTTCGCTCGCTTTGCTCTCTCATTATTGAGCCCCCGTCATCCCCTTCGAAACTAACCTGCCCGAGTCGGGGTATCCCAAGTAATTTCGAATTAGAAATTCGGTCTTAAGTATTCTAATAATCAAATCAAAGCACTCAATTCGTAAGTGGCACAACGAATTAGCATCCACAAGTACGTTTTCTGACACATTTGTTTACATATTCGTCAAATATTTTTGGAACAGGCCATAACTTTGATACAAACATATATCTCTATCTGATTGCACTTTTATTTTTTCACGCTTCCCCCTCAGTGCCCGGTACGTATCCGATTTTTATTCAAACTGCATCGATGATGATTGTTCATTCCATTGCGTTATGTATTGTATTGTATTCAATATCGTGACTCAATGTGATGGCATTTTAATATAGTGTTGTTCTTGATTGATGATTGATTGTATCTTGTGACGTGTGATGGCTGTATACAATTAATTATGTAAAGGAAGTTTTCAACTTGGTTTTTAAGAGATTGAGCAAGTCAATGAATGTTTTTCGAATCTTATGCAGGGTGGCAGGGAAACCGATACGATAAATTTAGCACATGATTCTCGACCCACTAGCCTAATATTTTTTTTAATAACCAACGACAAAATTCTACTCCAGGGGGTCTAGAATCTTGTGCTGAATTTATTGTTACAGTTTTCGCCACCCTGTATAATTATAAAAGAACTCATTTAATTGAATCGGTAAACTTCAAATCTGTCAATAGATTTTATAGAATTTACAGGATTAGACATATACGGACAGTTTATGTTGGTATTACGTTGCTTAACAACGAATTTCCCTGAATTTTCATGGGTATATAAAGGCATCAATTATTGTGTGCTACAGAGAACAAATGCATAGAAATAGTTTTACATTTAGTCATCAAATTATCTTAGCCAATTTTAAACAATTTTTCGTCTAATAACCGCGATAACCCGCCAAACGGAAGCGCATCTTAAAACCCACAAATCCAACTCCTTCAAAATACAAAAATATTTAACCTTCAAAAGATGTTATAACATTATTGGCACATCAGAAAATCGATAGGTACAGTTTCACCTTTTAACGCCGCCCTCAGACAGGTGGTCTACAATCGATATCTTTATAAATTATTCTTCAGTTCAGCTTACAAGACCGTCAGTTAGTAAGCTGCAGTACTATGTGCAGCAGTCATAATGATTGTTGTCTATGTAATCATTATTGAGATACCACTAGTTAGGACAAGGACTTTCGAATATGGCTTAAGATTTGTTATTATGATGTTTCGAATTGTGGAGAACCCTAGCATTATGTATTGAATGATGTGTGTTGTTATGTATTTCGTTGCTGTGTGCAAATGTAAAACAATAGGGGCTTTTAAGTCTAATTTGAAGGACAATTCTTCTTTGTTTGTGTTCAAATATAAATGCTTAATGATTTTTCTTAAGATACTTCGTGAAAGACTGTGATTTAAACCGTGTTTCTCCATTTTCGATATCCTGTTTATGCTTTGCCAACTTTGTGTCTAACCATCGGTTTTAACAAACCTCAATCAAAAGTTATATCACTGGTTGTTGTCAATTCTGCCAACCAATCACAACATTTAACATAGGTTCAATAGCTATGTATTTTACTAATGATAGATCAGAAACCGAAATAACAATTATCCTTTACAATTGTAAATCACAAACTAAAACATCCCTCTCTCATTTACAGTCGACAAAATGACCCACATGGTCGGCTCGTACCCGCCAAAAACCGAGATCCAGTCGTACACGACGCCTCCCGAAGATGCGCCCTCAGGAATGGTCGCCCGAGGTTCGTACTCCGTCAACAGCCTCTTTACTGACGACGACAAAAACGTACATCTCCAATGGGAATGGTGCTTTGACATCAAAAAAGATTGGAAGGACTAAGCTTGGCTGTTTTATTTTTTGAAAAGACCGACTGGGTTGGGCTCTGTTCTTAGATTACCTGTGCCATAAGTATCGGTTAGTATATACGCTCTGGTATAGTGGAGAATGATACGCAAAACTTATAGTTTTATACATCTAAAAGGCATTGTACTGTACGACTGTTGTAACTTGTAACGGATTTTTTTTTAATGAATTTCGATTTTATTTCTGTCGTGTGCTCGTAAATCCAATATGGCGGATCAAATTCGGCGGGAAAACTAGTGATGTGAATGTGACTAGTAAGTAAAATGCCTTTGTCGATAAAATAAGGTTTTCTTTCACTCAAATGCCAGGAGCTTTTAAAATAATAACAAAATTATTGGATGATATTTCAAAACGCACAGTGATAGATTATGCAGTGGTCTCCGCGAGCCTGATCCAGTTGTAAGTGTCGATAATGGTGGCTGACTGAGAAAACCTATTGACAAATTAGTGTAAACGCTTCGTCAAACAGAAATCAGGAATGCGATAGAAAGTTCGAGAAAATTTCACTAAGAAATTATAGAAATCTTAAGGTGATATTGAGTAGTTGGTGTAGAAATCTCACACTAATATTTTGATGTTACATTGCGATATTATCACGACTTATAGAAGTATATTTTCATACTTTTTCATACAAATAAATTGAATGTACAAATATATCGCATCTTAAACATGAACTATGTGTGACATGAACTGTTTTATGTACTCAAACGTAGGAAAGGTCTGGTAGCTTAAAACTATCAAATAAAAACTTTTTTAAAAGACCTTCTTCGATCGTAGTCCTCAAACTTTTTGACGAAGCCGAGTCATTAGTAATACCTACCTATACATAACAAAATTTATGTAATTATGTGATTGTATAATCGTGATGAATTTCTTTCCTAATGTATGTACTTTTCAGACAGACTTGTGCTAAAGTTATATATTCAGTGATAACAGAAAACTTAATAACAAACCATGATAATAATTAAATCTACATACAGTTTTAGATATACATACCGATTTGTAACGTAAACATAAAATAGAATTTCATATAATCTGTATGAATTACGGTCACACGATGGTTTATCGCAGTGAAAAACTACTAAGACACCATGAAGTCTAGACAACTAATAGCTGTCGTGAAAAGAAAATTAATTGCTTTATAAAAACACCACCCTTCACATCATAGACAATTAACTTTTTTTTTTCAGGACTCACGGTTGCTTTGATTGCTAGTTTTTGATGGATTAGTATCTATTACATGTTCTCCGCGATAAACCAGTGTTGCCAGTTAATACAGTTTCTATTTATAAGTAATGAGTTGAATATAGAAGGAAAAAAAATGCAACGCATTTCCATAATTTTTCATATAATTATTACAAATAAAAAGATGTAGCAATATTATTATTTAGATTGTAATTAACTTATTATTTTAGTTATGGTCAATGCAATTCGTCGTAGTAACTGGCGATTATTGTAACGTAGGTCAGTTCACTGTCAACCTCTCGTCGGCACTGTATGCTTTACACCGGCATTCCTGAGAGCATTTTTGGGCCAAGCTAACGATTTTGATGTCATTAATTTCCGTAGATTATAAATACCAATAATTATAGATATTAAGACTCTATTCTGATTGAATAAATTGATATTTGCGCAGTATTATCGATGTATAACAAAATGTTGTATAAATAAGGACCTGAATTGTGTACGTCCTGTTGTAATCCTGTAAAGGGATGTATGGAAACAATAATACTGCTCAGTGTTGCTATTAATTTGGTGTTAAAAAGGTCCGATTCCAAAATGTATCAATGTATACTTTTATTTTAATTTTAAATAAAATTGAAAATTGTCTATGATGTATTTTATTTTATTGAAAACTACTAACGGATTGTGCTAATTGTTTATGGTGTTATTTTTTTATATTTTTGTATTCACAACACTGTGTCATAATCAGAATAGGGTTGCCAAACTTTAAAATAGTTTTAAATAGTTTATTGTCTCAATTTATATTTTATACATTTCTTTTAATATAACCTTTAACTAAAATAAAGGCACAGTTCTATAGAAAATCATCATGTAAGTACCAAAATATAGTATTATAAAAAATATATAAGGGTATAGATGCACCAATTCAAAGAAGAATCTATTTTTAATATTTCACATATTGCTTCCTAATGTTATAATATGAGCAGTGCCAGTGAAACCGTGGCAATAATATATTAAAAGAAAAGTATTATGTATGTTCCCCTAATAGAGTAAATTAGGCATTAAGAAGTTTGAAATAAAGTACATTTTTACCTATTAAAATTCAGGTATGTTCCCTGCATTGATGAAGTAAAGCTATGATTCCTCATTGAAATGATCCGACAATAATATGCTTTTAATCGGATTGGAAAGCTTTGAAAGCGGTCTTATTAATAAAAACTATACTGCCAAGTATCTCTAAATGAATGTCGTATAAATCAGTCATAAAATTAGTACGGGCGTTAGAGATTTACTATAATATTGGTAAGGCTTGTCGCATAGATGTGGCATCGGTGTATGTAATCTGCATTCGCGATTTATTTGCCAAAAATATAAACCAATATGAGTTTATGGAAAAATAACTTTAAATCCCACACAATAAAGTTAAGTTTACGCTACAACTTCTAACATGTTTATAACTTTTTCAATAGTGCTAGTCACTCTGAAATCAACTTAAGTACCATTAAAATAAAGTTGATATTTGTTTAACTTGACTTTTTGTCTCTGCACCACCCAAAGGTTGACTGGTAGAAAATGCCTATGGCATTAAGTCCGCCTCTGTACATTTGTGCTTAAAGTATTAAATAAATAAATAAACTTGAAATAATAGTTGAAACAAAACAAAACAAGTTTGAATAGACTTGTCGATGATAGAATGTCGATTGAGCTTGGGTTTCCTGGGAAAGCGGTTCCATCATATGAGCCCACGACCGCACGGACGTAAAAATATCGCGGCGGGATTTTATCGCGCGATTTTCAACTCTCTGTGTTGAGCCGAGCATTTTAGGAATCCAACAGAGCGCTTGACACTGCGTCAAAAAATCACACTTCGATTTTCAACTCTCGGCACTAAGTCGAGCGTTGAAAATCCAGTGCGTGAATAAAATTATCGCTGCGGGAAAACATTGCCCATGCGAACCTGCACCCTAATTTCGGAACACACTATCCATCTCAATTTGAATAATTTTGAAGGATATTGCAAATCCATTGCTTCATATATTTGAAAAAATTGTCTGCTCAACAACGTAAATAACGCAATGAATGTTGTTGAACTGTCAAAATGAAAGCCATTGCTACTGATAGTGTGTTACGCAATTACCCCCCTGGGCTAACTGCTGGCTGCTGACCACTGCTGACTAATGAAAATTTGACATTTTCACTAGTATTTGACATTAATTTGTCAAGAAACTTTCTGTATTTGGACAGCCGTTATTGTGTGACTTTTGCCCGCTTTCCTAGGAAACTAAAGCTTTATACCCGATCGCTACGGCCAGGAAAGGGCTGGAGAGCTGTTAAAACGGCATTTAGGTATTGAACAAAGATATTGCTTAAGCGTGAAAAGATAGAGGGTGCTTCGGTATTAAAGCTGGGTGCTCTTCCCCTAAAAATAAGGCTTCCCTTTTACAAATTTTTAGAAATAATTATCCCCCTTTTTTAAATATACTACATACTTTGCATTTTTATTGGTCAGTAGACGGACCCAATATTTTGTTGTATATTCCTAAAAATAATAGATTTTGAACAAATATTAGGTCCAAAATTGTACCCACATTAGTTTGTGCTATATTTTCGTATGGATTTAATTTGTTACATTAAGCAATGATTTTATTTCAATAGATGTGTAATGGTTTACGCAATGTAATAGTTTGGCCAAAAATAAAGCTTATTTATTCAATGATTGTTTTATTTTTTACATTATTGTTACAAAATCATCATCTGCCTAGCCTTTTCCCGACAATGGTGGGGTCGGCTTCCAGTCGCAGGATGCAGCAGGCTGAATAACAGTATTTTACATGGAGCGACTGCCTATCTGACCTGCACAACCCAGATACTGGGTAACACAATAGGTACCCCTGGCAACACTGGTTGTCAGACTTTCGGGCTTCTGACTACCCGTAAAGACTGTCAATGATCAATGAATGACAGCCGGGACCAACTGCTTAACGTGCTTTCCGAGCCACGGAGCGGTCTCGGTATGTAATGAATGGTCACCCATCCATGGACCAACCTCGGCAAGCGTTGCTTAACCTCGAAGATCTACCCGTGTGGCTGTTATTATTTAGCCACGAGCCTCTCGTTACAACACCTTCCCTACTTATAACACATTTTTTTGGTCCAGGGAGGGTTACCAAAAAACAAACTCGGCATATTAATGTTCATTGTTTTTATCACAAAATTCTGGATTCACGACTGATATTTCAATCGTCTTTGATGGTACAAGTGCTTGGCTATAGCAACGCTAGGAAGAAGGCGGTAGTTCCGAGTGACGCACGCCCTGCAAGCGAAAATAGGGCATATTTTTATCACTGTCCATTGACAGACTGGCGTCGGCTTCTCCGAAACTGCGGTAAGTACAACACTCGGATCTACACCTCGCACTCAAATAAAATTACAAATCAATATTTCACAGCTTCCAGAATAATTGAATTAGAATTCTGGCTGTCTTATTTATACTGAGGGAGACTTACCTACCTACTTATATCTTTGGTTTTTATCTATAAAAAGACGCTACTATCGTGGGTTAGTGCAAGACGCCTAAGGACTAATATTAGGTACATGTGGTTTGGGCTAGTCAGATTATTGGTAAGGCTCGGGGGCCGAAATTTCAGGCGGACGAAGTCACGGGCAGAAATTGGTTAGGTATAAGTCCTAAGGTAAGCGTCTTGTACTGACCCACAATCGATTGAAGATGATTCTAGCTCAATATTTCATCTAAGTTGACATCATACACTCGACTGTTGGGCAACTGCGTCTTCGATAAGACACCTTTCCTTAGAGCCATCACCACGGAATGATCTGTCATCGTAGTGGGGCAGAAAGCTGTCAGACGAGTCGGCACGTAGGCTACGTTCAGGAGTTTCAA
Organism: Hydraecia micacea; assembly: GCA_914767645.1. Classification (NCBI taxonomy): domain Eukaryota; kingdom Metazoa; phylum Arthropoda; class Insecta; order Lepidoptera; family Noctuidae; genus Hydraecia; species Hydraecia micacea. The sequence continues at coordinate 17,499,134 of OU611780.1, forward strand.
AGGCATTACTACGGCCATGCATCCTTGATCTGAAAACAAAAGAAATATTAACTGAATTGATTGATTAAGTAAGTAATTTGATTTTGTATATTTTGTTTTTCCTTCTAGGTAGGTACTCTTACACACGTTGTCTATATCTCTTTTTATGTACCTACCTACCTACTCTCCTATCGCAGGTATGCTGGATGATATTTCTTTAGAAGTACCTGAGCATCACCTTTTTGCGTATTTTTCTGTTCTGTGGTTAAATAAATATCTAATAAGTAAATTATCCGCCCGACCGAATTTTAGCGACGGCCAATTTGGGTATTTTTTTAAAGTAACTTGAGCATTTGCTCTCGGAAATCATCATTTGGTAAAGTGGAGCTGATGATGATGAAGACCACAGATGCCCATCGGAACTACTCAATGATAAATATTTCACGGGTTGTGATTCGATTACTTTAATATGGTTGCTTAATTTATGCTCGTCAAAATGCGTATGGTGAGTGGTTGTTGAGGAGTTCTCCTGGTTCTTACCAGTAGAACTCAACAATTAACGTCCCTGCATCGGGAAAAGCAATATTTTGTAAAAGGCGATGAGCAAGTTGACACTAGGCTATTGTAACTTAGATAAATTATAAGCAGACCCTTAGTGGGTCAAAAAGTCGGTCTGCGACCGGAGTAAGTAACCCGTCAGAGAGAAGATCTCATAACGCGCAATAATAAGCGCACTTCCACAAAGCGTGGCAGCACAAAACCTAGAAGCTATGCCTTGCGGGGAAGGGTTACTCCGTGGCGCGACATTCGTGCTAATTCGGAAACACGGAGATTACCGAATCGCTAAAACGATACATTCCTATTTGTGGCAAGAGGGCTAGGGGTAGTAAACAACAAAAAAACTTGGGTAGTATGTATTAGGTACTTAGATATGATTATGAGAAAATTAGCACAATATAAAAAAAAAACATTTCAAAAGGCAAAAACTCACCAGGCGTTTTCCTGAAATGCACATTTTCAATCATGTAGACGCCACTCCTGCCCAGGACATTGGAGACAGTTCTGGTGACAAACTCCCTGGTCTGTTCTGATTCGAAGGTCGGTGTGTCAGTAGCCACGCCAACCACGTGGGTTAAGTTTGCAGCTATCCATTCTGCTAGCTCGTAGCTTAGTCCTGGAAAATAAATTGTTGGTTATGAGTTGTGAGTACTAAGTTTTATCGTCTTCTGTCCCTATCAAATTCTTGTTTTCCGGAGTCGTCAGTTCTGTACGAGCGTTCTTTTCTGCAGTATTAGTAGGTAACTCATGCCGTGGTCAAATTATTTACCAGTCAGCGGGGGTTATGGTGAAGGAAAATATCGTAAGGAAACCGGCATGTCCTAGAAACAAAAATTCTAAGATATGTGACATTAAACAACCCGCACTGGGCCCGTGTGGTGGATTACGGCCTAGTCCCGCTCACAGAGAGGAGGCTTGTATCCCAGCAGTTGGTACGTTAAAGGCTAATTATGTAAGGTGGAGGTTAATGCTTGTCACTCACATGCTTATGCATATACCTAGCTCATGCCATAATGAAAAGCTTTTCAGCAGTCAGACAGGGTTGTTGGCAGCAGGGTTAACTGTCTAGGGTGCGCTGGAAGTACCTACCTCTCTACTTATGAATCGTCACTCGTAGAGGTAATTTTACACCGTCTGCAGACTTTATCGATGATTAAGTACCTACTTATCTACCAATATGACGGCGATGCAGGTGCACGTGCTAAAATTTAATTAATGTTGTTTTTCGCGAAGATTATAGATGACGCAGAAACGATCTACTTTTGGGTCGTGTTAAAATTGGTGATTAAGTATTTCCAAAAGTTTTAGATTGGCGTATTTGGTGTTGTTGATTGGTTGTGGGCATACGCCCACATACAACACACAGGTAGATACGATCTACGATCAATCATAATAACTAGATTTAAGAGATTTGAAATCATCATGGACATAAAAAAGGAATTGAATAGATTGCTAAAAGACGGTGGCTAGCAGGATTCCTGTTAACGAAAAATACGTAGATCGCTTTTTCTGAACATGTCCTACGGGTGCCAAGAGAGTTCCTGCCGGGGTAGCCGTATCCTCCGAAAGGGTTACCGCTGCTCCGGAACATAAAGGGCTAAGGAAGGAACTCGGGTGGGTTTTAGTCAGTAAGAGTCTGACACTCCCTTCCGCTCCACCCAGAGCGGGAGGAGTCATAAGATGATTTCCCATCCAAAAAAAAAAGGTTGCCAAGAGGAAATGCTAGAACTATCATAGTTCTAGAGAGAAAGCTGGAGTCGTGTAGGACGAATAACACCAAAACTTTTATATAACGAAATATACATGGCTTTAAGATGGCAGGTTTGAGGTGACTAAACTCACAATGTTAATAATACCTACCTATACATAATTGACAAGAATTCTGAAGAATCAAGGAAAAGAAGTCCAAATAAATAAAAATCTTACCTACGGACGTCTAGTACTATTATACATATATTCTGTGCCTACGGATTATCGTGCAAAGCGGTTCAATCGAGATAACAGTGCGGTAATTAGTCTGATGACTTCAAATATTTAAAATTAGCTGCGCCCCGCGGTTTCACCCGCATATGTGTCGATCCCGTGGGAATATCGGGATAAAAACTATCCTATGTCCTTCCCCGGGAAGCGATCTATCTATCTGCCAAATTTTATCGAAATCCGTTCTGTGGTTTAGGCGTGAAAAAGTAACATACAGACAGACAGAGTTACTTTCGAATTTATAATATTAGTATGGAACTATGGATACAAGTCAAATGACTAGATCATAAGAAAGATAGTTTACTTAATCAAAGTTAAATCACACTATCGTACCTACAAGCAAGGGATGTGTCGCATAGCCGCTGAGTCGTTCCGAGACAGAAAAGCCGAGGCGAAGCAATCGTTGTTGTATTGACCGCAATTGGACAACAACGAGAAGCATACACACACATATTATATAAACTCACGCCATGGGGAACGGAAAGAACACTGAAATAGAGGATAATTGAGCTACTCGAAACTTTAAAATTTTCCCAATCAACTTTGAACGTAAAACTTTAGCGATAAAGTTGAAAATCTATTAAAGAAATTTGACAGGTTGTAGTAGCTTGATGTGCTGGCGTCTGTACATACGTATGGCAATGGGCGGTTGATATTGTTACTATTGCGGGTAGAACCTGTAATGAGCCTGACAGGGCGTGGGGATTGGTATAAGAAAAGAGAGGCTTTTGCCCAGCAGTGGGCGAAGTCGGGCTGTGGATGATGATGATGACATATGGAAAAGAAGTTATAGGACGATCGCTTAACTGAGACGTTGCCTGAGGTAACTGCGCGGTGCGGGAGGGGTGACAGTTGTCACAAGTTGACAAATCACTGAGCTCTCGCATCACGTCACCACACCTCTCCCGCACCGCGCTGCTACCTCAAGCTACGTCTCAGTTAAGCGATCGGTCTATAGAAATTAAACATTCAAGTATTAAAAGCATTAGAAACTCTCGCCTTTTCAAAGTGTGTAGGTATACGAATTTATCACTCTAGTCCATCAAAAGCTTTTTGTCAGTTGTCTGGTAGATAGCGCTATTAGCGATAATTATTTGCGATTGTACCTTTAATTTCAATAAATACTATATATAGTTGCCGATGCTGACAATGATAACAAATGATAAGCAGTAGGTAGATAACACTAACGCATAGTTTCCGCCTGCTTGCCTATCTTTCTATGACATACGTCATTTGTCTAGTGATCACAAACGCGATAATTATCCTTTGAAAGTGGTACCCACTGGGCTGCTCGACTTATAGATTTGTGCCCTACACGCGTAGCATGTCCACCATAGACAAGGAAGAAACGAAAGAGAAAATAACAAATTGTTGAAAGATGTCTACGACGTGATGTCACAAATGAAGGAGAGGTTCCAAGAGAATGTCTCTTCATCGTATAATAGAGATAGAAGTGGACATTCTACGCGGGCTCTTAATGACTTGGTTCATATTACATTTTCTCTTACATTAGGTACTTATTTTCATGAAACATAATGTAGGTCATGGGGATATGATGACATAATCAGCGAATTAGCCCATAATGTTCCCACTGCTGGGACACAGGCCTCCTCTCTGTGAGAGGGAGTGGGCCGTAATCTACCACGCGGGCCCAATGTGGATTGGTAGATGTCACATATATGTCTTCGAATGTTTAGTTCAAGGACACGACAGACATGTTGCCTCACGATATTTTCCTTTACCGTTTGAGAGCTGTGGTGATGAAATTATTTACACAAAGTAAAGTGCCTGTCTGGGTTCCAACTTACGACCTAGAACTCGTAAGTCGCGAACGTTACAACTTGGCTACCACTGCTCTCAAGGTCAGGTGACACAAGAAGAAAACAACTGGCAAAATGTGAGAGCACTTTTAATTACTCAAAACCAGTGTGATGTTTTATGTATTACCTAAGTAAAGTCTGACTTACCAGGCACCTTACAAGCACACATTGCCACGTTGATCTGCTGGTTATCCTCCTCCGTCCACCCAAACCTGAAGAATAACAGCGTTGGTTCCTTCGGGTCGTGCTTCAGAGCTGCCCATTGTAACGCTACGTCGAGGGTTAAGACCACCGCTGGATTCCGCGTTGTCAACGTGCTAACGTCCACTACAGTCACTAGAAGAGATTTTTTCATGATAGAATGGTGGAAATAACGGGCAGTGAGGTAGAAGGAGGCTTATTATTAAGAGCATACTGCAACTAAAAGAGTCGGTCTCTCTTCGGGACAAGTGCAAGATGTTCACTTCAATGTCGATGAGAACAGAACAGCAGGCCTACCACAAGCTCTTAACGCGATCCATTTTAGGACCTAAACTGAACTGTTCTTCTAATTCGTACCATGATGTCAGTTTAACGATTCAGTTTAGGCCGTGCCATCTGCTGACAGCGATTGTCCCAAACTGAGTCGCAAGTTTTGGTTTCATTCATACTTGTTTGGTACCATAACGTCCATAGAGCAGCTCAAGCGATGCAGTTTAGGAACCTAAACTGAAATGTCTTGTTTTTGAATCGTTTTTAATTAGATCATGGTAGGCCACCAGGTGCATAACTTAGTAGGTTGGTATCCACTTACATCGACTCAACAAATACTCGGCTGGTATAACAGCCGGGTGCATGGAACCTGTGCTGCCAGAGTGTTCCAGGTGTATACCAGTGCCCAGGTCCGGTGCTCCGCAGTTGACGCACACCTTCCTGGAGACAAAACAGTTAGGTATGAAAAATCAAAATCAAAGAAACGATGGATGGACTGTGTAAAAGATTATGGCTAGAAACGGAGTGAGTACCGAGATGACGACTAATAGAGAGAGAAGAGAAGTATGAAAGAAAAAGACATATTGTTGCGCCGAACCTAATTAAATTAATTTTTTATTTATTTGTATAGTAGGTTAGTTAGTCTTTTATTTTAGTATCTAGTGTATATAGTTATATTGTAATTATGTGTGTACAGGAATTAATAAAATAAAATTGGGTTTTGGGCAATAGAAAAATCTAATAGAAATCTAAATCTAGGCCAGGCTGAGATTGTGCAGCAGGTTAAGTAACTAAACGGTCTTGTCCATACCATGAACAGTCTTTCCTTCTGCAAATAGCAATGTGTCAGTATCACAAATCTGTTTGTTAATTGCTCATGACCTCAGGGATGGAAGATGACAGTTTTTTGTAATGAGTGACAAATATGGTGATGCTGACCATCCTCTGTCAAGATCTGCCTAGCCTTTTCCCAACTATCTTTCCAGTCTAACCGCATGCAGCCGAATATCAGTATTTTACATGGAGCGACTGCCTATCTGACCTCCACAACCCAGTTACTGGATAATACTAAACCCCTTCCTTAGTAAGACTAGTTGTCAGACTTTCAGGCTTCTGACGACCCGTAACGACTGTTAAATATCCAAGAATGACAGCCGGGACAAACAGAGCTCAACGTGCTTTCCGAGCCACGAGGGGTTTCGGTATGAAAAGATGATCATGATGATATCACGAGATGGTCACCCATCCACGGACTGACCGCGGCAAGCGTAGCTTAACCTGATCGATCGAATCGCGAGACCCTCCACTTAGCCACGAGCCCCTCCGCTGTCCATCCTCTGTACTATTCTTAATTTAGGACAAGTCAATTAGCAATGCTACTTGCGTCAAATGACACGCGTCGCAGTGACTAGTGGCATGCTCTAAATTGGCTCTAAACAACTTCTTTCATTTTTTTTCGCCGCAGTCGCTGTCATGGGCGCTGTTGCTTGAGCATGTAGCACGTGGCCCCCCGGGTTTAGACAGGAGGAACATGAGAAAATATATCAGAAAGTTAAAGCTAATGCCAGTTTTATCGCTAAAAGAGTCCTTTTGATGACCATTCTGCGCATCTCGAATCACATTACGAAACTAAGTAGTTGTGCAAACTTAGTTATACATTGATAGTTCCACGTGTAAATAATTATCTATTTAGACACACGTGAAACTAAGAATAAATCAAATTCGGCTTACATAATAATCAGCCTATAATGTTTCCACTGCTGGGTCACAGGCCTCCTCTTGGTGACAGGGAGCGGGCCATAATCCATCACGCGGGCCCAGTGTGGGTTACTAAGCCATATTTAAAATGAAACAGTGCAATTTTAGGTAGTTATATTACTTAGGGCAGATTTTACCAAAGTCAGATATCTTTTAACCGTGGAATATGTACGTCTAACAGTTACCTATAGCACAGAATAAATAGTACAAGGTATGGACAAACTGTCAAAAATTCAAAATTTATTCCCAGAATAATATTTATTCTAGGTAAGTATAAAAGTTTGGTGAAATTCGTTCTTATACCTATTTAAGTTTAAATCTTAAAAATAAAAACAAAAAGGTTGATTATTAAGAAAAAAAACTTTGAATATTAAGAGATTTGTACTTACTTTGTCATTTGCCTTCGTTTATGGTTTTTATTATTTGTTTCTTGAATGTAGGTTTATTATAGTTAAAATAATATATACAGGATGAAATTTTTAATCACCGTTTTCCTCTTAAGGAGTCATTGTACAGCTACTCATCATTATGAACAACTTTTACTATGGGACCAAACATGAAATCGCGAAAAAAAAATCACCTGTTCCCTACATTTTGATGAGTTACGTCGTATAAATGTAGGGAACCGCTGATTTTTTTTTCGCTATTTCGGGTTGGTCACATAGTAAAAGTTGTTCATAATGATGATTACAAAGACCCCTTAAGAGTAAAACAGTGATTAAAATTTCACCCTGTATATTAACTTGAGAGAAATCTAAGAAGTTATAAATTCGAGGAATATGGATCAATACACAATTTTTGGCATAATTAGTAAAGTGAAGAGGTTTTCACAAAATAGATCGGAAGGCGTGTTATGTGTTAAGACATTATTATTCTAGGTTCTACTTACCAATGCTTCTCTATCGCGCCATAATACATGTTTAAGGCTCTCCAAGTTGTAGGCTTTGTCATATCAACCACATCTATGCTATCAAAATCTTGTTTACAATGAAACACATGAGACATTTGAGCTAAAAACGTTATGAAGGAAATGTGTTTGTTCATTGTAATTGGTTTTGTTTTCGCTAAGTTTTTTAAATTATTCTCGGTACTTTGATAGATTTGCGAAATGTTTTCCTCGTGAACCTGTCCGAAAAGAACAGCTGTTTTTATCCGACTTCTTTAGATTGCTCTGTTTTGCGACTTTACTTCTTAAACACTGCTTGTTAGTTTTTCCACTGTTCGATTTTATACGACGATATAAAATTTTATCATTAAACTTCGTTAATTTATGAACAAAGATCCACAAAAGAAATTAGTATGAATTAATCAGCATATTAACTATAGTTAAGGATATTTTCAACGTCAGATAATTTTATCGGACTATTAATTTTGAATTTTTGACAGTTCTTCCATATAATAACTGTCAAATGTAAATTTTATTCTACGAATAAAAATTACCTGTCGGTTGAAAAATTAGCCCTTTAGTTTCTTAAATCTAGTTCCTAGTGCTAGAGTCTAAGATATTTAAATGGCGGTGCGTGTGCAGATCACTCTTATTTGTACAGAAGATTGTTTGTTTATGGATTTTGTAGATTATTTTGTTTATATCTCGAACAAAAGGTTGGTTGACAGTCGCAGAATGTTTATTAAATATGATGTGATTTGCTTCGTGGGTGAATTTAGATGATGTCAATTGTGTCTTTGTATTAACGCAATAGCATTGCGTTTTGACTGTTCCTTTCAGAATCAGTGGGTCATGTCGTGTGTAGGTGTGGCGGGTTATGGCAAATTATAAATTGTAAAAATTTTATGTATTGTGTACTAGGGTAAGGTTTCTATGGGTCTATGGGTCTATACGAAATAAAGTTATTATTATTATCGGGAGTGTTCTTTTTTCTCAGCTCTAAGGCTGGTTTTAGCTACATTTACGGGCCAAAGCCAAGTAAATGCAGCGTGTGGTGAATTTTATGATGAGAGTGTACTTTCGTCTAGCTGCATGAACTTCCTAACGATTCTGCATGTGTTTAGGATGGCTGCTTTCTGCAGATTGATGTAAAGGGATTCTTCTAGATCTATTAGTTTCAGGCTACGGAGGAGATGGTTGGGGATAACACCAGTCGTGGAGAGAACAACAGGAACAACATAAACTTTATCTTGTCTATAACTTCTTCTTTAAGGTCAGCGTATTTGCTTATTTTTTCAGCGATTGTTTTTTGAAGGTTATGGATGTTGGGAACTGCAATGTCTATAAGGTAGGTAAGTGATTTTACTTATTTTATCCTGTAAGGTTATGTCTGGTCTATTGTAATGGGTGGTCCTATCTGTAAGTATGGCGCGATCATAATACAGTTTATGTGTGTCATTTCCTAGGATAGTTTGTGGCGCGTACTTATAGTAGTGTTAGTGTTTTGTATGAGACCGTGTTTGAGTGCTAGTTTTTGATGGACGATGTTTGCAACCTGGTTATGCCTGTGAGTGTAGTCTGTCTGTGTGAGGGTTATGCATGCTCCTGTTATGTGTTGTATTGTTTCTGATTGAATGTGGCATCTGCGGCATTTGTCGTTTGTGATAGTTGGGTCTATTATTATTATTATTAAGGGGACTACCTACATGACCTAAAGCGCGGTCACTGTCGGACTGCATAGAAAAGAAAGAGAATCGCGATGACACAACGCTGGTAATTTATTGCAAAATATGAAGCAATTATCTATTTACAAAAATCTATTGTTGGACTAAAAAATTAAAATACTAGTGCTTGTAGAATAATCTAACAAAAAATCATAATGATTGTATGTATATTAGTATGGTTTTTATTGTAAAAAAAAAGTTTTTAGAGGTATCTTCATGATTTTTTTCTATCGTATAAAATTTGTTGTATTATGTTTTCAACACACTATCTACCTAGCATTTATCCTAAAGAATATCATATATTTTTCTGATTTTGTTTACTGTAGTCGATCATATACTTTATTGTTTCTAAAACTTGCGTTTTTTAGGTCCTGTAAGCCCCTTAAGGTACCTACTTATTACTTTTTCTCTTATAGGCAAATCTGTAACATGCGATAACGATGGGAAGAAAAACAGTCGAGAGGTATCGTGGGACGACTTATTGGAAAAAGTTCCTTTCGCATTTGCACCCATTAAAAAATCTCAATACGCAGCAAATACCTCAAAATGGCGGCGCTTCCCCCTGCGCCGCGCGCGATGTGTCACAGTCCTCACTTGGCGTAATGAATTCTTTGATCCTTTAGCTATCCAATGGTGTAATTGAATTTAGGATGGAGATGATAGATTTGAAGCTGCAACACCAAACTGTATCCCCCGATTTTGTTATCATTGGTTTTTTTGCCCTGCCTCCCACTATGGAAGCAATTTTAAAGACGTATTCACATCAAAAAAGTAAAATAAAATCGGTTTAGCTCTCATTCAGAAAGTGTGCAGAGTATAACGTCTTTCCAAAATAAAACAAATAAGCCTACGTACCTACGCACAGGCGTAAATATATCGCGGCGGGATTATATCGCGCACTGGATTTTCAACTCTCGCTGTTGAGCCGAGCATCTAAAATCCAACAGAGCGTATCCCAGCGCGTCAAAGAGATACACTGTTGGATTTTCAACCGTCCAGCCCAGGATGCACTCGACAGCCGAAAAGCGGCGTTCTTCTTTTCTTTGTCTAGTCCGCTTTATGAATTTTTTATTTATATCCACATTATAGGTATAAGCCATCATCATCTTAAGGGAGCGTGCGATCCCTCAGTACTTCGCGCTGCGGCCTGGTGCGGCCCGCCGGTAGTGTGCGATGGTTCATACAAAATGAGCTAAAGTGATGCAGGAGTATTTATGCAATGCTTGTGATGCGGCGGGGCCCGCCCAAATGTGCACAAAACCAAGATTATTTCATCACCACAGCTCTCAAAACGGTGAAGGAAGACATCATGAAGAAACCGGGCATGTCCTAGAACCAAAACTTCGAAGTCATGTGACATCCGCCAACCTGCACTGGGCGCGTATGGGGGATTACGGTTCACTCCTTCTAATCAAGAGGAGGCATGCGTCCCAGCAGTGGGAACATTATGTGTCCCAGCAGTGGGAACATTATGTGTCCCAGCAGTGGGAACATTATGTGTCCCAGCAGTGGGAACATTATGTGTCCCAGCAGTGGGAACATTATGTGTCCCAGCAGTGGGAACATTATTGGCTGATTATGCTAAATTCCACTTCATAACTTTGTAAAAACATGTTCAACGTCAAAAATCTACAAATCGTATGGAAAATCACTAATGCCTACTTCACTGATAATGTCATAGATTATATTAGTAGCACTAGCTGTGCCCGCGACTTCGTTCGCGTGGATGTCGGAAAACAATAATGTCTCGCTTAGGGAAGGTGTAATTGCCCCTCCTTCATTGAAAAGGAAGAATCTTCCGATCTTGCCTGGTAACGCTTCCCTTACCTGGGGTTCTCTACCACAGCCCTTTCGACTGCAGTCACTGCGTCTTCATGGTTCATAGTGACAATGCGACGAAGTGTCACTTTGATTTTTGAAAATAAATAAAAATAAAAGCGCCTGCTTGAGGCTGATTATCTGACCAAACAGCCATATGTCCATTTTATTTTGCGTCTGTTTTAGAATAGTAACTTGTAAAATAATACCACCATTTTATCTGAAGTATATCTGAGGTAAGTAGGTGAAGTTTGAGGTTTATAGTTTTCCTAAGTGTTGGTTTCTTCTCTGCGGTACATTTAGAAATACTTAACTTGGTATATAATTGTAGATATCTTACGTTCCAATATAATGCCTTATAAAGCGTCGAGAAATCAAGAATATAAAAGGAAGAATTCATCAATGGTTTTACTCTTAAATCGTACTGAAGTTTATCTGAAAAGTAGTTTGAAGTCTTTCTTAACTTATTCTGTAAACCTGTGGCACATTTACTTAACTCTCCCTTGATGGATAGCCTTAAAATGTCTTGAGGGTCGATATGGTTTTAACCAAGACAATGGCCAAAAATTTAGTTATTGTCTCGAAGACATAATCTACAATACCTTTTTATGATATGGCAGTGCTATTTGGGTGTGCAACTGCCATACCTACTCAATAAATCAACTGCCCGTCTGGTGGAGTGTGCTGAAGCGTTATCATGATAAATTATGGCTAAAACTTGAAAGTAGTCATGATTTAAACCTTACGTAACTAAAAAATGCCTCTCTGTAAACGATGTTAGAAATGTCGCTTGCCCTCGAAAGAGCTTCTACATAAGGTTGCCTGTGTGAAAAGCAACCCATTTACTTTGGTTATATTCGACACCGGCCGCCCTCGAAAACCATGAAAACGATACCCATGACGAAAATTTTTAAAATGATTGCAACCGTCATCTTGGATTTTCATTTTGACCTCACTATCGGCTTCAGCATCCTCGGAAACCATGAAAACGACACCCATGACGAAAAATTTGAAAATTTTTGCAACCGCCGTTTTGGATTTTCATTTTGACCGTACTATCGACTTCAGCACCCAAGAAAACCATGAAAAAGACACCTATGAAAAAAAATTAAAAAAAAATTGCAGCCGCCATCTTGGATTTTCATTTTGACCTGACTATAGGCTATTTGAGTTTAAAAATTAACCATATTGGTTTGGTACTTTTTACGTTGAACCTATTCAAGGAATCTGTCACATCCAAACAGATAAACCGACAAATCGACAAACAGACAGACAAAAATTCCAAAAATTTATGAAATGGCATCTGTTGGTTATCCTTTAACACCCCAACTATTTTTTTTTTAATATATTCAATGTACAGAAACGCCTCGTCTACAGATTTATTATATGTATAGAAGATGATTTCTATAATTTAGAGATAGCTAGAACCCAAGCCCACAACTACAGCCACGGGTCAGATTCCTGTCAAAACATAAGCTTTGTCTAATCACACAGTAATTTATGGCAGTAGAGGAAAATGCTCTGTAAAATTAACGATAGTTTTATCATAGTTTCGTTATCTTTATTACTAATTATCAATAGTGAATAATAATATTTCATTCTTTTGTTACCTATAGTTTTATGACGAATCGTCAGATTTAGATGTGAGAATTAGAAAATATGGCTTGTTAGTTGTCGTATCACCGCTTTGTGATAATGTCAACACATCAAAAATCTATTTATTATAAAATAAAGTCGGGTTAGTTACACCATTTATAACTCCAGAACGGCTGGACTGATTATTATGATTTGTTGGATTTGCCTCCGCCCCGAAGAGCAGAATAACTATTAAAACATGGGAAAAATTAACGAAAAAATAATAATGAAGATAATTCATTTTCTCATGCATTCTTTCTTATTGATTCTGAGGCGGTACGAAGGTCGCCGGGTCAGCTAGTCAATTATAAACGTGACTGTTACTTGCTTTATTCCTTGGTAATACGAAAACGTTTCGAAAGACAAAAATAGAATTAACAAGATATACTTAAGAGTATTGACCGGCTGACCAATGCTCAACTGAAAATTAAGGAGTACATACTCAGCCTATAATGTTCCTACTGCTGGGACACAGGCCTCCTCTCTGTGACAGGGGGTGGGCCGAACGCGGGCCCAGTGCGCTATGTCACATGGCTTCGAATTTTTGTTTCTAAATTAAGAAATGCTTAAATAATATACCTTTATTACCAAACCACAGTGAATTCATACAGTAATGTTAGTATAAAAAAGTTACCTAAACCGTGACCATCCATTACAAGTATCAAGACTCTTTCGTTTCGTTGTTACCGGCTGTCATTCGTAGAACTTTTGCAGTCGTTACGGGTAGTCAGAAGCCCA